>OX421484.1:17372923-18695400 GCA_949126895.1 Eilema caniola
CCAATGCAAATACCCATATTCATACATACAAATATTTATATATATATATATTGATCCTGCGTCCACTGTTTAACTGATTCCATCGCGATTCTGTTGTTATTTATTTTTAGACCGAGGACGACGTTTCGGCTACTTTTCAGCAGCCATGTTCGCGTTTTGACTAAGGGTGGTAGTTGTCATATAGTATGAAGTGCAAGTTATCTCGAAGTACCCAAATCATGATGAATTGTTGGTGTGACTATTTACGTAGACTGAGCTCACTGTCTTGTTAAGTCTTGCTGTATTTTACTGTTTACTAGGTTTGGTTAATTGGATGACTGGGTCCCAGGCTGCTGGTACGCCCCAACCATCTTTTCTATAAAATTTGAGTGTTTTTTTTTTAATTTCAATAGCCTCACGAATCATTCTTGGTATATATCTGTTCTCTTTAGTATCTGTAGTTTATTAATCTATGGTCTGAAAATAAATAGCAAAAAATAAATCGTGATAAAATCCATTAAAAAATAGTTTTATTTCAATTACCATAGATCAGTTTCAAACTGTTCTTTTTATACACAAACTCCTCACAAAATGGTAAGTTTCCATAGTTCAGGTTTGTAATAATGCAAATTTCTTCATTCTATTATAACTTTTTATTAGTTGAATGAAACCTGAAACATCCTAAATGTCATTGGCTAAAAATATCGAATTTCAATCCAGAAATCTACTATCACCGGTATAGTTCGTTTTATTAAATAATAAGCACGATTTTAGAAGGGTAGCAATGTTTTAGTCGTAATACAAGTGCTTAAATTTCAGAGAATGAACTCAAGATGAATATAACGTATCAACATTATCATCATATCGAAGTATATTCCGATGGAATCATTAAGAAAAACAACCAGCGATGAAAATATGTAAAAGAAAAACTTCGTTAAAAAGAGACATCAACATACTAACGTCACAGGACAAAAAGAGATAGACATAACGCTCGGTGTCGCGTGAACAGTGAAAGTAGAATCGACTCCGGCGCATAGAAAGCCTAAAAGAGTTTAATTTCCAATCTTTTTCATTTTTTCGCCGATACAATAGGAATATTGTTGTGTTTTATTTGATTCGGAATAAGCGAAAGTTGTTATAGATTTGTTGAGATAGTGTTGAGAAATTCTTAAGTAATCTTATGTTGAGAACAGGTGCTGACTTAAATAGATATCAGAAGATAATAAATATAATATAAAAATAAATAAATATCTAAGTAAAAATAAGTAATAAATATCTAATAAATATCTAATGGCTGCCCAGAACTTCAAATTTAGTTGGATGGTTGATTCGTAGTCATCGGAAACGAATAATCTAATCAAAACTTCAAGAAATACTTGCTGTTGCCTGTAGGTCCACCAGCGTGACAGTCAGTTATCGCGCCCCTGATTATAGCCCATGTCCTTTCCCTATTTGAACCCCTGTCGTGGTTATAGGGGTTCAGTTTTGCTATGCTCTCTTTCTGACTATGTCTTTTTCTTTGCTCCAAATTCATCTCAGTAACAAAATCAATATTTTAACGATCTAATTAATTACTGTGTTTACCCTGAATTGCCTACTTCATTATTAAAAATCAATAATAAAGTCACTTATGGAACTCATTGACTTAGTCTAAGCGAATATGTTACTTCTAGCCAAGTCTGTACCCTCTAAAACCGCGTTATGCAGCTTTCAATAAAAAAAGAAACAACTGTTAGAGGTTATATCGGACAGTAACGTTCAATATTCGAAAAAAACTCGTGACTCAAATCTAATTTTGCTCTTTTAATTTTTTATTAGTGTTTGCCAAGTATATTACTTACAGTAGGGGAGCCCAAGAAGGGATTTTTGGAGTTACTTGAGTGGGTGAAATTGATTGATAAATACCTTACATATTGACAAGTACACTTAGGATAAGCTATTGATATATGGGGTGAACCGAAAAGAATGGTCATCAGCTATTCCACATTATTAATAATGTGGAATAGTACAAGTATTTTCATTGAAGATGTATAGCAAGTTCCACCAAGTGCCATCAATCAACAGTATAAGCAGTTTTCAATGGTTATCAGATTTAAGTATCTATTCAAGTATATATCAAGTGCCAATTAAAACAAATAACTTTGCCTTCAGCTTACCATCAGGCGAGGCGATGTCAAAGTAAAACGTCCTTTAAAAAAATAATTGTTTGATCTTTAAAGGTTGATGGACGGTAGCAAACTTGAAAAAACAAGGTTTGGATTGCATCGAGCGCAGTAATTTTTTTAGAGGTAATTATACCTGAATTAGAGAAACACATATTAAATTAAGATGTATGATATGTTGTGTTTATTATGCTTACCAAACCAACACGTGGAAACATTATATATACATTATAGGATTTTTTTTTTATCTAAATTTCGCGACGTTCAAGTAACTACACATTTAGCACCTTGGGCTCCCCTACTATTACACAGCATGCTGCTACAGATTCTATTATGTTTTGAAGTACGTAACTCAACTTTTACTAGTGATATAACAATTCGCCAAAAGCTTTATTGTTGAATTTAAAAGTCATTAGAAATGAATTGAGGTAAATTCTAATAGATTTCTGTTTGAGAGCAAGCTGAAAAAATAGTACTGAGTCATTAGATTGAATTGAGGTAAATTCTACCTAATGGATTTCTGTTTGTGAGTAGACTGATAAAATCTTTATGCATAAATACGAAATACCATTTACTACTTACTACAAATTTAAAATTAGGCAAGTATGATCTTTATAGCATACAGACATCTGTTCAAGAACGAATTTTACGAAACTTCACCCCTAAGGGGATGGGGATAGAATTCGTTATAAAGTGGTTTTATTTCAATAAATGATATTCGCGTAAACTTTAGAAAATATTGTACGAATAATAATTAATGAACAATAATGTAGAATAAAAATTGTGTATAATAATATAAAAAGGGAGCTTCATTCTGCCAACAAACAGTTTTACCGTTTGGCAGAAATGAAGTGTAATATTGATGTGGTTTTAGTGAATAAATTTTATTTCATTATTTCATTTTATAACAAACACGGGTAACAGAAGCTCTAAAAAGTTTGACTACTGGTAAAACTACTGCCCCTCTAGACAAGTGGCAATTCGCTAGCAGGCGTTTGATGGAATAGAATGACGAATGTATAGGATTTGACGTATTTGACATGCGTTAACGACTATCATTTACGTCAAATACCATATATTCGTCATTCTATTCCACCAAACGCCGGCTAGCGAATTGCCACTTGTTTAGAGGGGCTGAACTTCGATAGATTGTGGAGGTCAGTAAACGATCGGTTAATGATCTGCCAATCGTTTATCGCACAGTTAGTGAAGCTGGCCACGAGCACTTCGCTTTTAAGCTCAAATTATGAAAAAAAATCACTGAAATATTTAAAAAAAATCATATTCTAAATACGTAACAGCAGTCTGCCATTTTCTTTTATCGTCTACATAAATAGTACTAAAAGTACCCGACACTCCAGTAAATATGTAGCTCTCAAATAAAAGTAAATAAATACTGAGGTGTGAGTCTGCTACATATTGTTTAATATCATCAAATAGAAGCTCAAGTGTACCGTTGAGAAAACTTATATTTACAGTTATACCACCTTAACTTCAGACAAAAAGTCATATCTGCAAACAGGCAAAAGAAATAGGAATGTTTTCTTTAAGTATGACGATGCTGTTAAGCCTTTCGTGATAAATACAATTTTTAACAGAGTGATCAAGCTCTTAACTACCTTAAAAACGATTTAGGTTCGTTTAAAATACTGTTTTTAACTGAGAGAGGATATTAGAAAAATAGATATTTAAAGTACTGCGCGTAATGGCGATGGATGAAAGACGGCTGCAAGTAGTCGAGATGCGCATGTTGAGATGGATGCGTGTTGTGACAGGAATGGATAAGATGGTAACGAAGGCATTAAATATGGAAGAGGATGGCTACAAGGGGAAAGGAAGACCTAATAGGAGGTAGATGGAATATGTGAAACACTCGAAACCGGGCATGAAAGAATCAGAGAATCGGCTGGTTGAAGCAAGATTTCGAGATGGGGAATATAAGATCCAGGCCTAATAGCATATATTTGATTGCAGTGCCCTTGTACATGGTGCACTTGGTTTTATGTCTCTTTATGTCCCACTTCCTGCACTAAAGATGATCTGAATCAAGCCCCTGATAGGACAGTCTATATGGCAGAATTTTATTCCCAAATGGTTTCAGCAGTGAATCGTTGATACGAGAAGAGGAGAGAAGGCATGTTGAGCATGTAAGAACAGAAGGAGATGGCGATAGTCTGGTAAATCTTACAGTATATTTATTTTGGGATGTGGCATCATTTCTTTTAAATATTATACTCATTATATTCATTCATCAGTGTATGGTCTTTGACCTGAGAAGTTAATATTAAATCTTGGTTTTCTTAAATTTTGCATTGTTTGATTATCATTAGGTAAATATGAGTAGGTATATTGTCACTTGAAAAACGAAAGGGAAGTATGAACGATATTTTAGGCAAATAATGTATGTGTTTGTTCATGCATCGTAAGTATGAAATGCGTAGCTGACTTATTTTGCCAATTAATGAAGATGATTGATGATCGTTTAACAAAAAGTTAGTTTAGTAAATTTTTTATTGTCGTGCAATTTTTTTTAAAAACATCCTACTTTCTAACCTATTAATGTAAAAGTATATGAAGATGTTTGGATTTTTGTTATTCAATCACGCTCTTACGGCTGAACGGAAATGGCTGTTGTTACTGGAATAGATAGATTATAGTCTGGAATAACAAATGGGATACTTTTAACCGGCGAATGGGTCCCCATGGATGGCGGGTAAAAGTGTCCGTATGGCGTTATATCCAAAAAAAAAATCTGTACTTCTGTTTGCGTGCCTTAAACTTTGTAATCTTAGAAATAGAGTTAGGATTCCTCTCATAAAAAAACATTTTTTATACAACTGTGGTGGCAGCCAAGCACTCCGCCCACCTAATGGAAAGTGGTTACCGTTGCCTATGGACCTGTACAACACTGGGGATTCACACTCGTGTTGCCGACCCTATAAACACAGAGAGTTTCTGTGCCGTCAGTGTAAAAGACAAAGCCTTTAGTCTTCCCACTGACAGCACAAAAACTCTCCAGTGAGCTCTGGCTCACCTACTCATCGTCGGGAACACAACACAAGGTTATTATAGCCGCGGTATTCTGCAGCTTCAAGCCAAATCTAAGTCTAAATGGCTAAAGACGCGAGCACAGCTAATGTTAAGTAAGAATAAAGTTTGTACAGCCACATCTAGCGACTATACGAGTTAGTTTGTAGTTAAGAGTATGTTACCGTTTTGTTTTGTTTGTGAATGGTTTCAATGTTTTGTTTCTTGCCAGGGTTATTCTTATACATGTTCATATTTATTGATTTAATTTTGCCAATAAATATAAATCACGAAGACTCAATAAACTGGATTCTTTTCGTATAAAAATGATTGAAAAGACGATGTACTGTACATCATAAACATCGCAGCTAGTTCGTTGGGAATCGATCGGTGGTTTGAGCTACTTAGGCGCGATTGCCATTTTAATGGGTAACCGCTTAGTAGTATATCATCTGAGCCCTTCCGTGCTTTGGAAGGCGCGTTACAAGTACCACCCCAACTGGCAGTAGTAATTGGGCCAAGACGGAGTTCTATATGGGTGACTTGAACAACTCTGTCAAGGGTTGGCCACTAAGCACTACTCAGGACAAGAGTTCAGGTGGCCATTACTCCTGACATAGCTGAAAAAAATCAAGCCAAATCATATTTAGGCAGACCCCGGACTTCGAGGTGAAGGCGTCGGATGATCGATTTTTTGATTTTCATGTTTAACTTGAGCAAAGAAATAAAAAATTATATCAATATAATCAGTTATATGTAGGAATAAAAGTGATGAAAGTGATAAATTGGTCTCGACATGGATAGATATAGGTTAGAAGGCTAAGGCGGGAGCGGAGCCATATCCACCCATCCATATATGAACCGTAGTTGAGTCGTCATGAAATTAAGTCTGATTGTTCAATCTCATAAAATTATCAGAATGTTCCGAAAAATCAATACTAAGTAATTGTAAAATCAAGACTAACTAAAACATTCAACATAATGGTTAATCTTAACGCAAAAGCCAAGTAGGTACTGTTATCATAATCAAAATTGAATAATCTGCTGTCAAAATGAACACCTAAAGTCACGTCAAAGTCATAACTCCGGATTGTCAGAGCTGGTAATTTCGATATTCATCTGTCACAAAGAATGGAGGTGACTAACTTCGGTGTAACAATTTAACACTCGACAGTCATCATAATAGAGGGATTAGAATGACAAACAGACTGTGCAGATCGGTTGACTAACTTTGTTTTGTGGCTTTGGTGGACCATTTTTTCATTATATTATTTTTGTGATTAAAAAATGACATAAGTACCTTCTAAAATCAAAGTACGTGTCACAAATGAAAAATAATCATCTTCAGTATTTTATTGAATCCTATCATATATAATACTAAAATTCGGAGTAAATTAACATCCAGATTTCGCCAACTGTGTTTTGGGGTCCCATATAATAGAGGTGCCTACTTGCTGTCAAACATGAAGTGTCAAATGGAGATATTAAATGGAGACAAGTAGACATTTTTTCTCCCTTACTGTTACCGACTGCTTAGGCTGCAGGTTGGATTTCTTAATATTTTATCAGAAAAACACAGCCATTCGGTGAAAAAAATATTATAATCATTTTTAAGTAAGTCAACAAAAAAAATAGACAATAAAAGCAAAACAAAACCAAAGACAAGGATTTCTAAAAAGTTTACATTATATCATGAACATCCTCCCCTTTTTACAGGGGAACAATATTTTTTAACGGTCGCTTGAACATGCCCCCTGCGGTGCGAACATCGACCACCCGTACCACTCCGTCACGACCCGGGTACAGAGCCGCGATCACTCCACGTGGCCAGGTGCCCCTTGGTAAGTCTTCGTCTCCAATGAGGACAGGGTCCCCAACCCTGACTGGAACGTCTGTACCCGGAACGCGCCGAGGTGCCAAGGTGGGCAAGTATTCACGGACCCAGCGCCGCCAAAAATGGTCCGCAAGACGCAGTGCCTTTCGCCAACCGCTCCTACCAACCAACGCCGCATCGGTTAGGGCTTCGCTAGGAAACGAGTGTCCAGATGAATCGCCCAGCAAAAAATGGTTGGGTGTGAGCGCTTCCGGGTAGTCAGCATCGGGGGAAATGTGAGTCAATGGACGCGCGTTGACAATAGCCTCTGTTTCTGTCAACAGGGTGGCGAGAACCTCCTCACGCGGGACCCGCTCTCTCAATGTAACCTTGAGGGCAGTCTTCACGGAACGGACGAGCCTTTCCCAGGCACCACCCATAAAGGGTGCCAGTGGTGGCACAAAGCGCCAAGCAATCTTGTTTTCTGCTGCAAACTGTGGAATTGTAGCGTCATATAGGGCTCTCAGTTGTCGGTTCGCTCCCACGAACGACGTCCCATTGTCAGAGAATATTTCGCTTGGAGTACCACGACGAGCAATGAAGCGACGCAGGCACATAAGAGCAGAATCTGCAGATAAGCTGGTTACAATTTCGAGGTGGATAGCTCTAGTCACCATGCACGTAAACAGCGCCACCCACCGCTTCTCTCGTCTTCGTCCAATTGCTACTTCTATGGGTCCAAAATAATCCAAGCCAGTGTAAGTAAAGGCTCTCCGATGATGGGCAAGTCTTGAGTCGGGAAGGTCGGCCATGGGTGGTTGCAGTCTTGGCGATTTTAATAGTTTGCACAGCTGGCATCCACGGACCACTGATCGCACAGCGTTCCGTATCCTCAGGATCCAATACTCCTGTCGAAGCTCATTTAGGACTGTTTCAGTGTTAGCGTGAGCGAATTTGTTGTGGTAGTGACGAATTAGAAGGCGCACAGCTGGCTCTTTTCCATCCAGTAAGATGGGCTGTTTATCAGAGACAGCAGAGGTCCTACCAGCAAGATATAGTAGTCCATTTTTTAATACTGGTGATAAAAATGCCAATCGACTTTTCTTAGGGATGTGCTTTCCAAAAGTTAGGCAGTGAATTTCTTCTCCGAAAGCATTGAGCTGGCTTCGCCCCAAAATGTGCCGTTCTGCGCGGATGATGTCTTCTACATCCAATGGCGCAGGAGCAGTGGCGGAGGCGATATAAGGCCGTAAATTGTGCCCAGGCGTGTTTGTAGAGAAACAAATATCCTCAACCCAAAAATTTTGAAAGGCATGACCCCGATTTTTAAAAATGGAAGCGATGAATTGATGAGTCCTAGCTGTTGCCCTTACCAGTCTAATCCAAGAGCTAAAATGAATGATATCTGCTACTACTGGTAAAGGTAACTGATGTGAATTGGCAAAACTCATGAAATCTACAGTGCATGATGTATGTTTCGATAATTTAGGATTGTTAAAAGATGGCTTGAGTTCCTCCTGTTCGAAAGTTGTTGGCGTTGAGACTTTGGGCTCTGACGGCCACTCGGAGGCCGGCGATAGGAGAAAATTTGGGCCTGATAGCCAGCGCTGCTCAATACTGCACTTCCCTCGTGTCGCATCGTCAGCCACGTTATGTTCAGTTGGAACCCAATGCCATTCAACTAAGTTGGTGTTTTCCAGGATTTCTCCGATACGGTGTGCAACAAAGGGTTTATAATTTCGCGCGTCGCTTCGCAACCACCCCAAAACCGTCATGGAGTCGCACCAAAAATAGCGTTGACTGGGTTTGAGGCGATGAGCGTCGCAAATCTTATTGGCGAGGCGAGAGGCTATTAGAGCGGCTTGTAGCTCCAAACGCGGAATTGAAACTGGCTTCAGGGGAGATACACGTGCTTTACTAGCTATGAGCGCAAGTTTCATCTCACCGTTGTGTAGCGCAAAGTGTAGCGTTGTGTTTTAGCGGTGAGAACCTCTTCAAAATCATTGATAAATTGGGAGACATTATCAAGTGCCATATCCCTAAGGAACAAATAAATTACGTCGCAAGGGTACCCATGCGAGGGGACAGTCAGCATAAGAACATAATTTGCTCAGTGCACAATAATTATGTTAAAAATGATTTTGTTGCTGCCGCAAAGAAACACAAAGGTGGAATAAATTCAAGTGACCTGGGACTTGCAGGAAACGGCAAGATTTACATCAACGACCACCTAACAATAGAGAACAAAACACTGCTCAACAAAACCAAATTATTCGCGAAAGATCGAGGCTTCGAATACGTATGGGTGACAGGATGCAGAATATTTTTACGGAAAAATAATACATCGCCGAAACACCTTATAAAAGTCGAACAAGACTTAAAGAAGTTTTTTTAGTTTTGAAACCATGTCGATACTCTGGCAACGCATTCAAATATTCTGATATAATAATGTTGAGAACCACAGGTACGTGTTTTTTCTACTCATATGATGCGCACCGGCCTTTTGTTCGCTTATCACTCGGTGTCGGTAGGTCTGCATTTTCTTATATATATTATAGTGAACACTATTCCCATTGCTTTAACGCTACTATTGCCTTGCTCAGGAAGATGCCTTTTATATTAATGCAATCTGTATTTAATTCTTACTTTCGCTCGTCATTTTGCAATTTTGGACTTTATTTATACTTGATAACTTGCTTTTTTCTGCATCTGCATCGATCGCTTGAGAACATTTTTTTGTATTATATTATTCTGTGGTATTATGCTGCTTTAAACTTACCTCTCAATATTTATTTTTTTGTATATTTTAATGCTAACAAACAAAATGATTTTTGATGGCGCCTCTTAGTTTTTATTACCAGAACGTGCGAGGATTACGGACAAAAACATCGGTGTTTTATAGAAATGTGTGTATAAATAGTTTTGATGTCATTTGTTTAACGGAAACTTGGCTTATTGACGGTATCAGTGATAGTGAGCTGTTTGACGATAGGTATATAGTCTGGAGACGTGATCGCAATTATGCGAAGACTGATCAAACTCTCGGTGGTGGTGTCCTGATCGCTGTGCGTAGGGAACTTGTGGCAATCGGCCGTAGTGATTGGTGTTCATCAGCGGAGGACATGTGGGTGACTCTGACACTGCACGAAAGAAAACCTCGAATTTCTTATAAAATGCATATAGGCGTGGTGTACATCTGCATTGAAAATTTAGGTAATTCCTTGAATCAACAACTAGTTAATTTCTCAGACAGTATGACTAACATTATTCTCCAACATCCCGCGGATAAATTTCTAATCGTAGGTGATTTCAACCAGCCCAACATAAACTGGCAACCTGCACATTACAACAGCTTAACGCCTAGCAACATACAGGGCACAACCCAATCAAATGTAATCGATGGCCTGGTCGCTTGTAACTTGTCTCAATATAACTCTCATCGTAACTGTGATGACAGGATACTTGACTGGATACTATCCAATAGTGAGACGGAGGTAAGTCACTGTCGCAGCCCATTAGTACCCGAGGATCCTCTTCACAAGGCGCTGAGTTTTTCTACTAATTTCGTGCAACTTCATACCTTACCATCTCGAATTAGTACCAAGTTCGTATACAGACAAGCTGATTACATTGCTATTGCTAGGGAGATGGACAGCATCGACTGGAATCGCGAATTGACTCATGGATCGGTGGAGGATGCTGTCACATTCTTTTACAATATTCTTAATAGGCTCAGAGATGCCTATATTCCCACCAGAACTACTAGTGCAGCGGTCAGATACCCTCCTTGGTACAGAAGGCCGCTTATAAAGGTTATCAAGGAGAAGGCTAAGTCACATAAAAAATACAAAAAGTACGGAAATATATCTGATTATCAGTCTTTCGTAACACTACGTCAGCGTGCTAGGGATCTGGAAATGAATATGTTTAATACCTACATGGAACAAATAGAATCTGACATATCTAAAAACCCCAGAGCATTTTGGAAATATGTTAAATCCAAACATCAGTCCAATTCTTACCCCGCGATATTAAAGTACAAGGAACGTTTGTCAGGTGACGGGGCTGATATTTCTAACATGTTTGGGGAATACTTTTATTCTAATTTTCTACAGACTAACTTCGATCCTAGCCAGTCAACCCATGTTGTTGGCACTGGCGGGCAGGTTGGCGTTTCGGATATAAGCTCGATAGAAGTACAAAACGGTGAAGTTCTCAGACTACTTATGAAAGTTGATCTTAACAAATCAGCTGGCCCTGACAGTGTCCCTCCGATTTTTATCGTAAACTGTGCCAAAAGCCTTGCTGTCCCTCTCTCTATCTTATTTAAGCGGTCACTCACTGAGGGCGAGGTCCCTGCAGTTTGGAAGTCGGCGTACGTGACTCCCATTCACAAAAAAGGGCCTAAGGACTTGATAGAAAATTACAGACCAATCTCCAAGCTATGCATCTTTGCCAAGATCCTTGAAAAAATAGTGTACAGACAGCTATACTCAGCCATTAAGCCTAGCCTCAGTGAGCACCAGCACGGGTTCGTGCATGGCCGCTCCACTACAACAAATTTAATTATTTGCAGTGACTATATATCTAAACATATGTCTCAGCGACTCCAGGTGGATGTCATATACACGGATTACAGTAAGTGTTTTGATCGAATTGATCATAATGTACTGAAACTGAAACTCCTGCAGATGGGCATAAGAGGTAACCTATACAGGTGGTTCTCATCATACGTTGAGAATAGGAGCCAGGTGGTCGTACTGAATGGTTATTCATCAAGGTCTATGAGCATACCTTCTGGCGTTCCGCAGGGCTCCCTGTTGGGGCCTCTTTTGTTTAATATCTTTATTAACGATATTACTTCATGTTTCCATACGTCAAAAATAATTTTATACGCGGACGACATGAAAATACTTCAAAAAGTCAGCACTATCGAAGACACTATAAGGTTACAAAATGATCTGGATCGCTTTCAAGCGTATTGTGTGGACAATAAACTGGAACTGAACGTCTCGAAGTGCTACGTCTGTTCCTTCACACGTAAACCTAACCCCTTAATAGTCCATTATAAGCTGTCGGGTACCGCAATAGCCAGAGTTAACATCATTAGGGATCTGGGGGTAACATTTGACTCTAAGCTATTATTCGATTCACACATTGACAACTTGCTCAATCGAGCTTCTAAAGCCTTAGGCTTCATCTTTAGACTTTCCACAGATTTTAAAAACATCAAAACTATTAAAATTTTGTACTGCTCGTATGTCCGTAGTCACCTCGAATACGCGTCCCAGGTGTGGAATCCTATCTATAGTACATACGTCCAACGATTGGAAAGTGTTCAAGGCAAATTTTTGAGATTCATTCAATTCAAATCCCAAACATACTTACCTGATTATTACCATCGATGCAGAAAGTTTCATCTTCTTCCATTACAGGAGAGAAGGAAAATTGCAGACCTTTCTCTTTTACTCAAAATATCAAACGGTTCTACTGACGTGACCGAACTGGTGAGCCAAATAGGTCTCCGAGTGCCATCAACATTTCTCAGAAGGTATAACCTGCTGCACGTTCCTAACTGCCATACTTCTTACAGGAAGAATGCATACATAGTCCGGGCGTGTCACACGTACAATGCTGTGTGCCGGAGTGTCGATATGGATTTGTTTAACATGAGTGTCACCGGGTTAAGAAAGACCCTATCTAAGGAGTACTTCTCCTAGGATGGGAATTGTGCGTTGGATTTTGTGTTGTTGTACCATAGATCACTATTTTAAACATTGTTACATGTGAAAGCTTATAATTGGCCATCATATAAAATTGTCGTGTGAACTATTCTTTTGTTAGCTGTAAGCTTTTGAAACTGTAAAATAAAATAAATAAATAAATAAATAAATAAAATAAATAAATAAATCTCCAATAAGCGACAGTGACATGAGCCAGCTCGCTAGCATCGCAAAACACGTGTAGCTGTAGGTCGAAATAGTCGCTTAGATTATAGCACCTCGGTACTCGTAATTCCGAAATAGATTTGAGGCATTCAAACCATTCAAGCCAAATTATTTGGTCTGACTCTGACAGCCTTTCGTCCCAGTCAAGCTTTTTACGCCACAAATTCTGGAATAAAATCCGACCTCTCACAACAATAGGGGCTAACAAGCCTAATGGATCGTATATCCGCATAACCTGAGCCAAAACTTCGCGCTTCGTGAGATGAGCCGGTGAATGATCCCTGAGCCCTGGGTTGAAACCAATAACGTCCTGGCAAGGTTGCCAGACTAAACCCAGAGTACGAGTGAAAGTGGATGATTGCAAACTACCCAAATTTACACTACGATCAACGACTGAGAGGTCAGACAACATGTCTGTAGGTAACTGACTTAAAGCTTCAGGCTTATTTGAGATCCAACCACGCATCTCAAAACCTCTACGCTTATGGACTTCAACGATTTCAGAAGCCAAGCGCGCGGCCTGCTCAACCGAAACGTCAACACTACTAATAAAATCATCCATATACGTATCGGTTCTGATCGAGTGTACGGCCTCTGGAAACTCAGCTTGAAACTCGGATGCGTTTCGGTTAATGATGTAAATAGCAGTCGATGGACTGGAGCAAGCTCCAAAAATCATCGACGACATGCGATAAGTTTTTATCGGTTCCGCAGGTTCATTGCGCCAAAGAAAACGTTGTGCATCCCGGTCACATTTTTGTATTTTTACCTGCGGGAACATTTCCTTGATATCGGCATTCAAAGCAATTTTCCCCTCTCTAAAACGCATCAAAATATCAAGCAAAGGTTGCAATAAATCAGGACCCGTCAGAAGCATAGAATTCAATGAGACGCCCTGTACCTTAGCGGCCGCATCGTGGACAACACGAAGTTTTTCGGGTTTGTTGGGATTTACCACACCAAAATGCGGCAAATACCACCACACCGAAGTAGGTAATTCGCCTGTGCAGTCCTCAGCGTAGCCTTTAGTAATCATGTTCTGAATGTTGAGCCGATAACGCTCGGAGTACCCAGGATCCCTTGTCATTTTTAATTCAAGGTTTTTAAACCTGGAAAATGCCAAAGGATAACTGTTGGGTACCTCGAGGTCATCAGCCTTCCATAGCAAGCCGACCTGGAAGCGCCCATTGGGAAGTCGCCGTGCTGAATGCTCCAGGATATGAAGAGCACGCTGATCATCCGAGCTCCTAGGCTCATGCTTGGTGATACCAATCGCGTCTATTTTATATTGTTCCTTAATGAGGGCTTCCAGTTCGTTATGCTCGCGTAGGGTCACATGGTAGGTACTCGCCGCAGGTCTGGTTTTGCTACTCGAAAAGCCAAACAATACCCATCCTAAAGGGGTTTGAATAGCAACAGGCTGTGACTTTGTACCTTTCCTAACTTCAGACGCTGTAATCAGGTGCCAATTATCTATTCCTATAATGAGCGTAGGCTTAGCTACATCGTAAGACAACTCCTCAACTAAATCTGACAAATACGGGTAAGTACATAAGCTGTCGCGAGAAGCCGATTGTGTTAATAATCCTAAGTTTTTGATAGACCTTGCTCCTTTAATAATAAAGTTCTGTAAGGCTGAGCGACCTTTTATTTGAAAATCTACATACTGAACCGTGCTTTCCCTCGACAAACCACCAATACAATCTAAATGTAGGTGGCCCTCTGGCCCTTCGGCTCCAATTTGTGAGGCAATTTCCGCGTCTATAAAGGTTGCTGTTGATCCATCATCTAGTAGAGCGAACGTGTTAAGGCTCCCAGATGGTCCAGAAACCGTAACTGCTACTACTTTTAATAAAGGACGAAGTGTAGAATCAACTGGAAAGTTATTAGTAGCTACAAGTACCTGATCACTATTTATTGCAGTTGCATTCACAGGTTCTTCGGTCTGATCGTTCACATGCGCAGAAAAGTTGTCATTGTGCAACAATGTATGATGCTTTCGGTTACAATGTGCGCAATTGGTTTTATTTTTATTGCAAAATCTAAAATTATGCGAAACTTTTTGGAGGCACCGAAAACATATTTTATTGCCCTTGATAAAACGCCATTTTTCCTCAATTGAAAGAGAAATAAATTTTTGACAGGTTGACAATTGGTGTGTCAGTCCACAAAATAAGCAATTATTTTTATGATGATGTTGATGTTTAGCAATTTTTTCAGGATTTAGCCTTGAAATTTCTTGAGGGGTTCCTCCCGCGCCTGATTCTGAGACGGTGTGGGCCCGATGTTGCTGTAATGGAGCCGCTGTCGTCTCAGAAACTGCGCCGAACCTCATGGCCAAGTCGACCTCGCGGTTCAAGAAATTCGATAGCAACTCCACCCTGGCCTGACCTAGATTATCGTGGTTGGCAGCAAAATCTAGCCACCGTGTGCGCAACAATGGGGATAGTTTGCTAAGCAGCACCCCGAACAATTCTGGCGAACGTAAATAATCGCTGTGCTGCAGCAGCTTAGCAACCTCCACACAATTGCGCACACGAGAAGCAAAGAAATTCATATCTTTTACCTCCTGACCCAGCTTAGGCAGAGCTCTGATTGCGTTGACCTCCTGTAGAACAATCTGCTCAGGCCTGCCGAAACGCCGATCGAGAGCGTCAATGACGTCAAAAGCACGAGGAGCCATCACCAGTAGCATACTTACAGCCTCACGCGGGGCGCCTTTTAGTGCCTGGCTCAAGCGCGCGAGGTTTTCTGCCTCTGTAAAAGATCTTTCCGTGTCCTGAAAGGCACGCTTGAACATAAGCCAATCTACCGGGTTTTTCCCGTCAAAATATGGGAGTTTTATTATGTTTTTTTTATTAGAGCTATTATCTTTCAATAACTGCAGGGCTTGCACCAGTTGTGTAACGCCAACGGAGTCGTCCTTTCTACAAAGGTCGGTGGCAGTGTCCCTGTCACCCCCGCTTACTTTGTGCTGAGGCAACTGTGTAGGGTTCGGTACTGCGACATTCGATGAAACGACGACGTGATTATGAAGTGGAAGTGCCTGAGAACATGTAAGGTTGTTAATAGGCTTTGCCTCATATCTGTTGTAGGATGGCGAATAATAATTACCTGGTTCTTCCCGCTGTTGAATTGGCATTTTGACAGGTGGAGGAGTGCTGTGCAACCATTGCTGCACGCTGGCTCGACTCCTGCCACTGCGAGAACCATGCTCACTTCCCGCGTCTATTGCGGCAAGCTCAGCCTGGTAAGCAAGTTCGGCAGCTTTTCGCTCTAACTCAGCCTGCTTACTCTGAATCTGTGCTTGCATCGCCTCGATTTCAATTTGTGCGAGGTGACGAACATGTTGCGCTTCTGCTGCCAATTTTTGCGCAATGACGGTCGCAGATGAGCGGCTACTATGCGTGGCGGCAGAAAATGTGCGCGTATTGGTTATAGGTACCTGTACCACTTCCCGCCTTGTATTCGACGTAAGAGGCGTTGAAACCATCTCGAGATTCGGTTCGGAAGATATGTTTGGTGTACTTTTTGTTAGTTTCGTATTCGATCTCGTGATAACCATATTTATATGTTAATTTAAAAATTTCTGTAAAGAAAGAAAGCTAGAATCCACTAGTTCACTCTGGTAAAACGGTAGAAGGACCACTGTTACCGACTGCTTAGGCTGCAGGTTGGATTTCTTAATATTTTATCAGAAAAACACAGCCATTCGGTGAAAAAAATATTATAATCATTTTTAAGTAAGTCAACAAAAAAAATAGACAATAAAAGCAAAACAAAACCAAAGACAAGGATTTCTAAAAAGTTTACATTATATCATGAACACTTACCTTAAAATATGTGATGACTACTTGATGACACATTTTGTCTGTTTTGTCCTCTTGTCAATAAATTAATATTTATTTCTGTTTCCATTTTTACTTACATTATTTTGTACTTTGCCAAGAACTTCGTGATACACAACGGTAATATACGGGATACAAAGAGATCAATGACTTTCACTGTTGTTCGTTAAATCACAAAAATGTCTAGAAACATTTCAAATAAAATACGGATAGAATTTAAATCAAAGAAATTATAGGTACAATCATAATAAATCATTCGGTAACTATTCATGCCACTGAAAATGTATAAATATTTTACAAACAGACAAATATTCAAACCTCATTCTTACTACACATTGCAGAATCCGCCTCACTTTTTTTACAGCACCGAGCGACAGCGGTAAAGAAATTGTTATTTTATTTATTTATTTTTTGAAAGCAACTATATAAGACTTTCGTCGTTCCCTTTCTGGCTTATTGCGCGAAACGTCACCCACGAAAATGTATCGAAAGATTACAATAATCTTCACTCTGTGTGGTGTTACCATTGGTTCGTTGTTGGACGGTGATATAGATCTGGCTGAAGGTGTGAAACTAGTGCAGGTTCCGACAAACTCTTTGGAAGATGAAGGAAGATCTTTTGGTGATAACTCGCCTTTAACACGAATGGCGAAGTTTCTAGAAGGTCATGAATTACATGTGAGATTACCTAATCTGATTGAAAAGGACCGTGTGACGCAATACTTGGCTGATTCGTTGAAGTTTCTTGATAACAGCTATAAACAAAATGCAGGTTAGTGAAGTTATTAATGAAGTTGTTTTTAAGTTAAGATGTTGTTTAGATAGCTGTGTTTATAATTTTACTGAACATAATTATTGATTGTAAAATCTATATAATTTTGTAGGCTATTTTGAATTCAATTTGCTTTTTTTTAAAGTTTACCTTTACAGATAGAAATTTTTATGTTTAGAAAATAACTTAATGTATATTATTATTTTATTGTGCAATGCTTCGTGTTATTTTATTATTTATTTTTGGTCAGTATAAGGTAAAAGCAATAATGGTAGACACTTTAAGGACCAATTAAAATTCACTCTCCAAAGTTACACATATTTTTTAAAGAATGGTTGTTAAAGCATAATTTAGCCATTAACTTTAGCAGATAAAATCCTTAAAATCTAAACATATTTTTACTTTGAATATAATTAATATACACAAGGTCTACGTAGGTCAACGAGTTACGTAATTATATCATCCGTACTAAAAAAAGAGTTAATCATAATAAATAAATAAAACATCACACCTATTAAAAATCCTCAACAAAAATCTCAAGAAACAACTGGCGCCAACGTGTTGTGATTTTTTGAACATGTAATATATATGCCATTAGATGTCTTTTATGTAAATAGTCAAGTAAATAAAATAGTTACTTTTCTTACAATAAAGGTTTTGTTTTCGAAAGTGTCGACTATTGGGTCTGTACTGTAGGTTAGGTTAGTACTAAATAGTTATCTGTAATACTATCTCTTTAGAGTAGGTAGGTAACCTAACTGAAATAAAAAAAAGACGGGTTGCACTCTGGGAGTGCCGGCAGAAGTGAAAACATTTTCTTTTTTTCTTTCTTCGTTATATACATAGAAAAAGATAAAAAAGAACATACCATACCATACCTATAATATAGCGCTAATCATAGAACCTATCACTTATTTTCTGCTAATTTTCTGTCAGAAGAAATTAATAAATTATGAAAAGAAAAAATAAACACAAAAAGTAATAAATTACAGAAAGAAAAAATAATCATAAAAAGTAATAAATTACAAAAAGAAAAAATAATCACAAAAAGTTTCAGAAGGCCAGGTGGTTTGAACCTGATACTATCTGAAACTATAAGGACTTACAGTCGAAGTGCTTACCGTTTAAGCTACGACGACATCTATGCTAAATTTTAAAATAGATAGTCTTTACCTAATCTTGTATGACGTCAGTCGTCGGTTACGGTTCAAAGGTCAACTAATCCTGACGCTTCCTTAACATTTTACACCCATCCAACGCCGCTAAAGAAGTTTTCACTTCAATTATGGAAGAGAATCGTAACAGTGAGTTAACAATATTCTAATCATTAAGTGTTTGGTCACGGAAGTTTGATCAATATAGATAAATTAATTTTTATGAAATATTTGAAAAAATAATCATTGGAATGAATATCATGAATAGACAACTTTTTACTTTCAATATGTTGTAAATCAATTATTATTGATTGCTCTAATGGCATTCAATTTCTTGGGTGAATAAATTACTGTTCTTTTTTCAATAAGGTATATAGTAAATACAAAAAATATATTAACATTTCAATGAGTTTGCATTCTGTATTGAATTTATAACGAACTCTATTCAAGTGAAAAGCAATTTTATACGATTAAATTATCAGTGAACTTATTACTTCTCTTGCACCCCACCAAAACCACCGGGGCCAACCCAAACCATCCTCATATGCAAGCTAGTACACCTGCCTTGAACAAGAAGGGTCTTTTTTTATGACATAGGAGGTAAACGAGTAGACGTCTTGCCTGATGGTGAGTGATGGACCGCCGACCATGGACACCTGAAACACCAGAAGGGTTCTAGATGCGTAGCCGTTGTTTAAGGTGGAAGTACGCCCTCTTCTTGAAGATTTGAGGGTCGTATTGGTCCGTTCATTTTTTTTTTTATTTTTTTTTTTTTATTTAATTATCAGAATACATACAATCAAATCAATCTTACTTAATGTATCGCTAAAGCTACTGGAGCTTGTGTGCGATATATATGATTCCATATTCCGGTAGGCTCATAGATATTGCACATTTTAAATTGGCATGGATAAGAGAAAAAGAAAACAACAAAAAACACAAAATAAGTACAACAAATCGTCAACAATCGTAAACAAGACATCTATACAATCTACTGCAATCGGAGTCGTACTTTCTAACAGGACTGTAGGTGTCCCTACAATTCTGTCAAAAAATAGGACTTGAGCTTATATTTAATGTTTCTCACATTTATTTTATCTCGTATGGAGGTAGGTAAAGAATTGATGAGGCGCGGTACAAGGAACGTACTCGTCCGCTCACCGTAGCAATTCCTCGCCCTCACAATAGCCAGTTTTTTTTTGTGCGACTCGTCGTGTATATACAGGATGCTCTATTCTGTTTTGGATTTTTTCATTAAAGTATTGTTCTTTTAATATATTTAATTTTACTTTATCGTGTATTGGAAGGGTTTTACAATATTTAAATAGTTTCAACTCCTCAGTGCATTGGTGTCTAACCTTAGGTGGTACGATTAATTTTAATATTCTGAGCTGTAGGTTATAGATCGAGTCGAGGTAAGTTTTGTAGGATCTACCATAACTAGATAGGCCATAGCTAATGATCGCGTCAACAAATGCATTGTATAGCAAAAGTCGGGTTTTGAAGGGCGTACGATTTCTTATAGTATACATTTTAGCCAGCATCGTGCCAGTTTAGCTGTGCGAGGCAGGAAGTTTCTGGAGAAAAGGACGGTTGAGGACTGCCAACCAGTGTAGGTGCCGGTGCAGGTGTTTAAAATGCTCAAAAATGACGTCATAGCCTTTCATGTCAAAAACAAAATAGTGATCAAGATTAATTGATTTAAAAATACAATGGGAAAGTGTGTAAGTGTGTGTGTGTGTGTATGTGTAAGTGTCTGTTTGTCCGTCTTTCAAGCCAAAACCCCTGACCCGATTTTTATTAAATTTGGTTAAGGGGTAGAGTAAACCTTAAGAAGAATATAAGCTATGTTTGGTAGCGATAACCACATCTACGCGGGCGGAATCGAGGGTAAAGTTCGTACCTACATAAATATTTATAGTACTTTCAACGTCCTAATCCAACGAACTCTGTATAAATAAATTCGTTTTGATTAGATATAAATATCTGCTTAATTACCGCGAATAAGTAATGTAATAATTGAACTACGCGATAAACAGAATCGTGACAGTGATCACACAAACAATAAATTGTACAGGCGTTCGTTGCTTTCTACCTTGTTTCACCTAACTAGTATTTATTGTGTACATGGTGATGATTGTGACATAATTATATTCACAATAGAAATAGATATATTTATTCACAATATTTGATGTAGAAAATAGTTTATTTATTATTCTTTTTGCTTTGGTTTTTGCTAAATTATATATGTACAGGTATACCTAACATTTTGTTAAGGTGGTACTATAGATAACAAATACTATATAGAAAGATAGCGCGCAGAACAAATGGCCGATGGAGCAAAAAAGTTCTGGACTGGCGACCGCGTGGATGGACTATGTGTGGCTGATATGATAATGACGAGATAGATAGATAATTCTTTATTGTACATCAATATTATTGCAGATTATTGTACAGTCATCTATCATTAGTATCTATGTTTCAGTCATCTATGATTGAGTACTTTTTCTCACACATCAACTCCATCGTGCATGTATGGTCAACATTAGATCAATGAAAAGTTACTTCGTAGGTTAAGATCAATTTGATGATAACAGTACATACAACATTACAGTTAATGCACAATTTTTAATAATTAATGGCCTTATCCTTAGTAGTGATTTCTTCCAGGCAATTGTACCCCTAGCAAGAACAATTGTAGTAATCGTATTGAGAGAATGGAGCAATGCGATTGGACGCCTTCCTACTGTAAGCCTGTGTGTGTGTGTGTGTGTGTGTGTGAAACCAGCCAATCACAATGCTCCGTTCTCTCAATAAGTCTACGATACGATTACGATAGTTGTTCGTGCTGGGGGTACTGGACAAGAATGAAAAGTATGTAATAAAAATGAGTGTAACTGATAAATGAGCAAAAATCCTTTGAATCCATACTAATACTATAAATGCGAAAATAACTCTGTCTGTCTGTATGTTACGCTTCACGCCTAAACCACGGAACCGATTTTGATGAAATTTGGTATAGGTGTAGATTAGACCTTGAGAAAGGACATAGGCTATGTTTGGTCGCGATAACCGACATCCACGCGGGCGGAGCCGCAGGCGAAAGCTAGTAAACTAATAAAAATGAGTTAGATAAAATAAACATATAGGATAATGTAGCTTTACGTCGTCTGATGGTAAGCTAAATGCAAAGATTCAGGTAAAAGAGTCAACATTATAAACAGATTAACGTTACAATGGTGACCCTCAGTTTTAAAGCCTCATCAGACTGACTTCAAAAAATGAGTAGACTTCTAAAAGATCCAGTAAATTGAGATACTTTTCGCTTTCAAGTGCCTCTTTTTGGTTTCTCGAAGTCGACTTAACGTTTTTTGTTGAAATTCTATTTATTGGTTAGACAAGTTTCTGAAGGTGTGACTCTAGTTATACTCTACGTAGTCCAGTTATAATTTACTAGCACTTGTGTCAGCCAAGGTCGATATCTATTCGTGCTTACGAAGAAAATGAAAAAGACTTGTGTCTTATAGTGAAATTACAAATTTCCGTTAGAAAGCAATTTCCGTTATCGTCGTTTCTCAGAGATTCATCTAATATCACGTCATATTCTCAGTTTTTTATCTATGGTAAATGTAAATTTGTAAAAAAGAAAATGTTGGTGTCGTAGCCTTTTTTTTTAACGTTTGGAAACCCCCACGGGCTTCACCCCATCGGTGCCGACGATGGGGTGGGCGTGTCGGAATCGGCCCGACTAAAACCACACGGTGTCCTTCCCAAGTGACCATTGCCGGGCACCCCGGGTAAGCCTTCGAAAGGATAACCCCAGGGTTGCCGGCGGACATTGGCCGCCACCGCGGCCTCGCCTGGTGGGGTCGGGTTATATACCGCGTCGGTGAGTTGGCAAGCATGTGTAGGACACACACGACATGCCTCCGCCACGGCCTGCTTCTTGGTGTCGTAGCCTATATAAGCTCCCTTGCTAGAAGGATTGGCGACCTGTAGTCTCATCATGGCGACAGTTTCTTTTCTATCACTAAATTAGCTGAAAATACTGTCACATGTACAATTACCTAGGATAAGACGGAAGGTGTAGGACCAAGTGCTATGACGCAGTGCATATTAGGAGAAAACAATGTCCGATTGATTTTTTAATACCAAAACTACCAACCCTTAAATTTATCAATGAAGTGGTAGGTAAAATGACAGTTAAATACATCTAACCGTATTTCTAATAATATACTAGCTATTTTGACCGCGGTTCGGTTATCGCGACCAACATAGCCTATGTCCTTTCTCAAGGTCTAATCTACCCCTATACTAAATTTCATCAAAATCGGTTCAGTGTTTTATGCGTGAAAGATGGACAAACAAACACACTCACACTTTCCCATTAAAATATTAGTTTGGATTTTTGATTCCATCTAATAGTAGGAAGTACTAGGCATCTTTTTGAAATTAAAAAACAACAAGATCAAACTAGAAAACTGTAACCAGACTTCGGAACGGCTAATAATTATTTAGGAATATTAAAATATATACGCAGTTTCCCGCTGATACCGAAAGTTTGGCTATTTAATAGACCGAATGAAAGTTGACCGAAGTTGGGAAAGGCTTAAAGGAAGTCTGAAGTAATACACTATACAAAATCGATATATAATTGCAAAGTTGCAAAAATGTTAATCTTATTGCGGTTTTATAAGTCGTGACTATGGTCTTGAGTATAGAAAATGCATTTATACGAACGCTCTCGACACAATAAAACCCACAAATCTAGAAAGTGAACAAAGTAAGTGGCGGCGTTAAAAAAAAGGGTTCAAAGTGTTTGAGTGACGTTCTTTTTACCTTTTTACCCTTTCTACCTTATGCGCTGTTCTTGTTTTTTATTTGCATCATCGCAGTCGGTAACGTCGGTTCGATGCAGCATAATACTGCAGTACCTACTTCATTCATACATTATTTTGAACTATAAAGATGTTTACAGAGTTTTTTTTTACGTGCGGGAAATCCCCACGCTCTCTATGCCCATCAGATGCAGGTACCGCCCGACGTTACCGTGTCCGGTAATGACCTGCGTCTGACGGTACGAGAGGTCACCGTGTGGCCTCTCTAGCCACTTCCCCATTATGGGTCTTACCGCCGCAATCACGGCGTGCCCTAGATGTTTCCAGAGTCAGTACCTACTTATTTTGAATGACACATATTTTGTAATGATGCCCTGGGTATACCCTAGGGCAGGTCTAAACTTTCGAAGCGAATAAATTCATTGAACCACAATTTGAAAAAAAAAATACACGGAAAACAAAACAGTATTAACAAATTCAGTATTTTTTATTTAGTAACAATGTACATTGTGTTTAAACATACATAATATTCTAGCTAAAATATCAATTAAAAAAATGTATTACGACGATGTTAAAATAAAATTAGTAACCGAAATTACTAATTTTCTCTCTAACCCTTTCAACTAAGATAAACAGCGTGTGCCCTTTTAAAAAAATCTGTTAATAAATAATATGAGTATAAATTATTAAGTACCATTATACAGCTCAAATCTGTTAATAATAAAACAATTAGGAACACAACAAGGAACTATGAATCACTACATAGTATAAAACAAAGTCACTTTCTCTGTCCCTATATCCCTTTGTATGCTTAAATCTTTAAAACTACGCAATGGATTTTGATGCGGTTTTTTTAATAGATAGAGTGATTCAAGAGGAAGGTTTATATGTATAATACATGTTTAAAATAGTAGAGGGTGGAGCGGGAACGGAATCTGACGCCACGCGGGCGGAAAAATATTGGCGGTACGAAGTTCGCCGGGTCAGCTAGTATATTATAAATGTATTGAAAATTCACTTCACTTGTACTTTTACACAGTTTATTTTTATTTTAAACCTGACCGGTTTCACCTCACGGTATTCTTAACGGTTTACATAACGAAAAAAAAAAACTAAGATGAAGTACAAGTGAAGTGTATTATTCAATATAGTATGTAGTAGATTCTACCAAGCGCTATCAATTTCCAGTATAGACAAATATAAAGGTGGTTGGACAGTTTTACATAGATAGATTATTATAACACTAACTAAAATTCTGGTCCTGTTTTCGCTACACATGGGCACTTATTCCCGGGATAAATAGTTATACTAGTGGTATTCCAGAGCGTGGACCAAATTTCATCCAAATCTGCACAGCGGTTGAGTTACAAACATCCGAACATCCTGAATTAAACAGATTTTTTATCTTTCTTTCTCCCAAGTTCATACAATATTAGAAAGATTGAACGTATATACAAATATTTTTATTTTTGTTTCCAGTGTCCGGCCGAGGCAGCAAAGGCGACGGCGGTGGTGGATATATGCTCATGGGGATGATGATGATGAAGGCGATGGGAGCCATGGGGTTTGGAGGTATCGGTCTACTGACTATGAAGGTAAGAGGCACAAACCAGACATCATAGGAACGTTAATCACGTTGCATTTAAAGCTTGCACTTTTTATATGCCACTTAGGTGGCAAACAAGCACAGGGCACTTCTGTTGGACGGTGGTTACCACGGTCTATGAACTTGTATAATACCAGAGGCGTCAGGATACACTTAAGCAACCTCGATTAATCATTTCGATTTATTTAATTCTTTATTGTACACACACTATACAGAGATCATACATAAAGCATTGAAAGGAACATGTACAAAGGCGAGCTTAACTCAAAACGACTTCTCTCCTAGCAAACCTTTGAGTAACAGAGAAGTATATGGTCATGAAGAGGGATGTGAAGTATACAAAAAAACAACAGAAAAAAACAGAGTACCTAAACATGTACATTATACACATATACACACATACATACATACATAAACATGTACACAAATATAAATACTTAAATATATAGATATCGTCATCATTAACTTTGCGTAGTCGTAGTCGCACCTGAGGGAGTCCGGGGTCCGCTAAATACGATATGGCTTGGATTTTTCAGTTATACTGGGAGCGACTGGCGTGTGACCTCCTAGTGTCGTTAATGGCCAACCAAGGACAGAGTTGTTTAGGTTACCCATAGGAGTAGACTTACATTTCGACTTAAGGACTATTAACAGTCAGACTGAAGTGCCTTTCGAAACACAGAAGCGCTCAGACTACTAAGCTGTTACCAAGCTTAGGTAGTGGTCGTTTACAGTTGAATTCACCTGGCCACGAGCGCTTAACAAGCATGATCATGTAAATATCATTTGATGAACTTCTCAATACAAGACGTAACTACACAATTCTCATTACAATCTCCAACAATTGCCCATTCCCTCGGGAAGTCACAAAACGGTAGTGTGCAATTAGAAAAAGTTTATAATTATATTGGATGAGGCAAGCCGTAAGCGTGACGACTGACGGCCCCGACTAGGAACCGCTCGATATGTGGTCTAGATACCGCACGGCACACGTCAATTTACTAGGAAGTGATGAGTTGATTCAATTTATGATTGCTACTGTTTGATTGTGTTATTTTCAATTATTGAGGCGGTAATCGTTTCGACCGATTGTCTGCACGAATGTGAAATACTGCAACATGTACAATCAATTAATCAATTAGCCTATCACAGTCCAGCGGTGGACTTAGGCCTCTCCCAATGTTGGGAGGCCTATGTAACGTGTAGTGCCGTAGTAGTTTTTTTTTTTACTTGCGGGAAGTTCCCACGGATACCCTCCCCTCCGGAGCCGGAGGGGGAGGTTATGTGGGTCGTAGTGCTAGGCCGAAGGTGAGGTTGTCATGCGACATATCTCTTGCACCCCGGCTGTACCAGGGCCACCCCTCTCGGTCTGGCACTCGTCGGGAGGGAGGAGCACGCGGTCCCCGACTCAACCCCGGTGTGGGGAGGCGCGCATCGTGCTACGATGCGCGCCGCCGCCATGGCCTGCTTCTGCTAGGGTGACGGGCTGTTCCACCTGTCACCCTCAGGCCCGCGCTCATGGGGGGCGGAGGTCGGTCTGCGCCCTCCGACGCCCGACTGTGCCGTAGTAGTAGGGCATTTGACTGTTGAACAGACGCGCATGTCGATTCCCGCTCAGCGTAAATATTTGTTTGCATGAATTTATTATGTTTATTTCGATTGGGTGTTTCTGGGCCTCGGAGAGTACGTTAAGACGTCGGTCCCGGTTATCATGCGAACATCTATAGCAGTCGTGAAGGGTAGTTGGAGCCCACAGACTACCCCGACTAGTCTAACTACTGAACTTCGATCGCCAATTGGTTGTGGAAGTCAAATGGCAGTCGCTTGATGGAAAATATCGAAGTTCAGCTGCCCCACTGTTAGACTGGAAAGCTGACCTCAACTGAGCTAGGAAAAGGCTTAAAGAATGATTTAACGTGTAGCAGCAGTTAAAGTATTTCGATTCACAGCAATTCTAAAATTGCTGGTGAATATTTGTGAAAGTGTTCATACAATATGTTGAAATAACTTTTTTATGTATATGTCGCCGCCAACTAGCTTAATCAGCCGTCCAATTAACTGCCTAGGCAGTTAACTGAAAGGCGCCATTCATTTAACGGCCTGAATGGTGTTCAGCCATTTAATTAAACGGCTAGGAAAATAGCTTGGGTCGATGACGTTTAACTACTTACATTTAATTAAACAGTTAGAAAACTGACTTATTTCTGCATGGTTATAAAAAAATAATACCACGAAGGCTTAATGCGGGAGCTAAGCTCCGCTCCCGCATTAGCCTTCTAACCTAACCTAACCTAATCAAGCCAGATTTCGCAGCTATCACAATAAACCTATCAGCAATTTTTTGTTTTATACATCTCTGTCTACCCCCTCAGGGATTTACAAGTGTAAGAATATGTACCTATGTATGTATGTAATTTTCTATCTTATTTCGAGGTAGTGCCCCATCTTACGATTGGCCTAAGCATTAGCCAGCCAGGTTAATAAATGATGTAATAAACGAGACGGCTGAATATCATTCATGACGTTAATTGAATGGCGCCGTTTAGTTAACTGCCTAGGCAGTTAATTGAACGGCTGATTAGGCTAGTTGGCGGCGACAAATATAGCACACATCAATATGACTTCACCTCGCCTGATGTTAAGCTTAAGGCAAAGTCTCGGGAAAGAGGGTCACCATTAAATACACGTACAATGTTAGCAATGGCAGCACTTAGCTTGACGGCCTTATCAAAAGAGGATTGTCGTTGCAGCACCGCGTGACACCCACCGGTCCTACTAGTGCTGTGACCACAATCCACCCTGCTCGGCTATGCACTTGCTGAACCCTGAACGCGAGCGAGAATGGATTACTATGGAGGATTTTTCGCAATCGTGCACGGTGGTACCCACCCGGCCGAAATTTGTGACAAATTTCTGCCATCAAATTTTTACCACCAGTATAATGACAGATCAAATCTGACTGAAATTTAGTACAGGGATAGCTATTTCAGTTTGGAATAATAATATTTTTAGTTAAGCTATGCGTAACGTTTATTTAATTTTTTTAAATGCTAGAGATCTATCTGTTTTTTCTCTAAATAATATATTTATACTTATGTTACATGATTATTGTTATAAAACAATTCATTGTGCAAAATATTTCACCTGAATTGCCTAAAGGTAGGAACGAATTGGCGAGACGCCCTCTTAAATTACATTACTGTAATTGGAGAAGATTTAGTAGGGCTTTGTCTTACTGGTCAGGTGCGGTACGATGACAGATAATGTATTATTGTAGTATATTGGTATACTACATACTTAGTTTATAACTTAATATATAAATGGACCTACCTACATGGCCATACCGACACTTTTTTTTTATACAACTGAGGTGGCAGACAAACACAAAGCCCACCTGTTGGAAAGTGGCTACACCGTGGCGTATGGACGTGTGCTATACCAGGGGAGTCACACTCGTGCTGCCGACCGTGTAAACACAGAGTTTCTGCGCTGTCAGTGTTAAAGATAAAGCAGGAATAGCCTTTGGTCTTCCCGCTGATAGCATAAAAACTCTCTAGTGAGCTCTAGGGCGGAGATACTTCCGCAGTCGGACTGCTCAATTGGACGGAAATACCATCGTGTCCTACCACCATAAACTACTGGGTCTTACAATTACTGGGTCCAAGTTAACCTCAGTTGCTAGTCGGTGCAACTACTAAATATTGGACGAGGATCTGAAGCAGGTTTCCCATTCGGAGATAAACCAAACCAAGATGTGGAAACGGTGTACGCGGACCTTGAGCTCCGTTATGTTTATAATGAGGAGTGGGAACCTCTTCAGGCTTCATCTCACCGGAGCCAACGATGAGGTGGGAATTTCGAGCTCAGACCGACTAATACCGCATACAGTTTCATAACTATTGACGGCTGTGACTGGCGGATTTAATGCTCTAAAGATGTTAACCCAAAGACTTACGGCGTTGATCACCAAGTTGGCGACCATCTAGAAAAGGATATTCTAGTGAATTTATAACTTTTCCTTTTTGAAGTCGGTTAAAATGGTGAGATGAAAGGTAAATTTATTAACCTTATCTCTCCCTTGTAAATTATTCCCAGCCTACGCGTTTTATATAAAACTCATTAGCAATGGGAAAATAACAAGCTTGTCTTAGTTTTTGTGTAGGAGTTCACAAGTAATTTACTTTTGAAAAATAAATAAAAAATTCTAAGTACCTAGGCTTTTTTATGTTTTCTTAAATAATTAGTTTATGATATTATAACATTCTATTGTGCTAACTCTGAATAGTATCCCGTTTAAAAGAATTAAAAATGATTACAAGTGCAAATTCAATCCACAATTTCATTTCGCTTTTGTTCTTTAAACAAAGAAATAATAAGCACGCACAAAGTTGTATTTCAACAGAACATGTCTGATTTTCAAGTAATTGGAAACGGTTTTTCATTTTTTACCAACTCTTCTAATCTAAAAGGGGACGTATGTATATATTTATTAACCGACTCCAACAAAGGAGGATGTTATAATCATATTGTTTTAAAAATAGAACTCATCGCAATGTATATGTTTCAATTTCTACGTCATTTGTGAATCGCTTTTAGAAATTCGCTTTTTATTTGAAAAACTTTATTTCTGATGAGGTCCCATTGCCACTAATTCGGGATCTGATAAATCGAGGGAAATGATACCGAATTGAACAGAAAAAAATTACACCTCTCTTGAATGAAATCTGTGAAACAGTTATTTTTTGTTATTCGGTGCCTGGTTTTGATGTTTATTTGTTGTTTTTGTTAGTTGCATCATCACTAACATTGTAAAATGTCAAAGCAGAATGGATTTAAAAAAAAACATTACACTCGTTCGATATAGAATCCGTAGTTTAGTGGTTAGCCTTACAATCTAGAGATTCTAGATTCCTGACCATATCACCCAATCCTAACGTAAGCAGTTTAGCTCAGATAGTAGACGAGTTTGAAGGAATATTAACTAGTTCAATTACTAATATTCTTTTTAGAGTTTTTGTGCTGTCAGTGGAAAGACCAAAGGCTATTCCTGCTTTGTCTTCTACTCTGACGGTACAGAAACTCTCTGTATTTACAGGGCAGCACAAGAGTGACTCCCCTGGTGTTGCACACGTCCATATGCCACGGTAACCAATTTTCATCAGATGGGCCGTGTGCATGTCTGCCACCTCAGTAGTATAAAAAGAAAGATATACCTTTCTGCCCTACTTATATATCTATCAATTAGTCCACTGTTAGACATAGGCCACCCCCTTTGTTTTTGACCAACAGTTTCCACGCTGGCAAGACGGGTTGGTACAGGGTTTTATTCGCGCTTTCCATCACCCGAAGTCATATCACCTGCGTATTATTCAGCTAGTCGCCTCTTACATACATATATAAACTCACGCCTTTATCCCCGAAGGGGTAGGCAGAGGTGCTAGCACCCACATTTCGCCGGTTTATGTTTAGGTCCCAATGTAGTAGGTGGCGAGCCTATTGCCATTAACTGGGCACTTATAAACCTGCGATAAATACACACATAACTTCGAAAAGCATCGAAAAGTCATTGGTGTGTGCCATGGAAAACCTGGGATTGAACCCGAGACCTCGTCTTACCCATACCACTAGGCTACCGCGGTAGGGCCTCTTACGGTACTCTGAGATGGGGTGGTGATACTGATATTCCTTCTCCATCACCACACAGATACCCAACTTATATAAAAATGCACATATTTATATAGAAACCCAATTTCCTACGACAAACATTTATTAACACTAAAATGGATACCGGCACATAAAATGATCCAATTAGCGAAACGAAATAACATAAAAATATAATTATATCGTAAAGATCTTGTGAGTTAATGCTCGTTATTATAACGTATATTTTTGTGGCTCACTTAAGTTGTAACCTGAGTTATTCACTAATTAAGTTAACAATGTAATAATTTAGTTTGATACCTACTGTTGTTGCTAGGTGGTACCACTTACCACAAGCAGCTCACCAATGTAAGTTATGGACAATGATGAATGTATTAGATTACTAGCTTTTGTCCACGGCTCCACCCTCGTGGATGTCGGGTATCGCGACAAAACATGGCCTATGTCCTTTCTCAAGGTCTAATCTACCGCTATAGCAAATGTCATCAAAATCGGTTCAGTGGTTTAGGCTTCGAAGACGGACAAACAGACACACACACTTTCACATTTTTAATATTAGTAATTATGGATTTATGGATTATCCCTATAACCCCTCCACCCAAGCTAGACTGCTTGTGCAAGGAGTGGGTTCACGTCGGTAATGTAATGGCCAGGATTCGAGCCCGGGACCTTCCGATCATAAGGCCGACTCATTAACCATTAAGCTGCCGTTGTGACGTTTATGACAGTCGACAATGTATATCCATCCTGTACTTTGATCATTCTTTTCAATTCTATTCTACAAACGTATTACCTCTTATTTAGAAGGGCAGGAAATTAATCCTCTGACGCTACAACCAGGAGCAATTTGCACAGAGGTACGAATGGAACTTCCAACCACGCACGAAATGAACTCCTTGCTACGACTTTAACAAGTGACTGCAATATGGGGTTCTTTAAGAAGGGTATTAGAAGGTTCTTGCAGGTTCGATAGCAAGAGTGTGGCGCCCCCGGTATTGCACATGTCCATAGGCCACAGCAACCACTTCCCTTTAGGCGTACTGTGTTATTATCTATCACCTAAATCACTCAGTAAGCCTATTGCAGGCCAATGCTGGACATCATTTATCTTCTCACAATCTTCACTGTAGGACTCTTTTGCTGTAGCCGGCCTACTGCCACTTCAGCTTGCTTATTCTATGAACTATGTCGGTAACTTAAGTTAGATTTAAAATTGGAATAAAATTGATGATGATGATGATTATGATGATGGTGACGAAGATGAGAAAAAAACGTTATAGAAATAATTTCGAATTTTTTTTCAGGCTTTAGCCGTATCAGCTCTGGCACTATTACTATCAGCCATAGTAGGGGCAAAGAAACTCGCATCACACGACAGTCATGATGATCATCAGGTGATATACGCGGGTCATCACGGTCATCACCGACGCAAGAGAGACATCACGCCGTTACCATACAGAGGGTGGACAGAGTATGAAGATAAGGAATAGGGGAATGGAGTTATTATTTAAGAAAGTTATTTATTGTATTATTTATTGTGATTAAATTATTATTTTGCAAAGAAATATTTGTGTTTTTTATTAAGTTTGGTTTTCCAATCTAACAGTGATGCAGCTGAACTTAGATGAGTTCCGTGAAGCGACTGCTATCTGACCTTCACACTATGATGGCCGTTTTGACATTTTAACTAATTTACGATATTGACTGAGTAAAACGGTCTAGTCATCTGCAGTTGAGTTGATAAGGTGGTACTTAACGACTGTGTTAAAAATGTAGAGAGCAAGCAAGCTCTGCCAAGTTCTCTTAGTACCTAACGGCCATCATATCGTGCCGGTAGTGTAAGATACCTTAGAAATATTTTTGTCGTTCTTGCAGGTCAGGCCTACCTATAATATAACGTAATGGTATTATACAATTAGCCAAAATCACGGAGGAATTTGATAATTTCCTTCTCCATGGCCAAGATTTACAGTGGTTTATTATGGTTTTTTTTAAATGTATCAGTTAAAAAGCTGCCATGACAGATCAGTGCCTTGAGCACGAAAAATGTTCGAATTCTTAACGTAAACGTGTCGAGAGAACGAGAGAACGGAGCATTGTGATTGTCCGCTTGCCTACTGTGAATATGTGTGTGTATGTAGCCGGCCAATCGTAATGTTGCGTTCTCTCGATACGATTGCAATAGTTTTTCGACACTGACCTCCACAACCAATTGGCGATTTCAAAGTTCTATAGTTAAACTAGTCAGACTTTAAAGTTGCACCAATAGCTATGAAATAATAAAAATATAATACACACACCGGCAGAATTAGCGAAACACAAAAATATGGTGTGGGGAGGGAAATGTTTTGGAGCTCGCACGGTGTTAGTGGTAGTCGACGGCGGAAATCTGACTGCTGATCGGTATATCAGGGAGATTTTAGAGGAACATGTTGTGCCATTTGCTCCATTTATTGGTAAAGACTTCATTTTCATGCAGGATAATGCTCGAGCTCACAGTGCTCGCTCAGTACAGGCATACCTAAACCATATTGGTGTTACGGTGATGGAGTGGCCAGCACGATCCCCGGATATGAATCCGTTTGAACACGTTTGGGACTTGCTAAAGACGAATGTCAAATCAAGAATGCCACCTCCTAACAATCTGGCGCAGGTAGCCCCAAGAAATTATTGACAACATCATTCGCAGCATGCCCAGACGGATGGAAACCTTAATCAGGGCACGAGGGAGAAACACTCGTTATTAAACATGTATTGTTGTTTTTGTTTCATCTTTAATTATTATATTTGTTTAAAAATAAAGCTAACTATTTTATACTCTTCTTTTTTTTGTGTTCCGCTAATTCTGTCGTTGTGTGTATATCAGTGAAGATTTACTTAAATTCCTTAACAATCCCGGCTAGCTAACCTAACCTAGGTATACAATTGTTAGCCAAGATTTACTGAATGTCGTTAAATTTATTTTTAAATTACAGTCCGTCAAATCTAAGAAGTACCGTTTGACAGTTCTGACAATTGAATTATAGGGATGGGATGAAAAAATCGATTACTATAATATCCGAACTTTAAGAGATCGATTACTATAATATCCGAATTTTAAGAAATCAATTGTTATAATTAAATAAAAGAAATGTTTAGGATATTTTTTTATTCACTACTAGTACTAGTATCGTCGTCTTCGTCATCATCGTCATTTAAATTAATGACCAGTTGATTGTCCATTACATTATCAAAGTGTACGTCTCTTTCGAAGTCGTCCATTATTATTTTCTTTGTTTTTTGTACTACTTTACTCCAATCTTCCTGTGTAACTTGGGCACATGCTTCCTTTAATAAACCTTCCATTTTCTTGACACTGAAGGGTGGTTTTGTGTTGTGTCTTGCTGCATAACCTGTAAAACAATAATGTAACTATTTGATAGCAGACGAAAACCATTGTTTAAATTATAAATGTTAGAAGTACTCGTGTTATTATTATAATATTATAAAATATTACCTTTAACTTGGGCCCAAATCAGTTCAATGGCATTATATTGGCAATGGTACGGAGGAAGTCGTATGACTTTGTGCCCGTGCTCTTCGGCCAATTGGTCAATTACATATGTCGGTTTTGGTGGTTTATGCAATTTCACTAACTGTAATAATTCAGCTTTTAATAGTGACATGTCGGCATCCACTCCTTTTCTTTGCAGCCATGCCACCAAATCTGCTTTCTTATTGGCTGACGTAGGTGCTTTATCAATTTGCACAGAGTGGTATGGGGCATTATCCATTATAATTGTGCTGTTAGGAGGGATATTCTGTAATAAATTTAAGAACCACTCTCGGAACCTTACTGCGTCCATTTCTTCATGATACTCTTTAGTGCTTTTGGATTGGAAAGCTAATAAAGAGTTTTCCACGAAGCCTGTAGACGCTGACCCAGCATGGCATATTATGAGGCGTCCACCTTTTCCTATCGGCACCTTCGAGCACGAAGCTTCAGAATCATCAGTCCATGTTTTCGGCACAGAATGGTTGGAATTTAGCCAAGTTTCGTCCAAAAATATTACATTATCCCAGTTTATAATTTGTTTAACTTCGCGCAGGAATGTTAGTCGCTGCATAATTATGTCATGTCGCTCCATAACAATTTTTCGTTTGTCAACTTTTTTGTATCTGAAGCCAATTCCTGTTATTACCGTTCTCAACGACTCTATGCTTCCCTTATACAGCCCGGCATCTTTTAAAGTTGCACATAACTTTGCCAATGTTGGAAATTCGCCTCTTGTAAAATACCCGTATATATGGTTTCTAATAGCATGACTATCGAATTCATCGATGCCTGTCACAGGTTTATTTCTTTTTCGTTTTTTCGGTGTGTGAAGTACGTTACTGTCACTCCCCGAAGGCCCATATTTTTCACTTAATATTTTGCCAACGGTGCGGCTACCAATACCGAGAGCTTCACCGACGCGATCCCGAACTTGTGTAACTGGCAGTAGAAGTCCACCATTTTGAGATTCACGCTCAAAATACTCGTGTAATTTCACCACCAATTCACGAGCCTGGCTGTTCAAAGTACGTCCTCTTTTCGACATTATTAATAAACACTTGCTTAGTTCGGAGTCCAGTATAAATATTGCCAAGGTAAACGGATAAAGAATGATCAGTCCAGAAAAGTAATAGCCAAGTCACAAATTGTAAAACACAAACGAGAAAGCAAGTACGCGCACAGTCAGCTTCCAAGATGGCGAGAGACTGCTGACGCCGAACCGACCGAGCGGACCGCGTGCGCTTGTAGTTGGCAGTGTTGCCAGAAAAAAAAAATTGTAGAGACTTGGACACCTGCGATTTTGCCTATTGACCTAAAAATAATTAAATTAATTTATTTTAGGGTATCTGTGTATTCAGTGCATTATGCGGTCGCGCAGTAACGTCGTTAATTTATAACATCAGGCAACAACATTTTTGTGAATGGGTTCTACATACCTTATTTTTATTAGTTTTAGACGTAGAAATAAGACTTAGAAGAAAAAATTGTAATTGTAAAATCAATGGATGTGCTTGTTAAAAATTTGTTTATTTCTCTGTAATATGCAAACCCATACTATCATACACAAAAATAAATGTAAAAAACACTATCCCTGACTCCATTTACTATTTCGACAGCGTTAGCGCGAGAAACCCCGACTTATTTGGGCGCGAAAATCAAAAATCGACAAATCGCTTTCGACAACTTTTTAAAGAAGCAAATATATTTGATTTATAAATACGTATTTTTGGTGAATGGGTTTTATCTCATATTTTACGATTACATAACTATTTAGTTATGTAATCGTAATATGTGAGATAAATCCCATTCACATGAAAAAATATTTGTTTGGTTGTCAAGTGTAATTTGTAAATAATACATTCGATTTTTCGTATATGTAAACGATTTTTTTGCATACAAGTGTATCCGAAGAGTCGCAACACTACGTGCAGTGACCTAACTACGTAACTTTGTAATGCGGTCAAGAATATAACTATTAGAAATTATTTACTGTGTAAATATGTGTTATTTTGCTTTGTTTGAAAGTTTTCAATTACATTTAGATATTAAGAATTGTACATTTTTAGATACAATAATGAAATCTTTCTAAATTCATGGTTTTATGAAAAAGGTTATCGAAACTGAATAATGTACGTATGAACAAAGTTGTTTCGGTTTGAAAAATATGAAACGTCAAACGGTACCTCTTAGATTTGATGGACTGTATATCAGTTTAAAATCTGCCATGACAGATCAGGTGACCATGGCATATTATTCAGTTCGATCCTGACATGCCAATGAACACTAAACACTTTGTTCTAATAGTGGAAATTTAATCAAATGGTAAAAACGTAAATATTACCTGAAAGAGCTATTATATAATTTACCGCAATCTTCGCATTAAGCCGAACCTCTGTAAATTTTAAATTTATTATAACACATGTATTTAAAGCGTTTGTGAACATTTGAAGATTTACAATATGCTATGACAACTTATTTAAATGAATCTAATCATAGAATTAACCATCACAAGATACTCTTGTTGATAGAACTTGCCAAAGCAAGAACGTCGATTTTTGAATACCAAAAATTGTTAAAATTATATATCTAAGGCACAGATTTAGATCAATATATATAAATCCTAAATAGTATTATTGTTCGCTAGTCTTTGTCTACATAATGGATATTTACACATCAAAAATACGACTGCATCGTTTCATCGCCCTTCGACCCACTACCCAACATAGTAAGGATCAGCTGTAAGACTAACTATGAAGCGACCAAATTTCAAAATTTTCGATGAAGCGACTGCCATTTGACCTCCACAACCTACACTGGCAATATCAAAATTCTGTAGTTAGACCACTTGCCAATATAAAGTCATCCGATATTTATTGATTGATAGTTATTTTGTTTAGGCATAATTAAACGATTACATTATTTCAAATTCATTTGGTGTCTTAGTGGTTTTGATGCCTAATTGCAACAATGTTGTGCTTATCTCCTATAGATAGAAAAGATGACGTGGTACGGACTTTTGGTCGGTGGATTTGCAGGTATACCTACGTAGCAGAAACAGGCAGCTGACATTTCAATTACTTCCAGCAGCTATGGTCACCAGAACACTAAAATGTCGCCAAGATACGAGCACCTGCAGATGTTGTTGAACCCTAAAGGTAAACTTGAGAATTCACTTGTAACAGAACATCGAACATTTACAATTCTTTTTTGTAACTGAACTTCGAATGCGTAGAGATAAACATCCTTATGAAATTTTTCATAATCGTTTACACTGTCCTTTCACGAGAGTGCTTGCCAGAACGCTCAATAGAATGCTGTCTTAATTTGTTCTATAATTTAACATGAATTCTCAAGTTTATTAGCACGTTTGTTTTTTAACGTGTGGGAAGTCACCATGGATACCTACCACCCCTTATGTCGGGCTCGAACCGACTAAACCGCACGCCGTCTGTGGGTCGCAGTGCAAGGCCGAAGGTGAGGTAGCTTAAATATGTATAGTATATATTCTTAGCACACCGGTTGACCCAGGGCCATCTCTCTCGATCTGGCCCTTTTCGGATGGGAGGACCAACAGGTTCCTCGTCACCGGTATGGGCGGGTTAACGTGCGTTTAGACCAAACGAAACTAGAGCTAGAACAAGAGCATTCTAAGAGCTTCTTTCTTAATATTTCAAACCTTGTTTTCAAAGAAAGAACAACGAACGAATTTTCTGTCATTGTTAACACTAATATAATTTGACGTAGAACTGATAGAATGAGCATTCGCTCGTTTGGTCTAAACGCAACTTCTAAAGCTCCACCCGCGTGGATGTCAGTTATCACAACCAAACATAGCCTATGTCCTTTCGCAAGCTCTAATCTACCCCTATACTAAATTCCATCAAAATTGGTTCAGTGGTTTAGGCGTGAAAGCGTAACATACAGACAGGCAGAGTTACTCTCGCATTTATAATATTGTATGGATTATATTAAAAAATGAATAGGTCGAAAGTACCTGAAACCGGCGAGCTTGCCGAAAAAGATTTGATTCAAGTATAGGAAGCTCGTGAAGTGAGTACGTAAGGACCGAAGCAAGTCTTGCTTCTAGTCAAGTGGCTGGCGGTTGTTTCTGCCTGAACTGCCCCTTTAGACAAGTGGCAACTCGTTGCCCGGCGTTTGGTAGAATAGACTTCAACTTCATAAAAATGGCCTCTTCGCCACATTTTTGCCAATGTTAAGTAAAATCCTACTTATATTATAAACGCGAAACTTTGTAAGCATGGATGGATAGATGGACGTAAAAACTACTGAATGGATTTTAATGAAACTTTACAATAATATAGCTTGCACATCAGAATAACACATAGGCTACAATTTATAAGGATAACCGATATTATAGCGATAACCGATATCCACGGGGGTGTAGCGGCGGCTAACAGCTAGTGTATTATAAAATTATTAATGGCGAAACACAATGTCAAGTGTAGGTACCAGCCCCTCTAGACAAGTAGCAATTCGCTAGCCGGCGTTTGATGGAATAGAATGACGAATGTATGGGATTTGACGTAAATGACAGTCGTTAACGCATGTCAAATACGTCAAATCATATACAATCGTCATTCTATTCCATCAAACGCCTGCTAGCGAATTGCCACTTGTCTAGAGGGGCTGTGCCACGTTAGCCGCGCCAGTAAATTTGTTTCCATGCCCCCTATGGTAGAATAGAATGACGAATAATATATGAAATATGACGTTTGATTTTGACAGTCGTTAACGCATGTCATAAATGTCAAATCCCATACATTTGTCATTCTATTCTACCAAACACCAGCCAACGAATTGCCACTTATCTAGAGGAGCCGTATGGAAATAGGCGTGAGCATATCTTAACAAACACATTTCAAAGTCTTCTACAGGATAGAACTCAGCTAATTAATTCTAAATTTCGGAGTTCTGAATTTCGTATCAAGCTCGTTAGTTCTACGTCACATTGCACAGTTGTTTCAGATTTACGTAATTAGGAAACGCTTCCGTTGCTGTGACAACTTCGCCTTACTGGTACTTATTGTAACTTCGTTAACGCTCTTGTTGTTCCGACAGCTTTATTTCGCTTTACTGGTGTGTGTGATGTTAATTTTAGTGTTCTCGTATCTCTTGGTCTTGAAAACTCTTGCTTGTAAAGGCTTGCTGGAATAAGCGTTGCTTTATTGCTTTTTCTAGGTATGCTTAGGCCCGCCGCTGATTGTATTTTTTTTGTCACCGTGACTTATTATTACTGTCACCTGCTGTCACCGACCATGCGCTCATTGAATCTGTTCTTGGGTAACAAATCGCGTTCATTTTTGTAATTTACTTCAACAAGGTTACCGTAATTTGTGCTCTTGAAGTGTAATACAATTTCAATAATAATAATACAATTTCATCCCATAATCTTCTTTTTAAAGTAATATCGGAATATTCTTTTAAATTTTTTGCATATAATGCAGGCCTCTTCTCTACCTCTTCTATTAATAATTCACTGTCAGTGTCTTCCTCTTGCAAAGAAGACGACATCATTCTACACTATATATTCTGAATCACGTCAGTATTCACCTAAGTTTTTTAATTATCTTCGTATGTCTATAAACTCTTTCGATGAGATGAGTGACAAAAAGTCACCTGTGAGTGGACTCCCATAGTAATGTACAGGGCGAGTGACAGTCACGTCACTCCGGTGTTCCCTGCTGCCACAACTATTTGTCACCGTATTATCACGTCACCATAATGAGCGCACCCAGGATAATTCTCATTGCACTTGACTAAGTGACAAAAAGTCACGTCGACATAAACTCGCAATCAGCGGCGGGCCTTAGGATTTATTTTATGTTATAGCATTTTGTTTTATAATTAGTATTATTTCGATAAGGTAGCTATTTGATTCTTCGTTATCCTTCCATTACATTAAAATAAAACTAAGCCAAAGTATGAAACTTCAGCGTCAGTCAGCAGGGTTAGGGCTTACAAGTAAGTCTTTTAAAGGTTTGAAGCCGAAGTAGCTTAGTGATTAAGGAGCCGGCCTTACGATCAAAATGTCCCGGATTCGAAGAATCCTGGCCATTACTCTACTGACGTGAACTCACTTCTAGCAAAAGCAATTTAGCTTAGTTGGTGTGGTTAGAGGGAATATTAGTGATTTCGGTCGCTGATATTCTTTTTTCAAATAGGCTTTATAATGTTAGCGTCGTAGCTTAGTGGTTAAGGAGTCGGCCTTACGATCGAGAGGTCCCGGGTTCGAATCCTGGCCATTACACTACCGACGTGAACCCACTCCTAGCACAAGCAATTTAGCTTAGTTGGAGGGGTTAGAGGGAATATTAGTAATTTAGATAAATTCGGTTGCTAATATTCTTAAAAAAAAAAAAAAATGTTACGCATAATGTTAAAATTTTTCTGAAGAAATTCCCTACCTTTTTTTTTCTTTTTTCTTTTGGCTGTAGATAAATTTAGATGTTAATAGTGTGGACACTGTTAATTCAATATTGCCACCTGGACCCGGGTGAAGGCCTCCTCCAGACATTGCCACTTGTCACGATTCCTTGTAAGGTTGAGCCAATTTCGTGTTGCGATGGTCTATATCTCGTCCTTGCACCTTGCCTTTGGTCTTCCTCTGCTTCTGTACCCATGAGGTCCTCTCCACATAGTCACGGTCTTCGACCATCTGTTGTCAGTATAGCGTGACACGTGACCGTTTATTACCCTTACAGCTAATTGTAACTATTCTTAACATTATAACCATAGATTTGGTCCTTCCCAAAAGTGAGTGAGCTTACTGTAGTAGTCGTCCGAGTAGCCTATTTACTTTTTCTTGACTCTTTTTCTATACCGCTTAATTGGCAGACAAGCACATGGCCCACCAAATGTCAGGTAGTTACCGTGGCCTTCAGACGTATGCAACACAAAGGGCTTAATACTTGTGCTGCCGACCCTGTAGGGACCTTCTGATGTCCTTCTTCAAGAAACTATACAGGACGACACGTGCAGGACTTAGATGTCACCTCTATACGGTGCAGAACATTCCTTCAAGAACCAAGCGGTTCGGTGACTCTTTCCTTTGTCGCACCATTAAGACCTGGAATTCCTTGACAGCTCACGTGTTTCCCTCTTCCTACAGTCCCGGGTCCTTTAAGCATCATACTCGTATAGTTTTCGCGGAGAGTTTTCAGTCGCAACGTTTGAGGATGAATTTTCTGTATGTGGTGAATTACGCTAGTCTTTACAGCTACTGCAAATTCTCTAATACATACATACATACATAAACTCACGCCTATATCCCCGAAGGGGTAGGCAGAGGTGCTAGCACCCACATTTCGCCATTTTATGTTTAGGTCTCAATGTAATAGGTGGTGAGCCTATTGCCATTAACCGGGCACTTATAAACCTGCGATAAATACACACATAACTTCGAAAAGCATCGAAAACTCATTAGTGTGTGCTATGGTAAAACCTGGGATCGAACCCGAGACCTCGTCTCAGCAGTCCATTACCCATACCACTAGGCTACACTTAAATTTTACTTTTGAATAGAAAACGTGAACACCGGCCATATAGTATGGAATATTTTATTTTTATTTTAAAACAAAAAGCCACAGAGCATTTCTTTTTCAATGAACAAATCACTTTCACTCTGGTTTAGAACGTTTTACTTCGTTCAGTTTCTATTATACACTTTCACTAGTAGAAGTAATTCACTTAAATCAAATTGTAATACTTATTTTAAAAAAAGCTTACCTAGTAGGATCACCGGTCACGTAAATTGTATATACTTTTGCAAAATTAATTAAAGACATTGAATTTTATAGGTAGCTAATTAGGATATTATATTTGTTTGATACACCTCAGCCTATCCCTCCGGTGATTTACAAGCCTGAATATGTGTTTATGTGTGTGTGTGTAAATTTTCTTTCAACCAGTCCCGAACGCCAATCTCGATTGCATCTAGAATAGCTTACAATTTGGACCCCGGGACCCGCTCTCCTACTTATCTTAGCCTTCACCGGTGCGATCTCCAACTGATCCTCCAACCACTAACTACGAGAGAAAATCCTGCACCAGTTTCCAGGTGTGGTTGGTTTGGAGTTTGGAGTCTGAAGTTTGGAGTCTGAAGTTTTTAATGTAGGTCTATACACCCCCTTATACACCGTATATTCCACTTCATCTTATAATCCTAGATTGAACCTCTACTCACTGTAAATTATGTATTTTAGGGACATCTAGTGAGTAAGATGAGAACTTTATAAACTATGAATGTTCTGAACTTTCACCATCTTTCTCCTGAGTACTTTCTAATGTTGTAAATAAAAGTTATTAGTAATTCAACGTATACACAGTAGATGGTGGTAATAATAATTTTTATATGCATCATCATCATCGTCATTTAGACGTTATCCTGATTGCATCCGAGGCTGAGGGATCGCTTTCTCTCTCTTCGTCCTCCACTTCACATGACCTTAGGCGTCCATGGTAGTGAGACCATTTGCACACATGTCATGCTGCACGACGTCAAGTCAGGACATTTTGGGGCTATCCCTTCTACCTGGACTCGGCTGGGGCGTCATTACCAGGCATTTGTTACCCACGTAGCCAGGCTGTTGCCGCAAGACGTGGCCACACCTGCGAAGGTGACTCTCTTGCATTTCATCTACGACGTTACGGACATGTACATGTAATTTTTTTACATGTCAATTTTTACATACACACATGCATGTTAGGCAGAGCAGCAGAGGTGAATTAAATTTCATGTTTAGTTTCTCTACATTAATTTTAGCACAATAAATTATTGAACATCATTTTGACTGCTGTAACCAGAGAATGGTAGTGATAAGAATGAGCGCCACACACGACGAGTATAGTACCTACCGAAAGTCGAACGAGGCAATATCGCAGGCTATCCTCCGGCGTTGGGAGGAAACTTTTATGGTAGGCACTCGCTATTGTCATAGTCCATATTCATAATAATACTAGTCCAGGAAGATTATGAGAAACGAAAAAAAATCATTGGCAATATTATAATATACTAAACTGAACTTCACACCACCCAGTGGATTGCTCATGAACTATTTTATTCACTTTCTTTAGACGATTGGTACACTGCTCCGCGCTTCGAAATTAACTGTCATATAGTTCTAATCTTTTCAGTTAGGTGGCAGTACTTGCTTCGTAAAACGCCATCTGTTAACACTTACCGATAACATTTTCTATAGTGACCTACAGAAAAAAATACTATATTATCTACTAGCTTTTTCCCGCGGCGCCGCCGTTTGTTTTTGATGTCCTTATTTTCGGCACCCCTTTGGACCCTAAGCTTTCATTTAAAAAAAACCCGTCGAAAATTGGTTGGGTAGTTTTTGAGTTATGAGCGTTACGCTAACGTATTATTATAAGAGTCTAGCTTTTGCCCACGGCTCCGCCCGTTTGTTTTTGATGTCCTATTTTTCTGCACCCCATTGGACCCTAAGCTTTCATTAAAAAAAAAACCGATGAAAATTGGTTGGCTAGTTTTTGAGTTATGAGCGTTACGCTAACGTATTATAAGAGATTCCGTGACTGAATGCAAAAACTTACATAAGAAATTGCGTCGAAAAGCTAAAAAAAAGAGTCTTATTGAGCCTCTACCAATGTCCAGTCTATCTTAGGTCGTTTTTGCATGCAGCATACGGTCCATCTGACGGAAAATGGTTACCGTGGCCTATGGACGTGTGCAACAGCAGAGGAGTCACACTCGTGCTGCCGACCCTGCAAGAGGAGAGAGTTTCTGTGCCATCAGTGCAGAATAGAAAACTCTCCAGTGAGCTCTGGCTATCCTACTCACCGCTGGGAACTCAACACGAGGTTACTATGGCCGCAGTATTTTGTAAAGCGGAGGTAATTCCCCAGTCGGACTGCTCAATTGGGACGAGAATATCGTTGTGTCCTACCTCCTATCACGACCTTTAAAAAATGGAAGCTTCACAAAGTCGAAAATCTCGGATAAATTGAGCCGGGACAGCCAAGATTGCTCCTGAGACTCATAAAAATTAAACACGGGCCGAACCGCTAGTAACCTCTAGTGTATTCTGTGTAGGTATAACTTTCAACAACATCACATAGGTCTAGTTCAAGAAAATACGGATAAGCAGTGCATTTTGATTCAGAACAGGTAAAGTGCTTTCTATCAGCTATTAGTGCTATGAATACCATTCACCCACATACATACATACAATTGGTTTTTTTTTTTGTATGAAGTGTGTGTACCACATGCGTTTGAATCTCTTGATATCAAAAGTGATGCTTGACATTCATCCTACATAGTGCAATGTAAAGTAGGCTAACGATGCGTAGTGGTGGGACACGTGTCGATGTTTGTATCGATAAAGAAAATTTCACTTATGGAGGTGTTGAGTAACTTCACTAGTTTTGACTTTGACTTTGTCTTTTGAGTTCAAATGCAGAGGCTTTGGAGCAGGCTTGCCTCTCGGGCGTTTGTGGTTCCACAATAGTCGCTCCAATAAAAGCAAATAACATCATAGGGACAGGATAATAAGAGTAAGAGAGTAGACCCAGCCAAAATGCTAGCTTCGATGGAATGATGAAATACATTAATAAATTTGAGGTTCATTTGAGGTTCATTATCTTCTTCATCCTAGCGTTAATCCCAGTCGCATCCGAAGTTATCAACTTGTAGTTTGGGTTCCGCTTTTACCAGTCCAACTGCAGATTTTGCTAAACTTCAACATTTTCTGTGAAGCGACTGCCATATGACCTCCACAACCCAAAGGTGATATCGAAGCATTGCAGTTAGACCTGTTGTTGGACTTTTGAGGGCTCCAACTAACGAATACCATAGATGTTCTTTTGGCAATCGGGACCGACGGCTTAACGTGCTCTCTAAGCCATGACCAGACTCATGCAAATATCCAAATTCATCTATACAAATATTTGTACTCAGCGTTCATTACCGCTACCCCACGGAGGCGGTTCATGCCTTATATTAATAGCAATTACACTACTGAAGTTGTAGTAATTACAGGACATAGTGCGTATCTAATAATTCTTAAAATTGAAATTTTTTGGCGCTCCACCGAATCAGAATGACCTGCTGACAGTTATTGCATTGTTGGTCCCGGTGGAGTAGAATAGGGTGACACCATCCCTTCTGTGGGTGTCGTGGAAGACAACTAAGGGATGGCTATTCTCCTTTAGACAGGAAGCATACAGCCCACAACTAAGTGCCCGCTTAACGGCAAAAGGATCCTCCCCTATTACGTGGGACCGACAATCATAGTTGGTGAAAAGTGGGTGGATTCCTTGAGGATTTACATGGGCCAGTATATATGAATGTTATTCCAATATACAGTAGCGATTTATTCTAATTAGTTTTATCGATAGGTGTCAGCCCCTCACTAGCTTGTCCGCTGAATTAACTATGCCATAAGGTGTTGCACTTCGTGATATAGGTTTGTATCATCTGCATACATCATTACAATCGGCTTTTTATGCTACTTGGGTAGTAAACAAGCTCTCGAACTGAAAGTAAACTGTCGCCGTGGGAGATGGACGGTTGTAGTTTTTTTTAAAGTGAAAACTTCTTTAGTTTCGTTGGATGGATAAAAAGTGTTAAGCTCGCGTCAGGATCACTTGACCTTTGAACTGTAACTGACGACTAACGTCATACAACATTAGCTACAAATAGTTTATTTTGTTAGGTACATTAAGAAGCTTCATAGCTTAGCGGTAAGCGCTTTGACTGTAAGTCCTTATGATTTCAGATAGTGCCGGGTTGGAACATGGGCTTCTGACACTTTTTGTGATTATTTTTTCTTTTTGTAATTTATTAATTTTTGTGATTATTTTTTCTTTTTGTAATTCAATAATTTCTTCTGATAGAAAATGAGCGATAGGTTCTATGATTGGCGCTATATTATAGGTATGGTATGGTACGGTATAGTATGTTCTTTTTTTTTCTCTGAAAATAACGAAGAAAGAAAAGATTTTCACTTCTGCCGGCACTCCCGGAGTGCAACCCGTCTTTTTTTTTAAAACACTGAGGTGGCACACAAGTATGCGGCTCACCTGATGGAAAGTGGTTACCGTGGCCTATGGACGTGTACAACAGCAGGAGAGTAACACTCTTGCTACCAACCCTCTAAACGCAGACAGTTTCTGTGCCGTCAGCGTAGAAGACAAAGTAGAGATATCCTTTGGTCTTCCCACAGCACAAAAATTCTCCAGTGAGTTCTGGTTACCCTACTCACCGCTTGGAACACAACACGAGGTTATTTTGGCCGCGGTATTCTGTAGGGCGGAGGTACTTCCCCAGTCGGACTGCTCAAATGGACGGAAATACTGTCGCGTCCTACTCAGACTCAGGAACTATCATTATCATCACCACAATTTTTAGTCATAGTTGCATCTAAAATATGCATTCATTCATTGTACGTGTTTTTCTTAAGTTCATCCACACATTTACTTCCTCTTTCTTGTTCTTCACTATCTCCTCTCACCGATTTGCTGGGAGAAATTAGGTGTTAAAAGAAATGAGCAGTATCATTTTACTGTTTTTACACCATCCACTTTAAGTACCTATAGTATGTTTTTGTATGGTCCTATACGTTTAAATCTAAACGTTAAGAACTCTGCCCTTAGTCTGTTACGATTTCATACCTAAACCACTGAACCGATTATGATGAAATTTGGTACAGAGATATTTTAAACCTTGAGAAAGGACATAAGCTATGTTTGGTCACGATAACCGACATTCCTACCGACGGAGCCGGCTAGTAAATAAATAAATACTCTTGAAATCAATAACTTTATCAGTCAACATAATCTATCATGCTTCAAATTGATCAATTTTCTTACAAATTACCGACTTCCTTATTTGATCTACTTTTATTTATCTAATAACACTAACTTATAAGTCTAGATTTCTCGTCAAGTCACGAGCCAGCAATGGACATCACAAGACTAAGGAAATTATCATTACAGGAAAACTGGCACCTGGATCTGCGGCACAGTCGAGTAAATACCCAACTGGAGAGTTTTGTGCAGTCAGTGGGAAGACAAAAGGCTTGTTCTGCTTTGACTTCTGCACTGACTGCTCAGAAACTCTCTGTTCTCACAGTGTCGGCAGCACGAGTGTGACTCGCTTGGTATTGCACACGTTTATAGGCCACGATAACCACTTTCCATCAGGTGGGCTGTGTGCTTGACTGCCAACCGAGATTGTATAAAAAAAAGACGGGTTGCACTCTGGGAGTGCCGGCAGATGTGAAAACATTTTCTTTTGTTCTTTCTTCGTTATATAGGTACATAGAAAAAGATAAAAAAGAACATACCATACCATACATATAATATAGCGCTAATCATAGAACCTATCACTTATTTTCTGCTAATTTTCTGTCAGAAGAAATTAATAAATTATGAAAAGAAAAAATAATCACATAAAATAATAAATTACCGAAAGAAAAAATAATCATAAAATGTAATAAATTACAAAAAGAAAAAATAATCACCAAAAGTAATAAATTATAATAAGAAAAAACAATCACAAAAAATCCCTTAAAGCCAGGTGATTTGAACCCGATACTATCTGAAACTATAAGGACTTCCAGTCGAAGTGCTTACCGTTTAAGCTACGACGCTATCTATTGTAATTTGCAAAATACATAGTCTGTACCTAATCTTGTATGACGTCAGTCGTCGGTTACGGTTCAAAGGTCAACTAATCCTGACGCTTCCTTAACATTTTACACCCATCCAACGCCGCTAAAGAAGTTTTCACTTCAAAAACGTAAATTAGGTAAATAACATGGTATTTGCAAAACTGGTATGCGTAGTAAGTGGAAATGTTATGCAGTGTACCAATTCGAATGGCAACCATTTTAATTGTAGGTACAAAATTATTGTGGTGCTTGGTCTAGTACCTCCACTTGATGCACCCTGGTCAGCCTCTCTTCCGCAGGGTATAAGATACTACTTGTGGCGAATTTTGGCTAAGGTTGAAGAGCCTCTGCTGCCTGGATTCCTCTGACTAAGCAGAGGGCACAGCGGAAAGCAAGTAAGGGTACGGTTGGTGTTCGCTGTGCACAGGCGTGGGGGTTACAGGTGCGGTTGCTGGTTTAAGACAGCATGTTTTGTCCAGTATAGTAGAAAAGGACTCGAACCAGGCTCAAACCAGGCTACAGCATAAGCTTTCTTCTTGGTTGGTTCAGCATCAGAAGGATCTTGACTACAAAGTTACAAAATGATCTTATTTTCATAGGTATTAAGAGCAAATCAAGCTGTTATATTGATTTAAATTGTATTATTGTCCGAAATAAATGTGTATTCCAAATATCAGACCAATCAGTCAACAGGAAGGGGGGGGGGGGACCAAGGCATTAAGATTATTTGAGACTTTGATCGTCAAGATCTATGTAACTGACTGTACACATATTGATAACGCACTTGTACTTTTCTATTTATTCTTGGGATTGGAAAGTCGATGACAGGTCGATGAGGAGGGCCCATTCCCCTCCTTTTCAGAGATTTATAGGTATCAGTAGTATAATAAGTGCAATAAAAAAATCGATAGGATGTTTTGCCTCATCCATAAATTAAAGATCAGACCGAATGCTCAGAAATGGTGTGCTAAGTCTGCGTCATGCAGTCAAAAAATCTAAAATGAAGAGAAACACAATCACTATTCACTCGACATCTAGCGCTCGTTTTAGGTTTCGCTCTGTCGTCAATAGAATTTTAAATACTTATTTATGCCATACGATCACAGTGTTAACATTTTTTCTGTGAATACTTTTCGAATCTTAAAGTTTCGTCAACACAAATAATATGGGCTTTTGATGTACACCATACACCATTATTCATATACACGCCTGTAAATACGCAATGGGTTAGGCTGAGATGTAGTAACATTTCGCCAATTATTATTTTCGATGTCACGTCATAGGGGGTAGTTTGAATGTAAAAGAGTTGCCTTTGCGGTCAAGCTGACACTTTGTCATGGGTTTTATGTTTACTCGATGAAGAGCAGGCCTATCTCTTAGTCATCTTCTACGACATCCAAAGGAAGAGATTGTATGGCATATTTTTACTCCACCGAGAACTAACACAATAAACATCAATTTATCAACCAACTAGCCCACCACAGTCCACTGCTGAAGATAGGCCTCTGCCAATCCTCCGCCGTCTGCATCCAGTGTTACTCAGCCACCTTTTTCAGGTCATCATTCTATTTGATTAGGGGGTGTCCTACCTTCCAGTTGCCACTCTAATACACGTTTGTTCCAATGGCCATCGAACCTTCAACATAATTAATTATTCATCACACATAGGTAATTATTTCATTATTTCATTTCTAGATATAATTCCGAACTCATCCTGTATATTACGATAAAAATACCGTCATCAACGCATCCCAAGATCATCAGTGGGTGCCGGCACACCTATCGAAGTGGAAAGTCCAGTGATTTACCTCGTAACACAGAAATACGCGGATGTGTGCGAGAAATTCGTACGCACATTACACTATACCGGGGTTGGCGGAACATCCGCTAGATACCTGTGTGATAAAGATTCTAATATCCGATGTGAAACAGACAATAAAAATAGTTAAACAAATTACTTATATTCTCACTACGCCCTTTAGCTAAGATAATTGTGGCCGGAGTGTTCACGTTGCCTAATGGCCAGAAATTCAACCCGGGAGAACTCTCGATCGTAAGACGCTATTTTGTAGCTCTATCATGATACTGTAGATTAGCCGGATTTAGGGGAAAATGTAGAATTTTTTATACCACTCAGGTGGCAGACAAGCACACAGCCCACCAGAAGGAAATTGCTAACTGTGGCCTATGGACATGGCAACACCAGGCGAGATACACTCGCGCTACCGACCCTCTAAGAACAGAGAGTTTCTGTGGCATCAGTGCACAAGACAGCAGAACAAGCTTTTGGTCTTCCGAAGCCCTTTATTATGTCCTCTATTTGTTTGTTTTTAATGGTATTAATTAATAGTTTCTTAGTAGGCTATTGTCGCAGCTATTAGTTAATAGTAGTTTATGATACTGTTGCATAATAAGGGTTTTTATAACACGAGTGTGTTTTAAAAGATCGAGCCGTAGGCGAGTTTTTTATAGTATCACACGAGTGTTATAAGACCAAGTTATGTACAGTGTCATACACTACGTTATCTACTCTCATACTATAATAGATAAACTAATTTATTTTACAAACAAAACCAAACTTTGTTTAATTTAAATGTAAAATATTGGCGCCAAGGCGCAAACATCGATTGCGCATGCGTGTTTTTTTTTTCTTCCGAATCGGCGGATTATTTTTTTAAAGTACGGGTTCAGTCCAGAGGGAGTTTGTTTAGGTGTATCGTTATGATTAAAAAGTTATTTAATGATATAGGTGTACATACAAGAGCTGTGCGTGATGGATCTAAAGTTTCCGCAAATATCATTTTATCACTATTCATTTCACAGAAATCACAACGTTTTGGTTACTTTTAGCAGCCATGACTACTGGGTAAATAATAACAAAAAAAAGACGGGTTGCACTCTGGGAGTGCCGACAGAAGTGAAAACTTTTTCTTTCTTTCTTTCTTCGTTAAATACATAGAAAAAGATATGCGTCATAAGGCCAGGTTTGAACCCGGTACTATCTGAAACCATAAGGACTTACAGTCGAAGCGTTTACCGCTTATGCTGCGAAGCTATTTATAGTATATTGCAAAATGGACAGTCTATAGCTAATATTGTATGACGTCAGTCGTCGGTTACGGTCCAAAGGTCAAGCGATCCTGACGCGCGAGTTTAACAATTTTTACCCATCCAACGCCGCTAAAGAAGTTTTCACTTAAAAAATCGCGATGAAATTCGTTAAAATTTAGTTTATTTCAATAATCATCATCATTTTATCGTGTTACCATCGTAGTATTTTAGACAGAGCCCGCGGTACCTTAATCTTTCTAGTCCGTCAGATAGCAGATACAGGTTTGTAGGTGAGAATGGTTTCGTTGGCTCCTTTAGGTTTAAGCCAGAGCAATACACCCTCAGGCAACCACTAGCATACATTCATGCTAATATTGTCTGTTGAAAGACCGATGGCCGTTGGAACAGACAAATCCTAAAGTGGAGACCGCAAGAAGGCAAACTAATTGTAAGATGCCCCCTATCCAGGTGGACCGATGACCTGAAAAAGGTAGCTGGAACGGACTGGATGCCGTTAGTGGAGAATCGTACGAAATGGTGCACATTGGGAAAGGCCTTTGTCCAGCAGTGGACTGCAGTTGATTGAATGTAAATGGGTGTAATTCTTTTACACTGTCATTAAACACAGACCCTTTTTAATGTTATTCGGTACAAAAATAGAAGAGAGCTTAGTAATAGTCATAAGGCAATGTTTGATCGTTACAATCAACATCTACGCAGGCGGAACCGCGGACAGTAGGTAGTATTTAATAAAGATTCTATTCACTTGCTTATCCATTGGTTTCATTATAGTATTATGATAAAGATACACCAACTAAAAAACATGAATGGACAAGTAGCTAAGAATTTCAATTGTTAGCTTGAGAAACTTTCACTAAGTGCCGTATTGAAGTTTTCATTGAGTGAGCTGTCACTGTGGATACGAGCCATATTGTAAGCAAGTGGGCCTACCCACACCAAGCATTATCGTGGGTTCAAAGACCCAGTTTTGTCGTCAGAGTAGCTAGTTTTGTAGTATTATCATAAACTTTTTGAAGGCTTTTTGTTTAGTAGGTGGTTCCAGGGGGCAAGAGAAATGGTCTTTCGGTCCTCCTTATTGCCTGGTGTTCGAAACCCGTGCCGGCGTATGATTTTATTCAGTTCCAGCCGCTGGTCAGAGGAGAAGGGGGGGGGGGGGGTTATTTTTGTGGATAGCTGCACAAAAAAGGGCAAGAACTGGGATCATGATTCATTCGTAGTCCCCACACCCGAAGAGGGCCAGATAAAGAGAGATGGCCTTGGGTCGGCCGGGGTGCGAGGGATAGGCTACCTCACCTTCAGTCTAGCACAACGGTCCATAGATCGCGTGCGTTTTTGTCAGTTCGAGTACTACATAACCACCCTCTCCCCCCGACTCCGGTGGAGGGGGTATTCAAGGGGATTTTGCGTACTATACAAAAAAGGGATCCACATGTTTCCGTCCTCTTGGATAACGTTCGAACTTATTCTTATTCTATTATAAGTATTAAAAGCGGCCTATGTATCATTTTAGAATATAATCTAATCCTGGAGCAAATTTCATTAAGAAAACCTATTTGAGGAAGAACGTCTAACACCCGTATTCTTAAACGTTACCGCAAATGCCACTCCACTCAAACTCAACTGAGTGAGCTTTGAGGGTTGCTTCAAATGTCCCTCAAGTTCGGTATTTTTAGTCAAACTTTTGGAGTTTACGTTTTTCACTCAACTCGACTCCACGTGAGTGAACCCCAGTTAGAGTGGAGTAATTACGTCATCATACGTCATCAATTAGTGTCAAAATCTGTGTCTTTTTAATCTATGGTTATTGTCAAAGACGATTGACAACATCTCACATTAAAAAGTAAACAAAAGTATTTGTATTTTCATTGAATAACAACAATAACAGTTACATTTTAACAACAGTTAAGTCGCCGATTGTCTTTTTATGAGGGGCGAATACATTTTTATGACGGGCGAATATATTTTTGAGGGTAAAGGATGGTAAAAGTGTAAATAGAGAAAGCTGATACATCTGGCAAACCTTTTTTGTACTAATTTGAGGATGTCTTCTAAAGTCCAAATTCTACAATGCATACTGGTACAGTCTACGTTTAGCTACCATGACTTCAAAACAAATATCAATAGTAATATACAAATTATGTAAACACAAGCTCCACACTCATTGGCTATCCGGGTGCTAAGAAGATTGCATTTTAACCGAGGAATATAATTGTATTGAAACAAATATAAACTACTGTGTCTTTGTCGTTTCTGGAATTCCATATCGTCATACACTTCTAAAGTATTGTCTGCATACCTTAAATACTTCCTTGATGGGTAATTGATAAGTTGTATCGTCAAATATATAATTTAAATAGTCTTCAAAACTGTTTTCTAGCGACATTTCTTCAATTTTATGATAGATCGAGGTCCCGAGTGGATTTTAAAGTAAGGTCGTGTGCTAACTTCAGATGACGTTTGTTTACTCCACTTAAATGAGGGAATTTGTCAAGTGAACTTGGGGTGGAGGGATTTTTTGAAACTGCCAAATTACTCAAATGTGGTCGCGAGTCGAGTGGAGTGAAATCTCGAGGAACGTTTAAGAATACGTGGGTAAATATCTTTAAAAACTTTCCCAAACACGCTTGTACCTAAGTACAGTAGGAATATTTTTGTTATTAAATAATGATTAACAAAGAATTTATTTTCACACTGAATGAATTATTCATCAAATAAATCTAGAGTCACCATATTTCTCCAAGCATTTTTTCATCATCATAATCATCAAACCATTCATCTTTGCATTATGATAATAAAAGTTGAAAGTGAACACCGATTTGTAAATATTGCAAAGTCAGTGAAATCGACCAACAAATTAATTTTCTTTACCTTTAAATACCTAATTAATAGTGTTTGATTTTTACTGAGAAAGTATGGGCCGCCCATTAACCATACAAGATACAAAAAGTCATAATCATTCTTGCGTTAGGTACTAATTCCTAGTTGCACCCGACGCCCCTAGTGCTTACAATACCAACATAATTACTCTCTTAAACTTTTTTAATCACCAATTTTGGTACAAATACAAAATATATAAAAGAAAGTGATTAGTAAAAATAAGTTATTGTGTGTAGTTTTTGTGTGGAGCAACGCAGTATCATGTTATATCGGATAAAAACTTTCAAAACATCAAGTTTGTCATATTCAAAGTTTTAGGTATCGCTAAGTACCTTTTTTGTATGAACAAGTTTGGCAGAGTCAATTGTTTGATTTATTAACCGTGAATTTGCCATAAAAATTATTAATGGTTTTTTTTTATAATACAAAATCGTGGTTACATATTCCAGATCTGCTGAAAACAGCAGGTCTGAAAAGATCACATTTTATATAATCTTCTTTTAACATTTCAAATTGGTGAAATATTTCACTAATTTGATTCATAATATACATGGACGTTAAGCTGTTTAATATTCACTTGCTCGCGGCTCCGCCAGCATAGATTTCAGTTCTAGCGACCAAAACTCAAACCAACCAAGACTCTAAACTACCTCTTTACCAAATTTCATCAAAATCGGTTCAGTGGTTTAGCTTTGTAAGACGGACAAACATACATCCACTTTCCCATTTATTATATTAGTATGGAGATAATATCACCTTTTTCGACCTGTTGCACAGTAGCAGCCTGATCTCCCCATACTTATTATATTAGTATGGAGATAATATCACCTTTTTCGACCTGTTGCACAGTAGCAGCCTGATCTCCCCATACTGTCTCAGTTAAAAAAACACACAATGTAGGCAACAGTTAAGTGAATCGTTGATTTTCTAATGTTTTTCGTCGATTAATCATTTTCTCATTCGAATAAAAAGAAGACAGCACAATAGAGAATCAGTATAATACTTTCGTAAAGAAATAATGAGATTTTATTACTTAGGTAGATATTAATTGTGTTGATAATGTATGCTGAATCTCAAGCACAAATAAACACAGGCAATTGTCTTTTGTTTGCCTTATTAAAGTCATTGAAGCCGTCGGTCCTGGTTGCCATACGAACATATTGTTCGTTACGGGTAGTTGGAGCCCACAAAAGTTCAACAACTGGTCTAACTGCAATACGTAGTTGCTTCACGGAAATATTGAAGATCAGCTAAACCTGCAGTTAGACTAAGTAAAGACTAACCCTAGACTCCGAGGTAAAAGCTTCGGATGCGACCAGGAATAATGCTGAGATGAAGACGACTGGTAGGACCAGGAGTAAACACCGTAAATTATCTGCCGAGTTTTACGTCAACAAAGAATGTTATAACAAACATGGGTTCTATAGAACTCAATGTCGTTAAGCGTCGCCGGCTCGGTGTTTAAACCATTTAATGGGACACTAACATATAGTTATTGTGCTGTTTGAGCGCCTCACACTTTGTGACTTCGTGTGTTCATGAAGAGATATTACTCATGTTGAGGTGTTTGTAGCTGTTAAATAGATATATTGCGATATTGATTATATTTTTTTATACAAACAAACAAGTTGTCCTGAAATTCTTGACAGATGAGATGAGATGAGAAAATTTGAAAACGATTTTTAGTTTTAGAGTTTATTATATTTATTTTCTAGCTGAACTGCCTCGGCTTCCCCCGTGGCATACTTCAACTCCGTAGCACCCCTAAACCATTATGCGTCACTCAATGGTTTTGCCTTCCTGGAACCTCTTCACTAACACTTGAACTGTATGATATGGTAATAAGTAAGTGTTGTTTTCAAACGTTTTCAGGCAATTTTGTGAAATTTTCTCTACATAAGAACCATCCACGTACTATAAGGAACATAAAAATAATTAGTGAAATCACTTCAGCTGTTCTCGAGATTTGCGTTAAGCAACACATTCAGCGATTCGTTTTTATATCATAGAAGAAGAGAGATAAAAGTATAAAAAGGTATCTATATAACGGTTCTATCAAAGTGCAAGTCGGTACATCTTTTTTATACCACTTAGATGGCAGATAAACACGCGTTTCACTTGATGGGTAGTCGTTACCTGTGAGATTCACTATTCGTTTGCATAAAAAAATAACCATAAAATATTTTGGCAAATGGTAATTTAGACTAATGATTTTGTTTAAATTTAGAATGTTTAATTTTGTCTTAATCATAAATAAAATTAGCATAATCATATTTTGCTATGACGACCGAGCCCCGCTTCGCAGGGCTCCTATTGCTTTTTGCGTTAGTACAAGAAACCTAACACGAAGGGTAAACGGATAAATCTAACCTATATCTACCCGTGTCGGGGCGCGCGGTGTCCATGACCTCGCTTCGCTCGCTCCCTACCGCTGCGTTAGTTGATGATGTTGTATTGTATACTTAATATAAAAAAAAAACATTGTGCAAATTACAACTATGCATAAATATATCAGACTTAAATATAATTATGCCACAGTACATATGCTGCTAAAGATCAACTATGCCAAAAAATTATGCCAAAATCCTTGTGCCAACTCATTTTAGGATTACACATATTATGTTAACGAAAATCCCACCTGGCCTATGGACTTGTGCAACACCAGAGGAATTCATATGGTAGTCGCTTGGAATTGAAATTGAAAGACGATGCTAAGTCCGCTGAGGACTCAATGTACATAATAAAATAATAACAAAGAAATCGCGGTAGAATGCATTAAACTACTTTGTTTCAACAAGTAAAAAATAAAACATAAAATATTCACGTAATCATGCTAGATTTTTTGTTGGGTGTAAATCACGGAAATTCTATCAATTAGGATAGAAATAAAGATCCTTCTAACTAGAAGACATGAATGAATAAGTGTGAGAACCAAGCAATAACATAGAACTTGACCATAAAATATCAAAATTGCTCCTAGATCCGACCACGCCGAATTGACGTAATACGCCTAATATCACGGAGTTTCATCTGCTACACACGAACAATAAAATTTGAAAAGTTCACTGTGAAATGATGAGAACAAAAACTTTCTACAAGCTCGTAATGTAATGTAATGTAATCACTTCGATCGGTGGCCGAGGTGCGACTGTAAGATTATAGCGGAGAATATAGTGCGTAGCTTTCGACTTCTGCCTCTATCCTATTTTTTGAGGAGGGGTTCTACAAAAGAACTAAGTTTAAGTTCAAAGAAATGCTGGCATAATTTGAATTAAATATTTAGGCATTTTACATGCTTAATATTTAAATAAATTTGAATAGAGAAAATTGAATAGGTCTAGGCGGGGTTTGAACCCGCGATCTTTGCCTTATAGGGGCAATGCTTTGACCAGACCTCGCCCTAACCAATCCAAATTTATCCTTTGTTTTATCCGTCTTGAATCATCTACATCTATTTTTCAATCATTTTTAAACATTGATTTCATTCGTTAGAATATCGGTAGATGATGCAAGTCGCCTCAAAGAAGGATAAAAAAGGAGAAATTTGAATTGGTTAGGGCCAGGTCTGCTGGCATAATATCGTAAATGGTGACAAGCGTGTCAATGATCTGACTGCTAAGAATGTCCAGGATGGAATGGAAATCTGATGTCGTATGTATTTAGTCGTTTCACACCGCCAATGGTTCAGACGGCGCGGGTCGGTATGAATTACCCCGGAGGTCTTTGGATGGGTTGTTTCGTACCGTGTGAACGTGTGGTGTGAATGAACTACATGCTTTTTTTAGTCATTGTGTATTAAGAAAAACTTGTGAAAAAGTATCTAAAATACTCTAAACACTTTATTGAAGATAGTTATAAATTAATGTAAATGTAAAAAGCGATCTTATATCAGTATTGACCCTACGGCGTTTAAAATTGACGTAGAGATGGTTTATAATTGACTGAGCGAGTGAAGCAAACGAGAGTCTCTGTTTTGACAAGATTGCCCATTTCGCTGTCGTCCGTATCTATGTCGGTTTTTCTGTTCTGATCTAGAGGGCTTATTTCTTAACCGATTTTCACTAAACTTGGCATACATGTTCTGTAATTAAAATCGCAAATTTAATGAAGTTTTTTTGATAGGAGGAAAAATGGGTGAGAAAACGGAAGAAGTTTTCTATTGCCTTATTTATTACGGATCTTAATGATTTCTGGCTGAAACATCAAGGACATGATGCCTGACAGACTATTGGTAAAAAAATCAAGCCTTGTAAAGGTGAACTTCCTTATAAAAAAAACAGGTGAAGTAAAAGGGGGAAAGGAAGAAGAAATACGGCTATTTAACATAAGAAGATCAGTTACGTTTTTTTTACCAGATAAGGGCTAACGACGTGTACTGTTCACAGAACTAGTAGTTAAATACGCTTACACACAGGCTTTAATTTCCTACGCTAACAATGCGACCGAGCCTAATTGCACATGCTATGTCAATGACCCGGCTCTACTATCAATGCTGTGTCATCTAATAACAGAGCTTTTATGTATTTAAAAGAAAACTCTTTCCCGTGATACGTAGGTCATGTTGTACTCAATTTATAAGGTCACGTGTGGCCAAAGAATTTATACCCAACCTACAATTATTTTGTATTGGAGAAGCATCAGTACGAATGAACTACGACAAAAAATTTTTCTACGTTTCATACCACGGTCTATATCTCCCCAGTATGAAAAGCTTTATGACGCCTTATTGGCTGGATTTCAGTACCTGTAAATCTCTGAAGGTCTGAGCAGAGGTGTTTTAATACCAACGTTTCGCCAACAATGATTTTCGGTTCCATACCACGTAGGTATTGTTTCCGAAACTCCTACTTAAAGGACCCAAAAAAGTAAAATAACAATATCCGAGTGTCAGTATTACTCTTCTGTCTGCCCTCTTTTGGCAACCTAGCAACACTATCGGGTCTAAGCCTGCCTAACCTGCTCAAAACAACGCCCGGGGCTCAGGCGCAGGCAAATTTTTTTTGAGTCCTGAGGTTAAACGGCAGTCACTTCCAAAAACCCGAAATTTTGAATACTATAAAATCACTATGAGGATGATGAATATACACCAATAATACATTTTACACTCGTTAATTTTGTTTTCGAAAGCATAATATATTTGAACGACATTGCGCGATACTGTTTAAGACCATGTTAGCTTAAAGTACCACAGCGCCACCACAAATGGCCCGAGACCACAACTCGGGCCATTTCTCTCAATGACTGGCACGCGAGACACGTTGCAAATTGTTGTAATGACCTTAATGGTGCAACGATTGAAAGTCTGCTTTCCATAGGTCGTAGGTTCAGGTATGATGTTGTGTAGGAAAAATTGAGGGGCTCGTGGATTAGTGACCAAGGTGTACGTGGTTGAATAACACTGGCCAAGTTGGTCTTCAGGAGAACGGATGGTAGAGGTACTCGCAGTCCTAAAAGAAGTGAGACATTTTGCCCCTTCTGTACAAGAGACAAATTCGTTCCTGCGTAGAATACTGCTTGCATCTCTGGGATGGCTCCGTAAAGTACTTACTAGAGGCTCTCTACAGGTTGCAGCGACGTGCTTTCCGCATTAAAAAGCATTGGATTAGGCCGTTCAATTGAGTGCCACCATTGTGACATGGTACGTGTCTGTAATGGGAACCACTTTTCCTGAAAGCTTACCGTCTGGCGAGGTGAAGTCCAATTGACGTGTGCTATATAAAAAAAGATGACAATGGAAAGGAAAATATCAAAATTCAACCACGTACCAGTTAGACTGAGAAAAGCAGACCCCGGACTTTGAGAGCAAGCAAGGTTAATGATGAAAATCTTTTTGCATCACAATCGTTTGGGCGGATAATTATATCAAGCTGCAGGGAGTATAGTTACCAGTATACGTCACAAAATGTACTCTTTATGCGTAATACGCGTTTTTTGGGTGTCATTTGAGTATAGCAAAGGGTGGCAGCGGAGGAGCTCAAATTTAGCAATCATAGAATAGCGCTGTTTACACGTACAGTTTTTAACCGCGCACCAGAAGACATCGAATATGGGAAAATAAATATAGGCGAGGATATGGACACCTACCAATGATAAAAGAATTACGAGACAATTTTCCAGAACTGAGTAATAAATGCATCAACATGACGTTGCCTGGCGCCAGAAGTAGGGGACGGCCCAAAAAACGCTGGCTTGATGTCATGCAGGATGACATGCGTGCCAACGGACTAACCAAACTGGATGCCGAAGACCGTGTAAAGTGGAAAAGACTAAGTAGGATCGCGGACCCTGGGTTCTCCCGCGCTAGACCAAGACACCGGGAGACACGCTAGGTGATGATGATGATTTCCAGAACTGTGTAATGGCCTCAGCACCCCAAGCCGACATTTCGCGAAAATATCTTTTTCTCTAACATGCAATGAATTATTGACCTTCCTCATAATAGGCTGCGAAGTATGACGTCTCAGGCGCGGCTAGGACCAGAGGCCGTTAATGGAATTACGTACAAACCTTGCAGGCCTAGGCCGGCAAAATCCTATATAAAAATCCTCTTTTTTAATTTCGATTTCACATAAATTTATGGCAAAGGCATCGAAACTCTGCTACTATGCGTATTAAAAAAAAAAACAATAAACGACTTGGTATGTACTTCGAGCAGTTTTATTTACATAAAAAATCCACATTAACAAAACGAATAACACATTATTATCAATTGTTTTTGTTGTTTATTTCATTGCTTGTTTGAGAAAAGCACTATACATACCGCGGCGGGAAATATAGGGGCTTCGCTTCCCTGTCTATATGTCTTCGGCCGACAACCCCTTTCTTCCCGGACTCTGTAGTAATGTACTATTATACAGACTTGTACGTGGATAAAACTGTGATGCAATGCACGCGCAACCGTCAGATCAAACTGTCGTTCCCGGTGTATAGCTAACATTTACACGTTCCTTCCGAACTGATAGTTTTGGACTGGCGCGTGGTAAATCCTTCGTTTCGATCCTGTTCGTATAAACGTAGCTATTATATCAAATCAATTCGCACGCGCCAGGGCCTTATTTATCTCGCGACTTGGTGTGATGGGGTATTAGAAACGAGGTATTAGAAGCTACCAGGCTGCAATAGCAGTTCAAAGCTTCATGTTTATTTGCCGCCTTACCAATATCCCCTTAAGTGATGATTATAATACAGCCTAGGGACAGGTGTTATTCTAGTGTCGGCAGGTATTTATATGCTTTCACCCACTTTCGCTCAAACGCCGCGGGTGGCTGACTAGGTGTGTGTTGAATTCAACACGGGATTGAAATGGAGGCGTTAGTATCCCTTCTCCGTTTACATTCGACGCCTAAAAACGTAGTTAGAACAGCCCCCATTGGCAAGTGGCAATTCGTTGGCTGTCGTATTGTAGAACTAGTTTTTGCCCGCGGCTCCGCCCGCCTGGATGTCGGTTATCGTTATAAATTGTAGCCTATGTATTATTCCGGTGTATAAGCTATATTATTGTTAAGTTTCATTAAAATCAATTCAGTAGTTTTTACGTAAAAGAGTACCAAACATCAATGCATCCATCCATTCGACCATACTTAAAAACTTTCACGTTTTTTATATTAGTAGGATAGAGCGATGAATATATGGGATTGACACGGTTTTGGAAGTTTATGACAGGTATCAACGTATGTAAATCCAATTCATTCTTCTTGCTCCTAGCGTTAATTCCAGTCACATCTAAAGCTTTCGACTTGTAGTCTAGGGTCCGTTTTTACCAGTCTAACTTCGAATTTTGCTGAACTTCGACAATATCCGTGAAGCGACTATCATCTGACCTCCACAACCCAAAGGCGATATCGTAATATTGCAGTAACACCAGTTGTTGGACTTGTTCCTTCACTTCTTCGAATGGCAACCGGGAACGGCTTAACGTACTCTACGAGGCACGACCAGTCTAATGCCAATAACAATATACATGCATACAAATATTGACAGTGTGCGGGGATCGAACCCGCTCCTCCTGCGTAGCAGCCGCGTTTACTACCGCTACACCACGGAGGCTGTCAAATCCATACATTGATGAATCAGTACGCCTTTCACAGTCCAGTGCTAAACATAGGCCTCTCCCAATGTTGGTAGACTTAGACTTAATGTTTGCATGCTGGTCAGACAGGTTGACACAGGGTTTTATACCGAGTTTTCTTTTTCTCGCAGTGATATCATCTGCGTATTTTTTTTAGCTTATTCTTCTACACTGATGGCACAGAAACTCTCTGTTCTAACAGGGTCGGCAGCGCGAGTGTGGCGCCCTTGGTGTTGCACACGTCCATAGGCCACGGTAACCACTTTCCTTAAGGTGGTGCGTGTGCTTGTCTGCTACCTCAGTGGTATAAAAAAAACATGCATCAATAACTTATATTTTAAAACATATTGGTACTTGTTTAGAGCGGCAGGTATCACCTGAAAGTGATTACTGTGGCCTATGGACGTGCGCAACAGCAGAGGCGTCATACTCATGCTGCCGACCCTATAGGAACCTTTAATACCTTCTTGTCCATAGGCCAAGGTAACCACTTTCCATCAGGTGAGTCGTGCGATTCTCTGCTAACTAGTGATTTTAACTAAGTGCGAGTCGGTCTCGTGCTTGAGATTCAGCATGATGATAGACAGACAGACAAACAAACAATTAAGTCTTAATAATAAGTTCCCGGTTAAACCATTTCAGTTCACTACCCTATAAATATTTCAGACACGGTCATATCATATCCACTGCGCTGTAAAGTCTTTGGCAATATTAAGAAAGTTTTGATTAAAATGAAATGTATCACGATATGATTCAACACGTCTCTATATAATGAATCGCACGTTTTCAAGAAAGTTCTCTATCAAATGTAGAGCCACCGTGTCTCAAACCTCATTCGCTATAACTAGGTGTCCCTGTAAATGCTCCACTGACATAGAGTCACATAGAGTTCGTATAATTATGATCTGTGTATTGTTATCATGTGAACTCTACACTGGAGTAGCGCAATGTCTCGGGTCAACAGGGTAATTATAGAGTGTTTTTTTGTAATTAACTGATGTAGAGTTTGATAGAGGCTAGGTCAAGTAGCTACAGTAGAAAATAAAGAAAGATTTTCTCTTGGGAGCTATTAAAACTAATTTAATTAGCTGGTAGAGTCAAAAGGAGGTGTTATGATTTTAGAGGTCTGTTGTAGTCTATCATAGTGTGGCTGTTCTGAGTATAAGTAGAGACACTTAAATCGTACTAATATTATAAGTATGAAAGATTTGTAAAGATATTTGTTTGTTTGTTCTTCCATCACGCTCTAACGGCTGAACAGATCAGGCAAAAATTTGGTACAAGGATAGATTACAACTAGGAATGCACCTATTTTTTTATTACTTATCCCGGGAATAGGTTCCCATGGGTTAGAGCCCCAGGCATTTCTTTTTACCACATTTTGTGGCAGAATAGGACACGGTCCACCTGATGAAAATTGGTTACCGTAACCTATGAACTTGTTACCATTTTTTTTCTTTTTGTTTAATTATTTACGCTTACTATCAAATTTACTTATTTGTTATTGACATCGTGCTATAGAATATCGAGGCCTTAATAACTTCGTGTTGTGTTCCCGGCGGTGAGTAGGGTAGCCAGAGCTCACTGGAGAGTTTTTGTGCTATCGGTGGGTAGACCTAAGGCTTGTCCTGTTTTGTCTTCTACACTGGCCACACAGAAACTCACTCAATCACTTGCCATCAGGTGGGTCGTGTGCTTGTATACCACCTCAGTGTTATAAAAAAGTAAACAGTAAAAGAAATGAACAATTCCAAGAGCGCAATAGTTCCAACAAAAAGTGTGTGGTCCAGTACCTATCCATCAATTATCTCTGACATCAACGGACCACACTGCGCGTTACGCTAAACGCGTAATAACTAGCGTATTACACAACTAATGAAACGTGGTGCGACGTCAGAGAAACTGCTTTTGATAGAAAAATTATTCGGTCTAGACGGGGTTTTAACCCGCCTGAGTATTCAAAAATCAATATTTAAAAATGATTGAAAAATCATTCATTGGTTCCGATATTTCGTAAGAATATTGGTAGACATACTCCACTGTCGCCTCAAAACAGTTAGATAAGGTGAAATTTGGAATTTATTAGGGCGAGGATTGGTAGATTAGTGGTCAAAATATTGCCCATGTAAGGCAAAAATCGCGGGTTCAAACCCCGTCTAGACTGATTCAATATTTTCTTTTTAAATCAATTTGAATATTTAACATGAAAAAATCAATGCAGCTCAGTGCAAATAATAGGTCGGTACATATGAAATTGCCGTTTTATTGACGAATTGAGAGGAAACACAATTTGCAGAACTAACATTTTTGTATTTTTTTTAGGGATGAAAAATCCAAATTTTTCGATTATTTGTGTATGAATGAGACAACATTAAACTAATAGCAACTTTGAATACATTTTTGAAAAGTGATAGCTGTAAAAAACTATACGAAATTTATCATCAAAATGGATAGCATTTAGGAAGTGCTCGAATTTAATTTATCAAGCGGCCAATAAAAACAAAATTTTATACACAGTTGTAAAAACTTTCAAACAAGGTATAAATAATGTAAATAGGTATTAAATTACAGGAATAACTCATGAATCTGTAAGAAAATTTCGGTAATTTCATGTGTAAGGACCTAATATTGTATGTATGAATTAGTATTTGCATTGAACTGGACGTGCATCGGAGACGTGCAACGTTAAGCCGTCGAAGAACCCTCAAAAATCTAATAACTGGTCTAACTGCAATGTTTCGATATCGCCTTCGAGTTGTGGAGGTTAGATGCAGTAGATTCACGGAAAATGTCGAAGTTCAGCCAAATCCGCAGTTAGACTGGTAAAAGCGGACCCCAGACTCCAAATAGCAAGCTTTGGATGCAACTGGGATTAACGATAGGATAAAGAAGAAGACTAAAGTGATATTATTTTGACACTAAAATCTAAAGTGAGATTTCTAAAGTAATTAACACCGAAATACTTTCTTTACGGTAAAAACAACATACCACAAGACTTTTATGATCGTAGACGAGAGAGAATACAAAGCTTTGGATGCGACTGGGATTAACGCTAGGATAAAGAAGAAGACTAAAGTGATATTATTTTGACACTTTTTTTTTTTTTTTTTATAAATAGGTCACGTCAATTTTACTTTACCTAGCCTGATGGTAAAAGAGGGAAACACGTGAGCTGGCAAGGAATTCCAGGTCTTAATGGTGCGACAAAGGAAAGAGTCACCGAACCGCTTGGTTCTTGAAGGAATGTTCTGCACCGTATAGGGGTGACATCTAAGTCCTGCACGTGTCGTCCTGTATAGGAAGGGGGAGGGTGGGACTAATTTGAATAGCTCTTCAGAACATTCACCATGGTAGAGACGGTAAAAAACTGCCAAGGAAGCAACATCTCTACGTATCTGCAGAGACTCGAGGGTACTCGTGACCTCAGGATTTGCGGATCCATCCCAGAGATGTGAGCAGTACTCCACGCAGGAACGAATTTGTGTCTTGTAAAGAAGACACCGTTGCTCCGGCGTAAAAAACCGTCTCACTCTGTTCAGGACTCCGAGTTTACGCGAGGCTGCTTTGATGATACTCTCGATGTAGTTTTTATTGTTCAGTTTGCAGCGAACATCCATACCGAGGATATTGAGGTTGTCCTGCAGTGGCAGTGGCGTGCTCTGAAGAGTGGGAAGGGGAAGGAAAGAAGATACCTTTGCTGTAAACGCACATGCCTGCGTCTTCTTGGCATTGAACTCGACCAAGTTCTCAGAGCCCCATTGGGAAATGTGATTCAGGATCCGGTCAAGCTCAGTGACAAGAAGCTGCCTTTTTTCCGCAATATGCGTCTGCTTATCCGCAGGACGCATGATAACTCCCGTGTGGGGTGCTATCATCCGCATAGCAATGAATGCTGCCGGTCGACAGCATGTCATTGATATGCAGAAGAAAGAGAGTTGGCGATAGGACAGATCCCTGCGGTACGCCGGCATTTACCTGCAAGAACTCCGAGGCTCGTCCATCACAAAGGACGCGAATACGGCGCTCCTGCAAGAAGCCGGCAACCCAGTCGCACAGTCTAGGAGGCAGACCAAAGGCTGGTAACTTGGAAAGAAGCGACTTGTGCCAAACTCTATCGAAAGCTTTGGCGATGTCAAGGCTAATTGCCAATGACTCGCCGTGCTTGTCCATAGCCTCACCCCAAATATGGTTAACATACGCCAGAAGATCACCCGCTGACCGTTTCGGCCTGAAGCCATATTGCCGGTCATTAATTAGGGAGTAGCTGTTTGTTAATAATGTGCTCGAACACCTTGCACAGCTATGGGTCGATAGTTGTTTGGGTCTGAGCGATCCCCCTTCTTGGGGATCGGCTGTACATTCACCTCTTTCCAAGCCGAAGGCACTGTACCAGAGCTGTACGACAGCCGGTACAGCCGCGCAAGCATTGGAGACAACTCCGCTGCACATTTCTGCAGAACCACCGCTGGAATACCGTCCGGACCACTGGCTTTCCGGACATCGAGTGACTGCAACACTGCTCGGATATCGCGTTGCCTGATACGAATATCAGGCATTGCATGGTCACTGACGGGCAGTGTCGGCGGCTCCATACCACAATCATCGACTCGGGAGTTGGCCGCAAAGAGATTAACCAGCAAATTTGCTTTCTCTTGCGGCTCATGGGCCAGGGATCCATCGGGATTGCGCAGCGGGGGCAGCGAAGGCCGGCAGAAGTTGGCTTGCACGGCTTTAGCCAGTCGCCAGTAGCCACGGCTGCCCGTGGGATGCTCTACTAGCTCCTGACCAAGCCGCGCTATGCGCTGGGCATCCGCTCTGACATAAGCCCTCTTGCAGGCCTTTGTGGCTCTGTTGTACGCCGCCTTGAAGTGGCCCACGTTAGGATCGCACGTAGCGCGCGCCCTGATCCAAGCGCGGTACGCAGACTGTTTATGATTAACAGCCTCCGCGCACTCGCGCCCGAACCAGGGGCGCGCCCTGCGGACACCGGCGACATCAGTGTAGGGGATATAATATTCCATGCCCAGACTGATCTCACCGGCGACAGCAGTTGCGGCCTCAGATGGGTTCTTACCTTCAAAGCAGCGTTCAACCCACGGGATGGACGCAAAATAATCACGCAGTCCATCCTAGTCCGCTGACGAGTAGTGCCAGAGACGCCGCTTCCCCTGCACGGGACGTGGGGGCGCTAAAATGGGCACCTCGGAACGGACCAGACAATGGTCGGATTCACCTAAAGCGGCGCTCACCGAAACACTGTAATGGTCCGGGGGATTCGTCAGCAGAAGGTCTAGCAGAGAGGGCTCATGGTCCGACCTTTTTGGTATCCTAGTGACCTCGTGTACCAATTGGGTCAGGCCATGCGCCAGAGCAAATGCATGGGCGGCTCTTCCCGCGTGGGTTGTTTTGGCGGAGCCCAACCAGATCTCGTGGTGGGCGTTAAAATCCCCCAAAAACACCAGTTCAGCGTTCGGAAACCGCTCCTGCGCATCATCTGCCGCCTGACTCAGGTATTCAAAGAGTCGAGTTGTCTCGGCATCTCCTGTATGGGAGCGTTAGAGGCACACATAGATCTGACTCGTAGAGCCATGGTCTATGTGTACCCAAAGGGTGGAAAAGGATGGGTCCTCTAGGCAGCGCAAACGGCGACAACAAACATCCGCCCTAACAAACACGCACACCCCGGCTTTTGCGCGGAAATTCTCCTCAAGGACATAGCCGGGGTAGAGTAAGTAGGTCGTGTCATCAGGGCGGCGTATTTGTGTCTCCGTAAGAAACAGCATTGCCGGTTTCGCCGTCTCCAGGTGTTGGTGGACAGCGTTGAGGCTTGTATGGAGCCCAGGGATGTTCGTGGACTCCACCTCAAATAGCGAGCTCGAGGGAACGTTTCTTGCCGCTGTGTAGACCAATCTACTGTTATAATGCGCTGCCATGAGATGAAGAGGAGGGAAGGCATGAAAAAAGAGGCGATTGTTGTCGCAGCACAGCGTGACAAAGCGTGGGATATTGGTTTTATCTATGAATGTGAGGTATGGCGAGAGCCGACGCGCCGAACGGAAGGGCCCCCGTACCCCCCCGAGTATGGTCGCCGGGCTCCCTCGTCCGGTCACCAACCGGCACGACGAGCCATATCGGGATTATGCGCGACCTGGTGGGGCAGCCTCCCAGGGTGGTTAGTCCCGGTTGGGCCCCTGTACTATGCCGCGGGCGGCCAGCGGCACCACCGTTTCTACAGGTCTCCCTGTTCGGCGCGTCGCCCCGCGCCACCTCCCACTAGACTACGCCAAGACCCACCGGTCCCACTCGTGCTGCGACCTCAATCCCCCCTGCCCGGCTATGCACTTGCTGACCCCTGAACGCAATCCAACCGAGATTGGATTACTATGGAGGATTTTTCGCAAAAGTGCACGGTGGTACTCACCCGGTCGAAATTTGTGACAAATTTGTGCCATCAAATTTCTACCACCAAATCTAAAGTAAGATTTCTAAAGTAATTAACACCGAAATACTTTCTTTATGGTAAAAACAACATACCACAAGACTTTTATGATTCTAGACCTTAGAAGAATACAAAGCTTTGGATGCGACTGGGATTAACGCTAGGATAAAGAAGAAGACTAAAGTGATATTATTTTGACACTAGAATCTAAAGTAAGATTTCTAAAGTAATTAACACCGAAATACTTTCTTTACGGTAAAAACAACATACCACAAGACTTTTATGATCGTCGACTGATTGCATTCACTAACTGTAGCACTCGTTAAACATTATCTGAAACTAACAAAATGGTGGCAGAAATTAAAATCCTTTTGGGCTTACTCGATTTTGACTGAATTGTTACACATAGTTTTTTATAAGTACTCTTACTATGATAATAATATAGTGTAGTGTAGTGATAGCTTACTGTTTGTAGACGCGAGTTTAACACTTTTTACCCATCCAATGCCGTTAAAGAAGTTTTCACTTCAAAAACACCCAAATTTTAATAGAGAAGATGGTTGGAGCGTACCAGCAACCTGGGACCCAGTCATCTACTTAATTAAACCTAGTAAACAGCAAAATACAGCAAGACTTAACGACACATTGAGCTCAGTCTACGTAAATAGCAACACCAATAATAATTCATAATGATTCGGGTACTTTGCGATAAATTACACTATAAACTAAATGATAACTACCATCCTTAGTCAAACCGTGAACATGGCTGCTGAAAAATAGCCAAAACGTCGGTCTCAAAGTAAATAATAACAAATAAATAACGATAGAATCTGTTAAAAAGAGATTTTATTTAAATGAGTGATATTCGCGTAAACTTTAGAAAATATCAAAGTTACAAACTGACAACTCGGTTTTAATTACGGGTAATTTGTGTTCTTATAGCCCGCCACCTACACCTCATATTTATTCAAAAATATGCGTGTTTTTAGCGTCGTAAACTGAACAGAAAATGTAATTAATAACTATACGGACATAAATGACTTAATTTCGTGGATGATTATTATGGAGCTGCATGAAGTGAATACAATTGTTGTTTATGGGGTCCCGGCTTCGTTTTTTGGATTAGGCAATACATACATTCATATACTCACCTCCGTAAATCCTCGAAGGGTTAGACAGAGGTGATTTAACACCCACATTTCGCCGATGACCCTTACTCGCCTTCACCGACAGGAAGAGGCGGGGTGGCTCTATTATACTTCACCGGGCACCAATACAGATTGGGCAATGTGTTATAGAATTCTTCTTTCAGGCAACAACCAGAAAATGGTAAGACTTGATGTGGAAAGTGGACACTCGGATGCTATGGTAATATATATAGGAGGGAATATATACTTTTTTTTTAAAATATTTCAGTCGTCAAATTGACTGCACCCCGCCTGAAAATAAACTTGGGTGCGCAGTCTAAAGAATACTGGCTACCATTACAGAGGCTGTCTCAACATGTCGGTCCCAACCTTAACGGCCTCGACAGATGTTATTTGACGCCCCGCTTGAAGGACCAAAACTGTAGGAAGAAATGAACACGTGAGCTCGTAAAGATTTTCAAGACTTTTTGTTGCAGCAAAGAAAAAGGTCGCCGAACCGCTTGGTTTTTGATGAAATATCTTGTACCATAGGCGAGTGATGTCTAAGTCCTGTATAGGATTAAGAGTGGGAGTAGTTGGAAGAGCTCATCAGGACATTCACTATGGTATATGTGGCAGAAAACTGCCAAGAATGCTACGTCTCTACTCAGCACAGAATTATTTCAATTGATTAATTGGAAATTATTTTGATTTATGGTACCTATATTTAAAGACGCACATTGGGAGGGGCCTATGTCCAGCAGTGGAGTGCTTGATTCATTGATTGATATAAAATGGTGACCCTCATTCTTGCAACTTGACCGCAAACAACTAAACTAATAGAAATCTACCAGTATTTTCGTCAAACAAGTTGTCACAAGCATTTTGTTATATCAACAAAAATACACTTGAATTCATCTTCACTTAGTACTGATTCATAGGCAAGTATCGAAACAAACGCAAATATTTTCCACCTTTCTTCATGCTTATATAAACAATAATAAGATTGTAAATTTAATTATGTTTATACATTGAAGATCTTAAAAAAAGCTTGGATTCCCAAAACCCAATTTTTTTTTTGGAATCTGTGGTTCTTAAAATCATTTATATAATCTTAATATCATTCATACGGCTCACCAATTGTGCGTGGTTACCAAAGCCTATGGACTTGTGCGTCGTGACGTCACACTTGCTGCTCCTGACCTTGTAGAAACCCTCTAATGCCCATTTTGAAGAATCAAAGAATCAGTTTCGTTTAAACAGTTTAGGGACATAAAGAGCACACATGACGGTCGAATTTTTTAAAGTCTGTCGAGAAATAATGAAAATACTATTAAATTAAGTAAATAAATCATAAAAAAAATATTCTTTAACCTTATATTGTGTACGCGAAGAAAGCATAAATAACTGAACGGATTTTGATGCTGTTTTATTTTATTTGAAAGATTTTACTCAGACTTTAAATTTGCCCTAAATATAATTTGCAAGTGATAGAGTGAATTTGAAACTATGGACACGGAATAGATAATAGAGCATTCACGCAGGTCGAGCCGTGGGCATAATCTCGTATACTTAACTGGTACTCATAAGAGAAAAACATCCGCTATGAGAACGTAGATAGATAGACATACAATACACATACATACGTATGAACCGTCGTGACCCCGACCATGCATAGTCACTTTTACCTCTATAATTGAGTCTATAATTATGTACTTACATCTTGCATATCATGTTAAACACTTTCTTTCATACAAATTAATTAGTTTAGCATTCGTATGGGGTATTTTGTAGTTTGTGATCTGAGATTGTTTTATTCGCATGAATATTCATGTGTAAAAGTTTGTCTGTAATTTTTGCGATGCCTTTTCTTACAATTTTTACTCAAGAATACTTCTTTTTGAAATCAAAAAAATAAATGCCGATATATACTAATATTAGGCAGGGGGTGTCATATCCCCTGAAGTATTCGCCAATGCATTGGAGGACGTCTTCAAGACTCTGGATTGAACTGGGCGGAGTAGCAAAGTAGATGGTGAGTACATTTCACACCTTCGGGTCGCCGATGACATCGTCGTGGTTGCGGAGTCGCTGGAACAATTGGGCGAAATGCTGCAAAGTCTAGATGGAGCTTCCCGATGCGTCGGCCTCGGTCTAAACTTGGATAAAACCAAGATCATATTCAACGAACATTTTGCACCGAGACCGATTACTATCGAAGGGGCGACGCTCAAAGTTGTCCAAAAATATATGTACCTGGGCCAGGTTATCCAGCTTCGAGAAAGATTCAGCGGGGCTGGGCAGCATTTCGCAAACTACGTCGAGTCTTCTCTTCTCCCCTACCGCAATGCCTGAATACAAAGGTCTTCGAAAAGTGCGCCCTACCTGTTATGACTTACGGGGCCGAAACGTGGATACTCACGGTAGGGCTACTCCATAAACTAAAAGTCGAAATGAGATGATCCAACAAAGAACCAAAGCTACCGACATAGCTTGCAGAATATGCAAGCTGAAGTGGCAATGGTCTGGCCACGTCTGTCGAAGGACCGATGGCCGTTGGAGCAGACGAGTTCTAGAGTAGGTCTCTAGAAGAAGAAGGCATACGAAGAGTGGGACGCCCCCTAGCCAGATGGACCGAAAACCTGAAAAAGGTGGCTGGGACGGACTGGATGCGGAAGGCGTAAGGCGGAAGATCGTAAGAAATGGCGCACATTGGGAGAGGCCTATGTCCAGCAGTGGACTGCAGTGGGCTGATTGATTGATAAACTAAATAAATAAATTGTAAAGTAATCGTGTTTAAAAAAAAAGACGGGTTGCACTCTGGGAGTGCCGGCAGAAGAGAAAACATTATCTTATTTTCTTTCTTCGTTATATACATAGAAAAAGATAAAAAGAACATACCATACCATACCTATAATATAGCGCTAATCATAGAACCTATCACTTATTTTCTGCTAATTTTCTGTCAGAAGAAATAAATAAATAGATTATAAAAATAAAAAATAATCACAAACAGTAATAAATTACAGAAAGAAAAAATAATCATAAAAAGTAACAAATTACAAAAAGAAAAAATAATCACAAAAAGTTTCAGAAGGCCAGGTGGTTTGAACCCGATACTATCTGAAACTATAAGGACTAACAGTCGAAGTGCTTACCGTTTAAGCTACGACGCTATCTATCATAACTTGCAAAATAGATAGGCTGTACCTAATCTTGTATGACTTCAGTCGTCGGTTACGGTTCAAAGGTCAACTAATCCTGACGCTTCCTTAACATTTTACACCCATCCAACGCCGCTAAAGAAGTTTTCACTTCAAAAGTTTTTGTTATGTTAACTAACACGGAACCACAAAACATTTTTTTTGAAATTCTCATCTGTTTGTGTGCAATAAACGCAAAAACTACATAACAGATTTAAATGTAATTTTTATCAGAAATGTCTTGTTCGGACTTAAAATCTTATGCATATTAGACGGTAATCAGTTTTATAGAACTGGAAGTATGGCCAAAAGGCAAGAACTTTTGGCCATACCCCCAGTTCTATTAGTTCTATTTTTATCCATGTGGGCGGAGCCGGGCAAAGACCAGCCAGCCATACGTAGAATACTTATAAATGAATATTATTGATGTGCAGAGATGATGCTTTCCGTTTATTTACACCTAAAAATTATAATCATTTAACAATAAAAATCATAAAGGTGAAACAATGCGGCACCACTGTATAATGTAATCTAAACACAAAATAATATGTTCACACGCATTAATCCCAAAACATAGCGTACATCAAGTGAACATCACGAATTATCTGAACCCTTTCACTTTTCACCAAGTATATGGCAAGTGTAGTCACGGCAATGCGAGTCGACGACACTTGGCCAATTTTGTAAGTGCACTTGAATGAGCACTTGTGTCTGCACTTGTATGAACACGGTTGTTTTTGTTGTGATAGGTGTGGATATAGAGGTGTGATTAGTTAGCTGGTCTTTTGTGGCGTGGTGGTATTGCATTAGAGTGGTACACAGAGAGCGCTGGTTTGATCCCCGCTCAGTGTAAATATTTATATACATGAATATGTCTATTTGTAATATTTGCATTGGTCGGTATATCCCGTGAAGCCCTCGGTATCGCCGGTAGGTTGTACAGGTCACATACTGCTATGACGGAAAATATCAAAGTTCAGCCGCGTCTCAGTGAGACCTGAAAACCGACTCTAACTGACTCGAGAAAAGGTTCAGTGAATTAAATAATTAGAGGAAAATTAGAGGTGGGACTAGTGCCAGGTCAGCTAATGTTTTCACTACTGGTACTGCTGGACCAGTCCTATGACATTCAGCCCCCACTCGTGCCTCGATGCACAGCATTCACGGTGATCTGGAATTTTCAATACTGCTTTAATATGACTTCAAGGGTCGTTGAAATCCGCAAGGTGGCGGGTGGTCTCCACTGCTTACTGATTTACAGACATATAAGAACGTCATCCCATTGCATCTGGCCTTACTGTGGGTGGAAGGCTGGTTCGCTCTCTGAGAGACGAGTCCCTTTTAGTGTTAAGGGCGTAGACAAATAATAATTAACGCATAATAGAAATAAGTCGTGAACCCTGGACTCGACAATATAAGCTTAAGATGCTTCCAGCAGGGCTAACATGCGCGCCACGAGATAGCTATCTCGAGGCATTTTGCCGTTTTATGTCGATATGTCGACTGTTGGTAACATACAGGGCTAACTCGCGCCATGAGATAGCTATCTCGAGGCATTTTGCCGTTCTATGTCGATATCGACTGTTGGTAACATGGCAAATTTCATGACGATCTGTCAGATGTCGACATAACTCGACTTCGAGAAATCATCTCTACTTAGTGTCTGCAAATTGTAACATACTTGCCCTTATTTACTCGAATTTTGACTTTTACCTTATTTACTCCGAGTGTGAAAACGCTCTTAGTCAATCACCGTAAATCGAACCGTGAAAAGGTGGCTTTATTTGCCATTAAAATAATCACTAAAAATCGGGGGCATTGTACGCCATAGACAATTATTTAAAAAGTTTGACACGACAAAATATGTCGACGTTACTTCGCTCGAGAAGACTCGAGATGATATCTCATCTCGATTCGAGATAGTTGACAACGCGCGCATGTTAGCCCTGAAGGATTGATGTTCTTTTAGAGTAGAAATCGATGCATATAAAAAACTGATGAAATAAAATCTTAAGCGGGATATTATTTCAACAAACACTCGATATGAAAAGAAAGCGTACGGTTATGTCGGCATTCTAATAATTTTAGAAAATGCTTTATAGTCAACAATTCATGACTAAGATTAATAAAATATATATCCTTATAGACTAGCTCGTTTGATGTATGTTGTAAAAACAATATTATGATAAATGCTATAACTTATTAGATATTAATGAATAGCTGTGACCGGAATTTTAAAAACCTGAACTTATTCCACAGACGAGGCTGGGCTTTATTTTTTGCGGGCAGCCCTTACTTTCTTAGTGTTCTATAATCAGGGGGCCAAAACATAACCCTTCACTCTCCGTCTGTCTGTCAGTCACCAGGCTGTGTCTCTTGACCTCTGATAGCTAAAGACAGTTGTCATTTTCATAGACGATAATGTTGCTGGAAACACCAACTGTAATACCAACTCTTAAACTCTCGCGTTCCTGCGCGATCATGGTATACGAGGTACTTACATACCTTTGATTGCCTGACGTTTCGACCAGGTTGATATGAATGAGTCAGCCTGTGACCACGGCCGGTGTAACCTGGTCGAAACGTCAGGCAATCAAAGGTATGTACTCTTACTTATATACCGATTATAACATACCTACGGAACCCTTCTTGCGCCGATTCACCCTAAGGTTTTTATAGGCAGGTTTTTATAAAATAAAAGTGGCTGTACGTGTTATTATTCACGGAAAATAAATACCTAAGTTCAACCGCGGCGCGAATGGACTGAATAAAGCGAACCCTGGACTATGAGGTGAAATGCGATGATGTACGAATGCAAGTACGATGATGAGAAATGGATTCAGAATCAGGCTTTAAAGGGTCTTACTAACATCCTTGAGGTCTAAGTCAATGACCGAAGCTCGTGCGCAGTCATTCTTTGTCAAGGTAATTCGTCATTTTGGAAGATAACCTGATTAAATTTGGCACACAAGTTAGAGCTCACTAAAGGTCGTTACCTAGCGTAACCGACATCCACATGAGTGGAGCCACGGATAACAGCTAGTATCTAGATATAATATTTGCTTCAAGCACTCGTTTGAGCTATTGTTACGACTTAAAATTAGCATTTCAAACATAAAGCTTTTTAACTCGCTGCATATTCACGACATCACAAAACTTCCCTGAGAGTGAAAGTCCAATAATATTTGAATGAGTATCTTCACAGTGACAAGTGACTCGTTAAAAAATATAACTGTACTTATTATACATATTTGTTATGAGAGGTTCTAATGATTGCTGGCGAGAAAAGAAATCTATGTGCCGTAATACTGTTTGTACCTTTATATCCCCACTCTGTCTAGGTATAAAAAGCACTGTTATTATAAGGTTCTAGGTAAAAATGATCACAAAATGAAAAACACGACTTCTACTGAAAGATCGGAACAAGTATAACAGCAGGCGGTACTCAAACCGAATGAAAATTAATGTATTTACAGAGGGGAAAAGGAAACTACATACATACTTACATACACGAGGAAATACAATATAACCCGCACTGGTGGAAAGAGAGAGAGAGAGAATTTTAATCCTAGCGTTAATCCCAATCGTATCTGAAGCTTTCAACTAAGAATTTGGGGTCCGTTTTACTAACTACGTATTCGGCTAAACTTTGATATTTTACATGAAGCGATTGCCATCTGACCTCCGCAACCCAAAGGCGATATCGAAGCATTGCAGTTAAACCAAATGTTGGATTTTTAAGGACTCCAACTACCTGGAACAACTGCCATAGATATTCGTATGGCAACCGGGACCGACGGCTTAACGTGCTCTCCGAGGCACGACCAGAAAACTCATATTCATGCATACAAATATTTGCATTGAGCGGGTGTCGAACCCGTGCCTTCTGCGTAGCGGCCGCGTTCACTACGCTCCGTGGCGGTTGTCAAATTTACGAAATAATGTGAAAGAGAAAAGGATATAAGGAAACCTACGACGATCTAAACCCAAGCCAACCTACCTTGTTAATCAATATACCTACTAATTTATCAGACAAGGTTCTTGTGCAAGCTTTTCTCTCAAAAGATCAGATGGCAGTCACTTAATAAATCAGAGAGAGCGTCAGGAGCTTAGTGATTAAGGAGTCGGCCTTGCGATGAAGAGGTACCGGATTCGAATTCTGGTCATTATACTATCGATGTGAACCCACTTTTTATACACAACGTACAACATTAACAACCTACATAAACATCAAACGATCTAAATCTACCAAAGCATTGTTCGCGGCTTTTAAACTCAAGATCAAGGTTGTTGCCGATTCAGTGGCTTAAAATAATGGCGTTTCATACATACGCCGTAATTTTCGTCTAAAACCAAAGAGTGAATATGAATTCATTCTGTTTTCTTAACTCGAATAAGTCATGGTGTTACACACTAAAATGTTTCTGTCATTTGTGTGCGTAATATGTCGGTTACTTGATGGTTAAGGAATGGCGGTCGAGACGTCCCGGGTTTGAACTTTACTCTGCTGTGAACACACGCCTAATACAATTAGTTTACCTGGACGCGTTAGGGTTATTAGTAATTTTGGTTACTTATTCGAGTAGGTACTTAATACCTATTCTTAAAAATAAAAAATAAAGAGAAGTTTTAGTAAAGTACAAATTATAGCACAACGACTCACAGACGGCGTGCGATTAAGTTGGTTCGAGTCCAAAATAACCTCCCCCTCCAGATCCGGATAGGGAGGAGGGAATCCGTAGATATTTCCCGCACGTCAAAAAAAGGATGGATTTCACGTACCTCCTTTTCTACTCAACAAATTGCGATGAAATTTACATAAGTCATGAACTCAAACCGATAATCAAATATTTACACTGGACCTCCATCGAACTCGCGATCTGTAACTTAGCAGTAAAACGTTCTACCGCTACGCTACAAAGGTCTGGTAGGTAGTGATAGTGTTTTATCTGACACTTCAATTAAAACTAGATAAATTCGGCTTTAAAGTTGTAGGCAGGAGGCCTCTCGTATCAGGCGATGAATCTGTTTCCTTGTTATAGTAATAATCCTCGATAATTTATTTTATGATAGTACCTAATGGATTCATTGTGATGCCGTGTAATGAATCTCATGAAGATAAAATAACAAAATGCTCTACCATTCCCGATGAGATTATATTTAAGTTAAGCAACATATTGAAAACGTTCTTGATATTTTTATAATATGTGCTAATTCGAGAATGTGGGGAAGATCCCTAATGCCTCACTTACTTGAAGATGGATGTCGTCTGCTGTGAGAATACTTCTCTTATTTTGAATTATATTGGGTCATTGGCCACGGTAACCAATTTCCACCAGGTGGGTCGTGTGATTGTCTGCCACCTATGTGTATAGTGTAAGTATACAGTGGGTTATACAGTTTTTCAATTTCCAAAGTTATCTAATTACCATAAGAAGATTATCTATGTTTAATTATTTAGTTTTATTTATAATGATTTTGTGGAGTACTTGATGAGACATCACTCTCAATATACAATTTTACAGTACAGTAGGTGCCACCAAATTACCTAATCCAGGAATCAGAGTATAGTAGTCGATTACTATTCATTTCATAAGAATTACTCAATAGTAATTTTTAAGCTCAACAAATATTGTTAGCTATGCAAAGTCCTTTGCTCATGTAGATAAAAAAAAAACTATTTCAAAAATAAATGATAGGCACTGAAACCCAAAAACAAACAAAATGAAAATAAAAACGTGAACACGGTAAGTATTGTTTGGAATATCAAATAATCAAATTTCGTAACAAATTATTATACGATCAAGGTACAACGTATCGTTTTTATATAAAACAATTATATCTGATTGCAATAAGCTTTCGCACGGAATGCACTGCTAACAGTACTGACTAATAGCCTACAAACATATCATGTCTGACCTAAATCTACCAAAATATTGTTCTATCCTCAGCCCACGACCTTTGTACTCAAGATCAAGGCTTTCGTTATGAAACCTGGAATTACTTTTACTTCCAGGCTGAGAAAGTCCAATTCGGTCGGTACACTTGATCGAGGCTATATAGGTACGGCTGAGATGCCGGGCGCGTCAGACGTAGACTACATTCACGATGAAACGGACGATCGTTTTGTTACTCTTTGCGGCGTGTCATGCCCTCCCCGCGCAAGAATCATCGCACACAGACAACGACATCGACGGTCTAACCGACTGTCTCCGTAAGGAATCCACAACATGTTTAAAGTACAAGTTTTTCTCCTTCGTCGATAAAATGATTGGACAAAAGGAATCGTTCTCACTTACTGATGGAGTAACTGTCGTCAAGTCTACAGATGTGCCGACTGATACAGGAGCGCCGAGATCCCTGGATCCAGTTTCAAGGCTGAAGAACTACTTCGAAACACATTCTTTGAGAGTGGAAGTCAAAGGATCTGATGTGATTGATGCAGTTTCTAGTGCAGGACGAGCTTTGGAGGATACCGTGTCTTCGTTTACAGGTGATAATGAGGTAAGTGAAGGCAGAGGGAAAAAGAAAAAGGCAGCGAAGATTCTGGGACCTTTAATGGCGGCGTTGGCACTGAAAATGATGGCGCTGATGCCGTTAGCAATTGGTGCGATTGCCTTAATTGCTGGTAAGGCACTGCTGATTGGAAAGCTGGCTCTAGTTTTATCAGCAATCATTGGATTGAAGAAGTTATTGTCTCAGCAGAAGCATGTAACTTATGAGGTGGTCGCTCATCCGCATCATACTTCGAGTCATGATTACAGCAGTGGTGGTACTAGTGGGTATGGTGGTGATTCCGGAGGGGGTTACAGTAGCAGTGGCAGCGGGGGCGGGCACGGAAGCGGAGGATGGGGTCGATCGCTCGAAGCGCAAAGCTTGGCATACCAAGCACAGAAACCTTAGCACGCGACCTGGTTCCGTGGCCCCTTTCGTCTGATTTCTCCGGTGTAAAATGTTATTTAAGTATTATTTATCTTGTGTGGATGTGCAAGTGTAATGTTGAACTTATTTATTTGCGTAATGTTGAACTTATTTATTTGCCATGACTGCAAATGTATGTTAGATAATAAATGTAATTTCGTTTTTTTATTCCCTTTCTTTAGTCATTCCAAGTCATAACGTTATTTATTTTCATTTTATTTATTTATTTGTTAACATGTTTTTGTTTTGTTTATGTTAGTATTAGATTTAATGTATATTTATTATTAAATCAGTACCTGGCTTTAATATTTTTAAGTATTATGTAAGATAAATTATTTATGTTATTTTTATGTATTTTCTACCCCACGAGTATGGTTAGGTTTCAAAGAGTATTGTAATATTTAATATTATAATTTATGTAAATGTGTTTAGTATATTTAGTACAAGTTCTTCTGATATAAATACTCATAATGGTTACGTTATAGGCAACGGCATTCAAAGATATTTATTGTCGTAGGTGTTACAAAATAAAATAAATATTCAATTGTTACGTCTTTTATTTGTAACTGGTTTAAAATCCAAAACACATTGAACAAAATAATTTTTAACTGATTCTATTACTTTTTAATCGGCATTATTTTGTTAATTACACTCCGGATCAGTTTAAAAATAGTTTTATTTCAATGTTTCCATGATGTTCATGTACATATCTAACAGTAGGCACCATAAAAAGGGTGAATTATTCACATATTGAATAATACACTTGTACTTTTCAGTTTTTTTATTCAATATGTGTAATAAGTTCCCACCAAGTGCCATCAATTTCCAGTATAAACGGGTAAATAATATTTTGAACAAATCTTGAGAAAATTAAAGTGAAATTTGTCCAAAGTTTGTATGCATTCTAATTTATTAGTACTTAATATTATTTACCCCATTGCATTGGGAGGAATGTGAGGACTAGGATTTCCATTTTAATTCAGAGCTAGGCTGAGTATCATTGTATACATTTCCTTTCTTTCCCAAGCGATATTCAGTCGCATATCTACTTTTAGATCTTACCTTTTTACTCGACTAAACAAAGCAAAAATATGTAGGTGTACCCCATACCCACTCACCACTAAGACATTCATTCGTCTCACTCGTTAATTAACAGATCAGAATTTGGTAGAGTTTTCCTCTGGGGGTTGGGAGGTGAGATGGCAGTCATTCCCGTAAAAGCCAAGATAAGCCAAAGCGAAACGAGATGTATGAGTATTTCTGCATATTACTTCATACAGTTACATGGACGTTACTAAGGTTACACAAGGAAAATGTTAGGGTTTATATAATATATATATATAACCGCAATTGTTATTTATGGGGAAATGGGAAGTGAACCATTAAAATGACTTCAATTGCATTAAAAATTTGTATTTTGGAGTTTAAATCCCGGTAAAAAAAATTATATATAAGTATAGGGCTCTTCAACTGATGGTAAGCTGAAGGTAAAGTCTCACTAAAGAGGGTCGTAATTACATACGCCAATAATGTTGCAATGGTGGCATTCAGCTCGAAGGCCTCATCAGATGCTTTTCACGTCCTTCTTACCTTCTTAAAGGACCCGGGACTGTGGGAAGAAGGAAACACGTCTGCTGGTAACGAATCCTAAGACTTTGAGGCAGTTGTTTTTTATGCTTTGATGACTTTTCCGGGATCGCCTTCCGTCTGACCTCCCAGCACCTAGAGGAAAGCCTGCTCTAGAGCCTCATAAACTGTTAAGCAGGTCATCAACTTGCAGGTAAGATTGTATTAGACCTGAAGGACGTTGACATAGCCCCATATTATTGTTATTTAACTGACTTTAAAAAGGTGGAGATTCTCAATTCGATTGGTAAGTATTTTTTCTTTAACGGTAAAGAAAGCACGTGCCAGGGAGTGCCAAGAGGTCACCACTCAATCAATTGTCATGTTGATGAAGTAAGCAAGCAGATACTCTCTAAATCTTTTGTAATTACCAACTGTAAAAGACCATAGATTTAAGATGGGCCAGATACCGCATGTACAGTTAACGATAGAAGACAGAATCACGTGTGTTGTTATACATCTCAAACTTTTTATGGTGGGCATTAGTAAAAAAGAGGGACAGGACTGAAATTAGCGAGGGAGCCAGTTCGAAATTGAAGATGGTTTTAAGTAAGGGATTGCTACAAGCGATATGCGCTATGCAATTTCATATATCGGTCTGAATAGCCAATAGGGGTTTTAGTCGGTTCTAGGCCAACATATATAAGTATCTGAAAGGAATTACGTACTTATAAAAAGTTCCTGAATAAATTGTTGAAAATTATGTCATATTTGACTTTTATTTGTTATCAACTTGGATCAATCAAAATTTTATATTTTCTATTAATAGGTTATATTAAACGTACACTAAGTAGCAGCTAATAGCGTAGAAAAATTCTGGAAGCTGAGTTTGGTGATACTCTGTAAGGGACAGTAATCTTGCGGTATCTATGTTACTCTAAAGCTGTGGTTACAGAAGTTAATGAACACCATTGTATTATTGCCGATATGATAAATGAAAGTAATTTCTCATATTGTTAGGTAGATCTACCTATAAGTATCTATTTAGCTTATGCCCGTGGCTCCACCTGAAACGCAGCCTCCAGGGAATTATTCCCAGGTTAAGTAGCCTACTTCCTTATTCGTGCTAATTCTACTTGTATGCAAGGCGATCAGAATGTATCTTACACATTATAAGTCTTCAGGCTTTCACGGCCGGCGTTGCATGTAGAATATACTGCTTCCGGGCTGTTTGGCCGTGGTCTATGTGAAACTTGCGTTCCAGACGTTTCGTCGATCACTGCGGTCGATATCTTCAGTGGCGCAGGGCTGGGCGACGACGACTTCGGAGACTGAAGATGTCGACCGCAGTGATCGACGAAACCTCTGGAACGGAAGTTTCACATAGACCACGGCCAAACAGCTCGGAATATCTTACACATTGCTTATACTGTTGATTGATGGTACTTGGTGGCACTTGCTACACATCTTCAATGAAAACACTTGTACTATTCCACATTATTTATTAAATTCCTGACCGGTTTCGCCTTACGGCATTATCAAAGGTTGATACATGTTTTTGGGTATCTTATCGTATCTTGTTTTAAAAATTACCTACAGCCCCAAATTCTATTTAGTCATTTCTATGATATCAACAGGAAGAGATGGGGTGGCTATTCTAGGCAGGCTTACATTTTTGCCTACCTGGAATATTGCAAAAAAACTTCACATATGTATGTAATAGGTATTAAAAAACAAACCTTAACCTAGGTCATGATATTTACGAATGCTCGTGGCTGTAACGAAAAACATATTAAATGTGAATTCGTTGTAGTCAAGTTTTTAATGTTTATAACATTCATAACATTTTTTACTCTTGTAATACTTTTTTGTAGACTGTTAACGGGTAGGTAACTAATTACTTTGGCTGACAAGAAGATATTTAAGTTGATAGATAAAAAACTGACTTAATTGTAGGCGCAGTCACTTAGAAAATATTCTCAGAAGAAAAAGTTAGGTGGACGAGTATGAACTAAAATCTCCTGTCAAAATATCATCATCATTTTTGGGATCCAAGGTCTTCAGCTCGGATCGTGGGGTCCTCTTACTTTATCTCCGACTTTTATTTTGAATTATACAGCTATTATGGAAGCGAATGTTGGATCTCGTTATTTTTTAGTCTTTTTTTTATTTTTTTCTTCTTCGTACTTTTTTTGTTCTTTTGTTTTTTTTTTTCAATTTATTTTTATAGGACACGTCTATTTGTCTTAACCATCTCCTGATAGTAAGGAACAAGGTCTTAGGATTATTTTCTCTTCTTTTTCTTTTATTTTTAAATTGAATATTAGCAACCGAAGTTATCGAAATTATTAATATTGCCTCTAACCCCTTCACTTAGTCTAAATTGCTTGTGCTGGGAGCGGTTTCACGTTGGTAGTGATTCGAACCCTGGACCTCTCGATCGTAAGACCGACTCCTTAACCAGTAAGCTACCAACGCTTATTCCTTATTCCTTTTGTCTTTACTTTATTTCTTTCGTAGTTACAAAACTACGAGAGTAAAGAAGAAAAGCGGCCATGTGCGAGTCGGACTCGCCCATGAAGGGTTCCGTAGCAGCAAGTAACATAATATAAAAGTTCTTGTAGTTGTTACTTTGATCGATGTTTTAATAATAGTGTACGGTTTACGATCTATGACTATTAAAAAAAACTACTTACTAGATCAGGCTCAAACCAATTTTCGGTGGAAGTTTGCATGGTAATGTACATCATATATTTTTTAGTTGTATCATTCTCTTCTTTTAGAAGTTACAGAGGGGGGGGGGGGGGAGAAGAAGAAGAGAAGAAGAAGAAGAAGTTGTTATAGTTTCGGAAAAAATTGGCTGTGACATACGGATACGGACGGACAGACAGACAGACATGACGAATCTATAAGGGTTCCGTTTTTTGCCAGTTGGCTACGGAACCCTAATAAGCAGGAAAAAACCTGCAACCTCTAACTTAACAGTCGGTACTACACGTTGAAGAAGTTCAAAACTAGATTTGCTTAAATTTTTGGCGTCAAAATAATACCTAGTTATAGTCACCTATCCGCATACAAAAGAACCGTGAGAAGTCCAACTTTCAGATAGTATTCTCAAGGTGAATCATTGTGGTGTTTTGAAGCATATAATTTTTTTATTTTTCTTCATATACTTTTACTCAAATGGAGTTCTCACGAGCAAGCGCTGTCAATTTGATTAGGTACCTACCCATTTCTTTTCATTGCATGAAGACTAACTGATACTCGCGCTTTCACCCGTGTGCATGTCGGTTATCAATGTCGCTGCCGGCTGAAATTTCCGGTGCGACGCGTGTGGCCAAAATATTTTAATTCTCTTTTTTGCTGTGATATTGCTATGTAATAACAAAATTATCATGAAACTATGAATAAAAACCATTTTTTGTATGGAATAGATAAATAAATTAAAGTCCGCACATATGCGGGCCCTGGCACAGGGATTGAAAATTTCAATCTGTATGCCAGCCCCGCACATACGCGGAGCTAACTATTTCAGTTTCTATCAATGTATATTCAGGTAACAATCACAAAATACTGTATGTTTTATAGTAAAATATTATCTATGGGAACACTGGACTTATTACTCATATTTCTTAGAGTTATAATACACACTTATCCTACATATCACTTTGGAATACAAGAGATCAAATTTCTTATTTCAATAATAAATCTTACATAAATTTAACACAAAAATCAACTATATACCTATTAATTAAAAATTCACAGACAAAAAATAATTATAACATATTTAAATATAAGAAGTACGTATAGAGTCATTAAAATCTAAATAAAAATCAGAAATAAAAATATACAGTTGACCAAGACGAACTTATAGTATGCTGAGGAGGACCTGCTTCAGGTTCTTGTGAACTACCTGGAGAGGGTACATTTATATTATCCGATAATACATTTTCGTTACCCTCTAACGACGCTGAAATCGGACACGGTGAGTTAATAACCGCCACAGAAAACGACAGCTGTTGGTCTTCCTCGTCCGATTCTTCCTCATCCTCATTCAAATTGTCCAAAAAAAAGTCATCATCACTATCGTCGTCACCAAACAGTTCATTTTCAATGTCACTCTCATCAAGCACCAAATTCCGTTGAATTCTCGGCCTTTTAGGCCTTGAACATTCCCCACCGTCACTCATTTTTACCTCCAGATAAACCCCACGAATAAAATAAATAAATAGGGTATCCAAAAACCAACACTTGTACCTAAATTTTACGTCCGTTGCGCGGGAGGCCAGACAACACGCTACACGTTGCGCTCAGTGCCGGCGGCAGACTGGCCTTTAGAAATTATATAGGCGTAGCCCGCACATGTGCGGGACCGGCAAACCGCGCACGCCCCGCACCCCGCACATATGCGGGGCTGGCAGCGAAGTTGTTATTGCGAGTTTTGGTCATATCTTCCAGTCAATCAAATCAAACAAACGCAAGACTATAAGTCTGACCTAAATCTTTTTTATAAAACGTTTAGTTTTTGCGTCCATCGCGGGTAAACGCACAAGAAATTTAAACAAATTGTTTTCACTGTTGTTAAAGTAACGCATACTGATTTTTTTTAATATGTATTTCAAATATGTACAGACACAACAACTTTAAAATGATGTTGTTGATTGTAGTAGTTGGAGCCCTGAAACAACTATTCTAACTGTAATACATCGATAATGTCAATGGGTAGTGGAAATCAGATGATAGTCGCTTACCGGAAAATATCAAAGATCAGTTAAATCCGCAGTAAGACTGGAAAAAGCGGGCTCCAGAATCCGAGGTGGAAGCTTTAGATGCGACTGGGATTAACTCTAGGATGAAGAAGATAGAATTTCAGGAATTTTCTTCACATCTCCCGGGGTGGGCCGCATGTTAATATATCCGTGACATTTACCATGCATGCTTTCTGACTTCTAACGTGTATATAATATGTTGTTAAAGCTTTTAGCATAACAATTCTATTAAGATAAATAATGAAAAGAATAAATAGAAATGTACATAATCCCACGTGTGCGTACGAGACACTAAGCGGTTGTTTACTTGCTTAAATAATAAGTGTTAACTTTAATTTGGATGGTGCAAGCGATAAGAGTTTAAGTTTAACTGCATGCCCTAATGTGCCTGCGACCTTCGGTTCGACTTCACCAATTGCGATCAAACAAACGTAAGATTAAAATGGCTATAACAGAAATTCGAAATCCCGAATAACAAAATCCCGAATGTACGAAATACGGAAGTTCAAAATCCCAAAGATCAGAAATTCAAAATCCTAAAAAATACAATTTTATACGTTACCGATGTATGTATGCGTTCTGGTGTAATTTATTAGTATTTTTTTTATGTAACTCAGTATATTTTCATGTATCATCACAAGTAACCCAACACGAAGGTTATGGCAAAAGTATACCCTTCTAACCTGAGACGGAAGCTTAACGGAGTTCCCGCCTTAGCCTACGTGGTTTTTTTTATAACCATCCAAGCAAAACCATCCAAAGCTCTTGTTGCCAGGATTTTGAATTTCGGGATTTTATCTTTCGGTATTTTCAACATTCGATCAAATAAAAATAGTAAAAAAATGTTTTTGGTTCAGCATCATTAAAAATAACATAATTGATATAGCTACATTGTAATATTAGGGGTTAAAGTATAAAATTGCCGATTTGTACTGACAAATTGAAATTCGTTTTTTTTTTTAATTTAACGTAATTATTTAATCAAAATAATTACCATTATTATCTATACATTGCTGCCATCTAGTAGGAAGGTCATTTATGCCTTTGCGATAGAACTCTGGTGATCTAGATTCGACAAACTGTGTGAAAGCATTTTGTACTGCCTCCTGAGAAGAAAACTTTTTATCACATAGAAAATTGTCCAAATCACGAAAAAAAATGGTAGTCTGTTGGAGCAAGGTCTGGCAAATACGGAGGGTGACGGATAGTTTCTAATTGCAGTTCCTGTAGAGTTAAAACGGTTTCTCGTGCTGTATGAGGTCTCGCGTTATCATGGAGCAATAATGGTGAAGATCGATTCATGAGTCGGGGCTGTTTCACTGCTAGTTTTGCTATCATTGTTCGGAGTTCGGCACAGTAGACATCTGCCGTTATTGCTTGACCAGATCGTAGAAAGCTATAGTGAATAACACCATGCTGAGACCACCAAACAGTTACCATTACCTTTTTATTGGTAAGCTTTGCTTTAGGACTCTATTGTGGCGTTTCACCTGGGGTCAGCCATTGCATTTTTCGCTGACGGTTATCGTAAAGAATCCACTTTTCATCACATGTCACAATTCGATCCAATATTCCTTCATTTCTGTATCGATTCAACAAGGCAACACAAGTTTCAACACGCATTTCTTTCTGCAGATCAGTCAAATCATGAGGTACCCATTTTTCACATTTTTTTATTTTATTGATTTGACGCAAATGAGTCAATATTGTTGGTAAGGTAACGTTAAACCATGCAGCTAATTCCTGGGTAGTTTGGCTCGGATCGGCTTCCACTATGTCTTTCAATTCATTGTTATTCACCTGTGTGGACGGCCTTCCTCGTGGTTCGTTCTTCAAATCAAAGTTTCCATCACGAAAGTGTTTAAACCAAAATCGCACGGTGCGTTCATTAGCAGTCCCCTCTCCAAACGCAACATTGATATTGCGAGCTGTTTCGGCCGCGTTAGTTCCGCGTCGGAACTCGTATTCAAAAATCATTTGAATGTTCGAAGTATCCATCTTTCTTGTCTAAGCTGAATAAAAAAAACAACTGAAAGTCGATAATCGAATGTTGCACATTTTTAAATGAAGAACTACATAGGTACCATGTGGAAAAAGTTTCACTCACAAATCTCAAACCATGAAGGTTCTATGTCAATTCGAAGTACCTATTACAATGAAACGGCAATTTCATACTTTAACCCCTATTATTATAATTATATATTGCATTGGTGTGGTGCCATAGAGAGCACCTTAGGCCGTCGGTTCCTGTTGTCATACGAACATCTATGCGACTCGTCACTGTTTTTTTTACGTGCAGGAAATCCCCACCCCCCGGAGTTGGAGGGGGAGGGCTATGTCGGACTTGAACCGACTAAACCGCACGCCGTCTGAGGGTTGCAGTGCAAGGCCGAGGGTGAGGTAGCTAGTGCATATGTCTCGCACCCCGGCTGACTCAGGGCCATCTCTCTCGATCTGGCAATTCGGGTAAGGGGATCACGGGGTCTCCAACTCGTCGCCTGTTTCTGTTGGGGTGACATGCGGCTCCACCTGTCACTCCCAGGCCGCGCTCATGATACTTACTCACAACTCACAACCGCTATATCTTATCACTTGAACATACTTTCCTTTCCCGCTATCCAGGTCGGGCAGTCGCCCCTAACGCTAGAGAAAGGTGATCACTTGTGGTGAAATCATTCATCTCTCACGTTCAGCTAGGATATAAGTAAAAACTGTCAAGATTCCATCACTATGGCTATCCATACTACAAACTAATATTATAAATGCGAAAGTAACTCTGTTTGTGTGCTGTGTGTCTGATGCCTAAGACTCTGAACCGCTCTTGATGAATTTTTGCGGAGAAGAACTAGAGATTGGAAAAGGACATAGAACATCCATGCAGGTGGAGTCGCGGGTAACAACTAGTAATACTTATTCTTCATTTTATTATCATAAGTATTCGACCTTCAATACTGAAGGTCAACTGTGTAAAATACAGCTGTTATATATATCCTCTGAGTCTGAGGAGTTGGCAAAGAATCCACTTGACTCCTAAATTCGGCCCCCAGAATAAGTTGTAGAGGTTTTCCATATATCTCCTATATAGGTGCCATTGGTCCCCTAGTAGTAGACCAGGTAATATTAATTCTTTTAGTGTGAGAATGCATCCTTTATTATAATATTGAACTGTTATTCATGAACGCATCAAATTTACCTGTCTGAGCAGAGCGTCATTTTCCCTCTCTCTCTCTCTCTCTCTCTCGGTACTGTCGGAACATTGTGCCACGGTGTCTGCTAAATAAATTCATTCCTGGTTTAAGTGAGTATTATTTAACAACTGGGCTACTAATTTTGCTTTCACACTACTTAAGTGGCAGAGAAGTATACCGCCTACCTGATGGAAACTAGCTACCATAGCCTAAGGACGTGTGCAACACCAGGTATATCACACTCTTGCTGCCGAGCCCGAAGTTAAAGAGCCCATTGTAAGCGTTTGAAATAAATATGATTTAATTTGAGTACTGCTAATGTTCGGCATTTCGTTCGATCTTCCGCCACCTTTAATGTAATTAATTACCATGTTCAAAATAATGCATGAGTTCAATCTCTAGAAACACGTGTATTCACGCTTTCATCTTGTAATTAAGTGGATTATGGTGCTGAATTAATCAATTCAATGTTAATTTAATGACTACACGATTAGGATTTTGAATATTTTTGGTATCTGCACCCTAAACAATTCAATTCGCATATTCCGGCAGGCTATCTTCAATCAATCAATTAGCCTACTGCAGTTCACTGCTCACCATTTCGTCCGATCTTCAGCCTTCCGCATCCAATCCGTCCCAGCCACATTTCATGTATCACATTTCATCTGGCTAGGGGGCATCCTACCTTCCGCCTGCCTTCTCGTGGACTCTACTCTAGGACTCGTCTACCAGTCCTTCGACTGACGTGGCCAGCCCATTGCCACTTCAGCTTTGATGAACTTTAATCACCTATTTAAACTTCTTTAACCCTTTTTTCACAACCAAACGTTGCCTATGTCCTTTTTCAAGCTATAGTCCATCTCTATCCGAATTTCATTAAAATCGGTTCAGCGGTTTAGGCGTGAAAGCGTAACATACAGACAGACAGACAGACAGATTTACTTTCGCATTTATAATATTAGTATGGATGTATGTATAGTATGACCATGGATTCCATTTGGTCAGCTTCGCGTAGCTCTTGGTATGGCACGTGCCTTAATGTACACTGGTTGTAAAATAGAAAATACCTCAATATCAGCAACTAGCTAGGATGGAAAGCAGGAACTAAGTATGGCCAGTCTGGTTGCGAACGAGTTCTACGCGCGCGCCGATTCAGAGAAAATAATATGACGGTGAGCGTTTTATATGGTGTGAAAAAGTAAGATAGAAATAAACATGGAAGTAGTAAGTATTCGTTATATATGAAGGTAAGTTTTGAAACTATTGGTGCGTATGAACGTATTGGGTACGATTCTTGGGTGTAGTACCTAAAGTGTTACAGAGTTATTAATTCAATATTAAATAAGATTGTAGGATTGTATGATTGGTATAGGTGTTATACATGGCCATTAGTTCCATCCGAGGATTGCACATTAGCGCCCGGGTTCAGCTTTTCTACGCATTCTCTTGATTTGCATAATTTCACACAACAATCTGCATAATAATCTAGTAACTCACTCCTTACTGTATCCTGCCTGAGCAAAGGTGCCCATCACACAGGGGTATTGCCACACTGAATAGCCAACTCAATCCAAGGATCAACCTTTGCCCTATCAGGTAGGGGGAAAGGAAGTCTTCGATTTTGTCCCTTAACCTATGCCCCAATTCAAGTCGGTTACCCCATTGTCTCGATCACAAAGTGAAGTGTGTGAGATAATGGTACCTTTTGCTCTGTCAAGACTGCATATTTGGCGCCTTTCTTTTCCTCTACGTCTGCCGCAGTAGCTGCTGGAGTGAGGATCGTAAGACTCAGGTGACTGGTAACGACCGTGCTGAAGAATTAGGATATTTTACTGTAAGAATAGGGAAAATTATTCCAATACTAGAGACTACTCCAATTCTGATGAAAAACCACCGAAACATCGCAACAAAAATAATGAAACTAATGAAACAACACAAAACAAGTCGCGATAGGATGCACAAAAAATGCAATAATCGCAAATATAATAATAATAAAACAGTAATTATTGTATTCGAATCAAACTCTATTGGATTTACGACAAAAGGTAAAAAAAAAAACAAAAAAAAATTAGAGGCAACTAAACAAAATTACGAAATTGCAAACTCACTTCACAGCAAGTTGTTACACAAAAGACAAGCTAAAAGATGTACAAAACCAAACGATTGAGTCAAGTTACTTCACATAAAATAAATACAAAACTAAAACAAATAGTTACCCAGTAACCGACATTACTGCGACAATAAAAACAAAAAGACAACGCCATCTAGTTACCGAGTCGTGTAATAAAACAACTGTTCAATGGATACTATAGCGGTTGTAGTAAAGTTAACCTTGGCATTCTTGTTTGTTGAATGAAAAAGGTAAAACATGGAAGTTGTGAATGGAAACGTGTTATTTATAATAATTTGACATTGATGAGTGTTTTTATGGCTTGTTTTTATATTAGATGTGAATTATAGTTAGTTAGATGAAAATTTGAACAGTTGAATTAGTAAATGTTCTTTTCATGCTAGGTGATTATGCTGTGTATATTGATTCATTACTTTTTATTCTTTTTTCCTTTGACAATTTCATGATATTAAAAATAAATCAAGATATAAAATAAAAATATAAGCGATTGAGTTCATCGACACGTTAGTGCAGTCGGTGATTTCACCGTCGCGTCGCGGTAAAGCCTTGAACTTCTATATTCTGTTTTGTAAACAAACTTGGCCTTGGAAAAGTTCTGTATTGCTCACAGAGATGGCGCCCTTGCTAATTAACTTTGAAATTTAATTTAAATTGTTTTACTTCAATACTTCGTCCGCCTTATTGTAAAATTTATGATAGTTCGAAGTGACATAAAGCTTTTGCTTTCGATGAGAATAATAATCAGTTCTTTCTTAGGTAGATCATTAAATTTGAAATTAAGAAAGATCAATATGTTAGATATTGGTTTTTGGAAAGAAAGCATTTCCTCTAGTCTAACACATTCATTCTAGATGGCTCTATTCATAATGTTGTAAGAATATCAATAATAGTTACTATAGCAGCAAACAACAAACAAGTGAAGCCAAAATTTTGGATCTCAGTTTGACGACCCCGATAGATATTTTTGACGATTTGCTTTAAGGACCCGGTATTGTTTTAGGATGGAGAGGCAAATAACATAATATGAAGATATTTCTACGTGGTGATGACCACAATGAGTGAAGGACTGCTTCGCTCTGTAAAGCACACAGCAAGCACGTAAACAATATTCGGGTATTTGAATATCATTAAGTATAATGTTATAGCTTGCACGGATGGCGTGCTGGTTTAAATGCGTCGACAACTGCTTTGAATAGTGTGAATTTGATTCCTACTTGAGATAATTGTTGTGTAGTTTGCAGGTAATTAGATTTGAGTCTGGGTGTTTTTTGTTGGCCAATTATTTAAAGTTTATCAATGCCTTTGTAGGGTTTTTGATTTATCATCTTACTTTTATGTTAATAATTCCTTTTGATTCTTTTAATTGGTTTATTTAATATTTTCCTGCTCCTAATATGTTAATTTGTTAGCTAACACATTATGTAGTACGGTGCCAGTTAAGTTTTATTTAAACGTTGTAATTAAATGGTATGTCAATTAATAGGTTACCTTAGGTATATATCTATAAGCCGTTCTTATTAGATTAGCTACTTGTGTGTTTTAAGAATAACATTTTAATTTTACTAATTTTATAGCACTAAATACACTGTTAACATTGTGTGACATTGTTTTTATTGACACATCTTTCTGTATGTCTTATTGTCAAGTGCCTAGTGATTCTGTTGTCTGTGGCCTTTTAGATTATTTTAGATTGTTCTAGTTCGTTCTAAAATGATTTGAATTCAAATGATTTCTCCAAGTTTTCTATATGAAGTCACTTGAAAGCCTCGGGAGTCTACCGCAAGCTCTGAAAGCAGCATTACTTCTTGGATTAAACAGCCTCTTCAATCACTAGTATAGTATTCTATACCCGTTCCACGCTTTAGTTAATTACGGTGCTATTGTAGTGTGAGTGCGGTGAGTACGCGATCCTCGGGTGCCTTCACCAGCCACCTCTCGGACTGCTTCTGTCAGCTGCTTTTCTGTCGGTTTCTAGCAGCCGTTACTTCAACAACCTCTTTGATGTACGCCCCTGCGCTGCCTTGCTGGCCGTCTCCTTCGCCTGCCTTGCCAGTTACATTCTTCGGGCTCACCTCCTTTGACTGGCTCGACAGCCACCTTCTTCGGGCTGCTTACGTTGACCTCCTCAACACCGTTTCAGTGTTTTTTAACCTTTCTGTATTACTATTATGAAAGTTCTCGGGATATTTACCATGTAATGATTTATTGAGTTTCCGATATTTTGGCACTGTTGACTTTCTGTATTATTTAATAACAATATTCAATATACTATTAATGTTGTGTTGTTATTCTACACTCTAGTTTAGGGATAAGAAATGATTTTCACTACACCATGTGACGTGGGAACTATCAAAAAAAATTCCGAAGTAGTGACTTTACGGAACATTTTAGAAGCAGTTTTTTTTTTCCTACGTATTGTCAAGTATTTTGAGTGAAGTTGCTTATTATGCTCCGAAGGTTTGTCGACTTTTTAATTTTACTAGTTACTATCGCAATATACATACTTGCATTCCTGTCATCATCAAGGGCACGCCGTGATTGCGGCGGTAAGACCCATCATGGGGGAGTGGCTAGAGAGGCCACACGGTGGCTTCTCGTACCGTCAGACGCAGGTCATTACCGGACACGGTAACTTCGGGCGGTACCTGCATCTGATGGGCATAGAGCCAACGCCCGAGTGCCATCACTGCGACGCGAGCGTGGACTCGGGGCTGCACACGCTCACCGAGTGTCCGGCGTTTGAAGCGCCGAGGCGGGAGCTTGTGACGGCCCTGGGGGTGAGAGTGCTCACGCTCTCCACCCTGCTCGCGGCGATGGTCCGCTGCGCGGATGCATGGGCGGCCAGCGCCTCCTTCTGCGTGCAGGTCATGCTCGTGAAGGAGACAGCAGAGCGGGCGCGGCGCAGCGAGCGAGAAAGACTCGCGGACATCGCTCGTCGCGTTCGAAGGCGGCTCGGGCGTCGGAGAGCGCAAACCGACCTCCGCCCCCCATGAGCGCGGGCCTGAGGGTGACGAGTGGAGCCGCTCGTCACCCTAGCAGAAGCAGGCCACGGCGGCGGCGCGCATCGTAGGACGATGCGCGCCCCCCCCATACCGGGGGCGAGTCGGGGACCGCGTGGTCCCCCCTCCCGAGGAGGGCCAGACCGAGAGGAATGGCCCTGGGTCAGCCGGGGTGCGAGGGATATGTCAAAAGACAACCTCACCTCCGGCCTAGCACATCGACCCACAGACGGCGTGCGGTTTAGTCGGTTCGAGTCCGACATAACCTACCCCTCCGGCTCCGGAGGGGTGGGTATCCGTGGGGATTTCCGGCACGTAAAAAAAAAAAAAAAAAAAAAAAACCTGTCATCATCATCTTTACGCGAATCCGCAGTTGTAAGTGTCCGCTTGCACTTACACCTCTGTAACTAGACCATTTTCTAACGAAGAATTTGAATGTGGCCATGAGATCTTGTGCCATGTATATGCACTCAAAGAACCTTTAGCTTGACAAATTCATTTACGTTGCCACCTGGATTGCACTTTCCATGTTCTTAGATGTCAACCACATTCAATACAATATTCCATTTAGAACCAAGCGTTTCAATAACTCTGTTCCTTTGTCACGCCATAGACATTTGTTTTCTAAAGACCTTTAAGAGGGGGCTGAAAAACTTTTGATGAGGCCTTCAAGCTAAGGGCCACCATTGTAATATTGTTGACGTCTGACACTCTTTCCTGAGACTTTGCCTTCAGCTTACCATCAATGTCTTCTAATTAACACGTTCTTTAAAAAAACAATTCTTCACAGCCGAGAAAAAGGATAGACTTTGTGTTGGTTTTATAGATTTGTTTCTTTTAAATCTCGATCATCAGTCAGTTATTTGTATTTCCTCTACATCCACACAACTAGACCCTCACGTGAACTAGTTCATGCGTTCTCATGCATGCGTGATTTCCTTTTGATTATAAAAAGGAAATGTACAACAAAGTAATTGGACCAAATTAAAGTTGTTACGGTCATACAATACACGCGATTGTGTATGCATGTCTCAAATTAGGAAGCTATATTTAAATTATTATGTACCCACAGTAGTTCCATAATAGAATCAAACAATGGTACTACTGGCATCTCCCCCTCAATACCATACTTACCGTTAGTTGTTGATTTTTAAACTTCTTTTTATACAATTTTATACAACTGTTATAAGAGTCAATAGCATCACTGCGACGCGAGCGAGGACTCGGGGCTGCACACGCTCACCGAGTGTCCGGCGTTTGAGACGCCGAGGCGGGAGCTTGTGCAGGCCCTGGGGGTGAGAGTGCTCACGCTCTCCACCCTGCTCGCGGCGATGGTCCGCTGCGCGGATGCGTGGGCGGCCAGCGCCTCTTTCTGCGAGCAGGTCATGCTCGCGAAGGAGACAGCAGAGCGGGCGCGGCGCGGTGAGCGAGAAAGACTCGCTGACATCGCTGCTCGCGCCCGAAGGCGGCTCGGGCGTCGGAGGGCGCTTACAGACCTCCGCCCCCCATGAGCGCGGGCCTGAGGGTGACGGGTGGAGCCACCCGTCGCCCTAGCAGAAGCAGGCCACGGCGGCGGCGCGCATCGTAGGACGATGCGCGCCTCCCCACACCGGGGTTGAGTCGGGGACGGCGTGGTCCCCACCTCCCGAGGAGGGCCAGACCGAAAGGGATGGCCCTGGGTCAGCCGGGGTGCGAGGGATATGTCGCAAGACAACCTCACCTTCGGCCTAGCACCACGACCCACAGACGGCGTGCGGTTTAGTCGGTTCGAGTCCGACATAACCTACCCCTCCGGCTCCGGAGGGGCGGGTATCCGTGGGGATTTCACGCACGTAAAAAAAAAAAAAAAAAAGAGTCAACAGCATATTAAAATTTAAATCAATCCATCAATAATCCTTTTGCAGTCCACTGCTGGATATAGGCCTTTATCAATGTATGCCATTACTTCCGATCCTCTACCTTCTCCATCTAGTCTGCCCCAACCCCCTTTTTCAGGTTGTCAGTCCATCTGCCTAGGGGGTGTCGCCTTCTTACGGTCTCCACTCTAGGACTAGTTTGCTCCAACTGCCATCGGTGCTTCGAAAATTTAACATGTTAAAGCAAAGCAATGTAGCAAGCAAGCATGGTAGCAAAGTTTTGGATGAACTATATCTATCTAGCGTTAGTTTAGTATGCTATTGTAGCCCAAGGTCTGTTCTCCTACATTGCTCTTGCTTTAAGGTGTTTACACCCAGTTTAGGACCATGTTAACTTTTTAGTTTTAAATCAACAAAATTACATAAAGAATGTACGATAAAAAACGAAAGTCTTCTTTAAGATTAATATCAGTCATAACTTTCGTTTATAAAACAAGATTGTCATCTTTTTGGTTTTTAATTTTATTTGGTACTTCATCTGTAGTTCCAAGTATCTTTATCTCAACATCTGCAATATTAATAAATATCGATAAACTGGCCCGTGATGTGACTATAATTCCTTTGTTTTTTTTGTTCAATAAAATATTGAGTTCAGAAATTGGCTCAGGGTCACCCGTGGTGCAAGGGAAATACCTTAGTGGCATTAATAGGGATACTCGCACAAAAAAAAGTTACCCTGGGCTATCTAATTCTACCTTGGCCATCTATTGGTAGGAGGTAGGACACCCGTCCAATTGAACAGTATCACCGCCTTACAGAACCTCGTGTTGTGTTCCCGGCGCCCGGCGGTGAGTAGGGTAGCCAGAGCTCACTGGAGAGGTTTTGTGCTGTCAGTGGTAGGACCAAAGACTAATCCTGCTTTGTCTTCTACACTGACCGCATAGAAACTCTCTGAGTTTACAGGGTCGGCAGCACGAATGTGACTCCCCTTGTGTTGCACACGTCCATAAGCCACGGCAAGCACTTACCATCAGGTGGGGAGTGTGCTTGTCTGCCACCTCAGTTGTATAAAAAAACACCATTTCTGAGATAGCTTCATTCTATCCTGAAAACAGAGGAAGTCCCACCTATATCTGTTTTCAGAATAGAATGACGTGATAATTTTCGAAAATTATCAGTATCCTATTCTATTACTATTTAGTTGACAGTATCCCCTTTTTTTCCTGAAACCCAACATAGAGTTGATTAAATTTAGGTTTTAGTGAATATGTCCTGATAGTTTCGCCCACTCCTTCCACGATATACAGGTCTGAAAATGTGTGAATATTAGGTAGCTCTAATATTTTCAACATGCTCAAATCAGAAAGACCATGCCATTTTATGAATTAACTGAACAACAATTTCTACAACCACATTTCTTCCAATTCTCGTTACTATTATTTATCATATCAATGGCTTGGAAGCCATTACTGAGATTAAGATAGTGTGTTTTAATTCATCTTTTAAACGTTGTGAAGACGTGACGTGCACCGCGACACCGACGATACCGATGATAAAATCAGTAAAAATATAATAAGAAATCTCATAACGACACCACAGTATAAATGGTAAGACTAGACTAAGACTAGACATGAATAACACGGAGTGGACTCCAAGTGGACAGTTATTTACACACACACACACACACACACACACACACACACACACACACACACACACACACACACACACAAACACACACACACACAAACACACACACGCACACACGCACACACACACACACACACACACACACACACACACACACACACACACACACACACACACACACACATTCTTGTACAATCAACACCCGAACTCTTCTTCCTTTCAATTACTTTTTAAACTCTTCTTTTTGAACTCTCCGGTTCGCACTTGACCAGTTTTAGAAAAACGTGTTTTTTTTTATTAAAACGTAACGGTTAACTCGTTGATAACAGACAGTTTTTGAAAAAAGAACAATTTATTGAAAATAGTTCTTTGATTAATAGATGAAGTTCATATCTAGTTTTAAGACTGTCATGTCTCTCATCGGCGCATAGCCTAAGAACATTATATCTAAAGTCATCTAACAGGAGGTAAGCAGAAAGCGAGCTTGAGTGAACAATGGCGCGTAAAACAATAGCTTTCAATTTCAAGTGCACGGTTTACAAGTGAATACTTGATCACGACATGTCAGCGAATGTGATACTATTTACATTTACGGCCGACGTTTGTTCCAATTCTTGGTGAAGGAAGTTAAGTTGGAATTCAGAAAGTTTTTAAATAAAATCGACAAGCGAAAGTAAAAGCTTGTTAGAAGTTTTTAGATTTTTAATTGCTGTTGGGCGACTTTACTTGGCTTGTTCTTTTAGTCCGATATTGAGATTTTAGTAATATTTATGTAAGATGATATCAGGTCAGTAGAGGTAAGGTGAGACTAGACAAGGTGAGACTAGACAAGGTGAGATGAATTTTTCTATTCTTTTCGATGTCAATGAAATACGCGCGTTCGTTTTGGTTATTACATTGATTTATATTATTACCTTTATGTCAGTTCTTTCTTCTATATTAATCAATAAAAACCCGACTGATGCTGAAAAGATAGAAACAAGCTTTATAGCAGGCGGTACCCATAAATTTTCATCGGGTTGGAGATTTGCAAATGGGTATTGCATTTGTGTTTTATTCTTAATAATTTATTTTATTTTATACTTTTTAGGTGAGAAATATATTATATTTTTGTAATCGCCTTTTAATTTCCTTCATTCTGATATCCCACTCGATAAATTAGAGTCATTTTTTTACTAAAATCCGCCATCTTGTTTTTTTTTTAATTATTTTTGTATAAACCCAGTGTCAATCTCACAGTAAATACGAATCTAACGACACCTCTCAAGCTAAAATCCATCGAGCCATTCAGGCTGCAGAGGGTGCCAAACAATTGTACATACATATATACATACCTACTCTTGAAAAAAATAACGCTCCTTCTGGCGCAGTCGGGTAAAAATACACCAACTCCATTACTAAGATACAACTAGTGAATATTACTTAGGTACTATAAATTAACAGAATACCAATAGCTACTACAATATACAAAAATCGTAAGTTCAATTTCTATAAGAAGTATTGCTTGAGCACCATCAACATATTCTGGCATATTGAAATTAACACTTGAAGTCTTTATTGACCATTGAAAACTTTTTATTGATCTAACACTTATTGAAACGATTTTGCATTCTTTTATTCAAGATTGATATGTTTGATTGAAGTGAACATGTATGTAAATAGTCAGTTGTAAAGAAACGATACTTTTATTGAGCACTTACCTCGTCATGTAATCGAAGACATAACAAGCTCAATTTTATGTTTGAGAATACAAATACACGTCTACCTGATGCCATATAGTTACTTTGGTTTTAAAACGCTTTTAGCCCTGATCAGCCCTTCTGTGTGGGTTATTGCACTTCTGTGTACCTAACGACTGCAAATAGATATATTCAATGCATAGAAATATTTGTGCTAAGCGGAAATTGAACCCCTGCGTCTAGTAATTATCTTCTATTTTCTGGCAAAAGACTGGCCAAAGGAAAAAGGAGGTAGGATACGAAGGTATTTAAGTCTAATTGAGCAGTCCGACTGGAGAAGTACCTCCGCTCTACAGAATTCCGCGGCCATAATTATCTCGTGTTGCATTCCCGGCGGTGAGTAGGGTAGATTTTTTGTGCTGTCAGTGGGAAGACCAAAGGCTTGTCCTGCTTTATCTTCTACACTGACGGCACAGAAACTCTCTGTTCTAATAGGGTCGGCAGCGCGAGTGTTACGCCCCTGGTGTTGCACATGTCCATAGGCCACGGTAACCACTTTCCATCAGGTGGGCCTTCAGCATGTCTCCCACCTAAGTGGTATAAAAATAAAAAAAAGGAAATACGAATATGATGTTTGGACACATCTTAGAATATACAAAAAATATGAATAATCGTTATGACTACTAAAAGCTTTTTTTTACAGGACACGTCAATTTTACTTCAATTGGCCTGATGGTAAGCTGAAGGCAAAGTCTCAGGAATGAGGGTCACCATTACAAACATGTTCCATGTTAACAATGGTGGCACTCATCTTGAAGGTCACACCAGATATATTCGCATTTCGCTCAAAGGACACGGGACTATAGCACGAAAGAAACCCGTGAGCTGGTAAGGAGTTCCAGGTCTTAATGGTGCGATAAAGAAAAGAGTTACAGAACCGCTTGCATATGCGGGCGACCGTTTCCGTGCTCGGCGCGTCGCCCCGCGACACCCCTCACTAGTCTACTCCTAGACCCATTGGCCCTACTAGTGCTGCAACCACAGTCCCCTCTGCCCGGCTATGCACTTGCTGACCCCTGAATGCAATCCAACTGAGATTGGATTACTATGGAGGGCCTTTCGCAATCGTGCACGGTGGTACCCACCCGGCCGAAATTCGTGCCATCAGACATATTGCTTCCAGGTTTTGAGACGCGCATCCATTCTTGGTAATATCAAGCTTAATTCAGTTTACACAATAGCAACACGTAGTATATGTCCTATTGACTCCGATAAAAAAAATTTAATGCATGACTGACTTGAATGCTGATTGTAAACACAAAGAAAACCCGTATACATCAGTCACATCTCAAACTACACACACCGGCAGAATTAGCGGACCGCAAAAAAAAGTACAGTATAAAATAGTTAGCTTTATTTTTAAACAAGTAATAATTAAACATGAAACAGCAGTTAAATGAACATGTTTTGACAGTAATTTGCAACACCATACTTAAAGTTTAATAAAAATAAACCCAACTAAACCAAATGCATTTTTCTTAGATTACTCGCAGCATGCCCGGATGGAAACCTTAATCAGGGCGCGAGAGGGGATCACTCGTTATTAAACATTCATTTATTAAATTTTAAACCGTCATAAAATCTAAAAAATTCAACTGTTTCTCTGTCACTACGAAATCTAAGAAAAATGCATTTTGTTTAGTTAAGTTTTTTTTTTTATTAAACTTTAAGTATGGTGTTTAAAATTAATGTCAAAACATGTTAATTTTACTGTTGTTTCATGTTTAATTATTACTATTTGTTTAAAAATAAAGCTAACTATCTTATACTCTCCCTTTTTTGTGTTCCGCTAATTCTGCCGGTGTGTGTATATGTAATAGTGCTGTATACGGTAGTACTGTATAAGGTTATTGTATATTAAAGCTAATAAAAATTAGATAATAAGGGTCTAAAATTATTGAAACAATTTGTATTATTTTTCTCTTAGTTCTATACAAATGTGAAATTAGAAATTCTCCTCCTTCATCCTAGCGTTAATCCCAGTCGCATCCGAAGCTTTTCAACTTGGAGTCTGGGGTCCGCTATTTACCAGTCTAACTGCAGATTTAGCTAAACTTCGATATTTTTAAGCGACTGTCATCTGAGCTCCACAACCCAAAGGCGATATCGAAGCATTGCAGTTAGACCAGTTATTGGATTTTTGAGGGCTCCAACTACCCGTAACGACTGCCATAGATGTTTGTATGACAACCGGGACCAACGCGGCAACGGCTTAACGTGCTCTCCGAGGCACGACCAGACCAATGCAAATACCCATATTCATGCATACAAATATTTTCACTGAGCGGGGATCGAACCCGCGCCTCCTGCGTAGCGGCCGCGTTCACTACCGCTACACCACGGAGGCTGTCAAATGTGAAATTAGAAATTATTTCATGCTAAAGTGATTTTAATGTTTACTTTACGTGCTTTTATAATATAAGTATATACGTGTATTTAAGAAATGAAAAAATTACGATATGATACCCGGAAGTTTCTACTCATCACAAATCCCCCAATATGACATACCCTGGACTCCACGCTGTAGGCTAATGGGTTTCGTCTTCTGGTCTTGGATTTGGATTGATAAAACTGTAAAAATAAATTTGTTTCCACGAATAGCACCTACCAAAAAAAAGGTTAGGAGCCCTTGGTGAACTAAGATAGGTGCTATTCGCGTAGATGTTTTTCGGCTGGATGCTCTCACAACTCAAATTGACTAATTTATCATTTAAAAATTCATAAATAAAATTGATTCCTCCTTTTACACTTTTACCAATGCATTGGAGGACGTCTTCAAGACTCTGGATTTCCAGCTCGGTAAAAACAACTTCGAGAAAGAACTAGCCAGAAGGATTCAACTGGGTTGGGCAGCATTTTGCAAACTACGTCGTGTCTTCTCTTTTACCGCAATGCCTGAAAACAAAGACCTTTGACCTGTGCGTCCTACCTGATATGACTTGCTGTGCCGAAACTTTCGGTAGGGCTACTCCAGGGCACGCCTCGATTGCGGCGGTAAGACCCATCATGGGGGAGTGGCTAGAGAGGCCGCACGGTGGCCTCTCGTACCGTCAGACGCAGGTCATTACCGGACACGGTAACTTCGGGCGGTACCTGCATCTGATGGGCATAGAGCCAACGCCCGAGTTCCATCACTGCGACGCGAGCGTGGACTCGGGGCTACACACGCTCACCGAGTGTCCGGCGTTTGAAACGCCGAGGCGGGAGCTTGTGACGGCCCTGAGGGTGAGAGTGCTCACGCTCTCCACCCTGCTCGCGGCGATGGTCCGCTGCGCGGATGCGTGGGCGGCCAGCGCCTCCTTCTGCGAGCAGGTCATGCTCGTGAAGGAGACAGCAGAGCGGGCGCGGCGCAGCGAGCGAGAAAGACTCGCGGACATCGCTGGCCGCGTTCGAAGGCGGCTCGGGCGTCGGAGGGCGCAAACCGACCTCCGCCCCTCAAGAGCGCGGGCCTGAGGGTGACGGGTGGAGCCGCTCGTCACCCTAGCAGAAGCAGGCCACGGCGGCGGCGTGCATCGAAGGACGATGCGCGCGCGAAACGAGGTCATCCGACAATGAACTAAAGTTACCGACGTAACTCGCAGAATAAATAATCAAGCTGAAGTGGCAATGGGCTGGCCACGTCTGTCAAAAGACTGATGGCCGTTGGAGCAGACGAGTCCTAGAGTGGAGACCGCGAGAAGGTAAACGAAGGGTGGGACGTCCTCTGGCTAGATGGACCGATGACCTGAAACAGGTGGCGGAGGATCGTACGAAATGGTGTACATTGTTAGAGGGCCCATGTCCAGCAGTGGACGGCAGTGGGCTGATTAATTGATTGAAATGAAAAACAATGGGTGGTAGGTATCAGCAGTCAGAATATGAATGTTTGATGTTTAGGTCTGTATATCTGCAATTAAATAAGTAACACTAACTACTGCCACTCTATTCATTGAACAATTTTTTCGTGTGTTTGTTTTGTTATATCCCAAGGGTGTATCGTGGGCTTCAACAACAAAACCGCCCTGTATTTCATCACATTAGTTCATTATAAGCACGGCAGGCTGTGCCGGTGCTGCTGCTGCATCTGCGGAAAACCTCAAACGGCGCAAATACTGTAACTTAACAGGTGATTATGTATTTGAGCCGTTTGGGGTTGAAACGTTGGGGACATGGGGTCCAAGTGCCCGCTTTCTATACAAAGATCTGGCAAAGCGACTGATCGACGCTACGCGTGACCAGAAGGCTGGTTATTATCTTGCACAGAGGATAAGCATTGCCATTCAACGTGGCAATGCTGCCAGCCTTCTGGGAACGTTACCGGTTGGTGATGATGCGGAGGAATTTCACGACGCATTATGTATGTAAATATTCCGGTTATTTAGTTTAGCTTGTTTTAGTTTCTAGTTTTAAATTTAATTTAGTATGATTTATATTTTAAGTTCTGTATTTATATAAATAAATTTTCATGTTCATTATTAGAAATATTAATATACAGTCCGAAGCAACCCAAAAGTGTGTATATAGACTGAAGCCATTTTAAGATTGTGTCAACTATGAATTGAGGTACGATGAAGTTGACATATCCTTCATCATCATCAGGCTATATTAGTCCACTGCTGGACATAGCCCTCCCCCAATGAGCGCCATAGCGCCCTGTCTTCAGCTTGCCGCATCCTTACCGGTCCAAAAACCCAAAACAAACAAAGAATTAATAAGGCCACCTACAAATTCAATAAGACATGTTATTTGTGCCAGTTAACTCAAATATTTGTGGTCTCACTTAAGGTATTATTCGTAACAAATTTGACAGTAAATGGCATTCAAGACAATAACCTTGCCTCTTCAAAGCTATGAGACCGCAACGAGTTGGTTAAACTAAATCATAATGCGGAATACATACGTACTAAAGCAGTTCTTAATTTTTTGTAGAAAGCAAATATTATAATTAATAGCCAATTAATTAGTGAATGCATTTTTAGCAGACTGTTAAGAATTATATTCTTCAATTAAGAGAGAAACTTGCTTGAAAGTTAATAGATGTGACTGAATGGAATTATATAATGATAGAGGCAAAGAGGTCATGATGCGGTAATGACAGGCCGGATCGAGAAATCAGTGCAATTAGTAAACCTTGGCATCGGAAGATGGATAGGTAGGTAACTAAAACTTATGTACCTCAGAGAAAACAGTGAATGGGTTTCAGCTGTTACCGATATATAATTGGGTACCATTATGTATACTTATCTGATGTTGTAATATCAATTTAATGTGAAGAATACGATATCATGATATGGTTTTTGGATGAATGATCTAACCTCAGAGGATTCATCTGTTTAATGAATCTTGTCCGATTTGAAAATAGCTTTTTATCTTGAAGAAATTTTAAGTAGCATGTCATTGGTAAACGTCATCGGTAACCTATTTTAGTTCTGAACAAACTATCAGAACTAAAATAGGTTACCGAAAAGTTACCTGGTCTGATTTTGCATATTACGTACAAGTATCTTATTCTCTTCATCTTAACGTGTGTTCCATAATATGTTACATTTGTAACTTGACTTATTTTAATATTTGTAGCTTTGCAAGCCAATACAGCATCGATGTCGCAGTTCATCGCATTCTATTATTGTATCGCTTTGAACCTTTGTACATAAGTATGGGCTTCCTAACGATGATTCATCATCAAGTGGCATAAATTACAATAATTACAATAAGCGTGTTATTATCAATTTAAATGTCTGTAATGAAGGGTAAAATAATAAGTCCTTTATAAAAACAACTGTTATATTTAGTGTTTTTGGGTGGTTCATAATAAATTATAACAGCTAAAGAAGAAAGATTTGTACACACAAAGGCATCACCTAAGAGATACATATTTACATTAATAATATTTATAAATGAATATTACACATATGAATATAAAATACATAGATATATAAAATATAACAACAAACGAAGAAGTAAAAAACAATATGTTACTTATATACATCGATACGAAACATATTTACAAAAGCTATATAAAGATAATATATAAAGTGAAGATATATATAGATCGACTAGTAGAACATGAACACATTAAAAATTGATACTAAAATAAAAACAATATCACTCCACATAATCCTCACAGTCGGGTAAATATAAACAAAAAAATATAATTAAAGCTATTGATATCGTAGGTACCGTTGTACTAAAAAACAATACTTATAATAAACAGGTACATTGTAGTGAAATATAAAGAAATAATGTTCATAGAAACACGGCGATGCTCATGGAAAAATCTAGACAAGAATCACTCGTCACACATCAATTAACAATAAAATAATTTAAATAAATTATTAAATAATAAATTAAATCGTTACTTTGAGGTCCAAACCAGACTACATAAGGATTAATCACGGTCCTCGGACTTAGATTATCTTAGGTATTAGTTGGAATAGGCGTTGTAGGCCAAGTTTTGCGCGTCTTGCGCGGATCTGCCCCAACCGCCATGGCCACCACCACCACCACTGCTGTGGCTGAAGTGTTCCTCATGGTGTGGGTGAGCTACGACTTCATAGCTTTCATGGTGTTCGCCCTTGGAGAGAAGTTTCTTGAGGAGGATCAGAGCTGATGCCAATAGGGCGGCCTTGGCTAGCATCAAGCCCTTGATAGCGGCGAAGGCGATGATACCGAGGAACAGAGGGATGAGCGATTGGATTTTCAGCTGGAGGAGAGCGAGGATGGGCAACAGCTGCTTCAGCTTCTTCTTCTTGCCACGGCCTGGAAGAGAAGGAATAAATTATAATTTACTGATACGACAAACAATGTATCAAGATTGAGTTGTGATATTAAAGGAATCGTACGTGTATCTTACGTGCTTAATACGACTAGCTAATCCGATGTTGCCTTTGATAAAACGTTTATTAATATTTTACGGAGAATATAGCAGCAATAACTTTATGAAATTAAAATAATTTAAGGTCCGATAATATCAGTAATGTTCATCAAGTAATTAAAAAAAATATTATTTATTGCAGTAAAGCCCAAAGTACCATAAACTACCAATTAATTTCAAAACTGACTTTAACAGTTTAAAACAATCTTTTAAAGTGTTTACCATCAATGTCAGTTATTATTAGTAAAAGTCTATAAAGTTTAATGATTATATTGCACTTTCTAGTGTCTGCTACCTGTATACTATCTGCGCTTACAAACGAGTAACTAGGGAAGGGTGTTTCTAGGCAAACTAAATGTATTGAATTTAAAGTAGCCTCGTGCTCGGTTTAGATAATTTCCTATTTAAGTTCAAACGTTGATCGTCCATAGAAACTTCATTGATATTCAATGTCCTTAACACTCGACTGAAATTGAAATTCTCCATGTTTCGTCCAGTTTGCATAACCTGATTCACCTAGAAAGTGTTTCGGCTGGTACCAATTCGAAAGCTTCAAGCCTACATCCATATTTCGTTACCAAGATTACGCCTGGAGCGTTACTTTTACTCGTTTCTTGATAGAGATTTCGATCGCGGACCGTCTTAGCGGAACTACAGAACTAGTTAAGCCTACATACTGAGCGTGTACTATGGCCATCTAGCAAAAACCAGAAACAGTTCGTCCGCTTTCCACGATAATCAACCTTGTTAATAGGTTAGAGAAACCCTCTTGAGACTCGTTTGGACAACGTTTTCTAGATTCTCATGATTCATTGCGGATTTCCGTTTACAATTTTCTTTATTACGGAAATTAAATAATTCTAATAGTTTGCGTATTAATATCCATCAGGTCATGGATAACACCTGATTAATTTTTTGATCGCACTTTCTATTTTAAAATTCTCAAGCAAGAGGAACTGGTTTTGGTTTATTTTAATTTATTTGGCGAGAGTTATGCGGAGAATTAAATATGAACATGACTGCAAGGTTTTATATAACGACTTTTTACTTTTATAATGCTATCACGCGAGTCTATTTCGTGACTTGTTTATGTTTAACACAATTGAGAGCTTTGTGTCTTATTTTCTCTACGATGACTCTGTTACACATCGACATCGATGACTTTGTTATTGTGAGAGTCTATTTTAGTAAACAATCAATTTCTCTAAAGATCGAATCCAATCTACCACACTCTTAGTAAGAATGAGTTACATAATGCATTCAGTTTTATAATATGCATAACCAATTGGCAGAACAAACTGCTTTGAGCAACTCACAATGAACCGTGAAATTATTTAGTCATACTTTTGATAATATGTAAGCATATTAAAACTTCTCGTTTTACAATGATGATGAGTTTTTGATTAACCTCGAGGGAAAATTTGTTGCCCTTTTAACAAGATAAAATTGTACATATTTTGGGTAACATCCATGATTATATTTCTCATATTATACTTTCACTTGTTAAAATAATTTGATCGTTTATCAGAAATTCAATTTAATGATATAGTAGATACATAAATACTGGTTTCGCGCTATTATACCTGGCTATTTTTAAGCAAGCATCACTATTGGACGTGATATATGTAATTATATTTGTACGTGGGAACGTTTAAATCTGTATAATGCATGAGATAGGAAGTGTGTGACAAAGCTTAGAAAAGTTTTGCAGTAAAATTCTCAGACTAATTGCTCGCTTTAGTGAGTTCCCATGTTATTCAAATACTTCTCAGGCTTTTACATCAGTTATAAAAGTTTATTTACATTGTACGATGTGTGATGAAATCTGATACTAATTTTTATAAAAGGATAGAAGTATTTCTTTTCTTATTATGGATGATTGTTGTTGAGTGTGTTGGAATTTTTGTGTTGTAGATATATGGGAAATCAAAATATTGACTAATTGAAGTTGAATTTTAACTACAAAAATAGATGGTGAACTCACCCTCTTCAATGGACCTCTTCATGTCTTCGACGGTGCTCTTGGGCATGCGGAGCTGGATCACATGATTTTCCATGAAGTCAGCAGCTGCATCCACTAGCCTGGATTCAACCTGGTTCTCCCTAGCTTGGGGATCTTCTGGAAGGGGTTCATAGGACCTCGCAGAGCGTGTGCTGCCAGTGTTGTAGACGGTGAGGCCATCGGCCAATTTCAATTCACGAGCCGATGAAGCGTTTTCGACGAATCGGAGTGATTTTTCCTGAGAAAATAAAAAATGGTATTATTTTTCGTATGCTTTAGCAAATATATGTTTTAAAAATATGATTAGGTTTGTGACTTTGAGAAAATATTTCTGAATATTGGGGAAGTATCATCGCTAAAGGGTGACGTGACAAATATTTTTCTAACACTTTAATTGCAAGAAATTTAGCTGATTATTAGAGTTAAAAATTAATTAGATTATTTATGTCCCGGTGATGCTCGATAGTTTCTAAATTGAAATACGTATGTTTAGGAATATTATAATAAAATAAAAAAATAAATATATATTTAATTGATGAAATTTAATTAGCTGTTTTAATGTATTTTTAATTCACCAGCTTCTACTAAAGAACTATGCCGAAGGTAATTTTTTTAATATCCTTAATTAGATTAAAAGATATAGAACCTAAGTATTCGTCCGGGGAATTTTTAATTTGCCCTATTACGTGTGAAAAGGGGTAATTATATTTTTAATCAATGAGGAATTTTAGAATCCGGCCCCGATTTTAAGCACTAAACACAACACAACACACCTTGATACACATCCAGATATCTTCCTCCGCACAACTCTTGACGACTCCAACAACGGAACCAATGACGTCATCATCGGAATTCGTAGGTTTGCAGGTAACTGCTGCCACACACACTATTAATACTATGAAGGTCTTCATCTTTGAGGTCCTATGCTCCTTGACGATGGTAAGTGAAATGCTGTGAGGGAACTGTCAGAAAGCGGTTTTATTCAGCAGACCCCCACCTCAGGGTGTCGACCGAAATGCGCCGTAGCAGCACGTGTTACGAATGTTTTAGAGCCGGCAGGTGGAATACTTTTTAGCGTGTAGGGTTAGGTTTTTAATTGACTGTATGGAATTTAGTTTAGTTCTTTAATTTTTCGATAAAGGGTTGTAGATGTATGTTATTTTTTTATAAAATTCTGTTGATTTGATAATGATTTATTGTAAGGATCGTGTTATAAGCTTCTGGTTGTTGTTTCACTGTTATATAAATAAATTTGTAATGTACTGTTCTTTTTTTAATTTGAATGTATTGTAGTATAAGTACCTACTGTAGGTTCAAAATTAACTTCATTCATGTAATAGTTTACTTTACTATAGGTAAAGTTTTCACAGCATTTATATTACGTAACGTAATTTACGTACTTTAAGTGTCTGAGTAGTATAATCAACACTCTTAATTTCTACTTCCTCTCCTGTATTTAGAAATTTGATATCCGGTTAAAACCTTTCGAAAGTGAGTTAATTTTTTTAAATATTTTCATTGTAAATTTATTAAACAGTATATAACAAGATAATTTGAAGTTCAGAACATTTTTTCCGTAAAATTTGTTAAAATTTTATGTTAGACCACATTATTGGTTATTAAAGGAAGTCTTCCTATTGCAGTTAGTTACGTGACTGTACCAGTGGTTGTACCTACCTATTAGATATATATAACTGCGTGGAAACTTGACCTACTTTTGTTTCTCTATAAAGAAAAGACTCCTTACGTATTAGAATACGAGTAATCTTAATCAAATATAGCTTAATTCATTGAAATGAAGCTATATTACTTTAGGATTCCCGTTGTTCCCGTTTGGTTCGGTCTTAGAAATAGGGTCACCACATTCTGCTTCCATGCTTGTCGAGGAATACGAATAAAGAATAGGGCTGTTCCCCATCTGATAATAATATAATTATATGTACAACGGCTTACGTGGGAGCCAGAAGTGATGCATCTAAGATTATAATGATGCTTGTCAACGGATTCAAGTGTGGCATCTCCTAAAATTCCTAGTCTTATCATCTCTTAAGTTATCCTAATCTATTTATTTTGAGTTTAAGCCACATCCAATACTGACAGACCTAGATAGTAACCACGGCATCTAAAAAAATTGAGGATCGCAAGAGTGATGCTGGCATGGTAGCAAAGTAGTTTTTTACTAGTCTCAAGGTATAACAGTATGTCATATGGACTCGCCATATGACGTACTGTTTTCACCTGGAACCAGAAGCCAGATGCCATTATGCGTCTTTTAAGGGGAAGCCCACTTAAATGAATCGTGGACTTATCGGCTACCTAAATAGCATAAAAACTTCTTTTTTATGGTTTGCCGATTGCAAGTCTGAGTGGTACTAGAATGTATAGTCCTTTTGAGGAATTCTATTTTAATATGTTCCATTTAATTTGTGAGAATCTTAAAGTAGCATTAGTAAAAAATTCTCTGAAGGATAGAATTCAAAACGAGGACATCCGACAAATAACTAAAGTTACCGACATAGCTCGCAGAATAAGCAAGCGCAAATGGCAATGAGCTGGCCACGTCTGTCGAAGGACCGATGGCCGTTGAAGCAGACGAATCCTAGAGTGGAGACCGCGAGAAGGCAAACGAAGGGTAAGACGCTCCCTAGCCAGAAGGACCAATGACCTGAAAAAGGTGACTGGGACGGACTGGATGCGGAAGGCGGAGGATCGTACGAAATGGTACACATTGGGAGAGGCCTATGTCCAGTAGTGGACTGCAGTGGCCTAATTGATTGCTTGATTGATAATTTTTGAGATGAAATACAATACTTTTACTCATCATCATTCGTTACGCATAGGTAGTTCCATTGTGGACTGACCTCATTAAAATGGAATTCTTAAAAAAAATATTCTGAAGTTCTTTAAACGGGAAAATTGACGAGTGTTACAAATGATCCAATTTCATCAGAACCGTGTGTTTATTTTACTCCTCATTGGCATAAAAAATCTATTGTCATGGTTCATTAGTATTAATATTCTATAAGTGTTCTATTACATAACGCAATTCATGCATATTAAGTGCCCAAATATCATAATAGTCAATCTTTATTTCTACTTCCTTTTCTTTATTAAAATTTTGATATCTGGCTAAGATCTATTGAAAGTAAAATTTATAATTAATTTGTTAGATAATGATAATTTAGAGGCAAAGATGTAATGTCTAGCGGGCAGTTTAATGTTATCTTTTGAAGTTATGTGGAGGATAGTTTTGACTATGGATTATCAAGAGACCTCCAACGGAACGTTTAATGCAAAGAAAGAGTGCTTACGTGCAAAATTAAAAATAAACGACTGTAAACCAAAATTCACCCTCATGATGGCGGATAATGAAACGATCTGAATACCACTCAAAATGTTGTGGAATATTTATTTATTTATTTATTAATGATGTTTAGCCACTTTATTAAACAGCTAGGCTAATGTTGTGGAACATTTATTTATTTATTATTAATGATGTTTAGCCACTTGATTAAACGGCTAGGCAAATGGCTTGGATCGATGATGTTTAACTACTTGTTTAGCTATTTAATCAAACAGTTAGAAATATGACTTATTTCTGCATTGTTATAAAAAAAATAACCACGAAGGTTAATACGGGTGCTCCCTTCCGGCATTAGCCCTATGATTTAATCTATCCGAGTCGGATTGCGCAGCTTTTTCAATAAACCTATCACTAATTTTCTACTAATACACCTCTGCATATCCCCTCGGGGATTTATAGGCTTGAGTATATGTATGTATGTAATTTTCTATCTTAAGTGGTGCCTCATTGTATTAATGGCCTAAGCATTAGCCAGCCAGTATATAAAACGTTGTGTTAAACGCTAAGGCTGAATATCATTCAGGCTGTTAATTGAAAGGAGTAATTGAACGTTGATTAAACTGGTTGGCTGCGAAATATATAATATAAACTGAATTTAATTATTACTTTTGACTCACGTTCAGAGTGACTGAGATACTGCTCTTAAGACTAATTGTAGTCAAAGATTATTAACTGTTTTCAACAAATAATAAATATAATGTAAATTGAATTGATAAGCATTAGGTCAATCCTGAAGGCCAAATTAATTAATGAAAAGGTAATATGTCAAAATCGAATTGAATGTCAAAAACGGTATTCTCGTTACAATTTTCAAGCAAGAACTACATTGTCATCGTTTTTAACATTAAAATGCAAAATTAATTCATTTTTTTATTTTACAGGTGGCAGACTAGCACACGACCCACCTGATGGGAAGTGCGTAACCAATTTTCATCAGGTTATGTTACGTTACAGTGGTCTATCAATGATTGGAGTCACACTTGTGCTGCTGAACCTGAAAGAACAAATAAATTCTAAACCATCAGTGCAGAAGATAAAGCAGGACAAGCCTTTGGTCTTTATGGCCGTGGTATTCTGTAGGGCGATGATACTTCCCCAGGCGGACTGTTTAGTTGGGACGGAAATACTATCATGTCTTTGCTCCTCAAAAGAATTTTAATTCCGATTTTTTAGTATGGTGTTTTTTACCCGATATCGATGGAATACTTTTAATATTTAAAATGTATTTAATTTCTTACAGATGTAGGTATTTAGAAATATTATTTTGTGTATTTTTACATGAATAAAGAGAAAACAAATGTAATAATTAAATAATTATTATAATAATTTATATAATTTGCTATTATGCTATATTTATATCTTATTTACATTTTAATTAATTAATTCACTATATCAGATAAGAACATCCGTTGTTATGGCTACAAACCCATGACTAGAAACTGCAAAATAATTCACTTTATGATAATATTCTAAAAACTGTCTTCAAGAGTCACATGAATAATAATTAAAAAGCAAACGAAATATATTTTGAGAAAGAAAGTCTGTATTTTTGTAATAAATTATATTTTCTTTTTTATTTTCTTGTCTTTCATTTACTTTTTATCGTTCCATTTGATGCTAGGGATTGCTATGAAGCTGCGTATTAATTCTACTAGAATTCTTAGGAATTAACTTCCTAGTCCTACTGATATTTTAATGTCAATGTATGTGAAGATGTGTCCGAGAATAAGTTCCCATGCGTTTTTTTATCATTTGGTACAGGAATATTTTTTAATATAGGACACGTCTATTTGACTTCACCTCGCCTGATGGTAAGCTGAAGGCAAAGTCTCAGGCAAGAGGGTTACCATAACATACACGTACCATGTTGACAATGGTGGCACTCAGCTTGACGGTACTCATCAGATGCTTTTCACGCCCCGCATAAAGGACCCAGGACTGTAGGAAGAAGGTAACATGCGAGCAGGCAAGGAAAGGGTCACCGAACCGCTTGTTTCTTGAAGCAATTTCTGCGGGTGACACATTGACTTTGATCCCGGGGATAGTTTCTCACGATTTACGGAAACTGGATGAAATTCCATGCGGGCAAAGCCGCGGGCATAATTGCAAGCATTTAAAAAAATATTCTTTCTCATTGGCCACACATTACCAGTTGACAACCACACCAACTAAAGTAAATATTTCTACTTGTAGTATGCTCACGTCTCGGCAGTGTGCCTACTGGGTGGGTAAAATATGTAGGTATGAATACGATTAGCAAGGTTACAATGGATTTGTTTTTTGAAGTGAAACCTTCTTTGGCGGCGTAGGATGGGTAAAAAGTGTTAAACTCGCGTCAGGATCACTGGACCTTTGAACCGTAACCACGGAGGACAGAATATGATTAAGTAGCGGAGATGCCACAGTCAAATTTCTCTTAAGAAAAACGCGTGACCAAATGCGGGTGGGAAGGGAGACGCGGGGGGCATGACGTCATACCTCGTCCACGTCTCCATCTAGTGCGTCATAGCGAAACCGAACAGAAACAGATCTTGTCATTTTTGTAATATAGTTTGACTATTCGCCACTAAGCGCTACACAGAATTCTAGAATAATCTATTTTAAGGAAATAATTTTCAAAAATAAGGCCATCTTTTGGATTATAGCAAAATCATTCAGGGGGCTAAATGATTTGGCCTTATACCGACAGATGGCCCATTTTTTTTTACTTTAATTTTCAATTTTAGCAAAATATTCCATTTAATAAATAATATAACATTTTTGAAATTGCTAATGAAGTCGGGCGAGATTATTGTGATCATTTTCATAAAATGAATTGAGTTATTATTACAACTAGTATACATGCCAGACTAGGTTACTTATTTCTTCTCTACGCTAGATGGTTCTGTTAAGACATTTTTTTCGGAAAAATTTAAATTTAAATATAGTGGACTTACTGATGAAATGTTATACCCTTAAAATGTTGCAATTGTTTATTTTTACACTTTGTACATCCTTGTACTGTACACTTCATTCTTAAACCAGGTTAAAGCTATTTTTATCCTTGAACTTTTGACCAAAAATGACAACCGAAAGCAAGGACGTTTCACTAGAACTGGATGGTGACGTCACAGACCAATTGAGTCGTTTTGACATATGGAAGGCTCGCGACTCGATTCCCTTGTAACATCTCCGCTATCATTTCCTTCTCCATGACCGTAACCGACGAATGACGTCATACAACATTAGCTACAGATTGTTTATTTTGTTAGATACCTACGCTAAGAAGCTTCGTAGCTTAGCGGTAAGCGCTTGGACTGTTAGTCCTTAGACTGTAAGTCCTTATGATTTCAGATAGTACCGAGTTCGAACCTGGGCTTCTGATACTTTTTGTGATTATTTTTTCTTTATTACTTTCTGTGATTATTTTTTCTTATTAGTGGTATGGGTAATGGACTGCTGAGACGAGGTCTCGGGTTCGATCCAAGCTTTTCCATGCCACACACCAATGACTTTTCGATGCTTTTCGAAGTTATGTGTGTATTTATCGCAGGTTTATAAGTGCCCAGTTAATGGCAATAGGCTCGCCACGTATTTTACATTGGGACCTAAACATAAACTGGTGAAATGTGGGTGCTAGGACCTCTGCCTACCCCTTCGGGGATAAAGGCGTGAGTTTATGTTATGTTATGTAATTCATTAATTTCTTCTGACAGAAAATTAGTGATAGGTTCTATGATTGGCGCTATATTATAGGTATGGTATGGTATGGTATGGTATGGTATGTTCTTTTTATCTTTTTCTCGGTATATAACGAAGACAGAAAGAAAGAAAAAGTTTTTAATTCTGCCGGCACTCCCGGAGTGCAACCCGTCTTTTTTTTGTATATGCTCACGTTTGTATTTCTCCAAAAGGACTGACAGAGGTAGAACGTAACAGGACTTATTCAGAAGTTGCGGGTTCGATTCTCGCTCATTGCAAATATTTGTATAAATAAATAGGTTTGTTTTTATTTATCTGGGTATTTCTACGTGTAATATGTAAACGTGGTTCATCTCTATACAGAATTTCATTAAAATCGGTTCAGTGGTTTAGGCGTGAAAGCGTAACATACAGACAGACAGACAGATTTACTTTCGCATTTATAATATTATGACTATGGATTCCATTGCATCAGCTTCGAGTAGCTCTTGGTATGGCACGTGCCTTAATGTATACAACCAGTGTACAGTTACATTCGCATTTATAATAATTAGGATAATAATGTATACATAGTCTTATTGTAGTAAGATCAATCATCCAACATAATTAGGAAATTTTGAGATAAAGTCCAAGTAATTTATTCTCAATCTTCATTTTCTTCTTCTTTATCATAGCGTTAATCTCAGTCAGATCCGAAGCTTGCAAGTTGGAGTCCGGGGTCCGCTTTGCCAGCCTAACTACGGATTGTTTCTCATTGACATAAAATTCTGCTTAAAACTAAGTTCACTACCGCTTCCAAGGTGCCATTGAAGAAGAAACGGCACAACAAATTCCACTGCGGCATTTTCCGACTCTGAATTAACTTATTACAATGTAAACTACAAGACAATAACCATGGCTGCTGCAAAACCACCGAAACGGAAAGATCAGTGTATATAACAAAACAACACCAAATAGAATTGTTAAAATCAGCTTAAAATTTGTTTGAATGAGTAACATTTGCTTTGCTTCCTAATATAATCATGTAATAGTCCCGTAATGTTTTTAATGAATAGCCAAAAAACAAATAATGTAATGATGTAATTATGCTATTGGGTGTTCATTACAATAGCTATAACATTTAAATACACTTAACGAAAAGATAATTTATCTAATCTGATACTATAAAACAAAAACTATAAAATTGAAATCAAAACTCTTATGACAAACATTACGCACAGGCCAAAAAAAAGTTTTATAACGATACAGGTCTTGTATGGACACCTATATCATTAAATAACTTTTTAATCATAACGATACACCTATACATCCTCCATCTGGACTGAACCTCTACTTTTAAAAAAAACGGCCGATTCGGAAGAAAAAAAAAGAAACGCGCATGCGCAATCGATGTTTGCGCCTTGGCTTGGCGTCAACTTTTTTTTTATTACATTTATATTAAACAAAGTTTGGTTTTGTTTGTAAAATAAATTAGTTTATGTATTATAGTATGAGAGTAGATAAAGTAGTGTATGGCATTGTACATAACTTGGTCTTATAACATTCGTGTGATACAATAAAAAAACAATAAAAAAACACACTTGTGTTATGAGAACCCTTATTATGCAACAGTATCATAAACTATTATTATCATGTTATATAATAGTTATTTTAACTCGGAACAGTTCTTCAGACTCAGAACTAAGTGTCCTGGCTTATTGTATTTATTTTAAATTAGAAAAATGAATTAATTTAATCGTTAAACTTTTAAGAAAAGTAGTTAATCTTATCGTATGTAATTCAATAATTTAGTAACTTTATTACAAGTAACACATTAATTTAATAATAACAAATTATGTCTAACTATGCTATATGATACTATATAGTACATACAATACCAAATAGAAAAGATGAGTGGAGACTGCAATTTTAGGCATCGAAAAATTCCTCCCCATCGACCTCTACTGGTACCGTGCCCAGAAGGCTGGCGGCATTATCACGCTGAATTGCAATACTAATTCTTTGAGCGAGGTAAAGGCCAGCCCTATGGTCATGGTGAGAGTCAATTAGTCGCTTCGCTATTTCTCTGAATAGTACGCTTGGACCACACGGACCCAACCTTTTGACTCCAAACACCTCAAAAAACATAGTTACCAGTTAAATTGGTATGTTTAAATGAATGAATGTTATGAATTAATTATGTTACCTATTAATAATGCTAATGGAATAATTTAAAATATATATGTAAACACGTCTGTACATCCGAGAAGGGGTTAGCAAAGGTGCACTAACAGACATTGCGCTAACTATGATTTTTAGTCTCATGTGAAGTGGAGGAGCCTATAGCTGGCCAGCGGACATTTTAACTCGAACCGACTAAACCGCACGCCGTCTGTGGGTCGATGTGCTAGGCCGGAGGTGACATATCCCTCACACCCCGGCTGACCCAGGGCCATTCCTCTCGGTCTGGCACTCCTCGGGAACCCCAGTCACCTACTACAACACTCCATACACGCAATAGGACGCCAAACAACCAAGCATTTGAAATCATGGTAGAGCAAAAAATCCCATGCTTAATTTTATTATTAGAGCTTTTGGAATGTTTACTATGTATTGTTTTGAGTTGTTACGGCCATGATTGCGGATAATAGACTATGATGGTTAAAATACTCACAGACATAATAATGATATAATATTATATACTAGCTTTTGCCCGCGGCTCTGCCCGCATGGATGTCGATTATCGCTATAATATCGGTTTTATCGTTATAAATTATAGCTTATATATTATTATGATGTATAAGCTATAATATTGTAAAATTTCATTAAAATTCATTCAGTAGTTTTTATGTGAATGACTAACAAACATTCATCCACCCATACTAACATTTGTAGGATTAGTCGTAACAACATTACAATATTTTTTTGAACAGAGCTGTAACATAATACGTTTTTTTAGATCAGTTCCGTATAAAAATACTGAAGCAATTTAATAATGTCGGTTGTTTGGTAGCGAGTTTGTCTACCATTACTTGCAATTCTTCACAGTATGTCTGCATAGTAATTGTTGTACAAACAGCATCAGATAGATCGTGACTAGCAAAGTACTCAAAATAATCTTAATGCCTTTATTCCCCCCTTTGTGTTAACTGATTGTTATAATTGTTGGTACTCAACTTTAGTTCGGACATTAATACAATTTAAATTTATAAAACAGTTTGGTATTAACATCTTTAGTAGATATTAATCAGTGAGTTCTTTGCTAGTCAAGACTGATCTGATGCTGACTGTAAAAAGATTTAAGAAGCCATTATGTATATAAACAGTCATAATTTCTCTACTTGACTTAATTTATACGTGACTAGCGATCCGCCTCGGCTACGCACGGGTGCTAAAAACGGTCTCGTGTGTGACGGTACGTCGTCTTATCAAAGCTGAGTGAACTTCGTTTTTACGTATTTGATTTGAATATTAAGTCAAAAGTGCCAGCCCCCGCCTTTTGGCGGGAGATATGAGTGCTCCGCCAACCGCACAAATATTGTGGAATTCATCCAGAGGCAATAATTCCCCCACTGGTCTCAGTCATTGCAATAGATAAAGTAATTAACCGCGAGTAAAAAAGAAGTGGAAATGAAGTACAACAAACGATTAAATACGTTGATAGCAGTTACTTGACTCACATCCATTCGGTCGTACTTCTGAGTTAGGCTTACATTATACCGCACTTCCAACACATTGACCCCCGAGAGGCTCACCGTCCCCAATCTCCAGTTTGCCATAACTAGTGTTCCGTCAATCTGAACTTTAAGCCAGCACTTGCATGCTGTACTCATCTGGGACTTTAACCTCAGCCCCTCCAGGTATGACAGGACTGGTGTAATAGAATTTATACTACGGGTGAATACGTTCTCAATGCGATAAGTTGCTCCTAACTCATCCATACAATTTTCACCATACATTCTACCTCGCGTAGCGCCGCCTCGCTAGCAGATTACAGGCTACAGGGGCGTCTTCGGCCTAGGCACACACAAGGATAACTTCGGCCTCCGCCAAAGCATATGTTTGCCAAGTTCCTGGTCTGAAAGCCATGACTTGTTACGTGGGACATTCTAATACGCGTCGAGGGCAAAGGTACCGCGTAACATCTATCAACGAATCCCGCGATCATAAGAATAGGATTTGAATGTACACAATGAAATAATCTAAGCGTCACGTCACTCAGCTAAGAATAATATTAGGGGTTAAAGTATGAAATTGCCGATTTGTACTGACAAATTGAAATTCGTTTTTTTTTTAATTTAACGTATTTATTTAATCAAAATAATTACCATTATTATCTATACATTGCTGCCATCTAGTAGGAAGGTCATTTATGCCTTTGCGATAGAACTCTGGTGATCTAGATTCGACAAACTGTGTGAAAGCATTTTGTACTGCCTCCTGAGAAGAAAACTTTTTATCACATAGAAAATTGTCCAAATCACGAAAAAAATGGTAGTCTGTTGGAGCAAGGTCTGGCGAATACGGAGGGTGACGGATAGTTTCTAATTGCAGTTCCTGTAGAGTTAAAACGGTTTCTCGTGCTGTATGAGGTCTCGCGTTATCATGGAGCAATAATGGTGAAGATCGATTCATGAGTCGGGGCTGTTTCACTGCTAGTTTTGCTATCATTGTTCGGAGTTCGGCACAGTAGACATCTGCCGTTTTTGCTTGACCAGATCGTAGAAAGCTATGGTGAATAACACCATGCTGAGACCACCAAACAGTTACCATTACCTTTTTATTGGTAAGCTTTGCTTTAGGACACTGTTGTGGCGTTTCACCTGGGGTCAGCCATTGCATTTTTCGCTTACGGTTATCGTAAAGAATCCACTTTTCATCACATGTCACAATTCGATCCAATATTCCTTCATTTCTGTATCGATTCAACAAGGCAACACAAGTTTCAACACGCATTTCTTTCTGCAGATCAGTCAAATCATGAGGTATCCATTTTACACATTTTTTTATTTTATTGATTGGACGCAAATGAGTCAATATTGTTGGTAAGGTAACGTTAAACCATGCAGCTAATTCCTGGGTAGTTTGGCTCGGATCGGCTTCCACCATGTCTTTCAATTCATTGTTATTCACCTGTGTGGACGGCCTTCCTCGTGGTTCGTTCTTCAAATCAAAGTTTCCATCACGAAAGCGTTTAAACCAAAATCGCACGGTGCGTTCATTAGCAGTCCCCTCTCCAAACGCAACATTGATATTGCGAGCTGTTTCTGCCGCGTTAGTTCCGCGTCGGAACTCGTATTCAAAAATCACTCGAATTTTCGAAGTATCCATCTTTCTTGTCTAAGCTGAATAAAAAAAACAACTGAAAGTCGATAATCGAATGTTGCACATTTTTAAATGAAGAACTACATAGGTACCATGTGGAAAAAGTTTCACTCAAAAATCTCAAACCATGAAGGTTCTATGTCAATTCGAAGTACCTATTACAATGAAACGGCAATTTCATACTTTAACCCCTATTATTACACATAAAACATATAAATACAGTAATAATTATAATTAATTGTAATGGTATCAAAGTAACTCAACACGCCTGTAGATTATTAATAGTGTTTCACTTGACAGTGTAGCACTGTAACTTACTCGAGTGACGCCTATGTTCTTACTCCTCGACGAGCCCTGGTCGACCGCTCTCGTCCCTGGATCCCAAACGAATCCCCCGAAACTACGCTCTCTCCAACCTTATAAAAAATCTCTCCAAGACGTTCCCATGCCTAGTCTTTACAAAACCTGCACGTGTTTTACGGATTTCTCTCATAAAAACTAACGTCCTAATAGTTTCTTTAAAGTATCACAAAAACAATTACCATCGCCTCAGGAGCCAACACAAAAGGTCTTGCTTTATGTGATTTATGGAGGGTCACATAGAAACGATGGGAGCCAGATGACTACAACTGGACGCCCGCTATTAAATATCAAAATACCAACGTATTAAAGATGTAATTTTTAAAGTTATTAATTACTTTCCCATTGTTGAGTAACTTGTGTACCATCACACGTGGAAATCCAATATAGCCTATGTTACTCAGGGTGAATATAGCTTTCCAATGGTGAAATAATTTTTGAAATCGGCACTGTAGTTTTTGAGTTTATTCATTATAAACATACACACAAAATTACAAATCTTTGCTCTTTATAATAGAGTAGTGTAGATAAATGGTTTGGCTATGTTCTGTGTGACTAACCAATTCTGGGTGTAAGGATTGTATATCATATATGCAAATATTTAACGAAAAGTAGAACAGCTTAATAAAAAATAAACAGCCGATTTTTCCAAAGGAATGTCAAATTAATTTATATTTTGAATTCCAAGTATAATTAAAAATATTGATGTTATCACTAGCCAGTATTAAAAATTTGGTTATGTTTAGTTTTTGCAGCTGAATTTAGTGTCACTTTCTCTTATTATTAATTAAATACATTATTATTTTATTGATGGTTTTTTTTCTCTTGTATACCGGGTGTAATGGGAACGCTCCCATAGCCAGTGCTCTAAAAGGTGCATAAAAAATACATCACTACAGAAAAAAACAAATGGCGCCAAGCGCGTGCTTTTTTGTAGTGATGTTTTTTTATGAAATTCCCATTTCATTGAGCTTAACGAATACGGTGGAGAATAAATAATGCCAATGTAACGGTAAAAAAGATTTTTTGTTATGATTGAAAAATAAAATCCTTATGCCAAATATAAATTATTATTATTATTATTCTCTTTATTCATTTAAAAACTACGTATAAATTACATTTTTAAATACATATCAAAAAGAAAACATCTTTTAAAAGTTTAAAAAATAGAAGGTCACCGATAGCGGGACAAGCTACCGGCTACCGGTCGGAGTCATCATTATTATTAGAATGATTTTTTGTATTAAAATTCACTTGGTATTTACCACAGTGGTTATGGTATTAAAGGCACGTTCAAGCTTCGTGTGAAAAACAAAAACCTAAAATTTTCCCTAGGGGAAACATTTACAAAAAAGACGGGTTGCACTCCGGAAGTGCCGGCAGAATTGAAAACTTTTTCTTTCTTTCTTTCTTTGTTATATAGAGAGAAAAAGGTAAAAAACACACCATACCATACCATACCAAACCTATAATATAGCGGCAATCATAAAACATATCACTAATTTTCTGTCAGAAGAAATTAATGAATTACAAAAAGAAAAAATAATCACAAAAAGTAATAAATTACAAAACGAAAAAATAATCTCAAAAAGTCTCAGAAGCCCAGGGTCGAACCCGTTACTATCTGAAACCATAAAGACTTACAGTCGAAGCGCTTACTGCTAAGCTACGAAGCTTCTTAGCGTACCTAGCAAAATAAACACTCTGTAGCTAAGAATGTTGTTTGACGTCAGTCGTCGGTTACGGTTCAAAGGTCAAGTAATCCTGACGCAAGTTTACCCATCCAACGCCGTTAAAGAAGTTTTCACTTCAAAAATCCTTCATTATTAGCTGCTTACTCAGTGCGAATTAACGTACTCAGGATGAATTATTTAGTCAGAATTTACCGATATTACCCAATAACTTACTCTTCAAAACTATGAGACAAAATAACTAATTATTTTTTCACATGATTTTGGAGCCGGAGTGTACCGCATTTTGACATTTTCTGTTAAATATTTTTCTTTTTTGTAAATTACATCTAGGTACTAGAACTATCACGCAGGGAAACTCCGAGCATAGCACGCTCCATCGCCCTTTGGGTGACCTTGAGCCTTCTTATGAGGCCCATAGTAAGGGACCAAGTCTCACTTCCGTAGGTCATCGCTGGCAACACACACTGATCGTAGACTTTCGTCTTGAGACACTGCGGTATTTTGGACGAGAAGATATTACGAAGCTTCCCGAACGCTGCCCAGCCGAGTTGGATTCGACGATTGACCTCTTTCTCAAAGTTGGACCTGCCTAACTGGACTGTCTGTCCCAGGTAAACATATTCGTCGACAACTTCGACAACTTCGTGTTTCCCTGCGTGATCGAATCAGAAATGAGGAGATCCGCAGGAGAACTAAAGTAACCGACATAGCACACAGAATCGCCAAACTTAAGTAGCAGTGGGCGGGGCACATAGCTCGTAGAACAGATGGCCGTTGGGGCAAGAGAGTTTTCGAGTGGCGACCACGCGCCGGAAGACGCAGTGTAGGCAGGCCTCCCACACGGTGGACCGACGACCTGGTGAAGGTCGCGGGAAGGGCATGGATGCGGAAGGCGCAGGACCGGTCACTGTGGAAATCCTTGGGGGAGGCCTTTGTCCAGCAGTGGACGTCTTTCGGCTGAAATGATGACTAGAACTATCGTCCGTGTGTTGACAGAGAAAGAATACAAATATCACTACCTAATCGCATCCGAAGGGTGTCGTAAGAGGCAACTACATAATATAACATAACATAAACTCACGCCTTTATCCCCGAAGGGGTAGGCAGAGGTGCTAGCACCCACAGTTCGCCGGTTTATGTTAAGGTCCCAATGTAATAGGTGGCGAGCCTATTGCCATTAACTGGGCACTTATAAACCTGCGATAAATACACACATAACTTCGAAAAGCATCGAAAAGTTATTGGTGTGTGCCATGGAAAACCTGGGATCGAACCCGAGACCTCGTTTCAGCAATCCATTACCCATACCACTAGGGTACCGGCGGGAAGAGGGAACTAACGGAAAAATATGTAGACGATATCACTGCAAGAGAAGGAAAACTCAAAATAAAGCCCTGTACCGACCCGTCTGGTCAGCGTGGAAACAGTAGGGTAAAGGCTCCCAGCACTGGGAGAGCCCTATGTCGAGCAGTAGACTGTGATAAGCTAATTGCTTGCACTAGAACTCTGGTGTAGGTGTTTCTCTAGTATTACTCCTAGGGAAACACCTACACGAGAGTCTCGTCCGGTAATGGGTAAGGATACCGACAAGTTTTCTTGAGTCCAAAATCTTGGTAAGGTAATTCCTAATGGCATAAGATGTACGAATAAGTAGATGAAACAAACCACCACTTTACTGAAACTTATATCGTCCTAGTAATTGAATATAATTTTCTTATTGTGAGTCAAACTACAAGTTACAACGAAACGTCAATTACATTTTGTAAATGGTTATGGCAAGTTGTTAATTGATACTTGTGGAACGGAACGTAAGTTCCGAATCCAATAGTGGCGTCAATTCTGTTGTACATTTTTATTTAACCAAAATCTTTGAATTTGAATTTTGATTATATTCCGTTCTGATTATTCCAGAACTTTTAACACACATTTGTTTGTTGGAACAGTTGGTATGTTTGTATGCAACGGAATCTTTGAACATAATTTTGTTGCACTTACAATCATTGGATTACTTTGAAATTTTATACACTTATCAAGTAACGATGACAATAATTATAATATTTGAAAGATCTTTTTAGTAAAATAAAAAAAAATAAAAGATCAAATTAGCTTGGTTCACCAATAAAGCATATTTTTTTATAATTTTTAAGATTATCTGAATACAATCCAATAATTATTCTTAGATTCGAGGGCTGTGATGCATATTGAGATTATTGGATTTTCTCAATATGAAAAAACAAAATAACGACTGAATTGGCTTTCAAGTATAAACCTTTTTCTCTGTGAGGTAGACAAAGAAAATCAGGCCATCATCTTCTTATCTTACACACTTCACAAACTTCATTTCAACCCCTTCAGTATAGTTGGCTTTAAGCTTAACATATAATTCAGCAACATTCGTTTAATTTTGCGAAAAAATACAACAGAATCGGCTCCAGTATCGTGGTATCGCCGTAGCTACTTATTACAAGAGCAATGATACGTTTATTCGTCTGTTTTCTAATATTGCATAACGGACAGGTGTTCCAAGTATATTCTAAATCTCAAAATTTTCGTGACTACATTTGAAGAGGTGAGTGGATGAAGGAGGTAACCAACAATTTCTAAATATCGAGATAATCGGCTTCAAAGTTTGAACATTTCATTTGCAATTATTATGTTTTCTTATAATTTATGTCGTAATATTATGGGGTCAAATTATAGTAATTGTCCATATTTATTATCGGAGATGCATAAACTTACAAATAAGTGGATGGAAATTTATTTATTTGAAAAACTGTGCATATACATTCTTCTTCCATTGACAATGTAATAGAAATTACGAATATTAAGATTGGAAGAAGGGAGTATGTAACATTAAATAATATAAAAACATGCATATATTGCAAATTTATCAACTTAATCTTGGGCAACGAGGTTATGTTATCAATATTGATATTAATATTAATAAATTAATATTATTAATAAATTAAAATTAATATTAAAATATTAATATTTCCAGATTTTTATATGTTTTTTAAACATTAACTTACGTTTTCTCAGAAATATAGTTTATTTCTGAGAAAACGTAAGTTTGTTTTTTGTTGTTTTTTGTGTGGTAAGTTGGTACTTTATTTTCTTCCAACTTTAATGGCTACTGCTAAACCTTATTAGCATATCATCACCATCTCAGAGTTGAATACCGGTCACACTACAAACTTTTTACACTTTAGAACAGTCATTCATCATCATCTTTGCATTAGTCCCGGTCGCATCTGAGGCTTTCACCCCGGAGTCCGTGATCCGCTTTCCGGCTTTACTTTTGAACTTTACACGGTCTTGGGCACCTATGTTGTGAGACTATTGGCACGCATATCATCCTCCATAACGTAAAGTCAGCACTTTTTGGGTCTACCCTCTTACCGGGGCTCGGTGCAGGTGGTATGGCTAAACGTAGCCCAGCCAACATGACAAGGCTGCCCCGGATGCGTGACTTCCTCACGCTATGCTTAGGTGTACTCAATCCATCCACCGCAGCATATTCATCTCCGTAACACGCAGCTCCTGCTTGTGTTGCCCTAGAAAAGGCCATACTTCACAGCCGTGTAAGCGGACAGGTTCTTGGGGTCACAAATGCCACTTGTTACCTCACGCCGCTTGACACATACAGCAGCAATGCATGCGTTGACGCCAAGTCATCACCTGTGCGGTCGGGTGTAGGATCTGTGGAGTACGCCATATACTCGGTCGTCGCCACATTTAACTTCGGGCGGGGAGCAAGCGCCACCTTTCATCTCTCTCATTAAACTACCCCTGTCCAATCCACCAGTTCGATACAAACAGCATTAATGAGCAGCCGCGGAGTCTCTGATGCTGTTCGACAGAACGTTTAATACCAGGTTTAACAGAAACAGACATCCATTCCTTGGTGAGTACTTGGACAGTCATTTTTTTTTAGTGATTTAATTAGCCAGTTAAGTTAGGAGCAACTCGGAGGGTTTCCGAGCGGAGTCGATTTCAATTTAGAGTGGAATTGGTTTGGAGTCGGTTCGGAGTTGCAGGTAGTGGAGTGGAGTAGAAGGGAGTTGGAGTGGAGTCGGAGTGGAATCGCTTTGGAACCGGAGTGGAGTCGGTTTAGAGCCCGAGTGAAGTCGGTTTAGAGCCCGAGTGGAGTCGGTTTAGAGTAGGAAGGGAATCGAAGTGAATTCGGTTAGGAGTCGGTTTGAAGTCGGTTCGTAGTTGGAGTAAAGTCGGTTTGGAGTTGGTATGCAGTCGGTGTGAAGTCTGAATTTCGAAGCGGCGTGAGTCTGTTTAGAGTTGGAGCGAAGTCGATTTGGAACCTGTGTGGACTCGGATTAGAGACGGAATGGTGACCATTTTCAGTCTGTTTGGAGTTCGAGTTGGAATGGAGTTGGAGGGAGGTGGAGTCGAGTCGGTTGGGAGTTGGAATCAGTTTGGTGTTTGAGTGGGAGTGCAGTTGGAAGGAGTAGGAGTAGAGTAGGAGGGAGGTGGATTGAAGTCGGTTTAGAGTCAAAATGGAGCCTTGGAACTGAACCGGGGTCGGTTTAGAGCCGGAGTGGAGTCGATTTGGAGTTGGAGGGAGTCCGAGTGGAATTGGGAAGGACTCACAGTGGATTCGGTTTGGAGTCGGTTCGGAGTTGGAGTGAAGTCGGTTTAGAGTTGCAGAGGAGTCGGTTGTGAATCGGAGTGGAGTCGGCTTAGAGCCGGAGTGGAGTCGGTTTGTAGTTGGAGTTGGAGGGAGTCGGGGTGTAGTCTGAATGAAGTCGGTACGAAGTCAGAGCGAAATCAGATTGGATTCTTTCATATTTGACATGCAATGCGTGAAGATCTGTAACACATGCGCGATGTTGGCTGCTGATGCGCAACATGACATATCTTCAACGATTGATCATTCGTGGACTTACAAAATTTTTCCACTGCTGCGCGTCTTCGTTGTGCGAGAATTTCGCACAGCATGGTACGTAACAATGTTGTCTAATGGCTATTCGGTTTCAAGGAGGGCATTAAAAGCTGAGACCATATACTGTATAGACACAGCTTCACAAGAAAATTCGTCACAAAAAACGGTGTGGAAAATCGGTTTTGCATAAGTTAGTTAATGTCAATATTGTTCTTTAAACTGACAATGTGTGCACGTCATGGCATGTATGTATGACGCCGTTTTGTCACACTTAGAGTGGCGTCCATAAAGTTTGTATAATAGTCTCAGATTAAAAGATTCCATCTGGTATAAAAATTAGATAATGAGCTATATTTTGACATTAATCTGTACACCATCGTGCGCCTTTTTGTAATGTCATGTATAACGGTAACAAAAAGTTGCTCATTGTTGTTAGTCAAGTAGTGATTTTTCAGAATAGTTACTAAGTTTTTTGTTATATACAGCCAGTCTACTCGTAGAATACATAGAAAGGCAGCAAATAAAGCATCGTGGCAGTGTATTTTCCTGCACATAGCCCCTTCTTCCATGGAAGAAATACGTTTAATTAACCAATTTCAAATGGAAGAAGGTGTTAAGTCACATACCTCCTTCTTCCATGACACTTTTGCTTTTTTTGTTGCAGTTATGTCCTTCATCTTCTGGTATTTTTGAAACTGAGCTTAAATTGCGGGGTTTTTTGGTCTAATATAGTTTATATACACCTATAACCGTCATATAATGCAAAAAATAAAAAATCTCAAAAATGTTAGTTACGTCCTTCATCCACTCACGTCTTTATTTATTTTGTACATAAATTATGTAATATCCGGTTTCGTACTTTAAACCCTATTTCTAGCAGGATAATTCTAAATTCTACTTCTTCTTGGCAAAAAATATTTCTCACCAAGGTCAGCTATCTCTCTTATCATGCTGGTTGAATAAGGAGTAGAATTGTTCACCATCTTGATAAGTATCCGATAGATATCAACAGGCTTTATAATAGGCCAATAGTTATTTGTTTTTCTTGCCCGAGCAAGCGCAGGATTGAAATTGAATCACAAGCACAGCAAGTAGTTCATAAATTAGAATTCTGAGCGTTGGCGACGGAATCAAACGAGCACGAGGTGAAAAATCTTTGCACTCGAGTGCAACACATAACTTTTCATCCCATCTGAGCGAGTAAAAGATAAAATGGCGCGTGCAAAGCAACTTCAAAAAAGTACACCAAGGAGGTTCCAAGTCTGAGATTTTAACAAAAGAAAAAAAAAATGTGTAATAAATTCGGCACCATCATTATAACATAAGCCCTATTTACTTTTACCTCCATGTAAAAGTAAATAGGTTTTATGATGTTTTGAATTCACATAGGGTGAAGGGAAAAAGGGTGCATCGCTGTATTTTTTATTGCAAGTACTTTCCGAAATTAGTGTGAATTCGAGTTTTTATGTATAAAAATGGTGGATTTTTAGATAAAACCTCTTATACAACAAACACAAGAGTAGGAAAGTGGCATATTACAGTGAATTGTGTATTGTACATGTTGGTCCAAAATTTCCCTACAAAGCAAGCAGTAATCATCTCATAGATCGTCATCATCATCATTTTCATCAACATCATCAACTTATCATCAGCAACAATAATTCCAACTAAGATAAAAATAATAAACTAATGACAAGGCAGCATGGTTATAGCACCTTGGCCTGTTCAAAAGGAATGAAAGAAACAAAAAAAAAAGACGGGTTGCACTCTGCGAGTGCCGGCAGAAGTGAAAACATTTTCTTTCTTCATTATATACATAGAAAAAGATAAAAATAACATATCATACCATACCATACCTATAATATAGCGCCAATCATAGAACCTATCAAAAATTTTCTGCTAATTTTCTGTCAGAAGAAATTAATAAATTACAAAAAGAAAAAATAATCACAAAAAGTAATAAATTACAAAAACAAAAAATAATCACAAAAAGTAATAAATTACAAAAATAAAAAATAATCACAAAATGCGTCAGAAGACCAGGTTTGAACCCGGTACTATCTAAAACCATAATGGCTTACAGTCGAAGCGTTTACCGCTAAACTACAACGCTACTTATCGAGACTTGCAAAATAGGCAGTCTATAGCTAATATTGTATGACGTCAGTCGTCGGTTACGGTTCAAAGGTCAAGCGATCCTGACGCGCGAGCTTAACAATTTTTACCCATCCAACGCCGCTAAAGAAGTTTTCACTTCAAAAACACTTTTCTCTTCTATAGGATAAAAATGACTTTTCCACTCAGATATCGAAGAGTAAAAATACTCTTCCCGAGATGGCGGATGAAAAAAAAATTCGCTGAAAAATCACCGCAGCGGTAGGTAGTACACCCACATTTCACTTACTATGATTTTCGGTCTCACGTTGTCGCGGGTGCATACTGTAAGATGCTCACTGGAGAGATTTTGTGCTGTCAGTGGGAACACCGAAGGCTATTCCTGCTTTGTCTTGTTTACAGGGTCGGCAGCACGAGTGTGACTCCCCTAGTATTGCACACGTACGTAGGCCACGGTAACCACCTTCAATTAGGTGGGCCGTGTGCTAGTCTGCCAACCCAGTTGTATAAAAAAAGAACAGCTCTATTGGAAGAAAGAACGAAAAGTAACTTAGAATTATCTAAAATCAGTAAGAAAATCGTACATCTACGAGTTTTTACCCCCACATTAAGCAGAGGTAAAAGCCCGCTATTTATTTATATCCTGACACACTTCACAAGCTTCCTCTTCTGTATTAAACCTTTCGTACAAGCCTGCTAGATCCGAGATATGCGGATAAACATACTTAGACAAAAATACAACTTGTATTCATGACGCTGTAACTGGTATTATTATTGTAACAAATTACTGCGATCATTAATTGAGCAACTTTTTTAATTATACGCTACTTCACATTACTTACATAATATGCAGTGCAGTATACAATTTTCATCAGGTACAGTCAGCATCAGAAATATCTTGACTAACAAAGTCTCAACATGATCTTAATGCCAAGGTACTGAGAAGAAAATCAAACTGTTTAATGAATTAAATTGTATTATTGTACAAATTAAGTGTAAGAGGATCCCGGAACCTCTGCAGATGCGTGGAGATGTTACTTCCGTGGCAGTATTTTACCGTCTCTACTATGATGAATGTTTTGATGAGCTCTTCCAATTAGTTCTAACCTCTCCTTTCCTTCACAGGACAACACGTGCAGGGCTTAGATGTCATCCGTATACGGTGCAGAATATTCCTTCAAGAGCCATGCGGTTCCGTGACTCTTTCCTTTGTTGCACTATTAACACCTGGAATTCCTTGCCACCTCACGTGTTTCCCTCTTCCTACAGTACCGGGTCCTTTAAGCGGGGCGTAAAAATCATCTGCTGAGGCCGTCAAGCTGAGTGCCGCCATTGTTAAACTGGCACGTGTGTATAATGGTGGCCCTATTTTCTGTGACTTTACCTTCTCCTTACCATTAGGCGAGGTGAAGTCAAATTGACGTATGCTATATAAAGAAAACAGTAGGTTCTTTTCAAAGCATCCCGTCGTTGCAAACATAACACGACCATGTCATGATAATAGCCATCCATTGACTGTCCACTTCATCAAACACTGATCAACTCATTGATCAGATGACACTTATTTATTTATTCTTTTCTCATCATCACTACCCTGATAGGCTAACCTAATACAATAGTGTGGTCCTTATATATGATATATATAAGAAGTCGTCAAGCTGAGTGCCACCATTGATTACATGTTATGTGTATGTAATGGTACCCCTCTTCCCGATGACTTTGCCTTCAGCTTACAATCTAGTGAGGTGTCCAATATAAAAAATAAATAAAATAAAAGTGTGTACCAAATATATGAACTAGGGGAAAAGCAAGGAATTAAGAAAAGTTTGAGCATTTTGTTCATCATAACCGATCAGATGCTGACTGTACATTTTGATTGACTGACATTACCAGTATCCTTGTTAATACCTCTGGCTTAAATGTAGGATCGAAAGTTCATCAAACTACCTAAGATGTATGTTTAAGGGAATTTTGAATATTCAAGTCGTGTTCAGTTCCTTTCAGAAAAGGATTTGTCATGAGTGCCCATCTCATTCTGAATATTGACATTTCCTGATTTAAATTTAAAATGATTTCTTTGATTTCAGTTCAATAAAATATCACCGCTTTAATTTTATTCCTACTTTTGTGTGAGAAATAGTTTTTTTTTATACCACTGAGGTGGCAGACAAGCACACTCCACCTGATGGAAAGTGGTTACTGAGGCCTATGGACGTTTCCAAGACCAGGAGAGTCACACTCGTGCTGCCGACCCTGTAAACACAGAGAGTTTATATGCCGTCAGTGTAGAAGACAAAGCAGGAATACCCTTTTGGTCTACCCACTGACAGCACAAAATAATACTGTTACGAGTATTACGGCCGCGGTATTCTTAATGTTGAAATCGACCTTGAGCTGAAAACTGCCAAATTTAAAGTTAGCAAAAGAAAAACTACACAGTGAACTGAAGGATGACACCATTATCCCTTTCAGTTCAGTTCGTTGGCTTCCGAATCAAATCACACCTGTACTGATTTGTTATCTTTATATTAATTGATTTGACTAATTATCATTTTAAATGCTTTAAATTTCATATAAAAACAGTAACGTAGAATATACTGCTTCCGGGCAGTCCATATGAAACTTGCGTTTCAGACATTTCGTCAATCACTGCGGTTGATATCCTAGTGGCGCAGGTCCGGGCAGCAACGAGTGCGTAGACATCTCTGCGACTGATGTTCAATTTTTTATTCAACAGTGACAACCGTAGTTTTGATTTTAGCTATTTCACGGAATCATTAGTACATCTATATACTTCACTAAACTCGAAATCGATCTCAGTATTGAGAACAAATTATTAATACCTACGGGCCTTAAACTATTTACCAATACCGGTATACCAAGAAGCCCTCAGTATTCCAGTCACCCACTTAATTTCCATAGTGTAAGTACTTAAATATTGATGAAGTGGCGCAGAAGTGCCTCCGGTATGTGCTTTTCAAATTGTATTTTTAATGTAATGACGCTTTTTTATACTGGTCACGTTAATATGACTTCATCTACTACACTGTATGTATATACGTATGTAAGTATTCATAATAACAATTTTTAGTAATTATAACAGATTTCCTCTTACTATGTATATCAGATTTCAAAGTCAAAGTCAAAAATTTTTTTTTATGTATAGATCATTTAAACGGAATTTACAAATTTTCAAATAAAAAAAAAATTCTAGACTTGTTTAACAAATGGAACACACCGGTTCGAAACGCGGCCCCGACCTGAGAAGACTCTGGCACGAAACTCAGCGGGCATTTTTTTTAGACTATTTACAAACATTTGCTTACTCTACTTAGTCGAAATACAATAGTTTTCCTTTGGTGGCAACACCAATAGAAATATAAAAAAAAAAAATTTTTAACCTTGACACTTTTGACAGCTACTATACCACCTTAAAGGCCGGCAACGCACATAGAACCCTTCTGGTGTTTCAGGTGTCCATGGGCGGCAGTGATCGCTTACCACCAGGCGATCCGTCTGCAGAAGACGTTCTTGTGCAGAAGTGAAATAAATATGTGTGAAGCTAAATTGGTGTGTTTTACTGCTTATACGACCCCAGAAACTGAATCAACCAAAAATCAACTACAGTTCACTACCTAAACATGCTTGAGGAGTATAGTTGAGCGAACAGCGCTCATTTCCGAGCTTGTTTATCATTTAAATATTCTTGTATCTTTCATCCATCGTTATTCATAGAGCATCATCACCACCTTAACGTTACATTCCAAGTTTTCCTTGGAGACCAGGAACCACTGACATACAATCTCCTCCTTTCGATTTGGCTTATCTTGGATTTTACAGGAGCGAGACTTGTGGGTTATAGTTGGGGCCCCTCTAAGTTATTCCTAAATAATAGAGGGACTGCAAAGCATAAAAATTCGACTATTGGTGCTTACGATCATTATGTACAACAATTGTACTTAAAGTAAAAATATGTCAGTTTTTAAAGATTTTATCTGCTAAAGTTAATGCCCACATTTTGCTTTTTTGACCATTCTTTAAAAATATGTGATATAGTGACTAAGTTTGATATGTCCTTAAAGTGTCTACCAATGGTGCTTTTACCTTACTACATAATTATTATTTTTCCTACAAAACTAAACAAATAAATATACGTTCGGGACATTTCGCGATAAATTATGGAACTTACTATTTTTGCCGACGTTTCGGAAGTCCCGAACAGTTAAATAATAATGAGTTCACACCGCGATAGTTTAGAAATAATATAAACAAATAAAATTAACGAAACATTTCATCACCACTTTCATTTAAAAGAAATTATTATTATGAGCAATAAAAAATGGTTGCCAACCGGTAATGCTATTTTGTAATCTTTAATTGTAGAGATATAAATACATACTAGTGAACTATCTCAGTTTTTCTGGATACATTAGAAAATATAATAAAATGCCTTTTCTTATACCACTTAGGTGGCAGACAAGCACACGGCCCACCCGATGGCAAGTGGTTACCGTGGCCTATTGACGTGTGCAACACTATGGGCGTCATACTCTCATGAAGCATTACAAGCCTTAGGCCACTGACAGCACAAAAATTCTCCAGTGAGCTCTGGCTACCCTACTCACGGCCGAGAACACAACACGAGGTTATTATGACCGCGGTATTCTGTAGTGCGGAGGTACTTCCCCAGTCGAACTGATCAATTGGACGGAAATATCGTCGTGTCCTGCCCATTTTTGTGCAGAAAGTCCATTGGATACCCAACCGCCGCAAATCGGTTTATGTGGGACTCGAACCGACTTAAACCGCACCTTCAGATGACGAAGTATAAGGCACGGTTTATACAGAAAAGACGTGGCGCTGACGTATTCCAGTGGCAGACAATTAAAGTAATCCATACTAATATTATAAATGCGAAAGTAACTCTGTTTGTCTGTATGAAACCACTGAACCGATTTTGTTGAAATTTGGTATAGGGATGGATTAGACCTTGAGAAAGGACATAGGCTATTGTTTGGTCGCGATAACCGACATCCACGCGGGCGTAGCCGCGGGCAAAAGCTAGTACAATATAAACCTTATTTAATGCAATAACGTCGTTTTTGTCTTAGATGAGGAGTGCCCCGTCATTTAGTAGCGGGACGTCGCCTGGAAGCAGGGGCGCAATTCTTCTCTGAGACAAAAACGACGTTATTTTTTACTATATAAGGTTTATATTGTGTCACTTAAACCGTCATACGTCTCCGCCACGTCTCTTCTGTATAAATCGCGCCTAAGATACCTCGCACCCCAGCAGGATGCAACAGGCCCCTGGGGTTCCTCAGGAACATCTTTGTGATTCAAGTCAACCTTAACTGCTTTAAGATGCTCCTGCTAAACAACAAATTACCCCTGGCGCATACTTCTACTTTCCTTGCATTATTCAGTCAAATACAGATAGCGTGAAGCATACCTCCACAGTCACATCTATAAATCCCCGAAAAGGTAGGCAGGGGTGTGTTAATACCCACATTTCACCAACTGTCGTAATTCCATGTAATAGGGGGAGAGTGTATTGCCACTGGTGTCTACATATAGAGGAGGGGGCTTATTCCTAAGCAGCACTTTTTTTAAATAAATATTTGTAATTTAATACAATGAGGTAGGAACACACATAGTTGTCTTCTAAGGTACCCAAAGCAACTCTTAGACATTCTACTTTGTTTGTAATTCACTCAATACGACCTCGACACTCAAATTATGTTTTCCTAGTATGTGCAACGTGAATTGAGTTCTTGGAGACGTCATGAGTTTCTCCCATGTACGTGTATTGGGGCATACAGCACAGGTTACGGGTGGGCCATACTTCATGGAGTGATCCCACATTCTCCGCCATCGACACGATATAAGAAGAAGAAATACTACATCGTCGTTACTGTACTCAATCATCACCCCAATTCATTCATGTAATACATACTATAATCACCCTCACGTGTATCATCATTAGACTTGTCTAATTCATTCTTCTCTTCAAAACAATCTAGAGACACGACCCAACAGACTTTATTTATAGCCCCAAATGATACCTTTATCTACACTTCACCTAAAATTTCACACGCGATGGTTCTAATTGACTGTGATGTAACAATGTTCATTCAGTAGTAATCATGTAAAATAAGAAAGTAAGTATAGCTACGTAATTTTGAATGAGAATATACTCGTGTTGTGTGAGTGTTAGCTATTTTTGTTAATAATAGTTTACATAGATGTATGTAATCTTTTATGTTATTTGTGAACTCTGTGATATAAATACTTACATATCATTCATATCTCAGTATTTATATGATACTTTATAAATTGGTTCACTGGACGTGGGTAGTAGTGTGAAGTACTGAAATGTAAACCCTGTGAATTAATAAATAACAGAGCCTACGGAAAGGAAGTACGATTACTGATTACGAAGTCAACGTAACAAGTACGTAATCATGTTTCCGTATTGATGAATGGCCAACTGAATGGCTCTAATACGCGCAAAAGGTGCAATGTTATGTATTAATACAAAAACGTCTTATGATTGACTGATCGCGCAGTTCATTAAATCTGTCTCGAGTTAGTCTAGTGGCAACAATAATAATCTTAAGGAGCTTACATACTAGGTAAACCAGCAACTATTTATACATTCCGGGGGGTTTTTATATTTTTTCACGTGCGGGAAATCCCCACGGATACCCTCCCCCCTCTGGAGCCGGAGGGGGAGGTTATGTCGGACTCGAACCGACGCCGTCTGTGGGTCGTAGTGCTAGGCTGAAGGTGAAGTTGTTTCGCGACATATCCCTCGCACCCCGGCTGACCCAGGGCCATTCCTGGCACTCCTCGGGGCATTCCGGGGGGTAGGCAGAGGAATATGCAGACTTATAGAGAAGATAAAATATAGAGGGGAGAGAGTTTTTTATATCACTGAGGTGGCAGAAAAGCACACGGCCCACCTAAAGGAAAGTAGTTACCGTTTAGAACACCAGGGAAGTCACACTCGTGCTGCTAACCCTGTAAACACTGAGAGTTTCTGTCCGTCAGCGTAGAAGATAAAGCGGGAATAGCCTTTGGTCTTCCCACTGACAGCACAAAAACTCTCCAGTGTGCTCTGGCTATGACATTGGCAAATTGTGGCGATTTGCTGCAAAGGCCATTTTGAAGAAGTTGAAGTTGAGCTCTGGCTACTCTACTCACCGCCGAGAACACAACGCAAGGTTATTATGGCCTCGGTATTCTGTAGAGCGGAGGTACTTCCTCCAGTCGGACTGCTCAAATGGACGGAAATATCGTGGTATCGTCGTAGGTTAGGGAAGAGAGTATATTGCTTACTTTCATGGAATATAGATTAAAAATCGGATAGAGAATAACCATATTAATTCACCTTGTATGATATTAACAGGAAATATAGTCACAGACACCCAACTGATGGACAGATAGGTTTTTTATATATCAATTCAATAATTTTTTTTTTTTATTCATTTTTAATTCATTTTATTTCATTTTATTTCATTTTATTTCATTTGTTTTCATTTATTTAATTTGATTTGATTTTGTTTAATTTAATTTAATTTAATTTGATTTTATGTATGTATGATGTTTATGTAATTTGAGTTGTATTTACTAACCATAGATGTAAAATGAATTATAACAAACAAATAGGGCCCTGTTGCCATTAATAAAATAAATTTATTTATTTATTTAATAACGAATCACTGAAATAATGTATTACAAAACATAATGTCAAAAGACTATCTATGTTATTTGTAGTAACTATAATAAATCTCATTCTTGCAAACCTGCAATCACTGCTAAATGAATGACCGAAGATTTGTTTCATTTGTAAAAAAAGTAGGTAGTTTTCGTAGGCGGTATTTACTGTTTAGGATTGTTTTAGCTCTTTTTACAAGTTTGTTTTTTGTTTCTTTTCGTTTGACTTCACTTCGCCTGATGGTAAACTGAAGGCAACGTCTCAGGAACCTCAGACTAGAAATATGTGTATGCGGTGCTCTCAGGATCTTCGCTGTATAAGCAAGTCGCAATTGTAAGCTGGAGCACTTTCTGATTGACTAATAAGGTACTGGTATAAGCTTTTCATTCAGGGTTCGGGGAGAAAATGGAAGTGGCTGCAACTATTCAATAAAAAAAAAAACAAAATATTCAACTGCGTATAAATGATACCTTTGTAGCCAGATCAACTGATGACCTGAAAAAGGTGGCTGGTACGGACTGGATGCGTAAGGTGGAGGATCGGACCAAATGGCGCACATTGGGACAGGCCTATGTCCAGCTGTGGACTGTAGTGGGCTAATTGATTGATTGAATTTGTAAACATCAATTTAAGGCATCAATTATACAGAAAGATAAAAGGAATGAGATATAATGCATATCTACGCGACTTTACTCGGTCGCGTCGCCGCCGTCGCCTTTAGTTCACCGTTTCTTTAAAATTAATTCTTAAAGAAATAAAATAGCAACAAAATAACCTGAACTATATACTTAATCACATGGCGTGAAAATATTTAATTTTGTTTTTTTTTTTTTTTCAAACCGGTTCAGATTTCATTTTTTAAAGCATTATGTCAGTAACTCTAATAAAATTGATGCTGTCTGCTATATAATGTATGCTGCATATATGTATAGTTACTTCAAGCGCCGGTAAGCTTCATGTTTAAAAACGTGACCTTTCTATTGAAAGGCCCAGAGCTCGCATCCCGACCATTATATTTACAGACGGGAAGACATTTGTGACACAGGTGATTTAGCTAAGCTGGAAGGGATAAGACCCTCTAGCTCCTTCCAAATTTCGAAAGGTCCATGGATGGAAAGAATAGAACTAGGTAGAAGATCGCTAGTGATGGCCCTCAGACTACGAAGAGGTCATATAGCATCTAAGAAGTGCGCATATTTAATGGGTAAGTTTGCCTCCTCTAAATGCGAGGACTGCAGCGTTCTCGAGGATGTGTTACACAATCTCTGCGAGTGCGTTCGCAATAGGTCTTTACACAGTTTGTTTACACGAAATATCAAAGTGTCGGCCTCTGTCTCCTATCCTACCCTGCGTCAGCTGAGGCTTAGATATTATATAGATTTGCTGAATTAGGTTTAAAATAGATATGTGTGTTACGTGTGTAGTGTAAGCTATATATATACCTATATATTGTGTGTATCTTTACAGGGCGATGTCGTCGCGAAGCGACAAAGCCCCTCAATAAAAAGAAAAAAAAAACTCCTTCCTATTAATTACGGAATTATAGTATTTTTTGAATTTTCACCTGAAAAGTACCCAGTTACAAGAAAATTATATTACAACGGACTTAAACTCCTAAAACACTTATATTAGGTCCTTACATAAGAAATTGCCGAAATTTTCTTATAGATTCATGAGTCCGTAATTCCTGTAATTTAATAACTATTTCCATTATTTATACTTTGTTTGAAAGTTGATTTAAAAATTTTACAACTCTGTATTAAATTTTGTTTTTATTGGCCGCTTGATAAATTAAATTCGATCTTCAAAAACAGTACTTCCTAAATGCTATCCATTTTGATGATAAATTTCTTATTACTTTTTCACAGCTGTCACTTTTCTAAAATGTAATAGAAGTTGCTGTAAGCCTAATGTTGTCTCATTCATACACAAAAAAATCATAAAATTTGGATTTGTAATTACTAAAAAAAAAATGCTAAAATGTTGGTACTGCAAATTGGGTTTCCTCCAATTTCTTCAATAAAACGGCAATTTCATATGTAACGACCTATTATATCTGAGCTAGATGTGAACTAATAATAAAATAATTATGATCCATCGATTAAAATATAAAAAATATTGAATCGGTCTAGGCGGAGTTTCAACCCGCAATCTTTGTCTTACAGGGGCAACGCTTTGACCAATAAGCTACCAGACCTTAATCGATTTGAATATTTAACATGCAATATGCTTTAAAAAAAATCTTTCAAATTATCAGTCTTTTCAGAACACACAACATAAGTTGTTTTATTATATACCTCTTTCTACCCGCGTATGGATGTCCATACATAAACATTTTATTTAAAAGAATACGTTATTTATGAGATAGTGATAGCACTGTCTATTCCTACCTACCTCATCAAAACCACTTTTACTTTTTCGATTATAATTTGCACAACCCGTTTACGACACAAGCGTAATGAAAGTTAAATAATTCTCTATGTCGGAATTTAGGAAAAAATTAAAAGAGAATCTAGGCGTACAGTTTTAATTGTGTGTGTGTGTGTTTTCTCTTTCAAATTATGCCATCATGTCATTTGTCTGTAGATCGCAGAGTAAATACGATGGATCTTGCGGTATAGTGGGTCATTTAATTGCCAGCATTTTAATTCCTGCAGCAGCGCCGTACGCTTGCGGCCCATACCCGTTGGTTGGATGGAGACGCTGTGATCCCCATACCCAAAGAGGTCCATCTCAAAAAAGGTGGTTCTGGGTCGGAAAGTGATCGAAAGATATGTCTCCGGTGATCTCACCTGTGACAGTCCAACGTAACCACCCTGTCAGTGAGACATAACCATCGGGGATAACAAAGGGATAATTAAAAAAAAAGTACATCGGTTTCTTCTTGACCATGAAGTTTGAACAGTTCCAAAATAGCAAATAGGATGAGGTGGTTTGAGCTTATTCTACTCCACTGGTAACCAAAATGTGACGTAACTATGTACTCAAAACCACATTATTTAAAAAAAATCGACTAGTAAAACTACAAGTTTGCCTTTTATCATGAACAACTCTTGTATAATCTCGTCGAAATAATTTGTCTTTTTATTGACCTTTGTATCTATTCACCTAATCATATTCTGTCCTCCATAATACCCATATACATACTGCTATTAAAGAAGTATAAATCGCCGCATCATGTTACACTTCATAAATGTTATTATAACCACTTCTCATTTTAATCACATCACAGATCAGAACAGAATCTGCAGTTATTTAACTTTTATGCACATGTTTCGCTTCGTCATTGCTTCTTATTACATGTTAGTTTTTTTACTCTTTTAACTTCATAATAATTAATGAATAATATGACATAATGATAATTTTCATTTGTGTGTAATTGTGTGTGGTTCCGAAATTTAACAGCCTCAGTATAATATATTTTTACTGTCGGATAGAGAACAGACTAAGTGCCTTTGCACATGCGTGTTTTTATAGCAAGCCGCGCGGTTTTGATTAGCGCGTCCTCTGTACGTTATCAATACGTTTTAGCAGATTTTACAACGTAGTATGTATAATATGTATGTATTTACAAAAAAAAAGTATCTAAGTATGTTTATCCGCATTCTAGATTCCATAACACAAGCTAGTTAGGCTATGCTTACCATGGATCTAGATAGCGTTGTGTGAAATGTTGTGGAATATTTATTTATTTATTTAAAACTGGCATGAAGGCTAGAGCAAGCAGACTGATATCAAGTGACGCCATCGTAATACTGTGATTCCAGATGACGGTGACTTTCTGTGCCACGCGTCCCTATGTGTGTGATAATATGTGTTTAGATGTGATTAATATAAATATGCGTACCTAACTGTGCTATAAATGCACGTCTATAGCGATGTGTCGGCGCGCTTGTAGCGATAGAAACGCAAGGATCGTGTGCAAAGGTAGCATTTTAACTTCAGTATTGGTTTTGCTGAGCGTCTTGATAGTGTTCTACGCGTCATCGTCGCATAGAAAAACAGTTGTTTGCAAATACTCTTATCCCTTAGTCACCTTCTACGATACTCATGTGTAGAGATGTGGTGGCCCTATTTCCCTCAATCGGGAACCAACCAGGCTAATTTGATCATGTATTCAGAAGCTAGGGTACCCAGCTAACCCCGGGGCCATTTCCAGTTTTGAGATAGGCCTTTTGGGTGTAGGAACAATGGTGCTACCATCTTGTCCTCGGAAACTCCATGCAGAAGGGTGACTAAATAAAAGTTTCACTATTCGCTGCGTAGAAAGTTTTCTGTGTCGTCGGTAAGGTTAATAATATTTTCACAATAAATTGATCCCCGACAGCGCCTTGACTGTAAGTAAGTGCCAGGTAGGTGACGCTTTATATCTTAACTAGCCGACCCTCCTCGACTTCGCCCGTGGTACACTTCGAAACCCTTTAAGCTTTATACCTATGTCCGACATTTCTTAGTTATCAAACAACGTATGAGAATTTAAAGTATTGGTTGATATTTATGATTATTACACACTCCCTATTATATTATTATTAGCTTGGAGAAATATAGTCTATACCCTTCCTCGATAAACAGATTGTGTAAAACCATGGACGACAGAAAACAAAAGAGCATTTTATGATTCGAATCGTTCCAGAGCACGTTCAAATATACAAACAAACTGTTTAACATTAAAATATTAGTAAATATAGAATAATAAAGAATAGATATAAAACTTATTGTCATTATAATAATTTTAGTTATGGTTGTAACAAAATCTTAGCTTTCTTAGAGCTGTCCACATGCTGAATCACTGACAAGACGCAGATACAGGCTTTCCTCCAGAGGTTGGAAGGTAAAGGTGGAAAAGCCAAGATAAACCAAATCAAGAGAAAAAAACCTGGTCCTGGACCAGGAGAAAAAGTTAAAGCCTTGAATGCAACCGAGACTATATCACCACCAGTTACCAAAGATCTCACTTTCCTTCGTAATCTTCTCACTTGGTCTCTTTCCTGCAGGTAGAAAGATAGATAGTTAATTATTTATTGTACACCAATAAATTTACATTAGGACAAGTCGGTAGCATGTATACAGTTTAATGTACAGTTGGCGGCCTTATCGCTGGAAGCGATTTCTTCCAGGCAACCTAAGGATGGACAGCCCCTCTCGACAAGTGGCAATTCGCTAGCCGGCGTTTGATGGAATAGAATGAGGAATGTATGGGATTTTACGTATGTGACATGCGTTAATAACTGTCATAAATGTCAAATCACATATATTCGTCATTCCATTCCACCAAACGCCGGCTAGCGAATTGCCACTTGTCTTGAGGGGCAGTAATGTGATAGAACAGTAAATAAATGGTAGCAAAAGGTAGCAGCTTACAAGTGACATCAAGTGTAATCATATTATTAGCTACCTTGTCAGTAAAAATAAACACGTACGGTTTTGATGTCCACTCTCTAGACACAACATTCAAACTATTGAAATGATAAGTGTGTGATAATATGTGTTTAGATGTGATTAATATAAATATGCATATCTAACTGTGCTATTATATAATTATAGAGTGGTCGGGTCTGTACATTAAAAACATTAAGAAAATCATAACTTTTTTACATTAATGATCATGAACACAATTTTATTTTCATTTTTGTCTATTTCTTCGCCATGATCGCAAAAACAACTGAATGGATTTTAATGTGGCCTTTTATTAGAATGGTCTCGTTCAGATATCAAACCTTTTTTGTCTACCTCTTAGGTGGTACCATCGCACACCCCCCTTATAGAAAGTGGTTACAGTGGCCTACCGTGCCGACCCTATAGGAACTGCCTAACACCTTTTTTTAAGAACCTCATATTGTAGTCGCTTAGATAGACCACTGTAGGGAGTTCGTTCCACAGCTCAAACGTGCGTGGGATGAGTTTCCTTTCATACCGTTTGTTTGATCGCAGTTGGTTTAATATAACCGGAGATGTGACTAATACGCGGGTGAAGCCGCAGACACGAACTAGTAGGTCAATAAAGTCATCATTCATGTATTTTGTGATGTATTGTTAGAGAATGAGATGGCATAATGCTACTAGACGTACAAGGTTAATGAACTCACTATTTGTGATGTTGTGAAGATTATTATGTTAGTTCTATTATTTTGAATGTTTTTTTTATACAAGGCCGACCTGAATGGAAGCAGTTATCGTGGGCTATGGATGTGTCTGACGTGATAAAAACCTTCTAATGCCCTTCTTGAAGAACCCCATTTTGTAGTTGCTTCAAAAAACCTCAGCAGGGCGTTTGTTTCACAGCTATTTGGTGCAGAGTTACATCTCTACATCAACGGCAGATTATTCTGTAAAAGCCAAGGTGATACAATAATCGAGGAGAGCGAACTTTGCAACCAGGATTGATGGAAGCCGCTTAGACTTCCCGTTAAACTGGAATTTGGCACAAGAATAGATTTTAATCTGAAATAGCACGTAAGCTACATTTTATCCCCGGAATATTTTAACATATTTGCAGGAACAGTTTCAAAATTCCAGGCATTCGTTTACCGTCGAGAGTGGGATGAATGCCGACTAAATTCTTTTTAAACACAAAGTATCTAGGTTTTTTTAGGTGCCGCGATCCGCTGTGACCTGCTTCTGCTAGGGTGACGGCGGCTCCACTCGTCACCCTCAGGCCCGCGCTCATGGGGGGGCGGAGGTCGGTCTGCGCCCTCCGACGCCCGAGCCGCCAACGCGGGCAGCCATGCCCGCGAGTCTGTCTCCTTCACGAGCATGACCTGCTCGCAGAAGGAGGCGCTGGCCGCCCACGCATCCGCGCAGCACTCTCACCCCCAAGGCCACCACAAGCTCCCGCTTTGGCGTCTCAAACGCCGGGACTCGGTGAGCGTGTGCAGCCCCGAGTCCACGCTCGCGTCACAGTGATGGCACTCGGGCGTTGGCTCTATGCCCATCAGATGCAGATACCGCCCGAAGCTACCGTGTCCGATAATGATCTTCATCTGATGGTACGAGAGGCTACCGTGTGGTCTCTCTAGCCACTACCCTATGATGGGTCTTACCGCCGCAATCACGGCGTGCCCTGCGCGTAGTTGCTCAAGTCGTCGCTCCCACTCGGCCTGGAGGCTGGATTTCTCGGCCCGAATATCTTCGGGCTCGGTATCGAATCACCGCTCCCGCGCCTCCCTTCGGAACTGATACAGTGGCGAAAGGGTCCTCGCTTCCAGGACCAACGGTGGCGATCCGGCTAGCGGCGCCGCGTCATGGACCGCACGACACCCGCGTAAAGTCTCTGCAGGAGTCCTTTGGGCCCCTCAATTTGGGCAACAGCCGACTTAAGGCATTCGCCGTTGTCATCAACTTCGGAAATTTCTCCGAAGCCCCATCAACCGTCAAGCTCGAGTCCCAGTTATTTCAACCGGGGCAACACAAAGTATCTAGTAGTTTTTTTTTTTTATATAATCAAGTATAAGCAATTCGTCTAATTAAATACTTCTCACTAGTTACCAAGTATTAAATATTCAACTTTACTTCAAGCTCTCGTTTCTTGCATTTAGGGAAAGTGTTTTCTGTTTACAAGAGACTCTCCGCACAGTAGTCGAGACGTATAATACTTTGAATGATTAAGTTTTATGGATTGTCACTTTTTATTTGTATATTTCATACATTTTATTTCACTTGGTTTAACAGGATATTCATCTTTCTCGAAGTAAATATATAATATTTTAAGTTAGGTTTTCGTATAGAAAATATGAATGAAAAACCTATTCATATTTTCTTATTATTTAAAATCTTTTATTATTATTTCACATCACAGAACTTCGATATCGTCCGTAAGTTGTAAATATCAAATGGCAGTCGCTTCACGGGAAATATCGAAAATCAGTCGCTTCGTAGTTACACTAAAAGCTGACTCCAATTCAGTTAAGAAAAAATTCAGTGGCATACACTTATTTTTTATTTTGTAGTAAATTACGTACACAATACTAGATAGATGGATAGATAATACTTTATGGTACATCAATGGATTTATAGTAAAGACAATATTTTTTTTTTTTCAAGTATTAGAAGTTTCTGACAGGGTCAGCATCACGAGTGCGTTGCCCCTGGTTTTACACACGTCCATAGGCCATGGTAAATACTTTTCATTTCGTGGACCGTATGCTTGTCTGCCATTAATAATAATATAATATAATATTTATAATATCATTCCATAATTAAATTTTCGCTTAAATTATACAGATTAAGATAAGTATAGGCTAAAATGACACATTTATAAGTATAGGTAGCATCTGCAGCCGAACTAGGACAAGCCTGTATCGCGGCTTGCAGCGCTGATTCCCTCCGATACATTACATAAAGTGGTATAAAATTATAAAATATAAAATACAATGTTCACAGTGAGTGGAAATCAAACCCAGTAAGGACTTCTGAAAAGCAGTCACATGCTTCAGCACCTGGCCATATAGTTATAACTACTGGACTACATTTTTCAAATAATATTTAATTTTATAAAAGAAAATGAAAGCTCAACAAAAGTCCAATTACATCACTAAAGGCATTTTCTCTCACGTATTGACATTCGTAGAGCGAATACATATCATGCGATTATTCGATACGACTTTCGTGTGACATCGATATTACTTTAAATGAATCGATTTGAATTGCAATTCGACAGAAGTGTTACGCGTCTGGTACCGTTTTGTTGAGAGCCAGACGGCTGATACACCACTTTATAGGTAGAACTTTTCTAGTAAGATGTAGGACACGACGGTATTTCCGTCTAATTGAGCAGTCCGACTGGGGAAGTACCTCCGCCCTATAGAATACCGTGGCCATAATAACCTCGTGTTATGTGCCCAGCGGTGAGTAGGGTAGCCAGAGCTCGCTGGAGAGCTTTTGTGCTGTCAGTGGGAAGAGCAAAGGCTATTCTTGCATTATCTTCTACACTGACGGCACAGAAACTCTCTGTGTTCACATGGTTTCCATCAGGTGGGCCGTGTGCTTGCCTGCTACCTCAGTGGTATAAAAGAAAAAAAAAGAAAGAACTATGTAGGTAAGCCCTAAGGGTAAGGCAGAGATGTATCAACACTCTCATGTCGTTAACAATGATTTTCGGACCCATGAAATAGGGGGTTAGTCTTTTGCCATGAAGCGGGCATTTCATCATGAACTATTTGTTCTCTGTCGGTTTTAAAACAGTGCTTTTCCTTAGAAATAAGATGTTTGGAGTTCAAGCTATTCTCATGTACAAGCCAGTACAACCTACTTGTCTACTGATAGGTTTTGGCGCAAACATTTTTCTGGGGAAGGAGGTCAGACGTAAGTCGCTAAAATAAAAACCAAGATAAATAATAAATATATGACTATCAATATATGTATATTTCATTCAGAAATTATTAATGTCGAGTATAAATTTATAATGCGAGTGGAGAGCGGGCATCGAACTTTGAATGAAGTTTACACTTTGGAGTTCGAACTCTCCGTTCATTGTTTTTGATAATTATATCGGCTTTTTCGGGAGCAACTATCGTCTGACTTCCCAACTCCTAGAGAATAGGCTGCACCATTGGCAGAACCACAGTCAGCATCTTGACGAAACAGAGTACTTAAAATTATGTTAATACCCCTTCCTGTGAACTGGTCATCCTAATAGTATATATATATATATTATATTATATATTTTTTGGGTGGTAGAAATTTGATGACACAAATCTGTCACAAATTTCGACCGGGTTGGTACCACCGTGCACTATGCGAAAAACCCTCCATAGTAATCCAATCTCGGTTGGATTGCGTTCAGGGGTCAGCAAGTGCATAGCCGGGCAGGGGGGATTGTGGTCGCAGCACTAGCGGGACCGGTGGGTATTGGCGTAGTCTAGTGGGGGGTGGCGCGGGGCGACGCGCCGAACAGGGAGACCTGTAGAAACGGTGGTGCCGCTGGCCGCCCGCGGCATAGTACAGGGGCCCAACCGGGACTAACCACCCTGGGAGGCTGCCCCACCAGGTCGCGCATAATCCCGATATGGCTCGTCGTGCCGGTTGGTGACCGGAGGGAGCCCGGCGACCATACTCGGGGGGGTACGGGGGCCCTTCCGTTCGGCGTGTCGGCTCTCGCCGTTCCTCACATTCATAGACAAAACCAATCACCCGCGATTTGTCACGCGGTGCTGCGACGATAGTCCCCTTTTTTCACGCCTTCCCTTACCTCCTCCTTATGGCAGCGCAAAATAGAATACTGGGCTACACAGCGGCAAGACATTCTCCCACGGGCTCGCTATTTGAGGTGGAGTCCACGAACATCTGTGGGCTCCATACAAACCTCAACGCCGTCCACCAACACCTGGAGACGGCAAAACCAGCACTGCTATTTCTTACGGAGACACAAATACGCTGCCCTGACGACACGACCTACTTGCTCTACCCCGGCTATGTCCTCGAGGAGAATTTCCGTGCAAAAGCCGGGGTGTGCGTGTTTGTTAGGGCGGATGTTTGTTGTCGCCGTTTGCGCTGCCTAGAGGACCCATCCTTCTCCACCCTTTGGGTACACATAGACCATGGTTCTACGAGTCAGATCTATGTGTGCCTCTACCGCTCCCATACAGGAGATGCCGAGACAACTCGACTCTTCGAATACCTGAGTCAGGCGGCAGATGATGCGCAGGAGCGGTTTCCGAACGCTGAGCTGGTGTTTTTGGGGGATTTTAACGCCCACCATGAGATCTGGTTGGGTTCCTCTAAAACAACCCATGCGGGAAGAGCCGCCCATGCATTTGCTCTGGCGCATGGCCTGACCCAACTGGTACACGAATTTACTAGAATACCAAAAAGGTCGGACCATGAGCCCTCTCTGCTGGACCTTCTGCTGACGAGTCGCCCGGACCAGTACAGTGTTTCGGTGAGTGCCGCTTTAGGCGGATCCGACCATAGTCTGGTCCGTTCCAAGGTGCCCATTAAAGCGCCACCACGACCCGTACAGGGGAAACGGCGTCTCTGGCACTACTCGTCAGCAGACTGGGATGGATTGCGTGACTATTTTGCATCCATCCCGTGGGTTGAACGCTGCTTTGAAGGCAAGAACCCATCTGAGGGCGCAACTGCTGTCGCCGGTGAGATCAGTCTGGGCATGGAATATTATATCCCCTACACTGATGTCGCCGGTGCCCGCAGAGCCCGCCCCTGGTTCGGGCGCGAGTGCGCGGAGGCTGTTAATCATAAACAGTCCGCGTACCGCGCTTGGGTGAGGGCGCGCGCTACGTGCGATCCTGACGTGGGCCATTTCAAGGCGGCGTACAATAGAGCCACAAAGGTCTGCAAGAGGGCTTATGTCAGAGCGGATGCCCAGCGCATAGCGCGGCTTGGTCAGGAACTAGTAGCGCATCCCACGGGCAGCCGTGGCTACTGGCGACTGGCCAAAGCCGTGCAAGCCAACTTCTGCCAGCCTTCGCTGCCGCCGCTGCGCAACCCCGATGGATCCCTGGCCCATGAGTCGCAAGAGAAAGCAAATTTGCTGGCTAATCTCTTTGCGGCCAACTCCCGAATCGATGATTGTGGCATGCAGCCACCGACACTACCGATCAGTGACCATGCAATGCCTGATATTCGTATCAGGCAACGCGATGTCCGTGCAGTGCTGCAGTCACTCGATGTACGGAAAGCCAGTGGTCCGGACGGTATTCCGGCAGTGGTTCTACAAAAATGTGCAGCGGAGTTGTCTCCAATGCTTGCGCGGCTGTACCAGCTGTCCTACAGCTCGGGTACAGTGCCTTCGGCTTGGAAGGAGGCGAATGTACAGCCGATCCCCAAGAAAGGGGATCGCTCAGACCCGACTAACTATCGACCCATAGCCATCACCTCAGTGCTGTGCAAGGTGTTCGAGCACATAATTAACAAACAGCTCATGCGTCACCTTGAAGATCACTCCCTAATTAATGACCGGCAATGTGGCTTCAGGCCGAAACGGTCAACGGGTGATCTTCTGGCGTATGTTACCCATCTTTGGGGTGAGGCTATGGACAAGCACGGCGAGTCACTGGCAATTGGTCTTGACATCGCCAAAGCTTTCGATAGAGTCTGGCACAAATCGCTTCTTTCCAAGCTACCAGCCTTCGGTCTGCCCCCTAGACTATGCAACTGGGTTGCTAGCTTCTTGCAGGATCGCCGTATTCGCGTCCTTTGTGATGGACGCGCCTCGGAGTTCTTGCAGGTAAATGCTGGTGTGCCGCAGGGGTCCGTCCTGTCCCCTACTCTCTTTCTTCTGCATATCAATGACATGCTGTCTACCGGCAGCATTCATTGCTATGCAGATGATAGCACTTTGCACGGGAGTTATCATGGACGTCCTGCGGATAAGCAGTCGGATATCGCAGATAAAAGGCAGCTTCTTGTCACTGAGCTTGACCGGATCCTGAACAACATTTCCCAATGGGGCTCTGAGAACCTGGTCGAGTTCAATGCCAAGAAGACACAGGCATGTGCGTTCACAGCAAAGGTATCTTCTTTCCTTCCCCTTCCCACTCTTCAGAGCACTCCACTGCCACTGCAGGACAACCTGACTATCCTCGGTATGGATGTTCGCTGCAAACTTAATAACAAAAACTACATCGAGAGTATCATCAAAACAGCCTCGCGTAAACTCGGAGTCTTGAACAGAGTGAGACGGTTTTTCACGCCGGAGCAGCGGTGTCTTCTATACAAGACCCAAATTCGGTCCTGCGTGGAATACTGCTCGCATCTCTGGGATGGCTCCGCAAAGTACTTATTAGATGCTCTCGACAGGTTGCAGCGACGTGCGGTCCGCATTATTGGGAATCCCGAGGTCACAAGCACCCTTGAGCCTTTGCAGATGCGTAGAGATGTTGCATCCTTGGCAGTATTTTACCGTCTCTACCATGGTGAATGTTCTGATGAGCTCTTCCAACTGGTCCCGCCCTCTCCTTTCCTACATAGGACAACACGAGCAGGGCTTAGATGTCACCCGTATACGGTGCAGAATATTCCCTCAAGAACCAAGCGGTTTGGTGACTCCTTTCTTTGTCGCACCATTAAGACCTGGAACTCCTTGCCAGCTCACGTGTTTCCTTCTTCCTACAGTCCCGGGTCCTTTAAGCGGGGCGTGAAAAAGCATCTGATGAGGCCGTCAAGCTGAGTGCCACCATTGTTAACATGGTACGTGTTTGTAATGGTGACCCTCTTTTCTGAGACTTTGCCTTCAGCTTACCATCAGGCGAGGTGAAGTCAAATTGACGTGTCCTATATAAAAAAAAAAAAAAAAAAAAAAAAAAAAAAAATATATTATATATGTGTCGCAGCCAACTAGCTTATTCACCCGTTCAATTAACTGCCTAGGCTGGTAACTAAACGGCGCCATTTAATTACGGCCTGAATGATATTCAGCCGTAACGTTTACTACAACATTTAATAAACTGGCTGGCTAATGCTAAGGCCATTGGTAAGATAGGGCACCACCCCAAAATAAAATAGAAAATTGCATACATATACTCATGCCTGTAAATCCCCGAGGAGGTAAATGCAGGTATATTCACAGAAAATTAGTAAAATAAATAAAAATAAAAATCATTTATTTCGGACAGTAACGAATCCATATTTTGTTAGTATTAGTATACTTAAAACATATGTTAGTAAAATTGACAGTTATTGTTCGTAATCCATTATGTATTAATTAATGTCAAAATAGGGCAATACAAGCAATGTCACACAGTACACAGTAAATTTTTAGTAGGTACCTAATACAAATTTGTACTTTAATTAATATTGAATGTAAAAGATTTGTGAAATTTGTAATTAAATTATTTAATGTAAAAGATATGTAATTAGTGATAGGTTTATTGAGATAGCTGCGCAATCCGACTCGGTTAGGTTAGGTTAGAAGGTTAATGCCTGCGTTTTTTTATAACTATGCAATATAAATCATTTTCTTAGCTATTTGATTAAATGGCTAGGCAAGTTATTAAACGTCATCGATCCAAGCCATTTGCCTAGCCGCTTAATCAACTGGGTGAATATCATTGAGGCAGCTAATTGAACGGCGCCGTTTAGTTGCAGCTGATTGAGCTAGTTGGCTGCTACACATATGCACCTTTAGTTCGTCCAATAATATAATGTAAGTCAATTAAACAGTTAGATTTATCGCTTAATACTTTGATATTAAGAACATTTTTAGACTTTGCTGACTGTACACCCGGTCTAAACCCAAACAATAGTAATAAAATATTCATAAAACGGTCACACTTTCATTCATAATTACGATATTTCATAACAACACTAGAAAGATTTATTCTATATCGTTGAAAGTTTTATTATAGTGGAACCGATCGGCAGTGTATCGATATTTCGCGTGACGTAAGCCATTCGCACAACGAATGTGTGGAGAAAGGTTGTGAAGGATGCTTTTGGATGTGGCATTTTTATTATTTTTAATAGTAATTTTTGGTTCCCGGTAAAGTAGATTAGGGCAACTACCTCTACCCGTGGGTATCGTAAGAGGCGATTTAAGGACCTAAGACAAAGTGCCCGCTTGCGCCAAAAGGCTCAACCATTCTTGATGTAGGTCTAAAAACATCTCTAGCTACATTTCTTTTACAGTGGTACTTTTCGACTAATTTACCTCAATTCATTATAATGAAGCATACAATACATGAACAATTACAATCCTCCGGATCAAATATTAACATTTGTATGAATTTAACGTAAGAGGACAAATGTATTGGATATAATAGCAATTATATATGTTATAAAGTGAAAAAAAATCCTTAAGTAAAACAAATAAATTAAAATACTAAGTTTTTTGTACTCCATCAACCTTGAAAGGGCATATTTAGAGAAACATACCCTATGGCTGAAAACAAGTTCTATTACTAAGACACGCACCTGTCTGTCTGTCACTAGGATGAATCATGATAGCAAGACAGTTGAAATTATCACGTATAATGTATTTCTTTTTCCGCTATGACTAAAACAATAGCCTTCCAATATCGGGAGAGGCCTATGTCCAGCATTGGAATGGGACAGGCTAATAGATTCATTGATATAATAACAAATACTAAAAAAATAAAAAACCAAAAACGTTTATTACCCGACTGCGCCAGAAGGAGGGTTATGTTTTTCGAGAGTATGTTTTTATGTATAATTGTTGGGCACGCTCTGCAGCCTGAACGGCTCGATGGATTTTAGCTTGTGAGGTGTCGTTAGATTCGTATTTACTGTGAGAGTGGCACTGGGTATATCAAAATAATAAAATAAAAACAAAATGGCGGCTTTTGGTAAAATAGAAAGTTCACTCCAATTTATCGAGTGAGGAATCGTAATGCCGGAAATTAAAAGACGATTACAAAAATACTTCATAACTAAAAAGTATGAATTAAAATATATTTTTTTAAATAAAAAACCCGAGTGATGCTGAAAAGATCGAAACAAGCTTTATAGCAGGCGGTACCCATTTGCAAATATCAAACCCGTTGAAAATTAATGGGTACTGCCTGCTATAAAGCTTGTTTCGATCTTTTCAGCATCAGTCGGATTTTTCATTTTTAATAATTTATTTTAACACATCCATTTTAACACTGTGCCCACATCACTCTAACATCGTCAACAACAACGTAATAACACCATCAATGTTGTGATTTCCTCTGCGGCTCTGACATTCATTCATTCACTACTCTATTATTTAGTTCAATTGATAGTGTAATCATTGCCGTAGTTTTTTAATATGTAGTTGTGTTTAAACCATAATTAAGTATCGTAAAGTATTGAAACAAATAATAACACATTTTATATTTTACACTTTTTCTTTTTTGGTATTTCTTATGGCTGGTTTGCGTGACCACTATCTCACCATGACGCGTGATGACGTGGTCTACGGTGAAACACTTTTGCCTAAAACACTATTCACTTTAGTCTTGAATACCCAAGTAGAAGCTACCCGGAAACACATTCGGGCAGGACATTCCACTTCTTGCCAGTACACATGATGAACATATCAACCAATCGTTTATATATGTATATATATATATATATGTATATTGAAATAACATCCATGTAATCCATGTAACCCGTGTTTATGAAAATAAATGAATCTGAATCTGAATCTTTTTTTTTTCATGAGGAAATCCCTCCTCCCCCAAGAGTACTCTTCACAGTTTTTTTTTTCCACTGAGGTGGTTACCGTGACCTAAGAAGCTGTGCAACATCAGGAGGAATATGTAGACTTATAGAGAAAATAAAATATAGAGGGGATAGGGTTTTTTTATATCACTTAGATGGCAGACAAGCACACGGCCCACCTAAAGGAAAGTGGTTACCGTGGCCTATGGACGTGTGCAACACCAGGGGAGTCACACTCGTGCTGCTGATTCTATACAGAGAGTTTCTGTGTCGTCAGTATAGAAGACAAAGCAGGAATAGCCTTTGGTCTTCCCACCGTCAGCACAAAAACTGTCCAGTGAGCTCTGGCTCTGATTTATTCTGTAGTGAGGAGGTACTTCCCCAGTCGGACTGATCAAATAAAAAACTAACAGTCCATCGGGTGTGGTTATGTCGTATTCAAACTGACTAAAAAAAACCGCATACCGCCTTGGGTTTTCAGATATCGGGTTTAAAATGTTGATGTTTAAATTGAATTTGAATTGAATCCCTCTTGGGTGTGAAAACGAACTTCTGCAGGTAAGCCTGGTCGCTTCCCCTATTAAAAACTTATTAAAAAATCAGTCTCAATCTGTCAAAGTCAAATGAAATGTCAAAAACGATAAAAAAGAAAGACCTCCCCCACCCAAACCCTCTAAAATCCAACCACTCGTCCTGAACGTCCACCTGAATCTCGTGGGGGGAGAACACATGGAAACAAATTTACTGTTGTGGCTAACGTGGCTCTGGTACACTTGACATTGGCGTCTCGCCATTAACAATTTTATGATACACTAGCGATCCGCCCCGGCTTCGCACGGGTGGTAAAAACGTTCCCGTGGAAATCCAACATAGCCTATGTTACTCAGGGTGAATGAAGCTTTCCAATCGTGAAAGAATTTTTGAAGTCGGCACAGTAGTTTTTGAGTTTAGGCATTACAAAAATACAAATATCTTTCCTCTTTATAATAGTAGTGTAGATGTAGATTTTACTTGACATTGGCAAGATTGTGGCGATTTGCTGCAGATGCCATTTTGAAAAAGTTGAGGTTAGAAAAAGATTTTTTTTGCTGATCACGATTTCAATGGAAAGACGGTTTTTTTTTTTGGAAAATTAAACCTCTATCTAATGTCATATACAACCATGATGTCAATGTTCTTTCTTGAAAATTGTGTCACAAAAAAACGAAGCGTTGATTTTAACAAATTGACACTGAATTCGGATTTTTTTTATTTATAGTAATTAGCATTTATACCTTAAAAGATTACGTAGACCAAAAAAAACTTATATAATCTTACCTAATTACTATAAATTCGCAGTTATAAATAGAGAACTCATAGATTAATAAATTATGTTCGTATATTTGTTGCGTAAAAGCAAACTTGCCTACAATGGGCTCGTCGACTTCCTATCTACTGTGATATAATATCCGATTGTGTGTTCATTAATTTATAGTCTCTACGATAACGATACGCAGGCGTAGCCACGGAATTAGCATAGTTATGGAACTAACAGCGGATGTGGGTAAACATACAATCATTACATGTACAAAGTTTTTTTCAACAGTAAACATAAAGAAAATGACATTGTCCGCTTAACGGCAATTAGCTCACACTCTGCTATGTAGGACTAAAAATCATACTTGGCGAAATCTGGGATGTACAGACGTTTTAGGATTGACAGCATCTAGAATTGGAGTCTGAAATCTTCATCTTCTGAACTCTACCCAAGCTCCTTACCATATGGTTGGGTGCAGTCAACTGATGAATCGAATCCAAAAAAAAATAACTGGCAGACATAATCATTAGGTAGCAGCGGCTCCCGTAAAAGCCATAAAACCAACCAAAACGTGGAGAAACAGTAAGTGGGACCGCGGGCTAAGATGAAAGCCTTCGGAAGCGACCGGGACTTACGCTAAGATGATGATAAATATCTGAATAACACACTCATGTTTAATTACATATATACAGTACTAGCTTTTGCCCGCGGCCCCGCCCTCGTGGATGATGGTTATTCCGACCAAACGTAGCCTATGTCCTTTCTCAAAGTCTAATCTACCCCTACACCAAATCACATATAGTATACACGTATACAGTATAAATACACCATAAAAATACACTAATAGGAAATATACAGAAAATCATTATGTTTGAAGACAAGTATTGACGATATTTTAGAAGAAAAACACTTTAGAAAAAAAATGCCTTGTGTTTCTATACCTTTTTTTATAAAGTATAATTTAGTAAACTAAATAAAATCGGTCTTCTTTTTCGGAGCCGGAGGAGAAGGTTATGTCGGACTCGAACCGACTAAACCGCAAGCCGTCTCTGGGTCGTAGTGCTAGCCCGAAGGTGAGGTTGTCATGCGGCATATCCCTCGCACCCAGGCTGACCCAAGGCCATCCCTCTCGGTCTGGCCCTCCTCGGAAATAAAATTGGTCATTTATCTACGACAATTTTGTTTAACATATTGCATGCCATTACTTGTAGCTGAAAATGGCTGAATAGTTTATGCAGAAGACCTGTGTTTCACCATAAACAATTTGAATTTGAATTATTTTATTTTCTTTTTCAGGAAATATATCCGTTTAGATAAACTTAGAAAGCATAATTTTATCTAAATACCAATTACGTCCAAATCGAGAAAGTGGTTTTCTAAATAAGAGTATAAATGCGGGGCTTAGCCAACCTAACCTGTAAGCTGATTTACCTGCTGATCAACGAGCGAAGACCTGGCAAAGGCTATAGCGGTTTTTGCCAGCTTCTACTTCTTTCATATTAAGACTAAGTAGACTAAGCAAATGTTTATAAATAGACCAAAATAAAATACCCGTTGAGTTTCTTGCCGGAGTCTTCTCAGGCCGGGCCGCGTTTCGAATCGGTGGTCCATTTGCTAAATTAGTCTGGAATATTGTTTTTAAATTTGATGGGAATAAATGATTTTGGACTTTGACCTTCACTCTGCCTTGTGTTTCTTCTTCTGCTTCTGTAGTGACAGCGCAGAAAATGTGTTTTTGGAGGGTCAGCAGTACGAATGTGACTCCCCTACTATTGCACACGTCCATAGATCACGCTGAACACTTTCCATCAGGTGAGCCGTGTGCTTGTCTGCCACCTGAGTGTTATAAAAAAATCTGACTCAATCCCTAGGGGAATGCTTACGTTATTTATACAGTAATCCCCTCGGGTGACTAGTAGAAAAGTACATACGTACATACATATAATCACGCTTTTATCCCCGGAGGGTTAGGCAGAGGTGAATTAACAGCGACATTTCACCAATGTGTATTCGGTCCCACGTAATAGGGGGTGAGCCCATTGCCGTATTCCGGGCTCTATTATTGACTCGAGCCATGCATTTGAGGCTGAGTCTGGGCTGTACATATCTGTCTGATGTTAAAGTTAATCAGCCCTATCCCTTAGTCGCCTTGTACGACACCACATGGGAAGAGAAGGGGTGGCCCAAATTCTACTCTGCCGGGGACCACGTAAACTTTATTTATTTCACAAAATAGATTTTCAAATTTAAATAGTTTTGATACAAATATGAAAATCGGTTTGGTGACTCCTTTCTTTATCGCACCATTAAGACATTGAATTCCTTGCCAGCTCACGTGTTTCCTTCTTCCTAAAGTCCCGGGTCCTTTAAGCGGAGCGTAAAAAAGCATCTGGCGAGGCCGTCAAGCTGAGTGCCACCATTGTTAACATGGCACATGTACGTAAAGGTGATCCTCTTTCTTGAGACTTTGCTCAAGGCAAAGTTTTGTATTTGCTTACCAATAGGTAACTAAATACAAATATCCTATACAAAAAAAAGTTAATAATATTAAATTGATTAAAGTGTTCATGAAACTATAAGCCCTGTTACTTAAACTAGGGTCTGCTTGTACGGTTACCGGAGATAACACTCCATCTCTGACTATAATCTTTAGATATGAGATTGTCTAAGAAATTTTCTCTGCACCCTGGTGGCTCTGCCAGTTTCTGTTAGACGGCTGGCGATCAGGTCTTTGCCTGCGCTGGTCTAATAGAAGGTGTACCGGCTCAAAGGTCTGCCTGGAACCCGAAGTTCTTGATAGGTTTCATATACTAAATATATTTTATTGGGAATTGATTTATTGTTTTCTAAATGTCTATAAAACATTTTTGAATTAAACTGTACTAAATGAATGAACATGGCATGTTTAACGTTAAGTTAAATTTAAGATGTAGATACAGTCGACCTATTGATGAAGATGGTATCATTAGTACTGACAGAAAAAATGTCTATCTTATTACAAAGCTTAATGTTTTGCTGTAATAATTAGCTTTTATACAGCTAATGCAATCCAAAAAAACACAAAACAATAAATTAATACAAAAGACATCAACGCGCTGCGTGTTTTTATACACTAGTTTCCATTTAATTGTTAATAAATCGTATCGCTTCGCTAACAAAGGGCTCATTCATAATAATGTGTAAGTAGAGTATTTAATAAATCTGTTTGTTTTAAAGAAAGCGTAAACGTACAACTTTCTCTAATAATAGTTCTCATTAAAAAACCCTTTTCAAACATTTCTTTAATTAAGTGGATTGTTTTAGTCGTATCTTAGAGATCTAACCTCCATGCTCATGCGGTGGTCGAAACTAAAATGTGTAAGATATGCTTGGCTCGTGAAAGCGAGCCGCGCGCGCTGTAACATACGGGGGCACTTTGCGGCGAGCATGTTAGGGCCAACATGTTGGGCGCCAATGCTCGTATTTAATTGGTAACGGTGATAATTGAAAAATAACATTACATTATTTCCACGTGCATTAATTTAAACATTCTAATTTATCTTACAGATAGTTTTTATTTTAATTTTTTAGTTTTGTTTTCTTTCTTTAGATTCAACTTTTTTTCTTCTTAATTTTTTTTAACATTGTATATTAATGTATTTAAGAATATATTTTAGGGAATTTAATCGAAATAAAATAAAAATTGTAAATATTAACAATACTAACGTTCGATAACTTTACTACGGCTATACTCACGTCACTCGTCAGGATGCGCCCGACTAGTTTCGGACCCAACCGGAGTCCTTATTCATGAGCAGAGTCCGCATCCTGACGAGTGACGTGAGGATAGCCGTAGTAAAGTTATCGAATTGAAAAATGGCTCACGATAGTTTCTATACAAAAATACTAATACTATTACTACTTGTCAAAAAGTTGTGGCGGGAAAACGAAAGGAATAACATTATATGTAAGGAAGAGAAGAAATAAATTTTCTCCAGGATAAGCAGTTGGTTTCAAAATTTTTTAAAGACACGCCTGTAAATCCTGGAGGGGTAAATAGAATTGTATTAATTGACAACCATATTTCTCCAATTATAATTTCAATTCCACATTATAGAGGGCTAGCCTATTGCCGACAAGTGACACTTTGTTATAGGCTGTAAGTTTATTGTCTTATGGAGAATAGCCCTGTCCTTTATTCGTCTTCTACTACATTCACGAGAAGACATGTCCACTTCACTCAAAACCAATCTGATGTAATTTTTTTTTTTTCAATTTTAATTTTCTAAACTTGATAAAAAAATGTCACTGTAATTAACATCAAAATTAAACAAAACTTTTACTATGATCGTTATTTAACACCAAACATACACAGATTATTGTTTATTTGCGCTCTCCACACTACTTCCAAAAGAAAAGCCTGCGCTAAACCTCTTCCATTAATCGGCAGGTGCACCAACTTACAGATGAAGTTGGCTTCAGGCTGATTTTCCTAGACTCAGCAACTTAATAATCGATTTACCATCAATTTAACGCACGCTATCTCCAACCCAACTTGCTCGCCAACATGCTCGTCTAATTTACCATCTGTATAACACAACACTTCTGATATAGCCAGACAGCGTAAAATAAAACACTTTTTACAACATAATGTCACATTTATATAATATTTTTATATTTTATGAAGTTTTTTTTAGTTTTAGTGTTTAAAAGTAAACGACTCTCTAAACTTTACAAGTTTCTTGTATTTCTGGTGTCGTGAAATTTATTTGCTTATTAACTTTCTTTTCGTTTAAAAAAATAAATACATATAAAAATGTAATAAATAGTAGAGTTATGCATATGTGGCTTCAAATAGACTCTTATAACGGTGGACTTCACATACATTGGCAAATTGTACTGTGATTCCTAGGGAATTTTGAGGGCATTATGGAACTCAGAGATAAATGTATTCCTGGTAATAGACTGCCATGGTAGACAGAATTCTGATACAATCACTTCCAGAGACAATTTTTTTATACCTCTGAGATGGCTGACAAGCACACGGCCCACCTGATGGTAAGGGGTTACCGTGGCCTGAGGACGTGTGCAACACCAGGGGAGTCATACTCGTGCTGTCAACTCTGTGGACAAGACAAAGCAGGAATGCCTTTTTCCACCTTTAAAAAAAAAGAAAACAACATAAAACCTATTTACTTTAACACGGAGGTAAAAGTAAATAGGGTTTATGTGATAATGATGGTGCCGAAATTATTACACAACTTTTTTTCTTTTGTTAAAATCTCAGACTCGGAACCTTGGTGTACGTTTTTAAAGTTGCTTTGCACGCACCATTTTATCTTTTACTCGCTCAGATGGGATGAAAAGTTACGTGTTGCACTCAAGTGCAAAGATTTTTCACCTCGTGCTCGTTTGATTCCCTCGCCAACGCTCAGAATTCTATTTTTTGAACCACTTGCTGCGCACCAAAGCAGGAATAGCCTTTGGTCTTCCCACTGACAGCGCAAAACCTCTGCAGTCAGCTCTGGATACTCTACTCCCCGCCAGGAACACAATACGAGGTTATTATGGTCGCGGTATTCTGTAGGTTACTTCCCCAGTCGCACTGCTCAATTGGACGGACATACCGTCGTGTCCTACCTCATTGCGTGTCTTTGTGGCCTAAGTTAATTTCACCGGTAAGTCGGTGATGAACGAGGCGATGGTTGGAGGCTTTCGTTAGAGTTGTAAGGTTAGGCGACGGTCAAAGCTAAAAATCAAAGCTGTGTCCCGCCCACTGCCACTTCAACGAGCTAATCCGCTGGGCTACGTCGGTTACTTTTGTTCTCCTACGGATTTAATCATTTGTGACGCGATCACGTAGGGAAATACCGGGCATAGCCCATTCCATATGTTCAACAGTGGACTATGTACTGAGGATGTGCTGACGATGATGTTGATGAAAGTAAAATATTCTTATGACAGATAGTTTTAAATATATTTGATTTTGAAATTTCAATTTCTCGAGCCGCCCGAAAACGTTCCATACAAAATCGCATCACACTGTGACGTCATAGTATGCTGGCACGTAGTGTAAATGAATGAAGTGAAGGAGAGCATTTATCTTAGTGCACGTTGCGTTTACACGTGTGCAATGTTTGCTTATACTGTTGATTGATGGCACTTGGTGGAACGTGCTACACATCTTCAATAAAAACACTTGTACTATTCCAGCCGGTCAGTATATTAATAAATAATATGGAATAGAACAAGTGTTTTCATTGAAGATGTGTACAATGTTTAAAAAGATTGATTTGAAATTTAATAAGGAATTTTAAAAGTTATAAATTTTATCTTGTTTTGATTGTTGAATTTTAGAATTGAATTAGAAATAATGTAAATTCATAGTTTCAGTTTAGTTAGGCAACATCTTAATTTACTATGCGTATTGTTTGAGAAAAAACTACGAAATTAAACAATATTGGTGATGATCCGTTGACTCAGGACACTACCCTAATGGCAGGGAGTGAGACTACCCAAGACACAGGCAGCAGACCTAAGGCCATCTCCGGTTCGAAGATGACCTCATCGGGTGGTAGTTCTAGAACTAAATAATTGTGCAAATGAGTGTACTGAGGCAATTAGAGGCCCAACACACTCAATTACAGACACATCCAAACACTTCTATCAACCTATGAAGTTATCTGTATTATTTAGCAAAGCGCCATCTGTTATAATCCACTCGAACTAAGTAGCAAGTCTATTCTGAAGATCAAGGTCAATAGCTCGGTATAGCACGTGCACCAAATCAAACAAATCCCAATACATATAACACTTTCTTTTACATTTTTGATCACTTTTCATATGAATCATAGAAGAGCACATTAGTTGTTTTGTAAAAACTAACGATTTCCGATAGATGGCGTTTTTGAACAAGATTTTAAAGATTAATACTTTATGCAATTAACATGAAAAAGTAAGTATCTTTTATCTTATGTCAAATTAAAATCACTTAGATGACAGAAAAACGCATTGCCTACCAGATGGAAAGTGGCTACTTCCATAACCCACGATACCGATGTTCTGTAGTCAGACTAGTTATTAGTTGCTATTTTTTTATTTCACTTAGATGGCACACAAGCACATGGCCCATCTGATGGGAAGTGGTGAAATGAGTATCATGGCCTACGGAAGTGTGTAACGCCAAACTCAGGTCAGACTCTCGCTGCTGACCCTACCTATCAATGTCCCTCTTGAAGAATTCCATGTAGTCGTCGCTAGGAAAACCATAGAAGGGAGGTCTTTTCACAGCTCGAGTTGGGTCCCTAAACATAGTGTGGCATCGTACATTCGCGTCTCACATCGTTTACATCGCGTCTGAATTAACGTCAAAAATGATAGTAAATAGAACAATAAAACATAATAAATTATATCCCAAGAAGAAACGGAAGTCATTTTTATTTCATTTTATTTAAATTAAAAAGTCTAGATTGTCGTCTGATCTGCCAACTGCGAGAGGCAAGAGATCAGAGCCAGAGCTTCGTTCATCAATCAGCAGCTGTACAGTAAAATCGGTCGACTTGGGCTCCAACGATCTTAATAGATCATACCGTCTACACAGTTTAAAATAAGTAACCTATAACAAAGCCTATGAAGCCCAACAGTTTATTTTTAGTTTGACCGCACTAATCTCAAGAACTACTAGTTCGAATTAAATTTTGTGTTGAATTGCCCATTTATCAACAATGTTATAAGGCTACATATCATCACGCTATTACTCAAGGAAACGAAGCAGTTAGGTCAGATGGGGTGCGAGGGATATGCTCTATAGCTACCTCAACTTCGGCCTTGCACTGCGACCCACTGACGGCGTGCGGTCTAGTCGGTTCGAGTCCGACATAACCTCCCCCTCCGGCTGCGGCGGGGATAATTTCCGCGGGGATTTCCCGCACGTTAAAAAAGGAAACGAAGCAGTTATCATAAATGTCAACCAATCCTGATGGATTTGATACCAATGAATTTTTAAGATCGTACAAAATGGCGCACATTGGGACAGGCCTATGTCCAGCAGTGGACTGCAGTGGGCTAATTGTTTGATTAATATGACTGATTTTTTTTGAAAATGAAATTGAAAATTCGATTTTTCTTAGAGAATTAATAAATTGCAAGTTGCAAGCTTATATGGCCTAAAGGGATGAAGCATAAGTTTCTCTATAATTCGTTCGTATGTTGTAAGAAAAATAAAAAATATTCTATGATGAGTTTACTAATCACTAATCACGGTAAAAGTCAATCTCGAACTGAACAATGGCGTCTTTGGGAAAACAACACAATGGCGATAATTATTTAATCTTACAAACAACATTTTCACCGAGATGTTCTTGTGTACAATTACGTGCACTTATAGGTAATGATGAGACAATCTGCCCAACGACAGTGAGAGTTCTAGACCAGTGGCTGTACGAGTTTCTTCTTAGAACGTATGGTTTTATTTTTATTAAAATCTAAATAAAAATAAGTACTAGAATATCTGCTTATTGACGGACTATAGTGCAAGTTCTCTGACCTCCCAGATATGAGTCGAAAACTTACGCTTGAGTCTCGTTTATCAATTAGCGCTGTACTAGCGTATAGGACGGTGAGGTTGGCTCGGCAACGGAGAGCTTGATAAAACCCCTTACACATAATGTTCCGTTCCCATACACCACTTACTCAAGGATTTTACCACATATACTTCAATAAACTGCTCTTTCTTTCTGAACTGATCGGAAGTAAGAGAATTCCCAATTAAGTAGTCCGACTGGGGGAGTTTCCCAGCCCTACAGAATACACCAGCCATAATAATCGCGTGTTGTGTTCCCGGCGGTGAGTAGGGTAGCCAGAGCTCACTGGAGAGTTTTTGTGCTGTCGGTGGGAAGACCAAAGGCTTGTTCTACTTTGTCTGCATTGACGCTTCAGAAACTCTGTTTTTACAGGGTCGGCAGTACGAGTGTGACTCCCCTAGTGTTACATACATCCATAGGCCACGGTTACCACTTTTCATCAGGTGAGCCATGTGCTTGTCTGCCATCTGATTCTTATTGCAAGAATTGACACTCCTACGTCGCACAAACTGCAACGAATCCCCCACACGGAAGGAGTTTGACTTGTATAATATTTATAATAAGTTTCAACACCAAATACTTAGCATTCAAATTAAATTATTACGCTCACACAGCAAGATACCAATCTGTCTGTACGGCCGTTAAGGATATAAGTGTCATCATACATATTGATGTGTATGACATCCGTGTGGACAATATATTAATATTAATTATCCGAGTACTACCAAAAGCGAGGTTTCCACTTTTACTAACTAATTTGCAATTTTATAAATATTCAGCGAATTACGTCACATTCACTGCAGGCGGACATGAATTTCAACTAGAGAGTTCTGTTATATATTATAAATCATATGGTTATTTATATTATTTAATTGTTTCAGTGGCGCAGTGGAGGTTATAGCGAATAATGTACGTGAGGTTACAGGTTCAACTTATAGTTTGTACTTATTGGCAGAAAGCTTGTAGTTATAGTACAAATTTATTGTACCCGCAGAGGTATTGTTATTCAAATTCCCGACGGTTAAAACAAGATACATTCAATAATTCAAAAGCATTAGCAGCCGCGGTAGCCTAGTGGTATGGGTAATGGCCTGCTGAGACGAGGTCTCGGGTTCGATCCCAGGTTTTACCATGGCACACACCAATGACTTCGATGCTTTTCGAAGTTATATGTGTATTTATCGCAGGTTTATAAGTGCCCGGTTAATGGCAATAGGCTCGCCACCTATAACATTGGGACCTGAACATAAACTGGCGAAATGTTGGTGCTAGCACCTCTGCCTACCCCTTCGGGGATATAGGCGTGAGTTTATGTTATGTAGAGTACCTTAGATGTTAAAAATAGGTTGCGAGGCTCCAGGTTCGTATTCTGGCCATTACACTATTGACGAGAATCTAGGGTTTAACGCAAATACTAGTAATTTTTGTTGGTAATATCTTTACAATACAAATATATAGAAACCTATTATTTATCGTCCACACTAATCTAAGAAACTACCCTAAAAAATTAAAAACTTACTAAAGTAAGAAATATTTTCATTGTACTCGTATTTGGTTATTTCCAGCTTGAAAGACAGGCTAAGGAACCTCTTTTTAATATACATGTACATAATTATTTACAATTTACATTTATCCTATTAACCTACATTAGGTTTTTGCAGAATAAACTGTTCCCTTTAAAGATATAAAACAAAATAATTATATTACACAGGTTTATACATTATACATATTACAGAGGTTATGCACAATGGCTGGGATTTGAGTTTGGCATAAAAAGTTGAAGACAATTTAGGTAAATATCTCATTAGCAATGACAGAACCCGGCGCATGGTGCTCGGCTGTCAACATAAGTCCCTGTATGATACGGGATGCTCCAGCTCGTGCGGTCACCTGTACTAATATTTTTTAAGGTTATTTTTATATTGAGTTATTAAAGTTTATTAATAAGGTCGTGTAAAATGTACTTAGAAGTTGTTTTTTTACCGCAGAAGTTTTTTAATTTATTTTACTTCGGTGGCAGACTAGCACACGGGCCACCTGATGGAAAGTGGTTAACGTAGAATATGGACGACCGCAACCTCTCTTTAGCACTTTGGCTATGTAAATATTGTTTCGGGTTCACTTCCATTAAACCCACCTATTATATTGTTATAAACCAAATCACTTAAACAGTTGCATACAAAAAATACTATAATGACATCAATATGCTAATTTTACCGAAATTTATAGCTCGAAAGTGTTATATACTGCGTAGAATTACATCACAAAACGCAGTACCTCACGATAAAGATCCCAAATTGAATCCAACCGAACACTGCCACTCCGTGCGTTACTTCAGTTTACAAGAGTATTTATCAAGTTAGATCAGTATTTAGAAAGTATGTGAGCTACAGATCTGAATTAAGATAAAAAATAATATGTTGGAAACATGTAAAAGCAGTTTTAATTATTAGAAGATAGGTTATGTAACTGTTAATGGGGGCTTATGAAGGTTGGAACAGTTAATATTATAGCTCGGTAACAACAAGATTTGGTAGTGCCCGTGGCTCCATTCACGTGAATGTCAGCTACCACAATAAAACCTTTTTTAGCCTTTCTCAAGCTCATCAGGCTATCTTCAAAATTACGAATTTTCAAATAAACTTTCATTCACAATTTTACAAAAAAAAATCGAAATAGTGGTTGGCCTAAGTGTTTTGCCGTGCTTTGGTTTATTTTTATACCAAAATTAATTAAATTTGGTTCAGTAGTTTCAGCGTGATAACGTAATAGCCAGGTAGATGACTAAACAAAAATATACAGAAAGAAAGTTACAGGATAGAGGCATTTAAAGGTGGTTCTGGAGAAGGATGGAGGGGATACGCTGAACGAAACAGTACTAAACAAGGAACAAGAAAGAAGGAAGGAAGTTTGAATATGATCGAAAACCGAAGAGAAAAAGATGATTGGCCACCTGATGAGATACGACTTATTTAAAAAAATATCGTGAAAGGGAAGGTGGAGGCAAGAGAAGAAGAAGTAGACCAAGAGGAACGCTTGTGACGGATAAGAGAGAAGAGTGGCGATTACTGGAACAAGAGCACAGCCCTTAAATCAGACAAAAGAATAAGATGATGTTTGATTCATAAACTTAACAGAACCTATATTATACTAAACATGTCCTACCAGAAAAGCCTAATAATCGAGCCTATGGCCACACAACAATATATACTTATACTAACCAAAAAACTGACAAAATAATTATTCAAGTCAAAAAAACTATTCCAAACGAATCGTGCCTAATGAGAATGACTCACGCGCATATCAATCATTTTCTACATCTCCAGAACTGAAGCCTAATAACTGTAGGTAATAATCTGTCGAATATGATGTTACCGGCATGTTTTAACACAAACCAGTCTGCTGCCACTCCTTTCAAATACTAGTCATTATGTTAAGCAATTTAGATATTAAAAAATGTATAGAAATCTGAATTTAAATTTGATCACTGTTAGCATACACTGCGGTTCTGGCCCACATTGTGAATAGTTAGTGTAGTTGGAATTGTTGGAATGTTACGCAAAATACGCAAATGTACTATATAAAAATAAGTCGGGTTTTCCTTCCTGACTCCAGAACGCACGAACCGATTCCACGGTTTTGCATTCGTTGGAAACGAGACCTTTCCAACGAATGCAAAACCGTGGAAATCGGTTTCGAAATAGGCTCCGTGAGGTTTATAGCAAAGAAAATTCAGGAAAACCGACATCCACGCGGGCGGAGCCGCGGGTAACAGCTAGTTATTTATAATATTTTTACTGGAATTAAACCGACTGCAAAAAAGGAGGAGGTTTCTCATCGTTTCATCGTTTATGATTTAGGAACCAATATTCGCGATATAATTGATGTTATTAAATATAATTTTTAGAATGATTTTATATAGTTTTATCTGCTTATGGGGCGAATCTTGTAGTATGGCAGGCGGAGGGGGTAAAATATTTAACTTCAAATATTATGATAGGAATTTAAGGAGGTTATATTTGACTTATCCCTCTCAAAAGACTTTGATTTTTATTTACTGTTATTTCTCATTAAATAACTAATTGATCATCATTATTAGAGATTCACATTCGCCGAAAATGTAGTGACCGAATATCATGCAAATTGCTATTTTTTGTTTTATGTATCATTCAATAATGACTTTATCACAAAAACACCCGTACCACCCTCTTGTTAAGATCCATGTGAGGCCCAAACATTGATGTCGCACGCAAACTTAGCCACTTAACGATATATGAATGGGCTATGAATGAAGGCACCTACCAATATGGTGCGAGTATCACCAAGACTGATAATTACTACCAGGCTATTCATAAAGTATGACTAACCTACCCACTTTGCAGGAGATTTATGACCAAATAATAGCAATCCACATCGTTGTGTGATTTCACAAGATGCCCTACCTTTGACCTGGTGCGAAAGCAATTTAAATAATCATTCGAATAGTTTGAAAGTGAGGTGTGGAGGAAAACGAAAGTTCCGACAACATGTCGTGTTAACGATGAGTTTCAAAAATTAGCCATATTGATCGAGCGCCTTTTAGATTAGACGATGTTATTTGTCGTGAGGATGTCGTGTGTCAATTTTATGATCTGACAGTTCTTTAGAGAGTTTTTTAACTGTCCACTGGTAGTAATAATAATAAAACAATATATAATATATGTAAGTGTTTAGTTAGTACTATCTAAAACATTTTAATGTCACTTTAGTGGAGTACACTTGAGTACCAGAGGATTATTAACATAATTTATTCCTCTGGTTCTCAGAAGTTTGCTGGATGAGAACTCATATTGAGTTTAGGTTGTTTTTGTATATAACTTATGCATTACTTTATGTATCATCTCTACTGTGTATATAATGAAGAATTAAGAATAAGATATGTTAAAGTAACAAAGGTTTGAATATCGTTTAGAATTAAAAGTTTTTAAGTAAAATTCGAATCAAAAGAAATTCACAACAGGCAAAATTGTGTAGCGTTTATGCTAATCGAGTAATTAAAAGATACACTGCACAAAATTATAGGGGCCGCTTCTTATTGTGAAAAGTTTCATATACAAAATATTCAATTTAGCAAAATAAACCATTGGCAATTATTTAATTTGTGGTAGCAGAAGATAAACAGATAAGTATGGGGTATACCTTTTCATTTAAAGACGTACAAAAAGGTATATTTCTAACTGCTTTTAAACTCGCGCGTTGCATGATATATAATTAAGAGAACGGGCATTAACGCCATTATGATATAGGTACTTACATACCTTACATTGCCTGACGTTTCGACCAGGTTACACCGGCCGTGGTCACAGGCTGACTGGCTCAGCGGTGCACGCCCGCCGCCTTCGGTAGTAGGTTCTTCATCTACCCGCACATTTTCAATATTTTCTTTTCGCCATGTAACGTCACATATCACACTCACAGTGTCTCTTTTCTGTAAGTAAATTGTCCGGTGTCTATCCGCCTGCGAATTTTAATACGACTAAGGAATTCTTAATTAAATAGGCATAGAAGGTTCTCTTAATTAAATAGGCATATTATTATCTCTATTATATCTGGTTCACCAACTGCACAATGATTCATACAATTCCCCTAGTTTAAAATAAATTATCTCTATTCGCAAGTTAAATAATAATTCCTCTGTACTATGTATGTAATAAATACTGCCTAGTATAGGCAGTATTTATAGCTACAATGTTATATACTTTGATCATATTTTGTATGTTATCAATACTAACTACTGTGGCTAATTTATGTTATTTTTATCTAATTGTAAAACTATTAACAAAATAATTATGTCAGTTACCTACCGATCCGACAAATCGTATCATATAAACGAAATCATATTCTCTACCTATACGTCTTAACTTTCGATATCGATTGATAGGCGTCACAGTCACTCTCGTTCTAACACGACACATATTGCTACCGTCTCTTTCATTCACACAAGATTTTATGGATCGTCTAATTGTGTACGACATAATGGCTTTCTAATAGTCATTAGAGATATAACAATACTTTGTTTACATCGTTACATCGGGTTATATCACGACCCATAGCATGTAATGTGTAAAGGCCAATTTAGACGGCGATAGTTTCTCGCATGTTACGGTTCGAGAAATCGTACGCTACCATCACTAGCAATAATAGCCATCCCATTTTTGTATCACAATCTTTACACACAGGCAAATACTAAATTCTCCTCTATGATAATATTAAATGGGATGCGCTTGTGACTTATTTCCAGGCGATAAAAAAGACCCGCGTACTGCACTCATGATAGCAAATGGGACAAAATCTGTTTCTCTCAAATTCCGTTTAGATGGGCATTGTCAATAATCAATTGCAAGGTAATTGTCGCCAAAGTGGAAGAGCCAGTGTGTTTTGTTTCTGCGAATGTTTAACGAAGCAATTTTTTGTCGATATTCTATCTTACAGGTGAGGGACTCTCCCTATCTAAATGGGCCTTTAGAAATGGAGTGAGCGTTGGCGCCAGTTTTGACTTTTGAACGAGAAACTGCGCCACGCTTAGACAGATTGACTTCTAAGTCATGACTTTAAACATCCTTATATCATGCCGGTCTCTTGTGACATTCACTGACGATCACCACGGACGAAGCAGCGGGCTAAAGCTAGTACTGACATAAGACACTTAATTGGAGTTTGTTGCTCTCTTCTGTTCTTCTCCACCAGCGCCTTGAAAGCGGTGATAAACTTAGGTTAAGTAGAATTTATTGACGTCAATAAGAAACAATAATGTTGTTCTAAATTGAATAAAAATCTTTGACTTTGACTTTGAATTAATTTACGAAAAGTGAGTTTTTTATAAAATTAATGGTCATTTGATTTATATAGTTAAAATAAGGGAGATTTATTCTCATAATCATTTCTTGACATCTGTCCATTATACTACACTTAATAATATTTGACATGACATAATATATGACACATTACATGACATCACACATGTACATAGTAGTTAATATATTTGAAAAAAATTACACTGCAATATATAAATTTTAACATGTTTCACGCCACCACAATAACTATCCTATGACCGCAGCTTCACAAACATTTTTAATTGATGTCAGTTTTCACGACTTTTGATTGTGTTTCCGGATCTATTCAACCGATGGCGATAAAAGAAACACAAGGCTTTCAGTCTAATCAAGACCTCTCAAATGAAAAAACCTTATCAAATTTCAATCAATAGTTTTTGCTTCCATTCTGAATAGAGACTAATAAAACAGAAATACAAAAATTATACTTTTTTGTTTCAGAATTGTGAATATAACAAAACTCAATTAGAAGTTTCTTAGAAGGTCAGCACGACTGTGACACGTCTAGTGTTGCACACAACCATAGGCCACGGTAGCCACGTCCTATCAGGTGGGTCCTGAGCTTGTCTGCCACGACGTGGTGATCAGATTTTTGAGTGTTTTAGTAACCGAAATTATTATATCTCTTGACCTCTGTCACGTCACAAACTGTAGGTACTCATCGTGAGCAACATACGTATTTGGGTATCTTTTGAGAATAGCACAGGGTATAACGGTAGCGAAGGAACTCAAATCTATCAATCATAGATTATTTCACAACAATCAGAATGCGCTAAAGCCTTCGGTGCTCTCGCGACTTGGGGTACAAGTTATACTGGTACTTATACATACTATCTTAGTTATGATATTTAATTGACCGATCGTTGCCAAAGATCACACGCAGTGCATGACGGTAAGCAGTTTGCCATGGAATTCATGGAAAGTATCTAATGGACATTATATATGGTTGTATTACCATAGTAATTCTGATCATGAAATTCCCACGACACTCAGATACGTTGTAAGTTGAGAAGTACTTTGAAATAAACAGCAGCAAAGACGTAGAAGGAGAGTTATTTAAAATGGTTTTAACATACATGCAACATTTACATACGCCACGCCTGTAAATCCTCCGAAGGCGTAATTACCACAATGCATTAAACATGAATATTATGTTGCATTTTTTTATTTAAAGAGCACTAGCACCCGAAACTACTAATATTCCCGCTAACACTTCCAGTTCAGATATTTTTTTTGAGAAGATTCATGTCGGAATTGTAATTGGCACGATTCGAACTCGGGACCTCTCGATCATAAGGCCGGCTCCTGAATAAATAAGCTCCCAACGCGACGCTTCGAGAATTCAAGATCGATCTCAGAATTGAGAGTGATTTATTAATACGGGCTCTAGTAACTTTTATCTAATGTTTATCAAAACTTGTCGCGTTAGGTGACCCTTATCTGGTGAAGCACTCCCACACGCTTATGGAACGATCTAAGGTCCCCCGACGTGACATGTTCTGTGTTGGGGGCTTTTTACTTTTTTATATTGGTGGTTTTAAATTTTAATTTAATTATTTTAAATTTTTTCAATAACTTTTGAACGTCGTGGGCGTTTTCAAAATTTTTAAATTTTGCTTTTCATGCAAATGGTCGCGTATGTGTACATAAATAAAAGGGCCAAAAAAATGATAGCAGTAGTTGATATATTGCGAACACCATGGTGCATTGATTCCCATGATTATTTACATTAGTCTACATTGAAGAGCTTGAAGTATATTACCCTCTTATAGTTGCCCAATTATGTACTCGTACCTAGCTCTCATATTTTAAGGGATAAATAGGCGAGGAGGAAAATTTCGGTGATACACACAAAAAACGGGTCAAGTGCGAGTCAGACTCACGTACTGAAATTTCATTACATAGCTGAATTAACGAACATACGGGATATAATGCATAATACAATTATATTGTAACTTTAAATTTTTTTTAGTCATCGCTTATTACTTATTTATGTAATGTGTGTGTGTTAAGTCAATGTATTTTCTTCCTTTCTAGCTATCGGAATGAAGTACATACTTGATTACGAACCCAAATTTGGAAAGCCATAACTATATTGCAAGTATGGCAATTCTCTTCAGACCAAAACAATGTGTAAAAGCTAGTACACTGATGTGATTTCTATCGTTTAGTTATTGAACTTGGCGTGTTAAAACCTACTTTACTATGATTGTAGTATTAACGACCATTTCAAATCATACATAGCATCATTTGATTCCTTTTGAACGAGGAATCTTGAACAGTTTTATTAGTAGAGTGAGGGTAATAAAATGGTGGTTGAATGTAATGCAATTAAACTGCATAGGCTCTTAAAAATATTTTTATGGCATGCGGCAAAAAGTACATAGCCCAAATAGAAAGGCGTTTGGTGACCGAGATATCTGCAATGTTGAACTTCATCATCACCCTTGTGGTAGTTCTGGTCGCATTCGAAGTCTTCATCTCTGAGTCTAGGGTTTGTTAAATATGATGTGGCATATTTAACAAAACTAATGAAACGTGGTAATATAAATATTGAGACGGAGTGCGGTTTTAGTCGGTTCGAGTCTGACAGAACCACTTACGCAGAACCGGGGAAGGGGGGGGGGTATCTATGGGCATTTCTGCATGTAAAAATTACCTACGTTTCTCCGATTTCTTACTTAGAACAATACTGGGCTGAAGTTTCATCTCTATACGGGGAATTCCGTATGAAGGAACTTATCAAATTACATTACATTTGCTGTGTGTGCCACAGCACACATCGCCTCTTATGTGTGGTAGAGCAGGATAAAGGGTGTACGGGCCGTCATTTAGATCTTCAAGGTCTAACCCGACCTGCTAATTGCAAGCCGATCCACCTGTTTATTGTGGAACGAGGTGCTAACGCATACTTTCCTCTGAAGGTTAGTGTCGTGTTAAATCGCAAAAAAGCAACTGACCAAGTGGCTTCAAGATACAAGCTTTGGAAAAATCAGTGAATAGGTGATAGAATTCCTTTGCATTCGAGCACCAAACCCCTTAAATGACCGAGTTTTGAATGAAAATACAATTTTGTCGACGGATTTTCGCATTGGAACGTGTAGACGTACGCTATCTGCGGTGTATCTCGCTCTGATTACTATTATTATTAAGAATGTTATAAAGCGTAAGTAATCCATAAAAATACATTTAAAAACGAAAGTCCATCTATAAAATATGTGTTAACTGTCATACTACACCCACAGATGTCGTGGTCCTTTTATTTAACGCAATTAACCTTAGGTGTTTAAAAAGCACATGTGGCTTCAGAGGAAGCTGTGTAATGAACGCCCTGCTGTGGTTTTCAAGCGACTGTAATATGAGGCTCTTCAAGAAAGGCATTAGAATATTCTTACAGGGTCGGCATCATGAGTGTGACTCCCCTGGTGTTACGATGCACACGTCAACAGACTACAGTAAAAACTTTACATCTGGTGGGCCGCATGCTTGTCTGCCTAGGTGGAATAAAAAAAATAGTTTATCGTCAATTAAAAACTCCTCCAAATTCTAAGCAGTTTATTGAATTATAATACTAACATAATCATCAGATTATCTCCAATAACTTGCTTATCCGTGACTATTAGATTATGTTACGTCATATTGCATTCTAAAAAAATTAAAACTTCTCAGTATTCAAGAAGTCTTTTTTAACCTACAAAGTTTATAGACTAGTTTGACTTATAAAATAAGTGATTCTTTTTTTTACATATAGGTCACAGCAATATGGCTTCTCTTCGCCTGTTGGTGTTATCAGATGTTTTTGCATAATATGCTTAAAGGACCTGGGACTGCAGGAAGAAGGACATATATGCTGGTCAAGAATTCCAAGACTTTATGGTGCGATATAGAAGAAAATCACAAAACCGCTTGAACTTGCTGGAATTGTTAGCACTGTTTGCGGGTGACGTTTTACCCCTGCATGTTTTCGGCTGAATAGGGTAGGAGATAGAATCATTACCATTACAGCGTTGTTTCCGGTTGTATTCCAGTTCCATCTCGTAGCCTTGGGTCCGTTTTCTTGGGTATCCCTTGCAGTGAGACTCATTTCAGTTTTAACAACGTCTGGTAATCACTCTCTTGAGACTTCACATAATCTGGCGATCGTCACAAAACGTGGCTACGCCATATTATTATTTATTATTATAAAAAATTTACAAATATTACATTTTGGTTAGCTTTTTCATGCACAATTATCAGATAATGAACAGCTGGTAACTAAAAAGGAAATCCTGTGGTATAGTTACCAGCTACTAATTTAAAGTACAATAAGTTTTGCTAATGTCACTATGTAACACAGAATAAAGGTACCTTACATGTTATAATAAAGATGAGAGTTTAATTAAACAAATCATCATAAGTATCAAACAGTGGACCCCAGACGCCAGGGCCGGGACCACGTAAGGCAGACGATGATGACTTCAAATATCAGTCAAATTAACATAAATGTCGATACAAATGATTCAAATCTCAAGTGTGTGTGTGTGTGTGTGTGTGTGTGTGTGTGTGTGTGTGTGTGTGTGTGTGTGTGTGTGTGTGTGTGTGTGTGTGTGTGTGTGTGTGTGTGTGTGTGTGTGTGTGTGTGTGTGTGTGCGTGTGGGTTGGCGCGCACCATCAAAGGCCAAATACCTGAATTTTATTTGTAAAATTGCGAAAATGAGATGGTTGCATACAAGACTAGAATGAAAGAAGTTATCGCCAAACAATAAGTCTATTACCATCTACTGCTGGACATAGGCATCTCCCAATGCGCGCTATTGCTCCCCATTCTCCGTCTTCCGCATCCAGTCTGTCCAAAGCGAGTTATGCTTGGAGTCTCTTTGAGGAATACAATTCGTAACGAGGTCATCTGACTAAGAAATAAAGACTGAAGTATCAGTTGGTTAGCCCCATCTTTCAAAGGACAGATGGCCGTTGGAGCAAACGAGGTCTCCACCACGAGAAGACAAACGGAAGGGCGACGATTCCTATTCAAATAGACGGACGATCAGAAAAAGTACAATAGTAATTCTTCAAACTAATTCTGAACCAGAGCAAGCCCATCCTAAATATAATATTAGTTGTTATATTGAACAAAAAGAGATTGTTTCTGATAATGAGAGTTCATGCTACACGTATCGTGTGCAAAAAGCTCCAAACAATAACACTATACAATATCTCATAATGAGTACTTATTACATAACGTACATTATTTGCTATTCGGTGCTCTGCTATAATTCTGAGGCGTGAGGCACACATTAAGAATAAAACTAGATGCAAATCAATTGTAAGCTAGTTAACTTGTGTTCGATGAATATTATTCTTTATTATATTGCTATTTTGTTTTACTATATTACTATATTTATCTTTCACTTTTTTATTCCTATTAGATATTATTTTTTCGTCATTCATTTATCAATTTTAATAGCGTCAGTCGTAAAATGTTGTAATCATCTCAGTGTTGTTCGTATTCCCGAACCAGTTCCTTCTTTTTACGTGCGGGTAATCCCCACGGATACCCCTCTCTCCGGAGTCGGAGGGGAGGTTATATCGGACTCGAACCGACTAAACCGCACACCGTCTGTTTGTCGTAGTGCTAGGCCAGATGAGGTTGTCATGCGACATATCCCTCGCACTCCGGCTGACCCAGGGCCATTCCTGTCGGTCTGGCCCTCCTCGGGCGGTCCCCAACTCGTCTCCGCTGTGGGGTGGCGCGCATCGTCCTACGATGTGCGCTGCCGCCGTGACCTGCTTCTGCTAGGGTGACGTGCGGCTCCACCCGTCACCCTCAGGCCCGCGCTCATGCGGGGCGGAGGTCGGTCTGCGCCCTCCGACGCCCGAGCAGCCTACGAGCGCGTGCAGCGATGTCAGCGAGTCTCGTTCGCACATCGCGCCGCGCCCGCTCTGCTGTCTCCTTCACGAGCATGACCTGCTCGCAGAAGGAGGCGCTGGCAGCCCACGCATCCGAGCTGCTGAACATCGCCGCGAGTAGGGTGGAGTGCGTAAGCACTTTCACCCCCCGGGGCCGCCACAAGCTATCGCCACTCCTCCATGATGGGTCTTAGCCTTCTTGGGTCTTGAAAGTTTATTAAACTCCAAGGAACCGTTCACATCAAAATAGTTGATCTCTCATTTGATTGGTTGCCTGTTCATCATCACTTGTCTGCAACCAATGAGCGTACGTTCCCATAGTGTATTAACATGAGTTTGAGTGAACATCATCATCTTTGCAAGAGCCCTCATCGATATTCAATCACTTCCCCACTTATGATGATTTTCTGTTTTAGCTTTTGTAAGGGCAACTGCCCTTCCATTTTGATTTTTAAAATGTTTAAATCGTATAATTTCGAATCAAGAAGCTCTTCTTTTCCAGAAGTCGATAAACAAACGTACTGCATACAGGAGTTAATCTGTAAAGAAGTTATATATATAGCATAAATTATGATAACGACAAGCAATATTATGTATCCGATTTTACTTCCTCGTACGTCTTTTATCATATACAGGTTTAAGATCTTAACTGCTTTCTATAAAACGGCTAGACAGCGGCCATAATTACGTACATCAGTAGGTAAATGGTACACGGAAAGAAAATACCATAAATTGAATCGAAGTAGTGTACTGCTGGAGCGCAACCGTGGGATACCGCTATGCTACAGATTTATGTTAGTATTCCGAACTAATAGGTTCATAGAGAGTGTATTGCTAAATTAGATAAATTTTTGTGTAATTCATTAAATTATACACTATATTTAATTATATACTTTTACGCTTAGATTAATTTTATTTGTGTATTACGGTAGTAAAATCCAGCTCTCCTAAAGAAGTGGCAATTTCTTGCCCGGCGTATTGTAAAATAAAATGATGAATGAATCACACAATGATACACATTTAGACGTTTACAGTCGTCAATCCCCTACAATTTATTTTATTCTGTAAACGTTTTGTCACTTCTTCTAGAGGGGCTGATAGTTTCTACCTCTGATGGATCTACTAGAACCTAACCATTATTTGATGATTAAACACAAAATTTGCTGGCAAAAATATATTTCCTATTTAAAATTACTTTACTCCGCTCGGAAGTAGAGCCTATAACTTTGTACACAGACATCAGACTCACTGCCGCTGTACCATTACTGTAGTCGTTATGGTTTTTGCTATCTATGTAGTACATGGGTGACCTAGCTTCACTGGCTATTTTTTCTTTTTCAGGAAAAATATAGATAAACTTAGAAAGTAAAACTTTATCTGAATATAAATTTTGGCCTGAATCGTCAGAGCGGCTTAGAAGAATGGCTCGTTTAATGATAAGATTACATTAACCATAAAAATAAGTATATGGAATTTGTCTTCATTACATATGGCTGTTGATTTCTGGTGGAGTACAATAGGCCACCCTGTCTCTTCCCATGGGTGTCGTAGAAATCCACTAAGGAATAAGGTTGTCCATGGAACCAAATATCATAGTCAGAGAAATATGATGTAAATATATCTCGGCCTATCTCTTCGAAGATTTCGAGAAAATGAGAGGTGAATAATACAGCCAACATTTAAAAAAAAAATCTCAGATCGAATGTTATAGCGCCTACAATAATTGCACATATTCAATACTGGTGTAGGTAGGAAAGCGTATTTTATTTTGATTTGTCTGAGCAAGATATGAATTATATCATTAATTCATTGTATTAGATAACACTTTATATAAGGAAATGAGAACTGGAGACACACTGATGACTTATTGTCACATAGAATAAATTAGATAATGCCCGATATGCATGGCAATGAGTACCTACTCTTTGTTTATGTCAAAACCTTTAATTTTGCACAAAAACATACAAAAGCTTCATCACCATCTAATACATTGTGAACGAATTTTGTGTCAAAAACAAGAAACATTTACTTTACATACAAATTATGTAAAGTATTAGTACTCTTTTCAACCAAATGATAAAACACATAATATATCTAATTACAAACGCTCAAGCAATTGTTAATACAATGTTGTCAAATTTTGTGTCTATCATATAACAGTTCCTGCAACAAAGTGTTCTTTAACATTCGTAGGCAATAAAACTAAATACTACTGATAATGTTACGCTAGTAAAACGCATAATAAAAAGCATAATAATGAACATTATTATAAGTTGAATAAAAATCATGTTTGTGAGAACGAATACATTCATAATTGTTAAACTTTTACTACTAAGAACATAACTTTTTGATTATTTACATAATGACATTATCGACAACTTACATTTTAAAATAATTTATTATATATAAATGTAGAAATACTAATCGTTAAACAGATATTGGAAATAACTGGCCCTAAGATTACTACGGACCCTCGTAAAAAATAAACACATCAATTTGTGCCTTGGAGCTAATGAAATACAGTCTAAACTTGTCCAAATTTTTATCTTAACCCAGATGGTCTAACGTGCTTCATATAGAAAACAGGTGGGGAGGAATGTGATAAAACTGTATAGCAGCGCAAGCGCTTCGTCAAACATAACTTGACATCACTAGATGTCGGAAAATTAATATAACAAAAAATAATAATAAAAATATTAAAAACAAAATGAAGTTTTTCGTCTTGATCTTAGCCGTTGCGGCTTTAGTCTCTGCTGAAGACAGTGATAACACGTTAGAAACGGCAATAAACTTCGTGAAGGACTGTAAAGGAGATTACATTATATGTGTTAAGGTTAATAATTTAATTAATAAGTGAAAGTGATAGTGTTGTGGTATTAGGATTCCATGGATTCTTATTTTAAAAGTGCTACCTCGGTCTAAATATTACCGGACTTAGATATTCCAATTTAAATATACTAAAAAGTGATAAGTTTTGATACAAAAACTTCAAATTTTAATTAAACTTTTAAATTGCAGGAAAAGATGCTCCGGATCGTTGATAATTTAAGAGCATCAAGGAGTATAACGGTAATTGATGGAGTAGTATTGAAGGGTGAGCCAGAATCAAGGTCGTCTCTGAAATCAGATGCTCTTCCTGTGGACCCGGCGGCGAGAGATGCGGAAGTCAACTACAGACTTCTTGATGGCGTTGTGAATCTCTTTGAAACTCATTCTCTTGAGGTCAAGATGAATGATGCTGACAAACAATCCATCCAGAGATCCCTCGAAGAAGGTAATTCACAAGTTCAAGGATACTCATAATCATTTTTGTCTTTAAAATCAGTTGCTTAACTTAACATTAAATTTTTCACCCAGTTTAGCTCACAAACTCATAATAAGATTTTAGTTATTTATCTAATTTATTTCTTTTCATCTATTTGATTCAAACCACAATAACTTAACGAATTAGATTTAATAGATAAACGAGTTGTATCATAGTCAAAAATTACTCCTTTTTTTCGTTATGACAGACAATATCATTTTAAGTTACGATCTCAAACGTAATGTTATTAATTTATGATTTTATATTCATAACTATGATCAAGGTATGAGAATTCTATAAGTCTAGGTATGAGAATTAATAAACGAAAGTACTAATCAAGCCATTTTCAATTCACAGGTCGTAAGAAGAAGAAAGGTGGTGGAATGGGCATCATTGGTCTTTTAGCTGCCAAACTTCTTTTCGGAAAACTCTTCATCGTCAAGCTCATCGCTCTGAAGGCCCTGGCTACTGCCAAGATTGCACTGGTCCTCGCTGCCATTCTCCTTGTCGCCTACTGTCTGAAACAGGATACCACCAAAACAACGTATGAAGTTGTTCCTCATGCGCACGCATCCTCACATCACCCTGTACACGTTGAGCAGATTGGTCATGAATCCAGCCCGCACGGCTACTCCAGCTACGGATCTGACTGGAACAAGAACCTTGATGAAGCACAAAATTTAGCTTACAGTGCATACTCGCACTCTAGTTAAACAAAGCCCTAATCCCTTAGGAAAAACCTCTATTGTACAAAGAATTTATTTATTTTAATTTATTGCCATTAACTTATTGAACTTATTGAATAAACGAATAATTATGAATAATTGTTGTTTTCTTCGTAACTAAGAATAGAAATCGAAATTACTTAAATTGTCGATGTGATCAAACTATGTCGGGTCAATAGCATACAAGTGAACGAACTAGACTATTATATCTTACTTTCATCCCATGATTGATAATATCTATGAGCCTCGCTAAGGCATTATAATAGAAACCATATTAATCGCTCAGTTCAACCGGATTGAAATTATCTAAGTGCCAATCTATATTAATAACTAATTCTACAGAATTATCTCATTCTTACAAAGAATGGCTTGAATTATAATGAATTATTGTAGACGGATCTATACTTTATACGTCTGTACTTGCATAACGCATAATGGTAGTCATACATACCTTGAGGGACAATCATAATTACAAAGACCCATTATAATCAAAATATAAGATTTCTTCTAATAGGTACATTTAAGAAAAAGTATTTATAAACTAATTACAATGAATTATCTTTATAAACCTGTCGTATCTCATAGTTCCGGCACTTAACGTATCCATATCTTAAACACGGAGGTATGAGACAACTCTCTCTCTCGCATTATGATTATTTATAATACGTTCTACATAATTTATTAAGTTACTGCTAGATGATTCTCTAAAACTGGTAAACAAAAACAGGTTATAATATATACATTGATATCTCCGCTTTCTATACACTGAGTTTCACGTATTTTAGACCAATTTCATCTTCATCGAGAGTGAAGTTGGTTAGCGAGACGTTAGTACATAAATGAACCACTTTTTGTTGCTAGTAGCAACCGTTTAGTTGTCTAGAAAAAAACATTTTTTTTTCATAGTAATTAAATAAATCTGTTCTACATTTTGAAATAACTGTAACTATTAATTTGTTGCAGATTAGCTACAGATTTTTACATAATACTTTCAACTCTTTATAGTGTAAATACTTATTAAATGTACGTAAGTTTTTTTTGCGTATCTTGCGTATTAGGTACGACTTCGGAGATGGGGCTAGATGTGATTTTTATGACGCACCACTTTTGGATCTAGATGACTCTGCAAGTAATTTGGTTAACTTTTACTGATCTATAGAAAGTGGCTATGTTATAGAACTGTGAAATGACAAAATGTTTAGATTATGACTTGCGTTACATCAAGCATGACGTCGCAGTGCACGATTTTTTTCACTTAATGACCATTATGTTAGATTTCGTTTCTATAATGCGTTGATATGGTACTTTGAAGTGCGTAGGCCATTAGTGTTCATCAATCTGTAAAGTATTGTCACAAAGTTTCTTTATATTTCGTCTACTTTAAACTCGTGAAAATCTAACAAAGAGATCAAATCAGTTTATTTTCTGACTTCTAAAAATAGTACGTGTTAGAGCAAAACTTGTGTAAGGTGATTTATCAATGGAATCCATAAATAAGCATGCTTTTCATTTCCCGTAATCTTATAAAAGCTTTTTTTTTACTGAGTAGTTTGGTTTTAGTTAATTTGTTTCGTACTTCATTATCAACTTTACCCATTCTATCATCTCCTTAATTTACAAATCTTGAGCATAATACAATTTTAAGTAGTGATTAAATGGGTGACATTGCTAAACCATAAAAATACAGATTTTAAGGGTAATTTACTAGACCGGTAATGCCGATATAAAAGGAATACAATGAACTTGATGGTCCTTCAAACCATCTATTTTATTTCTTACATCCTTTATCACGTAAAATATGATATGAATATGATATGTATCTGTAACCACTAATAGCTAATTATTATTATTTTGAGGTATCTCTTCGAACCTATTTACACTCTCTTGTTTATATTACATACTAGAAAGATTATTATGAACATAATTACATAAAAAGTTGTGGTTAGTGATAGTAAAGAGCTCTAATATATACTTTTCTCTTTCGTTTTATTTTAAAATATTACCATCGCTAATTTTGTTTAAGAGAGTGACGATAAGTTACTGACCGTTTTTGTTTATTTAGCTTTCGTTACACATTAGTAACTGACCTTCTAATTTTATAAATATCATATTTCATACCACTAGAAGATCATTAACTAATGTGTTACGAAAGCCTAGTAAAACTTTTAACTACTGGCACAATAACACTCTTTCGAGTAATGCTAAGAAATGCTGTTTATCTAATCTAATAATAATTATATTCCGTAGAGTGGCCTTAATAATTGAAATGTCTTTTTTTGGTCACAAATCTATGCCTCATAAATATCATAAGGAACTGTTTCTATATTTATATTTTGCAGTATTCAAAATACAATTAAAAGTAACTTTTAAATCTTCAATAACTGACAAAAATAAGATTAAATTTAAAGTAATGATACTTTACAGACTTTTACAAACGCTTACAGTCATATAAAACTAGTCAATTTTTATCAGTAATAAAACATTTAAACATAAGGAACTAACGACGACTAAATGTTGCCTGTCTGATCAACCGCGGCTTAGGAACCGGTTCCAGTGTACGCAGCTGAGAATAGGTCAACTTATGTATTGACACTTTTATCACATGTGAATGTATCTGGTCCGAGCTTCCGGATAAGAAAATAACTTGCTTAGCTTATACTGAACCGACGACGTCGTAAAATATTAAATAGCTTTTAGGATTAGCTTTATAATAATTATTTACTAACAGAGTCAATCATATATCCTATAGCAGTCCACTGCTGGATATAGGCTTCTCCCAATATTAGGAGGCTTAGGTTATGCCTCCTTACCTACAATGTACGATTCATATTTATTTATTTTAAATTAATTATTGAGATAATTCACTTGAAATTTGGGTTGTGAATTACAAGATGCATACAGAAGGCCAATAGTGTTAATTTCAAAAGACGTCCAAAATTCAGACTCGATCTGTCGGAATCAATTATAGAGTCAAAAACGGTTTATTCGTAACTTAATTTATAAGAACATTGACTTCGTGACTATTTTTATCATTCGATCGAGGTTTATTTTGAGGAAGAAAAAATTATTACTAAAATTGGCCATATTTTCATTAAAATCGAAATCGTTTTAGACATTTAGGAGTTTGAAATTAGATCTAGATTGAATTTTGAATTGATTTTTTATAGGAGAGTATGCCTTCAGTTCAAAAACTCAATAAAATTGAGTTGTTTTCACTGAAGGTTAAAATTATAAAAAACATTTTCATTTTTACTTGGTTGTTTAGTAAACATTAATGTTAAATTAACATATATTATGTTTCCAGCCTGATTGTAGAATCCACACGATTTTCGAAATTTTTCAGACCAGAAACTTGTAGATATGAAGCCGGAATCTTTATTGTAAATACAGATTACAGTTTTTGTAGTTTTGGGGTCTTGAGATACGTTTGAGAGTCAAATTAAAAATATTATCAAATTCGTAACTTCAAAAAAGATGCATTTTGTTCTAATTTATTTATTTGTCTTCTACATGATTGTAAAATGACCTAATTATAAAGTGTAATGTTGTTGTAATCAATAACAAGTGCTTTTAATTTTTCCAATATCATGTTTGAAAGCTTTTCAGTGTATACTGTATGGATTCTGTATAGGCTCAACGTATGTATGAAACTTTATTCTAATCCCATATTGCCAAAAGCACTAAACGGTGCCACGTTTTCAGTGAAAATAATTAAAATATTCTTTACAATTTGTACAATTAATGAGATAAATATTTCTTTACTCCTTTCAAATTTATTTGACAGCCGCTACGCGGAATGAATAAAGTTATTTGCATTGGTCTAGTTGTGCTTCGGAGAGCACGTTAAGCCGTCGGTCCCGGTTGCTATATAAACATCTATGGCAGTCGTTACGAGTAGTTAGAGTCCTCACAAATCCAACGACTGGTCTAACTACAATACTTCGATATCGCCTTTGGGTTGTGGAGGTCATATGGTAGTCGCTTCATGAAAAATATAAAAGTTCAGCCATATCCGCAGTTGAACTGGTAAAGTAGACCCCAGACTCCAAGTTGAAAGCTTGACTCCGACGAAGTAATGGAAAAAAAAAGAAATTCATTCATAATTTTAAAGCAACCTATACTTGCTATTTATTCAGTAATCAAGATCTAATATTAAAGTCATTATACTATTGTTATATGTTAATGGAACCAATAGTCTAAGAGAAAGGAATATTACTGCAACCTTTCACATTTGAATATTACATAACAATATTATAAAGATTAATTTTAGTATTCAGTATCATATTTTCTTTAGTCTAGCCATCTTAAATTACAAAACTATCGTGATCATGAATCTTATCCAAAAGTTTTACTGCTTCTATTTCTTCTTCTTCTGCTTCATTATCATTGTCTATCAGTCTATTGCAGTTTTCCTCAATACTTGGCTATACTTCAATTACAATAAAATCATGACCTTCCAATTATTTTAATTGTTTATTACTTTAATACTAAATATGAAAGCTCTAAGTGCGTTAATCTTTTCTCTAAATTTTTATCTACTTCATACTCTTTATGGATATTTCATTGCTTTGGCTTTAATATTCTTTCGTATCCCGTCGTCTTATCACCGTTTATGTATTATATGGTCAAAAATTCGGTTATTATGCGTTTAGTTTCACGCACCTCATTATGTTAATCAGATATGGTCACTTCGCACGACTTTCGCTATCGAATTGGTAGCGTATTCAGTTCATTATACGGTGGGTCTACGTCACGAGGGACGTCGAAATGGTCACCTACTTTATGATGCGGATGAGGCCAACCGATGTCGAGCTTGCGAACGTAGTACCTACGTGTTTCGTGGCCTCAAGCTTTTGAAAGAGCTTTTAATTTGCATTTTTGTTTTTTTTTTTATGTAAAAATAATATTAGCAACCGAAAATATCGAAATTACTAATATTCCCTCTAACCCCTCCAACTAAGCTAAATTGCTTGTGCTAGGAGTGGGTTCACTTCGGTAGTGTAATGGCCAGGATTCGAACCCGGGACCCCCGGATCGTAAGGCCGTCTCCTTAACCACTAAGCTACCGACGCTTAAATTACAATTTGTTTAAATGATTGTATATTACTCACAAGTGTGTACTATCATTGGTTTTTTTTTAAATTCTATTCAATTATGATAACTACTTAGAATGGGATAGAGTGTATACTTGTTTTTTACCACTCTTATCTGTATAAATACTGTTTTCTTTCTTGTTTACCTCTTTACTAATTTATGTTGTTATGTCAGAATTGACTTTAAATCGTATTGTACTGTGTGTCTGGGATTTGAATCCACAATGCAAACAGAAATCTAAGGCCCTAATTTGTATGTGAGATTGGTTAAGGCATATTTAGGAATAAAAGCTACTAGACTACTCTAGTAGCTTTTATTCCTAAGTAATTATATTAGTCGTAATTTTGAAGCTCTATTTTGTTCTCAGAAGTGCTTCAATTATTTTGAGGAAACTAGTGGTTTTACTGTGGTTTCACTTCAGTAACACAATTTTTAGTCTGTGGCGGCCATGACAGTTAAAACAAACTATTAGCAATCTGAATTTTTATCCTCATAAATATTTATATCAATGTCTCACCGGAGAAACGAAAATATGTTTAATGAGAAATCCGGTTGAAACAAGATAAGGCTTGACTAAACAATTTCACTTTTGTGTGTAGGGAGTTGGTAGCATCGTGATTTTCACTAGCTGGTGCGGAGGTGCTTATATGCGTCAGTAGGTAAGTAGTTTCCTTCCTTTAAGACACAGCTCGGAGTATTTTTTCTTGTATGTTCTTATTACTTATTGCTATATGCTTGTTGTTAGTTTATGTTGGCAATAATTTAGTGAAACCATCTTTTCGGGTTCTAGCCAAACACGCAGTTAGACTGAAAAAGCGGATACCGGACTTCAAGATGAAAGCTGCAAATGCGAATGAAAATGCGATTGAAGGATTTGTCGCTCCAAAAGGTAGAATAAACTAATTTGTGCAGCGTGCAGTAAGATGTCCTAGGGCTCCAAAGTATAATCTTTAGATACAATAGGCATTGGCGCGCAAATGAAGAGAGATAAGTCAGACAGACAGATTGCACTTTTGTGTTACTCGAAACTCACCGTATTTTTATTAATTACTAGCTGATGCCTGCGGCTACACCTGTGTGTATGTCGGTTATCGTAATTGTGGGTCATATCACCGGTTCTACTCAACCGATTGCGATCAAACAAACGTATTATTTGAAGTCTGACCAGGACTTTACAAAAAATACATCAATTTTTTTTTGTGTCCATTGTGTACAAACATAAATATTCCAAAATAAAGTTATTTTTTTATCAGTATCATTAGTATAAGATCCCAAGTATTTTTTTAAATATCTCAAATGTACTGATGCAGCTACTTTCGAATATATAATAGTATCTACCTATAGATTATAATATTCATATTACTATTAGGCATGTATAAATTATTACATGTTAGTTATGACGTTATGAAATACTTATGAATCGAACTACCGATATAATTACTAATACCTTAATATATTTATTCTGTACTCGCCGTTCGTGGTCACGGTTGGGTTGATGAGAACACCGTGACTAAGCTTCATGTATTGTCAGTTTCAACATATTCATGTTTATCGGTTTTTTTTTACTAAAAAAAGCTCTAATTGTCAAAAAAGATCAACCGAGTTCACCTAAATATCTTGAGGACTTAATTTGAGACAGCGTAAAAGTAATTCCTTACGAAGTGCCTCAAAATGTATGTTATTGTTTGAATTCTTCCGTGCTGCAATCCAGAAATGTATTATTGCAGTTGAAAAGGAAACCTACTAATAATTTTCTTACATTTTTGATTAATATCTCAAATATCCCAGAAGTTTCTCTCAAAATTTAAAAATAAAGTTTATTCAGTGACCTAATAATACTTGGTAATAAATAAAGATCTTCCGCATTTGTATTCTACCACTCGTACTATAATTTACGTCCTAGTACGTCCAACCATCGGTATACCTCCCGTCATATATCTTGAACCCAAAATGTGCTCCGTTTACGCAGTACGCGTTTTTTTGATGTCTTTTGAGGATCTACCAATCATAGATTATTATCAAAACAATCCTGGGCTATTTCTCTCGCAATTAAGGTTCGAGATATATGGCGGGAGGTATATTTTAGTATCTGACACTGGAGACTAGTACTGCTGCGTTTTACGAGGCTTTCAATGAATGAAATCATACGACTCTCGAGTTGTAGAATGTTCTCTTTACAGGGGGTGTTTATAACGGTCGATAGATAACAGACATTTACATCTGTTATGTTGCAAGTGTCCATAGGTTATAGTCTTATCATCATGATCGACTTTTGATGCTGACTGTACTGTATGCTGACTTTGAGTCTGGAAAGCTCTGTGAAGAATGTCACTAAAAATTTATTTATTATTTATCTAAAGTAAGGAAGAATTAATGGCCAATGACTGAAAGTTATTATTGTGTTGTTACCACATGTAAAGCGCCATCTAGTGATAGAAAGCTCAACTACGGAAAGCGATTGTGCATCGCGTTATGGAAGTTCTACCGGTTAACATAATGTTCGAATATGGTTGAAGATAATTTCTAAGAATTTAGTTAATCTAGTGAAGTTAAAAAAATGGTGGGGGTGTTTATAACGATCGATCACCGACGACGTGTACCTACATCTGTTATGCTGCGAGTGTTAATAGGTCTTATCATCATGATCTATTTTTTATGCTGACTGTACTGAATTGTGAGCTGTGTCTGTACATTGAAGATATTTTAATAAAATACTTGAGTTATGTTACATTAACGGTTCAAAACTCATTTCTTTTTTCGAATTTCTTACTTGTTTGGCACATTTGCCACGCTGTCCACGCAAATCCTGCCACACAAGCCATCAAGCTGTTTACGCTAGCCACGTTACCCATGCTAGCCACGTAACAGAGTTATATCGTTATAAGCATCTTGGCGTACTTATCTAATATCTTTACTTAATGTTAATAGTTATTTTTGCAAATTTCATCGTTATGTGATATCGATACTTTTGAATATAACGCTACGCTGAATGTAACGTAACTGTATTCTCGCCGGTATTTAAATTTCTTTAGTAACTATGTACGTAGTATTAAACAGTTTCTCAAATCTGTATAGTCGTATTTCTCCACGGTACTACTGACCACAGTGGGTCCATGTTTTCTAACCATAATTACACATCTAAAGGGTAACCTGAATAAATATGCTTTAAGTAGTTTTCACTTAGGGTAAACTTTGTTTGGCGTTCTAGAAAATACCAGTTTGGTACCATGAGAAAATATAGCTGTCAGAGATAAGCTGTGAAGGTATTGGATTGTAATGTAGGCGACTAATATCCATTAATAAAAATGACTGCTTATAAAAATGTATAAAGATAATTTAATGGTAAACACAACAATATGACTTGCTGCTGGCGGCTTCTGGAGCTTTCTTTGACTTAGCGAGTTCGTTCCTGCTCAGTACACGATGGTATTTCTGTCCAATTGAGTAGTCCGACTAGGTAAGTAGTCAGCTCACCTAGCCTAACTGGAGAATTTTTGTGCTGACAGTGAAAAGACCAAAGGATATTCCTACTTTTTCTGCTACGCTGATGGCACAGAAACTCTTTGTGTTTACAGAGTCGGCAACACGAGTGTGACTCCCCTGGTGTTATACACGCCCATAGGGCACGTGGTATAAAAAAATGTATATTTACCTTGGTCTGGGTGTTTTTATGTATAATATGTGTATATTTACGAAAGAAACTATATAAGTAAATTATTATTAAAACTTTAAGATAAGCTACTTAAACTATGCCGACTTTGAGTTTGAAGAGCTCTGTGAAGAATGTCACCGAAAATATATTTATTATTTATCTAAAATGAGGAAGAATTATTGGCCAATTTCTGAAAATTATTATTATGTTGATACCACATGTTCAGCGCTATCTAGTGATAGAAAACTCAACTACAGAAAGCGATTGTGCATCGTGCTATGGAGGTTCTACCGGTTATCATAATGTTCGAATATGGTTGAAGACAATTTTTAAGAATTTAGTTAATCTAGTCAAGTTAAAAAAATGGTCACCGAAGTCGAGCGTACCATACCATAGTGATAGGTTTGGTTCGAAGGGTATGGTGGTTATATTTTTTGATTACACGTGTAAGACAATTATTATTAAAGGTTGCTGAGCTTAAATCAGCAGAAAGATGACATCGTTCGTCAAGGGCAACTTCCCGCGAGGACAGGTACTGGTAAACTGTATTGAGAAGTTGAGAACTCATCAACAAGCACTTCACCCAGACCAGTAATCCAAGCCTAAACCTTTTAAACCACAGACAGACAGTCTATCGCTTCTATAATTGCATCAAACTATCTTCTAAGCAATTTACTAGTCTAATTTGAATATTTTAACTTATCTCTGAAGCTGATGGCGAAAAATTGTTTTGAATTAACTCTCATTTGGTGCACTATTTAGGTTAAACACTAGTTTACATCTCAAAGGTAAACGTTATTTTACAATAATGTAAGACTTGATTGTGAAAAAATGGAAATGATACATTTATAATGATAGTTTATAGACATTATGTACTGTGATAACTCTTATTTTCCAAGTGATTACTATAGTTATACAGAGTACCTGCATGTAATAGATTTATAAGTCACTTAGTAGTAGGTATAAATACTTTCAGTTTATTAGTAACGTCTGATATAAAATGTATTGTTAAAAGTTATTTAAGTTAATATATAAAATATTTTTTTTAATTTAATTTTATCCCTTAAAAGTACATTATTATCTTCACTTTATCTTTTTGAAAATTGAAGCACTTTTTAGATTTACCTCGAGTTAGATGTTAGATTCATTTATTTTATTTGAAATTCTCAGGACTCAACGCTTAGATGATAACCATACATAAATAATGACACCTGTAAGATGAAAGACTTGTAATTCCCTGAAACGATTGGCACAGTTGCATTAAAAAGCCACATTTCACCACGAAGTATGAATTTCGATCCGACGTACGTAATAGTTGGAGACCAACCTATTTCTTAGAAGCGGGCACATACGGGTGAAACGGATTAAAAGGTATGAAACGGATTAAAAGGTATGGTATCGCAAATTGATTCTATCTAGAATTTTCCAGAAAATCATTTTTAATTTTTAGTGACAATAAATCATAATAAAAGCCCCTTATATTTTAAAAACAACCAGTTCTCCTTAATTATATTTGAGTATCAATAATTATGTCCATCGTACCGCTCTATTGAGAAAGTGAAATAAAATAGAAATTCTGTTTAATGTACTGTAATCATTCGAACAGGCAATAAAGGCCTGCTATCTGTATCATCAACTATGTATCAAATCATGGTGTGAATGATTTAAAAACATTCATTACATTCTTAACTGATGGGTTTGGTCGCGCAACGTCTCTTTCATTTCCGTTTACAAGTCATCCAACGAAAATTAAAACCATTCATAAAATAGTGACGTAATGTTCAAAGCGTTGAAGTTGTGGAACCCACCCTATATTTCAGAGAAGTGACTTCTAACAAAAGTAATCTACACTCGAGAGCAATGAATCCGGGTCACTCAAAGAATCCAAAAAATCTCGGAAAGTAAGAATGCTAGGTCAATGCAATAAATTGTATTTAATAGACAATTTAATACTCCTTAAATGAAAGTATTAAAACTTCTTAGTTATTGTAAAGTTATATCATAAAAAAATCAAATTTGAAAAGGGAACACTGTCGAAGATGGAACTACGAAATTACAGGATTTGTTTTTGCTTTTGTTTGTAATCTGTCATTTATGTTGGTACATAAACCAGGTTGATAGTGCTCAATATTCATTATTCAAGCTGAAATCATGTCGCTTACACTTGAAGAATGCACCAGAATACTTACATTGGTGGAAACCGGCCGGAGTCAGCGCGATACAGCCAGGACTGTCGGTGTGTCGCTGTCAACAGTACAAAGAGTTCTCCGACGTTACGAAGAAACTGGTTCTAACCTACGCAGACCAGGAACGGGCAGAACTAGGTGTACCACAGCACGAGAAGACCGATACTTGGTGAACACCATGCTTCGAAATCGCTTTCTCACAGGAACTGAACTCACAAATCAGTTTCGACGCCTCGGAGGAAGTAACCCAAGTGCATGGACAGTAAGACGTCGGCTTGCTGAATCTAACTTAAAACCCCTTAGACCTGCAAACGGCCCTAAACTGGAGCGTGGCCATCGTATTTCAAGACTAAGATATGCCCAGAACCACGTAAATTGGAGTATTGAAGATTGGTCGAAAGTTATGTTCTCCGACGAATCAAAATTTATGCTCTACAAGCACGATGGAAGACACAGAGTGTATAGAAGACCAGGGGAAAGATTCAAGCAAGCATGCATCGAAGAAAAAGTAGCCTACGGTGGTGGGTCTGTACTTGTGTGGGCCGGAATTTCCTCTGAAAGTCGCACAGAGCTGGTGATCATAGAAAACGGCTCTTTAACTAGCGTAAGATATGTGGAAGAAATCCTCAACGAACACGTTGGTCCATTTATGGTCAATTTGGGTGAGGATGCTATATTTATGCATGACAATGCCCGACCTCATACAGGTAGGATTGTGAATGACTACCTTCAAGAGATGAACATTACTTGTATGGAGTGGCCAGCGCGCAGCCCGGATATCAACCCGATCGAGCATGCTTGGGACGAGCTAGGGAGATGCGTAAAACAACGAAACCCTCCCCCAATCACGCTTCCTGAGCTCAAAATTGCTCTCACAGAGGAATGGGAGAATATTCCCCAAAATCGTATAAGGAACTTGGTGTACAGCATGCCAAACCGCGTAAACGCAGTAATGGAAGCACGAGGAGGTAATACGAAGTATTGAAATTCAAGAAAATCGTCATAAAGTTCAAAAATTTCATGTTTCCTATTTTTGTTTTAAGGAGAGATCAGCAGTTTTTTTTCTTTATGTAATTTTGTGTAAATAAAATGTATGGTGACTCATATTTTTTTAACTTTCATTTAAGGAGTATTAAATTGTCTATTAAATACAATTTATTGAATTAACCTAGCATTCTTACTTTCCGAGATTTTTTGGATTCTTTGAGTGACCCGGATTCATTGCTCAAAACATTAATAAACTACCACATGGAGTTCTATTACCGACTATCATCAAATCTATTTCTAGACTACGAAAATAAAAATTCATAGCCCATCATCGAAAGTGGCAATTTGGTTAAATTTCCTAACAACATAATTGTAGTACGAATGTTCAGATACAGCAATAAACACAGCGTATCGTTAAGAGCTCGTTGGTCTTGCCAGATTTTAATGAAAAAAGAGCAGAAAATACAGATAATAAATAAATAAATAAATATTCCACAACATTTCACACAACGCTATCTAGACCCATGGTAAGCATAGCTTAACTAGCTTGTGTTATGGAATCTAGAATGCGGATAAACATACTTAGATACGTTCTTTTTTTTGTAAATATATACATATTATACATAGAAACACCCAGACCAATGCAAATATACATATTCATGCATACAAATATTTGCACTGAGCGGGAATCGAACCCGCGCCTCCTGCGTAGCGGCCGCGTTCACTACCGCTACGCCACGGAGGCTTACTAGCTGATGCCAGCGAATTCACTTGCTTAGTTGGCCATATTTCCGATTATACTCAACCTATTGCGATCAAACTTCATTAGGTTGATTTAAAACTCATCATTATCATCCCTGTGTCCCGGTCCCATCCGAAGCTCACCTCAGAGTTCGGGTCTGTCTTTTCCAGTCCAACCTGGAGCAGCCTGTTTGCAGCAGTTTGCAGTTATTTTAAGTGTAAATAAGACCATTCTCATAAAGAAACGGCATCTCAATCCGTTTAGGAGATGTGGATTAACTGTGAATAAACAGACAAGAATTCCCAAAAAAAAACTATGTTAAAAAAACCGATGCGATGTGTGATGATGAAAAGTACAAAATAACTTAGAGAAAAATTTTGAAATTACATATTTACTGTTAGAAGTCGGTACCTAGCCCGAAAGGTCAAATTTCAATTGATTCAACTACTATGCCAGTTCAGGCACCACAAACAAAGTTGTCATCGACTTCTAACAGAACAGTAAATATGTAAATTCAGTTATTTTTCTCTAATTTATTTTATCTACTATTCAGTTTTTGAAGTCGTTTTTTTAATGTAGTTTTTTAACCCTTTCAGTGTTGTTAGGATGTTCTTAAAATTGTTTTAATTTTTTCCCCTTGCAGCGTGACTTCGCCCAAATATTTTGAGTTTTGTTCATAAGATTGTTATAATGCCCTCAATAACATAACCGAGATATTCATGCTATATAAAATTAGGGAGTTCTGTTGTCTGCCCCCATAGTTTAAGACTAGGTAATTCCAGCAAGTCCGTCACTATCATAATGTAGCTTACCTTGTCACAGGATCGTCCTAAAACTAGGTAAAAAGCAATCATTTCCCATTTCCAATTTGATTTTGAGGAGTTCTCTAGTGTCTCTTCGGAGTGCAAGGTCCAGCATCCATGGAATTGTATGGGACCACCTGTGAGTTACACTTAACCCAATGCAAAAATAATTTTTGAAATCGGTTCGTAACCGACGGAAATATGGGACAACATTAACAATTATTAGTGGGTTAAAAGTTTGAATTTGAATAATACAAAAATGTTTATAAAATGAAAACTACAGGAATAAACTATATACAATTTTTTATGGGACCAAATGGCAACTATTTCTATTATTGAAAAACAACGTAAATCGAATAATAAATCTCAGTAAAATACATACATAAATAAGATACTCACTGATCGAATTGAGAAAATACTCCTTTTTGGAAGTCGGTTAAAAATATTTTTGAGTTCAGTATAGTTATTTTAACACAAACCATGCCTTTTACTAAAAAAAAACATTATTTACAGATACGATTACTTTACAATTTTATAATATACTATTATATTATACAGAAGCAGATTAGTTTACCGTAAATGAATTCACTCATTTCACAAAAGTAAAAATAATTGTTCTGATAGCGATAAAAGAGCACTATAGATACGTATCTTTAAAAAGGCGTTAGCTTTTAGAGTTTGATACTTAGCATTCCGCTGCTTCTGATAATAATCTGAATAATAAAACACGAACAAACTAGCACAGGGGCCACCTCATGGAAAATGTACGTGAGCCACCCCATCTTTTTCCGTGTTTGTCGTAACACACGAAATGAGACGGTGTGGCTGTATTATAATGCACCGGGAACCAAGGCCAGTAAGCAATACTAACATAAGAAATGATGATAATGATGATGATGATATGGTTAATGCTGATGTCGGGCTTGATCAAGAAAAAGCAATAACCAAAACGTTAGTAAATCTGCTAACACCTTGCGTAACCACAAAATCGAACCCTGGACTTCATCTAGTTGCGCTTGCGATTACTGCGCCACCAAGGTATACGAGGAACATCTGAACATGAAGACAAAGGCGCCGAATATATAAAATTGAAGGCGAAAATTCGGTTAACTAAAAAGAAAGTGGTGAGCTCATCTTCATAAAAGTTCACATTGCTTTTGATAGATGGCGCCATACTTTATATCCCACTCTCAAGCTCCCTGCTGTGGTGTATACCCAAGCGACTACAATATGGGGTAATTTAAGAAGGGCATTAGAAGGTTTCTTCAGGGTCGGAAATATGAGTGTTACGCCCCTGGTGATGCTTATATCCATAGGCCACGGTAACCACGTTCCTTCATATGGACCGTGTGCTTGTTAGCCTCTTAAGTAGTATAAAAAAACTTGCAATGTAGGAGACATTTAAGTAATACCAATAATATTTTGTACCTATTATTTTTTGATGAAATCTATTTTGGTTTAAAGAAAGAAATGAAATTATGTATCTGAGATGGTTTGATTTTTTCTTTATACTCCTAAGGTGGCAGATAATTATCTGCCACCACATATCCACCATGCCACCACATAAAAAATCAAACCATCTCAGATTTTCATTTCTTTCTTTAAACCAAAATAGATTTCAATGATGATGCCATGTACTTACATGGCATCATCATTTATTGATATTATAATAGTCTTTGAATTTCATCTAACTTTTATACTTTTCTTCATCGTTAGTAAAAATAATACAGGACATATTATAAGTACCTAAGGGCTAGAACGGGGGTGGGACCCTAAGTACGATAAAGTGTACCTCTAAAGTGAATTTAAATAGCAGTAAGCTGTAATTCAACGAATTCGGAGAGTACTGGAAGCAGAAGAACCCCCTTTTTCATCTTCTTTGTCTTACCTCTTCTTTAGTTCAGGAAGTAGTACTATTTCGGGTGCGGTAGAAGGGTTCCTGTTTGTTACATCAGTAGAATAAAATAGGTTTTAATAATTTAATAAGTTCAAGTAAGCCGCAACCTGTTAAGCTAAGACACGAATTAAATATTTCTACCTGCAAAAAAACCTATAGCAATATGACCCAAAGTGAAATTCTTTCTAAAGAAAGGTGTTGACTTTCACATACCGAAGATTTTTGCTCAGAAATTATCTTTAGGCGTAAAAATTATAAAAGGCAAACAGTCATGGTTCAATGGAAAATGATGGCATTTTTCAAAACTGTTAGTGTTCAACACGAGTGGAACAAAACGTTCCCGGTCGGTAATAGTATAATAACCGGTGGGGTACTGACGAGTACAGAGTACTGAAGTGAAATCTTCTTCAGCGGCGTTGGATGGGTAAAAATTGTTAAACTCGCGCGTCAGGATCACTTGACCCGTAACCGACGACTTTGTAGGACGACATGACGTCATACAACATTCCTAGCTACTGAGTGTTTATTTTGCTAGGTACGCTAAGAAGGTTCGTAGCTTAGCGGTAAGCGCTTTGACTGTAAGTCCTTATGGTTTTGGATAGTACCGGGTTTGAACCTGGGCTTCTGACACTTTTTGTGATTATTTTTTCTTTTTGTAATTTATTACTTTTTGTGATTATTTTTTCTGGTTGTAATTAATTAATTTATAAAGATAGAAAATGAGCAGAAAATTAGTGATAGATTCTATGATTGGCGCTATATTATAGTGGTATGGTGTGGTATGTTCTTTTTATCTTTTTTTCTGTATGTAACAATAAGAAAGAAAAGTTTTCACTTCTGCCGGCACTCCGGGAGTGCAACCCGTCTTTTTTTATATAGGACACGTCAATTTGACTTCATCTCGCCTGATGGTAAGCTGAAAGCAACGTCTCAGGAAAGAGGGTCACCCTTACATATTATACATACTACGCAACAATGGTGGCACTCAGCTTGACGGCCTCGTCAGATGCCTTTTCACGCCCCGCTTAAAGGACCTGGGACTGTAGGAAGAAGGAAACACGTGAGCTGGCAAGGAGTTCCAGGTCTTAATGGTGCGACAAAGAAAAGAGTCACCGAACCGTTTGGTTCTTGAAGTAATATTCTGCACAGTAAACGGGTGATATCTAAGCACTAATCTTGTTGTCCTGTGTAGGAAAGGAGAGGGTGGGACAAGTTGGAAGAGCTCATCAGAAAAATCACCATGGTAGAGACGATAAAATACTGCCAAGGAAGCAACATCTCGACGAGTCTGCAGAGGCTCGAGGGTGCTCTTGACCTCGGGATTCCCAATAATGCAGACATCTCGTCGCTGCAACCTGTCGAGAGCATCTAATAAGTATTTTGCGGAGCCATTCCAGAGATTCGAGCAGTACCTATTCCACGCAGGACCGAATTTGTGTCTTGTATAGAAGACACCGTTTAAAAAATAGATGTAGATATTAGTTTGCAGGTGAGGTTGTCATTCATGCTCTCCATATACCCTAATTATTTATTGAATACATGACGATGTTATGATTTCTCAATTTATAAGAACGTATTTGATTCCTTAAACTATAATCATAATCTCTACAGATTGCAGGACTACCATAAAACGTAGATCCGAAGAAATGAACCAAGGCTTCGGACACTTGATAAGAAATTATTATCCTCCATCCAAAGACTGTCTGGAAGAAATCACAAATGGCGAGGAGATCGTCCATTAAACAAGCAATTTTAATGTATTTCAATAGTTTGTAATAAAATGTTAGGTATGCAGTAAAGAGTATCTATCTTCCCTCCAGCTTAGCTTGGGTGTTTGTTAGGAGCTCACGTCGGGTATGTAATATCCAGCTTAAAAACCCGAGATCTCTTGATAGTAAGGCCTACTACTCCTTAACCATTAAACTACTGACGCTTTTTTATTATAGACTGGCGATCCGCCCCGGCTTCGCACGGGTGGTAAAAACGTTACCGTGGAAATCCAAAATAGTCTATGTGACTCAGGGTGAATGTAGCTTGCCAATATTGGAAGATTTTTGAAATTGTTACAGTAGTTTTTGAGTTTATTCATTACAGAACATATAAAAATACAAATCTTTCCTGTTTATAATAGTATCTAGTGTAGATGTAGCTATTTTATGAATATTATGTAAAAGCTATCAAAATATTTAATCATTTATTGATGAATAAAGTGAATATTCAAATCAAATATCTCTGTAGTGCATCGGGGATGTTTGCTGAAGCCAGGGTTGATTGCTTCTATGCAACAATCAGGAAGAGGTGTGCATCTTTGGTGCGCCGGGTGCGGGCCAGCCCCAACAGCGTCCTGAGCATGGTTGCAGGCAGGTTAGACTGCATTTTTATAAAAAGGTACTGCAAGGTCTCCTCTTCAATGAAAACCTTGTAGCAAGTTTGATTGTAATAAGTAGGTATTAATGACATGTTCTTAGAGTGGGTGTAAGTTTGAATTATTTATTAACATTATCAAAATTTAAATTCTTTAATACAATTAACTATTATACACTCGAGAGCAATGAATCCGGGTCACTCAAAGAATCCAAAAAATCTCGGAAAGTATGAATGCTAGGTTAATGCAATAAATTGTATTTAATAGACAATTTAATACTCCTTAAATGAAAGTATTAAAACTTCTTAGTTATTGTAAAGTTATATCATAAAAAAATCAAATTTGAAAAGGGAACACTGTCGAAGATGGAACTACGAAATTACAGGATTTGTTTTTGCTTTTGTTTGTAATCTGTCATTTATGTTAGTACATAAACCAGGTTGATAGTGCTCAATATTCATTATTCAAGCTGAAATCATGTCGCTTACACTTGAAGAATGCACCAGAATACTTACATTGGTGGAAACCGGCCGGAGTCAGCGCGATACAGCCAGGACTGTCGGTGTGTCGCTGTCAACAGTACAAAGAGTTCTCCGACGTTACGAAGAAACTGGTTCTAACCTACGCAGACCAGGAACGGGCAGAACTAGGTGTACCACAGCACGAGAAGACCGATACTTGGTGAACACCATGCTTCGAAATCGCTTTCTCACAGGAACTGAACTCACAAATCAGTTTCGACGCCTCGGAGGAAGTAACCCAAGTGCATGGACAGTAAGACGTCGGCTTGCTGAATCTAACTTAAAACCCCTTAGACCTGCAAACGGCCCTAAACTGGAGCGTGGCCATCGTATTTCAAGACTAAGATATGCCCAGAACCACGTAAATTGGAGTATTGAAGATTGGTCGAAAGTTATGTTCTCCGACGAATCAAAATTTATGCTCTACAAGCACGATGGAAGACACAGAGTGTATAGAAGACCAGGGGAAAGATTCAAGCAAGCATGCATCGAAGAAAAAGTAGCCTACGGTGGTGGGTCTATACTTGTGTGGGCCGGAATTTCCTCTGAAAGTCGCACAGAGCTGGTGATCATAGAAAACGGCTCTTTAACTAGCGTAAGATATGTGGAAGAAATCCTCAACGAACACGTTGGTCCATTTATGGTCAATTTGGGTGAGGATGCTATATTTATGCATGACAATGCCCGACCTCATACAGGTAGGATTGTGAATGACTACCTTCAAGAGATGAACATTACTTGTATGGAGTGGCCAGCGCGCAGCCCGGATATCAACCCGATCGAGCATGCTTGGGACGAGCTAGGGAGATGCGTAAAACAACGAAACCCTCCCCCAATCACGCTTCCTGAGCTCAAAATTGCTCTCACAGAGGAATGGGAGAATATTCCCCAAAATCGTATAAGGAACTTGGTGTACAGCATGCCAAACCGCGTAAACGCAGTAATGGAAGCACGAGGAGGTAATACGAAGTATTGAAATTCAAGAAAATCGTCATAAAGTTCAAAAATTTCATGTGTCCTATTTTTGTTTTAAGGAGAGATCAGCAGTTTTTTTTCTTTATGTAATTTTGTGTAAATAAAATGTATGGTGACTCATATTTTTTTAACTTTCATTTAAGGAGTATTAAATTGTCTATTAAATACAATTTATTGAATTAACCTAGCATTCTTACTTTCCGAGATTTTTTGGATTCTTTGAGTGACCCGGATTCATTGTTCTCGAGTGTATTTTAATAATATTCTTTAATATATTTGAAAATGCATATTATTTTATTATTCTAATTTTAATCATTTGACATTGATATATACCTAATTCTGATTATGAATTTGATTATGGATTTTTTTTTATGCCACTTAGGTGGTAGACAAGCACACGACCCACCTGATGGGAAGTGGTTACCGTGGCCTATGGACGTTTGCAACACCAGGGGCATCACAATCGTGCTACCGACCCTGTAGATACCTTCTAATACCCTTCTTGAAGAACCCCATATTGTAGTCGCTTGGGAAAACCACGGCATGAAGTTCATTCCACAACCTGAGCGTGCGTGGGATGAAGTTCCTTTCAAAACGCACGGTGCGCACCATTTCCGGTCGCAGTGTGTGAGGATGAATTCCCTGCCTATGGCGAGTGGTGCGATGATAGAATGCAGCGGTGGGCATCATGTCAAACAATTCATCTGAGCACAAACCATTGTATAGGCGGTAGAACACACACAGCGAGGCAAAGTCCCTTCTGAGGCTGAGAGGTTCCACATCGCCTGTGAGTATGGGATTGTCGACGAGCCTCAACGCCCGTCTTTGCAATGAGTCGAAGGGGCCAAGCTGGTATGCAGGCGCTCCGGCAAAAAGGTGACAGCAGTACTCCATGTGGGGCCGAATTTGTGCCTTGTAAAGCAGAAGTCGTTGCCCCGCAGTGAAGTACTGCTTCGCCCTGTTGAGCACTCCAAGTTTCTTTGAGGCCAGCTTGACCTTGTCCTCCAAATGATGGCGGAACTGAACGTCGCTTGAGATGTCGACACCTAGGATCCCAATACTCGAAGAGATGGAAAGTGGTGTGCGTGTGCCCAGGAATTGCGGCGCTACAATAAATGGGGTTTTCTTAGCGGTGAATACACATACTTGTGTCTTACGGCTTTCGTTCATTCCTGTTTTTAATTTGTCATTGTTTATTAATTAACTATTGTAACTAACATAGCCAAATAAGAAATTGTTACTAACCCAATGAGCTAATATTGCTTTAATAAAGAATTTTTTTTATTTCGTGTGTTGTTTTGGCAAAATTTTTGACGTATATGCAAACATGCATATTCAGACAAATATAATTTAAGTACAGGGTGTCTAGGCGAAGTAAGGGGGTCAGAAACTGCTATAAAAACAAAAAACCTTTTTTTTTGAGGATGTCATTTTAAAAGTCATTTTATTTAAATATAAGTAATTAATACATTTTAGTCGTTAATAAACTACAAATAATTTTCAAAATAACTTGTTATATTGTAAAAGAGTAATAATAGGACAGTTCTTTCTTAAAAAATACGTTGTCTAGATGTCTTCCCTCGCGTCGCAGGCAAGCCTCAAACTTAACTTCATCTTCACAAAAAAAGTATTCAGGAATGTCAACTTTTGTCTCCTGATAAAAGAAAAAAAACTCAATAACTTTGCAATAATACTTACCTGCGGCCACTAGTAAATACGCCATTAAATAAGTCCCGCGCCAAATTGAAACTAAAAATGACGTTTCTGCCATACTGTGTTGGGATTTGGGCCATAACAGGTAAGGTTTAGAGTTGTCAGCACATATTTTATGTTGTACTAGTGGGCAATATAATTGAGGATCGTATGAGGTGCTTCGGCTGGTGAGGAGTTCAAATTCACAAATCATATAAAAAAATATTCCTGAGAGGATTCACAACACGACCCAGACTATCTCTTAATACACTTTGACTGAAATTTTCACTCCTTTTTCACAAAAACGTAGCTTTGTAACGTTGGAAACTCTTGGATATAACTTCTTATAAGTTCTGCGGTTCAACTCGACTACTATTACACTCATATCTGAACAATAAAATAATGGCAACATTACATGTTGCGACAGCCACACCGCGTCATATAGGCACTTATTTCGTGGCGCGAGCTCTATTTGGTACTGGCCACGTTTGTCAAATATGCAATAAGGCTAATGCTTTGACAAATACACTATCACAATCAACAATTTTTTTTTGTCAAATATGCAAATACAAAAGCCATTAAATAAATATGTATTTGTAACTAGGTGATGCCCGCGTTTTCGCCAGAGTGATATTCATTCCCGTTTCCATTCGCCCTTATGGAATTCCTGTTCCCATAACCCATGGGAACGTATTTATTTAATAACTTCATACGGAGAAAAATAAAAATGCGGCATTATTCAAGCTGTCCTCAAGTTTTGCGCTAAGCAACATTAATTTCATTTATAAAATTCAGTTTTAGGCCGAAGGTATAAAATAAAAGAAATAAATAAATTCACTGATGTTTGGTTTATTATTAATAAAGAAATAAATAATAATTTACTGATGTTTGGTTTATTTTATAATACATTGTATATAATACAATATGTAGCTTTAAACATTCAGACAAACACACAACAAGAAAAACATAAATAAAGTTAAAAGTTAAAGTTAAAAGGATAAATGATAAACGATCGTTGAAATTCATAAAAATATTATAAGTATATAGAGATCATATTAAATAAAACTATTTTTTATTTAACTCACATAAATAGAAAATATATATATATATATATATATATATTACGTTTAAAAAGATATAAATAAATTGACGAACACATATACGATACACAGAATAAAAATTTATATAAATAAATATAATACACTTTAAAATTTAAAACAAATCCTTGTTTAATAAAATATTTTTGGCTGTTAATAAGAATAATCGCATCATAATTATCGTATATACAAAATATTACGTATGTGTATACCCGTATATATAGATATTCATAAATAACTAATAATACTATCACATAATTTAAAAGGTTCCTTTTCAGTCAAATTAACAAAATCAAATATAATAATTATAAAATGACTGAAAAGAATAACGGCAATAAAAAGTTAAAACCAAAAATAGAACAACAGAGACACTTCAAATTCATTTACACTTAAATACATTCATTCACAAAATTAAACTTCAATATTTGGGGATTAGATAATAAAATATTTGGTAACCAGCTTTTTAGATTCCGTATCCAGAATAGGCCATGCTGTTGGCTTCATTCCTGGAGCGAGACCAGCCACCTTCCCAACCGTGGCCGTGTTCTACAGGGGCGGCATGATGCTCAACATGAGCAGATTCCCATCCTTGTGGTTGCCAGGGAATTTCTTCGTGAGCATGCTTCTTGGCCAAGAGTTCTTTGATGAGAGCGATAAGCTTGATGATAAAAGCAATCTTGGCGATGAGAGCCAACTTGAAGAGCGAGGCAGCGATGACGATCAAGGCTAGGACGACCAGAGCGACGGCTTTAGCCTTAGCAAGCAGGATAAGGGGGATGAGCAGTTTCAGCTTCTTTTTGATCTCCTTCTTCTTCTTACCACGACCTTCTTCAGCTGTAAGCAATCACATATCAATTTATTTTTGTGTTGATATTATCAAAATTTATATAAACTAAGAGTATATTTATTCCACTTAACATTAAATTCTTATAATAGTATTTAGTTCAAACTAGAAGTGAATAGAGTAAGCTTCTAAATATTTCAGTAAGATATCTTTGGTTTAGGGTATTAAGCAACTAGCTACTAAGTCGTGGGTCTTGGTATGGTCGTATTGTGGGAAGAGTTGAAAGTAGTGTGTTGAAATAGGTTTAAAGTATGTATTTAGTATAAGATTGCTTTTTATGTTTAGTATCAGAGCCTTTGGGTTGTGGAGGTCATATGACAGTCGTTTCATAGAAAATATCGAAGTTCAGCCAAATCCGCAGTCAAATCAGACTCTGAGCTGAAAGCTTCGGATGCAACTCGAAATAACGCTAAGATGAAGAAGAAATAACCGCCCATTGAACTTACTACATGATTTAATGTTAAAAAAATTATATGAATTAATTACTGGTGTACATTAACGTAATATTCATTCATTCATTCTTTCATTCATGAATTGATTTCGGCAAACCGATATAGCAAGGAAGGTAGCGAATGAGGATATGACATCTGACAAGAATGTATGGATGAGAATTACATGTTGCGCTCATCCCAAATAATTGGGAAAAGGGCAGGCAGAGGAGGATGTGAATGATAAATAAAGCATCTAATTTGTTAGTCAATTGGAAATGAATATTCAGGTTGAAAATTTTCTGACAAAAAAAGCCCAATGAAGCTCCATCTAAAGCGGAATCATATCCACGGTTTCATGTTTATGCCAACCAACTAATGATCTATACAGTTCTCAAGCAGATGTTTAAATAACGTTAGAAGACGATAACTGTAAAAATCTAGCTGCACTATAACTGGATTTCATTTATACAGGAAATTAATTTGTATTTTTATCAACCATCTGTTGGTCAAGATTTCAACATCTTTCTCTCAAGTGAACCAATGAACGATAATTTATTCTTAAACCATCATCCGCTTACAATTTGATAAGTGCTACTTTATCTAATTGGGTTTTGGTTACTTTATAACGGCTAATCATCACAAGCCGATTAATAAATCAAACGAGAATTGAACACGATTTATCGTAGTAATTGGTCTATTCAACTTCCTATTAAATAGGTAACCGTGTTGTTCTCTGCTTGATATATCTCAATGGATTATATTGTCTCTTATTAATAAATTATAGTGATCATAACATTGATACTACAGTTATTTATTTTCTATCAATTTTGCGTAATCTTTTCTACATCTGTATGGTGATTTAATCATATTTAGTTATAATTTAACCTTGTGATAATATGGTAACTAAAAACGTGAATCAGGTGCTGCTATTTATGTTTACCTGCGTCGTCAATAGACCTGGACTCAGTCTCATCATCATCGGCGGCTGCATAGCTGAGCTCCAACTCAGATGACTTAAGAATCTCAGAAGTACTCTGCCATAATCTCTCACTAACTTGTTTTTTTCTAAGTTCAGGGTCAGCAGAAAGCGTCTCAAGGCTCTTAGCTTCTCTAGGACTATTGTTTAAGATTGTAACTCCATCGATAATGTCAAGCTTTCGAACAGCACTCAGTCGATCAGCAGCTTTGAGAGCATGTTCCTGAAAATATGATGTTTAGTTAAATAAAATAAAGTTTGCGGTTTTCAGAGAACTTTAACCTTCAAGAGGAACTTTGATGACAACTCATCTTATAGGAGAAATGGTAAGCCTGTCTTTACGAAAATTAGTTTTTGATTGACTAACTGTTGTATTTTTATGTGAAAGTTAAACCCTTGGTTTCGTACACTTGACCTTTCTATTGACAATTAAGCAATAAATATTATATTTTAATGATTGTGTGGGACCGATTATCTGGCTGTAACTAATTTTGCTTTGACGTATCTAACTTGGCCTACTTATTATGTGTCACTTTCACTGTCGCGACTTTTTTGGAAGGATTTAATGGCTTTGATCAAAAACCAATATTTCATATAAGTGCCTCGCTCTTGATAATTTTATACAAATGTACAGTTTACTTAATATTGGCGTATTTGATGCAATTCTGCGAACTTATTAGTAGATTCACCAAATTTTTTATTTTATTTATTAAAAAAAGTTTGAAAACAATTATTTTCCGTTTTTATCTCTCAGTAACATTTCAGCACTTAAAAAAATGTGTTATTTATGTACTTAAGTTAGTTCTGTAATAATTCTTCAAGAATTGCAACTTTTCACTTACACTTGGCAAAGAATTTTAAATCTGTAAGCTTGTAAACATTTGATTACATAATAGGCGTTTAACTGAAGGTTTTTCAAGGGATTTTTCACTTGAGCCTAACATACGTTTTAGTAAAATCACCGTTTTTTGACACTATTTGGAACTGAACATAATTATTAACTCTTAACTCTAAATTGCGTTTTTACAAATCCACATTTTTGAGACACTGTAGTTACAGAAATAGATATAGTTAACCCTACTGTATAATCACATCACTTCACGTACCTTCAAGCACAGACTCAAATCACTGTTACAATTAACAAAGTTTCCGACAACTGACCGGAGCACTGAATTTTCTGAGGTAACAGGACCACACGACGCCAAAGCAACAACACTCAAAATCACTCCGATAGATTTCATTTTGCTCCGATCTGTGGTCGCGGTCTAATCCAAGATCGTCCGAACTATGCTGAGAAATCGATCAGAACAGTTTTTTTATTCGATATCTCCCCACTTCTATGTTTACCTCATTAGCATATTAAAAACATCCATTCCATATAGAAATTTGACGACACCATACAAAAGTGCGTGGCATACTTTATTTCATTAATATTTATAATATTGTTTAGGTTGGAGGTTTTTCTTTGAGTTTTAAGTTCCATATTGGTGATAATATTTTCTTGTTAGCACTTTCTCCGAATTCTTGAACTTGTGACATCAAAATAAAAGAAATTATTTCTCAATAGTTATTACATACCTTCCTTCCGTGAAATACTCACTCAGGTAGATTTGCTTTAACTGTTCTAGTAAAGCTTAATGCTATTATAGCTTACTCTAGATAAAACCGGATATTTTTTTGTTTAATAAATCTTGGTCATTCCTTATAAGTCCTCTATTTAGTCTATACTCAGTAACATAATTTGTATCATATTACATGACCTTGGGTACACTGGCTTAAAACTTTGCTGGAAAGATATTGAGCTCTAATTATTGTAACTCCAAGGATGTATTATCCGGTTTTTTATTTTCTTCTGTTGCTACTTCTTCTTCTTCGGGGTCTTTGTTCCTATTCGATATTTTTCGTAAAGCGACTGCTATCTGACCATTGCCGTTAAACCAGTTGTTGTACTTTTAGGGCGTCAACTACCCGTAGCGACTAAATCGGAACCGACGGCTTAAAGTGATCTCCGAGGCAAGAAGATACCCAGACCTATGTAAAAAGACATACGCATGTAAACAAATATTTGCACTAAATGGGAATCGAACCCATTCCTCCTGCGTATCAATCGCGTTCACTACCACCTCGCCTCTTAGGCAGCTCGGGCGTCGGAAGGCGCAGACCGTCCTCCGCCCGTCATAAGCGCGGGCCTGAGGGTGACGGGTGGAGCCGCTCGTCACCCTAGCAGAAGCAGGCCATGGCGGCGAGTCCGGCCATACCGGGGGCGAGTCGGGGACCGCGTGGTCCTCCCTGCTGAGGAGGGCCAGACCGAGAGGAATGGCCCTGGGTCAGCCGGGGTGCGAGATATATATCGCGAGAAAACCACCAGCGTGCGGTTTAGCCGGTTCGAGTCTGACATAACCTAACTAACAAGGGGGAGGTAACCGTGTGGATTTCCCGCACGTAAAAAAAAAACCACCACGCCACAGATGCTGTGTATTATCGTCTGTTTCTCTGGTACTGTAAGTGTTTACACATACATACATATACTATAAATCCCTGAAGGGGTAGTCAGAAGTGTATTAATACCCACATTTCATCAACTGTCATTTTGGTCCCATTTCACGAGTCATTTAGCAGAGGAAAAGGAAGAGGGAAGAGAGGAAGAGTGAAGAGTGAAGAGAAAAATAAGATAAGGGAAAACTGGTAATTAAAGTTGATATTAAATAAGTAAGTTTCGTATTCGAAAGAAATGATGGCTCTAATAAGTGCTTGATGTTAGCATAATATTTCGTAATGAGGAATGATTCATATAACATAGATCAATGATCCCAAAAGATTATTACTTATAAGATAGTATGAACTATTAAATGATTTGGATTGGTTAGGGCGAGGTATAGTAGCTTGGTGGTCAATGCATTTCCCCCATAAGGCAAAGATCGCGGTTTCATACCCCGCCTAGACCCATTTGAATATTAAGCACAAAAAATGCTTAAAAAATTAATTCAAATTGTATGGGCGGAGTATTCAAAAATCAATGTTTAAAAATGATTGAAAAATCATTCATTGGTTCCGATAGTTCGTAAGAATGCCGGTAGATGCTCTAACGTCGCCTCGAATACATAAAAGGAGAAATTTGGATTGGTTAGGGCAAGGTGTGCTAGCTCAGTCATCAAAGCATTGCCCATGTAAGGCAAAGATCGTGGGTTCAAGCTCCACCTAGACCGATTAATTTTTTCTGTTAAATCGATATTAAAAGATATTGTAAATTTATTTTCAAAAATTTAATACCAAAAGTAGTAAATTAAGATAAACTAAAGGTGTATAAACATAATAGTTCTACATTCACATAGTGGTTACGTTATAAGGTTAGCTCTATGGTATGTATGGAAACATTTTTAGATACATCGATACTTCCATACTAATATTATAAATGTGAAAATAAGTCTGTCTGTGTGTGTGTTAGATTTCACGCCTAAAACGGACTTTAATCCTAAAGGTAGATTTAACCTTGAGAAAGGACATACATACATACATCATAACCGACATCCACGCGGGCGGAGCCGTAGGCAAAAGCTACTATAATGTACAATAGTGTCACCAAATTGACTGCACCCCGCCTGATAGTAAGTAAGTTGTAAAGTGACAAACTAGTTGGGTTCTTCTGAGATACATACATGAGCGACTATACTATTATGATCGACTAGGTGTTGCCCGCGGCTTCGCCCGCGTGGATGTCGGTTATCACTAAGTGTTGAGTCAACATAGTAGCTTTATGCATGCAAAGTCTCAGCCGGATCGGTTTAAAATTGACAAAGTTTCATACAAACTTTCATCCCCTATTTTATCCCTTTGGAGATAGAATTAATCAAAATCCTTTCTTAGCGGATGTCTACGTCATAACATCTACCTGCATGCCAAATTTCAGCCCGATCCGTCCAGTGGTTTCGACTGTGCGTTGATAGATCACTATGTCAGTCAGTCAGTCACCTTTGAGTTATATATATATTTAGATGAAGATGAGTTTACCGTCTTCAATTTTATTACACCAATTATTTCATATCAGTACAGGGATAATTATTCAGGGTAACTATAGTCGCCTACGTTCAACAGATGACTGTGGAAGGCTGATATGATGATGATTATTATTTAAAGAAAAAAGGCTAAAAAATCATGAAATACCTACCTATATTCCGTGTATATTGGTGGTAAAAGCAGAACCCACGGGTATTGCCTAGTCTGTTCAATAAAACACATCGTGTTTTTCATCAGATACCACTTCGCATAAAATCAGGACATAGAAGGAGAGCATCTAAAAAACCAACGTTGACCATAACAAAATAACATGGAAACGTTAATAGATCATACATAAAACAATGATCATTACCAACAGCGTAACGCTGTTAGTTATAAAGTGTAAAGTGTAGATTTTTGTGGTTCCGTAGCCAAATGGCAAAAAACGGAACCTTTATGGATTCGTCATGTCCGTCTGTCACAGTCATTTTTTTCCGAAACTATAAGAATTATGCTGTTAAAACTTGGTGAGTAGATGTATTCTGTGCACCGCATTAAGATTTTCACACAAAAATAGAAAAACAAAAACAATACATTTTGGGGGTTCTGAAACTTAAAGGTCTTCTACAATGATATTGAGGTTTCTAATTTCAGTTTTTCTAAACTGAATAGTTTGCGCAAGAAACACTTCGGAAGTGGTCAAATGTGTGTCCCGGCCCCCTCCCTGTAACTTCTAAAATAAGAGAATAATAAAACTAAAAAATATGTGATGTACATTACCATGTGAACTTCCACCGAAAATTGGTTTGAACGAGATCTAAGTACGAACGAGAGTAAGTAGTTTGTTTCTTTAATACGTCAAAAGTCGTAAACCACAATATACCTTTCATTCAAGCAACTCAAATATAAAAGTTAAAACGAACTACAAGAACTTTGATATTAAGTTAATTTTTTTTTTAAATATACCTAAATAAATAAATATTCCACAACATTTCACACAACGCTATCTAGACCCATGGTAAGCTTAACTAGCTTGTGTTATGGAATCTAGAATGCGGATAAACATACTTAGAAACGTTTTTTTTGTAAATTCATACATATTATAAGTAGAAACACCCAGACCAATGCAAATATACATATTCATGCATACAAATATTTGTACTGAGCGGGGATCGAACCCGCGCCTCCTGCGTAGCGGCCGCGTTCACTACCGCTACGCCTTCATGGGCGAGTCTGACTCTCACTTGGCCGCTATCTTCTATTCTGTTGTATCGAACAGCAAATCTACTGCGCTACAGTTAAAACTAATAACTTAAGGCAGGTAAAAGAGCAGACAGATGTGGAAGATAAAATAAGCGCGTGATAAGATGTGATGATTCATAAGAGGCAAAGACAATAGGAGCTGAACTGCTACAACTGTCACTCTTCCATGAGTATACACCGAGTAGTGATTGTGTAATCCATACGTAAACTTGCTGGCTTCTGATTGCTCCGTGTAACCGTGTTTAAGATGTCTGCCTGATTTCTGGTTTATCTGTATAGAGCGCATATGTGAAGTTGCTGACTTCTGATTGCTCCGTATAATAGCATTCGAAATGTCTTCATGATTTTTTATTGTCCCGTAAAGAGCATATATGCGAACCTACTGTCATTCTCGCTACCGTGTGTCAAGTGTCTTTCAGAACGCACAGGGCAGGTTTCGGATTTCAAATTCCGACGAGTAAACAACTCTTACTTGTATACTTTTTCTGCTGTTCTGCCTTTGTTTACAGAACTTTGTATATATATGATCCGGTATATTGTTCTCAAATATTGTCGTGTTGGTTCCCAATGGAGTAAAATAGGGCTCATAAAGCCCTTAACTATAGACTCGCCCCCTAATACGTGGGACCGCCAATAATTATTTTGGAGAAATACGGGTTTTAATACACCTCTGCCTATACCCTCGGGGATTTACAGGAGTGAGTATATGTATGTGTATAAATACTCATAACGGCAGAATGCATTTTGTTTACTTAAGTTTTCTTTTTTATTAAACTTTAAGTATGATGTTGCAAATTAATGTCAAAGCATGTTAATTTAACGTTTTTATGTTTAATTATTATTTGTTTAAAAATAAAGATAACTATTTTATACTCTCCTTTTTTTGTGTTCCGCTTATTCTGCCGGTGTGTGTAATAAATAAAGATTAATCTATATTTTAGAACATGAAAAGTATTACCATTCATAGTCTGATTTTTCTTGCAAGGTTCCCAAATGCGGCTCTGCAATTACCTGATACGCTGCCGTGTGTCATGTCTACACTTTTGTTATGTTTATGTTATGTCTCAGCTCTGTGCGTGTTGTTCCGGATGAGCAAGAAGAGATTGAGATTATTTTTATTTTACCACATAGGTGGCAGACAAGCACACGGCCTACCCGATGGAAAGTGGTTACCGTGGCCTATGATATATGCAACACCAGGGGCATTACAGTCATGCTGACAACCTTGTAGAAACATTCGAATGCCGTTGTTCAAGAATCCCATATTGTAGTCGCTTAGGAAAACCGAATGACTAATTGAAATGCTCGTTGAAAAATACTTTCTCCGTCCTGGGTGGGCCCTTGAAGCGGAGTGTGAAAAAGCAACTGATGAGGCCATCAAACGCAGATTCACCATATTAATATTGTTGGTGTTTAAATAAGTAATGTTAACCCTGTTTTCTCCTCCTCCTCCTCCTCCTGAGGACGACCTCATCAAGGTCGCCGGAAAGCGCTGGAGCGTGCTGCTTTAGATCGGTCATTCTGGAAGTCTATTGGAGAGGCCTATTTTTAACAGTGGACTATGTGTGGCTGATATGACGAAGATGATGAACCCTCTTTCTTGAGACTGCCATCAGCTTACCACCAGGTGAGTTTAAGTCATATGGACGTGTCCTATACCCCAGCAGAAACAGGCCACGGCCCACTGTGACCTATGCGAATTTGATAGATACGCGGAGAAAAAAATTAATACTTACGCCATTCAAATCTCTGCGTATCATTCTTATTCCGCAAATAATGGAGCTTACTACATTCTTTACTCAGAATACACTATGACAAACATTTTTAAACCAGCATCCCAACTTTACCTGAGGGGGCCATATAGATGGCTTTGGGTCAGTCGGGGCGTGACACATATGAAATGCCACAGGCTACCTGACCCTTGGTAATTAAACTACTAAAATTAACCCTCGGTTTGAGGTTTTGGTCTATTGAGGAAAAAAGCGGTATCTTTTGATGGCATCAAATTGGGTGTTGAATTGTTTCACAGCTTCAAGGCATCACAGAACTAAGTATTCGGTATGACTTATTTTGATACGTCCACGTATTCCTGAGATTTTTCGCTTCTAGACCTATTGGTTTTAGCAGACAGACGGATAGACACACAGCCGGACAACGAAGAGATCCTATAAAGGTTTCGTCTGTTCCTCTTGAGTTACAGAACCATAAAAGCATCCCAACTTTGTATATCGTCGATCGCACAGGTGAGAAAACATCTTTATGTATTCACAAATATGGTTTATGGCTACAATTATGTGTGTATGTATAATATTTTTACGGACAATAAACTTTCATTCTCAATAAAAAATGTAAATGCGAAACAAGTTTGCATTTATGGCCTGATGTAAAGTATGGGTTGGTAGTCCATTACTGAGGAAAGTCAAATTATGTCACCACCCCAATAATTGCGTGCAAGAAGCTATTTATAAAGTATAATATTTTGACTTTATATCGTGATACTCATATATATACCACTTAGATGACAGACAAGCACACGGCCCGGTGCGCAAAATGGTTTTCGTGGCCTATGGACGTGTGCAACACCAGGGGCGTCACACTCATGCTGCCTTCTATGCAAGAAGTTGTATTTAATTAGTCTTTTATATAAATCTCTTTTACTTTTTGTATTTTTAGCAAGATTACAGCCTACAGGACCTTATTTAACTACTTGCCGTCGACGTTGTGCTGTGGTTACTTTGGGTAAATGGTTTTGTAATGTATGATACACACATTTTCGTTAACTATATTTTTAGGCTTACATCATTTAGGATAAGTTCACTGCCGCTATCTAAGCACGATTCCAAACTTCGTAAACTCCATAACACTTCTTCTAACCCAGGATCGAACCCAGGTCTTTATCCACACACATACTTGCGAAAAACCGTATGGAAGGTGTCAAAAAGGTGGACATAATTACGTTTCTATTAGAAATATCTGGATACTTACCAAATATTCCGTTATTTTTCATACTAATGAGTGACACGTTGTTGTAAAGAACAAAGGAAAAATAAAATTCTCACATAATATTAATCATAAATATTTATTTAAATAAATAAATTAAGACTGAGGTACATGGCATCAAACATAACACACCCACACAAATAAATACACAATCATTCTAAATCAGTTCAGTTGGTGCGATGACCTGAGTACGCTAATGAAGCTCCATCACTGGCACTCCTCCCCCATCCTTGAGGTGCAGGCTCGTAGTTATATCCTCCATGCTCCTCATGGTGTTGTGGTGCTCCGTAAGATGATCCTCCATGACTCATCATCATACCACCTTTCTTTGACATGAGTTTTTTGATCAAATTGAAAAGGCTCAAGGCGAGAGCAATCTTTCCTAGAATAAATCCCTTGACGGCAACTATAGCGATGATTCCTAGGAAGATGGGGATGAGGGCGGCGAACTTCAGCTTCAGAAGAAGGAGTAGGGGTAACAGCTTCTTGAGCTTCTTCTTCTTCTTGCCACGAGCTGGGGACAAAAGAATACACGAGTTAATTTAAGTAAGAGTCTACTGATATCTGTTAGCTTCTATCAAGTGAAGGAATCGATGTACTAGTTCTTTCTTGTACATTAATTAAGACAATTTTTTCTTAAAGTAAAATGTTTTATGTTATTCATTCCAGATGTCGCCAGGTATTCTATAATACGATTGGAATGATCAGTAAAACACAATACCATGTGATGCTTGCTATAATATTCTATGCAAGTTTGATGTCATTCTCTTTTTGATTGATATTATTTCGAGTACAAATAATGTCTTCTGAGAAAACCACTTTAAACCGATTAAAACCGATTTAAAGAATCTCAGTTCAGAGCTCTAATTTCAGAAAGATAATTTAAGTCACTGATATTCATAAGTAATAAAGAAGCACGGTCGTAATTTACGATTTAATATGATAGAAAAGTTTATGTAGTAAGAACAACGACTGCATTCGATGCATCAAGATTGTTAACTCCTTGATAAACAATATAGATTTAGCATGAATGTAGACTACTTTATTCGAAGTGCAACGATGTTTTATCCTGAATACTCTGTAAACACTGACAATGTATTTCATATACCATGAAATCTTCTCGTCGAAACATTACGACTATTTTAGCACCTACCAGGAAAGGGCTTTGTTTGACATCTGTGTAAATATGTATAGGAGAGAAAGTTACAGTACCTAGGTTTTAAGTCATTGTTTAGAACCCGTTTGGCACTTTAGTGGCGAGAGGTTTCTCGACTTATGACAATAGAAGCGTTTATCGCCGTGTTAATGATTTCTTATTACGTAAGTTGGACCCGGAGGATTTGATCTTGACGGTGCTATATTTAGATGTTAAAATCATAAGAATACAACAGAAAAATGTTTCGTGTTTTCATTGCTTCGTAACCTGAATAGATTCCTAAAAATATTATCTTAACTGTTTTAATTTGCTAGTGTCAAAAATTCACGCAAAAACTTCTTTTTATTTATTTTATTATATACACCTATCGATCTCCAGGGATTTATAGATTCCAAGGAGATTTAAAAGAGTATACAAAGGTACCCATATTAGTGCCCACATTATGCCAACTATGTTCTCTGTCATATATAGTCAGGTGTTAGTTCACTTCCATAAACTGAACATTTGCCTGAACCCATGCTGATTCTGAATTTTTTTTACACAGAACTCAGCAGTTGAACTCGGAATAGTCACACTAGCTACCGGTGAGCTATCGGAATATTATTATGAGATATACAGAAATACCTACACTACTAAACTTACTGTAGGTGCCAAATACCGTGTTGAGTTTTTTAAATTCACTTCCGAATGACTAATTCTTTTTTCAACCTATTACTTATTGACAGATGGGTAAGGTTCTATAAATTCACCGGGGTAAAACCAGGGCTCACTACTAGTTACTAGTCGTTTATTAAGTTTACTTTATCAGGAAACCAGCTTTAGCTTCATCTTGGCGCCTTGTAAATGGAATTATGTACGCAATGACCGAGTTTTAAAATATTCTACAGACGGTTAGCATTAAGTACTCAATTTATAGAAGATCCTTCTTACCTTCCTCATCGAGAGCCCTTGACTCATCTTCAGGGGCACTCAGTCGTAGCTGTATTACGTGGTTGTCCAAGAAGTCTCCAACGCTGTCGGCTATCCTCTCGTTGATCTGAAGTTCCCTGGCTTTTGGCTCTTCAGACAAGGGCTCGTAACTGCGAGCAGATCTCGCTGACCCAGTGTTCACTAATGTCATTCCTTCGAAGATGTCTATGTCCTTTAGAATGGACAGTCGTTCCGTGAACTTCAAGGCTTTTTCCTGTAAATTTATTATTTTTAGTTTAATTTTATTTTATGTTTGGAGTGTGATTTAAAGTGTGTTTTATGAATAATTAAGTTTATTAGAACTGAGTACTGTAGCAAAATGTTTCAACTTTCTACTGGACATATCCAGTTGGCAAGCGGAATCTTGTAGTATCTACCTGCCCTATTGGGTAAATATATAAACATCATGCTAACACCATTTTTAATTTGGGTCACTAATGTCACACTTATTGTTACATTGTATTATTATTGGGAATGTGTGTACAACATGTTTACTACAATCAAACAGTTGTGATGACAATGTTATTGTTATTTTTTTCCTGAAAATACTTGAATCATTTATCATTATCCCGCCCTCATCTCCAAATATTTGAGACAGGCGTAATATTACGCAAAGAACCCGTAATAATAGTAATTAAGTATCCATTGTTACGTTAAAACTCATTCCTACGATACTCAACGAGTATTATCTTTGTTACAAGAGAACTCATTAGACAATATGGTCACTGACACTTCACAGACACTAGGGTATCCACAATATTCACCTTCAAACATAACGAAGTGTCCGTTTCAATGCACTCAGTTACTGCACCCACTAAAGTTTCAGCCACACCTTTTACTTGCACTGGATTGCACTTCACTGTTATAGCCAAAACGGCTAATAAAATAACTTTCTTCCACATATTTTTTTTTTATAAATCCACTGGATGCATGTACTCCAAGTGCCAACGTTGGTAAACTTATGATGATTTATCAAAAAAGTGATGGATTTTATCCTTCACTCCCCCACCACAGATTTTGACAATGTGACGTAAAGTGCGCACTGTTTGAAGTCGGGCCGTGTGCTAACTGATCGCTCGTAGTTCGCTTAAGCTCGTCAGGATAAATAGGAAAATAAATATTGGATGTTAGAAAGTGAAGTTTGCGCTTACAACACCGAAGATGCGCATGCGTTTGTGAGCACAGTGTAAATTGAAAGAAAAAGTGTGATTGTTTGGTTTTTCGTAAGTCCATAAAGTGAGGTGAAAATTAGTGTCGTAATTTCTAAAAGCGCGTTGTAACGTTAAATTTTATATAATGTTCTTGTAATAAAATATTTGATTGTGATGTTCATTGTTCGCTCTCGCATGAACTCTATCTAATTTTATATGTAGCTATTATTTTAATATTCAAATTAGAGGTCGCTTTGGAAACCGGAAAGCTGTGTGACTCAGTCACCATACTTTCTGTGATTTTATTGATACATCTTAGATTTGTTTCTTCAATGTGTATTTTGTTTGTAATTAGTATTAATTTGTGTTTTCGTTATACATCTGAATTACATTAATTCTCAGATCAAGGTTACCATTTCATGGATGTATTCTTAATGTAATTTTGTATCAAATTTCAAATTAATCTGACTGACTGAATTAGAAATAAGTTAGATCCCTTCGTTAGCTGCTAAGAGCGCTTGAATAGATAATTTAGAACTAAAATTCAAACACCTGAAGAAACATCTCAATCACGTCAGCTTTAAAAAAAAGAATTCAATTTGTATGTTGGTACCATAATTATAATCTGGGAAAGGGCTAGGCAAAAAGAAAGAATTTTTTTTTATACCTAGAACACGTCAGTTTTACTTAGCTTACCATCAGTCGAGGTGAAGACTGATGGTAAGCTGAAGATAAAGTCTCAGGAAAGAAGGTCACCATTAAATATACGTACCATGTTAACAATGGTGGCACTAAGCTTGATGGTCTCATCAAAAAAGGATTCTTGTCGCAGCACCGCGTGACACCCATCGGTCCCACTAGTGCTGCGACCACAATCCCCCCTGCTCAGCTATGCACTTGCTAACCCCTGAACGCACCTGCAATAAGCTGATGTTATAAATCGTAATATAAAATTAAAAACGATGTATTGTATTATTGTGTATGTAAGGAAATTGGGTAGCACGTAACTATATGCAACAAATTCGCTTCCTTTGGCAGCTCCTGACCCGAATAGGCTGGTTTGAAAACGCCATTTGCTTCTACCCTTGCAAATTTCGCGAGCATCCTCTACCCCATTTCTCACAAATTTCGGCCGGGTTGTACCCACCGTGCACGCTTGCGAAAACCCTCCATAGTAATCCAATCTCGGTTGGATTGCGTTCAAGGGTCAACAAGTGCATAACCGGGCAGGGGGGATTGTGGTTGCAGCATTTGTGGGACCGGTGGGTGTCACGTGGTGCTGCGAAGATAATCCTCTTTTGATGAGGCCGTCAAACTGAGAGCCACCATTTCAAACATGGTACGTGTATGTAAATGTTGACTCTCTCTCCTGGGTTTTGGCCTTCAGCTCACCATCAGGGAGGTGAAGACAAATTAACGTGTTCTATATTTAAAAAAAAAAACTATAATACTTTGTCCGATCCAAGATGCGACGTATGAAGTCCCATAAAAATCTTTGTTCCTAAGCTTACCATACCTAGCCCTAGCCAGTAAATAAATCACCTGCGGAGCCTGCTTTCCTATCAGGTAATCTTCCTAAAGAAAGAGTGTGAGAGCCGAACTAAGTGCTAGTGTGCACTATGTATAGAACAACACGTGCTGGTCTGCGGTGTCACCCACATACGGTAGAAGACAAAAGACCAATACCGTCTAGAACCAAGAGGATCGAAACTTTATTTACTTGTCACACGGTATAGAAGTGGAATGCTCTGCCCGCACACGTGTTTCTCTCTTACAGTCGCGGGTGCTATTAGTTGGGCGTGAAACAATATCTGTCAAGGCTATTAAGGTAGGGACCACCATTTTGGGATTCTGAACTAACGTTGTGATCTTCAAAGTGAATGTATCAAAATTTTGATAGGATTTTTACTTCGAATGTGACTAATTCTAAAACGCAAAATCATATCGAAGTCGAAACGGACGAAGTCATGTTTAGTCTAACATAAAATCAAAGTTATTAATTGGGTTTTACGTAGGAAATTTACATTGTTGTTCAACTCGACAACACGAAACTATATGCAACCAATACACTCCGTGCGCTCCGTTGGCTGAATTAAACGTTTCCTGACACGGACAGCCCCCCTAGACAAGAGGTAATTTCCTCGGCGTATTGTAGAATAGAATGATGAAAGTACGTGTCAATCCCATACATTCAGCATACCACTTGTCTAAGGGGTCAGAATGGTTCCTAACATAGGTTATATAGTCCACTGCTGAACATAGGCCTCTCCCATAAACTTCCAAAACGACCGATCTAAAGCAGCTCGCATCCAACGCTTCTTCTTCTGTGTTTAACATACAGAAATATCGATTTAAATAGAAAAAATTGAATCGATCTAGTCGGGGTTTAAACCCGCGATCTTTGCCTTACAGGTAAGGGCGAGGTCTGGTAGCTTAGTGGTCTTTTATTTTTATTTTTTGAAGTGAAAACTTCTTTAGCGGCGTTGGATGGGTGTAAAATCTTAAGGAAGCGTCAGGATTAGTTGACCTTTGAACCGTAACCGACGACTGACGTCATACAAGATTGGTACGGACTATCTATTTTGCAATTTACAACAGATAGCATCGTAGCTTAAACGGTAAGCACTTCGACTGTAAGTCCTTATAGTTTCAGATAGTATCGGGTTCAAACCACCTGGCCTTCAGGGATTTTTTGTGATTGTTTTTTCTTATTATAATTTATTACTTTTGGTGATTATTTTTTCTTTTTGTAATTATTTATTACTTTTTATGATTATTTTTTCTTTCTGTAATTTATAATTTTTTGTGATTATTTTTTCTTTTCATAATTTATTAATTTCTTCTGACAGAAAATTAGCAGAAAATAAGTGATAGGTTCTATGATTAGCGCTATATTATAGGTATGGTATGGTATGTTCTTTTTATCTTTTTCTATGTATATAACGAAGAAAGAAAAAAAGAAAATGTTTTCACTTCTGCCGGCACTCCCAGAGTGCAACCCGTCTTTTTTTTTATAGGACACGTCAATTTGACTTTACCTTGCCTAATGGTAAGCTGAAGGCAAAGTCTCAGGAGAGAGGGCCACTATTATACACATGTGCCATGTTAACAATGGTGGCACTCAGCTTGACGGCCTCATCAGATGCTTTTTCACGCCCCGCTTAAAGGCCGCGGGACTGTAGGAAGAGGGAAACACTTGAGCTGGCAAGGAATTCCAGGTCTTAATTGTGCGACAAAGGAAAGAGTCACCGAACCGCTTGGTTCTTGAAGGAATGTTCTGCACCGTATGCGGGTGACATCTACGTCCTGCGCGTGTCGTCCTGTATAGGAAAGGAGAGGGTGGGACTAATTGGAATAGCTCTTCAGAACATTCACCATGGTAGAGACGGTAAAATACTGCCAAGGAAGCAACATCACTACGCAACTGCAAAGGCTCGAGGGTACTCGTGACCTCAGGATTTCCGATAATGCGGACCGCACGTCGCTGCAACCTGTCGAGAGCATCTAATAAGTACTTTGCGGATCCATCCCAGAGATGCGAGCAGTATTCCACGCAGGAACGAATACGTGTCTTGTATAGAAGACACCGTTACTCGGGCGTGAAAAACCGTCTCACTCTGTTCAGGACTCCGAGTTTACGCGAGGCTGTTGCCTTATGGGGGCAAAGACTGCGGTTTCAAACCCCGCCTAGACTGATTAATTTTTTTCTACATATTTAAATCGATTTGAATATTTCGCATGAAAAATGGTTAAAAATGTAATTAAAAAACACAGAAATATATAAGGATAGAATGGCCATGTGAGTGGGAAACGCGTGGCAAGTTTTTAGTCAATTGCTGTCCCATGCGACATGCACTATGCATAAAATAACACGTGCTTATCTGCAACTTTCGAACGGTTACTCGGCACAGACTAGCTTGTAATAACATCGCTAAACATACCGAGAATATAACATATTGTCCTATTTATAATTGTATAATAAAAAGGGAGAAGTAAACTTGAGAAATAAAGGTATTTCTTATCTCTCGTGTGTATTTAACAGTAAGAAAATCGATTTAAATAGAAAAAAAAATAATTGGACTAGGCGGGGCCTAATACCTTTTATCCGTAATCTTTGCCATACAGGGGCAATTCTGTGAACACTAAGCTACCAGACCTAACGCTTAGGTATTTCCTCAGGTATTAACCAATTCAAATTTCTCCTTCTATATCTGTCTTTGAGGCGACAGTAGACAATGCTTAAAAATAATTCAATGTGAAAAAGTCGCCACGTGCGACTTGCAGGCGAACACTGCGTATAGCAGTTCTATCCTAATATATTTCTGTGTTTACCTGGGACAGACAGTCCAGTTAGGCAGGTCCAATTTTGAGAAAGAGGTCAATCGTCGAATCCAACTCGGCTGGGCAGCGTTCGGGAAGCTTCGTAATATCTTCTCGTCCAAAATACCTCAGTGTCTCAAGACGAAAGTCTACGATCAGTGTGTGTTGCCAGCGATGACCTACGGAACTGAGACTTGGTCCCTTACTATGGGCCTCATAAGAAGGCTCAAGGTCACCCAAAGGGCGATGGAGCGTGCTATGCTCGGAGTTTCCCTGCGTAATCGAATCAGAAATGAGGAGATCCGCAGGAGAACTAAAGTAACCGACATAGCACACAGAATCGCCAAACTTAAGTGGCAGTGGGCGGGGCACATAGCTCGTAGAACAGATGGCCGTTGGAGCAAGAGAGTTCTCGAGTGGCGACCACGCGCCGGAAGACGCAGTGTAAGCAGGCCTCCCACACGGTGGACCGACGACCTGGTGAAGGTCGCGGGAAGGGCATGGATGCGGAAGGCGCAGGGCCGGTCACTGTGGAAATCCTTGGGGGAGGCCTTTGTCCAGCAGTGGACGTCTTTCGGCTGAAATGAAAAATGATGATATTTCTGTGGTTTAATAGCAATGAATTATTGTTCTATAGATTAAAATACAATATTAGTAGAAAACTTCTTATTCATCATCAGCCTTGCGTTAGTCCCGGTCACATCTGTCTGCACCTTGAGTTCGAGGTCTACTTAAATATTATGTAGTTGGCTTTTTTAGTTTTAATGGCAGCAGCTGTCATCTGAATTTCCAGCCACGAAACACAAAAGCGCTCAGTTGAAATACCGGGACAGTTAAAGACGGAGTTGTTTATATCTCCCATATAGTCCTCCGTCTTGTCCCAACGACCGAAATTTTACGTGCCTGATGAAATACGGTCACCCATCCAAATGGCAACTGCACCTGGGTAGCTTAGCCCGCTAATCGGTTATCGAGCAGTGAGCCAGAACGCTAAGGGTCCTTACCTAACCTGGGTAGCCTGGTTCAAGGTGCTTACAGGGATTTCACCTTGGAGTCCAGGGTTCGTTTTTTTTGCCACTTAGTATGTCACCTCATGGAAAGTGGTTACCGTGGCCTTTGGACGTGTGCAATAACAGGGGCGTCAGAACAGAGATTTTTTGTGCCGTCAGTGTATAAGATAAAGCACGACAAGCCTTAGGTCTTCCCACTGACAGCACAAAACTCTTCAGTGAGCTATTCTTCCTCTTGCAAATCAAAAGGAGAGAGAGAGTTCGCTTATACAGCTTTTACAGGAGCGATGATGGGCAACTGTTAGTATTTACAGACAAATATATATTCAAAAGCTATAAATCCACGAATGGGTTGGCAGAAACACCCAAATTTCGCCAACTTTCATGTTTAGCCCCATATAACAGGGGTCAAGCCTATTACGATGTAGCGGACACATTGTCATGAGCTGTATTATTTACCATCAGATGAAGAACAATCTTATCACCTAGTCACCTTCCCCGACACGGACACCCATAAAAAGAGATGGGTAACCCTGTTCTACTCCACCGAGTACAAACACGACTATTGTTGCGTTTAACACATACGTAGGTACGTTAAAAGATTTCTTCGTATCATCACCGTCTGTTAATGTTCAAAGAAGGCTGTCAGTACCACGTTGAATGACAATGCTAGTTCATTGTGAGAGATATCTTTGTATTCAATTACATTACTTCAAAAGTTTCTATTGATATATATTTCTATACGGCTATACAGTATACAGTCCACCTCTAGTAACAGTTAACTGTTAAGGCGTGAATTGTTTCCCTTTTTTCTTGTACCTTTATCTTCAAATGGATGTTCAGATTGAAGTTTTTATACCACTTAATTGGCAGACTAGTTCGTGTGCAACATCAGAGGCGTCACACTCGTGCTGCTGACCCTGTGGGATTCTTGTAAAGCAGTTCTTGAAGAACCATAAGTAAATCAAGTTTGGTAAATGTTACCCGAACCGTATTTACTCAGGATTAGCAAAATAGTAGATAAACATACTTGAGTACATACATATACTACGCTCACCCCAATTTCTCTCGGGTGAGCAGAGACAACAGCCCGCCAGTTTTAAGGAGATAGAACACGACGGTATTTCCGTCCAATTGACCAGTCCGACTGGGGAAGTACCTCCGCCCTACAGAATACCGCGGCAATAATAACCTTGTGTTGTGTTCCCGGCGGTGAGTAGGGTAACCAGAGCTCATTGGAGAGATTTGTGCTGTCAGTGAAAAGACCAAAGGCTATTCCTGCTTTGTCTTCGGCACAAAAACTCTAACCATTAACTAAATCACAAAAAAAATCCTGTAGGACATGGGAACATTAGGTATAACATATGAATGAAGCCGCAAGCGAAGTAAAGAATTTTCTTGTAAATTGCGTGTGTTACGTAAGATACAGTTAAGCCAAAACTTATCGAATGCTTAACATTATGCATGAATGGGGTTCATTCATCACTTTTTTAAAGTTCATCGGACCAAGAAGAACCTTTTTTTTTTATGTGCGCAGAATTCCCCCTCCCTTCCCGTCGAAGGCGGCGTGAGTTATATCGGACTTGAAAATGGATTAGAACATACTAAAATGCACGCCGTCTTTGGGTCTTCAGTTGTAGAAGGTGAGATAACTGGCAATATATCTCTCGCAAGCAAGGACTAAATAATATAGTGAAGTGAAATACAGCTGCCTATCCATTCAGGAATATACAGTCGTTATAATATGTTTGTCATACAAGTATTTATACCAATAAAACGCATGTTAAAATAACTGCTTTTTAATAAATGTGCATGGGAAAACGTACTTTCTAACTTAAAAGTTTTTATCGGTCAGTCTGTTTATTCTACGTAACCTCCAATTACCAGGTTCATTTTAACAGGATTTATATTTAGGAGATAGCTGATGTTTTAAGACATAACTTGAGCTTTTTATCTTGTAAAAAAGTAGTAAAGGGGTTCCGGTATATAGAAGCTAGAGTATATTTTATTATTTTTATTTATTTATTGATTAATAAACAAACAATCATATATTATCACATTGATACATAAAGACAAACCAAACATAAACCTACAGTTTCCTATATAGCATATGATTAAAGAAATCAATACACAAGCAAAAAACTGAAAAAGGGACCTTTTCCCCCCCTCCGCCACCTCCGGCGCAGGACCCACCTTCGGCGAGTTTTAATAGACTTTAAGGACTTTCAAAATTACACGAATTATTTAATCTGATCATCAATTTTCACGTTCAATTTAAACGGCGTAATATTTCTCAACATAGTTTTTTTTTTAAATAAAATACCAATACCTAAGTTTAAGTTTATTTTTAAGTTCTTGTTATCAAATATCACCACATACTATAAAACAAAGTCGCTTTCTCTGTCCCTATATCCCTTTGTATGCTTAAATCTTTAAAACTTCGCAACAGATTTTAATGCATTTTTTTAATAGATAGAGTGATTCAAGAGGAAGGTTTATATGTATTATACATGTTTAATATAGTAGAGCGTGCAGCGGGAACGGGATCTGACGCCAATAAAAATATTGGCGGTACGAAGTTCGCCGGGTCAGCTAGTTATGTATAAATCATGCAGCATTTAATAACACAGTATCTTCTACACAAGCACATGTGAAAAACAAACAAACATTCTGAGTGCATCCACCAATGTTTAGGCTGCATAGAGCGAGCATAGCAACAAATGTCTAGGTCACAATTATTATAAAATGATTAAATAATTGAGTACAAGTGTACATCGAATTGTGTCAGTGATGTAATGTTACTTTACTTTGTGAGTGAAAGTACTTGTGAATGATTTCGTAAAAGCCTCGGCTTCGTCTTGTAAGAAAAAGTTCTGTTCGAGACGCTAATATGTATGTACACACGTATGTAACACTTCAATGGATCGAACGTTTTATTTCCGAGATGGACACCGTTTAGACTGGGTGTTGCATCATTAAGATAGTAGGTACTAACGTGTAAGAAATCCTTCACGTATTCGGAGTGATCTATTCGTATCCGATATCACATTTCTAATACTATTGGAAAGTATTTACTTTTGGTTATATTTATTTTGTGTTCTAAATGGATACCACTGATAAAACGAATACTAAAACAAGTCTTTTACATATTTAGATGCGATTTTGCAATACTTATTTTATCTCCTTGCGTTTTTAATTCACATATTTTTTATTAGAAGATTTTGTGAGCCGCCCTTTAAATCTTTTCAATCACACATATAAAAACAACTTATGTAATGAATCATTTACTTACCTATTTATTGATCTAAAATACTAATTGTCAATATTATGGTTTTTTTTACCAAGCTATGTGTCCTGTACCGTAAAGCGACTGACTCTCGATATAAAAAAGTGGCTGGGATGAACTAGATGCGGAAGACGAAGGATCGGGAGTAATGGCGCATATTAAGAGAGACCTATGACCAGGCCCTCGATTCTGCTAAAGCCAAATCAATTGTCATACCACAGACACTGGAATAAATAGCATTAAATTTAAGACTTTAATTCCATCGTCATAAAGACCAAAATTTAATGAAGAGTGTCACATTTCACTTTTTCATTCACTCTACAAAAAGCCATTTAAAGTCTAAGATCCCAAGCGGTGCGATCGCACCGCGAGTCTATTGTTTACCTATTGTGTCTATTATTTACTCACTTGACAGGTTAATATTAGACTTTAATGTTATAAGTTTAAAGTTTAAAATTAATAGGTAATTTTTGCAGTGTCTGTGGTATGACAATGGTTTTACTTTAGTAGAATCGAGGCCCAGCAGTGAATTTAGTCAGGCTACTTGTTCAAGCTATATAGTTTTCACACTACTTTAAAACAAGGTGCCTGATTCATATCCGGCTCGAAGGACCAAATTGCTTCGATAAGTTACTGGAGCATAGAAAAAGAAAGAAATTAGTTTAAGGTTAATTATAATAAGTTCCTTGTACTGTACAATGGTAATGTTCTTTCTCTTGGCAACAGTTTATTGCACAGGTGGTAAGCGTTCTCGAAGTAACACGATAATTACGTGACTTAATAGTAATGATGCTATGCACGCGCCTCACATAACAGTACGTTTGCGGTGACAAAACTGTACAGAAATAAAAACCTTAATCCAAATCGTCAATTAATTTAAGAATATTAGTTTTTATCAATCATGTCATTCTCAATGGGCTACATAGTACTCAAACTTCCGCCTTACGCATCCAGGCTATCACAGCCACATATTCCATGTTTTCTGGGCCCCAATCATTTTGCTGGGGGGCGTCCTACCGATTTGGCCGATTCGCTGTCTCCAACGTCTATCGGCTCTTCAACAGATGTATCCAACCTATTATCAGCTTACTTTTGTAACTTTAGTTCTTTGTGGGATAAGCTCATTACGAATTTCATCCTTCAAAGAAACTATCCTTCAGGTAATGACGTATTTTTTTACAGTTAACACTGAGGTCTCATAGACGTACATCTTTAAAAAAATCCAAAAAAATATATAGAACCGGATTTATATTCCAGCAGTTTTTATTTTTGCTAAGCACATACTTAAGGTTACCAAAAAACAATACTGTTTTAATTTAAAGAGTAATCTACATTCATCCAAAATATCACAATAACGGCTTGCTCAATTGTAGGTACTGACTGAGATCTCTTTTTTTATAATAACCTAATAATGAACAAACAAACTTCAATTTCCTTTTCTTGATACTATGATTTATCAAAATACTCGTATAATAATAATAAGCAATTTAAGACTCAAACAAATCTCAGTACTAAAATTTTCAAATAAATTCTTGGTACGTAAACACTGAGCCAACGTCTATGAGACGTCAATCACACCTAGGTGAACACCTGCGCATTCGCAGCACATGCCATGTTAACTAGCAGCAATGAGAAGGGAAAAGATGAACCTACCGAAAGTAGGAATAACCCTCGATCCTTGGGTAAAAAGATATTTCAATAATTAAAGTGATGATGTCTGTGAGATGGGTACGTCACTACTAAAAGGTTAAGTATATCTCATTCTATAGCCCGCTACTTCACTTTTAGGTCATAGACTAGCCCTAGTTCCCTACTTCTTTTTAGAAAGGGAATTTAAGAAGACGAATTTACTAATATTCCCTGTTACCGCTCCAACTAAGCTAAATTGCTTGTGCTAGAAGTCGAACCGACTACTACTTCGGTAGTGTAACGGCCAGCATTTAATCCCGGAACCTCTCGATCGTATACCGAAGCTACTACATTAATATTATAGTCTCTAGAATAGCTCTCCCGCATGTCAGATTTAGGTCTATACTGAATACAGGTGCCATTTCCATAGACGCAACTCCGATTGTTAATTTAAATTCTCAAAGAATATGAATTGTCTTTGTTGTCTGTCTGTGACATGATCTATGTGAATATGTATACCGTTCAAAATACAATTATTAGGATACTATTGTCGGTTTTTCTCTCATTATCATATACACACTGACTACTACTAACATTGTATACCATTAGCATAGTAATAAGCTTAAGGTAGACAAGTTGAAAGCGATCTGGCTGACAATGTCGTCTCCTAAAATGCCCAATATGCCAAAGAATCTGGTGTCCTATGATGTCTAGAGTCCAATGGTTGGCATTTTCCCAGTGTCCTAAAACGTCTAGTATCAAAAGGTCCATTTGTGGTGTTACTTAATGTGCAATGAAAATTAAAAAAAAAACATTAGATACACATATTATTTTATACTGGCAAAATACTCGCTCCTTTGTGGATTAGTCTGAATACTGGTAGAAATAGGGCTGTTATCCATACAACTGTAAAGAAACAGTCCATGATTGACTGAAATAAGCTCGCCCCGTTCTTACGTGAGATCGTAAATCGTAGTTTGATAAAATGCTAGTGTTAAACAATCTTTTCCTACCTGACTTTGGGGATTTATAGGCATAGAGTACGTAATTATTAACATAATGTATTCTAGAATAAATATATGGAGATCATAAATTGGTGAGTGAGTTCCCATATACATCTGCTGACCAGTTTCCACACATAAAGTACCTTAAATAAGGTCAGCAATGTAATTTAACTTTTAAATCAAAATTTTTGAAGGCTTGACTTGTTTATGACCAGTAGCTTCAGCTACTCTCTTTTATGAAAAGTGTTTATGTAAAACAGTCTAAAGTACTTCATTTGCATATTCATAAAAAGCTAGCTAATGTTCGGCTTGAATGCTATGCCACATTTCTTTTACTACCGGCTTCACCTTTCTTTTTAGGTGCGCAGAATTTCCGTGGATACCCCGCCTGTCCCCAACGGAACCGGAGGGGGAGGTTATGTCGGACTCGAACCGACTAAAACACACGCCGTCTGTGGGACTTCCGGCTCCCTTAGACAAGTGGCAATAGTAGAACAGAATGGTAAATTATTCAATCTATTCTATTCTAGAAACGTATTATCGCTTCACGAGAGGGGCAGTTTAAATTAGAAAGCTTTCACAGTTATACGTGCACAACAGCTTACCACTGTTTCATCGCAGTCGGAAGAATGATAAAGGAATCCACCAATGACCATACATCTACACTGCTTCTTCTTATTAATTTGGAATGCTGAACCGACTGAACCAACTGAACCAAGTCAGACGGTTTTTCACTCTGGTGTATTGGTACAAAAAAAAATCTATTGTATAAAACGCAGGGTCGCTCGTCGGTGGTATTAATTTAAATCTTAAGATGGCTCCATCTGGTCCTTTTTGCAATCTCTCGAATGCAACGACGTGCAGTCCGCATCATTTCGGTGTCCTCAGATAGGTCAATATTACAAATACCAAATCACTTCTGTCTGTCAGTTACTCATTCATGGTGAGACCGCCGTTTAGAAACATGTGCATAACCTGAAAAAAAGCAAAGGCATATTTTAGAAACTTTATTGGTTTTCTGTGTGTGACCCAGGTATTGTCATGGCGGCGGCGCACATCGTAGGACGAAGCGTGCGCTCCCCCCCCCCCTCATACCGGGGGCGAGTCGGTGACCACGTGGTCCCCCCTCGCGAGGAGGGCCAGACCGAGAGGAATGGCCATGGGTCAGCCGGGGTGCGAGGGATATGTCGCGAGACAACCTCACCTTCGGCCTAGCACATCGACCCACAGACGGTTCGAGTCCGACATAACCTACCCCGGGCTTCCCCGGATCCGGAGGGGAGGGGGGGGATATACTCTTCACATCTTGCCACCAAATATCATCTAGCTATCAGTCCGATTTTTTTTTCTTCTAATTATCACTGCATTATTAAGAACTAAATCTAATACTATAACTGTAAAGAAATAAATAGATCTTTCTACTAAAATAGAATTAGTTATCTACTGAAAGAAATAGTAAAATTATTATTTTTCATCTGTCGTGTCGACTCATGACTTTCATTAACTAGTTTTCATATGGGTACAATCCACTTAAAGCATCCAGCCAAATAGCACCTGTGCAGTATGTAGTCGAAACAAAAAATACGTAACAAAGTGTGTGTGCACTTACGTACACGTGTTAGAAGTTATACTTCTTTTATAGCACTAAAATGTTGTATATAGCTAACTTCAGGGCGTATGTTGACTATAGCTAACTTCAGGGTGTCGGTATTTCATGGCGTTGTGCTCGCGCATCGCAAAAAATAACTCATCATTTTCCCTAACGCGCTAAAAGATGTATAACTTCAAAAAAAACATCAGTGGTAATCAATTAAAAAGTCTTCAAATGAAATCTTACAATAGGTATATTAAAGCTTATAACAACTATTCTTTACTTTTCTTTTTTATAGATTTTATTTACCACTCAAAGCTAACGGCAGTTAACAATCACATTCTGTATATTCTACACGCGCAACTCCTTCACCAAACAACTGTATTTCGAACTTTGACATCTACAAAAACTCACGCATTATAATAGAATCTAAATGTCAAGAAAAGTATCCGGTAGTCTTTGTATCCGCATACATTTCACCGTGACCAGCTATATTATGTCATGCGAATCCTATGCCTCTTAAAATCGATGAGTGTCTTCTACGCCTAAAATCTTGCGCAAGACACGACGACAAAACAGGTAATTTTGTAGAAAGCACAGGCCCATATACCTAAACGTTGACATAGATTCTTTGACCCCATTGGCTTGAGTTATGGTGGGACACTTAAAACACTTTATAGGTGCAGTCAGATTGTTTTTGAATACTGATTTTATTTGTAGACTGCATTATTTCTTTACTATAAATTAAAGAGAAAAAATTTAATCGGTCTAGGCGAGGTTTGAACCCGCCATCTTTGCCTTACAATGGCAATGCTTTGACCACTAAGAACTTGCACTTATTCAAATTTCTTCTTCTATATCTGTCTTTGAGACGATAGTGGAGCATCTACCGATATTCTTATGAAGTATTGGAACCAATAAATGATTTATGAATTATTTTTGAACATTGATTTTTGACTACTCCGCCCATATAATTTGAATATAAAGCATGAAAAAAAAAGATTCCATTCAAACAAAAATATTTCTTTGCTTTTAATTGTATTGCTAAGAATTGGAGATTAATAGGACGTTATGATAAGTTGAAGGTACAATCTCAGGAAAGAGGTTCACCATTACAGACAGGTAACCAAAGGTTTCACTCATTGATCAATGATCTATTGAAAATTCAAGCCTTTGGTATCGAAAATATTTCGATAAATCTTATAGTAAAGATAGATACTCATTTTGTTTACGAAACAGTTACACAATGCAATTAATGATTGTTAATTTCACCCTTATGTGATACTTTTACTAATAGGTACCGTTGCATCGCTTTTCACTTCCACATGTTGCAATCTGTAGCATGCATAATACATATAGGTGATGTACTTGGTACTTGATATATTTAATACATGTGTCTTGTATACTGTCATTTATCTGCAATTACCTATTTGAATGCTAGCCGTTACAAATGTTTGAATAAATTGTCAATACAAGAAATGTTAATTTTTAGGCCTGATTATATTCAAACAGATTGTGATATTTTTTAAATGTTTTACTCCACTGTTTACTCTATTTTACCACCCGCTTGGAATTTAACCATTCACTAAGGGCCGGTATTTTGATCCGTAGTTAAGACTACCTGTAGTTAAATATGTAACCATCAGTCATTATAGGGAACCACGGCTCCGCCGACTCGACGAGTTAGCAAGATTGTTGTTAGTGACTTGTTGATTGATGCAGCAGCTGTTTATGTTGTAGTAATTATGATTATTGAATATTATTTGCACCCACCATTATTTACACCACCGAGCAGACCTCCCATATTAACATTTTATGGCAATGCCTTACACAGTTGAAGAAATCAAACAATTGGTGGATTTCTTTTACAAAATAGCAAAATTTTCTAGTGTCGTTCATCTTCAGAGATAGAATTCGAGCCCAGGCGGCCATAATGCGTTATTGCGTGGCGCTTCTAGTTAAATTATGTTTAAAAAACTAAATCATGGTTTAACCATTCTGCCGCGCTAACTAAGAGTGCAATAACTCGATTTTTGTCGATTTTGAGTTACATATATATTCGGAATCAGCGAATCGAGATCTACAATTCTCTTTAAGAAACTTTTCATAAAACCTTCTGGAACCTGATATTTCAGTAAGCATGAATACAATAACTATTTTATATTACAAAAATAACTAATGAAAAATACAATAATCAAACTTGTGGTGACATTCACTTTTAACTATGATTACATTACTTGTCATAAGTACAATAATTTTTAGTTGTTCCACTTATGATATGTGGCACTTGAATTTTAAATACTTGTTTGCTCGTCATAAATACAATATCTTAGACTTATTGTACTTATGATTGGCGTCTTCCAACCATTTACATTTACTTATGCTTCACAAATAAATAGAGTTATTGTATTTATAATGAGTAAACTGATTCAAAATAAAGTTATAATGCAATTATAATTGTATTAACATTATGAGTTATTGTATTTATTTATTAGTCAAGACTATGCAACGGGGTGTGTCGGGGGTAAGGGGAAGTGAACCACGCGACAACTTTCGACAAGTTGCACCGATATCACCGGGCTAAATCCACGTCGTTTTAAACCTATTACCTACGAAATCCCGGGCGAAATATTTAAGGGCCTTTGAAAATTTCATTATATATGGAAAAATAAAAAAGGTGCGAAAACGTTTTCAGAAAATGTATTCTTGGCCTATTTTCAAGAATTGGCCAAAACTAAGCAACCTTCTACCCTATGGAGTATATACTCAATGCTTAAGTCAACTGTAAATACCAACAAAAATATAAAAATTGATAATTACTCAAAGTAAACTTACTCAAACTTACTTGAAGAGATTATCCGAAGGACACAAACCAAAGAAATCAAAAGTATTTTCTCATCAAAACGTCGAGACCTTTTTAAATGATGCGCCTGATAAGGAATTTCTCGCAACAAAAGTATGTATCATTTAGTTTCTTTATTGTAATCTATAAACAGAGTGTTTTAAAACGTGTACGTATTGTACCTACTTGTCTGATTTTCCTTTCTGTTTTGTTACAGGTGGCTTTAATATTTGGCATACATGACGCATGTCGTAGTAACGAACTTATAAAACTAACAATTGATGATATCAAAAAACATTCAGATGAATTACTTTTAGTCAATTTAACTGATACTAAAACAAAAATTGATCGGTCATTCGTTATTCGTAGCCAGTATAAACGAATAGTTGAACAATATCGAGCCTACGTCCTTCTCAAACAACATCAAATAGATTTTTTATTAGATATCAAAGTGGAAAGTGTTTTAAACAAGTAATGGGAAAAAATAGAATGTCTTTAATGCCCTTAGAAATAGCTGCATACTTGAAGTTGCCCGATTGCAAGTCATACACTGGGTCATTGTTTTTGCCGAACGTCTGCTACACTTTTGGCAGATTCTGGAGCGGATCTCACTGTTTTAAAGCGGCATGGAGGATGGAAGTCCAGCTCTGTAGCTGCAGATTACATAGAAGACTCAATTCAAAATAAAGAAAAAACTAGCACCCGCGTTGTAGAAAATATTAAATTAAGACCTAAAGATAATTCACCTATACCATTGTCGCCACGTCCTTCTACATCAAAGGATTCTGTACCTTTTCTTGAGCACCAGTCAGATACTAAGATAACAAATACTCAAAATGTAAATGAATCGACAACAATATCGATCCCAAATAAAACAGTGACAATAAATTTTCAAAATTGCGCTAGCGTATCAAATATAAATATAAATTTGTAATTGTTTTTATACGTATATTCACGTCTTTGTTTAATTAAAATTCATTATTCCATAACACAGTCTCTTATTTATTTTCTCATAGAAAGGGGATGAAAAGTAGAGTATATAACTCGAGGAGCAAATTATTTTTCCCTCGGGCGATATACTTTGAACCCCTCGCTGTGCTCAGGTTTCTACGTTAGAACCCCTCGCTAAAGCTCGGGGTTCTATTCTAGAAACCTTTGCTAGACTCGTGGTTCAAAGTGCGCCCTCGCCGTAAAAATACTATTTTGCTCCCTTGTTATACAATCTACTATTTTTTCATTGAGTTTCTTGATTAGTCGTATTTACATAATAGTACTTCAGTTTATAGGTTTACTAAAAAAGAATACATTAAGTAACATTACATTACATCTAGATCTAATTAAATGGCCAACCTACCATTACTGGTCATAAATACAATAACTACATTAGTTATCGTATTTATAACAAGTAAGGATGGACTGATTCTTTACTTACAACTGCAATAAGTGCCTTTGCTAAGGATGAGTACAATAAGTAACGTAGTTATTGTATTTAAGACTAGTGATGACAGGTTGATTAATAAAACATTCCTAGCTATGAACATTATTTCCATGTTCAATGCCATAAGCTTAATTTTTTTGACGTTGAATTATATTTTATCTTATTCTTTATTTGTTCTTCTTTTAATTGGTACCAGTTCCATGTAGATATGTTCACTGGTTCATGAGATACAAGAAAAACAAAGTTCAAAACTTTGCGCGCGTTTTTCTCGAAATCGTCAAAATCGAGTTATTGTATTCTTAGTTAGCGCGGCAGCATTGGTTAGTACTTGAACCATGGTCAGCATAACCAGTGGTAAGTAATTTTTACAACAGATCAAAAAGCCGGTCTTTAATTAAACCCAAGAAAGGGCAAACTACTATTGGACTTCACGACAACTATGAGACAACTAAATTATATCAGTAGGTGCCTACAAGATCGGTAGCACGGTTATGACGCCTCTGGTATTGCTCACGTCCATAGGCCACGGTAACTACTTCGCATCAGACGAGACGTTTACTTCTCCGCCAACTAAGTTGTAAGAATAAAAATCCTCTCATGTCTATTCCTACTGAAAAGCTACTGTAACGTCGGAATTAGGGTAAATAATACATATAGTAACATCAAATAAATTATGACAGAATCTGTTAAAAAATATTGAATTTCAAGCATTAAATCTACCTTGACTGTTCACAGCTGGAACCGATATACAACGTGCCTTTCAAAGCACGAAAGTGCTCACATAAAATTCCACTAAGCGGTTACCCATCCAAATGGCAACCGTGCATAGACAGCTTAACCTACTGATCGTTTATCGAACATTGAGCGTAACTGGCCATGAGCGCTTTCAGAACTTGCTTACTAAAATTCATATCGTTGTCAGCGTTCTAAATGTTGATGATGATGACTATCACGAAATGGATTGATGGAGTAGCACCTTCAAAGTACCAAAATGGCAATATCATAACCACGAGAAGAAAGTATCGGATGAGTCAGTGGCACTTGCGATTGGGAGCATGCGACCTTGAGCTAACGGTACCGTGTCGAGACACACTGGGTGAATTTCTGAACAGCTTTGGAATAAACCGGTTTCAAAGTTATGCGAGTTATTTGAAGTATTTTTATTCTTGTTATTATTATTTAGTTAGTATGTTAACCTTTATTTCCAATTCGTGTAAAGTAGTGTTATTTACATTATGAATTAGCATAGGCTGCTTTGTGTAAATTAATATACTGCTCTGGTTATGTGTGCGTGGTAGTTATTACCCTTTTTGTCCTGCAATAAACTTTCTTGCACAGCTGAGAAGTACTTAAAACTGGTGATTCTATCTTAAAACTCTGATTTTATATTTTGCCATTTATGTTATTGTTAATATTGACGCATAGTGGAAGTTATGGTAGAAAATATGAATGTATTTCTTGTACATGGTCATTTCAGCATTTAATTTATTATTATTAAAATCAAGTAAAGAAAATACTTGTACTGATTTTCATTTAAAAGTAAAAATGTAAATGCATATTTCTTTTGTTGACAGTACATTGGTAATTATTATGTGAAACTATCGAGAAATATCTATTTGTAAATGTATAAAGTATCTATATCGTTTGGCATCAGCAAACAGGAAATGTTAGAAATTTAAATATATCATCACATTTTCATAAGTTTTTATTACATACTACATCTGTACCTAGTATTTATGTGAACGAAACTTCGAAGTCCAATCCATAATAATATTATAAATGCGAAAGTAACTCTGTCTGTCTGTCTGTATGTTACGCTTTCACGCCTAAACCACTAAACCGATTTTGAAGAAATTTGGTATAGGTGTAGACTAGACCTTAAGAAAGGACATAGACCATGTTTGGTCGCGATAACCGACATCCAAAAGCTAGTTCCATATAATTCTCGGGAAATGATACCGGGCTGTTGTCTCTGCTCAGCCCGGAGAAAGAAAGATGTGATTGCAATAAAAATCATTGTATTTTAACACTGTTAAACAGCCTGTATTATTATAATTTTGCCAATAAATTGAGAATTGATTTATAAACTGAATGACATTTTTTTTTCAAGTTGTATTATACCACAAAAAATCTGTTTCAGCAACCGCAGTAAGAAAAAGCGGATCAGAAATTTTATGTTTACACATTTTAATCTTGTATAGATCTGATAGATTACGTTAAAGAGGGAGTCTTCTCCAAATACTATTATTTGAACAAATAACCAAACAAAATGTTGGAGCTAAATTGTTCACACGATATGCTCATAACTTTCGCCCAGTGTGTACCGTGTGTGTTGATAGGCGCGGCTGGCACTTTCGCGGGCGCACCCACAGGGCCCACTTGAGCCGGAAATGAACTTGTGTACCTCCACTGTGTTGTAACAATGACATGCTTGTGGTAATCATACTAAAGCACGTCGAAAGTTTCGTTAAGAGCATATTGTATCGTTAATAAGACATTGAGACGAAAAGCTAATAGTTCTACCAATAACCCATCCACGTATGTAAAATGATGTTAGCAGGAATTAACACGGTCATGATATAAGTGCATACATTGCCTTTGATTTGCCTGAATTTTATGAAATTGAATTATGAAATGAGGTTAGCATCTGCGAATGAATAAAAAGAAACAGAAGTACGAGTTGGACTAGCGCACGAAGGTTTCTGTATTTGTATTGTATTTGCCGTTACAGCAGTTACAGAAATACATCATCATCACGGCTCACGAGAAACAGCCTGGTGCCAGGCATACAGATAGCAGAGTTTCGGTTTTAGAGTTCTCTTTTTACCTTTGGAGCACATAACTCTAAAACAGAGTGCACAGTGCCTTAGCAAATTGCTTGAGGCTCAAGCCACGTCACCTACATACTGGTAAATCTGCTAAAACTGGACGAGTTTCTAGTGTATGTATTCTTCTTTGATATGGAAGTTTAAGCGGTAGTGTCAGTCCCAGAAAAACTGTAGAATAGAGGTAGGACACGACGGTATTCCCGTCCAATTGAGCAGTCCGACTAGGGAAGTACCTCTGCCCTACAGAATACCGTGGCCATAATAATCTCGTTTCGTGTTCCCGGCAGTCAATGCGATAGCCAGAGTTCACTGGAGAGTTTTTGTGCTGTCAGTGGGAAGACAAGGACTATGCCCTTTTTGTCTTTTATACTGATGGCACGGAAACTCTCTGTGTTTACAGGGTCGGCAGCACGAGTGTGACTTCTCTGGTGTTGCACACATTCATAGGCCACGGTAACGACTTTCTATCTGTCTGCCACCTCAGTTGCATAAAAAAAGCTGTTATACCTACCAATTTCAAAAGACTTCATAAAAAGCCCTCGTTTTTTAAGTGAAAAGTTCTTAAGACTCGTTGGACATTTTTTTTATGTGGGAACACGACAGCTTTATCTGTACCTCTTGTGATAGATTGTGACAAATGTATGTAGGTGAGCGGGTCGGAGTCGACCCAGAAAAACAAACACTGACCAAATTGGTAATGTTCTAAAAAAGCTTTTTAAATTAGTGTAATAACCCACCCACTGCCCACAGCCAATGGTCAAACGGTAAAAAAGTTAAATAACATTCCTTAACAGTTAGACAATTTGACCCGCCAGACATTTAGCCCTAATAGCATCCATAATACTACTTAATAGATTCAGTTTACAGGCTCAGAATCAGCAGAAGAATCAGGCTTGAAAAGAGATAGAGGTATTTACTATCCCTCTTTCTCTTTCTCACCTGAAAAAACGCTTAGAGCATGCCATGGTAGACACCACCGAAATATATTACGATAGAACGGCCATTAGCAGTGTTCAACTGTATGTCGTGCGTGGCGACATTTTCACTGTAAAAAAAGACTCAGGAGAGATAAGAAATACGTTTATTTTTAAATAGCACAATTTGGCATATGCGCGGTATTTTTAACAACGTTCTTACAAGCTAGTCTTAACAGTACTGAGTAAGCATTCGAAAGTTTGTCTCATAGGGCAGGAATTGACTAAAAACTTGCAACGCGTTTCCCACCCACATAGCCGTTCTGTTTTAGGTTTTAGGAAGTTCAAGTCCTACATATACGTCTCACTGCTAGCTTCAACGAGGAGGAATTTAATGGGGTTGCTGTACGTATACACTACTGACATTTATCTTGATCCCATGACGAGGCCATATCGCGCAAGGAATGGTTTGATATAATCTATTATTGGTGGATTTGAGCACCTCCTCCACTGTAACACTCCGAGATATCATCCTCAAAAGATACTCAAAAATGCGTACTGTGCGTATAGGGTATATTTTATAACGTGTATGGGGTTAAGATAAATCTGCCGGTAACTATAAAAAAAAGAAGAGGGTTGCACTCTGTGAGTGCCGGCAGAAGTGAAAACTTTTTCTTTTCTTCGTTATATATTTAGCAAAAGGTAAAGAGAACATACCATACCATACCATACCATACCATATCACACCATACCATACCATACCATGCTATACCTAAAATATAGTGCCAATCATAGAACCTTTCACTAATTTTCTGCTAATTTTCTGTCAGAAGAAATTAATAAATTACAAAAACAAAAAATAATCACATATAGTAATAAATTACAAAAAGAAAAAAGAATCACAAAAAGTAATAAATTACAAAAAGAAAAAATAATCACAAAAAGTAAAGAATTACAAAAATAATCACAAAAAGTGTCAGAAGGCCAGGTTTGAACCCGGTACTATCTGAAACCATAAGGACTTACAGTCGAAGCGCTATCCACTATGCCACGAAGCTATTTATTGTATTTCGCAAAATAGACAGTCTGTAACTAATATTGTATGACGTCAGTCATCGGTTACGGTTCAAAGGTCAAGCGATCCTGACGCGAGTTCAATACTTTTTACCCATCCAACGCCGCTAAAGAAGTTTTCACTTCAAAAACTATACAGGTAGAACTTGATATAATAAGCAAACAATGTATTAACAGTGATTCAGGAGAAAACAAGACCCATGAATATATCTGGCGAAATATGAATGGTTATGTCGTGTATAGTACACATAAAGTAACCCATAAAACATCATAATTCCGTAAAATGTACGAGTGCGGCGTACAATATCGGTTCTTAATAACTTTAATGACAGTTAGTCACTGTAATTAAGCAGTTACCATAACAGTTAAACTTTAAAATCAGGCGAAGAAAAGCAATGCAATGGAGTAGTTTATATTCAAATTAAGTAAAGGTAAAATGCGGTAGAGAGATTGACTACTACGCTAGTGGTCGCAGATTGGATTCCCAGTCAGTGCAAATATTTATAGGCATAAATATAGTATACATTCTTTTATTTTCATAACAGTTACGTCAATCTCTTCACCTGATGGTAAGTTAAAGGGTAAAGTCTCAGTAAATAAACTTACTATTAGAGACATCAAGAATGCTATAATAGTGGCCCTCAGTTTGTTTCTATAATAATGTATTGTATTTACAAATGTATCTAGAATTGTAGGATTTCTATTCTATTCTAGAATCCATGTTTAGGTAACGATGGTTATACTACACATCATTATTATTTTGAGAAGCGACGATTCAAAGTTTCCTGTATGGTTCTGGTTAGAGTTACGGATTTCCCGGATGAAAGACCAAATCCGTCACCTTTACTACCATTTTAAATTCATTAAACGTCGTCAACTTTCACTAACTCCAAGACTAATATTTACGATTATAATGATAAGATATAAATTATTATACAATCGTCATTAATAAAAGTGTTAGTAAAATAATAACGAAAGTAAACTTTTTCTTTTGGATTCAATATGAAATAGTCGTAGCTCATACCTTTATTTGCGTTTTTCTTAGGTTCGTATTCTAGAAAAACACAATTTCTTGAATTTCAACCCCAACCAATTTCAACCTTAATTTAAAATTAGATCTGCTTCTCTAGACCAATCAGAATCGAGTGAGTCGATTCCCCGCTCCGACCGTGCCTATAAATAAAGCCGTGATTCTAGGCATCGCGTCAGTCGCACGTCAGCCGCCGGCGAGGCAAGGTCTCCGAAGTTGTCGTCGCCCGGCCCTGCGCCACTGAAGATGTCGACCGCAGTGATCGACGAAACGTCTGGAACGCAAGTTTCACATGGACCACGGCTAATCAGCCCGGAAGAAGTATATTCTACATGCAACGCCGGCCGTGAAAGCCTGAAGACTTATAAGAGGCAATTCGTTGGCCTGCGTTTGTTGTAATAGAATGACACATTTGACACATTTGACATGCGTTAACAACTGTCATATGCATCAAATCCCATACATTCGTCAGTCTATTCCACCAAACTCTGCCGGTTAACGAATTGCCACTTGTCTAGAGGGGCTGAGGACAGATTGTTTTGACTGTAACTGAGTACCGGACTGGCAACCGGACTACTGCGACTAAGGGATAGTCTAGACCCCAGTTCTAATGTTAAGAAAGAAAGAAAGAAGCTGAGCATTGTTCTTGAATATGGGCCTCAGATTGGCGGATTTGACAGATTGTTTCAGTTTTATGATTCAGAACTGAGTACCATTCTAGACAACGGGTCTTATTGTGTTGTTGAGAGCGACTGCTGTTTGACCCCCAAACTTGAGATGAAAGCCTGATAAAATAAAACCCTAGATCATCAAGGGCAACTCATCACTCCCGATGACTGCAGCAAAGGTCTTAATTATACAAGGCCATGGGCACATTGCGTCTGCAATTTTGGGCAACTAATCATAATCATGAGCGTCCCAAACTTCATTCTAGCGTCAATTGTTCACTTAGTTTCTTGCTGGTATCTTCTCAGTAGAACCAACTTACCGAACCAACTTACCGAACCAGCGAAAGAATCATTTTCAAATGATTTATTTACTTTATTTAATATTATATTAATAATTTCTTGACATGCCTGTAAAATTCTGACGTTCATATGTGCTTGCCTAAACTGAATAAACGAAATTGATTCTTTGTTTCTTCCTTGATTCGTTGAATTGCTTTGGATAAGCTTCGATATTTTTCGTGAAGCGACTGCCATATAACCTCCACAACCCAAAAGCCTTACCAAAGCATTGCAATTAGACCAGTTGATGGATTCTTATGGCTCAAACTACGCGCAACGACTGCCATAGATGTTCGTATGGCAACCGGGCCAGCTAAACGTGCTCTCCGAGGCACGACCAGACCAATGCTTATATTCATTAATGCATACAAATAGTTTTTAAGTGAGCGAGGATCCAACCCGCGCCTCCTGCGTAGCGCACTATCGCTACGCCACGGAGGCTGTCATCCTGTTTTGTGTGAAGTCAATTAAATTGATCAATTAGTCTGACGTAGTCCTCCGAGGAGTGCCAGACCGACAGGTATGGCCCTGGGTCAGCCGGGGTACGGTTTAGTCGGTTCGAGTCCGACATAACCTCCCCCTCCGGGTCCGAAGGGGGCAGGCGTATTCGTAGGGGTTTCCCGCACATAAAAAAGCCTGTCATGGTCCACGGCTGGACATAGAATTGTGAAGTAATCTATATAACATAGTTTAATTGTACATGAGAAATATTTGTTACATTTGTTTGATTCCAAGCGATTGAGTATAGTAGAGCCGCGGAAAGAAGGCCAGTAGTTAATAATTATTAAGGGATTTGACAACACGAACTTATATACTAACAAGGTAATAATATGAGCGACATAGTCAAGACTTAAATAAACGTTAAAATATGGCAGTTCAGTGCCAAAGAGATACACACACATCTTTCTAACCCTTTGGCAACATATGATGGCGTAATTCAATAATAACATTTCCTCAGTCATTCATAGATGAATATGAGTGGTCATGGTAGCGATTCATAATGTAGATACGCAAGAGGTACATAAAAAGTCTCTAACGACAGCCGTTGTAAGATGACTGACAAGCCAGCCCATCACGGGTTAAAACCCAGATCTATTAAACTAGTAGAATCTCTCTATGGGATTTCAATTTTTTTTTCAAAAAGATTTCAAACACATTTTTTTTTTATTTATTTATTTATTTCTCACCACAATACACATTACAAGTTACAGACAAAACTAGTAGGTTACATACTTTACATTATATTGTAGGTGACTGGTGCCTAAGCTAGGCTCAATTCCTGTGTTTCAGGTCACCAGGTCCCCTCCTCTACAGCGCTTGTTATGTACACATAATTATCTATAATTGATATACATATAATGCGGTAAGGTTATAAATATGTTACATTACATTAATATAAGGAGACAGAAAGGAAAATCTGATAAGGTTAGTGCTTGTGTGTGTGTGTGTGTGTGTGTGTGTGAGAGAGAGAGAAAGAGAGAGTGTTTGAGAGTGTGTGTGGGTGTGGATGTATGCGTAACTGCGTACTGGGATGTTCAAGTGTGTAGTTATGTGACGAAAAATAGGTTTATAATTGAGTGTGATCCTGTTGGTTCAAATGGGAAAAAGCCTTACTCTGTAATCCTACTTATATTATAAACGTGAAAGTTTGTAAGTATGGATGGATGGATGAATGTTTGTTACTCTTTTACGTAAAAACTACTGATTTTAATTTAACTTTACAATAATATAGCTCATTTATCAGAATAACACATAGGTTACAATTTATAACGATAACCGATATTATAGCGATAACAGACATCCACGCGTATAAAGCTAGTTAATCCATATCCATAATAATATTTTAAATGCGTAAGTAATTCTGTCTATTTATAACGTTTTCACATCTAAATCACTAAAACATTCGCAATGAAATTTGATACATAGATGGAGTAGTGCTTGGGAAAGTATATAGGTTGCCTTTTGCTTGCGAAAAAAGGGGTTTAAAAAGGGTTTAAATAGGAGATGAAAGATTGTTTGAAAGTTTATCATTTTTTAGGATAACTTGATGAAATTTGGTACACCGATAGACTAGACCTTGGGAAAGGACATAGGCTATGTTTGATTGCAGTAACCGATATAGAGGCAGGTGGAGCCGCGGCAAACATCTACTAAATAATAAATTGTATAGGGCCCCATTAAGACTTTTATGGGGCTAAGTTAATCTCACCTGGAAGCCAGTACAACTAGTAATGAACAGAAGAGCCTCTGGTGCTATCTTTTCTCATGAGATTGCGAAATCAGGTGGCAGTCGATCGAGAAGAATTCAAAATAAATAATAAACAGAGATGTACAAAAGTAGTCTACAAAGATTAATCAAATATTCCACAACATTTCACACAACGCTATCTAGATCCACGGTAAGCATAGCCTAACTAGCTTGTGTTATGGAATCTAGAATGCGGATAAACATACTTAGATACTTTTTTTTTGTAAATACATACATATTATACATAGAAACAGCCAGACCAATGCAAATACCCATATTCATGCATACAAATATTTGCACTGAGCGGAGATCGAACCCGCGCCTCCTGCGTAGCGGCCGCGTTCACTACCGCCACGCCACGGAAACTGTCAAATAAAAAAAAATAGTGACGACGAACACGCGGGTAACCCATAGCTAGTTACATATATACATATATCATCTATACATCTATATCTTCTATACATATAAATAAAATTGGAGTGTCTGTTTATAGAATTGAAATAACAGTTTTTTACTCCATACATATGAAAAAAATACGGTATATACACCAAAATAACATTATTTACAATTTTTGTCAGTCTGTCGGTTTGTTCCGGCTAATCTCTAAAATGGCTGGACCGATTTTGACGAAACTTTTATTGGCAGGTAGCTCATGTAATAAGGAGTGATTTGGGCGACTTTTATTTTAGATATAAATAGCGTTGACTCAACACTATGCGATAACCGACATCCATGCGGGCAGAGCCGCGGGCAACAGTTAATTTTTTTAATTATAATACGATATTCTACACAGCGCTATCTACACCCTAGCAAAGCATTGATTGATGGTTGATTTATTTATATTGCACTCGTTTATCTAATGTCATCAATCATTTTGTTAATATTTATTTTGTTAAAATGTTAATTTATCAGGATTATTTTAATGTTGTCAAATATTTAAATATTTTTACAATTAATTACTTAAACGTTTCATGCCAAATAAATCCATTTTATTTTAAGAATGTTTGTAACAGAAATGAACAACATTCCCTCTAACTCCTTCAGCTGAGCTAAATTGCTTATGTCGGTATTGTAATAGCCTAGGTCGCAAGGATCATCCGATTCTTATGAACCAAGTATACGTTACCGTGGCCTATGGACGTCCCTTAGGTCTTTCCACTGACAGCATAAAAGCTCTCCAGTGAGCGCTGGCTACCCTACTCACCGTCGGGAACACAACACAAGGTTAGTATGAACGCGGTTTTCTGTAGATTAGAACGATTGTTTTAATTTATTCTAAACTTTTTGAAATACTTTCTAACCGTCGAGGGTTTAAAAAAAAAACAAAAATTGCTATTTTTTAAACTTTTTAGAGAGCATATATATAATGTATATAACGTGCCACCCAGGGCATTCACCCGAAGATACACCTCTGCTACTGTAGGTACATGCAGCGCCCCCAGCAGTGAGCTACAATCGTAACAACTATCGAAGAACATAAAAACCAATCAAACCCGAACCCATAGCTGAAAACTACATCAAAATAGGGCTAGTCGTTTTAGAGAAAAATGTCAACATTGGTTTGCACTAATAAAGTTTGCTGGAACGTCCTGGCGAGTTGTCACTGTAACACCTATAAAAAAATTGCATTCATATATATATATCTTAAAACATGCACCAATCAAACCCGAACTTAAATATAACTGAAAACTGCATGAAAATTGAACTTGTACTTCTGGAGAAAATTGGCAAATATCCTCTCACTCCAAACGCATATACCATCTCTTTTCCATCGCGGGTAAAAATACTCTACCTTATTCAACATCAGTAAGGATCCATAATTATTTCCTTATAAATTGCAAACTAAAATATACTTACAGATATCGTTTTTACATACATTCTTGAGCGGTTAGTGTGCCATATTTGCTCAGGGCAAGTTCTAGACCAATGACCAAGATCCTTTCGGTAGAACTAGAAAGTTGTTTCAATTTACTCACTATTCTAAATTCTTTTGAATTATTACACCTCTGTATCCCTAAAGGCACAAGCTGAGGTGTATTAAATAGTTTTTTATGCTTATCCTTTTGTTCGTAGGAGTGTTCTTTTAATAAAATTTCGGTAGTTTTTATTAACCCATACGTCGGCGTGAGTGAGCCATGGTCCAGATATTTTTGAAAGAAAGACAGATAACTTGTTCATTGGTTATCACAACACACATGGTTAAACATCTTGCTCTGTCCCCGCGTACGTATTCGTGGCTTCAAGCGACTTCAAGAAATGGTGATCTTTACCTATCCCTAACTTCTTGCCTGCCAGCAGATTGTTATCAAATGACGGGTTGAATGGCATAAAGACTTTGATCTTGACTTTGTCTAGTTAGTCAAATAACCCGTTGTGTGCTGTCACCTATAATTTACCGACAACATTTTCCAGGGGACGGTGACAGACGGTTACTTTCTAATGGGGTACGTATGTTAACAAAGCAAAAACCCCCTCTAATATCTTCAGGATCTGCTAAATGAACCACAAAACTCTAGATAAAAACTGAAAAGTTCTATCACTAGATTACAGTGCCATCTATGTTACAAAACTTGTACTATACCATCGAGCAAATGTATGCAATTTTACAAATTGGATGAACGGTTCGGTGGCGTTTAAAATACGAACAATCAAAAATGGATTTTTTATACATTACAAACAGCATGGTAGAATGTAGTCCCGACGTAAGCCGGGAATCAATTAATCAATAATTTAGTCCACTGCAGAATGTCCGGGAATACATTCATGAAAATATTCTAAAACTCGATTCTAGCGCCATCTATGGACGCAAAAAATAATAGCTAAGAACTTTCTCTGAGGAGTGTTGTTATCATGTCAAATTATGAGCTTAATGAATGAAGCATTTTTTGAATTTTTGAAGCGTAGGTACACTAAATAATTTATCATTTTGATATTATAATGATTAATGATAAATTATCATTACTATACTACAAAGTAAAAAAAATATACAAAGTATCGTCAGTGATTGTGCGCCTTCCCGTTTTGCCATAGCAATACACCTTTCTCTATTTTATTTTCGTTGTGCGTTCTAAACTCTAGGAGTTTTTGTTCGAAAATGATTTTAAAGCTAAATAATTTTTTGATTAGCGTATATGTCACAAATTTCAGCACCAGTCCTTTTAAACGGCGAGACGTGCTGAAATTTCAAGTGTATTTGAATGAATGAATGAATGAATGAATGAAATCGCTAGAATGATAGGGTTAAATTAGATACAGTACCTGCCTAACGTTCGGAAAGGTAACGTCACGTGTATCGATCCAATGAAATTATTATCGACGACGCTAATTGATGGGTACCTAACTAACCAGTCTATAAAATAAGTACATAGGTTACATCAATTTTAAATTTGTATGAAATTGACATTGTTTTTAAAACTATATCATTCGTAACTTTGTGCATATTGATATAATTTATTCATTATTGGAATACATACTAAGCATTCTTACTAATTAATTGACATCTAAGAAATTAATCAATAACTATCCAAAATTGACAATAATATATATCTGCTCTATTTTGAAGACATTTTACAATTGAAATTGACATTTACTTCTCTAAATTGATTGAATTCCCTAAGTTTAGATAGTGGTTGGTCATAAAATAAGAACTGTGTGACGATATATTTAAATTAGCAATTTGTATTGAATTTAATATATGCATGTTATTTTGTATGCCAATCAGCGGAACATAGTATGTACCAAAGCACCCTTTAAACATCTGTATTAACCTGTTTTCATGAAGAAATAAATAAAATGAAATGAAATAAATAATAGTATTAGGTCAATCTATACAGAGCTACCTATACTCCAAAGTATTAATAGTTTAACTGTCTTGTGTCATGGGTACTATAGATGGGTTGGAGGGATCAGATCCATCTGCAACGTAGAAATCGAACGTTCTATTGCCACGTCACGGAGGTCGACACCGATCCACATTGTATCCAAAGCCTATATCTCCATATCATAATAGTAGACTCCCTAAAATTAGTAATTTTTTCGGGGCAACTAGACTCTTATCAATCGTAAGTATCACAGTATCTTAACAAGCTGCTTAATAATATTAGGGATTTAACTGTGTATAAATTTAAAAATGTAATTAAGACTAAACTGTGCCAAAAAGGTTATTATAAAATCCAAGAATATTTAGATGACAACATAAACTGAACTATGCTACTCAAGCAAATTATTGTAAATAGACTAAGTAAAATAAATGTTTGTAGATAGACCAAAAAAAAATGCCGGCTGACTTTCTTGCCGTAGTCTTCTCAGGTCGGGGCCGCGTTTTGAACCGGTGTTCCATTTGCTTAACTAATCTTGATTTTTTTACATATTGATGTTTTGTAATTGCCGTTTTAATGGTCTATACAGAACAAATTATTTTTGATTTTGACTTTGCCTTGCTTTGACTTAGGAGTCAGGGTTTTACACTCTTACACCTCCTACTATTGATGCAGCTAGTCTTTTACGGTAACAAATATCATCTGACGCCCCACCCCGAGACATAGCCAGCCTACCGCAAAGATTCGTTCATGAATCATCAGTTTACTCCCCTAAGATCTTGGTGGGTACCTAGTTGTGTTAGTATTTAAATAAAATGAGGCATAGTAATACATACTTGTTTTTGTATTTTTGTCTTAAAAAGCAACTACAATTCAGTCTTTTGTCTAATTTTAAATCACATAAATCTACGTAATAACAGTTATACAACACAGAAGCATGATTTTAGGTTGACATGGTCTAATTCATGCCTAATGATTGTCATGCGTAATGATCATTAAGAAGAAGTAAGTATGCCATGTAGAATATTGACATAAAAATATTCTAAGTTCCAATAGAGAACTGTTTATCACAGGAACTCATAGAGAATACCGACTACTTAGGTGGCAAACAAACAGATTACGATAATGAGTAGCGGTTATCAGAGCCTATTAACGTGTTTAGCACTTCGGGTGCAGAATATTCCATCAAGGGCCAAGATGAACTCATTTCCTAGTAAAAAAATCCAATGCTTAAGGTTTGGTTTTTTTTACAAGCACTCTTTTTTCCTTCTTCCTACAGTCCCGGGTCCCTTGAGCGGGGCGTGAAGCAACTGATGAGGGTTGTAACATTGTTGGTGTCTTTAAGGGTGACCCCCTATCCTTTACCTTTAGTTTACCATCAGGCAAGGAGAGCGAGGATAGACGTTTCCTACATAATAAAAGCTCCTAATGCTATTCTTGAAGAATATCCATATTGTAGTCACTTTGGAAAACTACAGTAATACCAAGGAAATTTAGAGAGGCGTTGCCATTTTCATTACCAAGGGACCACAACGAGGACTCTAGTTTTTATTTAGGGCACGACTTCATCTATTCATAAATAAGATGCTACAGGTATAGTCTATACAATGCAGGCCACTATAAAAGGTGTCAATAGTGGATAAGGTAAAAAGTGGTACTCAGTTTGATGGCCTCGATAAATACTTTTCACGCCCGCTGAAGGATAAGGAATTGTAGGAAGATCACTTGTGTTGGTAAAGAATTTCCAGTCTTTCAATGCGTATATCTTTATTAATTTCTACTACAATAAAATATCAGTTAATCAATTAGCCTATATTGTAGTCCACTGCTGGACATAGGCCTCTTTCAACGCCATCACTCCCGATCTTTCGCCTTGTGAATCAAATCTGTCTCAATCACCTTTTCTGGTCTGCAGTTCATTAGTCTAATCTATCTTAGTGATATCTATAGTATAAAAATTAATCGCTGAATGTGCAAATCTGGGGAACAGCTGATTTCGCTTATTCTTTTATTAGAATATTCCTTACAGTGCGAGGATGGTTCTTACGTACAGAAAAATTCTAAAAATTGCCAGTAAGCGTCTTAAAATAACACTTTTCTAAACTCCCATACAAACAATTCGTAATAGGACTTAAAAGTCAACTTTCAAACTTTAATACCTTTTCATAAAGTTAAAGTGTAAGTGGAAAGCTTCCAGGAAGGAAAAATTATTGAGTGACGCATAACGGCTTAGGGGTGCTACGGGTTTGAAGTGTGCCACGGGCGAAGCCGAGACGGGTCAGCTAGTAGGTACATTATGAAAATTATAAAGATTCGCAATTTAGTAAGAGATAGTTTTGTGATAAGTTATATCTGAACCTAACGGTAAATGTTAATGTAAATATAAGCAGTTAATTTAATACGAGTATTTATCAGTTTTGTTGTGTGGCCTAAAATTAAAAGTACTTCAACTCTCGAAATGTGAAGTTTATTCAAGTCATTATCTTCATCTAAAGGTATTCCGGGTTCCATTAGAGGCTTTCATTTCGAAACCTGATATCTGTTTATTTATTTAAGTTGTATATGATTATGACACCCATTTTTTGTGTGGATAGATCTTCAGCGGGAGCATTTATATCGGGCTCGAACTGCACGTCATCTCAGGTCCGCAGATGCTGAGATAAAAGGTTGCCTAAGACATTACCCCTCGTATGCCAGTTGACCCAGGGCCATCCCCAATTTCAAGGTGGCCCGTCGTCATCGATCCGCCGAGCCGCCGCCCCGGCCTGCTTTTGCTAGCGTGACAGGCGGCTCCAGCCATAGGCTTGCACAGGGATTATGACACCTGAACACTTTTTTATGTGTCTCTAGATGAGAACGGAAAACTTACAGTCACTTTTTTCTAAGACAATGGGCCCGTATTCTAGATCACCACTCGGTTGTGACTTGACTCTCATAGTGATATTAGAACTGTCATTTAAAATACAATCTGTCCTTAGAATTAATTATAAAACGAGATTGAGGACTTCTGATACCCGGGCTATAGAGTGAAATCCTAATCACAAGAAGAATCTCATACTAAAACTTTCAATACCTGTCCTGTGAAGTAGATTTTTCAAATTCGATGGATAAGTTTCAATTATTTTTGCACCATTGGTCTTTGCCAACATCCCATGAGCGTAATAACATAAGCGATACATTCGAAAGTAAGTGGTGTTTATCAGTCATAGTGTTGGTAATTCACTTTGTAGACTTTCTTTTTTTTTTTGACAACACGCACTTGATATTATAACCGCGAAAGTAACTCTATTTGTTGCTATTAGATGAGTGGGCCTCTGAACTGATCGTAATGATACTTGAATGTGAGCCGTCATCCATGCAGACATTATGGCGGCCAATACATGATAATAAAGCTAATGATATTGTAGGTAAGTGTTGTATTCAGCATGTGTGGTCAGGTGCACTCTCTGTTCAGTAGTATGCAATAATTGCAATAAGACATGAGTACACAGGTATATTTTATTTGTTTTTGAGACCTCTACTATACAACAGGATACAAGCATATACGCTATAAGAAGCATTTATCCTCTGAGTAGTGGTTGTTGTAAGCGAGTTGTAAAGAATACCCTTCAAAGCATGTCCTACGATGATACAGAGGACTTACTGTCTGTTCTAAAGTGAATAGTGCTAGATATAAGATAATATATATTACTAGCTGTCGCCCGCGGCTCCGCCCGCGTGGATGTCGGTTATCGCGAATCGGACTGAGATTTGAGATTTAAACTATCCTATCTCTCAAGTTGGATCGAACTGCACATGGTGTGCGAATTTTATTATAATCGGTTAAGTGGTTTAGGAGTCCATTGAGGACAAACATTGTGACACGAGATTTATATATATTAAGATTATGACATTATTATCAGTGTCTAATAAACTTACTTTTATTTGCTCTTTGAACTTATTTTTACGATCCTTCGAATGAGAAACTGTATTATTATCTAAAATATTAATTTATATTAATAACAGCCAGCCAAGCTTTTGTCATTGAAATAAACCGCCTCGGGTCGTGTCTGGTGCAAAGGAGCCCAGAACACTGGCCGCATTACCGCGCTGGATTGCAATGGCTAGCCTTTGCACCAGGTACGAACCGGAGCGAGAGTCACCAGATTTTTCAATTAGTCGTCGACCTATGTCGGCCACCAGTATCTTTGCCTCCATGCCCCAACTGCCCATGGTCTCGACCGCGTATATTATTATTATACGTTAGTTATTTTAGTTAGCAGTAGTGGCCCAATTTGGCATTGTATTGTTTGTTGTATTTAACAGTAATATCATGTTGAGCATTTTAGAATTATTAATAAATTGCATTGGACGCCTGAAAAACAGGATTACCTAGTTCAGGCGCACACTATGTAATATACTTAAATACTTATTTATAAGGCCTAGAGACACATAATAATGTAAATAAGTGTATAACCAGTATACATACCTAAGATTCTTATGCACTTACTACATATTATTACGCACGATAGACTAAGAAACTGTGTAGATATTATTATTGTACAATGAATAATGAAATAAATAAATTCAAATTCAAATTCAGTAAAAGATTAGTGGGTTAAGGTACCTAGGTGCGGTTTTCTTTTGAATGGAGTAACCGATTAGTGATTATTACATCTGAGCGCTTCCGTGCCATGGAAAGAGCACGCTTGACAGTCCTAACTATCAATAGGCATTCGGGCAAGAAGGAGGCCTCTACGGGCGACCTTAAACAACTCTGAGAGACGATAATTGTCGAAGATGTTTATAATTTACTGATAAAGGTAAGAAAGGAAAGAAATAAATAGTTCAATGAGCTAATTGAACACTATTTTACAAAATCTTTACGGTGCCGGTGCGTCGTCGTGACAGACCGACACGCAGCTTAGAGAATATTTTTGATTTGTGCGTGACTGCCGGTGTTCATCCACCACGCGAGATAAGATCTACAGAATCACGAGTAATTGTGGTACGAACCATGAAGTCCATATCAAACACTATAGTCGAATAATTGGTTATTGTATTTTCTGATTTTGAGGCTGTTGAATGAAATCCAGTGATACTGTTTAGTCTTGGAAGGTTCGAATTGTCTCAAGTAAACGTAAAACCTTCTCAAAAACTTTTACTCGTTTTAGGATTGATGCACCAATTCTCATCGGAGCGCATACGGTATTATATAATACAATAGTAAATTGAATTGTGTTTGTACTGTTTGGGAAAATAAAAATAAAAATATTTTTAAATATGTCGTTTATTATTTCTTACGAGGATCCATCGTAAAATAAATTAAATTCAACACACCAGACAAACTGTTATCATTCTTCGCATTAAATAAAATTGTTTTGTAATAAATATGACTCGAACACCCGCACGCATACAACACAAATGACTAAGAAAATAAAAATAAAAATAATAAGAATATAAAAGTGACAAATAAAAATATTATATCTTTGGAACTGAAAACTTAAAATAATAAATAGTACATTACTGCCGCGGCCGCCAACTGTAGTGTTGCCGGACGATCGTGAAGTATGCGGGCCGAGGCGCAGCCGAGGCACGCATTACGGAGTCCGGCAACGCTCAGTTGTGGCCAAGGCTTGTATAGTGCTTTTCTCAAACAATGCGCGGAAATTAAAACTAAGTAGTATCTAGGCAGAACTTGTTAGTTACCTACTTTTCAAAATTAATGACGAACAACGAACAATAGTAATTTTTATAAATTATAGTGCAACATATCCACTCATTATTTCTAGTACAAAGTACTAGGGTAGCAGAAGCTAGCAGGAGGTTCTCTACTAACCATTATTTAACCTACTACAGTAATATCTAAAAAGTACCTACTAGGGTACAAAATAAAACTATGAGTCACTTAAAAAAAATTTGTAACAACCTCCTGCTAGCTTCTGCTACCCTAGTACTTATTTATATCCTGATTGTACCTGTTCACGAAACTGATTGTACCTAATGCCTTGGATAAGTTACCTCCGCGGTTGCCATGGTTCGGAGTAATAGATGGTTCCATTTTTAAATTACACGACAGATATGAGTTTACATAGTAATTTATTTGGCCGCTAAAACACGACAGATATGGATTTTCATACAAGTTTATCTGGCCGCTGCTCGCATGTACAGCAATTTCGATTTATCTCGAAGAAGGTTGTCAAAATAATGTTCACATTTCCAAGCATGTTTGAGAAAACGTAATATTATACCCGCAACTATGCATATATAGAATACGAGATAAATACTTATATAATTAAAATACACTACATAAAATACATATATACAAAAAATGAGACTAATAATATCAGTCAATTGATCTTAAGAAAGTAGGGTAAACATATATACAAAAAACTATAAAACTTAGCATGTGTTTCGAACGGTGGTCAATATATACAAGGAAAAAGATTAGATTAATAAATTAAATTACCTAGAATAAATAAATAAATAATTTAGCTTCACGCCTGTTTGACGTGGGCACCATATGCCATGTCTTGCGCATCTTGGGACCGTCCCCAACCACCACTGCTTTCCCAACCATGGTGCTCTTCATGAGCGGGCTCAGCCCAGACAGCGCTGGTACTTTTCTTAGATTCAAGGAGTTTTTTGAGCGCTCCAAGGGCAGCTGCAATGAAGGCGATTTTACCGAGAATGTAGAATTTGAAGACTGCGAACGCGATGATACCCAGGAACAAAGGAATGAGGGCAGAGAGCTTAAGCTTGATTAGAGCGAGGATGGGGAGGAGCTTCTTCAGCTTCTTCTTCTTCTTGCCACGGCCTGAAAGGAAGGAAACATAAATAAATTTAGATATCCACATTAGTTAACAGAAGCTCATTTTTGCGCACAATATTTTGTTCAAGAAAACAGGAGCAGATATTTATTTAAATGTCAGTACACACATTATAATTCTAAACAGTTAGCTATGCTCTGATAAATATAGTTAAAGATAATGTTTAGATATTAAACTATCTAGTAAATGAACGCTCACAATTCCGTTAAATTCTCACAAGTCTCTAGCACCAAAACAAACTTCAAACAAAGGAGATACGATGCGTCTAATCTTTCACCTAGCGATCTCAAGAATGTTGTTCATAAAAAAGCTTTCCCACAGACATAATAACTGACAGAGCTCTTTGTAAACGTAGATCTGACAATTAAAAGAAAGCCATAGACGAGTTAACTTTTGGCATTCAGAGTGGTAGGATAAAAAATGAAATGGAATTATCACCGAGAAAGTTCTGGTATAAGTTTGGGTGCACACTATAAAAGGTCAGGTGTAAGATTCGATAACACCGTTACAAATTCATCGTGAATGTCCTCAACTACACTGATAGTACAAAAAAGATCAAAATTTATATTTCCCAGAAGCCAAAATAATTTTCTTTACTGTTACTAAACATTGAAATTAAATACACTATGAGGATTAATGAAAATTCTCTAAATTCCCACGATAGCTGATTAACTCGTGGGCTTACAAATAAGCATGTCAAAAGACTTGAGCTTATAATGGCCATAGAAACTGGTCTATCAAGATGTGTTACGTGAACGCATAGTGAAAAGATTACCGTTGTGATAGTGTGTTATGTCAGCGAATGAAGATATAATTTTAAATAGTAACTAAATAAATCGACTAATAGGACTAGTAAAGGCTTTACTTTTAGTCTAACATTTGATATGAATACTAATAATATCAAAAAGTTCGAATGAATTAACAGTATATTGAATATTCAATGTAATACTTAAATATAAAAATTTACAAAGTACCGGTACCAGGTTATTTGGGTGTACCTGCAAATTATCAGCTTATGTAAGCAACCTACATGTGAATGAATACTCAACATAAACTGGATATCTGAAGAGAAAGTTTTGCAGCTGGCCAAAAATTTAATAAAAATTAATCGGTCATTTAGAGTTTGGTGAGAAAAAAGGAATGCCGAAATCAAATTGTCTTTTTTTAAATTGATTCTGTAAATTTAAATATTCGTAATCTTAATATTTAGAAACAATAAGTCTTTAATTGTTTAAATAAAATAATAGCCAGTCTGATTTGAAGTTCCGCGTGGAAGAATTCAGTTTTCCATGTACAAAATCTAGGTTTTAGTTTAATGGACTTTTTATATACTTATACGGCATACTTAATAATCTTTTGGATAACCATTTTATCACAGTTTATTATCTATTTATAAAAATACTTATTCTTTTTACTGTAGGATATAAAACTGTTTCGCGTATTGAAATATATGCAAATAAGTTCCGTATTTATTTTCAAGAAAAAGAAAGTGCAACTACTTAAGTAATGTATGTATCTATTAAATTACACTATTTATTCAGAAGCTGAAATACTTTGAATATTTTGGTAATAATATATCTTTAAAAATCGAGATGAAAATTCCTGTAACTGATTATCATCCTGATCTATAAAACCGCATTTAAAATATTGTGTCAAAATTTACGTTATTACATCTTGCGATTTAATCATGAGTCGTGAGAAAAATTCTCACATTTGGCTGTTACACGATGAATTGTGTGTGCCTTATACCGTAACTAATCTTTTTATTGTCAGAAACAGTAATTGAGATATCAATACGATCTTTTGAATCGTAGTTTTATTTAAATTGATGTTCAATTATTGTTGATTTTGTAATTTATCGGCTAATTAGTTAATAGTGATAGATATGGACTCCATCATATATAATTATGTAGTTGTCCGACTAATCCTTTTAATAAATATGAATGAGTTTCTTTTGGTGAAGTGTTTGGAGTGAGTTTTTAATTATTGTTTTTTTTTAGAACTTTATGCTAATCATACCCTTGTACTCCTAAATTAAGCAATAAAACTAAGCGACGGGTTTCGAGTAAGAAAAGTAATTTTTCTACTATTCTTTCAAAGAACAACTATCCAAGTAAATCAAAATTTTAGAAGAATATCAGGTTAATTCAACGTACCTTCTTCTTCGACTGAATTGTCGTCTTCTAAGGCTTTTGGCATTCTGAACTGCAGGACATGGTCTTCTAAGAAGTTTACAACATTGTCCATAATTCTTTCTTCAACCTTCAGTTCCCTGGCTTTAGGGTCATCAGGCAGAGGTTCGTAGCTGCGGGCTGATCGTGTGCTTCCTGTGTTCTTGAAACTAACTCCATCGAGAATTTCTAGATTTGATGATGACGCCAGTTTGTCTGTGAATTTCATTGCTTTTTCCTGTAAAACGAAAATAGAACGATCTGAATTTGATTCTAAATTTAATAAATAAACGTTAAACTTTTATTAAAAAAGTCCAACATTTTTCAGAAACAAATGGGAAAGTAGAGCAGTATATTAAGTCGTCAACGTGTTAAATTATGAAACATTGAAGTCTTGAAAAATCAAATTTTAGTCGGTTTATATAAGAGAGATTAGAAAAATAGTTCACTGTATTTTTGTCGCTATTTTTATCATTATTTTGAGAATTATATCTCGTAATTTGCAGCTCATTCACTAAAACCGTAATTATTTTTCAAAGTCCTCAATTTTATCTTCAAAACTTATCACGATCACGCTTAAGTCCGCTAGCTTAGCACAAAACACTGTCACAACACTGCACTTCACAACACACCTTGAGACACAACGAGGTATCTGAATCCAGACAATCCTTCAAGGCGGAGATGAATCTTTCCGCAACGCCATCCTCCTTCGCCATGGGCAAAGCCCCGGCAACTGCCAGAGCACACAATAGCACTACAGCTTTCATCTTTCACGAAGGCTAAACTCAAATTGTTGAAGATCAGTGTATGACCGTGAGTTTTATTTTGTGTCCCCCCTCCCCATATATCCATATGTCACAGATTGAGTTCGCTGTGAGTGGTGAGGCCTATGACGAAATACAAATACCTATATACAGCCCTGGGTATGTTTTACAGGTATTCTTGAGATTTTTTAATAAATGTGTGTTATAGCGACATTCTATTACGGTCATGTTAGGTGTACGTAGTAAAAATAAATTGAAACCGGTCTACCTTTTCTCTAATTTTTTTATCTTGTTGATATGACAATAATTATATTGGAATTAATGAATATATAATTAAATAATTATAAAATACTTTTTTTTGGATCGAGTTTAAATTCAATTGAAAAAATATGAAAATTAAGTTATATAAAAATCTCATGCAGAAATAATGTGACAAGCATTATTTGAGATAATGGTGTTTTATTTTATTTTATATGAATTCTATATGTATGATATAATATATATTATAGGAATCTCTACTATTTTCATCAATAGTTTTAGAAGATTATCTGTTTGGGTTTTATTTTAAAGCCTATTTGGGCACTGAAATCATAAAGGAAATAAATCCTTGTGAAATAATTGCTGGTTCGAGATATTTGGAATACCACAGTAATTTCCGGTTTCGTCCGAGGGTTTCGCAAAATCGCTTTCTAAAACCCATCAATACACTTATGTCATCGTCTGAATTTCTATATTTTTGACCATTTGTATTCTGAAGTAAATTGTTTAATAGTCCATTTATAGGCGCAGTGGATGCACCGAGCGAAAGTTGTTCGTACTTAGAGACAAAAGTGTTATGTCTATTTAGAATATAAAGTGTACAATTATGTTATTTATTCATAGTCGATGCCAACACCTTTGTTAGTCTTTGGTAATAATTTTAATTTCCTTAAAGAGGTTGAACTTTGTTTTATAAATTGCGCAACGGAGACTTTCTTTGATTCATGAATAATTACGTCATTGAGATTTTTAAAAATTCATTACAAATTCGATCTTCCTTTCATTTTGCTCATACCATGTTCAGACGCGTGGATGGGAACTTCCACTTCGTTAATTTTGAAAAGAAATGAAATATTCCATTCCATATATCGCAAATAGGGCTTCTGTTACAAATAGCTTTTAATAATTTTATTATTAGTATCTGTTATAGTTTTAAGTTAAATAATATGATATTGAAGTAATGGAACAGTTTTAATTTGAAACGTTCAATTTAAATGCAATCTCGAATAAGTTATAATGAAATCTTTTTTATAATTATATTTATTTAAAATACTTTCTAAGTGTCTGAATTACAAGTTCACATTTCTAATTATAAATGACTTATATTTTAAGCATTAAAAGACCGAGTTGTAACTTCTCTGACTGAACTGCAAACTGATGCTTATCATGGATTTGGCATCTAGTAGAATTTCGATATTTTGAACAAGTGTGTTTATATTCTTTATTTCTATATATATCAAATCAAATATATTATATTTGTGTTCTTGAATGTGAATATCAAGATCACAATTAGTGTGTCCGACAAAAAGTAAACAACTCACCTCTTTTTGAAATTCGTACGACAGTTATATATACAATTACGTATACACGGCGTGGTTAGACAATTATCCAGCTATTATTGCCTCAAAAGATCCCATTGACAAAACTATTCAACTGCATTCAAATCAGAGAGAGTCCGTTGCGGTAACATCTCAATTACTATCATATAAAGTCAACCTTATTTTGACAATGCTAAAATTCAAATTAGTTCTAACTGATTTCTTACAGGTAACCTAGGTACAGTTGGGTCTGAGGACGAATTAGTTAATCACTTCTGGTCGTTCACTGAATGTGTAAGCATAAAGGGAAATTTCTCTGACGCAAACGTTGGTGATGTTAATGATTTATGAGCTTTTGTTCGCATGTCCTTTTCCAGTTAGATTTCTATGTCAGCTAACGTACCTATGCATAGGACTACTAATTTATGAAGAAAATTAACTTTATGTGGCTTAAATTCCAGCTGAAATAATATGTGTATTTGTGAGAATGAAGTATCTACTTGGTATAAATTAGATGTTTAAGTTCCCTATGAAATTAAAAAATAATTATATTTATCATGATTGCACTTGTACGATACACAAATAATATATGAACATAAATCTAGTACAGGGACAATAAATACCAACATTATATCTTCAAAAAATTTCATTTCTATTAATTTCATTTTACGCGTAGTGTCGAGCATAGAACTAATGGATGATTATTTAATTTATGGGACAAATAAAATTTTATCTCACTAACCTATTGATCTATATATTCTAAAATTGAAGGCTTTTTTATACGACTGAAATGGCAAACAAGCACACGGCCCAACTGTTGGAAAGATGGTTACCATGGCCTATGGTATTATACGTCAAGTAGGATAAAATATCATTAATTGCCGTTTAAAGTCAATATAATACTCACATAAACTGTACACGAATAGTGCTTGTTACTACTTATTAATTTAGCGATAATATAATAAGGGCAAAGTAAGTAAGGCAGCTAGTAAAATTATTTGTATGGATAACCAGGGTACCGTTAATTTCTTTACATACTTAGACGAAATAAGTAAATGTGATAAAAAAAATTAAAACTGTAAACTACTTAATATGAGAAGTTACTGAGAGAAATTTTAATGCTCAATGGGTTTCAAAAATTTGCATAAGCACGGTGACTTTTTCACGGATATTAAAATTGTTCCAAAAGTAACCCAACAACAGAAAGTGAAACGTTCCCGTTGCCAATTATAGGGTATTCAATGCCACAGAGACCTTTAAAGCCTTAGTAAACACATCCTAAGGTCACTGTTATAAAAAAGTGACCTGATATGACTCAAAGAAAGAAACAAAAGTGTAAGTACTTATGAAGTTACAAGTCATTCAAGAGACATTGTCAGAATGACTATTAGATATTCGCAGTGCTCGTGGGTGACTTAACAACCTGTAGCCACTTGTCACTAAGTGTGAACTTTCAAAATACTATGTTGCTTTTAGCCATGGCTGTTGAAGTCTTGTCTAACATTATAATATCCTATACATAGACGTTGTGTACGATGACAAAAAGAAGGACAGGCTGGATGTTGAGTCATCGTAAAAGCAGTCATTCAATTTCTAAACAGTTAGTTGTATAAACATAGCTACGTGAGTCGAGAATGGTTTTACTTTTAACCATAAAGATATTGTGTTTATTACTTGACATTTTTACCGTCTACAAGTGGACAAGTAAATTTGATAGAATATTATATGGAGATCTAGTTTCAACATTAGATGTTACTTAATATAGTACTGTTTTAAATGCATTTCTTTGTTTATTTTTTTACATTGTATATACCCTTTTTTTTAAGAATTTTAGCAACCGAAATTATCTAAATTACTAATATTCCCTCTAACCCCTCCAACTAAGCTAAATTGCTTGTGCTAGGAGTGGGTTCACGTCGGTAGTGTAATGGTCAGGATTGGGACCTCTCGATCGTTAGGCCGCCTCCTTAACTACTAAGCTACCGACGCTTAGTTTCTTAGTATCAATGTGTAACAAAAATTGCTAATTCTCCCGTTAATCCCTTCAGCAATATTTATTGCTTTTGCTAGGAATGAGTTTACGTACTTCACGTCATCGGATAGTGTAATAGCATGGATACGATATCGAGACGTCTCTTTACTATTAAAGTTATCGAGATAGAAATGTTTGGAGTTTCCAATATGCCGGTGCTGTTGCAAGAACAACGTGAGTGACTATGATGGCATGATTAACTTTCGATCGAGAGGCTCCTTAATTACTTAGCTATATTTTTAATCATACAGATATTACAGAGAGAATGAGACTATCACTCGATTTTTGCTTGGAATTTTTTACCAGCACACGTAGTGAAAAAGGCTGTCAAACTGAGGGGCACCATTGTAACATTGTTGGTGTTTGTGATGGTGAACCTCTTTCCTGAGATTTTGCTTTCAGCATAACATAAGGTGACGTGAAGTCATCGTATGCTTTATAAAAAATGATAAGGAATATAGGAACAGTGGAAGTGGAATCATAAATATATGCATAGCTTACTTCTTTGTGGGAAATAAACTCGTGTTTCTATACTTTGTAAGATCGCTTCTAAAGAGTTCCGTAGTATATTATGTTTTTATTTCTGGTAAGGTTACAAGTGAATAATATGTAAGTATGATTATGATATTAGTCATATGTTTGTTTGTTTTTTGGAGATGAATGCGGCGATGTCCATTAATTATGGTGGTTTTTTTAAAATAAAGAATATTAACTACCGTAATCACTAATATTTCCTCTAACCCCTCCAACTAAGCTAAATTGCTTGTGCTAGGAGTGGGTTCACGTCGGTAGCGTAATGGGCAGGATTCAAACCCGGAACCTTTTGATCGTAAGGCCGACTCCTTAACCACTAAGTTACCGCCGCAGTACCATATATAATATATATAACTGCTGACTATACCAAACAGTCTTATGGGCCCGTTGGGAGATAAAATATATTTAATTTAAAATGTGGTGGACCCTTTGGGAATGAAAATCTGAACCTACACTTTTTGGAAGAATCGTGAACCTCTTGGAATAAACCACCTAAAAATCTAAAATAGGTACCTAAATATGAATAAATTAAAATCAGAAACCACTGTTACAATTTCATCTTCATCATCCATCTACTAATCCTATTTACATCCATAGCTTTCATTTGGGAAGCTCTGGCCCTGCTCTTCTACTTATCCTTGCCATGCTTTTTTATTTAGACTTTTACGGGAGCCACTGCTGTCGTCTGACCCGTCAAACCCTAAAGGAAGGCTTTTGCTGAACGTGCACCTTAATATGTACTGTATTTTTTGCGGGTGAGTTTACCTTCGACTCCGAAGATCTCGATGCGGTCCCATATTCCTCACTTCATATTCATCTGTAAAACAACAAGTATGCACACCGTCTAAGGAACCCTTTTAACCGCTGGTCGGACTCCAACCGAGTAAATCCACATGCCGTCTTTGATCTCAGATGGCGAGCTGTGAGTTTACCAACGGCGAATCCCTCACACCCCGGCTGGCCCAGCGCCATCTCGTCATCATCTAGATGAGAGGCTGGGGTGTGGGAGTCAGTCAGTCAGTTACTATCTTGCCCCTAGAAAGGAGAACACGCATCGCACTACTGTTTCGGCTTGCTTCCTCTGGGATGACAGGCTGGCGCCTCCGCCTGTCACCAACAGGCCTGTGCTCATGGAAGACGGAGATCTTTAAACGTCTCCACGGTACCCTAAAAAGCAGTACATGTGAAAACCATGAATCTGCTATAAGTGCTTTGTTTCACACGTTATAAAAACGTTTTCTCTCAAACTTGTTCACGACTATTGTTCAACCTGATAGGCAGTTATAGAAGCTTCGGGCTACCATAACGGAAATTAGAAGAACCCACTGTTATATTGTATTACGGCTATTAAAAAATAATTGGCTGTTTCTAAGTATGGAGGACTATTTAACCATAAATTTAGTTTTATGTGACTGGCTGTTTAGGCTAGATATATTCTATGAGAGTGTAGGCCCAATTCGGTACGCCTGCTGTTGATAGTGCTGTTTCCTCCTAGAATGACAGGTAAGACTGCAGTCGCTCGAAGCGGGTGAGCCAATTGCCATCAAGCGGGCTCTTCATTATGAGCTGCTTATATGTTTTTTTTTTACGTGCGGGAAATCCCTATGGATACCCACCCCTCCGGAGCCGGAGGGGGAGGTTATGTCGGACTCGAACCGACTAAACCGCACGCCGTCTCTGGGTCGTAGTGCTAGGCCGAAGATGAGGTTGTCATGCGACATATCCCTCGCACCCCGGCTGACCCAGGGCCATCCCTCTCGGTCTGGCCCTCCTCGGGAAGGGGAGACCAGGCGGTGCCCGACTCAACCCCGGTGTGGGGAGGCGCGCATCGTCCTACGATTCGCGCCGCCGCCGTGGCCTGCTTCTGCTAGGGTGACGGGCGGCTCCACCCGTCACCCTCAGCTTATAATTATGTTTGAATAATGTTAACAAATTTGAAATTCAAAGAATGTAAGACCACACACATAAAGTAGTAATACTTATTACGAAGAAAGTAAAACGTTTGATTAAAATTTTATGATTGTCGTAACATTACTTCTAGCAGTGCATGCTCCACATATTAAATGGTGCCTTCTATAGCCATGTTAAGGATATTACACGCAACTCAAAATAATAACCACGTTCGCTTCCTCATAGTCGAATGTCATATTTTATTTTTGATTTGAATACGATATCGTTTTGTTAGTTCACTGCATTTAATGTGAAACTTTTTTTGGTTTGGTGGTAATAATTTATGTAATATTTTAATCTCTTTTGACTACTTTTTTGAGTTTTAATTTTAAGGAAATGATATAATAAGCCGGTTAACTTGATGAAAAAAAAAACATCTCATTAGAGCTGGTAATTAGAAAGGACTTCCTATAAAGGTGATCTAAACCTGAAATAACCTTATCTGCTAGTCGATGTATCTGCTAAATAGCGGACGAAACTCTAGCGCAAGGTTTTGTCCCACACTCAATTACAACTACCAATCAAATTATTAAGCAGACCCCAAGCTCAAAAGTGGATGCCACTAAGCCATTGTTATGAAGTTGACCAGGATGACGATGATAAGGGACTTCTTGCACGTAGAATTAAAACAATAAAACATGAAGTAAGTAAAGTTGAAAAGACATGCTAAGATGCTTTAGTCAAGTAGAAAGTACTGATGAGACAACTGACTAAAAATGTGCTGTTAAAGGATGTTGATATGCAGACAGGATGCCCTAGAAGTACGCAAACGGACTAAATAAGACAATTTGTAGGAAAAGTCAGGCGCAGTGAAAGGAATAACAGGTATACCTCGGGACATATATCTTCGCCATATTTTTTTTTACCACTAAGGTGGTAGACAAGCACGCGGCCCACCTGATGGAACGTGGTTACCGTGGCCTATGGACGTGTGCAACACCAGAGGAGTCACACTCGTGTTGCCGACCCTGTAAACACAGAGAGTTTCTATGCTGTCAGTGTAGAAGACAATGCAGGAATAGCCTTTGGTCTTTCCACCGAAAGCACAAAAACTCTCCAGTGAGCTCTGGCTACCCTACTCACCGCCGGGAAAACAACACGAGCTTATCATGGCCGCGGGATTCTGTAGGTCGTAGGTAATTCCCCAGTCGGACTACTCACATGGACAGAATTACCGTCGTGTCCTACCTCCTAAAATATGCTCAAAGTGTGCTCTATATACGCGCAGTATAAATTTATGTGGTGTTTTTGTAGGACGAGCTCAAATTCACTAAGTTTAGATTACGTATTACAAAATGAATACGTGCGCGCCATGGCTTCGTTTGTCTCACGACTTAGGTCCAACATACGTGACCTGAAGTACACTCATGGAAAGGTTGATGGAAATACTTCAATAGGTAACATAAATGCATAGCAGAACTGTCCGGCTGTATATTAATTATTCACATCTAGAACGCTAAACTGATTATGTTGAACGTAATGACGCTTTTACTTCGGAAAAATATATTGCAGGTAGGTAAGCAATTTTTCATACTAACCAGGAAAGTCGGCTCACTCGGTTATGGCCTGAAGCCAGAAGATGGGAGGTGGAAGCCGGGTCTAAAGAGGAAATTTTGTTGGAAACACATTGCACTCTTTTGTCCTAGATTGGTGGAGGAATTTTTGGAGGAGAAAGACATATTGTGCCACTCCCAAATAATTGGGACCAGGGCAGGTAGATGATGATGGTGGAAAGTAGTAAAGACGAGAGACCTGTATCCAGCAGTGTGCTAAATAAAAAAAGCAATGAGGTACTAGTACACTCCTCCATGAGAGAATGAGGATGCCAGTTACAGACGCACGTCGATCTAAAAGAAGTGAGGTGGGGTAAGATGTGGACACCGTGATTCACACACTCGAGAGGTAAGCCAGGGTACGAAGGAAATGCCTCACGGGCCATCTTAGTTACACCCCGGAGATCATCTGGAGACCAGTGATGACCTGCAGTTTTAACTGGTTCATATACGACATAGCCGTCCCGTTGATAGGCAGTAGTCAATCCGTGCGGATTTCTTCACAAAAAAATGCACTAGTACGATTTGAAAACTTCTGCGTTTATCTACCGAGCGTGCTCCTTGTGGATGAGGAAGCCTAAAACTATGTGAATGTTACGAACATTGCACGTTTAGTCACGATACTGTGTTACGTAAAGAACTGTATTCTTCTTCGTAACGTTTTGGTTTAAGTTCCCTTCACACTGATGCATGACCGTGAGTTACAGAATACGTCACGTTTCTTATATTACGTGTCGACTCACGTGTCTCGCGACTCACGTTCCCAAAACTTTCTTTTTGATAAATAGTTAATGTGATGTGATAATTATGATGAATAAAATAAAGACAATGTGAGGTGTGGCGATAGATTATGTCAGAAATGGCCGGTTCGATTTCTGTCCATACCAGTACCCCTTTCTTCTTTCACGATAAAAAATTTAAAGCTATAGAATAAGAATAAAAATCCCGACTAATGCTGAAAAGATCGAAACAAGCATTACAGCAGGTGGTAACTTTGCAAATCTCAAACCAGATGAAAATTATTCAGTCGGGTTTTTATTATTAATATTTTTTCTTAATTTATACTTTATAGTTAGAACATATTTACTGAGTCTTGCCGAAAATATTGTCACGAAGAAAAAAAAATTATTGCAAATAATATTTATTGCTTTTACAGTGTGTTAGTTTAATACATCAATATAAAACGCAGAAGGAGGCGCTGGCCGCCCACGCATCCGCGCAGCGGACCATCGCCGCGAGCAGGGTGGAGAGCGTGAGCACTCTCACACCCAGGGCCGTCACAAGCTCCCGCCTCGGCGTTTCAAACGCCGGACACTCGATGAGCGTGTGCAGCCCCGAGTCCACGCTCGCGTCCCAGTGATGGCACTCGGGCGTTGGCTCTATGCCCATCAGATGCAGGTACCGCCCGAAGTTACCATGTCCGGTAATGACCTGCGTCTGACGGTACGAGAGGCCACCGTGCGGCCTCTCTAGCCACTCCCCCATGATGGGTCTTACCGCCGCAATCACGGCGTGCCCTGCGCGTGGTTGCTCAAGTCGTAGCTCCCACTCGGTCACCATGGCCCTGTGGAGCCGGGCTCGGGATCGAATCCCCGCCCCCGCGCCTCCTTTCGGAACCGATAGAGTGCCGAAAGGGTCCTCGCTTCCAGGATCCACGGTGGCGATCCGGCCAGGAGACTCGCCGCTTCAAAGGATATCATGCGGTACCCCCTGATGGTCCTGGAGGCCGTCGTCCTCTGCGCCGCGTGGAGCAGAGGCAGGAATCTGGCCCCCAGGGTGTCCGCCCATACGGGGCACCCATATAGGGCCATGGACCGCACGACACCCGCGTAGAGTCTCCTGCAGGAGTCCTCTGGGCCCCTCAAGTTGGGCAACAGCCTGCCCAAGGCATTTGCCGTTGCCACCAACTTGGGGTGCAGACTTCGGAAATGTTCTCCGAAGTCCCATCGACCGTCAAGCACCAGCCCCAGGTATTTCAACCGGGGCTTGATGTCGATGGGAGTGCCTCAGAGGTAGAGAGGCACATCGTGATACACGAGCGCCTCTCTGATGCAACTCCAGGGCAAGGTGTTAAATGCGTTGGAGATGTCCAAGGACACCGCCAACATCACCTCGCCACGAGCGACCGCATCCGAGAGTCCTCACACGCATGATGGCATCCACAGTGCAACGCCACCGGCGGAACCCGAACTGGGTATTCGCCAGGTCCGGCCCCACTCTAGAGAGATGCTCGACGAGGCTCGTCCGCCGGGCGCCCTATCTTGCGGATGAGGACCAGTTTCCCCATCCTCCACATCTTCGGAAACTGGCCCCGCTCCAAACATGCGCTGAGGAACCCTCTCAGTCGGGGTTCGAGACCGTCTTCCCCTAGAGCTGGGGCCCACGCGCTGCCTGGAATGCCGTCGGGTCCCGGGGCGGTGTTCTTTTTGGCTCCGAGCCTTCGCACCGCCAGCTCTAGTTCTACCCAAGTGACCTCGGGCACATCGTCGTCAATCACCGCACCGGGCGCCATAGGCGACCGAGGCGGCGGAGCCATCTGCGGCGGAACATGTTCCGCTCGCGCCGGGAACAGGGATTCGACCACTCCCCCTAGCAGAGCCGGCTCGAGCACCTGGGTCAGCGGAGGGGCCCGGGGGCGCAGTTTTTGTCTTACCATAAGGTAAGGCCGCCCCCATGGGTCCCGCTCCAGCGTCTCCAGGAGAATAATCTTGTGGTGGCCTGTTCGACCGTCAACCGCTAAGTCCGCGCGCTTATACGATTCACAGCGCCGTGGCTTAGCCACGAAAATAACTACACTGTCACTTCTCTGTATATGCCAGCCGGATTTGTTGACATTACTGATCACTGCTCCGCTCCCTTAAGTAGTAGTGTGATAATATACAGCCTATGTGTTATTCTGATGTACAAGCTATATTATTGTATTTTTTTATTAAAATCCATTCATTAGTTTTTAAGAGTAACAAACATCCATCCATTCATCCATCCATCCATCCATCCATACTCACAAACTTTCGCGTTTATAACATTTGTAGGATGTATGTTAACATACCTACCTTACTCATAGTACCTACAACCAAACCTCTAGTGACTCAATTCGCCTTCCGAAAACTTTCATTTTGACAAATAGTTACCTAATACAATAAATTGTAAGGCGTGCGACGCCGCGGGCGTTTCTAGTAGTCACACAGTTATGGCGGGCATTTGATAACTTTTATTGGACCTGTTTGTGAGACTATGATGCGGCATCAGTGTTACGACGCCGCTCTGTCTGGTACGGACCGATTACTATTATTGAGCAGTGTATGGACAATGAATGATCATAATTTTATGTTTATAATGTAGTGGATCGGTTTTTGAGGTTGTTTTAGTTAGGAAGAGACGCGAGATCATGAGCTACATCTACATTATGTTCATGCTTTTCTACCTCCAGGCTAGGTTTTTTTTTTATATAGGACACGTCAATTTAACTTAACCTCGCCTGATGGTAAGCTGAAAGCAAAGTCTCAGGAAAGAGGGCCACCGTTATACATGACATGTTAACAATGGTGGCACTCAGCTTGACGGCCTCATCAGATGCTTTTTCACGCCCCGCTTAAAGGACCCGGGACTGTAGGAAAAAGGAAACACGTGAGCTGGCAAGGAATTTCAGGTCTTAGTGGTGCGACAAAGGAAAGAGTCACCGAACCTGGTTCTTGAAGGTAGATCATATAACAATCCATCTTTTGTTAAATAAGTATCTTACGGCAATAAACTTGTCTCTCCGCATGGGACTAAACCTCAGCAGATAAAATCTTAATGATAATAATACATACATCTCTGTTAACTACTTTGCGTACAGGCGTCATTATATAAAATCAAAAATATTATGTTTTCAATCTGCATGATAATTTTCAAGATAATCTGAATTTTGTTTCCTTATTATATTCAACTTTCGATGCCTATTTAAAAATTCGTCAAAATTTCACTTTCAAAATACATTATGTCGATATTAATATCCTCGATTCGAACTTTCGAAAAATTTTACTTCAGGCTCCATACATTGAGGCGATCTTTACCAAGATCATATTATTATCTTTTACTAGACTGGCGATTCACGAGTTCATCATTCCTGTAATTTAATAGCTATTTCCATTATTTATAATTTGTTTGAAAGTTCATTTCAAGATTGTACAATTCTGTATTAAATTTTGTTTTCATTGGCAGCTTGATAAATAAAATTCAATCTTACACGTACTTCCTAAATGCTATCCATTTTAATGATAAATTTTCGTATTACTTTTTTTCAGTAGTCACTTTTCGAAAATGTAATAAAAGTTGCTGTTAGCTTAATGTCGTCTCATTCATACACAAAAAAATCATAAAATTTGGATTAGTCATTCGTAAATAATTGCAAAAATGTTAGTACTGCAAATTGGCTTTCCTCCAAATACTTCAATAAAACGGCGATTTCATATGTAACGACCTATTAAATCTGAAAAGTATTAGTTATATTGTTACGTGACTATCAGCTCTTCACCAGGGCGTGAGGTCGAGCCCATAGGACCCATTTCCAGAAATATAAGTTAGGCTATGTGTTATTCCAGCCTGGTCTTTGGAGCATGATTGAATAGCAAATGTATTCACAAACTTTCACATATTATTAGCAGGATAGTATTTAATCTAGTATTTAGGGTTTGCAGGGTCCCACCAACACCTTTGAGGCTCAAATCAACCGCAAATTTAAAGCATTTAGTATTCAATTCGATTCGATCTCATTTAGTTTTATGCGTTCGAGTCGGTAAATAGGTGGGATGCCTGTGAAAATCATTTAACAAATTCTCCCTTCTTTCCTCCCTTCTCGCTCCCTATAACGAGGGACTAAAAATCATAGATGTCAAAACGTAGGTGGCCTCCGCATACCTTTGCCGGGAGTTAACAGCCGTGAATATGCATGTTTATTTATTCAATAAAAATGAGGTTACAGATTACATAATAACAGCAGAACTTATACTAGTCTATCTTGCGTTGGTGGTACGCTCGCTAACTTGCCTCCTACAAGCGCATAAATTAAAATACAGAGACGTATTCGATGACATAATATACAAATTTGAATATTATGTCAGCAGAAGTGAGACTTGAATATTGAATGCGGTTGCTATCTGTGAGGTGATGAATTCGACTTCCGGATCAGACAAATTAGATTATAAAGTTAGAATATTCTCAGTAGTACGGACGGAGTTTCAATAAAAAATCCAGTAGAAAGTGTTTCACTTTCTATTCAAGGGACTAAAAATTCCTATAATAGTTTCCTGTAGAAACAGGAAATTATTCTCGTTTTTCTAATGGGCGGATATAATACAATAGAGATATTACAAGAAATTAAAATTATTTAACCGGATATTAATTCGGTTGATGGCAAAGGGAGTTACACTCGAGCTGCCGACCCTGAAAACCTGCAAATGCCCTTCTTGAAGAATTTCAACTTGTAGTCGCTTGGTCAAACTTTGTAGAATTTTTTTATATTTTTTAATATTTAGGTCGTCAATTTATTGCATCGCGCCTGATGCTAAGCTAAAGTAAAAAGTTAGGACAAGACAGTATTTCCGTCCAATTGCGCAGTCCGACTGGGGAAGTACCTCCGCCTTACAGAATACCGCAGACATAATAAGCTCGTGTTGTGTTCCCGGCGGTGAGTAGGGTAGCCAGAGTTCACTGGAGAGATTTTGTGCTGTCAGTGGGAAGACCAAAGGCTATTCCTGCTTTGTCGTCTACACTGACAGCACAGAAAATCTCTGTTTTTTATAGGGTCGGCAGCAGTAGTGTGACTCCCCTGGTGTTGCACACGTCCATAGGTCACGGTAACCACTTTCCATAAGGTGGGCCGTGTGCAGCACCTCAGCGGTATAAAAAAAGTTAAATCTGATTCACTTGCCATAAAGGGACTAAGTGAACACCACTATATATTAAATTACTTACAGAAGACTTATCAGCGCACAATCTAGCTTTAGAGTTATATAGGCGTGACACCGAAATATTATTCAATGACATAAATATTAGGTATCCAAATTTGAATATTATAAACTGTAAGTAAAAGTAAAGAATTAATATTATCGAATTGCTACTTTAGAAATTTTACCTAGTTCTCTTTTCAATATTCATAAGGCAATTAAATCTGTAATCGGAATTATGTTGTATAGTATTGTGATGGTTATCGACTAAATGATTTTAAATGGTTAATTTAATATAATAAGGTGAATACTTTGATGAAAAGAAAAAATCTTACATAAGCACTCGAAATCGGTGAGCCTGCTAGAGGATGCTCGTGAATCTGTAAGGATAGAAGTAGATCACATGCAGTCTCTGCTTACTGTGGAGGGAAAATTGTGTGAGCATATGTACGTATGTATTTGCTGCATATTTCTGATTTATAATTTTCGTTTATAATTTTTATCCATTTCATTGCTGTCCTGTTCTTGCCCCTTCGAGAAACATTTTGGTGTGTCATCTGGTGTATAAACCATTTTTTACGTACATACATAGATCATTTTATACTCACACCTTAGTTCCTTCGGGGTAGACAGAACCAATAGCCCTCCATCTGCTCCCATCTTTAAAAGAAATTCCCTTCTTAATTTTCCCTTTCAATAAACTTTTATTTTCATTTAAGTGTCTATTTTAACGCCTATTGGCTATGGGTGCCAGTTATATTTTTGGGACAAGGTTAAAACGTCTATTGTTTGAAATATGGACGTTTATACCACTGTGTCCCTCTTTGGGACATCAATTAGCCCACTGCAGTCCACTGCTGGGCACAGGCCTCTCCCAATGTGCGCCATTTCGTACGATCCTCCTCCTTTGGAACATACATCCGTTTTACTCATCAAACTACATTGTATGTTAATTCATATGACAGCAGATAATAGAAATCTGTTCTTACCTTTACTTATCTTACCAGACGAGACTTGAAACTGCATAAATTTAGAAAACTAAATAGAGAAAAAAAAACAGCAACGCCGTGAATACTTTTCTTTTACACTATTAAAAATTCAATGACCTTTGAAAGTTAACAAAAGAGATGACTTACAGCTTCTCAGAGCTAATTGAGATTATTCAGTGTTATGTCATTAAAAATAAATGAACAGTGAAAAACATTATTTAATGCAAACTTTCCAAATACACACACAAAATTTTTCTGTCCGTGCGGTTCGTCATTGAAGAGCTCCTTTATTTCGAGTCCATCCTGGATGTAAAAAAATCCTGAATGTCGATTCAGGTTAGCCTTACAAATATCTCGGAATTAACAGTTCAAATTTTTAATTCAGGTTGCAGAGTACGGGCTAACATACAAATACCGTCAGTAGGTACTCTAGGGTCAACTGCCTTTATCGACTACCGGAACCAATACTTTGGTGCTTGTCGTGATTCACCGCTGGTCTAGCTAGTGGATCCCGTGATAAATTCAATTGTTTTAGCATCCACCGTACCCTCTATTACCGGATTGAATACCATTAAAAAGGAGCTTAAAAAGATCCGAGATCGTACTCAAATTAGAGGCGCTACTTAGCGCCACTTGTGTCTCTGGTAGGGGAGCCATAGAAGGGATTTCGGCAATATTTATTTGTTTTTCATATTGTCCGGCCTATATTTATTAATTTATCATCATTTGTAGCTATAAAGAGTATAAAATACCTCCTCTGAATATCTAGCTTCTACAACGGGATGTACGCTATACTTTCTTTGGACAGATGTATTATGTTGTATGGTTTGGAGTTTCTGATATTTCGGCACTGTTGCAAGCACCATGATCACGGAGGAACGGAAAAGTATTAATAATAATATTGATCTAAAAAAAAAAAAAAAAAAAACTTGTTTACACTGTACGAAAGTGCTCCCAGTTGTTTAATTGAAATTTCTGTGAAAATTAACCAATACCGGCTGTACACCATAAAATCACCAAGTAAGAAGATAGATCTACGCGGATGTTATAGAAAGGTACGAGAAAATCTCCAAAATACATCCTAGAAACTGCAATTAAAATTTTTAAGGAAACTTGAAACTAATAATTGAGGGTAGAAACTTTTCATCACCATTTGACAACCAAAAAGTGTTGTGACATCTGACCGTGACATGCGACAGTGACATCTGATGGTGACATCTGACAGTGACCTCTGACAGTGACATCTGACGGTATCATCGAGCGGTGACGTGTGACTTTGACATCTGACAGTGACATCTGGCCGTGACATCTGACGGTTACATCTGACGGTGACATCTGTCAGTGACAAACGTAAGCCAGCGTCGACAGCTTAAGATTAATAAAATGGCTCCTACAACGAATGCTTGTGCTGGCTGTAACAAAGCTACTAAAGCTAAAGAGCGCTTAAAGTGCCCTGTATGTAATCGCAAGTATGACTTAGAGTGCGCGAATATTACACCTAAGGCGTTCGCCTTGATGGACCTGGAGCGGAAAAATTCGTGGAGATGCCCTGAATGCCGATGCAAGCTGCCGAAAACTGATAATACTGATACACCAATTAGAAGTACATTGAATCAACCTACGACCTCTTCACCTGAACTGAGTATTGTCACAACACGTATCGTACCGAGTCACAGTCCGTCAGACATTACAGAGAACTATGTTACTGAAAATATGCTGCGCTCCATCCTGCAACAGGAAATGTCTGCAATCATTAAGTCAAGTATTGACGGCATTATTGCAGACCAACTAAAGACCATCAACGAACGGATCTCGGGGTTTCAAGACTCAATGTCCTTTTTTAATAAATTATTTGAGGACCTCAAGGTTAAATTCGAGGCAGAATTTACTACCATAGCTGAATTACAAAAAGAAAATAGCGAATTGAAGGCCACCGTGAAGGATCTGTCGAGCAGATTGGCTTCAGTAGAACAAAACATGCGTGAGAGCAACGTCGAAATTGTTGGCATTCCAGAATTCAGGAATGAAAATCTGACCAACACAGTACTGCAGCTGGTAAGAACCGTGGATGGCTCCATTGAAGACGACGACATCCTGCACGCAACCAGAGTTGCCAAATTCAACAAGCAAAGTGATAAGCCTCGCTCAGTTGTAGTGAAACTCCGCAGTGCACGAAAACGTGACACACTTCTCGCCGCAGTTTCCAGCTTCAACAAGAAGAACGTCAAAGACAGGCTCAGTTCACAACATTTGGGGTTGGGTGGACCGAAAGTGCCAATATTCGTCGGAGAGCATCTGACACCAGCTAACAAATCTTTACATGCGGCCGCACGTATGATGGCTAGGGAAGAATCCTACGAATTTGTTTGGGTGAGAAATGGTAGAGTGTTTGTGCGTAAGAACGAGACAAGCCAAGCGATTTTAATTCGCAGTACTGATAGCTTGAGGTTGGTTGTTTGATTGTTGTGTTTACTTTGTTTTATTGTTTTTTCTCGTTTGGTCAATGCGTTGGCAACAATGTATTTAACGATGCTTGACATATACTATCAGAATACCGGGGGTACTCGGACTAAAACTACTGATATTTATAACAAGGTATGTATGAACGACTATTCTGTCATAACTTTAACAGAAACTTGGCTCAACGACGGGGTGTTTGATCGCGAAATTATTGACTCACGATATATAGTATACCGCAGAGATCGATGTTTGTCAAAGAGTTCCAAGATGGACGGCGGTGGTATACTTGTCGCTGTATCACGTAGTATTCCATCAGCTCGCGTTACAGCATGGGAAAGCGATAGTGAGGACTTGTGGGTCACACTGCAATTTAAGCACAACAACCTTATCAAAAAAATAGCTATATGTGTCGTTTACTTACCACCTCCTGTCCGATTGGGATCGCTTGGTAAATTTCTTGAACACACATCGGATGTTCTGAACCATGTTGATGGTGTCGTAATACTGGGTGATTTTAACCTGACTACTGTCAAGTGGTCTACAGATTCCACTAACCAATATCTAGTGCCATCAAGTTGTAATTGTTCATTGGGTTATTCTATCGCTGACTTTATCTCAACATATAACTTAAGGCAAGTTAATAATGTTCGCAACGTGGATGACAAATTTCTTGATATAATTTTAACCAACCTTTCTGACACCACAATAACTGTGCCGACTAGTTTGACTCCCAAAGTGGATCCGAAACATCCCCCCCTGCTTCTTACTGTTGCCACCCAATTGGACAAAGACTCCCTCAAATCAAATCCAAGAAATGATTTTAACTTTTTCAAAGGAGACTACGATAATGTCTTACTGGAATTGCGTGGCATCGATTGGTATGACGCCTTTAAACATTCAGTCACAGTAAATGATATGGTTTCTGTTTTTTATGACTTGTTAAGAAGTATTATTGTAAAACATGTACCCCTACGGAAACCAAGATCGTCTGAGTACCCGCCTTGGTTCGACTTCGGATTGATTCGCCTTCTTTCAGAGAAGAATAAAACAAGACTCAAATATAGGAGATACAAAAATCCACGCGATAAACTTGAATACGACATACTTAGAGACCGCTGTCATAAGCAGATGAAGTTATGTTACAATAATTATTTATCAAAAATTGAATTGAATATAGCAAAAAACCCCAAGGCAATATGGAGATTCATAAAAGACAAACGCAGGGGCGACCTTTCCCTACCAAGTACAATGTACTCGGAAAAATTGAGTGAGAATACAGGATCCGGTATAGCCAATCTTTTCGCAAGGCATTTTTCGTCTGTGTATGGTCCCAATGCTTCTAACCAAAACACAACACACATCGTTTCAAGCGAAACACATCGTACTTTGGGTCATGTGCACTTTACTGAAGACGACATTCTTGGAAGGATAAAACAGTTAGACATTTCCAAGGGTGCTGGTCCTGATGCGATACCTCCCGTATTTATTAAACGTTGTGGTTCTGCTCTCGCTCTTCCTCTTTCCATGATTATAAATCGTTCTTTTCAAGATGGTATTTTTCCCGATGTATGGAAAAAAGCCCGCATTATACCTGTTTATAAGAAAGGTGAGGAAGACAATGTTAAAAATTACCGTCCAATCTCTATCCTGTCCTGTCTATCTAAATGTTGTGAGTCTCTTATATGCCCCTTTATTACACATAATGTGAACAATGCAATCACATATGCTCAGCACGGGTTTAAGACCGGCCGATCTGTTGACACCAATTTGATATCATTTGTCTCTGATCTGTCTGCGGACGTTGATAGGGGTAGACAGGTTGATGCAATATACACAGATTTTTCTAGTGCTTTCGACAAGGTTAATCACGGTCTGCTATTGGGGAAACTTGAGGCCCACGGTATATATGGTAGCATCTTGAACTGGTTTAAGTCTTATCTCTCAAATAGGCCATTAACTGTGTCTGTAAAAGGATATGATTCTGATGTGTACTATGCTGCGTCTGGCATACCGCAGGGATCCCATCTTGGACCTGTACTATTTTCTATATTCATAAATGATATATCTTATGAAATTAAGCACTCAGAATTCTCCTTATTTGCTGATGACCTTAAAATCTATCGAACAGTCGAATCCCAATTGGACGTAGATTTGATACAGAGTGATCTTGACCGAGTTCAGGACTGGTGTCACGCTAACGACATGACAATCAACGCCGCGAAATGCTACCATATAAAATACACAAAAAAGAGACAACCATTTCCATCTAAATATAATGTCGACGGGTCGGTATTAATGGAGGTACCTGAGGTGAGAGATCTTGGTGTTACGCTTGATAGCAAATTGACTTTCATACCGCACATAGACGGAGTTACTAGGAAAGCAGCAAAAATGCTCGGCTTTGTTAAAAGGAACACCAAAAGTTTTCGTTTAACTGAAACAAAGATGATTCTTTATAAATCTTTGGTGCGAAGCCATCTCGAGTATGAATGTGTAGTCTGGAGCCCTTCATACTCCATATATTCGCAGAGAATCGAAGGCATTCAAAGAGCGTTCACGAGGCACTTAGCATACACATCATCGGGTATCTCGCACAGGGCTCCTTACACTGACAGACTTAGATTCTTCAGAATGAATAGCCTTAATCAACGGCGTAAGATCCGCGATCTCTTATTCCTTCACAAACTTGTCAACGGTGGAATAGACTGCGGTCAACTGTTGGGCAAGATTAACTTATCGGTGCCTAACAGAATTCCGCGACAGCCCGTTACTAAAACGTTTTATACTCCTTTCTGCCGAACAAACGTAGGCAAACACTCGCCGCTAGTGCGTATTTGTGACGAATATAATTCCATATGCGGACGCTCAGACGATCTTGACATTTTTCATGATTCACTCGGTGTGTTTCGGCGAAAGATATTGCAGGGAATGTTGTACTAATTATTGTTGTCACTTGTTGGACTTACCTTGTTTATTGTTTATTGATTCTGTTTTCATTCTCTCTTAATTTTGAATAAGAATTGCTAAATTGTCACAAAAAGTGTTGTGTACGTCTATAATAGATATACATATAAGTTATTATTTTCAGCATCTAATGTAAACCAAGTTTGTATATGTGTATTGTTGATGTACCTTAAATAAATAAATAAAATAAATAAATAAAAAATAAATCTACCCTCTTTCGAGTTATCTTGCTACTCGTATATCGGAAAATCCAAACAATACATGCTAAATATCCTGATAGTTCTAATAGTAATGCGAGTGACCATGATGGTTTAAATACCTATTTCCATGCAAGTTTTTTTAACTCTTTGAAACCCCCCCCCCCCTCACACCGATAAAACGAAAATATAATATCTTTTCTTTTTGTCATCTAAGTTTTGCAAACCAATATGTCTTAATGACGCTCGAGTAAATTCCAATTTGGCATCGTCAGCTTCACAACTAAGTACGAAAGTGTCACTGCGCCTGCGCGCCACGACGCACCACTTCACGTTTCTATTTTGAATGCACCTGACCTAGTCTAACAGATTATAGATTATGTATTGTAAGTCTTTTTTGACCATCAAGAACAATAAGCTATGAATCGAGTTTTCACTTGATCTCTTTTATATTTGAAAATTCTGATGTACTTTTTATTTCATCATCCTGGTTGTATTCGAAGCTTCAGCTTAGGAGTGCACGGTTCGCTCTACTAGTTTTTCTCCTATTACGTAATTTATTTGAATAATTTTACGAAATACTACAGTTCATAAAGAGTACAATGCCTAAGTTGTCACGAATTTTGATTGTAGGAGTAACTAGGAATCGACTGTCATGTTAAAATGATCAGAAATTACGTAGAGATCACCATTTTAGTATTGTATGCACCTAGAATGATAGCCTGTATTTTCTGGATTTCTACCTTACTGTCGTATAGCGTAGTCGATTGGCGGACTGAAAATCTTACTAGTCTCTAGAGTCTTTTTGACCAATAAATTGAATCATTGTGATGTCGTGACAAATTATTCTCCTATGGATTTCATTGGTAGTGGTTTTCTGCATTGCTTCAAAGTTTCATGTTTCGTGCCGAAGTTTTTTTAGGGTTAAATAAATATGAAGAAATAAATTTTCAGTTCTTTATTTGTACGAATCATTAAGTAAATAGCATTTGTACATATAATTAATAATGATAAATAAATATAATCTAAAAATATATATTATATTTGTACTTAAAGGTGAACCATGAGTAATGATAATGACATGTTACAGTGTTATAACATAAATAATAAATGAAAATATATATTAATGTGCACTAAGTATGTAGTTAAATAAAATAAATAATAGAAATACATACAATAACTGAAGAGGAAAATGTATAAAGTTAAAAACAATATAATAATTATACATATTATATACTTTATCACAGCATATGTTAAATATTTACACATACATAATATCATAAATAAAAATATATTATCACAAACACCATACAACATTAATAAGAACTTAGTAAGAAAAATAGACTAGATGAATTGAGGGTGATTATTAAAAATAATAATAATCTTTTTAAATAAAAATACACAAATACGGATACCGTATAGGATGGGTAACTACTAAAACGGAATAGTAGTATAGCAAGAAAGGTCATACAAACTTAGAACAATGTTTTTTTTATAAACAATAACAAAGATCTCGCTTCGGTAAAGATCCCTTACAAAGGGAATCAATAAATTAAATAGTCAATAAATATTCCTTACAGACTACAATAAATAATTTCAGTACATGCCGCTTCACTTATGTTACTTAAATAACATTGGACTTAGAGTATCGTCTTGCTGTAAACTAAATTCTAATCTGTCTTTACATGAGCGGAGTACGCCAAGTCTTGGCCTTCATCGATAGATCTGCCCCATCCGTGCCCGCTGCTAGCGTAATGCTCCTCATGATGAGGGTGGGCTACTACTTCGTAGCTAGTCTCATGATGTTTGCTTGCTAAAAGTTTCTTCAAGGCAATTATACCGGCAACAAGAAGTGAGATCTTGGCCAAGAGTACGGCCTTGGCAGCAGCAAAGGCGATGATTCCAAGGAATAATGGGATGAGGGCGGTGATCTTGAGCTTGGCGATAGCGAGGAGAGGGAGGAGCTGCTTGATCTTCTTTTTCTTGCCGCGAGCTGAAATGTGAAGGAGAATATGAATGAAGATGTTATAAAAAGACTAAATGATTGACTAAATTTTAAAACCAATAGTGTATTTGAAATTGCAGTCAAAAAATTTAGTATAAACCTGACTAACAAAACAAACGAGAATGAAAAACTGCCTTCAGTAAATGGAATCTTGATCCGCACTGCGAATTTCTATGTCACATGAATTGATTATCATAACCGATTTAAATTGAAAAAGGCAAAAGAGGCAAGGCCTGCAAGGCAAAGATCGCGGGTTCAATCCACGCCTAGACCAATTATTTTTTTTTCAATTTAAATCGATTTGAATGTTTAGTATGAAAAATACCTGAAATTTAATACAAAATGTTTATCATAAGATTTATTTTTTGTAATATGAAAAATTACAATCTTTTTGTAGATGATATTATCCTAAACTACATAGTGAATGAAATACATATTATTAAGAAATCTAAAATAATAAATCTTTATCATTTAATTACTAACAAATTTTATCAAAATATTGCGAATTACCATTAACATATTTATTAAATTATTTATTTTCTAGTATGATTCAGAATAATAAATAGTATTTAATTAATGAAATAAAATGTGTATGTGATAGTAAAAGTTATTTCAGTTTTATTCTGATAATCTCGTAATAGTCACGACATAATAAATAGTTAATATTGTTTCTTTCTCGGAGTTAATTATGATGATTTAAACTCGAAAGATTTCTTCTGACTTTTTAAAATTTATATTGTTCAATGGAATAGACTTTTCGAGGTTATTATATTTTTACAACAAATACTACTAAGAAATATCTCACAATATTGTAAACTTATATTTTATCTTCAGACAACTATAATATTGAAATTTGAAAATTAACTTTTTCAACTATATTGCCTTTTGATCATTTTAAAATTTGGTAACATATGTAATTGTCAAAATTCAATGCTTCTTATTGTTAATGTAGGTAGAGCACTTATATACTTGTTACTACTCTGTTATTTTTTTGGTGAAATAAAGCGTCTAATATATTCAAGGTCAAATACTATAAACACCTTTCATTGAGTGATTATTGCATACGTAAATCTGTCTCAGCAGTGTTATGTGCGTAAATGACTTATTAGTAAACTGTCTAATAACGTTAAAATAAAAGAGTTACGAAACCTCGTTACACTAGTTAAGAAACCAGCAAAACTCATCTCTGCCAGTAGTCAAAAAAGTTAGTAGATGTAAAAATGAATGGGAATTATTATATTAAAATATGAATTCTCACTTAAAAGTTAAATCATGTTATCAATTGATAAAAAAAATTAAAAGTTTGATCATCTAGTTCATTTTGTTCGTAAACATATAATCATATAAAGTATCGACAATAAACAAAATGTATGTGTACGGCTACTTGCTACTCGAAGCCAATTTGTTTATTTAGGTGCCTTGTGGTGCCATCTATCAATCAGTGGTTGAACTTGAGTTGAAAATTGTTTATCAAGTGCAAGGCTAAGTTCGTCTAGGTCAATTTCATGATTTAAGCTTCATTACAGGAAGTATTTTAGTTATGTTTCATACACCTATCAATAATAACTATGATTTTAATATAAACTTTCTTTTCAATTATCTCAGTTCACTATACATTTACATAATAATGATCTAAGGTCACCGCTAGTATATTAATGACGATTATGATCATAAACAAATCAAATTTTAATTAAATTTTCATTTTTCTGACAATTATTTATATTATTTTCAATCAGTTAATGTCCTGAACCTGGGGTCAACGTCAATTTAATAACAGCTATGATTATAAAAAAACAAAAATTATCAATGAATAAGTTACATTTCTTAATATGTTGCTGTACTTTCTAAATGGAGAAAAGTTCAAAAAGTGCAAGGTTTGACAAAATTAATACCCATTAAACCAGTTTTATAAATCTGAATGTGTTCTCATCATTTATTTCATTGTATAATTGCTGCTTATTTTGATTTAGTAGATATAGAAACTGTTATTTTGTATTCTATATAATATATATTCATCACAACGTAGTTAATCAAAAAAAAAAAAAAAATTAAATGCCCTAATCAATATTGTTATCTTTATAAATCTGTTTTCTTTTGTCCAGTATTTTTGAATTAACAAAATGAATTAATAAACGATGATTAATGACCCCCATTTATTGACGAAGATACTTGGTCTTGTTGACTGACATTCTGTTTTATTATTGTCATCAAAAAATGAACTGGTCATAAATCAATCACAATTTTTTAAATTCTATAATGGTTATCTTCATGATGATGACAAGGAAATTAATCATGATGACTCTGACCACCTTTTTTAATTTTATACATCTTAATGACATTTTCACTGCTGTGCACATTATAAGAGATAGAAAAAATCTTAAGAAGTAGTTTAATACCGTCTAGAAAAGTTTCTTAATTCATTGTTACTGCTGAGAATTTCCTGCCAAGGCCACAAATCAAATCACAAATCAATCTTAAATCAAAGCCACGATCGCACACAAACGTAGGAGCAAGGATATGCTCTAAGATCAATGACATCATTCTACGTAAATTGCTTTCAAATTCTTCAGTTGTATAACATTTTTTAAAAGTAATAATTCAAGCCATTTAAATGTAGCTATGTAAATGTAAAATTTTACGAAAACAAGTGAAAGTATTACTATATCCGTTATGACAACATTTTTTTTGGTTTCATTTACATGTGGGCGTGAATTATTATGACGTCATGATTTCGTGAGAGACGAACTGTTGACACTAGCTATTAATCTTTTGTTTACATAAAGAAGCTGCATCTGACGGTGTACGCCTTTTAATAAAGAAAACTGGCATCTTAAAAACTATATCAAAATGGTAATTTTTTACTCGAGGGCGTCGAAAATTTGAATAAGTTGTGTGGTGATGTAATTGAAGAAATATTGAATCGTCATTGGTTGAAATGAATGTTAGTTTCCAATATAAGTGTATAGTTTGTAAGAAATATGAATTTGAAGTTTGTTTTCGTGAAAAAGCTTCCAATGTCCATAACTGCATTATTGCGTGTTCCATCTTTACGTGCAAATATGATTTGTGAAATATTTTTATTTTCATTAATTTTATTTGCAAAAAGCGTCCGTGTGTGTTCATCCACATTCTAGAACTCGCACAAGCTAGTTAAGCTCTACTACCATCCCATCAAGATAGTAAGGTGTAAATAATAATCTAAAGTATTTATTTATATCAAATGAAGAAAACATCACTACTATTATAAAAATCTTTACACTGCCATGAATCGATACCTCAATACAATAATACCATTAAATTAAACTTTTATGATCACCCATAACGGACATCGTGAACATCTCGTAACATAGAAAGGCGACTTTCATCTGACTTAGGAGTGGCGAGATTTCTCGATGAGTTGCCCAACTGGTTTGAAGCAGGACGACTGTATTGCCTTAGCGGGAGTGGCCCGCTTTCCAAGTCTTCCGCCGACTTTGACAATGTGAAGGTTACAGTTTTTTCTACAACATTCTATGACAGGTGCAGTTTTTATTGAATCATTGCTACTGATCGTACTAAATGCTATAAGATTTATTCTTCTCCAGTTGATGCTATATAGTTCTGATTATTAAATTTGGACATTGTAAATCTTTTTATGTAACCTATTGAGTCACTATTTATTTTTGTCTTATTAGAGATTTCTTGTCCTATTAGTGTGGCGTTCAACTAGGTTCAAGAGAGGTTCGATTCCCGCTTAGGACAAATACTTATGTTACATTAATAGGTATTATATAGGTCTGAGTTTTACCATCTATAAACACATCTGTATTTCCAAAAAAGAACTCAGCATTTCATAGCAAACTAAGTAGCTGAGCAAAGCTTACTTTGGGTCTGTAAAAGCAAAGAATGTAATTTCGTATAGACTTTATCACAAAGTGCATACTTATAAATATGTGATCTATACAACGAATGACGATAATCAATTTATCGTACTTCAAAATTGATTGGAAAGTGTTGCAAATTAAGAATCTTAATCATAGCAAATTCAAAGTCTGAGAATTTTGAGAAAGATCGAATAAGCAAAGCAAATGTTTAATTGTTGAAGTCCAAATCTAAATTACCTAAGCAATACAAAAATAACTATGCTTATAACATGAGAATTTATGAAGCGTACGAGTAAATAACTACAACCAACTGCGATGTTTATAAAAACGTACGATTCGATCCGGATAAAAAATATTCAATGAACAGCATTGCATGTTTTAAAATCACAATTAGAATGAGTACTAAGTATTAAAACCAGACCATATAAATTGTATAGCAGCAACCATTGGTGCAGGAGAAACTTTCTATTTATATTAATAACTTAGATTTACGGGACGCTCTTAAGATTTCACTGATGCATACAAAGTTACTAGGGTTGTAATATTTTAAACATTTATTCATTATTTAAATAAAAATTATAATCATGGGCATCATGATTAAATTCTTTCTTGTTACCATCATGAACATGACGTTAATAGCATTAAACATTTTATTTATTTTGTAACTTGATTTTCTATGTGACTTATTCTTGGATTAAGCAGGTCTATTGTGTTAAAAAGTTGTTGCTGATTTTAAATTGAATTTGAACGTTGACACTTATAAAACTAAAAGCTTAGTTTATATTGTTAAGAGTAACGTAACGAAACGAAATTAACTCTTTAAGAATTAACCACAAGTTACAATTCATGATTTCGGCTGCTATTAAAAATTCTGCTCAGACACTACTGGATTAGATAGAAAGTTACAGATTGTAGATATATGGATACACAGATAGATAACTCCTCATTATACACCATCATCAGTTACAAGACATAGTTGTTCTTTAGATATTATTTTTCTAAATAATTTTAAGAAATCATGCATGATGATCAATCATTAACTAATCGGTATCAAACAGCATATTGAGATACCTGTGTTCATCGTCACGCGTGTCAACCCTTGTACTTGTTCGAGTTAACACTTTGCATTCGTAATTCGTAACGGTACCATCTATAACCTGAACTGGTATTATATACTCGGTCACTGTGTCCATACAGGTACCTTGTAACCTGGTAGACAGCCTCACTTGTTTAAAAAGTAGCGTTACATTTCGATATGTTGCGATTAGAACATTTACGTTGATGATCTTTTCATATATATAGTTATTCACGTCATCTAAAAACATGAAAGCAGTTTTTAGACTAAAATGCGTGAATTAGTTAATTTAGTATTATACTGTTTAATTGCTGTATAATGTTTTAGCTTTCATTAATGAATAAAATTTATATTATTTATATGTTAATAAATGTTACACAGTGAAAGTCAAAATCCGCTTCTATTTATAACAAAGTTAAGAGTTATATTTTATAAAATTTCCTACAATTAACATTTGTTGATTACTTAAGATTTAGTTGGGAAGTTATTATCGAAATGGGTATTTTAGTTGACTTAACGAATAAAATTGTATTAGCTTTGGTCAAAAGTCATATTACGCTACTTATTCAAACTGTTGCGGTTCAGTCACTGCATATTATAGAAGTCTTATTCCAACTATTATGAAAAAAATTATAATATCCAATTGAATACGATTATGTAAAGTCAAAATATTTAAAATTTGATATAATAATATATGTAATCATTATATTATATTCATTAAACTAGAGATTATTCTCAGATTCTGTATCAAAATTTCTCTAACTTACGCAATATCCGCAATCTTTGAAACCAAATACCTGCACAATTTTATCTAATGCGACAGAATTAAGAAACCAAAAGTGTTTTCAACTACCAGAGAAATAAAGTAAACCAATGACCGTAAAACGCTCTGCTCTATTTATTAAACTTGATTTAAATAATAAAAGTTATCTACGGATCGTCAATAAGTTCCGGATCGATAAACGATTTTATTTCAATTTCTCTTATTTCTATCTTTCACAAATCATTGAGCTTGAATGTATGTTGATATTGAATATTTATTTTGGATCTATAAATAGACAGAGAAGTCACAAATTGCATACGTTTAGTTTTTTATTTATTTAATAATAATATTTATTTCATTCTTGAGTATACTTGTTTGAATCGATCAGTTTCAAAATGTAACAAAACATCTACATAATCCTTTCTGTATAGCGTCTAAATTACAAACATGCTCTTAAGGTGTTTATTTAATTCATTGTAACGCATGTGCGATGTCTAATAGCGCAATTACGTCTTTAACGCTTCATTTTTGCAATTTGTTTATTCATGATGTGTAGTAATGATATAACGTGCTCAACTCACCTTCCTCAAGAGATCTCTTCATGCCTTCGATAGCAGATGAGGGCAGCTTGAACTGAATGACATGGTTTTCTAAGAAATCAGCAGCAGAATCCACCAGCCGGGACTCAATTTGAGCTTCCCTGGCTTTAGGTTCCTCCGGCAGAGGTTCCAAGGCTCTCGCCGACCTAGGAGACCCATTGCTAAGTATAGCCACACCTTCAGCTACGTTCAATTCCCTCGCAGTGTTCACAGCTTCCACATACTTCAACGTCTTCTCCTGCAACCAAAAGATATCTATATAGATCTTAGATCTTAGTAACACTTCACTTCACATCACTTCACTGTTCCCACCTTTATACACAGGGAAGTATCTCCATCAACACACTCTTTGACGACACCTAGCATAGACCCGAAAAAACCGAGTTCATTGGACTCCTTGTCCAGCGCAGGCATGGCCCGCGCCGTCGCGAAAATAACTAGAACAGCGATGTATCGTATCATGGTGAGCAATGAAATCACCCCTACAGAAAGCTTAGCGCAAAGTGTAGCGGCGATGTATAAGACGGCCTGTTTTAAGCATCTCACCCCACTCCTCAGAGGACGGTCAAGAAAAGTGAACTCAATGGGTTGCGATTAAAGTGATGACGACAAAATTCTACTTTTTTTTATTATGAACCACATTTTGGGTAACACGTGCTTTCGAAGTGTGGGCGTGGTTATGGATCATAGAGATATTTGTGAATGTTTGATGAATCTATGTGGAGTAAAATATCTTGACACTTGCTGTGAAAATTAGAGGGATATTTTTATTCATATGGTTTATTTTTATTTTTAAATTTTATTAAATTAGCTAAACACGTGTATTTACTTATAAATGCATTTTATTTCAAACTAAATAAGTATATGAGTGTAATGATGAATCCATGGATAAAAATTTTCTATACTATGTAGATAATATTAATAACCATCGCTATTAAAAATAAAGAAGGGCAGAAAATTTCAAATACAAATATGTAGGTACGCTTTATTAAAAAGTACGTACATCATAGTATTTCTATAAATTGTAAAATAATTCACTTTATTTAAATTTGCACAATTGAATAAATACCCCAAATATAAATTCGCAAATAAAATGAAAATCTAAGTTATTTTAATGTTTGAGTATTTAATTTACAATTGTCTAATTTTCAGGATTTACACAAACAATTATTCATAAATTCCGTTTTTGTTTAAGCACCGATTTTCACCTTCGACCTACTTTATACACCTCCATAGAAACCCATTATTTAGGTTTATCACTCAAAGAATCATATTCCTTTTGATAAATGTGGGAAGTCACAACCATCACAAAGAACGTTATTTTATGAGAAGCCATGAATTTTCCAAAGACATGGACAGTATAACTTTTATAACCATATCTAAAATAATTACAAACATGTTTCTCATTCACACAGACTGTAGATTAAGCATTGTCTTTCTCTTGTATATGAATAATATCTTTAGTTATATGTGTAATAATATTCATTATATCGTTAGTAAAAGTAAATAAAGGTGGAAAATAATATCAAAAAGGTTTTCTTCTCAAGGTTATAGTACAATCATCAACCTTCATTATCATCCTTTAAGCATTTTCACAATCCAGTCAGTGGGTCGGCATTCTGGTCTAACTGCGAAGCGGCGTGAAGTAACTGCCACCTGAACCACACTGAATTTCTGTAGTTAAATCTGTTTTTTTAGGAATGCAGTTGTCCGTACCTAATGACTGCCATAGATGTTTGTATGGCAAAAGGGAATGAAGGCTTATCGTACACTTCGAAACAGGAATAAGCTATAAAACAAATAGGTAAAGAATAGTTTCCCATCCTGTTCAATACTAATGAAACCAATTAAACTGGCAAAGTAATTTTGGTTACTAATATTCTTCTTCGCCAATATTCCAAGAAAAACCTACCCGGTCACCTACATGGCTATCACCCCTAGAGAACGATGCTCCTATGGTCAATTCCCCTCAGTTGGTTTAGCTATAAGTAAACCCCTTGTCACTTGCACTCGTAATAATATAATACTTAATGCCTATCATATCAACTATCACAGTTGTATCCATAGTTTGCACTTTGGCACTCCATTTCCCTACTCCTAATTTCTATAAATTAGTTTATCTGAGCTTTTACGAAAGCGACTACAGTTTGATCCTCAATTCTGATAGTAAGGCCTAGGCCAAAACGTCAGCAGTTCATTATGTATTATCTAGCAAGTGTAGTGTGTGGGGCTCCCAAAGATTTAGGTGGAGCCCTAAAAATCCTGGAAATATACTTATAACTAGCCAAACAAATAATATGAGTTTAGTTATTCACTACTAACCCATTTCTCCTGCATAATATTGTGCGTGAAGATACACATCTGATTATCATATTTCCCATACTTACATCTGATACTAAGCTATTGTTTCCATTTCTATTACAAACTAGCCGCTGCCTGCGTTTCCGCCCGCGTGTATATCGCTTGTCTGTTTTTTGTCATGTCGTAGGTTTTACTCAACTAATTGCAACTCAACAAGCGAGTAATTAAAATTTGATTAGACTTAAAAAGCTCATTTTCTAATAAAATGTAGTTACAATTTGATTTTGAATATTTTGTCAAAGTCGAACCGACTAAAACGCACGCCGTCTGAAGGTCGTTGTCCTAAGCTGACGGTTAGGCTGGCAAGCATATCCCTTGTACCCCGGTTGACTCAGGGCCATCTCTCTTGATCTGGCCCACCTCGGGTGTCCACATTATCCCCAACTAGCCCCGAGTATTGCGAGACACGCCATGCGCGCTGCCGCCGCGGTCTTCTTCTGCTAGGATTACAGGCGGCTCTACCCATCACCCCCAGGCCCGGTTTCAATTTGATTTAGATTGGAAGAAGTAAATGAGCATTTGGAATTCTCCTACACAATTATCGCGAACAAACAGACAAACAGATCAAATAAAAAAAATAGTAAATGATTTTGTTGCTACTTACATCGCCTATTAAAACTAATATGACCATTGTAACAAGTGGCCTCAAAAAACTACAAACATTATTCCGATAGCGTTCCCTTGAAGAGAAAACGAAACAAATGCCCAATAACACAACATGTAATAACGGCCAGCATACCCGCACCGTGTGCTCCAAAACGTGCATGGTTTGGCAATGACCCTGTTACAAATACTTTAAGGATATGTGCTTTGAGTAATAAGTAATGAAACGGTGAATAATAGGCCGATGAAAGAGTAAAGAGGTAAATAATAGTTCATGCTCGTAATCCCGAAGTGACAGAACAAAATACCTTCAGTAAGTCAACTCTATTATCTTCACGTCTCCCAACATTGGGAGAGGCCTATGTCCAGCGATGGACTGCGATAGGCTAATAGATTAAACCCTCTGGGGAAGTCGTAAAGGTGACTTTAGCTTGGAGTCTGGGGTCCGCTTTATCCAGTCTAGCTGCGACGCAGATAAATTTCGATATTTTCGTGAAGCAACTGCCATCTGTCTTCCACAACTCATTGGCAATATCGAAGTTCTGTTGGTAGTTAGACCAATTGTCGGATATTTTAGGACACCAACTGCCATATATGTTCGAATGGCAACCGGGGCTGAGGAGTTAGCGTGCTCTCCTAGATACGGAAACACCCAGATCAATGCAAATAGACATATTTATGCATACAAATATTTGTACTGAGCGGGAATCACATCACACTACCGCCACGCCATTAAAAGTGCTACTATTTTATTGGTCTACATAAAATAAATATTTTTTTACATTGAATTTGTTTCACCTTCAGTCTTGTTTTCTATGGAATCACATCGCTGTTTTGTGTGATAATATATTATGATTACTCATAATATGTGAGAGTCTGCACGTGACACTAGTTTCTTCACTAACTAGATTTAAGGGTACTTTCTCTTAATTTCATATGCTGTGTTGTAAACAGTCTGGCGACAAAAATATATTATGATAATATATATAACTGTTATAAGAGACGCCACACAGTTTTTCGCTAGCCACAAATCTGATATACACCTTTCGCTTCAATCGCATCTATGGCAGTCGTTACGCGTAGCTGCAGTGCTTCAATATCACCAATGGTTTGTGCAGGTCAGATAGCAGTCGCTTCACGGAAAATATCGATTGAAGAAAAAGCGGACTCGGACTCCACGGTGAAAGCTTCCGATGTGACCGGGATTAACACTTCCCAAGGGGAAATAAGTGTCACTATTACTATTATTTAATTTCTAAATATTCGTCTCTGTACATTGCATTTATTTAAAAAAATACTTACGTTATATTATTTACATTATTATATTAACGATACTGAACGAAAAAAAAAAATTATATTTGTTCGCGATGGACACTAAATCTACTGACTGAATTTTGATGCGGTTTTCTTTGTTAGAAAGGAGTTGGTTAGACCTAAAATCTTACTTAAGTTTGATCGCAATATCTTGAGTAAAACCGGAATTATGACCAAAAGTCTAGCTTATCAACATCCATGCAAGTGGAGCCGCGGGCACCAGCTAGTATGATGTAAGAGAGAGACGTAGATATTGATGATGTCAGTATCCTTTCTATACATTATAATCATCACATTCAGCGATGCGAAGCGATGCAGATTTCATATCAGTTCAACATTTTGCAAAATCTTTATATACATAATAATTATAAATAACAAACTCGCCTCGGCTTCGCCCATGGCATATTTCATCCGCCCTGTAGCACCCCTAAGCCATTATGCGTCACTCAATTGTTTTGCCTTCCCGGAACCTCTCCACTAACACTTGAACTTTATGAAATGGTATTGAAGTTCAATTGACTTTAAGGCGGATCGTTTGTGGGAGTATAGAAAAGTGCTGTTTAGAGACTATTCAGGCGATTTTTTAAATTTGTTTTTAGCATAAGAACCATCCTCGTACTACGAGGAAAATTCTAAAAAAAGAATTAGCGAATATTATAAAATAATGTAAAGCCCCAAAAGTTTTTGCTTCCACGTAATAGAGGGGACAAGCCTATTACCATCAACCGGAATATTGTCATGAGCTGTATGTTAACTGTGTTTATCCTTTAATCGTCTTCTTCGACACCCAAATAAAGATAGGGTGGCCCTATTCTACTCCACTAGGAACCAACGTCAACCAAAGATAATCGTCAAGTTTCCACCATCTATTATTCAGGAATCGCGTGGGTCGTAGCATACCCTGGGTCAGCCGGGGTGCGAGGGATATGTCGCATGACAACCTCACCTTCGGCCTAGCACTACGACCCAGAGACGGCGTGCGGTTTAGTCGGTTCGAGTCCGACATAACCTCCCCCTCCGGCTCCGGAGGGGTGGGTATCCGTGGGGATTTCCCGCACGTAAAAAAAAGGGTCATAGCATAAGATGAATACTTAATTATCTATCGGCAAAAACTGAATATTTATTAATTGTGATATTCGTGTTAACTTCCGGTAGTACCTATTAATTTTTATTATATAAAAGGAAATAAACTTACGAATTCTTATTTAATGGGTAACACGATCGATTCACAGACGTAACTAATGTGCTTCCGTTATTATACGTTTGAACACATAACACCCTGCATATTGAATTCTCCAGTTTATTTTTTAGCTTTTAGAGTTCATACGTATAAGTAAAATTTCTTTCTACCTCAGTCCCGGGTCCTTAATGTGAGGCTTGAAAAGGCACCTGATAAGACCGTCGAGGGCTGCAATGAAATAAGAAGTGAGCCTCACGGTCGAGAGGTCCCGGGTTCGAATCCTGGCCATTACCTACATTACCGATGTAAACCTACTCCTAGCACAAGCAATTTAGCTTAGCTGGCCTGGTAAGAGGGAATATTATTTAGTAATTTCGATTCTAATATAAAACAAAAAAGAAACCGAGGAGTGAATATTAAGATGATTGCAACCAGAAATGAATGAAAAAAGCATACATGTTGCACCGATCACATAATCATAGGATAAGGACAGGTGGATGATGATAATTATGAACTCCATTCCTAAGACTTTACCTTAGACTCAGGCGAGTCATATTGACGTGAGTATTATAAAAAAACGAGCGAATAACACCACTATTGCTAGTATTTATAATTTTCTATAGTACCAAGTACCAAAATCAGTCGGTCGAGGTACACCACATAATTATACAAGCAAGTACAAAAGTTTATTGATAATAATTGAAAAGCCCAAGACTTACTGCGACGTACACTCGGAGTAAATGAAAGCTGTTGTTGTTTATATGGTTGTGAAGCGTAGTTTCTTAATGTTTCATAATTAAATTTGTTTATCTGCTTACTATTTTACATACATTATTGTGAAAAATACTAAGATAATTATGAATAGAAATAATGAAATGTTATTTATTCAAGTAACTGAGACTTAATTAGGTTAGAAACAATGTTTGCTTATTTCTATGTTAGTATGACATTGCAGGAATTTCTTCACAATTTATATAGTATCAAAAACAAATTAACCATATAATATAATTTTAAAATTGTCACCGCTTCAACATACCAGTGGAGATTCTGGAGCAGCGGCTGATAATACAGCAGTCATATTTCTCTGCAATCATACTCAGGATGCCATTGGTGCTGGTTCGCACCCTGGTTCAATAATGAATGTCATATTACAAATATAAATTCAAAAATTATACAACCCTCTTCAGGTGTGAGAGACGATCAAAAAGATGATTATAAATTGGTGGATTCTTTCAGAACAATGAGCATGGTTTGGGGCAGATTTCTATTTGACCGTGACACCCTTTTTATACTCCCTCCTCATCTGTGGAAACCACGGTGTCATCATCTTGTCCCCAAGAAGGCCCACGAATCGCGCTACCGCCCTAGCCTGTTTCTCCTAAGGAAACAGGCAGCGATACCTGTCACCCCAGGCCTCAAGGTTTATGGAGGTCATTGAACAATATCAACCTATACAACCTCACCAAGAAATAGGAAGAAATGTTAAAAATCCGGTTTTTGAGGAATAAACTTGTAGTAAAGGTCGGCAGCGCAAATTTGACGCCCCTGGTGTTGTAAACGTCCATAGGCCACGATAACCACTTTCCATCAGGTGGGCTGTGTGCTAGTCTGCCACCTAAGTGGTAAAAAAAATTAGGGCTTCTTGATGGGAAATGTGAGTAACTTATCTCTCTGGCATCACATTTTAGAATGTATCAGGCATGGAGGATGGCTTCCTTGCGCCAAAATACGGACACTATAGTAATGGCGGCCATATTCTGCTGGTAGGAATTCCGCTCTAATTACTTAGTTGATACTGTAAATTCTGGAATGTGAATAAACACGCATACATTTTCTTCTTACATATAGATATTACACAGAGAATTATTACAAACAGATATTACACATAGAAATACCCAGACAATCATATTCTGTCCTACGTGACTCATACCAATGCATATATACATACTTACATAAGTTTACTACGAGTAGGAATCAAACCCGCAACCCCTAATTTAGTACGATTTAGCAGTCGAAAACTCTTCGTTAGGTACCACATAGGTCATCTTATGACTCACAAACATCAACATCAATTTGATTGTCATTACTGGCCTTGGTCAATATTTTTTCATGAACATCTGTAGCTATAGGCCGCAAAGATCATTTGCAACCTTATTAAAAATATTAAACATGAATAGCCAATTAATTGGAAGGGTGACTTAGTGGTATTTCATCTGAGCTTTTCTGGAGGGCACGTTAGAAGTCGATCCCATTAGCCAATAGTCGTTAGGTCAAGACGGAGACCTGAACAACTCCGTCAGTAGTTGGCAACTAACCATGATTAGGGCTGGAAGTTCAGACGGCAGTCGCTCCCAATTAGCCAGAAAACAATATAAACGGACTAAGAAGGCCCAAATATTCAAGTTCAAAATATCTAAGAATTCAATCAGTATAATAGTACTAATTTTATGTTGTGTACTCTTTATTCTGGTTTTAAGAGAGGGTTCGTAGTTTTCGCACGCGAGGGTGCCATCGCAAAATCGGAAATTGTAAAGAGTCAGTCAGCGTGTGAGGGACATGCTCTAGGTAAACCTTACACCTTATAAAACCTATGACATTGTGGGATTATGCCAAGTCTGAAATCCACTGACAATGTAGTATTATGCCAAGTTTATAAGTTTATGTCAATGTGGCATTGTGCCAAGTTACCTGATTCATTCTAAAATCTCCGCGTAATGTGAGTCATACATATTTTACAACTTCCTTGTAAGCTAAAGACACCGCAATCTTTATAACAGCCTCCAAAACACACACAAAAACAAACAGTTACCAAATTGGCATTGAAGCTTTTCCGAAGTGAAAGGATTTCCCAAATCGGGCGGTCGATTCTCGAGAATGTGACCCACGATCTCACAAACAAGCCTGCATCTCAACCGGTCGTTCTTCGCTTTCTTTTCAACACAAAAAGAAAGAGAATCATCAAATTACTATCATTATGTAACCTGGTTCAGCGGCTGTTTTTTCTTCTTCGAACATAGTTTTCTTTTTAGTATTGTGTAATAGTTTTTGTAGGTCAATAGCAACGTCTGTTTGAATAGTACTCGAGGTTCTTATTTCTTTTGACTTGTATTATGTAATGTAGCCGTAATGTTAGGCCTGTAGGCCTTTGTGTTCATTATGGATGTTTGCGAAGCGTTTGTGGTCTATAATGACATAAGTAGGTAATCTACATATTTTTATAGTTTGTAGGAGTGCATTAGTGTTTTTTTTGTTGTAAACATTGATGTTACTGTATGGCCATGACCAGCTGTGAACATCTGGATGAGGTGCAACTTTTTCGTTTTGCAGTAAGCAGATAAGACAGCTGTTTTTTAATATATTTCAATACTTCATGAGCTTCTTTTAGAATCATGTAGCTTATAACCAAACCCATTTTAAGTTACGGTCACAACAAAAGGTATATTTTGGAACCCGTTTGATTTCGTTGGCTTTAACGGGAGTGACTTCCTTCTGATTCCTCCAACCTCTCGAGTAAATACTATGAAATATTGCTCATCCTCTGAGCTTTGTCCCAACCCAGTTGGCTTTCCAGTTTTACGGCTTCGATATTTTCAGAGAAACGACTGGCATCTGACATTGAAGGTCTTGATATTGAAGGTTATACCTAGTTAGACCAGTTGTTGGACCTATAAGGGGCTTCGATATCCGTAATGACTGCAATATAATAGGTGTTGGGAACTGAAACCTACGGTATAAAGTGTCTCCGAGACACGGATGAGTCTCAATGTCGTAAGAATCCAATGTTACGTCCAACTGAGCAGTTCGACTGGGGTAGTAAGTAAGTACCTTCTCCCTACAGAATACCGCGGTCATAATAACCTGTTGTGTGCCCGGCGGTGAGTAGGGTAGCCATAGAGTTTTTTCATTGGAGAGTTTTTGTGCTGCCAGTGGGAAGACCAAAGGCTATTCCGGCTTTGTCTTCTACGCTGACGGCGCAGAAACTCTCTGTGTTTACAGGGTCGGCAGCACGAGTGTGACTCCCCTGGTGTTACACACGTCCATAGGCCACGGTAACCACTTCACATCAGGTGCTTGTCTACCTCAGTGGTATAAAAAAAAGAATAGATACCCATCTCAAATCCGATTTGTATATAATCTATGTTTAATATATAGCGTCTTATATTTTAGTATTTCACTTTTTATATTATTCTTGAAACGTCTAAGTAATTTCAAGTCTTAATTGTACAGCAAATAAGAGACACTGAACCGTCTAGTACGTGATGGAATTCTCAATAGTCTCCGTCAATATCATAATTTACTTAACACCATACCTAGCACTGATATATTGCACTTTCCCTCACCTTACCCGAACAGGCAATACATATCCGTCTCACTAGTTTTCTTTTTCAAAACATCATTATTTTACTATATTGCTCATTACTTAAAACTACTTGTAAATTTGTTGTATGCTAACGTAATATGTTGCAAAGCATTATCTTATATGATTTCGAAGTTGTTGACTACATATTTAAAAGAAATACGAAAGCATAAAATAATCATGTCCTTTCAATACATTTTGTTCTTCAGGTTCTTCCTCCAAGTTCTTAAGGTCTCTTACCTTTAGCTGGTTCACGTGCTGCCTGACTGACGAGGTTTTGACGCAGGATTTCTTCTTACAGGAGGTCATACAGCAATCGCATCCACAAAAGTCAAATTAAATGGTAGGTTCAAAAGTACAAGCTTTTAATGCAACTGAGTCATTCCATTCGGACGAAGATATAAGAAGAAACATATTTTTATTTCTTTATTTATTCTTTATTGTACACAAAATTACATGAATACAAAACAGTGAGGTGTAATGTACAAAGGCGAGCTTAACTCAAAGTTGAGTTTTCTTCCAGCAAACCCGGGAGTGCACAGAGGAGTTGTAATATGAGAGGCAAAGTCTAGTGTACATGAAAGTGATGATGTAAGAGGTATACGAAATGTATACCCCAGGTTATAGATATACATATACATACATACATAAATACCACCATACATAAATACCACCATACATACATACAAATATACTTAAATACTATCTATATACATACACATATTATATACACGTAAATAAATATTATGTCTGCTATTGTTGAGAGAAAGGGTAGTCTTTTATCCGTACATACACGTAATAGGACATTAACTTACTTGCCAACTACTGAACTCATAATCAAAATTCATTCATTCAATCCGCGAATTTTATTATTACTGAAATCACCTTACGAAAATTCCAAGACAACATAGAACCTCATGACAATAACTAAACTGTAGTACTACTTAAATGTAGTAGAGCAACAGCTCTTCTATTATACAATCAACAACAAACAATTACTAAAATATATATTATATAAACACTTAATCATGATCATGTTATTTATTAGTAAGTATTAAATGCGACAGTTCAAACTGTAATATCGAAATAAAACCTTTAAACAAAAAAAAGCAAAATCACCCAAGTTAAACTACGAACAGAAACACATTAGTTAGACAATGCTCTGAGCCCTCACGAACGTTGACCTCCGGAGAAAGTGGCCCAGCTTCCAGCTTCACGAGTTATTATGTCCCTACGTGATTAATACCATGGATACGACTGGAATTCCAATTAAATGATCTCGCATTTTGATACCTTTTACGTTCTATAAGCTGGAGAAATTTTTGATTATGTAAGTAACAGATTTTTTACAACATGACTTGCGTCAACTGTTATAATACTCTGACCTTGGTGTACAAAGTAACTCATTATGTTAAGAGATTAGTTTAAGAAGTCGTGCTCTGGTTGTATATATCAGGTGTTGTTCTAAAGAAGATGGATGGACTATGTTATAGATGTACTGATTACTACAAGCAGGGATGAATAGACAGGTGTATTTGCATAGAAGATGGATGAATTGCGTGACAGATGACATAATACTAAAGGGAGTGAATATTGTAATGACTGCATGGCATGACCGGCCCACTCCAGACAGGATGGAGACACTATGTGTAGGAAACAGAAGGACCATCTCAAAGTCGTAGATGGCTCAGATAGATATTTAAATGAAGTTTTCTCTCAAGAGCTAAATTAAAACTACAAAGGCATATTTTTTATTTCGCAAAAACACAAGCTGAACACGTCTTGACACAATTTCTTTGACCATTTATAAAATTTGGCGATCGCACCTTTTTGCATTATGTATGAAGGCATTGTTCTGTGCGTGAAGTATGTTTGCGACAAACTAAGGAAATGCATTGAGTCACTGTTTGCAATATTTGCATTGTAGTGAAAGTGGTGGTATGCAAGTTCAGAGTTCGTATTCAAAGTAAACAGCAGTTACGTGTCTTATGAACAGTCGTGCTTTAAACAGCATAAATAGTATGTCAGGAAGTATCACTGTTATTCAAGTTAAAAACCTCTTAGACGTTTAAAATCATCATTCTTATTTTATTAACTATATAAAGAGGTTAAGTTAGTTGACACCTATACGCTTCAAGAACCCAAAAACTTCTGCATCGATTGTGCTCTAATTTTGACACGCTTATATATTTGCCTTTTTCATAGTTTTTTTCCTGTTAAAAGATTTTTTTAGGAATTTATTCCTGGACGAATTCGTGGCCTGGGAAATACAGTATCGGTATGTCTGTGGCCAGTCACAGAACTGGAAATGTAATAGGACGAATTAATTTTAAATTTTGAAAGGTCGATGGTATTTTTAATTATATTATTTATTATTTCATTATAGACATTATATATTTCAAATACAAATAACGAGAAACTTTTGGTGGTAGTTCCCACGAGAACGGGAAACCATGACCCATAATTAGTTAGTTTATTTTGTCACAATAACAATTCCTACTGTCTCACAAAATGCTATCCTTATTATGATTTATTTTTTTCCGTTGCATGACATAGTACAATTTGTTGGAGTCATTAAGCGGTGCCAAGTCTGTAATTAGGTTATAAATTTACTGTTAAATTTGTTTTAGTATGTCATGAGAAATTACCAGCTTAAATATAAACATCAAAAATATCTATAAATCATCTAGGATAAGATTAAAGTTTTCTTAAAATAACGTTAGATTATTATGGTCGAAAATTATAAAGCAGTCAATTTTAGATTTAACTTAATTAATTAATTATAAACAATAATAATAATAGAAGAATAATGAAGGCACCTTGACATAACAATGGAAGAAATTCATAATGCGAGTAAAACAAAATATATCTGAGTACTAAAACTTTTATTTTAAACATTTGATATTAGATAATTAAATTAATTGAATAAATTAGTTTATTGACTAATCTGTAAAATTAAGGAAACATATAGGTAATGTAATATTTACACTGCTTGGAATATTTAAGCACCATCAAATAAATAAATAAATAAATATATATATATATATATATAACCTGAGCTCTGTAACCTAAGTAGATTAATAAATAATATTTGTATAAATTATGACATAACTTGGCATTTATATTATTCTATATACATAGAATATAAGACAATAAATAAATACTATAATTATTTACATATGTACATAATAAATACCATATTTTTATAATTAATAAAATTATTTTATCAGTCTTTATATCATTACGTTGTTATACAATTGTATATAAAATATATGTACGTATATTTCAATACATAAATAGATAATGATATTAAATATCATACAAACATTAATAGATTTCTCCTCATAGATTACATAAAATACTTAAATGATTGATTAAATAAAAGATACTTTAAAAAATACATACCGACGACACACTGCAAATATATAAAATAATTAAAGCAAACTCCAAAGTCTTCTATAAAATAATTTACCTTAATAATTTATATACACGTAATATTCAAATAATATTCTAAAATACGTTCAGTTAAAAATAAAAACATTAAACTTTGAGAGTATTTAAGGTACTACAATAACACCATAAATGCTACGAGAATTTCCGATTGACATATTATTAAATTAAATAGTAAATTACACAATATTAAATAAATCCTTATATTTATAAAATAGATAACCAAAATATCCCATCAGAAGTGGCTATTTTATACGTTCAAAATATTTATAATTCAATAACGTTATTTGTATTTTAATTGGTATAATTGAATATAAGTGATATTGTGTATATAAAAATAAATAAATACTATACAATAAAATATGACACGTGAAAACGTTGAATTCTAAAATCGGAACATTTCTGTTTTATTTAAAAATAATATTCGATATAATAATTATATAAATATGAATATTTTTTATATATAAATAAGATTACATAATAATAATATTACATTGCAAAATGTTATCTATTTAAATAATTTAAATAAAAAAGATATTTGGTTAGATAGTCGTGGGGAATTTCTCTTTCAAATGTTGAATAATGTACTCCATACTTGTTAGAAATTAAATTATACGTTTCTATGTATTGATGAGAAACCGAGTGTTCGCATAATGATTAACGTTAGGTGGGTTCCGTGACTATTGGGTGTGAGCATTGTACGCTAAGTCGTGAGCCTTCTCGAGCGACCTGGAAACGAGAAACGACATCGATTAACCTTTTTTTTTGAAAATGAAGATGAAAATAACATTTCAAGTACATTTTACAATTATAAAATTTTCAATAATATTATTCGTGTGGTGATGGACAAAGAATACAAGTCCATCTTATTCGAAGGGTGTCGTAAGAGGCGACTAACGGAATAATACGCAAACGATATCACTGCGAGAGAAAGAAAACTCGGTATAAAACCCTGTACCAACCCGTCTGGCCAGCGTGGAAACATTAAGTCATAGGCTCCTAACATTGGAATAAGCCTATGTCCTGTAGTCGACTGTGGTAGGCTAATTTATTGATTATATATTAGCGTATTTCTTATGTTTGTAGAGCTGTTCTCCAATCGACACGACAATGGCAAGGTGCCCGTTTAAATGCAATAAGTACGCCCCCTATAACGTGGGACTAAAAATCATAGAGTAATGAGGGTGTTAACACACATCTGCCTCCCTTCAGGAATTTATATTTAGATTCTCGTGGTGCTAGGCAGAGGTATGTAGTAACAATTTTATAAAATCATACGTTGTGACCTGGCTAGGATATTTGGTCTCTTAAAGACCTTCGGGTCTAATTTCATCTCATCTATAAGCTGGTACACCTGCTCTCGTACACGATTTCCTTTCGGAGTCGATAAGTCAAACAATAGCCGATGCAATACATACTGCACCTTACAATTAATATTAAATCAGAGAGTGAAACTCCTTTGAATCGACTAGCTCATTTACTGTAAAAAGTGGGGCTTGATTTCTTACTACTGAGTGGCAAAATGTATATTAATTAGGATCCTCATTTTTATCATTATCATCTTTCCGGCTTTTACTTCTCTACTTCGCACGATCATAGGCATCCATAACAGTGAAACCAATAGTATTCTGATGACCATAAACGTTCTTCGTTCATTTAAATTGTCTTGTGACAAACAGAGAGTGAAATGACTGATGTTATGTGACCCCAAAATGCCAGTCAGGTGGAATGGACAGGTTCATAAAATCATCACTAGGCCTGTCCTCCAGTAGCGAATATGTAGGGTGCGAAGCGTGGCCGCTGCTGGAGCAACTTAAGCAGGAGCTGCGTGACGGACATAATATATTGATATGAATGTGTGGTGTTACGTGTAAGGACCGCAAGAGGAACTCGCGCGTCTGCGGTAGCCTTCATGTCCGTAACATTGCAGATAAACGCAAAAGTTTCCGTCGCTGTCAAAGCCATGTTCTGCGATGACCGCCAGGTCTGGCCATGCGTGCATGTATGGTAGGACCGGTAGACCCAAAAAGTGCACGGTCGGTGCGCTAGAGAATGACTACAATGGATGCCCAAGACTGAGTGAAGGGAAAAAGAAAAAAGAAAAGTGTACCCTGGATATCGAGGAGAAGGCTTTGGATGCAACTAGAACTAACGTAAACATAATGTTGATTACCAAAAGTACGGTAGGGTTAATAATGGAATATGTGCAAAAGACTATAATTTACTTAACAAAAATCGACATAAAATCGAACACGGAATTCCAATTGATATAGCATCTATAAACTTTCCAGCTCAATGTTCCAATGATTATAATTAGGAAAGTTAAAGAAATACAACAAAATATACTTACTATAAATTCATGAATTGTAAATTATTAATTACGCTATCATTAATTACTTGTGTACGCAAATGATTTAAACGATATAAATAAAAGTGAAATCATTCAATGTTCATGTTTTACGCATCATTATATTGCATGAAACACGAAAGTATTTTTTTATATGCAAAATTAGCAAATGAGTACAAGTCTTGCCTGATAGGAAGCAGTTAGCGATGCTTATAACCGTACAACCAGAAGAGGCACTCACCCTACTGTACTTTACTCAAAAAAATTGAAAATAGAAGAAACTAAAGGCATATCAGTCAAGATCGTATTAAGTAGCAAGAAAAAGACCGTGACTATATTATGTATGAACCTTTTCATAACTCAGTTGGGGTCGGCTTTTCAGTCTCAGTAAATGCTCAATCTATTGGTACGTACGCATCATCTACCTGCCCTGGTCACAATTATTTGGAGTCGGCGCAACATGTCATTTCCTCAGTTACTTCCTTCTTTGACATATCATCTTGCAAACAATCCATCCATCTTTTCTTGGGCTCACCTCTGCTCTTGAAGCCCTCTAAATTCATCCTTTGAACTTTCCTCTACTCTAATGGTACGAAGTATGTAAATATACCAATTGTTGGACTTTTTAGGACTCCACTTATCAGTAACGATTGCCAAAGATGTTCTTAAAACCAGCTGGATCGACGGCTTAACGTGATCTCCGTGGCTCGAAGGATATGGTCTATCCTAAATTTCACTTGTCCATGAGCCGCTCACTATAATATATTATGTATGTAATAGAAATAATAGTATTCACTATCAAATTGCATGATCGAATATAACAGATCATTGGCACCTGTCAAAGTAGCAAAACTACAAATTGACTAGGTACTTGATAGTGAAAATGGTATCACTGTCATAGGCTATATTTAGGGAATGAAATTGAAAGTGTTACAAACCGTTAGATAAGTAACTATTGCTAACGATACGAATTGCTCTAATACGTCGGAGTTAAATTATTCGCCATGGTTGATAAACTACGTCGATGCCATGAACATATTAATTTTTTGTACCACTTAGGTGACGGAGAAATCCACTTATAGTTTTTATAATCTACATCACTTATACCCATAAATTTAACTGACATAGGCATAGTTTTAGGTCTTAGTGACTACCCCAGGCCATATGATTTCAAATTATCTGGTAAATAGAAAGTATAGAAGAGAACGTTACAGCCGCCCGAAATAATTAGAACAAGTAAACCTTCTATGATGTGATAAGCGAACGTGTTTTAGGCTGTGATCCAGAGGGAGAAAGATGAATCTAAATCTACACTTTTACACCTACACTACTATTTCAAAGAGGAAAGATTTGTATTTTTGTATGTTTGTAATGAATAAACTCAAAAACTACTGTACCGATTTCAAAAATTCTTTCACCATGGGAAAACTTCATTCACCCTGAGTAACATAGGTTATATTGGATTTCCACAGGAACGTTTTTTCACCCGTTCGAAGCCGGGGTGTATCGCTAGTACTCTATATTGCTCCATCCCCCTTCTTTTGGATTGTGTACTTCTGCACTATTTCAGTTACATTCCAGTCCTGAGAGCAAATCCAGTGTTGGAATGCGACTGGAATAATGTGTAAGAGTAAATCCAGTAAGTACAGTGAATTGCTCAAGCGCGTTCGAAACACCGAAATATTGTGAACTATACAATCCAGTCCAGCATTGAACTGGAATTTTTCGCTGGATTACTGGTCTGGAATAATTTGAACCGGGCATTAAACATAATTATTATTCGCTAAAAGTACGTCTAAGTAGGCCAATAGGCAAAATGGTGATTTTTTGTGAAAATTGTTATTAGCTGATGAAGTTAAGATTTTTTATACCATTTTGGCAGAAGACAAGCATTGGCCCACTTGATGTGAAGTGGTTACCGTGGCTTGAACATGTACAACACCTGTTCATAAATTAAAGAGAATATATTTATTTTAAATTTTTGTTTATTGGAGTACTGATTACAGCTTCGTGTTACACAAGTAAGAGAACGGGGGGAGGGAAAAGAGTTGCCATGCGTAAAAGTGCAGTAACATTTTTGTTTTTGAAACATAAATTCCCCCGGGATAAGGTCACTACTTATATAAAAACTGATTAAGTTAACAATCAAATACAGGTAACACAGCTATTTTATTTAGCGCTATAATTTGACAAAATCCGTTTTTGGTTTTTATTTATACAGATCTTACTAAACCATCATTATCCTTGAAAACTTTCATTACCCTACCTAAAGGCCACTGCATTTGTGAACAATTTTCTCCAGTAAGCAATACTAATACTCCTTCTTGTACATTAGGTTTTACATTAAGTATGCCACTTCGGACGACTTAACAACTGAGACTAATAAGTCTTCTGCCACATTTTCCAAAAATCTTGACGAATGTTCATACATTTTTTCCAAAAAGTTAAGGTATTAATATTGCTTGTGTCTAAATTAGGTTCAGATTATTGATCTATCAATTAAAAAATGAGCAGGAGTTAAAAACGAAAAATCAGAGATATCACTCGTGAACTTAGTGATAGACCTTGAATTCAAAATTCCTTCTACTTGTACTGCCACGGTAGAAAATTGTTCGTATGTTAAATTCAAACTCCCAATTATTCGTTTAAAATGATATTTGGCAGATTTCACAGCTGCCTCCCATAAGCCCCCCCAAGTAGGAGAATAACTAGGTATAAATTTGAAGTCAACTCCCCGAGCATTACAATAATCTAAAATTGCACTCTTATGCTTTTCAGATTTGCATAAATCAAATAATTGTTTCAATTGATTATTTGCACCCTTGAATGTACTTGCATTATCGCAATATTCCTTCGCGAATGGACCCTTTTAAATGCTGCCAAAAAACATTCAGCTGTCTTGGTTACGGGTTTTGACACTAAAATTCTGTTCATAAATTAAACATTATATTTATTTTAATTTTTTATTTATTGGAGCACTGATTACAGCTTCGTGTTACCCAAGTAAGAGATCTGGGGGAGGGAAAAGAGTTGCCATGCGTAAAAATACAGTTGCATTTTTGTTTTTTAACAACACCAAGGTTATCACATTCGTGCTGCTGGCCCCTCTAATACCTTCTAATACCTTTGAAGAACCTATTGTTATCGCTTGGAAAAATTACTCCTGAGAGATTATTTCACAACCTAAGCATCCGTTGCTTTGAATTCTCTGCCAATTTAGTGCGATGTGCTGATAGAATAAATTTTTACTTTATCTCACCTGCTCCACCCTGGGCCTGCATGTCCAGCAGATACAACAACTTCATGAGCTTCACCACCTCCATTTGATGACAGCAGCTTCTTCAGACCGATGATACCGGCCAGAACTAGCGCCAGTTTTGATACGATGAGTGCCTTCCCAGCCAGGAGAGCGAGGGCTCCAAACGCCAGTGGGACCATCATCCCTCCGATCAGAAGTGGGATCGCCAGAAGAGGTGCGAGCTTCTTCCTTCTGCTGCGACCTTCTTCTTCTTGAATTTCGTTAGCTTCTTCGGCAGGGAATTTAATCTGGAATATAAGAAATAATCTTTCGTAATTCATTTGAGTTTGAAACACAATTATAAGGCATTGGTTTTAGTTTTAATTAATAATTAATTTCAATAACAATTTAAAAAATAATAATTCCTATTTTTCTTATATTACGGCTACACTACCACGAAATGCTAACGAGTACCGCCATAATTTCAACAGCTCCTAAATGCAGCCACGATTTGTGGCAATAATTCTACAATGCCAATCAATTCTTTTTTAAATAATGATTGATAAATATGATATTGTCACTTCACAATGCCATAATTATTGAGTAACAGCCCGGCAGACGGTAAGTTTTAAGTATATTATATAAATATATTCCATCATTTACTCTTTAAACACATTTTTGCCGCTCACCAGCTTAACGAAAAAAAGCATTATAGGACAGATGATCATAATGACAAAAATGTCTGCCTTGAGCATGGTGCAGGCTTCATCTAATACGTCGAACAACATAATACTGTACTAGGAACGTGACTTTTTTGCTATATTACTAAATTAGATAACTTTTATATTATAAAGTTTTTTATATACATTTGTTCATTCAATATTGCATGTTTTGCAAGTTGACGTCTTAAAAATGCCGCAGTGGAGTTTGCTGTGCCGTTTTTTCTCTACCAGTGCCTTGGAAACGGTGGTAAACTTAGGTTAAGTAGAGTTATTATTGACGTCAATAAGAAACAACCATGTTGGTCTAGATTAAATAAAATCTTTGAATTTGACTTTAAATGTTTGGCTTTGTGAAGCCATAACCTATATCCATCCATATCACGTGTCATGTATGATTTATTGTAAACAGTTGTTGTGTTGTCCACATTCTAAAATAGAAACAAAAAATGAGGACAATTTAGTTTGATCGCGGATTACGCTATGAAATAATGTCCTTATACTAGAACTCTGTATTGAATATTTTCTACCACCTATTTTGTTAGTGATTTCTTTAAGTAAAATAACACTTATTATAATAAACTTTCACGGTTGAATAACTATAAACTATGGGTAAGGTTTAAATTAAATCACTTTTTAAAGATCTTTTATGAACAGTTAGTGGTGATTTTTTACATAATTGGTGGTAATCTTATAACTATTACAGAGATCTAGAACATCACGTCAAAAGATTTGTTAGACCCGTGGAAACTAGGTGAGGAGAACCGCTTATTTGGCTTGATCATCCGTAACGTGACTACGTGCGTTTAAATTAGCCGTTCAAGTTGGTTTAGTTTTCTGTCAGTTATATCTTTTATATTACACAATCGAAATTGACAAGCTACTCACGTTATGACTGCGATTAAAACATATTGTCAAGTAGAATAATCATCTATGCTATAATCATCTATGTTTAGACAGTATTACAGTAAAAAAAGTGTGGTAAGTAGTACGACAAAGTCTCATAATGATCTTTAAACCGATAGTAATTTAAATGGTATTATCATTCGAACTAAAAGTGTGTACTAAGTATCAGAAAAATCAGTCGACAGTTATATTATCTGTGTACGTACTAATTAAGGTAGTAAATATTCCACAACATTCCACACAACGCTATCTAGATCCATGGTAAGCACAGCTTAACTAGCTTGTGTTATGAAATCTAGAATGCGGATAAACATACTTAGATACATTTTTATTTTTGTAAATGCATACATATTATACATAGAAACACCCAGACCAATGCAAATACCCATATTCATGCATACAAATATTTGCACTGAGCAGGGATCGAACCCACACCTCCTGCGTAGCGGCCGCGTTCACTAAATCAAGATATTAAGATCATTTTGAGCACTTTTCTTGTCAAGATCAATCTAATGATGGCTGTACCTAATGTTGTAAGCAATTTAATTCGTTTTGCAGTATTGTCATATGTTCAATAGTAGAATAATATAAGTATTCACACCTTTGCAACACCTTTGTGTCTATGACACTTTGATGATTACCTATGGACATAATCATTGTCATTGACATAGACCACAACAAAAGCGTATCTAGCAGGGAACTTGGATCAAGTAAATAGACATCGAGGCATAATGTGACTTATAATGGGTAATTTAAATAACCTAGTTCTATAAAGGCCTGTAAGATTGCCAAGGTTGAATAGGTTTTTGATGTAAGCAAGATTGTAGAAAGACGCTTTGCTGTGTATAATAAATCTTCCTGCCAGCCATAATTTATGAATTACTAGCTGACCTGGCGAACTTCATACCGCCAATATTTTTCCGCCCGCGTGGCGTCAGAACCCGTTCCCGCGGCACCCTCTACTATATTAAACATGTATTATACATATAAACCTACCTCGTGAATCACTCTATCTTTAAAAAAAACCGTATCCAAATCAGTTGCGTAGTTTTAAAGATTTAAGCATACAAAGGGATATATAGACAGAGAAAGCGACTTTGTGTTATACTGCTTTGTTTTGTTTTTTTCATGGAGGGGTATGCATATTTGGCAGTATAACTTATTCTGCATATATACTCTATTCTACGATACAAGTATTTTTAGGACTTGCATATAAAAAGTGATATTTCTAGTTTAATAGTGCTGTGGATAATGCTGTTCTACATTCGACAGACAACAAACAGTCCTTGATAAAGTGCCTGGTTGAGAGCAATAGGCTCGCTCCCTATTATATGGGATCGTAAATCATAGTTGGCGAACACCTCTGCTTACCTCTTCGGAGATTTAAATGTGTGAGTATTTGTATGTATGTATAAATATTTAGAATAATAATTTTGGTATCCATGTAGAAGTCAGTTCTATTAATAGGAAATTAATAGAACTGACTTCTACATGGATACTTTATATATTATTATATTTATTTTATAATAAATTGCCTGAATCGGTCCTAAGTATGAAAATCAAATTATAACCTATGTAAAGACCACTTTATGTAAAAAAGCATACTATAGGACATATGACTATCTGAAATACAAAAAAGTCTGGCTTGAGCATGGTGCACGCACCTCCTAAAATGCTGTAGTTTCGGCATAATAATGCACTTAAATCATATTTTAGTTAGGTTAATTATTTTACTATAAAGGTTTTTTTTAATACGTTGTTCAAGACACGAGACAAATGTAGATTCGTCCACATTTAGCCTTAAGGGCTAAATATTGTAAATTGACGTCTGAAAAATGCCGCAGTGAAGTTTGTTGCGCCGTTTCTTCTCCACCAGCGCCTTGGAAGCGGTGGTAAACTTAGCTTAAGTAGACTTTATTGACATTAATAAGAAACAATCATGTTGTTCTAGATTGAATAAAAAAAATTGACTTCTTTGATACAATAACATATTGTCAGTATATCTATGCACTTAAGACCTTTGCTTTGTTGCTTACATATCATATTGTCAATAGAAATATTTATAATCACTCATTAACAGGCATGCATTGCATGACATTTCTTAGAAAAATAAAAGCACCACTTCATGCAATTAATAATTAATGTGCGTATGGCATGCAACTATGAAAATGTATAATTTGACCGAGCATTGTTGCAGTACTTCCTGAGCCGGTAAAAAAATTAGGAAATGACTGACTGACTGGAAAAAAATGGATAAAATAAATGGAATTAATGGTAGTATTGAACTGAATTTCGCTTTACGCAATATACCGAAGTTCAACCGTATCACATTATGACTGGAAAGCCGACCCTAAGTTCGTAAAGGGTGCAGAGAACGATGACTGTAACTGAATTTGGTAATGAATGCAATGTATGCGAACTATTAAAACAATTAAAATAGGGTATTTGACAAATTTTGGAAAACCATTTTAAATTATTCCTTAGCATATAATATGCACACTACATCGATATTTCAAAAAAAATTCAACGGATTTTAACAAAAAATCGATGTTAAAGTTTAAATTTTCAAAAAATGCGCGAAAAACGCTGTCACCTTGTATGGAGCCGATTACGTGACTATAACCTTAAAGCAATGAAGTCAAAGTAAAGCAAAATAATAAAGTTTTTCTTCAAACTTTGTGAATAAAATGGTGTATAAATGGTGTGTAGTTGCACAATGTACAAATACGTCTATAAATAATCCACAAAAACTGTTTGTTTCTGTTCTGTTCTGTTCTGTCACAAAGCCGTGTTTACTTGCGTGTGACGTCAGCAGTGCTGTGATCGATCACAGAGCGTTTTCGTCACAGATAAAAATTCGAAAAAATATTAGATATTTTAAAGCGAAATTCTAAAAAAATATGCTTATTTTAGTTTAATTTATAGTTTTAAATGTCTTTTTACGCTATTATCTGATAGGATGACCATTATTTGTAGTATTTTTTTAATGTTGTCAAATACCCCATTGTTTAACATAAAAAATACATAGAATACAACAGATTTCATAACTAATTTCGGGCGGTGAGTAGGGTAGGCAGAGCTCGCTGGAGAGTTTTTGTGCTGTCAGTAGGAAGACCAAAGGCTATTCTTGCTTTGTCTTCTATACTGATGGCATAGAAACTCTCTGTTTTTACAGGGTTGGCAGCACGAGTGTGACTCCCCTGGTGTTGCACACGTCCATAGGCCACGGTAACCACTTTCCATTAGCTGGGCAGTGTGCTTATCTGCCACCTGAGTTGTACAAAAGAAAACAATTGGCTAGAGTTTTTGAATTTGATATTACTTTATCATTAGATATCAACAACAAGAAATTCTGGTCTTGTTGTTATGTTTCTGGACTATTTTAATAGTAGTATAATACATAGAATTTAGGCAATACTGTAAACATATTACTAGCCCAGTGTGATATACTCCACAAACCATCGAAATTTCATTTCATTCCTTACTTTCATTTCATTTCATTCCTCACAAATTTAAAAAATGATCCTTGGAGATCATAGCGATTATTCAAGAATAAATTGCTCATAAACATGTAAGTGTACTTTTATATGAAATAAACATTATCATCGATTCTTCTGTGTTTTTATTGATTATATTATATTATTATATTAGGCATGTTTTTAAGAAATCTAATCACACCATCTATATAAAATACATTTACTCATTGTGACGTAAAATATATTAATCATTACTAAGGTTTAATGATTACATCAAAATGTATTATTCAATACCAATTATCATTTATGATGCTAATACAATCATTTGTAATACGTCTGCTTTTGATTTTGTATTGATTTGAGCTTGTAGCGGATAATTTACCTTAAGCATTATGAATAAAGTAACACGCATAGACTGCACAGAGCAATTAGAAAAAAGTAAAGCTAAATAGAGTGTATCGAGCAAAAAGTGAAGATTGTTAATTGAATGCAATTATGAGATGCACTGGAAAGCAGACACGGTGCGTTGTTAGTCGGTATGTCGAATGAGATGCATTTGGCGTCACGCTTTTAAAATCTGGGTTCGATAGATGAACTGAAGTGATTTATATCCTGTTACAAATTAGAGTATAGATATTATAGTTTATGCGACACATGTCTATTTAAACGGATTCTAGCATAAGATTAAAGTCACCGATCTTGGAAAACGATGGCTTACCGTTCTACCATTTTATACGCGAGAGCGCACTGATTAGATTGGTTATATCCTGAAACGCGCTACAATTAACACAATACATACTAAAAGGATAATTAAATTATTACCATCTTTCAAGTGTCAACTACATGTTCAAGATGCAGGAGTCCATAAAAAAAAACCTGTGACTATGGGCTAATAAATTGGTCAAATGAAGCGAAGCATTGGCACTTACTTAAAGAATACGTGGCTGAAATAAAACATCAAGGCCAAATAGAACAGCTGACAAAGGATCAACCATTGCTTACGATTTGTACAATGGTAGATACTCGCTGAAGAAAATCAATTTACTTGTGAGCTGGTCCGTGCCATAATTAAAATTATATGTAAAAAGTATCCTCAGTTTTTTTTTAATAGAGAAGATGTTTGAAATATATCATTGTTGTCAATACTTTTATCAATATTTGCTTTTGGAGAGGAATACGGTAACCATTTTCCATCAGGTGGGCCGTGTGCTTGTTTGCCACCTCAGTGGTATAAAAAAAAACAATATGGAGTATGAAATTGAAAAAGACAGAGTGCCTGTTCTGCATTACAACAGACATACAATATGCCAAAATTAATTATTTAGAACGCCAGACGTGACAACACTGTCTAGTAAAGTTATGACTGTTATTGGAAGACAATAACCCATTCCTCTGGTAATTAATTTTAGTTTCATTCAATTAGATACAAAAAGTTAACATTTGTCTGGTAGTATGCTACCAGTCAGATGTTTAGTTCCTAGGTATAGTCCGTACATTACGGCATGCAAACGACAAAACAGGAGATTTGAAATGAGAAATCACTACACAGTATAAAACAAAGTCGCTTTCTCTGTCCCTATATCTCTTTGTATGCTTAAATCTTTAAAACTACGCAACTGATTTTGATGCGGTTTTTTAATAGATAGAATGATTCAAGAGCAAGTTTTATATGTATAATACATGTTTAATATAGTAGAGGGTGCAGCGGTAACGGGATCTAACGCCACGCGGGCGGAAAAATATTGGCGGTACGAAGTTTGCCGGGTCAGCTAGTAGAAGATAAATAAAAGATTCTACTCTGCCCCAACTACAGAAAGAATTTAGTACAACAAATTTGAAAGAATATCCCAGCTCTAAAAGAAATATTAATTAGAGGAAGAACTATCTATACTAAATATGGCATAAATAAAAATTTAACACAATATTTACAACAACATCAGAAATAAAAAAAAAAATCACTTTTATATATAAGCCAACCTCTGATAGTGCTTTTTTGAAGTTTTTGAAGTCAGTACCTATATTGAAAAGTTAAAAATAACTGAAGTACAGGATATTTTTGGAAATTTACGTGAATAGGGAATTTAATCGTGATGTATTTTATGAAGAAGGAAATGAAGGTCAAAAGCAGTCGAAACTGGTGAGCTAGCATGAAAGATTTGATAACAGTAGATAAAGCTCGTGAACTGTGCTAGGATTGAAGTTGATAGCACACTGTGATTCCTAACACCAAACGATTTGAGGCCTCCTTCCTCTGCCTCACGATAAACAGCTCTAATGCTCCGACAGAGCACGTGTTTCTCTCCTCCTACAGCCCCGGCTCTTCAAGTGGGCGTTAAAAAGTATCAAGGTAAGTTATGGACTACCATTTTAAGACTAAAAACATTAGAAATGGTGGTCCGTATCTTCTGGACTGCACCTCAACTTTTGCCATCGAGCGTGGTGCAGTCAGTTGAGGAACCAAATATTACAAAAATACCCCCACTTCGTGCTCCACCCGCTGCTTCAGAGCAAAATAGACGTACAATATAACGTATATATGAAATGAGGAAGTAAATAAAGAAATAACTATTTCTTGTTTTAGTTTATTTGTGAGTTCTTCTAAAAAATAAATGACTACAATAAATTTAAACAATTTCAAAAAACATAATATTGTAAAATAGTATGGATATCATCAGGAAAGGAGATCTGTATTATTAACTCTATTGTCAATTGATTGAAATAAGTATCAAAACTATTGATTTATTTTTATAGGCAGTCAAATATATTGTGATTCGTCCCTTTTTAAAAAATAAACTATTTTGATCCAATTAACTGGCCAGGCCTCTGGGTACAGGACAAAAGTGATTATCACTATAATTCAACTTGAAATTCATTTTGCACATTCATTTGATCCTTACATCATGCATATTGTAAAGAATCTTTTTGATATACCAACACCCGAACATCTATGTATGCGTAAATAGAATATTGTAATACTCATAAATATAGGTAGAACTATCTTACTATCAATCAGTCAAGCTCTTTCCACAGAAATCCAAAACCTTCAAAGAAAATCGAAATAACAGACAGACCCCAGATTGAAGCCATAGACGTCAACGTACCACGTTAATTACAGCCATATCACCCAGACAGTAAGGTTAATTACTAGAAAGTAATTACCTACTATTGCTTTATAATTTCTAGGAAGATGCATTAGAGCATGGTGTCTTAATCAACACGAACAGCAAAATTTATATACCAGCAAAAATATAAATTGATTGAATATTTATATGAAATAAAAATGTTTTACTATTAAGGAAGGAGAGAAGTTATACGGTGACATTAGATAAAGAACATTAACTACATGCGAAAGCTTTTGTTAAAAATTATATAAATAGAGACATATTTTTACTGTACACCAATGATGAAAAATGAAAACCCAAGAATTAGAAATATAAATTACAATGCTAGATACAATTTTATTGTCGGCCTTATCGATCTATGGCAATCACTTACAGATAACCATTGGATGGACTATATTTAATAGTTCTCGGAGTTCCAATAATGGGAACAAATTCTGAGACTACGAGAAAACAAGCGGATAAGAAAAAAGATAAAGATTTGGGACAGGTAGATAATGATATTTTAAATACAGCACATAAAATTCTCAGAGTATTTGGAATACTCTGCCAATTTCTGCTAAATAAAGAAACCGAACTATTTGAATAATAATGCAAATCTTCAAAATTTTAAACAACACTAAGATAATAAAAATGCTTACAAAAGTCTTAATGTTACTGTGCAGTTGTTAGTTAATTACCTACAATAAGATAAATATCAACTATTATTAGTCTTGAAATATTGATTTCAGCTAAATTTTCTTTATTAATGAAATAGTCTAGTAAGAAAATATCGCTTAATTTTTGAATTGGAACTATGTTTCTTTTTCATTTAATCTACAATAGTAAAACATCAAACGCCCTTACCTGAATTGTATGGGATCTCATAAAATTAACAATTTTGTCCAAAATTAGGTTGTTTAGTGACCCGTCATCCATCCCTCTAGGAATTGCCTCCTCCACTTCCACGAACTTTGCATCTTTATCTTTTGTGACCGTCACCCCGCTAATCAAGTTCACCTCATCAGCTTTCGATAACCTAGTCAAGGTCTTTGCTAATTTTTTCTTCAGACAGTGTGCAATATTTGATTCACTGCAATCTTTGTATGTGTCGTATGCTAGTTTCAGGTCTCCTAATAGCGTATCATCTGAACTCCTTCCCTCAAGTTTGTTTTGTGATGTGATGGCTGTCCTGGCGCTGGCAACAGCCACCAGGGCTAATAACAGGAGGAATTTTACCATATTGATGTTTGCACTTCGTGAGCTATATGGGCACTGTGTATAACTAGAGCACTCTTTCGCTTATATGTGCTTATTTTCACGGTACACTGGCTCCAAGGGGGATGCACCGATGCATTAATCATGTTTGGTACTGTTGGAGACATATTTGATATGAGTCTGTATTTGTATGAGTTAATAAAATTATTCATGTTTTAAGTTATGAATCACGAAATTATTTTCTAGGTATTATTTTGTATGTGGAAATTGCAATATAAATTAAATGATATAATTTAAAATCGAATCAAGCATAATAGATGTTTAGTTAAATTTAACTTATCTTTTTTATTGAGTATGCTAATATTTTATGGACTTTAATTTTATGAATTGCTATCGTTACGTTATAATCCAGCCTAGCTGTAATATTCGAAATAAACCAAATTAAATAATTTTTGTCAATATTGTGAATACGAAAATTTCATAAAGTAAATTTAATTACATTGCAAACAATTAAACGTATATACTCGTATTGGCAGAACATTTTAGGTTTAGAATTAAAGTTATAGTCCAGAATCCAAAGTCGATAGCAATAGGTAATAGATAATTTCTTCACTAACTTAATTTTACTTACTCGCGAAAGAGATTTATCTGTACCTTCAGTTCTCGTTGGTTTTATTTATCTTTTTGTGTATATTGTTCTACAGCAATGTGGTATATTTGCATCTTAAAGCTGACACCTCTGCTGTTCAAATCAAAATCAGTATGTGTATTCACTGTTAAGAAAACCCTATTCATTTTAGCGCCGCAGGTCCTGGGCCCACCGTTTACCCTCGCTTGGAGTATCGGGATCCAGGGTGTCGACATCTCAAATCATGGCCAGTACATAAACAGTCATTATAGATCAGGTCAAGCTGGCATCAAAGAGTAAGAGCAGTACTTCACTGCGGGGCAACGACTCCTTCTTTATAAGGCACAGGTTCAGTGCCACATGGAGTACTGCTGTCAGCTTTTTGCCGGAGCACCTGTAGGCTAGCTTGACCCCTTCGACTCAGTGCAAAGACGGGCGTTGAACTTCGTCATGAAATCTCTCAGCCTCAGAAGGGACTTTGTCTCGCCGTGTGTTTTACCGCCTATACGATGGTCTGTGCTCAGATAAATTGTTTGACATGATGCCTACAGCTACATTCTTTCATATCAGGCAGGGAATTCATCTTCGCACATTGCGAACAGAAACGGTGCATACCGTACGGTTCGAAAGGAACATCATCCCGCGCACGCTCAGGTTGTAAACGGAACTTCCTGCTATGGTTTTCCCAAGCGACTACAATATGGGGTTCTTCAATAAGGGTATTAGTATGTTTCTTCAGGGTCAGCAGAGTGAGTGTAAGTGCCCTTGGTGTTGCATACGTCCAAAGGCCACAGAAACCACTTTCCATCAGGTGGGCCGTATGCTTGTCTGCCACCTAAGTGGCATAAAATGAATCACTAAACATTTTTGTCACCAACTGTACTTTAGCAAACCGATACAATTTGAAACAGTTTCGTATCATGACTTAACTGTTACAGCGCATCTCATATTATCTGTCTATTGAAATAACAGTTCATGAGTATATTTCTGTTCTAATTTAACCTCTTGGCGCCCAAGGTCCTTTTCATAACCCATATTTGAAGTAGTACTTACAGCCCATTACACTTTCAGACTTATTTTGACTAACAACCCAATGGCCTTTTAAAAGGTCATATCCCAAAAACCGATCTGGCTGTTTTAAATTACGCGGGTTTCCAAACTAATGTAGCCAAAGTTATACTCTGAACATTAAAGATCGATTTTCTGAACGATTTTATTGTCTATGACAAATTGTCAAACATCATATTCACCAAAATGGAAGGCGATATGGCTGACTCGCTCGGACGTGGTAAGTTAATCGCTTATAATTGTATGAATCTTTGCTTTTCTTTTATATTCCAATGTGAATTATTACTAAATAAAGATGGCTTATTAATAATATAAAGTTATTTAGTGTTTTAAATTAGAATAACAAGAGTTTTTTCGTAACTGAAATATTATGTTCTTTGTAAAGCACCTTGGGTTGTAATGTAATAAAAAAATGATATTGAACGGTATTACTGTAGAAACTCTTCTTGAATAAATAAAGTTATTTTGATGCTACGAGCATAGTTATTACTTTGTTATCATTGATGTTAAGGCATATGCCACTTTATTGAAATTTTGTTAGCAGTATTGCGAGACGGAGAAATAGAGCAGGCGATTTTTAATATGCTTGGTGACTCCGAAATAGAAGATGAAGGGGATTATGATGCAGACTTTTCAGGAAACTTTGGTGCTCAGGCACGCAATATCACATCCGATAAATAAAAATGATAAATGGTGAAATAAGATAAATAATAATAAATGTAGAGAATTATGGAGAAAATTTGAATGTCATAAAAACTTAAGTAAAAATGGTAAATTGTAAAAGAAGATAAATTATGATAAATAGAAAGAATCAAGACTGATGATGGAGAAAATGTGATTGCAATAGAAAATTAAGAAAACATGTTACATTGTAAAAGAAGATCAATAATGATAAAAATAGAGAATCAAACCTTTTGGGAAAAGTGTGATTGCAAAAGAAAGTTAAGTAAAAATGTTAAATTGTAAAAGACGATAAATAATTATAAATGTAGAAAATGTAGACTGATGATGGGGAAAATGTAATTGTAATAGAAAGTTAAGTAAAAACGTTAAATTGTGAAAAAATATATGTAATAATTACGAAAGTTAAGTTTTTATTTTATTTATTAGCCTATTAGTATTGGCCCAGTGTCCTTTTAAAAGAACAAAAGATACGTATATTTAGTAAGTTAAAATCTCAACCTATTATATTCACTATTATACCCCAAAAGTTTAATTTCATACCGAATCCCACAACATGTAAAATTTTCGACTTGAATCTCTGGGCTGTTATGGGTCCAGTAATTATGTCCTATGAAAAGGACACTCGGGTCGCAATCAAGAATGTGTCAAATAATCCATGGGCGCCACGAGGTTAGGACAGAAGTAAGCTTCAAGAAGTTTCAGAAATTTTTGTTAAATAGGACATATTTTCATAGTTTTTCGATATAGAGTATAAAATTGGGTATAGTTCTTAGCGGTTTAATTCAAAGATCGACCAAATAAAAATTGTCATAATATCAGCTATATATATTTATCCTGAAAACTGTTGAACGAATTTCGATGAAAATAGCTCTGCTTCTCAAAATGAAGTACTAACTTAAACCTAAGTCAATAAACAAGGAATGATAAAAATTAAAATATCATTTTTGAAGAAATAAATGGAACACCATGCACATATACATACACTAGCTTTTGCCCGCGTCTCCGCCCGCGTGTATGTCGGTTATCGCGACCAAACAAAGCCCATGTCCTTTTTCAAGGTCAAATATATCCCTATATCAAATTCCATCAAAATCGGTTCAGTGGTTTAGCCGTGAAAGACGAACAAATAGACACATACATACACTTTCCCATTTATAATAATACTATACTTTATAATAATACTATATATTTAATATATACTATACATTCAATAAAATTTCATATGTAATTAACAAACTTCTTTTGTTTATGAAGTTGGTTGAAATATTAACCTACAACTGTTTTCATTATGTCGTGCGTAACACCGTAAATCAGCTGTAATCATTTTTTTTGTTTTACAACACCCATTTGTCAACTTCTGTTCATTTGATTGAGCCATTTCTCAGTTTGTTGACTTGTTGGTTTGTGTTTACGTAGTTTTATTTTATTTTTTTAGCATTCATTCTATAAAACTTTTTATTCTGCTATTCCACATATTCGTGTTATCTATAATCTACTATTTATAACATTATCTTTAAGGCCTTATAAGCTATTATTTTTTCAAGTAGGTATTGATAAAGTTTGAAAATGTTTGAGAAATATAAAGCAAAAATAAAATGGGTGACAAATGAACTTGAAGTGTAACATAATTTCCACTCGTAAGCTATTAAGTGCACATAGCGTGACCAAACCAATGTTACCTGCAAGCCAGTGCACCTGCTGGTTGATGGATGGAGCCTCTAGTGCATATTTTTGTTGGTTTTGAGAGGTCACACGGTAGACACTTCCCTAAAGCCGCATAAGCCAAATATAAACGAGGAGAGGATGGAGGCGGACCCCGTATTACAAGATTAAAGCGTAGAATCATCACGCAGCATTCGGGAACCATGCTAGGATAATAATGAAAGTTTGAAACTGGAAGGTTTATAAGAACCTGAAAGCACTACATACGAAGGAAGAAGCTAATTCATTTACATAACCCAGTGAATTATACTTTGATCTATTAAGTACGTTGACGACAAAAAGGATGAGCTACAAAAAGAAAAAAGAAATGACTTGGGATCAATGCGGAATAAAAATTGTGATGAGTTTAGAAATTCCAAAATAGTATGAGTATTAGGAGGATGAATGAGGAACAAAACTGGCTCACCGGTGCATATGCATGGTATGTAGCCAGACCAGCAGGTCTAAAAAGGCCACATTGTTTTTTCGTATAATGATCATCATGTGTGCCATTTCATTAAAAGTTGTAAAATGGCCACTTTTGACTATCATGAAATGAAGGTTATTTATGCTTCATTTAGGTACATCATCTAATATGACATTTTTGTATAAAAATGCGTAAAACGGTTTCAATATAGGACCCATTAATAATGTCAAATTCGTAATGGTATTAGATGTTAATAGGGACTTAAATTTTGCGTTCATTTTGGTGTTTTCATTGTTATTGTTGTATTATTAAGCCAGATTCTTACCTGAACCTTTGATAAGGTTATAAAGCTGCTCGTTGACAAAGTTGACAATAGACGCTTACAACACAGATTTTTTAAATCATGTCAGACAAAAAAGGACGCACTGAAAAAAATTACACCATCTTACTAGGTTTTAATTTATTTCACTTTTAAATCAGACTTTTCATCATCATGGTATATAGAACATAATAAAGACTTTTTATTGTAGCAACATTATTAACAAATGTCACAAGAATAAATATGCAGATGAAATATGAACGAAATATTAAAATTTTATGGTCCTATTAAATCTCATAATACTCTGCAAATAAACATTAACTTAAAATGTGGCCTTTTTAGACCTATAAGGCATTTAATTTGTTCAGAATTTAGAATGATCGATGGTCGAATTTCTAAAGCAAATCTTGATTTTTTTTATATGTACTATACTGCCGCGTATTGGGAAGCTACTGTGGCTTATGTACGAGTATGGCCGGCATTGACGACCACGATAGATGAATCTTCATGTCCCCTTAATGAACCCCCAAAATCCTGAGTTTCAATTTCTAAATCTGCGTAATGATACATTTTTATTTGTCTTATAACGACTACTTTTGACTTAATAGTGTTTTTATTACCTGGGCCGCTAATTTGACTTCATGCATGCTAATTGGCGTACAATTAAGCTAATTCTTCAGTGTGTACTTTTTTACTCGATTTATTAATAGCTATCAAGTATCATAAGTGTCGTGTTCGCACGCTTTGACTCATACATAATATGTGGCAATTAGCATGTTCAGATAGCAGAAAGCTGAATTGTAATATTGTGCAACAATTTAAGAACCAAACAGCTAATCGCAAACCAAGAAAATTAAAGTTTAACTAAGATGACCTTGGTTTTATTATTTTGTATTCCAATGCCAGCCAGGTAGATGTATGACATAAAAAAGGTAATTAGATTAGGATAGACTGGATGCACAGGGTAGCAGAACAGGTGTTATAGCACACAATGGGCTCTTCCACAGCCAACATTGATTTAACATAATTTATTGCTATTTTTTACATGTACTTTTTCTGTTTTCTCTGTCGAAAATGCTAATTCATTACGTCAATTATTGCATCTCACATTTGTGCCTACATCATAAAAATAGAAATGATTCGAGCTATTCAAGTGACTTTAATAAGTTGAAAACCAATGTTAATGTAATAACTCCTTCATACATCCATTCATTGATCAGCCGTGACGACGATGGTGCTAATGGCCTCTGTGGTTAGTTTTCACCTGTGTCTCCGATCTGTTTGTTAATACTTATATACATAAATAGAGACGTATATTTACCCGAAGGTGTAGAAAGAGGTGTATTACGCGAGCGTAATATTCGATGGCAATTTTTTTTTATCCTAAGTTTTAAAAGCTACCAGTGAATTATTCACAACCTCGTTGTAAAACTCTGTTACCAATATTTATAAGACTGTATTTGTTTTGTTCGTGCAGAGATTAATTTCCAATCGCATCAGTTACAAACATTCATCATCATCCTTACATTAGTACCAGTCGCATCCGAGGCTTTCACCTTGGAGTCCAGGGTTCGCTTAAATATCATGTAGCTTTGTTCTTTCGGCTATATAGCGAGCGACTACTATCTGACTTCCCAACCTGTGTACTGATTAGTGGCTGATCACTGTCAGAGTTGTTCAGGTCGCCAACATACTGTATCAGTCGTGAATCCACGGCTATTGAGAACCGGGACCGACTTTTAATAATATCCTCCAACGCATGGAAGCTCTCAGTATTAAGCTGTCACCCATTCAAATAGAAATCTCGCCTAGGTAGCTTAACTCACTGAGCGTTTACCGAGCAGTGAGCACACTTACCCCTCTAGACACGTGGCAATTCGCTAACCGGCGTTTGGTGGAATAGAATAACGAATATATGGGATTTGACGTTTATGACAGTCGTTAACACATGTCATAAACGTCAAATCCTATACATTTGTCATTCTATTCCATCAAACGCCGGCTAGCGAATTGGCACTTGTCTAGAGGGGCTGCTCCTCCTAGCATGTGGCAATTCGTTTGTAGAATATTTAAACGTCAGTCAATCCCAAATACTCATCTCTATTCTACAATATGCTGGCCAACGAATTGCCACATAACTAGCCACGAGTGTTTCTAGTGAATAAAACTGTATCGTGCGAATTAACTCACTATCTGAAGACCCAGTTAAGTGAAAATATCATCACGGTTGACTGCAAAACTAGACCAGACAGTAAGATGTTGTAAAATAAAAACGCTCCCTACAAAACCATAGTGAGGTATAAATAGTTCAGTATTTACATGAAACGTTATATAAAACCGTTGTCTATACCACTATATAAATAGTCGTGTCTGTAAATTTTGAATAGGTTTATTATTACTATGTTAACAAAATTTTATTTCATACAACTCGATATGAGTCAATTGCCTTACATACTTTAAAATACATAAGTTATTTTAACAATTCTGAACACATTTTTTTGATAATCTTATCAGTTTATTCATGATTAGCGATCCGCCCCGGCTTCGCACGGGTGGTAAAAGCGTTCCTGTGGAAATCCAATATAACCTACTTACTCAGGATGAATGTAGCTTTCCAATGGTGAAAGAATTTTTGAAATCGGCATAGCAATTTTTGAGTTTATTCATTACAAACATACATACAAAAATACCAATCTTTCCTCTTTATAATAGTAGTGTAGATGGACGCTAAAACTACTCAACGAATGTAAGATGTTTTTTTTATTAGAACTATCTTGGTCAGGCTGAATATCTTACGTATGTTTGACTTGAGTAGAACCAGTGATAATGTTCAAAATTCGGATTTTTTATACCACAGAAGAGGCAGAAAAGCACAGTTTTAGAACTTAGACCCACCTGATGGAAAGTTACCGTGGCCTATGGACGTATGCATCACTAGGGGAGTCACACTCGTACTGCCGACCCTGTTAACACAGAGAGTTTCTATGCCATCAGTGTAGAAGATAAAGCAGGAATAGCCTTTGATCTTCCCACTGACAGCACAAAAACTCTACTCACCGCCGGGAACACAACACAAGGTTATTATGGCCGTGGTTTTTCTATAGGGCGGAGGTCTTTCCCCGGTCGGACTACTCAATTGGTCGGAAATACCGTCATGTCCTACCTCCTTAGAAACTTACATATATGAAACGGCTACGTATTCTATCAACAAAAAAAACACACGTACGCCCTCATTTTGAGACCCCTTAATATATGAGGTTAAAACTTTCAGTTCAGTTCGTATCAGATCAATCTTGACAAATAGTTTATTTTAATTGTATTATCGTCTGAACTAAGGGTGTGTTTCAGAATAATCAGTCAACAGGAAGGTGGGAAGATCAAGGTTTTAAGATCATTTTTTTACTTTGCTAGCCAAGATAGATCTGATGCTGACGATATTAGCACGGCGCCCAATATTCACAATAACCGATATCCACGCGGGAGGAACCGCGAGCATTAGCTAGTAGGAATATAGACCGCTAGTTAATAAGCGAGATCAGGTGAAACATTCGAATCGCGTGATGATGCTAAACTTAGCACGTTTTATACTGGTTCAGTCCGTGTCCAGTTAGTGAATCATATACATGGCGAGTGTTTTTTTCTATATTGAAACATCAATATGACTTCAATTCACCGGTGAAATGAAGGCAACGTATCAGGAAAGGGGTTGTTTTGTTTGTTCAAGGCTAAAAGGACGACCTGGAAATGAATGATGAAATCACTTAATAATACAAATTGAAAGTTTAGTGGTTTAGGAGTCAACCTTACAGTTAAGAGTTCGAGTTCAAATCCTGGTTCTTACACTACAGACGTAAACCCACTCCCCACACAAACAGTTTAGCTTAGCTGGAAGGGTTAAGAGGCATACTAGTATTTTAGTAGGAGATAGGACACGACGGTATTTCCGCCCTACAGAATACCGCGGCCATAATAACGTCATGTTGTGTTCCCGGTGAGTAGGGTAGCCATAGCTCACTGGAAAGTGTCAATGGGAAGACCACAGGCTATTCCTGCTTCACCCGGGGCTGTAGGGAGATAGAAACCCGTGTTGTGCTGGTGAAGAATTTCAAGACATCATGATGGGGCAAGAAAGAGTCATCGAACCGTTCTTACTGAAAATGTCTGCACCGTATACATGGCCCTGCATGGGAAAGGAGTGTTGTCCTGCATAGGAAAGGAGAGGATGAGACTAATTGTAAGAGCTCATCGGACCGCCTTTCTGCATCTTGCTCACCACGGGATTATATTATTACTACCGACATACTCAGTACTACAGTTTACTCAAAGAAAATACATTGAATAGATTCTGTTCTATTAAAACAATGGTTGAACAAATTTTCACTAGTGAAATCTAGCCTAATTTTTTACTGTTATATAATTGCGATTTTCTATAAAGGTTACTTTCGCAGTCGGTTAGTTTCAAACAGGAAATGCCGCTATGGCCTTCTCTACTAATCAAATGTGTTATGGGCTGATTAATTTTCTATTCTGAGCGAAGTACGTAGGGACAGCTCAACCGGATACCTGACCACATTTCTTTTAATACTAGCTCAGTTTAAAGTGGCTCACTTCCGTTCCCATCGAACTTCCGAATAGCTAATGCCTATGAAGCAATAAAATTAGCGATTAGAACTATTCACGTAACAACATCCTGTACATCAAATAGCTGTAGACACTTTCTCGATTTGCATACGCATAATGTAAGTTGACGACTTAATAGATGGCGCGCGTACAACGGAATTGTAATCTACGACTTCAAAAAAAAATTAAAATTATATAGTATGTAGTGTTTTTGACATCAAGGTATTTTTATTGTTTCCTTAAAATGTTAATATTTCTTAATTTGATGAGCGGTGCCATGATAAAATGTAGCTGTGGTCATCATGTCAAACAATTCATCTGGGTACAGACCATTGTATAGGCGATAGAGTACACATCCTCCTGAAGCTGAGAGGTTCCACATCGCATGCGAATTGGGGAGAGGATTGCTTACGAGCCTCAAAGCACGTCTCTGCAATGAGTCGAAGGAGTCAAGCTGGCATGCAGGCGCTCCGGAAAAAAGGTAACTGATGAATAAATATGTCTATCAAACCTTTTTATAAATGAAAAGTAAAACGTTATCCTGATTGCATCCGAGGCTAAAATGCCGTAAGAGCTCAGGATCCATCTGAGTTGGAGATGGAGGCTATCGCGATTTATTTGGGATTATTTTAATGTTAATATCTAGTCCGATGTTTCGGCTACCTTTCAACACCTCGCGACCATACCTGCAGAAGGGAAAACATCAAGTAAAAAAAAAACTAAATCAATCGCAATAAAATCTGTTAAAAAGTAGGTTTTATTTAATAACGCTTTTCTATCTGTATACATCAGGCCCTTGTCTTTTATTTTTCTTCAAAGTCATGATATGATATTTCAGATGTGATTTAAACATCAAAAGTACTCCAAAATAACTAGTCAACTTACAATCGCGGAGACACCGAGGTAGTACTACGAGAGCACATGAATGAACGAAGCTATTTTGTTAGAATCAATTTGCAGTACATCGCTAATTCGCACGCGGATGTAATTGTCTTTCTAATTAGAGCGTTGTGTAACTGTATTGTCAAACCAGTATCGAACAGCGAAAGTTTCTGGTTTAGCAATTTGAGCACATTGTTTTCTCTAAATCCCACATCTTACTACCATATTACCACGTGGTTTCATCCGTTCTAGAAAATAGTTAAGAAATACGAAATAATTTTAGCATATTAAATGAATAAAAATGAATTGACAGCTTGTTTGCAAAATTACTAGTACATATGATTTGTCTCGCAATTAGTATTCTCGTTTACACCTCCAATTAAGCTAAATTATTTATTTTTTCATTGTGATATGAAAATTTGTAGCATGATAATGATTCTTCAGTAAGAATATGATAATGAAATTAAAGAAAATAATTTTAAAAAAAAGTTAAAACCCAGCCAAGGGCGAGTCGGACTCGCGCACGAGGAGTTCCGTACCCGAGTTTGTTGCGCCGTTTCTTCTCCACCAGCGCCTTGGAAGCGGTGGTAAACTTTGGTTAAGTAGAATTTAATAATGACGACAATAAGAAGCAATCATGTTGTTCTAGATTGGATAAAGATCTTTGACTTTGACATTAGTAAACCTGCCGGTTGCAAAATATTACATAATGTAAACGGAAAATATGTTACTTACTACATTCCACATACGCACAATTTAGGTAGAAAACAATGATTCAATCAATCAATCGGCTTATTGAGGTCCCAATCAAGTCAAGTCACCAATATCTACCTTCCTTTTTAATTCATACAACTGAGAAGGCAGACAAGCGCGAGGCGCACCTAATGGAAAGTGGTTACCGCGGCCTATGGACGTGTGCAACACCGGGGGCGTCACACTCGTGCTGCCGACCCTGTAAACACAGAGAGTTTCTGTGCTGTCGGTATAGAAAACAAAGCAAGAAAAGGCCTTTGGTCTTCCCACTGACAGCACTAAAACCCTCCAGTGAGCTCTGGCTACCCTACTCACCGCCGGGAACACAACAGGATGTTACTATGGCCGCGGTATTCTGTCGGGCGGAGATACTTCCCCGTCGGACTGCTCAATTGGACGCGAATACGGTCGTGTTCTTCCTCCTACTTTCACAAGTAAACAATACGTTTTTAAAGTAAAACATAAAAATGTAACTTCGTATAAGATCATGCTGTCGGAAGTGAAAATCACGATTAGAGTTAGTTAACAATAACTTCAATAGCGGCGGGTTAATTGATTGATTGAACAATAGTTTTATTTCAATGAGTAATATTCGCGTAAACAGCCGACGGTGTTTTATAATTTAGTTTTATTGAATTCATTTCCAACTATTTGTGGTATATAAATGATGATATTAAAAAGGTTGCGTCTTTTCTTATTACCCGACTACCAAGAAGGGTTATTTTATTAATTCAATTCTTATTGAATGGCTTCTGTGTGTTGCCACAACTTGCCAATTTCAGGGTGTTATTTTATCGTTTTTATTTAATTCATATTTTCATCTACCCAACAAATAAGTAATTTCTTGATGGTTTAAAGTAACATGTCATTATTGTTTAACATTCTTATTTCAGTCAAGTTTCATTAAAATTTACCATTTTAGCGTTTTTGTAAAAAGTAACTAACGTGTCTAAAAGTAAAGTACCCATTATTGTTGCGTGGTAATCTCAGCTTGAGCTTAGATACACGTTTTAAATTGATTCTTCTGAAGAAACAGAAATTACAAGAACAGTATAAAAGTTTGGACACAATTCTAACATCTAACCTTTTCTTAATATAATTCTATATGATTTTCTCTTTGACAAATTAACATAATACAAAGGAAGAAATTCATAATGATTCATATAAATTTAATCTACGCGACTAATTTCTATCGTTTAGTGATTCAACTTAACAGACTGAACTCACATAAGAAGAAACAGTATATTTCCTGCTTCAACAGGAGACCAAACCAGTTTGATCAACTACCTCAAATTTCTTAATCAAATCCGTATCAAACACAAAAGGCCGGAATTGATCACTCATAGACAGATCTTAGAAACGGCTGTCCGTAATTACAGACAGGTACATAATGTGTATAAGCGTTCAAATATTTGTGTCAGGCAAACCTACAACAGCCGACAACATCCTTTTTCGAAAAGAGAGAAAAAAGAAATTTCACTTCACACGCGTTCCTGTGTCCGGTTCACATCCAACGCTTTTCCTTTAAAGCTGTTTACAAACTTAATTCTTTCACTACAACTTCAATGAATCAACTATTTTAAACTCTATCGTTATAAGAATACTGATGATGTGTACAGAGTTTGTGATATGACAGCAGCAAATATAAACTTGTGATGAAGAAGGCAAATACCTGTTCACTACGTTATTTGTTAAGCCATTCCGATCTTTAACGCTTTGACTTAAAGCACAGTTGTAACATGAATGAATATACTCGTAAAGGTGTGTGAACTCTAGACGTGGTTTACTTTGACAATTTTAAATTCGTCAATTGTTGCTGTGAGGTCATGTGATATAGATACTTATGTTCAACATTCGTAAGGTTGATATTTATTTGGAGGTGAATTGAGAGGTGTATAAATAAGTGGTTAATAAATATAGGAGAATAAAGAGGGGGAGGTTACATAAAATACAAGAGATACAGAAAGCCGGTGGGCCTCAGGCGACGGCAGCGAAAGCAACTTGTCGATGACGAATGTCCGGAATTCTCGTAGGTCATAAATGAGGTCGTAAATACGTAAATATAACCTAATAACAATCATGTTGACGATGTACCTACAATTTGTAATGATGATAATCATATAAAAACAGTTGAATAAAGTGTCGAGAAAGTTCTTTTACAACTTCATTGCATCAATAAATGTATATCAGATGTTATAATTATACGACATCTATTACAGGTAGTTATGCAAAATAATTATGTGAAAGCAATTAATGCCACTTTCCTGCCTAACAAGTAATCAATTAGTATTCTGTAATGATTTGCATTAGCGACAAACTTGCAACGAATTTGTCACTAAGCATTAAAATTTCAATTTCTGTTCATCCTTTGTAAAATCAAGTAGGTTATAAATTGGGTATTTGACTGACTAATCAAATAAGTTACTTTTTACTAAACGTCAAAACGGTAACTTATAATGAAAATTGTATGAAAAATTTATTTGTGACGTCATAATATTTAATAGTCAAATCATTTACTATTAAAGATTGAGTGAATGATCAAAAATAAATAAAAACGATAAAATAAGAACCGACGCAACTATTTTCACTCTTTTCCGATTCTTAATTTAGGTAGTTCAGCAAAATAATTTATTTTAACTACAGGAAAATACCCAATTATTAACGCTATAAAATATTATTTCCTGTAATCACATACTTATAATAATGACTATTGCAATTTATACAAAAAAGCCTATTAAAATTAACGTAGAATTCATTCATTAAATTATTATTTAAAATTCAAGAATATTACATCAGAAACTTTTACTAAGAGAGCGAACGTATAAAAACACTTTCCCTTTTTGAACGAGTTACATTGCAAAACGATGTAATTGTTTTTAATTTCACACAGGATATCAGGTTTAGTTAAAACAAGAATTATAATCTTACGAAAACTTATTCTATGTAACTTCAAGAAAAAATGCCCTATAGTATTCCTAGGCATATTCAGCAATCGACAATTAGAGAATATACGATTATATTGACACTTCATGATGAAAACAAATGGTAAAAAAACAAAATATATATAATACATACAATGTACGTGTACATGCATATTTGCATTGGTCTGGGTGTTTCTATGTATAATATGTATGTATTTACAAAAAAAAAAAGTATCTAAGTATGTTTATCCGCATTCTAGATTCCATAACACAAGCTAGTTAAGCTATGCTTACCATGGGTCTAGATAGCGTTGTGTGAAATGTTGTGGAGTATTTATTTATTATTTATTATTATGTATATTTGTAAAAACAAATTCTCTTTTGGATGCAAAAAAGGGATGTAGAATTAGGTCATATAAGTGAAGCTGTTATATGAGATTGATTGATTGATTTGAGTTATACGAGTATAATATTATTTTTATATGGATAAAGAAATACCATTTTTTACAGTTATTGTTTTTATTTTATCAAAGTATGTACCATTGTTATCCATGCTCTTTTGCCATTTTAAAGGCATTTCATTAATTGCTTTGCTAAAAAAATTGCGGGAGCTTAAATCAACAAAGTCTTTGAAGGCGTGTCGGACTGACTCATCTGAATTGTTTTTTTTTCCAATTAATAAATTATCCAAATTTCGAAAAAAGTGGAAATCGGTTGGAGCAAGATCCAGGGAGTCTGATGGGTGACGGAGACATTAGGTATAATCCTAGCTCCTGAGTGTCGTCACCGTCTATTGTGCAGTGTGTGGTCTAGCGTTGTCCTGAAGCAGCAGTGGGCTAAAGCAGTTAACCAGTCTCGGCTGTTTAATGGCCAGCTTTGCCATCATGGTTTCCAATTGTTGACAATACAGATGTGCTGTAATCGTCTGACCAGATCTTACGAAGGTGTACTGAATGACTTAAACTGCAACATTGGTCCACCAGACACTAACCAGTACCTTTTTGGAGTCAACATTCGCTTGGGGCGGTTCTCCAGGGTTTGGTTTGAGATGGATCCGCTTCCACGATCACTTTCAAATGCTCATTGACACCTAGGGTCTCTGGCCGTCCACAAGGTTTATTCTAGAGGCCAAAATTTCGAGAACGCAAGCGTTGGAACCAAAAACGTACTGTGTTTTCTTCAACAGTGGCTTCTGTGTGCACATCATTAATCCTTCAAGCTGTTACTGCAGCGCCGCGCCGGCGCCGCGATGAAACTCGTATTCAAAAATAATGGGATATTTTAAGATTTCCGTTTAGTGCACTGGACGATGTCAAAGCACAATTAAATAGCGCGAAAATGAATGAATTAACACATTCGAACACACAAATAAGCATAAAATTGAAATGAATGTGAATTTGGAATTCCTAATCAAACGCTATATTTTTGAGAACAAAATGGCTAGTTCGATTAAACTCCAATTTCATTGTAACTAATACTTTGGTAAAATACCATCTATGAAATAATGGTTCTCTCGACATAGTTTGTATTCACTATATTAATGAAAAAGCAACTATTAATGAGTTTATGCTACTCGCTTATCTTAATTGCTTTGCGGTGACGTCATTCGGCGCGCGCAGGGTCGAGTTACGATAAACAAAAGATGTGACGACTTTGTAAGTGGTAGGCGAGACTCAAGTGTTATTTATTTGAATGCTTATGAGTCATTCTTTTATTTGAAATAAGAAGCGTGCTGATATAGAATGTTTTGTTTTTTTTTAACGATTGTAAACATTGATGATAGTTGAAAACGTTAAAATGTCTACTTTAAGGATTTTTATTTCAAAAAGTAAATCGATGACCTATGTATTTTATAATTTTAAATAGTTAACAGGTTATAACTACACCCGATAAAATAAAAATAAACATATGTGATAGTACAAAAATATTTATTAACAGGCCCATTACTTGAGCGAAAAATTTGCGGACGGCGAACATTTTATCGGCAAAACGTGAATGAAAATTGTAATCTTTACTTCAATTTTAAAGTTTTTGTAGTAGTTTCTTTTGTAAACTATAGTAAATTAAATATACTATGCCACAATGATAACTTTTTACACAGAGTTAATGCCATAATTTAATAAATTAGCATGGCAATGTGATTATTTTTTGTATTTTTTGTACTAAAATCAGGCATATAAAATAATTCATAAAAAAATAATTACGTACCCCTAGGTTAAAACCTCTGATCACACACTTTATGATGTGTTAATAATCACATAAAACACGTATTAATTGTAAAATAACAATAATAAACCACAATTATAAATTAATTTCGTTTGAAACTAAACACGCGAAACGGCCACTCGAAACCATAAACTTTCATAATATTTTTTTAATCGAATGAACTAGTGTCGTACTATGTATAGCATTTGTAGGATGGAATGATGTGTGCTTAGTCGAGTAGAAAAAAGAAAATCGATATTAGTTCATGTGTTAAAAAGAAATCGGCAAAATGCTACAGTAACTACTAATGCTACAAAATGTATGGCCGCATAGGGACCATGGTCCCTAATAGCGCTCAACCGGGTAGTTTCAACATATACATGTCGCCGCCAACTGCCTTAATCAGCTGTTTAATTGACTGCCTAGGCAGTCAACTAAACGCTGCCATTAATTAATGGCCTGAATGGTGTTCAGCCGTTTAATTAAACGACTAGGCAAATAGCTTGGATCGATGACGTTTAACTACTTGCCTAGCCATTTAATTAAACAGTTATAAAAAATACTTATTTTTGCATGGTTATGAAAAAAATACACTAAGTCTTAATGCTGGAGCTACGCTCCGATCCCGCATTAGCCTTCTAACCTAACCAAGTCTGATTGCGCAGCTATTACAATAAAACTATCACTAATTTTCTGTGAATGCACCTCTGTCTACCCCCTCGGGGATTTACAGGTGTAGGTATATGTATGTATGTATGTAATTTTCTATCTTATTTCGAGGTAGGGCCCCATCTTACGATTGGCCTAACCATTAGCCAACCAGGTTGTTATATGATGTAATAAACGAGACGGCTGAATATCATTCAGGCCGTTAATTGAATGGTGCCGTTTAGTTAATTGCCTAGGCAGTTAATTGGACGGCTGATTAAACTATTTGGTGGCGACATACATACTGTATAAAGTTGGTTAAATAATAAAACACGTATGAGCGATATTATCAGTCTGTTCACAGGTTTGAAAAGGAAAGTTTACATGAATAGTTATAAAATGGTTTCTTCAGGGTTGGCAGCACGAGTGTGACGCCTCTGGTGCTGCACACGTCCATAGGGCACGGAACCACTTTCCATCAGGTGGACCGTTAGCTTGTCTGCCACCTAAGTGGTATAAAAAAGGTGAAGCTCTTGCTACATAAGTACGGGTATTTTTCTGGTTCACAATCGAGTATTCCTTATGACTAGGTACAATACATTATTAACTGCTTAATATACATATTTAAATATGTATTTTTTGCAGAGAGAGTCAATAAATATTTTGAAATTGACAAAGCGATTTGTTCTTCCAAAACCTATTCAAATTAATTGTATATTCAAAACATAAGATTTGCCTTACATCAGAAATTACACGTATTACACAATTGACGGTAACAGAATTAGAGATTGTTCCAAAAGATACGTTCGCAAATTATCCTCGGCAAATTTTCACCCCATTGTTCTGTATGAGAAGTTGCTGTAACAGCCGAAACAATGGCAAAGTTCATCGGAACATAACGCAGAAAGTCTATAAAGTACTGGGGTCTGATATTATGTTGTTAAAACTTGGATATAAGGTGAACAGGATAGTTGTGTTGGTGGAAATTGTATCAATGATCTAAATAAAATAAAAAAACATGAGTTCAAAGGACAGTTTTGTATTTGTGATTTTGTTTATTCTCATTATAGAGGTGATTCCGATTCAGATTGAACTTCAAGAAGGTGAAGCGCTCAAAGGCAATAATATCGGTGAATCGCAATTGAATGAGTGTCTAAGTGAGCGAAGAGGCAATGAATTAGGCGTGTGTTTTGGCAAAGAACTTCTTAACAAGTTAAATAATTATGAAGAAACTGATTCTTTTAGTTTGGCAACGGGTGTGACGTTTGTAAGAGATGAGAAAACTCCTAGAGATATTGGCACATTTCTTGATAAGGATCCAATGGATTTTCGGTAAAAATATTGTGAATAATTAAACTAGTTATACTTAAGTTCACGGAAAACAAAAGGAAAACATTTTATTTAGGGCAGGCACAATGGAAACAATTAAAGAGTGACTTACAAAACAATTTTAACATTGTGCGAATCCAAATATGGCCACGATCATAGCATAAATGCTGCGCATGAATAGATATCTTATATGCACAGCGTTGGTTTTCAATGGGCGACGCTAGAATATCAGTATTAGTATCATTAGTAGTAATAGTAAATTAGTTCAATATTTAAGTTAAATACAATCTTCAATTTTATTACTTTTCAAATTACCAAAAATTACCTAGCAAAACTTTTACTAATTTTTTTATAGGTCTATAATCGAAGATGCCAGTCATTTGATTTCAAAGCGGTCCCTACATTGGGACCTCAGTACAGTTTACCCAGGATTGGTCATGAGAATAGCACCTACGTTGGCTAATGGAGTCCTTGAATTCGTCATGGATCCTAGAATGAAGGACAGGACATATCAACAGCCGACCGAAGTATCTACAGGTATACAATTTCATCCAAACATCAATGAATCAATTAGCAGTCAGCAGTATCAGAATATGTACCGATATCTAACTTGAGATTCCTTAATTAATTACAGTTTTAGTACCTAGATACAAATAAGTTTACATGACACTAATTTTATTGCTAAAATGAAACTCTTTTTAAAATTTCAGTCTAATGATTAGTTGTGTCCAAAATTTACACGTTGGAGCTCAGGGTCCGCTCGGTGTACTTAATTGATTTGTTGACTATTACATAAGAGAGACTACCGTCTGACCTTATAACACCGAGAGGAAAGCTTGTCATGATAATGTTACAAACTTGTAACTATGTATACTACTAGGTACTTAGCGTAACAAGTAAATGAATAAACTAAATAAATAACAAAGTAATAATATTATAAAAAACTAGCTGTCGCCCGCGGCTCCGCCCGCGTGGATTTCGGTTATCGCGAATCGGGGTATGAAAAATAGATGTTGGCCGATTCTCAGACCTACCCGATATGCCCACAAAATTTCATGAGAATCGGTCGAGCCGTTTCGGAGGAGTTTGGCAACGAAAACTGTGACACGAGAATTTTATATATTACTGGCTGTCGCCCGCGGCTCCGCCCGCGTGGATGTCGGTTATCGCGAATCGGGGTATGAAAAATAGATGTTGGCCGATTCTCAGACCTACCCGATATGCCCACAAAATTTCATGAGAATCGGTCGAGCCGTTTTTTATATATTAAGATTAGATTAGATATTTGTAATAAAATGTAATAAAAGTAATAAATAATAATAATATTATAACAAGTAAAATAAAAAGAGAAGCTCAAGTTTCTCTTATTTAGAAACAACTGAGAAATCACTGACACAATACATGATGATACGTACCTACTGCTACGTATCATCATGATACTACGATGTTCTAAGCCCCGTCTCTCAATACTAATGACGTTATTTAATTTTATTGCTGAGCTATGCCTAAAAACGGTATTTTAAAAATAGTATAACATTTGAATTTCATATTTTATGTATAACCGTCTAAAAATAGAAACGAGAAGAGATTTTAATATTAATTATGTATTCCTGCTCCAGAAATGAAATTTGCTTTCTCGTTTAATGTATTTATATCTTAATTATCACATCCTACTTACTATCATTATAATTATGGAAATTAGTTTGTCAACCTTCGCATGACTAAAATTTTGCGTGACAAACAATGAAAGAAATACTATGAAAGAATTTAATTCAAACTGTGTTTCATGCCATCTATCTGATTACTTTAAAACAAATACTAGTAACTAGGTTGATTGTCTCGAATACACGCCATCTAGCAGTTAACTGTTGAAATACTAACAAACTTTTTACTAAACGAACAGATATAGAATTTGGCTACATCAGTTTGGTTTGTTGTACCTACAGTCAGTATGTTTGGTTTACTGTTGTAATCACCCCGGTCCTAAATCACGTCACCAAGATGTAATGTCCTGGTCACGCGGGACCAAATTGTAATAAACACTGCCTTAACCATAGTAATCCTGGTGAGCGGCAGCAAATTGTACCGTGATCCTGCGTCACAGCACCAATACGTAATAAAGCGGTGGTCATACCCGCAGCATTTCACCACACTAAATAAATCGTCTATATTGTTAATTCTACTTTGGCCAATGATCGTATAATGGTCAGAGGAGACCCTAGATGAGCCCGCATATCCCGGATCCTATAGAGTTCTAGGAATGCTGGTATTTATATAATGAAACATTACTATACAATTACTTAATTCTACCCCCACTTACTTTAACTGATTTATGTTAAGGTACAACAATTTCTCAATGAATGAGTCTCTCACAAATAATTTTCTCACAAGCAACCTACAACCGTACTAGATCCTAACACTGCCCTAATTACTACTACTGTGGCAAACAACCCGAATAACTTTATTGATCTAACTTTTTACATTGTCGACTTAGTGTTGCAAGCCTAACACTGCCCTAATCACTACTACTGTGGCAAACAATCCGAATAACTTTATTGATCTAACCTTTTATATTGTCGACTTAGTGTTGCAAGCCTAACACTGCCCTAATCACTACTACTGTGGCAAACAATCCGAATAACTTTATTGATCTAACCTTTTATATTGTCGACTTAGTGTTGCAAGCCTAACACTGCCCTAATCACTACTACTGTAGCAAACAACCCGAATAACTTTTGCTCCCCATAGGCATATACTTTGAATTTGTTAGTTTTTGTTTCCCCGTTGGCGTATACTTTGAATTTGTTAGTTTTTGTTTCCCCGTTGACATATACTTTGAATTTGTTAGTTTTTGTTTCCCCGTTGACATATACTTTGAATTTGTTAGTTTTTGTTTCCCCGTTGACATATACTTTGAATTTGTTAGTTTTTGTTTCCCCGTTGACACAGGCTCCACCAATCGCCGTGTGCAGTGGGATACTACCAACTTTAAATATCCCCCCTCTATCCTTTTGTAAGCACGTAGCCCCAAATGGAACTTACGCGCCTTTAGAGAGTAGGATAGCTGACTCGTATTTTCCCTCCCCCAATATCTGAATCCAGACAAATGTATACGTCTAATTAGACTTGAATTAGAAAGGCGTTGCCAATTAATTCTAATTCAAAATAAGATTATTTCTTTCACAATATTGTCAAAACATAGTATGACTAGTACAGATTCAATGAATAGTTTCATGTCGTAGCGCGGTCTGATGACCAATCCATCAAATGAGATTCTGTGTCCAAAATAGGATCTTTAACAAGTCAGAACTGACTCATACTTGTCACGTGCATAAACGAGATCGATATAGTGTCCCTGGTGTAGAAGACAGCCATATCTAGGGTCAATTGCCCAAATCAATTAAGGTTCGATACAAGTTCCAAATTAGGAAAGCGCTCTGCTAAGGTGAGCTAGATGTACCTCGCCAAAATGATTCCTCGGCTACGACGCTCCGAGTAATAAGTATTATTTATAGCATAGTATTTTATTCAAAGTCAATTGGTAGATCAGTCAAACAAACTTCTCATTTCGGAATAATTTCCATTACGAATTTGATTAATTATGATGTGGGTGGATTTAAAATATGTTATGCCACCAATCCGAGTTTCATTGAGACCATACTAAGTCAGTTGCTAGGCAAGTAGAACATTAGCAACGCGGTCCAACGACGGCTCGCTTATAGGTCTAATCCGAATACAACGAACGCCTACTAAAATATACAACACGATAGCTCGTATACAATTTACTCAAATCACGATTTCACCACGGCATTAACGCACGAAAAACCTTAACTAAATCAATCACAAGCATCACCAAGGAATGATATGTCACATCACCAAGCAAAGGCTCGATTAGCTCAGAACCGTTACAATACTAGTCCTTACTAATACACTTCCTAACCTATTCCCATTGTGTGAGTGCCTACTCTACCCCCAACTTAGAACTTCTGTTCAACCAAAACTAGGTGTAACGTCACCTTATTTACATTTAAACGTGTGGTGTGTTGTGAGCCTATCATGTATTGATGGTATTCCATCAACACTCCTGCTCTGCTATGGGTGCAAGCTAGTTAGGCTTGACTGGCCTATCCTCATAACTGTGTGCTTGCTCCAGTCCACGAGCCGAAGCTCAGGGATGTGAACTGAAACCCTAACGAGATAATAGTTAGTGTATATATAAATAGATATATAAGACTGAACTGCGAGCTCTGTAAGTTCTGATCCAGGCCCAATTGGACGGTTCCACTTCGACGGTACCTACCCATCACAGAACAAACAGTCACCCACATTCAGGAAGCTTTTCCGATCCCGTTTCCACAGGTAAAATCGGAATGCCGCCCGCTTCAAAGGTTACCGGCCCCTAGCTATTCAGATAAATATGGAGTTGTTGCCACCGTTAGGTATCCCTCCATAACCAGGCACATCGCCATGGGTTTCCTACGGGAGAACTAGCTAAAACACCGCAGTGCTACCCTCAACTACTAACATAACAAAAGATGATAAAACGACAGCAATGACTTTACGAATGCACTGCCAGACTCAACAGCACAAGACAGTAATAATACGCATACATTCACACGTACTATCCCTGCCCAATGTAAGGTGTCTTCATTTTCGTAAAGGCCCTAAGTCCTGCTCCGATCGCGACCCATCCCAATATTCGACGCGAGAACTAGCCTACCCCACGCCCTAGTCGTAACAAATCTTAATCGCGCACCCTTGTACGTATCACGCCCAACCACACACAAAATCAAGATTTACAATTAATTTCCACAATTTCAACATAATAAAGATGATAAAACGACCGCAAGGACTTTACGAATGCACTGCCAGACTCAACAGCACAAGACAGTAATAATACGCATACATTTACACGTACTATCCCTGCCCAATGTAAGGTGTCTTCATTTTCGCAAAGGCCCCAGGTCCTGCTCCGATCGCGACCCATCCCAATATTCGACGCGAGAACTACCCCACACCCCAAGGTTTACAATAAATTTCGACAATTTATAATTTTTACAGAATTATAAAACTCTCGGCGGTACATTGGAAAAACTCTAAACTGTTCGCGTTAAACGAAGATAGCTAGTAATTCGTTTATTACACAACACCGGCAACAATTTCATATAATTCACAAAAGGAATTTAACACTATTTCTTTACAACGATAGAAATATATAACTTACAAAGACAGTCCGCCGAGCCGTACCCCTTTTAGCTATCTGGATCGAATGAATGACGAAAAAAAGTGCAAAAGTCTCCAGAAAACCCATCTTTTAAAGGCGAGGTCTCCCTTCTCTAAACTAACCTCGCCGTTTCTAGAACTACACATCATCCTTCATCCAATCGTGAGCTATTTCCGGCAAGCCGCCTCAGCGAACTTGCTCCTTTTTTTTATAAAAACTCCTTAATTCATATGATTGGAATAAGAATAATCCAAGATAATGTCTAACTAATTTTCCAGTTAATTATTCGTATACTAATATTTAGAATTCGCGACTAGTGCAATATCACAGAAAATGCAGCCAATAGAGATTCCTGGTTACATCAACCGCAGGATCAGTAGCAGTTGATGTTAAATCTTATTTCAATTTTTTTTTACGGATAATCTTACGTTATTTCGCTACCAATAAGACAAACATGGAATTTAATTTATTTACAATAAAGGAAATGGCTCAATCGCAGCGCCATCTAACATCCCTATTAAATACCACACCCATTTTTTTGAATTTTGAATTTTAGCTCCATCTACCCATCTAATTGTGAACTACTTCCACTTACCAACTGCAGTCCGTTACATCCCGACCCCCGAATCTTTATGAAGGTACATTCTTTTTTTTTTTTTTTATGACCGGAGTAAAGATTCTTCTAATTTTAATACAGAACAATAAAAGACAACCTGAATTAAACCTCACACGGGCTGCAAATCGAGGTGAAGATACTTCTTTACCCACAGGCCCCTCTTTTTTTTGTATATTTCCCCCTTAGCTAGAATCCAGTCATCCCACACATTAAGTGTCTGTGCAGTTTAACCATATCAAGACAAACCACTTCTCAGTCCCGATACCAAGCTTGATAGTAGTCCCGCAACACAAACTATCTCCTCGAACCAGGACATGACAGTCTAAAGCAAGGAAAGCCTGGTTGTGAGGCAAGCTCAGTCCTAGCGACTCAGAGTAAAAGTTTGTGGAGCGAACCTATCTTACGTTCTTCCACAACCAATTACCCCATCCCCCAATAATAAAGTCACCCCTTAACAGCCGTCAAACATAGTAGGTGCAAACGGTCCACCCCACTTGGCTCGAAACCCAAAAGCATTTGCCCCGAAAATGGCGCATGTACAGTGTAGCTCGTTATAACCTAACTGTATAGTTGAGGAAGTGTGAAGGTACCTTAACGGTATGCTTAGACCTCGGATTCATCAATCTCGAGCCCGTCTATTATCCTAACTCTTAGCAATCCTTCATAATTCCGATTGAGGTGCATGCAGAATGACTAGACTATAACCAAGCCTCGCGATTCTACTCCCCATAGTGCCGGTTGGGAAGGCCCTTCACACTGAATTTAAACAAGTACTCATTCAACATACAACCTTTCCATGACCATTCCTTAACGTGAATATTCCTTTCGCTCTAACATAACCAACTTCCATGGTCATTCAGACTACCAACCAATCAGCACCCGATACAAACGCATGGTTATTGTTTCGTAATTTTAGGAATGCTCCAGCTTTTGCAAGGAAAAGCGGATTTCAGTATCCCCCTCTATTGCACACCACGCGTGGCAAATTGATAAATTTTGATTAAGTCTTAAAGTCGAACTATAACGAACCTTACTACAATTTTTTCCTTTTGTAATATTTAATTAATTTTTTTTTTTTTTTTTGGTAAAGCCACCCTGCTCCCCACCATCTGACGGGATGAGAATATATTTCGTTAACAATGTAGGGTGAAAGTGACTAATGTGAAACTAAGTGAAAATTACTATGATCAACTCATTCACATGATGGACTACTGCTCATACTATCAGATGGGCTTCACCCTATCCACCAAATTTATTGATCACATTTTTTTTTTTTTTTTTTTTTTTTATATATATTTATCCTCAGAACAGATCTAAATTATTAATTGAATATAATTTTAAATCAATCCTACTTACTAGTTCTACTTAACTAACTACATTACTTAAATCTACAAATTCTTACATACTAAGTAAAGTAATTGCAAAATCTAATCAACAATTCAAGCTTAAGTTCACGAACCTTCTCTTCTCTTCCCGATCCAGCCCCAGCCTACTGCGTATAATATCTAGACAGATGTATAGTATTGAACTTCCCCCGAACCTCATTAGTTTGGGGGTCTAACAAAATGTACACATTTTGGTAAGGATTTCCCGCCACTACGTATGGACCTTCATACAACGCCTCAAACTTCTTGGTTACCTTTAATTTCGCGCTAGATTTATTTAACTTCCTAATTTTTACTAAATCGCCGACCTGATATTCAATCAACCGATATCTACCATTAAACTTCGCCTTCCGTTTTTCCCCAGCCTCTTGTAGATTCTTACGCGCTATCTCCCTGACTTTCTGTACGTCTAGCTCTCCATTACTCCTACCTATAATCTCGTCAAACGACAACCTCGTCGAAGTTCCGTACATTATCTCACAAGGGGTAAATCCTGTGCTTTCATGATAAGTGTTATTATATAGCTCCTCCAACTTGGGAAGAGTCTTTACCCATCCTTTGTGATTCGTGCTATTATATGTCCTAAACAAACGCCCTAACTCCCTGTTGACTCGCTCTACTGTATTTGGTCGTGGGTTCCTAACCGTAGTGTATACCACTCTAACCCCCAACGTTTCCATGCCCTCTTTCCACACTCGACTAGTGAACTGGGTCCCATTATCCGACATTATCGCCTTCGGCTTTATTATGTCGAAGAACCTCTTTGCCTTATTAAACACTGCCACCGCCGTTGCCTTCTTAAGCTCAAAAAATTTGACAAACTTACTAAACGAATCCTGTAGAACGAGTATATAATTCATTCCAAATTTACCCGTAGGGAGAGGCCCGTATATATCTACCATCACTAAATCGCCAATATCTCTTGTAATTATTGAACAGCATGGGCCTACTTTGTTTGAATTAGAATGCTTTGTTAACTGACATACGTCACAAGTCCTCACTAAACGTTTCACACTCTTAGTTAATCCTTTCCAATAAAACCGATCCCTTATATACTTTATCACCTTGTAACCTCCCTGATGACCCATTTCGAGATGTACTTGCCTAACTAATCCTTCCCTAAGGACATTTGGTAAGAAAATGACTTGTCCCTTTTCACCCCCCTTATCTATATACAAAACGTCATTAATCAATCTACACCTACTCGCCAAACCCGCTAACTCTCCTCTTGTGCTGGCCGTACTTATCTGATTAATTAACCTACTTATCTCTACATCAGCCCTTTGTAATTCAGGTAGTAGTTTTAATTGGTTCAGTAATTCTTTATTTCGTTGCGCTTCCATATATAGGATGCTCGGTGACCTAACCTTTTCTTCCTGCAAAAGTTCCCCTTTAGGAGGATAGCGCGACAATACGTCCGCGACCACATTATCTCTCCCTTTAATATGTTGTATTTCATACTGAAAATTCTCTAAATAGTTAATCCACCGAGTTACCTTAGCGTTATATAACCTCCACGTCTTGACAAATGCCAAAGCCTTATGATCCGTCCTAATAACTACCCTAGCTCCCCTCAGATACGTTTCGAATTTCTCTAAACAACAGATTACTGAATAGAACTCCTGTTCAGTCACTGTCCAATTTAATTGAGCCCCCCTTAATGCCTTACTATAAAACCCCAGCACCCTCTGCTGATCATCATCGCCTACCTGATATAAAACCCCTGCTAATCCCACCTTAGAACAATCCGTTTGCAAATAGAAAGGTTTAGTAAAATCCGGATGATGCAATTGGATAGTTTCTAAGAACAAAGCTTTAATTTGTTCGAACGCCCTTTGTTCGAGTTGACCCCAACCCCAGCCTTTACCCTTCTTCAACAAATTATATAATGGTTGCGCTTGAATATTAAAGTTAGGTATAAACTTCCTATAAAAATTACATAACCCCAAAAATGCCCTCACATGCTTTATCCTTCTAGGTATCGGAAACTCTTGTATAGCTTTAACCTTATCTGGGTCAGTGTGTAATCCCTGAGTAGAGATGATGTAACCCAACATCCTCACTTCCTTACAACAAAACTCACATTTCTTTAAATTACACGTTAAACCTGCCTTTTGCAATTTACCTAAGACTATGTCCAAATGTTCCAAATGTTGTGTGAATGACCCTGTCGTTATTATCGCTAGGTCATCTAAATAATTAACACAAAATTCCCTGACCTCATGTCCTAATATTATATCCATGGCCCTACTAAAACTTCCCACGGACGTTTTCAACCCTTGGGGCAACACATTATAAACGTAGGACTTCCCATTGAAGGTGAACCCCGTATATTTTTTACTATTCTGCGTAATAGGTATTTGGAAATAAGCATTATTCAAATCTACTACACTTATATAGTTAGCCCCATGGAAGGAATTCATGACATCAATCTGTAGTGGTGGTTTCTCCGTTTCTGCCACCATATATTTATTTATCTCTCTAGCGTCTAATAACACTCTAATCGAATCATCTCGCTTAATCGTAAAAGTCAATGGACTACAATAAGGAGTTGCAGATCGACTAACTATCCCCAAATCTTCCATTTCCCTTAGCTTTTCTTCTACTCTCCCCCTATAAGCATATGGCACCGGATAATTTTTCTTAACAATAGGTACATCTGAACACATCACTATCTCGTGCTGATAGCAGTTCGCTCTCCCTAAACGCGAAGTGAACACACCCTTATATTTATGTAACAATTTTAGCAAGCTATTCCTCTGTTCTGTCTCTATAGCAACTCCGGTCTCTAGACTTGTCCAGACTAGATCATTAAACTCGCTACAACTATCCATGGCTGATATTAATTCCTCACTCTCCCTTAGGTCGGCTCCCTTTACTTGCTCTAAAAACGGTATTACCTCTCTTTGCCCTGCCTGATCCAGAACTAAACCTCTATCTATTTTTCCCGTGTTGATAGTTACTTCATTCCCCTTTAACCAATCAAATCCTAAAATCAACGAATTAACTAGGCCTGGAACTACTACAAACCCCATATTTTGTACACACTCTCCTAGCTTTAAAGGCAATAGAACTATTTTCTTAATCTCTCCGCTCCTATGACCCACAGCTGTCTTAATTTTAAAGGGTCTAATCGGCATCCACGGTATTTCGCGACTCCTATCCGACCTCAGTACATCCCAGAATTCCTCTGAGATGCTGGTTATATCACAACCAGTATCCACTAATCCTATAACCTCATGATCAAAAATATGCACTATTACTTCTGAACTAAAAGTTCCCTCATCGCGTTCTGTAGACCTTTCATCAAATACCGCCTCTATCGACACAGGATCGCCTTGTCTCAAAAGTTTCTGTTCAATATTTAATTTAATCACATCAACTATTTGTCTATCGATAAAGAGACTCTTTGGTTCTACTGTTCCAAAACCCAATCCCTCACGTATACCACGAGTAGTCATCTTGGCCACTAGCGGCGCCCTAATACCGTTTCCTACCTTACCTAAAGCTAGCCCTGGATTCCAACCCATTTTGATCATCATATCTAACGCTGCGCTCCCTGTGACTGAGGCTAGATCGGGAACAGAACTTCCAGCCTCTACTAGTTTAAACCTGCGGGTGACGCTAACGCCGATGTATCACTCTGCACTACCGTTGCCACCTGCTCACCAGACGGTCGAGTTTTGCTTGGCTTAGGCCAACTACGATAGTCCTGACGAGAATCCTTAGCCCTTTTCTCCGGTATCCTCTTCTCGCCGCCAGAGGTTGGAGTTGATACAGCCTCTTGCCGAGCTATATCGTCCATCCCTCTCAAAAACTCTGCTGTTTCAATGATGTTATTCAGCTTGGACGTATACCATCCCTGTTGCACATACTTCGGAAACTGCCTAATTATGTCCCCAATCAGTTGTTTCTCGGAAAACTTATAAGTTAGCATCTGAGCCTTCCCGGTCAATCTTAGGAAATGGCCTAACATAGTAGGCGACTCCGCTTTATTCCAAACTCCATGCACTATAGACCGGCGTAATTCGTTCTGTTCGCTTTCTCCCCAGAAGGTAGCCAAAAAGTCCGCCTTGAAGTCTTGCAATACGCTCCAACGACACTTGTAAACTCTTGCCCACTCTCTGGCTTCACCCACTAGACATTCTTGTATCAAGTCTAATTGATTGCCGTCCCGACCGACCTTTCCCAAATATGTTGTTAGGTCTTCCAAAAACGTCACCGGATGCACATCGACTTTGTCTCCGAACTTGGGCTTCTCGAACGTTACATTTCTCACATGGTAGTTTATGTTTCTAGGTAACTCCGAGTTGACACACTCCACGGAGATCGAGGGTTCCCCATTTTCCCTTAATCTAGGAGAGTCTGTATATAGTTGTTGATTCAATTCCGGATTAGCCTGTTCCCTAACCACAGACAACGCTTCTGTGGGCACTGCCCCCCATTCGCGACTACTTCCGCTTCTGTCTGCTGGAGAAGCTCTTGTCTCACTCATCTCAGCCCTTAACGTCTCCAATTTCGCAGCTAAATCTTCTATAGTACGATTCAACTTCCTATACCGAAGGTTAGCTAAAGAAGTGTTCACATTCACACTTCTCCCCTCCGGTCTCCTTCTAGCTTCAATTGTCCGTCTCACACGCCTAGATGTGGTAGGTACAGGTTCATTGGGCGTCGTAGTTTGCCTTACAGGACTAGTCGTCCCTTGCTCACTTGTCCTGTTTTCCCCATAACGGGCAGGCGCCCGCCTTTTCCTGCTCGGCTTATCCATACTATATTTATCACTGATCGAACACTCAAAGGACACTACACGTAACGATTCGTCAATACAATCACTATAAACTCCCTTTTAACTTATAAATTTGAACACCACTTTCAGCTAAGACTCACGGCTCATAACCGGAACTATATATACACGATAAGTTAACAAATAATACATTATAGTGTTAACTGTTGGTTGGGATGCCTCACTGTCATACAATGTTGCACTCCAACGATATGTGTAGGTATTTCAATTCAATAAATGTTTCTCCCGAGTTCGACCTACTCAAGTCTATAAGATACTTAATATCGACCCCCCAACAATTCGACTGATAACATCCTAACCCAGACTTTACGACCCCCCATTGTTTATTATTCTCACCATTTTTCATTTTACACTAAATTCACCCCAGCATAATTTCCTAGAGACCCTTACCTATAATACAGCAACAAATTGTACGGTATGCAACATACCGTACTCCTACCCTCAACTAACCCACAACAAACAAACACAATGCCAACCACCGATGGTCAGAATATAGTGTCTATCCCGAACACTGCAACGAAATTGTCCCAGACTCTGATCTCAGGTCTCGGCTCCAAATCGTACTGGCGCCTGACCTTCCAACCTATCCCCGGGCAGACAAAATGTTACCATCCTGGTTACCGACACCAAATTGTGGTGTCGTCCTGGCCACCAGGCATTAACTTGTAGTGTGTAGTCTTGATCCACGTCATCAAATTTTAACGTGTAATCCTGGCTTACGGCCCCAAATTGTAATCATCCTATGTCAAGGCACCAAATTGTAATCACCCCGGTCCTAAATCACGTCACCAAGATGTAATGTCCTGGTCACGCGGGACCAAATTGTAATAAACACTGCCTTAACCATAGTAATCCTGGTGAGCGGCAGCAAATTGTACCGTGATCCTGCGTCACAGCACCAATACGTAATAAAGCGGTGGTCATACCCGCAGCATTTCACCACACTAAATAAATCGTCTATATTGTTAATTCTACTTTGGCCAATGATCGTATAATGGTCAGAGGAGACCCTAGATGAGCCCGCATATCCCGGATCCTATAGAGTTCTAGGAATGCTGGTATTTATATAATGAAACATTACTATACAATTACTTAATTCTACCCCCACTTACTTTAACTGATTTATGTTAAGGTACAACAATTTCTCAATGAATGAGTCTCTCACAAATAATTTTCTCACAAGCAACCTACAACCGTACTAGATCCTAACACTGCCCTAATTACTACTACTGTGGCAAACAACCCGAATAACTTTATTGATCTAACTTTTTACATTGTCGACTTAGTGTTGCAAGCCTAACACTGCCCTAATCACTACTACTGTGGCAAACAATCCGAATAACTTTATTGATCTAACCTTTTATATTGTCGACTTAGTGTTGCAAGCCTAACACTGCCCTAATCACTACTACTGTGGCAAACAATCCGAATAACTTTATTGATCTAACCTTTTATATTGTCGACTTAGTGTTGCAAGCCTAACACTGCCCTAATCACTACTACTGTAGCAAACAACCCGAATAACTTTTGCTCCCCATAGGCATATACTTTGAATTTGTTAGTTTTTGTTTCCCCGTTGGCGTATACTTTGAATTTGTTAGTTTTTGTTTCCCCGTTGACATATACTTTGAATTTGTTAGTTTTTGTTTCCCCGTTGACATATACTTTGAATTTGTTAGTTTTTGTTTCCCCGTTGACATATACTTTGAATTTGTTAGTTTTTGTTTCCCCGTTGACACAGGCTCCACCAATCGCCGTGTGCAGTGGGATACTACCAACTTTAAATATCCCCCCTCTATCCTTTTGTAAGCACGTAGCCCCAAATGGAACTTACGCGCCTTTAGAGAGTAGGATAGCTGACTCGTATTTTCCCTCCCCCAATATCTGAATCCAGACAAATGTATACGTCTAATTAGACTTGAATTAGAAAGGCGTTGCCAATTAATTCTAATTCAAAATAAGATTATTTCTTTCACAATATTGTCAAAACATAGTATGACTAGTACAGATTCAATGAATAGTTTCATGTCGTAGCGCGGTCTGATGACCAATCCATCAAATGAGATTCTGTGTCCAAAATAGGATCTTTAACAAGTCAGAACTGACTCATACTTGTCACGTGCATAAACGAGATCGATATAGTGTCCCTGGTGTAGAAGACAGCCATATCTAGGGTCAATTGCCCAAATCAATTAAGGTTCGATACAAGTTCCAAATTAGGAAAGCGCTCTGCTAAGGTGAGCTAGATGTACCTCGCCAAAATGATTCCTCGGCTACGACGCTCCGAGTAATAAGTATTATTTATAGCATAGTATTTTATTCAAAGTCAATTGGTAGATCAGTCAAACAAACTTCTCATTTCGGAATAATTTCCATTACGAATTTGATTAATTATGATGTGGGTGGATTTAAAATATGTTATGCCACCAATCCGAGTTTCATTGAGACCATACTAAGTCAGTTGCTAGGCAAGTAGAACATTAGCAACGCGGTCCAACGACGGCTCGCTTATAGGTCTAATCCGAATACAACGAACGCCTACTAAAATATACAACACGATAGCTCGTATACAATTTACTCAAATCACGATTTCACCACGGCATTAACGCACGAAAAACCTTAACTAAATCAATCACAAGCATCACCAAGGAATGATATGTCACATCACCAAGCAAAGGCTCGATTAGCTCAGAACCGTTACAATACTAGTCCTTACTAATACACTTCCTAACCTATTCCCATTGTGTGAGTGCCTACTCTACCCCCAACTTAGAACTTCTGTTCAACCAAAACTAGGTGTAACGTCACCTTATTTACATTTAAACGTGTGGTGTGTTGTGAGCCTATCATGTATTGATGGTATTCCATCAACACTCCTGCTCTGCTATGGGTGCAAGCTAGTTAGGCTTGACTGGCCTATCCTCATAACTGTGTGCTTGCTCCAGTCCACGAGCCGAAGCTCAGGGATGTGAACTGAAACCCTAACGAGATAATAGTTAGTGTATATATAAATAGATATATAAGACTGAACTGCGAGCTCTGTAAGTTCTGATCCAGGCCCAATTGGACGGTTCCACTTCGACGGTACCTACCCATCACAGAACAAACAGTCACCCACATTCAGGAAGCTTTTCCGATCCCGTTTCCACAGGTAAAATCGGAATGCCGCCCGCTTCAAAGGTTACCGGCCCCTAGCTATTCAGATAAATATGGAGTTGTTGCCACCGTTAGGTATCCCTCCATAACCAGGCACATCGCCATGGGTTTCCTACGGGAGAACTAGCTAAAACACCGCAGTGCTACCCTCAACTACTAACATAACAAAAGATGATAAAACGACAGCAATGACTTTACGAATGCACTGCCAGACTCAACAGCACAAGACAGTAATAATACGCATACATTCACACGTACTATCCCTGCCCAATGTAAGGTGTCTTCATTTTCGTAAAGGCCCTAAGTCCTGCTCCGATCGCGACCCATCCCAATATTCGACGCGAGAACTAGCCTACCCCACGCCCTAGTCGTAACAAATCTTAATCGCGCACCCTTGTACGTATCACGCCCAACCACACACAAAATCAAGATTTACAATTAATTTCCACAATTTCAACATAATAAAGATGATAAAACGACCGCAAGGACTTTACGAATGCACTGCCAGACTCAACAGCACAAGACAGTAATAATACGCATACATTTACACGTACTATCCCTGCCCAATGTAAGGTGTCTTCATTTTCGCAAAGGCCCCAGGTCCTGCTCCGATCGCGACCCATCCCAATATTCGACGCGAGAACTACCCCACACCCCAAGGTTTACAATAAATTTCGACAATTTATAATTTTTACAGAATTATAAAACTCTCGGCGGTACATTGGAAAAACTCTAAACTGTTCGCGTTAAACGAAGATAGCTAGTAATTCGTTTATTACACAACACCGGCAACAATTTCATATAATTCACAAAAGGAATTTAACACTATTTCTTTACAACGATAGAAATATATAACTTACAAAGACAGTCCGCCGAGCCGTACCCCTTTTAGCTATCTGGATCGAATGAATGACGAAAAAAAGTGCAAAAGTCTCCAGAAAACCCATCTTTTAAAGGCGAGGTCTCCCTTCTCTAAACTAACCTCGCCGTTTCTAGAACTACACATCATCCTTCATCCAATCGTGAGCTATTTCCGGCAAGCCGCCTCAGCGAACTTGCTCCTTTTTTTTATAAAAACTCCTTAATTCATATGATTGGAATAAGAATAATCCAAGATAATGTCTAACTAATTTTCCAGTTAATTATTCGTATACTAATATTTAGAATTCGCGACTAGTGCAATATCACAGAAAATGCAGCCAATAGAGATTCCTGGTTACATCAACCGCAGGATCAGTAGCAGTTGATGTTAAATCTTATTTCAATTTTTTTTTACGGATAATCTTACGTTATTTCGCTACCAATAAGACAAACATGGAATTTAATTTATTTACAATAAAGGAAATGGCTCAATCGCAGCGCCATCTAACATCCCTATTAAATACCACACCCATTTTTTTGAATTTTGAATTTTAGCTCCATCTACCCATCTAATTGTGAACTACTTCCACTTACCAACTGCAGTCCGTTACACTGTGTGAGCATATTGTGGAATATGTCCTGTGAGTAGTTGTGATTAAAACTAAACCTAATTAATATCTGAATATGGTTACAATAACATTAATTGAATATTAGATTCACAATTTTGTGGTCAACTTAACCTCATAGTCAATGCACTAGTGCAACGGATAAGGTTGGATTCCATTATGGGTTAAGAGGTTAGACGGCGGTCGCTCAGACTCTCATAAAAGTCAACAAACAGACTCACACCACAGGCTCATAAAGTACAAACTTAGGACGCAACCGGGAAACCGTTCAGAGGATGATGAGTTACAATATTGTTTTAAGAATAAAACTATTTTTTTTACCACTGAAATGGCAAACAATCACACGGTCCACCTGATAGAAAGTGAAAAACAACAACAGGGAAGTCACACTTGTACTGCTTACCCTGTAAACAGAGAGTTTCTGTGCTGTCAGTGTTCTGTGTGCACCAAAGGCTTTGTCTTTGTCTTCTACAAAGACAAAGCCTTTGGTCTTCCCACTGACAGCACAAAAACTTTTCAGTGAGCTCTGGCTGTCTTACTCTCCGACGCGAAAACAACGTGAGATTATTATGGCCGGACTGCGCAATTAAACGGAAAAAAGTACACTACTCCTACCAAATTACTAGTATTCCCCTTAACCCCTCCAGCTAAACTAAACTGTTTTTGTGAGCAGTGAGTTCACGTCTGTAATGTAAGGTCCAGGATTTGAACCCAGGACCTCTCAACCGTAAGGTCAAATCCTATTATTAAATGATTTCATTATTTATTTTCAGGTCGCCTTCTAGCAAGGAACCTTTTGGTACCATTTTTACTCGGCTTCAAGTTTCAACTATCGACTTTATTACCTCTAGTATTGGGTCTTTTACTAATTGCTAGCAAGAAAGCCTTTTTACTGGCTAAGCTAGCCCTACTGGCAGTAACTCTATTCAGCTCTGGGTTTGGCAATCAGGGTTCATTCTTTGGAGGTGGAGCACCGCTTTCTTCTGCCTACTCTGCGTACGAACCTACGGCACATTATCATGATCACCACGATCATCATCCCTCAGGTTAGTAACTTAAAAGTCTTAAATTGGTCAAAGTTTGATTCTTCAAAGTCTGATTAGTCAAAGTCTAATTAGTCAAGGTCTGCTTGTTCAAAGTCTGAATGTTCAACGTCTGATTGGTCAAAATCTGAATTGTCAATGTCTTATGATTAAACTCTAATTGGCCAAAGTTTGATGGGTCGAAATCGAATTGGTTAAATATACAAGATACATTACAATTAATTCTAAAACCTACCCACCTCCACGACCAAGGACCCATGACCCGGGTCCTTTCATACCGCATGCGGCTCGAACCGTGACATGAATTCGCAAATAAACAGACAAACCGAATTTCAAATATAACATGATCGATTTTTCTTTAAATATATCCAATGTACAAACACGAATACTTTACAATTTTATAATGGTTATAGATTTCTTGACTCGACTTACTAATACCGACATCTAGCGTTAGTTCTCGGAGACATTCACAACGTTTCGTTTCCGATAGGTACGAAGGCCTCTTGCCGTTGCACTGTATCAAATTCTGCACTTGATATATTTCAATTTAAGTATCCTGGACCCTAACCAACTATGTTTAAGGTTGAAAATCCTTTGATGCATGTGAGTATTTTGAGGTTGCATGTTTTTGAATGGATTGTATTTTGGATGAAGCTTAATCCAAAGCTAGGCTTCATCCAAAATTCGCCTTTTGGAATGGTCTTCCTATCCTATCTAGTTGTTTATTAAATAAAAATTTACCTATGTTCTTAATATTGATCCTGTTTTGGCACCAGTTTAACGTTATAAAATCATAAGCATTAATTGTATGAATAGCATCCTTTACCCTTTACCAAATCTGGAATCCTTAAAAGAGAGAAATACCGTTTAAAAACGATACGTTTCTCCTTATTTGAAATAGTCTTGGATGTTTCATCAAAAAACAAATGACGACTCGTTCTTAAAAAAATGTTACAGCAAACTCTCCCCCTTTTGTCTCATCTGTGGTTTTTTTAACGAATTTCACATTTACAAGGAAATATTTTTTCCACAACAGTCTGTGAATTATCATGACTTTTGTTGACATGATGTTTCAACCAAAAATCATCAAAATCCGTTTAAAAATAATGTGACAGCAAACTTTTCCCTTTTTGCGCCCATTTTTGCCTGCTATCAAAAATGAGTAATATGAGTATACGGACCGAGTATACGGACAAATATACAATTGGCCGCCTTTGACAATTCGCTGGCTCAATTATCCTATTTTGATAATATTTATAATATAGTAATAGTTTTATTTATTTTCAAACATTTTTAGCATGTCACTTTCGTTCAAAAAGATTTCATTGAATTATTTCGGCTAAGTAAGCCCTATTAGTTTGCTATTTTTTTTTTGAAAAACAAAGTGTGTAAAATTCTGTTTATTTAGAAAAAGTGTCATATTATATAGCATATTTCTGAAGGTATCTGTAGCGTACTTTACTGCAACGTTTCAGGATATTATCGCCGTCAACCTCACGCAGAACATTACTACCGAGAGAAATCAGCAGAACCAACCACGGCTTCTCCAATAACCCCTGAGGAACTAAGAGACAGGCTCGAGAGGCTCTTCGTGACAAAGAAAGAAGGAACCAATGATGCTAGGGATGACGTCAGCATAAGAAACGCGAGGAATTTTCAGTGGACACCGATTAGTACCGGTTAATGCTAAGAGACAATTAAGATTATAATGATATTGTGTAATTGTTATGAGATAGTGTTAATTAAGATTAACTTATCTAATTGTAATGAGAGATAATACTGAAATATTCTGGCATCAGAGTGCAACACTGGCGTGAACAGTATAGAGTTTTTTCGTCCCACCATCTCGGAAAGAGTATTTTTCTTTTCAATGTCTAAGTGCAAATTTCAATTTAGAACCTCGTGTGTACTAGGTTTGTAGATTCAAATTATCATTATATTTACTTCGGCCATACTACTTAATTAATTTGTTAAAATTCAAACTTGGAACGTCCTTAGTGTACCATTTGATTTAATTTTAGTCATTTCCTCGCTGAGTTGGGATGACAAGTTACATGTTGCACTTAAATTGAGCACGCGGTTATAAAGGAACTTTGCACTCTTCTATAACAAATTAACTTTAACAGGTCGGAAAAAGCTTAAATTATAGCCATTTTTGCCAAGGATAAGTTAGCAAGTAACTGGTATTGCGACAAGAGTTTGTTCAATCGGTTTACTCATTTACTGTATTGCTAGTGGCGCCCTCTGACCCTTATAATGCCTTATTGGTACAAATTGGTCAAAACGATAGGTAATTCAAATGTATGTACAGTCACAAAAGTTAACGAATCCGAACAAATCGATGTGGTTACGTATTATAATAACTACAGTTATTTTAACTATTTTCAAGACAACTACGGTCAAAAAAACTACTGTTTAAAACACCTAAAGATCGTTTCACATATTTTTGTAATAACTACTGGTCGAAACAAATAACGGACGATTCACCTACGGTTTATTCAACTAAAATTAATTGTGCTAAGGTTGATTGAACTATGTATGAAATACCTAATAGTCGATTCGCCTACGGTTTATTGATACTACTACTTTGTCACAGAAATTTACGTTGTTGCAAAACCGACTTCATGTAGTCTTGTCTGTCAAGGTCGACGGAGCCCCGCTACGCGGGGCTCCTACTTCTGGGTGGTTTATAAAAAAATAACCACGAAGGCCTAGCCTTCTAACCTAACCTATCCGAGTCGGGGTAATCTGAGTCGGGGTGTTAACGATAATGACGTTTTATTAATAATTTAATAACAAAATGATTATTTCTGTCACAAAGTAGTAGTATCAATAAACCGTAGGCGAATCGACCGTTAGGTATTTCAAACATAGTCAACATGTCCAATATCTTAAATGAACATTATATTAATCGTCCGTTAGTTCAAATAATTTTAGTTTATTCGAAATTATGTGTATGAACCAGTAGTCGAGTCGTCCAATATGCGTTATGACCATATGTGAATCAACCGTAGTTATCTTGAATATAGTTGAAGTAACTTTAGATATTATGATACGGAACCATCGATGTACATTATAATAAATTCTTTCGTTAGAACTAGTCATCAATATTTTCTTTTATGTAATGCAGATATTTTATTTAATAAATGTTTTGCACGGTTTTATTTTTTTATAAAGAATATTAGTAGGTAGTTATTGAATTGAATAGCGCACCGGCTAGTAGTGTAAGTAAGGTACTGGCAATCTTTGCAAATTTTGATCATCAGTTACCAATAATCATTATTACCAATAGCTTTATATTAAAGGAAATCGAACTTGAAACCGCCTGAACAGCTGTTATAGTCTCTACTCATCCTAAATCAGTAGAATAGACAATGGCTCCTCGGGAGTGGTGACAGACTTCTTACTTTTCTTTTTATACAGACTGCTTGCAAGTGCAAGCAGTCTGTATAAAAAGAAAAGTATTAATTGCCAAAAAAAGTGCCTAAAAAATTCTCAATTCAAAGAGGTGTCACAATTTTGCAAATAGGTACTACTGCCCGTCTAGAATTTAAAAAAGAACTAAGTAACTTGTGAATTGTATTATCACTTGTGAATTGTTTCATCATGATAGACATGCATGTTGAAGGCTTATGATGACGCGAGCTCCATGATTTCAGCCCCTCAGACATGTAACATTCATTGGCAATATTGTGAAATAATATGATGAGTGTTGGGATTGAGACGAATTTTGTTCGTGTACTTATCACTCATCGGGATATTTAACATATTGTTCGTTTTTATTGAGTAACCGATATCATCGTGATCATGGCGCTTATAACAGCGCCGAAATATCGGTTACTCAATAAAAACTAACAACATGGTAAATATCCCCGTGAGTGTTACAGTCAATCTCAAATCATACATGTATTTTGACGCTTATGATAGTCGTCAACATAAGTCAAAAACGTTAAAATACCTATAAATCCCATTCTATTCTACAATATTGTGATCGAATGGCCCCTTGTCTAGGGAGGCATTTCACCCAAAAATTGTTTCATGAAAACTGCCCAACGCATAAAGAATTTATCATTTTAAAAATCTCACTATTATATCCCCAGGCTGCATTACACGTCGAACATACACTTTTATAGCTTAACAACCGTATGTATGATCTAATTAACCCACTACGTATCTAACAATTAAACACATTTCTTTTTCAAAAGAAACGCGTGGTACATCCTGTCCATCGTTTCACGGTCTATATCCGAAGCAAATCGTCAAGCAACAAGGAACTACTTCCTATTAATGTTTTGGAGATATTAATACCACACACTTGAATGAACAACAAATATATACCCGTTATTATAAAAACTAGGGTTAAAAGAATCGTTAATAAAAAAATACAGTTTACACGCAAAGATGAGAAACATTTATTTCTTTGCGTGATAGGATGTTACTCTTCTTCAGTCCACTCCCAAAGATCTCGGCAGAACTTTCACAACTTATTAGTTCACTGGGGTGTGAAAGATTCCACCGAGATTCTTTGGGAATCCATTCATTGAAACACTCTTTAATTGGTTTATTTTGTTATTTTGGTTATTACGGCAGTAAAAGCTTGCAGCAGAGCCTCATGGCACTCATGGTCCATTAGCAGGTGCTGGATTCCAAATAAGATTAGAGATCCAAAGATTTTTGCAGGATATACCAAAAAACAAGTTGTAAAATCCCACACACAAAATTTTGTGCCGTGTATTGAACTATTGAAAAATCCTACAAAACTGTTCGCATTGTTTATCTGCAGGATCGGGTGAGTCTCAAATTATATTTTGTATTCAGCTTATGTAGACTATTTCTAATTTTTGTCTAGTTCCCGTCTTATATCCTCCGGCAAGTTTAGAAAGTACGGTATACATTTCCCAATATTATGTCTCCAAAATAGTTATGTACTCTTGCGTTTTATTCAACATTTCGGGCAAATTCGAAGAAATTTGAAAATTCAGATTTGCCCGAAATGTTGTATAAGCGCATGTAAATAATTCGAACTTCCAAATTCTTCCTCCATATTTGAAACGTACCGCAAGATCTTCTTGTGTGTAATAAAACGAATGCTGGCGCGTGCTAATTTTTATAAAGCACCACCACATCACAGCTCGGTGGATACTTTCAACACTTTTTATACGAATACCGGTGAATTATGTTTAGGAATCGCGTGCGCTACAGTTGTGCGTGAACACACGAGGCTTTCTTTGGGAGAGTTTCTTCATTTTGTTTTTTTTATAGGACATGTCAATGCTTCACCTAGCCTGACGAAGCTGAAGGCAAAGTCCCAGGAAAGAGGGTAACCAACAATGTTACAATGGTGGTACTCAGCTTGACGGTCCAATTAGATGCTTTTTCACGTCCTGGCTTAATGGACCCGGGATCGCATCTTTATTTCACCAATATACAACGAAATAGAATTAGTATATTATTATGTTTGTATTGGACGATTGCCGTCCAATTTCAAAGGGAAAGCGATTGTCGGAGTCTCATCCGGTAATCACTAGATGTAGAAGTTAGTAGTTGAGCCTGGTTTGGGCTCTGAAGATCTTAATGGGTCCCCAAATACACGGACATTCGATAAAAAAAAGTAATAAGTTATTAAAATTATAAAAAGTAATGGTCCATCGGTGACATGTTAATGTAGCCCCTGTACCCAACACCAGTGGTTAGGGCTCCAAAAAGAGGATTATTCTCACAATGTCTACGGGGTCGACGAGCACAGCCTTCTGCATCAAGCACGTAACCCAACTACTGCACGAGCTTTTTAGAAATTAGTCTAGGCTCAATATTATCGAAACAACAAGACATTTTCCACGTTTCCAGCACAAATAGATATATTCACGCCTGTAAATCCCCGAAAAGGTAGGCAAAGGTGTAATTATTAACGCCCACATTTCGTTAACTAGGTTTTTGGTTATGGGCAACAAGTGGGCATTTTGTCCTGGGCTGTATATGATCAACCCTATCCCTTTGTCGCCTACTACGATACCCATGTGAAGAAATAGGGTACCTATTCTACTCCACTGGGAACCAACATGGGACTTGCATAACATCTCAGCTTGTATCTATATCTTCACGGTTATATAGCGGTCTAGTTTTGCTCTGACTGGCGTCTAGAAAACAAAGAATTGATTATTAGACTTCCGTTATAAGCAATCTTACATGCACAATGTTTTCATAAAAACGATGTAGTACTGAGTAAACCTACTAAATAACGGATGAGGTAAAATGAATAAAAAACGAAGCCGATCATGGTCAACTTCAAAAAATAAGGTTTACTTAAACCTATTGGTGATGCTCTGAAGATAGGTCTAGAAACATCTGCAACCCATGGGTAGCCCCTTATCCTCTGAAAAAGGCTGTTTTCTTCCTCCAGACGGATAAATATATGTACCTACCTACGCATGCTAAGGATTTTTGAACCTCAATTTTTATCTAGCATCTGGTTTTCATTTGATTAGGTACTTTCATTCTTTTACAAAATAAAATTAGGCTCAGTTACGCCTTGACTATATATAACATCAGTCAAAATCACGACATAATCAAGCCAGTCCCTTCGAAGATTAGCAGATTATTTTAGATAGACAAAAGCTAAAAAAAAATCAAAAAAATTATAGAAAATGTTTTGTCTTTTGTTTATATACACTACTAATTATAAACAGAAAAGACTTGTATGTGTGTAATAAATAAACTCAATAACTACGGGGCCGATTTCAAAAAATTTTTCACCATTGCAAAGCTACATGCACCCTGAGTAACGTAGGCTATATTGGATTTCCACGGGAACGCTTTTACCACCCTTGGGATGCCGGAGCGGATCGCTAGTTTATTATAATTTTAGATGACTCACAGCTATTGTTTAACTGTCGCAGGAGATCCAAGAAAGTGATGACTTAAGGAAATTATAAGCTTTGTTAGCCATTTCACAAGGTGCCCAGTCGAGCGTCAAATAGAAACCAGCTAATTGCTATATCATTTAGTTTAGATAATTACGTACTTATTTGTTGAATGGATGCGACATTTTGAGCCTAGAAATAGTTTGCGTGCCTGTTTATGAGATATGAGCTAGAAAAAAAAAACATTCCTGCCAGATTCTTATCAATTTCCGTCTTGAAAATAATTGACTTATTCGGAAATATTTGCAATTTTTTGAAATGACGTGTTTCGTTGATGATATTCACTAGAGCTTTTTATTTAAAAATACTTACTAGAATATAATTGATAAGTACTTTGAATACTTTGATTGTGTGAAAACGGACACTATTTCAGTGGGGAACAAGAACGGGGTGAATCAAGATTAATCCCAATTTATGATATTCGAAGCGTGTTTCATAATTTTGCATAAATTGCGTAAATTAATATTGATTTAAGGTATGATTCCCAAGCCACGGTCATACTATCCATACAGTATTGTAAGTCGGCTGTATTTATGAAATAAGTCCTACAGCCGCGCGGTACGTAAACATGCAACATATTAATTGACAGCCTCCGTGGCGTAGCGGTAGTGAACGCGGCCGCTACGCAGGAGGCGCGGGTTCGATCCCCGCTCAGTGCAAATATTATATTTGTATGCATAAATATGTATATTTGCATTGGTCTGGGTGTTTCTATTTATAATATGTATGTATTTACAAAAAAAAAACGTTAAGTTTAATTTAACTAATTAAGTACTTTGTGAATGGAATAGTAAGTCTTGAATAAAAACGTATGTTGGTTTTTGATTGCCAGAAATAATTAAAAGCCATGTTTATATTTGAGTTAATAATAAGTCGGTATTATAAAATTGCGATCGAAAAATCGATAAAGAATTGCGATCGACTGAGACGTACGAAATTATTTATTATTATATTTTAAAGTATAATAAATCTGCACTTGAAAGCGCCTAAAGCTCGCGCTTCGTCCGTTTATATGAAGTTACAATACTGTATACCTAGATAGTATTGCCGTTCCCAAGACGACCGCATACGACAACTGCCGGCGCATGCAGCACATACATTATAAATCAATCAATCCGTCAATCAATCAATTAGCCCACTGCAGTCCACTGCTGGACATTACATACATTACTTATTAAACTTGATACCGATAAAGGGGACAGTTGAAAAGCCCTAATGAATTAAGCGATTGTGATGCACATAAAATCAAATTATTGGGAAAATGGGTGATGTACCTATTAACTAATAATATTTCAACTTCTATTATATTATTATATTATTAAATTATTATATTATTATATAGTTACTCATATAATAATATAATAGTAACTAATAATAGTGAATCATATGCTGCATATTTGCATTCAAATTAATGTTAAATTTGGGATATTCATTTCCATAAGCTTTTCAGGCCACATTTTTTTTTGATATAAAGATTGTAATAAAACAACAGTACAAAGTTTCAAATATTTTTATTATTTATCTGCCATCCTCAAACAAAACAAAAATAAAACAAACAACAAGTCTTTAGAGTATTCTTTCAAATATCATTTGCTGATCTCATCCTGAATATTTTTCATCATCATTAAACTTAAAATTAAAATAAACTATTATTTAATATTATTATTAAATAAATAGTTGTTATTATATGCACGCAATTATTATTTTGATATGATAAATAAAAGGTACTCGCGTAACCACCTCGTCGATTGCCGACTTGAAAATTTAATAAATAGTACCGACCATCGACATTATATATTAATAAATAACTAATTATTCTAAACAGCACCGTTTAAATATAATAACATAAATAACTTATTCATTACCTTATTACTATTTATACAAAATTGGACAAACGATTGAAAAACAGAAATGCACAGTACCCGTCGACTAGCCTAATGTAATACTATTATTTTAACAATTATCCTTGATTATTAGATATTATTAATGCATTATTTGTATTACTATAATATAATTTATTTGCTATCATTATTATTTGGTGCTTTCGATTATACATTATTACGTAACTTATTATAACATATGCAAAATATCGCTCGTATATTTACGTGATCTTATAATATTCTTATTGTCGTTATAAAAATAAATATTATACCTAAACTAAAAAATAAATTATTTATTTATTGAACTACCTAGTGTCGTTGAATAAGCATAATAAATAATATTTATTTATGAATAAACAATGTTTTAAACAAAACAGTTGTAAGTGCTTTCAATAAGCCCAAAAACTCAGTTTTGGAAAATATAGTGCTAATGCATACTGTCGTGTTGTTGTAAATTTTGTAAATGGAGTCGTAAGCTTGTTTTATATTTCAAGTTTACTGTTTCTTGGCATACGCTTGGTATGCCCTGTCTTGAGCAGCCTGTTCATCTTCCACACTTCGTCTGTAGTGACCTCCTGGGCCTGTAGTATCGAAGTCACTGCCGTAATGGGACGCAGAATATGTGTGGCTTTGAGAAACCTGAGGATGCTTCACAATCTCGTAAGTAGTTTTCTCATGGGATTCGCCACCGGCAACAAGCTTCTTCAATCCAATAATTGCCGATAATAAAAGAGCTATCTTACCAATAAGCAGGGCCTTACCAGCAATTATTGCGATTGCCTGGAATGCGATTGCCAAAAACCCGCCTTTGATCGCCACTCCAGCAAGTATAGGACCAATCATCTTCTTCAGCTTACTTCTACCTTCATTCAAAGATCGTCCTATATCCTCGCCAACATCCATTGGTGATATAAAAACGCGATGGGTTTGGATTAACTTGGTTGTTGCTTGCTGCAAGTATTTGTCAATCTTATCTGATGATAATGAGTACAAGTCTTCATCCTCTGGAAGAGCATTAGGGGATGCTCTTCCCGCATCAGGTTTCTTCACTAACGCAATTCCTTCAAGGATAGGCAAAGAATCCATTCGTGCCGCTCTATCAGCTAATTTCATTGCCTGAATCTTCAAGCACTTAACAATTTCCTGAGATTTTTCGCAGTTATCGTACACCTTACCCAAAAGCCTCAGGCTGGCTCCAAAGGTGTCAGCCGAAGCTGAGAGCACACAAAAACACAAAAGGACGATACCGCGGCACTGCATCTTGTAAAAACCGCGGGTGTCCCCTCAGCGTGGACAAAATAAACTAAGTGGACGTTGTCCGACGTATGCGCTTGCGTCTATAGAAATGGGCACCTTGTAAATGTGCACTGGCATTTATCTATTTTCACCGGGAACTGCATTTATCTATAAATCTTTTAGAGCGTGCAATCGTTGCATCGTATGGCCGTGCACTGAGCCGTATATGTACACGGTGGATTGGCGCGTGTGTGATCTATCGTTTGGATGTGTGAGTGACAGTTCCATCGATATCATGCTGACGAAGTGGATTATCACGGTCAAGGCTATTGTGTTAGTTTCAGGATTTTGATGATATTACTAGAACAGGATCATTTCTGTGTATGGGCTCCATCAAGATCTTCGGGGCCTGCAGGCTAGTACCTGCTGATTCAAGGATGAGGCTCTGCAGGAGTGCCATGAAAAGGAGGTGCAGGCAAGCGAGAGGACCCGAACTCTAAAGGGCTTGTTTTAATTAAAGCTGTAATTAGCGCTAGCAGGTCCCGCGCTTCTATCTGCCGTGTTCTTCTTTTTGTTATAATCCGTCAATTGACTGTACCACACTAGATGGTAAAAAGCTAAGGTACAGTCCACAAAATATAGATTACCATTTCTGATGCTATTGACCCTATAATGGTAGTCCATAACTCGGGACTGTAGAAAGAGCGAAACGCGTACATGGACAGAGCATTCCAATTCTCAAATTCTAATTCCAATTTACGTCTCAATTCTTATCGTTTAACTAGATGCTTGGCTTCTAAGGTTTTTTTTAATATCTCCAATGAACAAACAGCGCTTATCTTTGGAACTACTGGTACGATTTTAATAATTTAGTTCTTGGACAAGGATTATTTAATAATGACATAATGCTATTTAGTTCTTGGACACAATTATTTGACATCATGCTGTCATAGTCCTTGTCCAAGAACTAAAAAATCGTACAAGTAGTTCCAGAGTTAAGCGCTGTTCGTTCATTGGAGATATTAAAAAGATCTTGGCTTATGTAGAAACATAAATACTTACGTATATTCAGAATTCTTTCGGAATTCTAGTCTATTTGTTCACCTTTTTTTTCTGTTTCATAGGTCTGTCAATCCTATAACTTAAATGCAATTGGTTGAGTAGAACCAAAAGTATGGCCAAAACTCGCAATAACCGACATTCACGTGGGGAAAGCTACAGGTATCAGCTAGTTAGTATTTTAGTAAATTATGTACTTACATCATCATTTAGCAGATTATAATTTCATTCATAGCAGTTGGCCACTAACCCAAATATAAAGTGCTAAGTTTGAGCTTTTGACGAATTTCTCACACTGACTGCAGCATTAACGGGATCATAATTTGCTTTCAATCATAAGAGCTATCATTTCAAGTTCAATAATGCCCCATATTTATGCGGCATAAATGAAAGTAAAAGCTTCCTTTATGCCAATATTATTCTATATTGTAAAGAGGTACTCTTCCACCTAGCATTAATTCCAGTCGCATCCGAAGTATTCAGCTTGGAATCCGGGGTCCGCCGTACCATTATAACTGCGAATTTGGCTGAACTTCGATATTTTCCGTGAATTGACTGCCGTCTGACCTCCACAACCCGAAGGCGATATTGAAGCATTGCAGTTAGACCAGTGATTGGATTTTTGAGGCCTCCAACTACCGACTGCCATAGATGTTCGTATGGCAACCGGGACCGACGGCTAAACATGCTCTCCGAGGCACGACCAGACCAATGCAAAATATTTGCATTGAGCGGGGATCGGACCCGCGCCTCCTGCGTAGCAGCCGCATTCACTACCACTAGAAACAGTTCGGCAATCCCCCTTTCCTCTCCTTTTATTCATACGATTGTGCCCAACCACCCTCAAGTGGTCAGTTGGAAGCAAAATGTAAAAAATTAACCTATCGACTTCTAGAAGCGATAGTTTTATGGAAGCCTTTGGATATAGGCCATTTATTATTGAATGAATGCTCGCCTGCCACCTTAGTGGTATAAAAAATACATGCATGTGCCCACGCCTTATTTCCCTCAGGGTGGCAGAGACTGTTGTCTCACTGTTAGACAGAAAGCGGGGTGTCCCCGCCATGTGCTTCACACACTTCACGTTAAAAGCTTTTCTACTGTCCTTTCATACAATCTGTTTTCTGTTTTTTCATACAATCTCGGTTGGATTGCGTTCAGGGGTCAGAAAATGCATGGCCGGGATTGTAGTCGCAGCACTAGTGGGACCGGTGGGTGTCACGCTGTGCGCAGACGACAATCCTCTTTTGTTCAGGCCGTCAAGCTGAGTGCCAACGTTGTTAACATGGTACGTGTATGTAATGGTGATCCTCTTTCCTTTTTTCATTACATCATTATTATATCACATCTGTCAAACGACATCGTGTCGAAGTTTCTGCTTTGAAATGAAACATTTTGACTGCAAACTATGCCGGGTTGACGACGACGCTTATAGCCAACACGTGGTGTCCCATAACCCCGTTATAACCATCAGCACATTATGATAATAGCCCCAAGTCACGAGAGAAATGAGACCTTGTCAAGTGCGCATTGGTTTGATGTCGCGACAGTACCGGCATTGCACCCCGGGTATTCCTCCTAAGAAACCCAAAGATCCTGTTCTGCGCATATAAAGTACATTTTATAATGTGACTGTGTTTTGTCAGCCTATATTAAATTAAACATTTCCTTTACACTTGGCGTACAGAAATGGCGAATACTGAAAGAAATCGACTATGCATTGTAATACAACACTGTCCGTGTCCACATCACCTCCGCGTGCCATTTTCATTTCACGTCACTATATTCTTTGACAGTAGATGTAGCTTGTGAAATGTATACGTTATGGCTCTATAGCAAAGACATGCGTAATGGTTATATTATTGATTAAATTGAAATCAATACAGACCATCATAATACACACACTAGCAGAACTAGCGGAACACAAAAAAAGGAGAGTACAAAATAGTTAGCTTTATTTTTAGTCAAATAATAAATACACATGAAACAACTAACAGTTAAATTAACATATTTTAACATTAATTTGCAATACCATACTTAGTGTCTAATAAAAAAAAACTTAACTAAACAAAATGAAATTTTTCTTAGATTTCGTAGTGTCAGAGAAACAGTCGATTTTTTTAGATTTTATGACGGTTTAAAATTAGGTAAATTAATGTTTCATAACGAGTATTTCCCCCTTGTGCCCTGATTAAGGTTTCTATCCGTATCATGCTGCGAAAGATCTAAGAAAATGCATTTTGTTTAGTTGCTTTATTTACTTTATTTAATATTAAATTAAAAATTAAAATTAATTTATTTTCAGACTATTGATCCATAGTGTTAGTAACAATTTAACTTAAGAACTAATGTTAGTAATTATAAATAAAAAACAATATTCCACTATCTGTGACACGTGTGGAGTGTCATCCAGTGCCGCAACAAGGGGAAGTCCCACCTTTCCTTGAACATAATATTATTTTTATTATATCTTGACACAATTGTAAAATTTTGACATTCATATTTGCTCTTTAGCTGTCTAAACTGCATAAATGAAATTGATCCGTTGATTGATTCTTTGATTCTTTGATTCCTTCTTCTCTTGGCAGACAAGCACACGGCATTCCTGATGGGAGTTGGTAACCGTTGCCTATGGACGTGTGTAGCTCCAGGGTCCTCAGAATCGTGTTGCCGACACTGAGGCAGATCGGACAGCATACACAGTAATAACTTAGCACTATACTTAGTAACAGTATCAAACAAAAAATCAATCAAGTGATGTACTTACGTAATTAATAACGTCATAGCATACACGCAAACATAGTTAGGCGTCAATAATAGTTAATTTATGGTTGTACATGCACGGATATAGTGGAATGAACTTCTTGCACTATTGAGGTAACAAACTAGTATGTCCAATCACTTACTACAAGTGTAAGTGATTAAAATGATGGGTGATCGTTGCACGTAAAGTATTACCCACGAGGAAGGGCATCCGAAAGAAGACTTCCTGGTAATCAGCTTATTGTTGGTGCTTTTTGAATTGGTTTATAGATCACTTATGAGAGCAACTACAATTTGATTGCATGACTCTGAGAGGTTAGGATAAGGTTTTGTGTAGGAAATAAAATTTAATAATACTGCTGTCGAGTTCAAAAACAAATCTATGAATTCGTTATGTAGATGCCTTTTTTACCATTCAAGTTGCAAACAAACATACGGCCCAACTGATTTAAAGTGGTCACCATGGCTCATGGGGTGTCACACTCGTCCCTTTAGGAACCTTCTAATGCCCTTCTTGAAGAACCCCATATCGTAGTCGCTGAGGAAAACCACAGAAGGAAGTGCTCGGCACTCATATTCGAAGAGATTTTCTTAAAAACAAAATTATTTGACCGAGTGAGCGAAACGAATGAGGTTCTTCGTTTCGACAGGCTGGTAGATTTAGCTTATGTCCGTATCTATGTCGGTTTGTCAGTTCCGGTGTAGAGGGCTCATTTCTTAACCGAATTTCACCAAACTTGGGAAAAATAAGGTAGAAATGGGGATGTGCTGTCGCGTTATTTATGAATGGGTCTTGTTGATTTTTTGGATTTCATTAACTGTGTACAGCGCCATCTAGTTATTACTGTCAGAACTAGCTAGTCAGGTGAATGCAGAGCAATGACCGAGACCTCGACATTGAAAAAGATTGTAATATTGTTTTAATCGTTCCATTATTTAAAATTTAAATTATCAAAGAAAAGTTATTATAACTAAAAAGAATAGGTACATAACTAAAATGTAACAGTGATTAAGTAACTCCTTAAATAAGATGTCAGTTGGTAAAACTTGGGAAGTGGCTGCGTACCCTTACGACCTCCACACATACGACACTAATTTTAAGACCACTTTGTTATGCTACTTTGGCCGTTGAAGAGCACACGACAAACCTGAAGGAAAAACATTCATTACGGTGGCTTGTGCGATACCAAGGGCGTCACACTCGTGCTGCTGATCCTGTAGAAAACTCTACCCTTTTGAGATGAGGGTCAAGTTTGACATCTTGTATTTTTCTGTTTTTTTTTTTTAAATCAGTCTTCATGTTTAAAAGTTTTTTTTTCTCATACAATTTAAATGTGACAGAGAAGGACACGGCCCACCTGGTAGGAAGTGGTTACCGTAGTAGCATCGGTAGCTTAAGTTGTTAAGGAGTCGGCTTACGATCGAGAGGTCCCGGGTTCGAATCTTGGTCATTACACAACCGACGTGAACCCACTTCTGTCACTCACTCCCAACACAAGTAATTTTGATTGGCTGGAGGGGTTAACGGGAATACTGGTAATTTCATTTACTAGTATTTACTAGCTTGAAAAAATATCTGTCGAGGACGTCAAAAGGCGACCATTATTCTTTGGACTATACCGCAGCTTACCATCAAGCGAAGTACAGTTAATTTGACGAAACAAATAAAAAAATACACACACACATCACTCAATCCAAACTAACATAATAAGCGATACAAATGTAGGTGTAACTAACTTCTCTGCATACCTATTCATGGACAGATAATATTTTTTGATACCACTTAGGTGGCAGACAAGCACACGGCCCACCTGATGGAAAGTGGTTACCGTGGCCTTGGATGTGTGCAACACCAGGTGTGTCAGACTCGCGCTGCTGACCCTGTTAGAACAGAGTTTCTGTGCTGTTAGTGTGGAAGATAAAGCAGGACAAGCCTTTGGTCTTCCCGCTGAGAGCACAAGAAACTCTCCAGTGTGCTCTGGCTACGCTCCTCACCGCCGGGAGCACAACACGAGGTTTTTATGGCCGCAATATTCTAGAATATGAACAATTTATAGAGAGAGATAGAACAACTAATCATCTCTCATGCTTTTACGCCATAATTGATTTGTCATACGCACCCGAGGCCCTCATGTCAAAAGAAAGCCCTCAGAGGTGAAGACAATGTGTCTAATGGAATACACTTTCACTACCCATAATCCCAATATACGCATGTCATGGTGAATGAGAAACATAGCGTATCATCACGTTTATGACCCTTGACTGGCGTGTAGGCCCAATTATTAGTTCTTGAAAGCACGCTATACATAAATATTATAAAAGTATGTGTCACTGAAACGAATAGGCAGAAGGGATACCAACAACGCTAACTTTCACTGGAATGGATTGCCATGTTGGGTCCCAGTGGAGGCAAATAGAACCACCAAATCTGGATTGGGTGGGGTCTCGTAGAAGTTGACTTAGCAGGGTTGTTTTTTTTAAGTGAAAACTTCTTTAGCGGCGTTGGATGGGTAAAAATTGTTCAACTCGCGCGTCAGGATCACTTGACCTTTGAACCGTAACCGACGGCAGACGTCATACAACATTAGCTAGAGACTGTTTATTTTGCAAGATATGATAAGAAGCTTCGTAGCTTAGCGGTGAGCGCTTCGACTGTAAGTACTAATGGTTTCAGATAGTACCGGGTTCGAACCTGGGCATCAGACACTTTTTGTGATTATTTTTCTTTTTGTAATTTATTACTCTTTGTGATTATTTTTTCTGTTTGTAATTTTATTTCTGTTTGTAATTTAATTTCTTCTGACAGCAAATTAGCAGAAAATTAGTGATAGGTTCTATGATTGGCGCTAAATTATAGGTTTTTTTCTCTGTATATAACGAAGAAATAAAGAAAGAAAAAGTTTTCACTTCTGCCGGCACTCTCGGAGAGCAACCCGTCTTTTTTTTATCTGATAGTTAACATACAGCCCATGACAAAGTCCCCGCTTCACGCCAATAGCCTGGCCACCTATTACGTGGAACCGTAGTTATAGTTGACAAAATGTGGATGTCAATGTCTACCACTCCAGGGATTAACAGGCGTGAATATAATATGTATTTTTATTATTACCATCACTCAGCCCCTCTAGACAAGTAGCAATTCGCTAGCCGGCGTTTGGTGGAATAGAATGATGAATGTATGGGATTTGACGTATTTAACATGCGTTAATGACTGTCATAAACTTCAAATCCCATAAATTCATCATTCTATTCCACCAAACGCCGGCTAGCGAATTGCCACTTGTGTAGAGGGGCAGGTAATTTTTCATGAGATGTTTCGTTCATCTGTGCCTATCCCTCTAGAGGTATACAATCGTGAGTATAAAAATAAATACAGTTGATGAATATTCCTTTCTTAAATTATATAACCCTTCTTTGGCTTTGCCGTAGTCGTGTAAAAACAATTATTGATAAATTGAACTAAATTATAGGAAAACAAACGACTGTTTTTCTGTTATTAATTACAGTTTCTAGTGGGTAAAGGAAACACGACATTCTGTACATAATTCACAATAATTCCATCATAACAAACGTTACTAAGATTCATATCAGGCGCACGCGACGATATAGTTTTAACTTTAAACTAATAACCCCGTTATTTGACATAAATCCGATTCAATATAATATATAAAAAATAATTAAAAAGTAAGTTCGTAAATTCAGGAAATATCTTTGAACACAACATAAATGAACTATGTCCATGAAGTGGTATTCGCGTGGTGACAGAGTAATAATACGTTGAAGAAATAATAAGTACCACTACCCCATTTCATCCGGACCGCCCCCCATGAGCGCGGGCCTGAGGGTGACGGTCGAAGCCGCTCGTCACCCTAGCAGAAGCAGGCCACGGCGACGGCGCACAACGACCCACAAACGGCGTGCGGTTAAGTCGGTTCGAGTCCGGCATAACCTCGCCCTCCGGTTCCGGAGGACGAGGGGTAGGTATCCGTGGGGATTTCCCGCACGTAAAAACCCCATTTCATCCGAAGGGTGTCATAAGAGGTGAACTTATAATTCTAAGATAAAAAGTAAGTATAATAGGTATAATTCGAAGTTATAGTCATCGTAAAGTCTAAAGGCGGCCACTCACTAACAGTTTACCGGACGACGGCCGGACGATATAAATCTGTCAGTGAATCGCAATAACCCACAAACTCACAGTTTTGCTTACGATTTTGGACTGATAACTAATACGATCCGATAGTGTGTGGCCGCCGAACGATTCCTGACAGTCCAAGGCCGGACAGTCCTAGGCAGTCAGGCTGAACAAGCACACATTAGCAGGCAATCGGCCGGCGGCCTGTCAACCGACGTCTCGTGTCAGCATTTTTTACGTAATAACCTCAGAACAAAATAATCTTATTCTTTACCGGACATGTACTTCACTAGTTTTTACTAAGATTTTATTGATTTTATTTATATAACCGTCTACATTTCTTATGTACATGGTCCATAAGGTCCAAAGTAGATAACACCTATTTCTTACAAGGATTTTTACGTAATAATATAAGAATAACGTAGTGCAAGCGATTTTCGACCTTATTGACATCACAAAGCATCAAGTTTGTTTTCTAATATTCGTGATCAGCGGTATTTATTTATAAGTCTTCAGGCTTTCACGGCCGGCGTTGCATGTAGAATATACTGCTTCCGGGCTGTTTGGACGTGGTCGATGTGAAACTTGCGTTCCAGACGTTTCGTCGATCACTGCGGTCGACATCTTCAGTGGCGCAGGGCCGGGCGACGACAACTTATTATGCGAATAAACATGAAATCAAATTAAGGTCGAAAATCGCTTGTACTGTTTTTGTAGTCTCTGTGTAACTGATATCAGACCATTGTCGGTAGGCGATCGTACGACGGAAAACTGACGACTCACAACTGCTAGTGTGTGGTCACAAAACTGACAACAGGGAATTGACGGCAGGCCAAAATCGCTTTAGTGTGTGCGCGCTGCGCTGTCGGCTTAAGACTGCAGGCCGACGGATACGATTAAAAACTGCAGGTGGACTGCAGGCGGACAGTTAGTAAGGCGCTCGTCTTAACAAATTTTAATGACATGTTTGGTCCAATATAACTCGTTCTTTCTTGAGCTCTGAAACTTTTTCGGCCAAACTCGTCTATTTATGCTGCAGGAAAACAATCAAATAGATACACATAATACTGACAGAAGTTACACACAATCGATACGAATATAACACATTGAAAGCAATATACATAAATATGAAAATTCTACCGCGATTTATTTGGTATTACTTTCGCTCAGCCTGACGTTTCGGCTTCTTTTCAGCAGCCATGGTAATAGGGAAACTTTCCCAAGACCATGGTTTCTGAATCTCTTGACTTACCTGTACAATTTAGCTGTAAGGTTGACCTTAAACTAAGTGAGTACAAATCATGAACCTTAACTAAAAAGTGAAAATGAAATCCAGCATAATTATGTTTGTAGAAACAGCGTCTTCATCTGTACCACTATCTTCCACGTCCGTACAAGTACCAAAATAATTTCCTAAACAGCATGAACTTGATCTCACATTTGGCGTAAACACAATGTTTTAATACATGACCCTTTCACCTTCCACGGTACACTTTCTCGATTCTAAAGCTATTATTTTACTCAGAATTTTTCGTTATGATCTAGAGAACGATAACCTTAACCGTGAACACCATTTATATTTGTCTCTTATACTCACTCGTAAACAGGGAATTCTTTTAGGGTTCCGTACCCATTCAGAGGAATAAAACGTGCGGAGATAGGATTACTACGTTGTCCATCTGTCTATTAAGAACTTTTTCTCAGGATTGCTTAGGGGCATCAAGATGAAATTCATACCAGATGGGTAATAAAGTATGTGATGCCTTGAAACTTTGGAAAAAAAAGTTCTAAGTCAATACCATGCAAAGGCATAGCCGTTAATGTAGCATATGCTTGTCCCTCAATGTAGTTTTGTACGGAACTCTCACGTTCCCGACTCACACTTGACTGGGTTCTTTTAACAATGTTTTATTCTCATGGTGTTTGCATCTCAAGGTGCTTATTTTTTTTAAACTTTCTTTATACGCGTAGTGAAATAACAAAAATATTGGTAAGTGGAATGTAGATTCGAAGATAATTTTGCCGCGAGCTATATGTCCACACACTGATTGCTGAGAGCTTCGACAACCCTCTCAAGAGGCTCATTTTAGACAAGTTGAAGTGCTTGTTATAAGACCTTTCAAAATGGTACCTAATAATGAAATTTCTTTCTTTGAATATATTGTATGTTATAAAACATTACTATCTAGATTCGTGGTAAGTATAGCTTTACTAGCTTTTTTATGGAATGAAAAATGCGGTTAAAAATACCTGGATAATTTCTTTAGTAAATACATGTGCATAAAATGTAAAAGTATTTACTAAAGAAAGTATCCAGGTATTTTTAACCGCAATACATTAATAATAAATATACTTACATGTATCATTCATAATACCTAATGTTCAAAATACCAAAAGTACAAAATCCCGAAGTACAAAAACCTGAAACTATTATTATTAGGTGGTTTTGTTTGTATAGTTTTTAAAAAATAACCACGAAGGCTAATGCGGGAGTTCCGCCTTTTAACCAAATCTATCCAAGTCGTATTGCGGATTGCGGGGGATGGACACTGCGTGCCTCGACATGGTTACGTATAGATTAGAAGGGTATGTGGATGACCTCCGCCATACCCTTCGTGTCAGGCTTTCTGTGTTAATACAATACAATACAATATTCTTTATTGTACATCATAAACAATTATTTACAAAAACAGTTACAATTTACAAATTATTAGGCAGTACAAGTGGCGGTCTTATCGCTAGGTGCTAGGTAATACATGAAGATAAGTAACGTATCAAAATCTAATTGTAGGATTTTGAACTTTCGGAATTCAGTAATTCGGAATTTTGAACATCGGGATATCGTACTTCGGTATTTCGTACATTTGGGATTTTTAACTTCGGTATTTTCTAGTTCGGGCTTTTGAATTTCAATATTTTCATATAACTAATAAGATTTCACACTGTGTATATTCATTCTTCCTGTAATCCCGGACTTTTCAAGTGGGCGTGAAGAAATATGCGTCGTTGAGGCCCTCAAACAGTCAGCCGGGGAGTATAGGATATGCCAGAGGCTACCACATCCTCGGCAACTTAGACTCGAGATGGAGTGCGGTTTTAATCAGTTGGTGTGTGACATCGCCGAGGGTGGTACCGCTCCCCGCCAGCTCTGACGTTGTCGGCTTAAAAAAAAGGCCTTCAAACAAGAGACCACCATCCTGAGCCTCTAATTTCTAGATGGAACTTTGGCTTTCCATCAGGCAGCTGCAGTCAAATTGACGGAAAATAAATATATATGCAAATATTTTTGTTCGATTCCTTACTCCATGATTGTATACAAAAACATTTTGCTCTAACCGGGAAATGAACTCCTCACACTGTATTAGCTTCGTTACATTTATAAACGAGGTGCACACAAGCATATTTAATCTACATTAATAACGTTACAAAGCTGAAAAGTTTGTTTGTTTCGTTCTTCTTTCTTAGACCGCTCGTCGAAGAAGTTTATGGGCCATTAATCATGACGCTACTACCCAAGGACCTGGAGCAGTTATCATAAATATCAACAAATGCGGCTTAGCAAACAAATCCGATATATTATTTGAAAATAATAAAATGCGGGCTTAAGTACGCTTCGAAGTATACTACGAGCGAAGCCAGGATGGGCTAGCTAGTTGAAAATATTTGTCCAAATGTTGGTGCAATATCAACTCTTTAAGTAAATCATTGTTCCACCCAAGAAGCAATGTGGTGCGTACGCAACGAAGTGCTCACGGGTGTGAAATTAGGACAGTTGCCCACTAACAGTACAACGTTTGGTTTCCTCTCCAAAAGCAATTTGTGACATCTCTGTAGTACCTTTTGTCAACTGTACCTTTATAAATTTAAACTCGTAGTAGTACAGCCTCTGTGTTAGGACTACTTTTGTAGCGTAGCGGTACGATCCCCACTCGGTGTAAATACTTGTATGCATGAATATGAGTATTTGCATTGGTCTCGTCGTACGTCGGAGAGTAGGTATGTTTAGCCATCGATCTCGGTAACCATATGAACATTTATGGCGTTATTACGATAGTTGAAGCCCTAAAAAGTCCAACAACTGGTCTAACTGTAATTATTCTTCTCTTCAATATCACCTTTGGGTTGTGGAGGTCTGGTGGCAGTCGTTTTACAGAAAATATCGCAGTCAAATCCGCAGTTAGACTAGTAAAACGGACCCCAGATTCCAAGTTGAAAGCTTCGGATGCGACTGGGATTAACGCTAGGATGAAGAGAGTTGATAATGACTCTGTGCAGTTCAATAATAAATAAATTGAATGAAGAACACGTTTAGTTGTCACCCGCTTACGGTGCAGAATATTGCATCAAGCAACAAGCAGTAAGGTGTCTCTCCTTTGCACCACTATTAAGAGCTGGAATTCCCTACCAGCTCAAGTGGTTTTTTCTTCCTACATTCCCGAGTACTTTAAGTGGGGCGTGAGTGCCATCATTGTAACATGGTACAGTCCCATAATAAAGTGCTCAAAATAATCTTAATGTCTTGGTTTCCCCTTCCTGTTGAGTGATTATTTTGATATTTGGTATAAATTAAAAGTCGCACAGCGGGCTTTGGAGTGAGCTATGCTTGAAGTTTCTCTGGAGGATAGAATTCGAAACGAGGTCATCCGACAAAGAACCAAAGTGACAGAAATAGCTCGCAGAATAAGCTGAAGTAGAAATGTGCTGACGACGTCTGTCGAAGGAACGATCGCCGTTGGAGCAGATGCGTCCTAGAGTGGAGACCGCGAGAAGGCAAACGAAGGGTAGGACGCCCCCTAGGCAGATGGACCGATGACCTGTAAATGGTCCTGGGACGGACTGGATGCGGAAGGCGGCGGATCGTACGAAATGGCGCACATTGGGAGAGGTCTATGTCCAGCAATGGGCTAATTGATTGATTGATTGGTATAGTCAGCGTCAGAAATATCTTTACTACATTATATCGCAATTTATTTATCAGAATTTACTTTATGTGCATCAAAATTTAGACACCTTTACTAAAAAGACTTAAAGGTAATCTTGTGTTACATACTACTCGTCTCCAAAAAACAAGCACCTCCTTTATGGGGTAATGTATTAATTTCTACAATAAACTTCTCAATGAAATTAGAACATTGTCCATAAATAAATTTAAAACAACTATTAAGGCCTTGTGTAGCATTATAACATTTCAGACTATTTGAATGACAAAAATGCTTGGGATTGAGTCGCTCTAAGTCAACACAAGAAAAAGATTGTACCTCCACGACGATGTTTTTTTAAAAAAAAAAAAAACGATTCCTTCTGAGGTTTCTGGCAGTGTTTCTTAGTAGTTGCCATGTCATGCACTGCACGGTAGGGGAAAAACTAATGACGATTCCAAACAAATTTATAATTTTTATGTAATAAATGATTTTTTATTGAATTACAAAGTCTCAAAATGCTATAAAATCTCTCGCATTACGAGCAAATCAAACTTACCTTGGTATTACGAGCAAATCAAATTAGTTCCTACTGGAGTAGAATAGGGTCACCCCATCTCTTCTTGTGGATGTTGCAGAAGACTGAGGTAGGGCGGTTCTCTATCCGATGGTAAGCATACAGCCCATAAAAAAGTGCCCACTTAACGGCAAAGGTCCGGCCGAAAAACATAGTTGCTGAAATGGGAGTTGTAATTACGTAGTAGGTACGTCATCATCATCATTATATCAGACACACATAATCCACTGTTGAACAAAGGCCTCTCCTATAGACATCCAGTATTACCTACTGGATGTCTATAGGAGAGGCCTATGTGGTGGACTACAATTAATGTGTATGGAATTGAGTGAGGAAATGAGGAATAAAGACCTCGAAATGAATAATTTTGGAATAAAATATATAGCGTGTCTAACAATTCACTTTAACTGCGGTAATTTCCTCGTATGGTGCGTGTTGGGCTTGAATCGTTTAAAACCATATGGTATCTCTTACGTCAGCCTATTATCATCATCATTGTGATAGATCCGGTCACATCCGAAGCCTTCACATCGGAGTCTGGTATCTGTTTAAATATGATGGGGCTTGGTCTTTTTGGCTATAGTGGGCCAAGTTAGGTTTGACACACGGATTCGGCAAAATTTTAATGGCTGAAATAAATTTTCTAACAAAATAATCAGCAATGGTGGTCAGTGCATGGGGTCCAGTTATGCCTTTGATTTTTGATTTGATTTAATGTATTAGACATCATTGGATCAAATGTATGGCATCAAATAATTGTATTGTCAACCGTAGCTCAAAAACTGGTAAAATTTGGAATCTACAGGCCAATTTTGCAAATAGGGTGATAACGAAACTAGATGCTAATAATATCACGTTAAAAATAATGACTTGTGTTGTGAGACCCTTGGACCCTGACATTTTTATTTTATTTTATTTTATTTTTCGAAAAACTTACAGCTAATTATAACAATAGCAAGGTCAATAACATTATGATGGCCAATTAAAAGTTTTCACAGATAGCTAAAAGTACATACATACAGCTAAAGAAACACTCCCACACACCCATACGAGTTAAGTTGAGAAAAAGAGAAAAAGAAAAGGAAGTTCTATTCATTGCCTACAGCAAAATTCGCACAGAATCCTTTTCAATTTTACAGTATTAGTTGTAAACAGATCTATGTCAACGTTCCTGCAAACCATATTAAAGGTACGGTTTACCCCTATTAACCAGTTATCATGGAATCGACTTATTTGTATGCTAAATTAGTATTCCAACAAAAAAATAATCTAAATAGAAACTCAAGAGTCACTTTTCTAAATAATCGATTGTTCAATTGTCATTCAGTATAGTTCACTTTCCATGGCATATGTCTGAATATGGTCTTGACGGCCTTCAACTTTTAAAGTGCGTAATATCCAAACAAGAGATGATTAATGATTCGATAATGTTCTAGAATTTCGTCTCGTGGGATGCTCCGTCTTCTGTCCTATTTATCAGCTATTGTGATACCCTAATGATGAATGACGTGAAGAAAAGAAATGGTAATTAATGTAATTACATTTTTGTATTAATACTTTGATTAATTTTTTATTTTTGTTGGTTTCGCCTTTGACTAACCTATGTATAAAAACAAATCTGAGGTCAATCAACCGACTTTTGTTTGAAATTTTGTAAATGTGATATGACGATATATTATTTTGACACCATCAAAGTAATCTGACGATGGAGACAGAATGAGGGTAGTGAATATCTTGAATGGCTAATAGTAAATTGGGACTGATTTGGTCGACTTTAACGAATCCAATTTAATGATCGTTGATAGATTTTTTTATACTCAATCTGTCAATTGACTGCACCCGGTGTATGGTGAAAAGCCAACTAGGGTGTAGTGATATGGGTTTTCATTCCAAATGCTGACGACCTCAAACTGGTGGTCTCAACCTTGAGGATCTCGATAGAGTACTTACACGCCCCGCTAGAAGAAGTATTTAAACGACAGGCTAAATTGTTATTCTGTGGATTTGGGTGACATCTTCAACAACTTGAAACTATTATGCTTCTAAAAACAGGTGGTTAATTCTAAATCAGTTACTGGCTTATGAATGCTTACAATCCTAAACGTTTCACTCACTTGTTAGTTCTGACATAAGAGAAGAAAATACAGACAAAAATGTATTAACATCATTATTTCTGGTAGCAACTATAATTTCCAACAAAACACAAATTGAATTCAGAACTTTAAACACAGCAGTTGCACTCGTAATCACTTCGCCACTATTGTAGTTCAGGCAAATCCATAAGAAACTACGTCATATAGCGGTATTGTATTATCAAAACTACACCACACACTACACACATTCACAAACCATTTTCCACCCTTTTATCCCATTCCCACTAGATAACACTACACTACGATCATTCATATCTTCTATTATTAAGCCCCCGTACTATAAACCTATAAAACGCGCGGCGTCTACGATTCGCCTACAGTCTTGTTTCCTCGTCCGTACCGCGAGCAGCCATCATGTACAAAGTGATCTTAGTAACACTGTTCCTTAGTTCCACATTCGCGAACGAAGATCTTGGACTCCGATACATTTCTAGAGTTTACCATGACTGCAGCCACTCAGAAGGATTCGTGCCATGTCTTAAAAAGAAGGCTATATTATTCTTCGATAGGGCAGCAAGAATGGAAGTGATACCTTTAGTAAATGGCATCGATGTTGTGAAGACTACTCCTAGTGAAGTATCAGCTATATCTGAAAACGATATAGATGCTGTATTACCAAGGAATTTGGATAAGGATCAGGCGTTAACGCAGATGCTATGGGACAGGGTAGCTTCGTTTGCGAACTCAAGGACGGTGCAGCTGTCGCTACCAAAGATTTCTGGACAGGATTTGAACAAAGGAGTTGAAGAAGGTATGTTTTTTTGTTTGTTTAATTTAACCTTACTGACCTAATTCAAGAACACGAATCATAGAAGCAGATATGGAATTTTTTTAATACTTCTTACCGGTAATTATGTACTCTGCAATCTGATGATTTTGTGAATTATGAGTTTTGAAGTGACCTACTCCGGGTTGGTCGCGATTGCTCCTGTTCTCGATTCCCTCTGAAAATTTTAGTTGAATTAAACGCTATTTTAAAAAGAAAAATGATCGTCGGAAATCAAAACTAACACGTAATAGGTACAAAATAAATTAAATTCCTTTCCCTCGCAATCGAAAGGTTATAGGTTTGAACCCTAATCACCACACAGCCAATGTGGGCCAGTAGTTGAAGCTTCAATACGAGGCCTGATAACTACACCCACTGACAAGATAATCACGACATTGAGATTAAGCTTTGTGAAGTTGATAGAATCGTACTTTTCACATCCTATACGTAATCTTTCTTATTTAAAATCGACTTTAAATAACAGTATGCTTCATTTTCTACGTTTTTAGTACTAAAGCTCTTCATTACCCTCTTTTCCCTTCGTTTGGAAACAAACCTTTTGTGAAAACGTTCATAAGCCACGACTACCACTTTGTATTAGCGATCACATGCTTGCCTGCCTCCTTAGTAGGTAGTACAAAAAATAATTTCAATCGATAGTATCTAAAACAGCTAAGAACTGAAACTTCCGCATATTTGACATCCCTAACGAAAGCATGTGCTGTGATGATAGCAATCATAGTCTTATCACATGCTGTACTTTCTAGTCTCATGCCAACTAGACATGTATAAAACTTACACACAACATCAAAAAGAAAACTTTCCTTAAAAAAGTTTTCATTGAAAACATTTTCAAATGTTTGTCCAGAAGCAACAATGTCAAAAGCTCATAAGTTTTGTAAGTATCGCTTGGATAAACATCATTGTAATCTTATTGGGTGTTTTTCCTTACGAGATTTGAATGTGTGTGGTGTAGGGTGAAACTTTTCACTTGGTTATTATTTAGATACCCATTCACCATCTTATCATAAATCTTAACATAGTTTTCGCAGAGAGATTATTAGTATATATTTATAAAATAAATTATATTGGCCTGTAAGTACCCTAGCATACTGCAGTAGGCTAATGAATTAAGAACGCATAAAGCCAAGATCTGTAAGTTTTCATTATTTCTTTCGAATAATTAGTCGTTGTTGTTTTTAATTATAGGTTAATAAGAAACCAGTGCTTATTTGTGCACTTACAGTTATGGATAGATATAGATTTTATGATTGTGCATGAAAATTATACACCAAAACATCACCAGGTAGTTTACAATGACAAATGTTGTTTTTTTAATCCAGCTCACTTTTTACAAAACCTACACATATTTGATTTAGAATTCGTTTGAAAAGGTTTATGTATTTCCTTGCAAATTTTACCTGATATTTGTGAAATAATTTTGATTGGAAATATTAGATATAATATAGTGCTAAACTGAGATAAACAGCATCATCATCAAATTTAATGAAATGATATCATTATCGCCCAAAAAAAGAAAAGTCGATGGGATGTTTCTCCTTCGATGATAAACATAAACCAAGACAATATGACAACTGCATTATAATATACTAAACTGCCATCTTGCAGTAAACGAGTATAATGGCTGCCTCATAATATAAATGCATGGTGATTGCCATAATAGTGGTCATCTTTGTCACCACTGGACTGATTTCTAATGGCTATTGTAAGTTTTATGTGAAATATGAGTTTTGTGGTGGTGTGACTATTTGATATAAGTAGATCGTTATTGTAACGTTATCTTTCTATATCTTTGTGGTTATTATATTCGTAAGTTACTCTTTCTTGTTAAAATATGTATTTCATTTTGTATTGGCTCAATGAATTTCCACAGGAATCTTAGTGGAATCCTTACCTTTAAGCTGGTAAACACCTTCTGATAGACAGACGAGATTCTGATGTTGGCTTTCCTCTTACGGTCGGTGGTCAGATAAAAGTTCATACCATCATGGGTACTCCCTAGGAACAGTTGCCTTTGAATGTGCAACCGCTGAATAAAATTTCATCTGACCGCTTATAATTCAGCTGTCAATAGTTGATAGGTCAAGACCAAGCCTATCAGCTTATATACCAGTCTCCATCAGTGGTTGTCCGCTAACCACAACTCAAGCAGACAGATCAAATGGCAATCGCTCCCGATGTAGTAAAAAAAAGTAAGCCACGTGATATTGAAGTGAACCCTGGACTTCAAGGTGAAGGAATCAAATACGACCGGAACTAAAGCAGAGATGACGAATGATATAAAGTTTACGATAGTAAATAGATAATTATGTAAAACGAAAGTTAAATATATTAAGAACCGATCACAATGACTTCAACTTTGAAAAGCGCTCTTTCATATTCGCAAGTACTTAACGCACAATAGCCTTAAATACAACGTAATGATTCAACGATTGCGTTAATCCTCATCAAAGTAGAAATTTGACAAGATGCTTCAGAAACACGATTCGTCTTTTCTATTGTCACTCGTTTAGATTAGAGAGACTTTCTTTTTCCGCATGATCTTCAATCGTATTTTTATAATTATTCTCTTCTCAGTTATATAACATAACTATAACCCGTGGCACTGTCGGTGTGAACTATTGATACCGTCAGTCATTGAAATCCACAAGGTACTCGTCATTTGAGTGCCAATATCAATCTCTAAGCTTAGCACTTTGAAGCCCAGCGTTCACTGTCCTACTTCTCCTTATCCGATTGATTACTTAATTTTTTCACATGAGCTGTTTGAACCCAAATCTGCCTCAACTCGGTTCACACTCAATTAAATTTTCATTAATGTTCAGGAAATGAAGAAAATGATAAATATTAAAATAATTTGATGATTGATTTATTTTTCTATTTCCTTAACTTACTATCGCGTGGGCAATTACATTTCTTTTAACGTAAGTATATTTATAAGTAGGAAGTACTTATAGCATTTCATGAAGTTTAAATAAGTAATAAGGTATTGCATACATAATGCTGGTAGCAATCGATGCAATACGATAATGGCAACAGATGTAAAAAATCAAGCTTCGATTATGTTAATGTTTGATGATGATGTTACTATAATGATTTTAATGAAGCGTGAGTTCATTAGAGAGTGGTAAAGGCTTGACTCTCTTAATAAATTACCTTCTACAAAGATGTTGTGGTTTGCACCTAGTACGGCGAGCCTACCTTTTAATAGATTTTAATTCAATAATCGGATAGAGAAATGGTATCATCAGAGTTTTCATACAGGACTTTTAAAGATTTAAATACCAGGTGTAAGGACTTACAGCACAAACAATAAATTTGAAAATATTAGTGCATTTCAGTTTTTCTAATTATAAAGCTTGAAAAGTGTCATAAAAGAAGTTTGAAGTATTACTACACACATAACAGATCAGTAAGTATCTGATTAGGGAACAGCTATACTGATCTAAGCACGGGTGGGCTGCTCAAGGAACAGCACTCTGTCATTTAATATTTGTTTCGTTATGAGAGTGTCAAAGGCGTAACTTTTGTGGCATCTTAGTAATTTACCTTTTACAATGTTGTTGTGGTTTTTTCAAGCGACTACAATATAGGGTTCTTATAGAAGGGCAATGGAAGCTTCCTAGAGGTTCGGTAGCACGAGTGTGATGTTCCTGGTATTGCATACGTCCATAGGCCAGGGTAACCACTTTTCATCTGGTGGGCCCTGTGCTAGTCTGCCATCTGAGTGGCCAAACGAACTCTGTAAAAGGCAAGACTTATTCATTCACAGGTGCATCTATTAAATTTAATGAACTTATGTATAAAAAGGATGCCTTAAGGAATGATTCCGAAGCCAGCATACGACAACTGCAGACGCATGTAGCAGATTCATTACATACATTACTTGTTAAACTTCAACACTGATAAAGGGATCCATTAAGAAGCCGCAATGAATTACGCATATATGCTACATCAAATTTTTTGACATAATTTAACTAAATAAAATTATCTAACAAAACAACCTAACAATTCCAGGACGAGGCAAGATGAAGAAGATGATGGGCATGATGATGATGGGAGGGGCAATGAAGATGGCGGCCATGATCCCTCTCGCTATTGGATTCCTATTTGTTTTGGCTGGAAAAGCTCTCATAGTATCAAAGGTAAGCAAAAGATACTTCACAATAAAGAATCTTTTTTAGATTTGATCCACTTTAATGGTAATTGTATTGATTGTAAAACTTCATCGATAGCTTAAAGGTTAAGGAGTCGGTCTTATGATCAAGAGATCCCAAGTTCGAATCTTGGCCATTACACTTCCGACATGAACCCACTCTCAACAAACAATTAAGTTTAGTTGGAGGTGTTAACAGGAATATTAGTAACTTCAATTAGTAGTGCTCATAAAAAAACTAATACAGATTTAAAAATACGTAAAACATCTTAAATAATTAGATAGATAGAAAGACAACTCTTTAATGTACACCATTAGATTACAAGAGATAATTCTCCAGTTATAAGTTCAAATCTTTATAAATATAAAAATGAATCGCCGAAATGTATATACGGGCATGACTCTCGAAAAACTGCACCAAATAAGATGATTATTTTTGTTTTGAGTTCGTTATTGTAAGAAAAAGGTTTAGATAAATGGTATAATTGCACTAGAAATAAAAGAGTTGTCTAGACAGAAAGTGAATTTGTAACTTTATGATGGGAATATGGCGGATGAATGCAAAAGTCGTTTTAAATCTTATCACGAACAATAACTTCTTAGTTTGTAAATATTTCTTGAAACACATGAGAGAAAGTATAGGTACCATAATTTTCTACTTATTAACAGTAAACTCCATATTTAATACATGATATGTAGTCATTGAACACTTAAAAATGCTGATTCTTGTAATTAACTTGAATACAGGAGTAGCTTGTTTCTATTATCATAATATAAATTATTATGCTTTCTTTTACACTCTTAGGATTTGGTTTATTATAGTCATTATGGCTACTTAACATTCTTAAAACAATTTAAACATCTCATCTGGTCTAATCTTCATGCTAGATGGATGTTTATTAGCTTTTTATCTCCGAGTTGATTGATGCAGATATCAGCTTACCAGTTGTTTCTTTTCTTATATACTTGCTGAGCTGTCTGCTCTTGGTGTATCTGATCTGCCTTTTGTATAAAACAATAGGTTATGATCTCTATGATTTCATTACATATTTCATGATAATATGATATTTAGTGTTCTAGCTTTTAATTTTGGTATTCGTATCGATTTTGATTTGACGAGACTTGAACTTGGGGGGAATGCTTAAATCAAATGAACTACGTGGAAAATGGACACGTCTAAGACATTGAAAATTCTAATAAGCAACCGTCTTGGGGCGGCTTACTCTCACTCTTTCCAATCGAAATTGATAGGAATAGTTACTGTACTTAATAGCTTTAAATTAATAAATTGATACTCCTAAACTTTTCTGAAGAACTAAAATCTCCCTATTGATATGTACTGAAAGGTCCTCACTTTAATAAGTGACAGTAACTAGGGTAAGTTATTATTAGTTATCTTGACATCAAAGAAGTTCATTCACACACATCTCTTTAGGATAGTTTAAAAGAAGCTGTATATTAATCATAGAGTATATAGTAAGTAGGTTCGTGGAACTCCCACGTCATTCAAGCAACAATAGTATGGGAAAAAGAAACTATTAATAATTATCTTAATTATTCTGCAGAAGAAATGTCTTTCTGAAAAAGTTTGATGAGATATGGGGTACTAGATAATTAGGTAGTACTAACAAACTAGCTATTGCCTGCAATTCCCCCGCGTGTGTATCGGTAATAGAGACTAAACGTAGCTTATGTCCTTGCCTAAGATTGACTGGCTCTACACAATCAGTGTACAAAATCTCACTAAATCGGTTTAGTGCTTTAGGTGTGATCGTACTTTAGCAATAGCACTTGCTGTTTATGAGAAAATTGAGGAAAACAAATATATTTGACCTTTGACCTTGAATAAAAAAATGCCTAATTCAATCGATAGGGACTTTAGATATTTCTTTTACAATAATGAATTTAAGAACCACACAAATTTTCAGTTCTATGCAAATTTATGCAAGCTTACCATTTAATTTCGTAAATTTTGACTGGATTATATAAAAATGTGGGCGGGAATTTCTTAGATTATATATATTTATACGTAAAGCGAAAACTTTGTTCAATCGATCAATCAATTAGCTCACTGCAGTCTCCACTGCTGGACACATGCCTCTCCCAATGTGCGCCATTTCGTACGATCCTCCGCCTTCCGCATCCAGTCCGTCCCAAAACTTTGTTGCTGTTTAAAAATTTGAAAATTGGGTTGATGTACTAATTTGAAATTTGACATAGTTAAAATATAATTTGAAAGAACGATACAAAATTATTTGATTTATGATACAATCCATATAAAGCACATATAGGACTCGAGGCTAAGTAGTTACCAAGTAGTTATCACATTGCACGGTTAATCGACACTAGCCAGGTAGACCATAGGATGGGTGACCATTTTAAAAACATTAAGACCCCATCGTCAGTCCCAGTTGCTATAACGGAATAGTGATCAAAAATGACAACAAGTCCCGCAGATTTCCATACATTATTTGACGACCAAAATTACGGGCTCTAAGGGATGGTACTGGGTTTCAAAGTATGACACGGCCGAAGCCAGGGTCAGTCGGCCAATGTAGAACCTTTAACGAAAGTTTTTGAATCAGATAGGACACGACGGTATTTCCGTCCGATTGAGAAAGTACCTCCGTCCTACAGAATATCGCGGTCGTAATAACCTGGTGTTGTGTTCCCGGCGATGAGTAGGGTACCCAGAGCTCACTGGAGAGCTTTTGTGCTGTCAGTGGGAAGACTATTCCTAAAGGTTATTCTTGCTTTGTCTTCTACACTGGCGGCACAGAAACGCTCTGTGTTTACAGGGTGGTCAGCATGAGTGTGACTCCCTTGGTGTTACACACGTCCATAGGCCACGGTAACTACTTTCTATCAGGTGGACGTTTCATCTTGTCTGCCACCTCAGATGTATTAAAAAAAAAGTATTCTGACCAGTCCACGGGTCCCTACTAATAATATTTACTCCACGTGCAATTATAATTTACTTTTTTTGTCTTCAATGAAATCACTGGACATCTGATACCCAAAAAACATGTATCAACCTTTGATAATGCCGTAAGGCGAAACCGGTCAGGAAATCAATAAATAATGTGGAACAGTACAAGTGATTTCATTGAAGATGTGTAGCAAGTTCCACCAAGTGCCATCAATCAACAGTATAAGCACTTTTTTTGTCGTATGAGACCTCTTTGGCAAGGGTCAAGACTCAGTAATTATCATAACTTTCTTTATAAAACTTCGTGATAGTTTCTAAAAGCGAATTTGCCATGACATACGTACTGCCTGCTGTCTTAAAACTAATTACATATTAAATTAATTGAGATAGGTAGTTTAAATTTGAACGTGTGAAGAAAGTAATGACAGGCGTCAGCTTAGTGGTTTTCAACGGACTTACGACTCTGTCAACCCACCTCGGCTTTGCCCGTGGCATGCTTAAAAAATACTGTTTTTCAATCAATAATCACCCCATTAACAGCGCAATTTAATTAATTTTCAAAGAACGTGTGGCAATCTGCAGGACACTATTTGTCGGTAGTGTAATGGGTATTAAAAAATACCTTTTACACCACCAGTGCTGCTGCAGCTCTTTGGTAGTGTAATGGGTATTAAAAAATACCCTTGACACCACCGGTGGTGCAAGACGGTGGTGTCAAGGGTCCAAAAGGGATTTCTTGACATCTAGGTATGATTACTGTACCCCTAGCACAAACGACTATCGTAATCGTATCGTTCACGTGTTGAGAAATCGGAGCATTGTGATTGGCCACCTGCCTACTGTGAACCTGGATATAGGTGAAGCCAGCCACTACATACTACAAACTTACATTTACGAGGGGTACTTGCTTCGCTGTCTTAAGTAGAAGGGTTATAACATATAGCCTTGCCCTAACCTTCCTCAATAAATTGACTATCAAACACAAATATATATTTTACAATTCGAACCAGCAGCTCCTGAAATTTGCACGCTTTGTAATAAGTACTAGCATTAATGTTATATAAAGAAATGTTTATAAGTAACAGTAAGCTCTATTTCCTTCTTAATCAGCCACAATTCTAAGAATCTCTCAAATGCTAGGAGACCCTGTGACATACATACAAAATGATAGTTCATTGTGGCTGTGAGCTGCAGGCTACGTTATTACTTAGGGCGCGATGATAGTCCTACTGCGGTTGTCTAGATACCAGTTATGTAACGTATGCAAAACAAAAGATACGTTTCGTGGTAGGTTTTATTTTTGTTTTGTAAAAATCTGTGAGGCGAACAAGTAAAACAATCAATCGCAGGTACAGGAAAATTTAAAAATAAACCCTGTAAGTATGTGCCTACATAATATTGAATTTTATTTTGCAATGGTGTATTTTTTTTCTACACGGATATTCTTTAAAATAATTTATTGACAGCCTCTGTTACATAGCGGTAGTGAGTATTTGCATTGGTCTGATCCTGCCTCGGAGAGCACGTTAAGCCCTCGGTCTTGATTGCCATACGAACATCTATGATAGTCTTTACGGGTAGTTGGAGCCCTAAAAAGTTCAACAAGTGGTCTAGCTGCAATGCTTCGATATCGCCATAGGATTGAGGAGGTCACATAGCAATCGCTTCACAGAAAAGACGGTAGGACACCATGGTATTTCCGTCCAATTGAGCAGTCCGACTGGAGAAGTACCTCCGCCCCACAGAATAACGCGGTCATAATAACCTCATGTTGTGTTCCCGGAGGTGAGTATGGTAGCTAGAGCTCACTGGAGAGCTTTTGTGCTGTCAGTGGGAAGAACAAAGGCTTGTCCTGCTTTATCTTCTACAACGACGGTGGGCCGTGTGCTTGTCTGCCACCTAAGTGGTATAAAAAAAGGATATATCGAAGTTCTGCCAAATTCGCAGTTAGACTGGTAAAGCGGATCCTAGACTCCAAGTTGAATACTTTGGATGTAACTGGGATTAACGCTAGGATGAAGAGAAGAGTTTCTTCACAATCATCCTTGCGTCCGAGGAGTTCGGAATATAATCGTGTTTCTATGCCAAGCGCTCAGATGAAATACCACTAGGCGCTCACCTATCAAAATTGGAACCTTAGCTAAGCGCACTGATGGTTACCGAACAGTGTGGGCACTTGACAACGAGTGCTTCTAAATATGAGAACATAATTTATAGAATTCATGTTCACTGCAAGGTGAAGGGCATTACGTGCCTTATATTTTGGTGAGAAAAGTGCTTTTGGTTACGTTAGACTTGATGCAAGCAGGTTACCCAATAAAGCATTTCCCTTGAACCCCGACTGACCTTGGGCCATCTATGGTTCTGGGATAGCCTCCTTCAGTACAGAAGGCATGGTGTCACGATTTTACACCGAATAGGGCAGGGCATGAGTCGGCCAGCTGCACCAGCTTGCTTCTGCTGGGTTGAGAGGCAACTACACTACCTGCCAAATGAGTCTAATAAAAACTACAAACAGCGATGCATCTTGCCTAAATTAAACTTGGTACTATTTTAAAGCATGGTGTTTGACGATCTTATGTTCTAAGACTTTGACACAAGTGACAGTTTTCTAAGTCTAGTTAATAATAATAGATTTTCAATTGTAGGTTCTACCCTATAAGTTGCATATTCCAAAATTTCCACTGTCTTTTGTTCTGACGCTACTACCAACATTCCGTGATTGTTAGAAAGGTACATTATACAATTTCTAGTACATCAGAGTCACGATCTTAATATATTTCTGCTCACTTCACATATTTTGCATGCAATTATACATCAAGTCAACCATTTTATGTTTCATTAGCGTGAAAGTGTAGTACATTAGAGTAAACTAACTCATTTAATTTTACACTTTGACACATAAATGAATAAATTTGACAATTCGTACGTATATAATTCTCACAGACATTTAAAGAAATGAAATTTTCTGTTCGAATTCAAGAAGGGTTTTTCATGGTTTCAGTTGACAGTCCTGGTATTGCGCATGTCCATAGGCCACGGTAACCACTTGCCATCAGGTGGTCTGTGTGCTGGTGTATCACCTAAGGGGTATAGAAAGAGCCACCTAGTAAATCCTAATTCTGAACCTACATCTGGGGTTTTTCATATTTTTGTGGGTTGAATTTAAAGATAAACATAAACCGGTGAAATGTCGGTGCTAGCACCTCTGCCTACCCCTTCGGGGATAAAGGCGTGAGTTTATGTTATGTTATGAATTAAAGATTCTATGAAGACCCTATGAGAGAAAACAATAGGCTTAATAGCATTGTGAGTGACATTGTGCATTTAAATAACCGTTGTTAAACCAGATCAGTGGAAAGAGTTATATCCCTAGTGACCTTTCAAGAATTTAGACTGATTATGATGATGACAGATTTTTTATCATTCATGGCCAAGATAAGCTGTTACGTATTTTAATGGTCAGTACAGAAGTATTACACCTTTCTCTCTCTCTCAACTCAATCTCCCTACCAAAGTCTTTAATATCTCCCTTCAAAATCCCTTTTGTACATCATAAAGGAAGCCATAATCAAAGCAAAAAAAGAATAAATATAAAGTTTTTTGTAAGATCAAGATAGCATCTACGAGTACTTTGTAAACGGGAAGGTTAGACAATCAGGAAAATCTGTTTCATTCCACATTCACACGCTGGTCCTATTTCTAAAATGAGTTTAGATATACCCGGCACGTAATGTACTCGTAACATATAAGCCAGTCGGTTTACTTTTCCATGCATATGCACAAAAACTATGATACAATCGATTAGGCTCACATCATTGTAGCATGTGATCTATGTCAAGAATCAGTGTCGAGCCATTGGGGTCATGATACACTCATCTAGGAAGAAGTGGTTATTAGTTCGGAAGTAAAAGACGATAAACATGACAGTTGATGTGAAGATTCCAAGAAACTATTAGTACCATCATAGTATAACTTCAGAATTTATAATAGTAGGCAGTTCATATCTCTTGAGAAATCAAATTGAGTTGACGTTGACGTCTCACCATTGACAATATAATTCTACCAAAATAAATTTATTTTATCTTCATCACCATCGTTCACTTCACGCCTATTTTCTTCTGATTTAGGTTAGGAGACAACAGCCTGCCAATTGCTTCTATTCTTACATACTTCAAAAGCTTTCTTTGCTTTCATTAATCCTTTCATGCACGAGCCGGTTTCGAGTACTTCTGACCTGTCTTTCTTTCAATACCTTACCAGTTTGGCTGGTGTATGTATCGCAAGAGGCCTGCCCAGTCATCTGTGACAAATCATCCTTACCTACCTGATGTGTCATTCGCTCCGTTCTCATTCGTTCTATCTACGTGCCTTGACATACCATTTTCAATACTCGTTACATTATTCTCTTTCAAGCTATTTAATCAGAATTACTTATTACTATTAGTGCTGATAATAGTGATTAAACTCAATACCTAGCAGGCACCCTTGCAGCCTCGTTATCGCCGCACTACCAAAACTGCTATCCATACCAAGGTTGCCTGAAAGAAATCAATTTCAGTGTTAAGGCCGCCGATTGTACGAGTACATTAAACTATATACGTGTCCTACTGTAAATCTATTTGTATCTATTTATCTATCTATATTTTTCACACGCTTTTATACATCTCAATCAAGAAACATTCATGACTTATCTTTGCTACCTACACATGCTATCATCGTAATCATTGCACATTTAAGTTTTTCACAGCTAACTAAAGCAAACTTTTCTCTCGATAAGTAATTGAGTCCACAACCTACATTCGCATCTTACGCACCTAGTTTGCGATCATCATTATCAAGATCATCATCATCAGCTCACTGACTTGTCACTTTCAAGCTTCGTTGACCTTTAGATGCGTTGGCTTATAATGCGTGTTATATAAAATAGGGTCACCTACGCGACGCTACGCAGGAGCGCGGGTGCGATCCCCGCTCAGTTTAAATATTTGAATGCATGGTTAAGGGTGTTTGCATTGGTCTGGTCGTGCCTTGGAGAGCACGTTACCCCGCTATAGAAACATCGTTACCGGTAGTTGGAGCCTTAAAAAGCTCAACAACTGGTCTAACTGCAATGCTTCGTTATCGCCAATGAGTTGTGGAATTCAGATAGCAGTCGCTTCTTGGAAAATTTCTAAGTTCAGTCAAACCTTCAGTTAGACTGAAAAAACAGACGCCAGTCCTGATCCAATAGTAGCTTAACTTGAAGCGTCTAGATTAGTGGTTATGGAGTCCTCTTAATGATCGCGAGGAGCTGGGTTAGAGTCCTGGCTATTACACTATGTACGTGAACCCACTTCTAACCCTACCAATTAAGCTTTGCTGGAGAGGTTATAGAAAATACTAGTAATTTTAATTTCCTTTTGGCTTTTAAGTAATTTTTGTTACCAATATTCTTTAAAAAAAACCAGCATAATTGACGAGTACATTATTGCGATGCATAAATATACCTATATTGCGTTGGCCCCAAGCAATAGGTACAAGGTCAAGCGATGCACCATTTTTGTCATTGAGATGCTTCTAATTTAAGTATCTTCACACCGATAATACACGAGACACACCTAGATCAATGCAAATAGTTTTTTTTTTTTTACTTTGACCGAATATCATAATCAATCAATTGGGACGGTAGCTTAATGGTTAAGGAGTCGGCCTTACGATTGAGAGGTCCCGGATTCGAATCCTGGCCATTACACTATCGACGTGAACCCACTTCAAGCACAAGCAATTAAGCTTAGTTTTGGGGTTAGAGGGAATATTAGTAATTTCGTTAATATCGGTTGCTAATATATTTTTTCAAAAGAAAAAAGCAATTAGTCTTTCGCAGACCCCTGCTGGAGATAGCACATACCTCTCATAGTATTTGGTTTTATATCGAGTGATATCGTCTGCATATTCACCCGCAGTGATATCGTCTGCATATTCACCCGTTAATTGCCTCTTACGACACCCTTCGGATGACATCGAGTGATAATACTTATATTATTCTTTCGACGTCACTACACGGATCTACTTTCTCAAAATAATCATTCTATTGCATGATAACTTTGGATTATTAGTTTGCATAAATTTGCATCTCTGTTAAGGGTTCACGGGCATGCATATATCTCATTATAGAAAATTGGACTAACCTACTGCAGTCATAGAACGGCCTCTGCCATACATAGCACAGCATTATTTGTACTGAACGCACTTATATAACAACATAGAGCCTCATATCCCTAGCCTAGATTAAAGCCTAGACTAGAACATCTAAACCATCAAATGATAAACTTGTACGACGACGCGGAAATTGTTGCAGTTAACAGGGAAATGTTTCGAAAACCTAGTTACGGTGTTATTCTAATTAGCAGGAAAAGCCATTAATACAGGCATGAACGAAAAGAATGTATTATACTAGGTTATTCTGTAGATCTGAACCAGTTGGAGTTGGCTGTCCTATATAGCTGCGATGACCTTCTAACCTCTTTAACCAAGATGGTAAGATAGACTTGTCGGACTTTTGTGGATTCCAACGACCCGTAACGACTGCCATGGATGTTCCATGCTCACTGGAGAGTTTTTGTGCTGTCAGTGGGTAGACCTAAGGCTTGTCCTGCTTTATCTTCTACACTGACGGCACAGAAACTCCCTATTCTTACAAGGTCGACAGCGCGAGCGTGACGCCCCTGGTGTTGCACACGTCCATAGGCCACGGTAACCATTTTCCATCAGGTGGGCTGTGTGCTTGTCTGCCACCTTAGAGAGATAAAAAAAAAAGTTCGTATGACAACCAGGACCGACAGTACTAATGTGCTTTCTGAGACACGACCAGATCAATGTAAATAGCCATATTCATACATCCAAATATGTGCACTGAAAGAGAATCGAACCCTCGCCCCTTGTATAGCAATCGCGTTTACTACCACTACGCCACAGAGGCTGTCAAACTTTTGTTAGACCGAAACCTTTATAGCGTTTTAGGATTGACAGCTGGTTTCATTCATCCAAATACTTTCAAACAACAATCGTGTCTTATTTTCAATACAAGCGCCTAAAGGGACACTTACACTATTACCAAGTGAAACTATTTGACATAAGAAAGATGGGTTCGCGTAGAAAGTCTATTTAGCAGGGTCAGGCGGGTCACGGGTGAGAAGAAAGCATACATAGTTCATGTGATTATATAGCTTTGCGTGCGCGCCGGTGTGTCGCGGGAATTGTGGGAACTTTGACATTGACTGACGTTTGACAGTAATTGGCGAATATTAATAACAATAGTTTTGCTGTAATTCCATTGTTTTGTTTTTTATTTACTTTTTAATTTTTTGTTGGTATTGTTTTAGTAGGTGCCCTCGAAAGTTACTGAACATTGATCAAGCAGGGTTCACATTTGAGTCCTCATATTGTTATCCCTTTTTTTCTACCTAGTATGTACCGTGTTAGTTCCAGGGGGAATAGAGTGACACGTTAGTTCCCGGTGGAGTATAGGGCCACCCCTCATCCCGTGAGTGTCGTAGAATGCGACTAAGGGACAGGGGTGTTCTTCATCCAGAAGTTAATATAAGTATAACCTGTGACTAAGTGCCCACCTGATGCAATGAGCTCGCCACCTATTATAAGGGATTGAAAATCAGTGTGTAAAAGTGTGTCAGTACACTAAATGGGGGTTAATCAATCAATCAATTAGCCCACTGCAGTACACTCCCAACGTGTGCCATTTCGTACGATCGTCTGCCTTGCGGGAAATGGGGGTGTACTTATAAAATATATAAAGTTATTTATGACTATTATTTTACATTTTTGATTGATATGCCTTGGTCTCTCGTTTTTGATAAACATTGAACTGATAAAGAAATAGGTCGGCCTTTTGTACACAAACCGTTGCGTGTTTATTCATGAATTTATTTCCATTGTTGTTGAGTTTGATGTGATTCGTAAAATGCCTACTTAAGGCTTTGAGTTAGTTTTATTGAAAAGAATTTTATATTCTACACGCTTGAAACTTCCAGAAGAAGAGAAAGGGTAGGCAGAGGTGTTTTAACACCCACATTTCGCCATGATTTTCGGTACCACGTAATTGGGTGCGAGTGGGTGCTTTGACATAGACTGTTTGTTTATTGCCTGATGGAGAAAAGCCCTCCCTTTGTGACTATATACGACACCCAAGTGATGAGTTGGCCCTATTTTACCCTACTGTAAACCAAAACGGCTATTTTAAATTATCACATAGACAAACAGGCTAGATTATAAGGGTGGCCCCACTCCAAAACATTTTTTTTTACCAACCCTCTTTTATTAATAGCGGCATTTTTTGCCATGTCAGCTAGTCTAAATAATAATATTATCTGAATCAACACTAAACTATCTAATTGTTTACTAGATATAAACGAACAATATGTTTGTTTGTTGATGCTAATCAGTATTCACCGGCCAAGTGAGAGGAAGGCCCGCGAGCCAAGGGTTCCGTAAGCTTTTACCTGCCCTGAGGTAGCACACGAGGGTATTTCCTTCCAATTGAGCAGTCCGACTGGAGAAGTACCTCCGCCCTACAGAATACCGCGGCCATAATAACTTCGCGTTATGTTCCCGGCGGTGAGTAGGGTAGCCAGAGCTCACTGGAGAGTTTTTGTCCTGTCAGTTGGAAGACCTTTGGCTTGTCCTGCTTTATCTTTTACACTGACGGCACAGAAACTTTCTGTTCTAACAGGGTCGGCCGCGCAAGTGTGACGACCCTGGTGCTGCACTCATCCATAAGCCACGGTAACCACTTTCGATCAGGTGGGCCGTGTGCTTGTCTGCCACCTAAGTAGTATATAAAAAAAGCAATTTGTCCCCTAAGGTGAATGGCTTCTTATTAGTGAGCTTATGAAACAACGTAACGATATTTCGTCGTAAGGCCTTGGGAATATGAGGAAGAAAGCGTGCCGAGTCCCAATCGTGAATATATTTCCCTTCACTGAGATTTAAACGACAGGTGGGTTCGTGAATAGGTAATTTTGTTATTGGTTGACAATATTTGGGTGATAAATGGAGTAGAATTCAGTCTTTCATAATAACAGCCCCCCTATATAAGTGACAATTCTTTGGCCGGCGTATCCATACTAATGTTATAAATTTGAAAGTGTTTGGGTGTGTTTGTTTGTCTTTCACGCTTAAACTAATGAACCGATTTTGATGAAATTTGGTATAAGGGTAGATTGGATCTTGGGAAAGGACATAGGCTATATTTTGTTTCGATAACCGACATTCAAGCGGGCGCAGCCGCGGGCAAAAGTTAATATTAACATAATTATATATAAAACAACGAATCATCTCTTATGATTGATTTGGCACACACACCCGAGGCGCCTTCATATTTGGTCGCGATGACCGATATCCACGCGGGCAGAGCACGGGAAAAAGCTAGTTGTAGAATAAAATGACGAATGTATGGGATTGATACGTGATTTGTAGTTTATGACTTATGTTTTCAACAATACGCCGGTCTGAACTCCGGTGAACTGTCAGCTGTTCCCTCAACTATGCTACTTAAATGATTATATTCAGACTATAATACAATAATTGGTTGTAAATAGGCAAAAAAATACTAAGTTTCCTGCCGGAGTCCTCTCAGGCCAGGACCACGTTTCAAGCCGGTGGTACTTTTTTAAACACTTTTTCAATATTTTTAATTTTTAGCGTTTAGTAAGTGCTATTTTAATGACATAACACTGATTAAATGATTGCTCACTTTGACTTCCACTAAGTTAAAGTATATTGTTCTCATAGCGATAAGTTTGTACCTTAGAGGCCAAGGTTCCCTAACAGATTTTTTGGTAAAATGTTGCTTTTTCGGGAACGACTGCAGTCTAAACTCCCAATTGCAAGAGTTCGTCTGGTATCTAAAATTACACCTCTGGCAAGGCGATTATGATGATTTTGATTTTTAAAAGCTAAAGCAATTAGATACTTAAATTAGTTAGTGTATTTTGACATTTAACTGTATAGACATAACTACAAAAAGTGAATGGTCAGGTTGTGCAGATTGTGGTCTAGAATGTCACTCAGCTGACTTCTTATAACTGAGGTAAAATTGTATAGACAAGCTGACTGATAACCTGTCAAAATCATCAATGTGTGTACAATCTTTTCCCAGATAAATCGATGCTCAGCTGAATGGCATTCTAGAAAACGGGCTAGAGTTTTTATTCCATACAGACGGTCTAGCAGTATAAGTTTAGAATTTTGAAAATGGAATCAATCTGAACAAGATCACTTGTATGTAGTAGACTATAAAATACAACCAAAATATGTTATTATTTAAGCTTAATAATAATTAATATAAATACCATTATTACATTACATTATTAATCAAAAAACCAAAATTCGTAATCTCGTCATACCTGCTATGATGAAAAAGATTATTCTTTACTTAATAATCTAAAATAATTCTTAACGCTAATACCTTTTAAGTTCTAATTTAATTGTCACAGAAATAGAATGCTTGTACAAAAGTTTCAAAGTGAATTTCAAATTTATTTCTATTAAAATAGTGTTTGATTTCATTTGTATTCAAATAGGAAAGAATTTAATATGCCATACGTCACCGACCTTCGGTTTACCATTCTAGAACAATGTGCTCTGGCTGCACGCATTGTAATGTAGCCAGTATTGCCACTCTTGGACATTTTGCTTGAATTAGAGGTAAATAAAAGAAATGAACGATATTTTTACAGTTACAAACTTATTCATCATCATCATCATCATCTACTTGCCCTGGTTCCAATTATTTGGGGTCGGCGCAACATTCTCCTCCATAAATTCCTATCAGATGTCATTTCCTCAGTTACTCCCTTCTTTGCCATATCATCTTACAAGCAATACATCCATCTTTTATTGGCCTTACCTCTACTCCTAAAGCCCTCTATATTCTTCTTATTATACACTCAATAACTGCGAAGAAATAGAGCTGAAATATTTAAAAAGTAATGATGAAATTAAAAATTATTGACCGATAAAATGTCCCAGTAAATTATATAATCACGAATAGTAAATAAAATAGTTCCCTAACAAACGATTTAAATGCTAATGATACGCTAGGTAAATTCTAATTTGAATACTGGCAATAAACTTCAGCCACCAACAGTCATCTCATCGAAGCGGTTCGCATCGCCCGCCTCAATTCAAATTCGGTTCACATTCGAAGTCAAAGCTAACTGAAGCTGCAAGTCAAAGTCAAAATTATTTACCGTCGTTCCAAGTAAATCTCGTGCGGCTCGTGATATTTCTAGCCGTTCGCGATTTATTTCTATCGATAGTGAATTACCATCTCGTGATATTTATGACCTACTAATATTTACATGTGGTAACGTATATCTGTAGTGTTCTGTTTTTAAATATGTGTGATAGTGTTCAATATAGTTAATAGTACGAGTACCGAAGAGTATTTTAAGAGTAGTGTGACTTGACTTTGTAGTGAATAAGGAAGAAATCGATAAAAACACAACAGTTGATGGGCGCTTTATGCGTCGACCTTATAACCTTCTCATTTTTTGTAGTTGGTTAAGAATTATGAAAAGGTGTATTGAAGTGTTTTGAACACCTGGAATGTATGAGTACCTACCAACTGAATAAAATAGTTGATTAAATTTTTAAGTGCGCAAGTTAGGATCTGTCTTGAAAATTATTCACCAGGTAAATTAATGATAAATATTTAAGAAGCAGGGCAATGGCGTGAACTCGCGTAACACGATTCGTACCGGCTCCGGCTGCGTTACTTTTGCATAATTACGTTACCGGAACAATTATTATGTAATGCTTAAAATTACATTATTATGAATTCTAGCTTTACTGGTAGATCGATGCTTTGAAAATTTTAAGTCTCCATGATGCAGCTTGGAAAGGAAGGAGGAAGTATGAAAGGCCTGAAAGGTAGTCGTGAGGTTTGTTAGTACCGAAGTGGATTACAGGCTTGTATTCATACATGGTGATCCTAAAAACAGCCCAACCAGTTTCAATGACATTTTTAGAATGTTGGTTTTAAAAGTTCTGTCCCAGTTGTATGTGTAATACAATTTTCAAAAGTTCATTGCAACATCACATCAGCGAGATAAGTGTATTTGCCTCATAAAGATTTATAGGAGAATGATAACAAACTCACTGCTAACCCGCACACAGAAGAGACTCTGAAGCAGGCTTTCCTCTCATCATTAGGGGATCAGAAAGCAGTCGCTCCCGCAAAAGTTAAGATGAGGCAAAAGGCCTATAAGAAGACCCCGGTTTCTCAAGTACTAGCCTTGGATACAATCGGAACTAACGCTGTAATGTATGTCCCGCCTTAGCCCGATCCCTCCTTGGTGGTATTGGGGAAGTACCATCCTGTTGTGATCTCCTAGTAATATTTGCTAGACTTCCCTACCTACCTCCTCCACTGTATCACCTCAAGCGTGTCACGTCCGCAGGCTCTTTGTGCAAATCATATAGGTTCCCTCTCCTTTCCTGCACAGGACACCACGTGCAGGGCTTAGATGTCACTCGCATATGGTGCAGAATATTCCTTCAAGAGCCAAGCGGTTCAGTGACTCTTTTCTTTGTCGCACCATTAAGACCTGGAACTCCTTGCCAGCTCACGTGTTTCCTTTTTCCTATAGTCCCGGGTCGTCAAGCTGAGTGCCACCATTGTTAACATGATACGTGTTTGTAATAATGACTCCAAACTTGATGTCCTCTATGGGGAAAATCTCATAACAGGAGTTGCAATTGAGACATATTGTCTTCTTCTTCTTCTTCTTCCTGCTGAAAAATCATCGCATTTCAACAATGTTTACTAAAATAAACATGTTTGTTAATTTACTGTTGGTGAGACACTGGTATAATCGATAAAGAATTTATTGCCGTTCATTGTTATAGAATCATTGATTTCTAATTATGTCCATTTGAGAAATGTCAAACATTCTTTGAATGTCAGATGTTATGTTTTTAATTAAATCCCTCAGTTGAAGGACATCGCTTCTAAGTTTTAATTTAAAATGGTATGTTCATAAAATAACGGTCATCGATAAAATTTTACGATTTTGTTCAGTTCACTTGATTGCCTTGCCCTCATTTTCAGATTCAATCGCGACTAACAATCGCGATTGAATCTGAAAATGAGGAATGAATTTTAGTTGGGAGGGTTACCACGAAACATGCACGAAAGTCGTAAGAATTACGCAGTGTTAAGTTACTTCGAATAAAGAAATTTGAAAGAAACTGTCGCGTCCCATCTTCTATGTGAGATAAATGCGTACGTGAGATAGTACGTTACACAATATTATCAAAATCATCCTAGCGTAAGTCCCGGTTGAGAAATAAGATGAAAACTCTAAAATTATTTAGTTAAATTACATATTAGATATTAATGCCTGTCACCGAAGGGGAAGAGGTTACGTCAGCTATGATTTTTGATCCCATGTAAAGGGGGACGAGGCTATTGTGCCGTCAAGCGGACATTTTATCATGGGTTCTATGTGTACTGTCGGACAGAGCCTTATCCGCTGGTCACCTTCTTCGAACGACCCCCACGGGAAGAGTTGGGGTGGTCCAATTCTGCTTCACCGGGAACTAAAACGGTTTTATCATTCTCGTTTGATAAGATTAAGCCATTAAATTCCAACACGCATGTTTACATTAACCTGTACAATTATAAATTAGTTATGTTTACTTTGTATATCAGTCATACGTTTTATTTACGTGTAAATAAAATACTTGTCATCACCATCATTATCATCTTCTCGGCTTCAAAGTAAAGTCTGGGGTCACTGATGCGTTCTTCTGTTCTTGATTTAGCTTCTATCGTTTTTATTTAAGCAGCTGATATGTAAACAAATGAAGACTCCTTTAGGAGGTAGAACACGACGGTATTCCCGTCCAATTGAGCAGTCCGACTGGGGAAGTACCTGCGCCCTACAGAATGCCGTGGCCATAATAACCTCGTGTTGTGTTCCCGGCGTTGAGCTAGGTAGCCAAACCTCACGGAAAAGGTTTTTTGCTGTCAGTGTTAAGACCAAAGGCTGTTCCTGCTTTGTTTTCTACACTGATGGCACAGAAACTCTCTGCGTTCACAGGGCCGGCAGCACGAGTGTGACTCCTTTGGTGTTGCACTCGTCCATAGGCTACGGTAGCCACTTACCATCAGGTGGGCCGTGTGGTTGTCTGTCACCTCATTTGTATAAAAGAGAGTGTATGTTTTTTATAAAAGGTCAACGCAATTTTCACTTGGCCTTTAACATAAATTATTTTTAGGACAATTAATTTTGAACTATCTACTGTTTTTACTATTTGTACTGATATAAATAATTTATAAACATTGCTGACAATCACGCTTCTTCGGTAGTATGTTTATACCTTTATTTGAATTCAACTAACATTTAAATTTGAACTAATAAATGAGGCGGATATTTATGATTTGTTTGTGGCATTAACTAGGATATCCTAATATAGGGGAGACCCTTCTACCGGATTTCCTTCAGTCTAGCCGTAACAGTGTCAAATACGAGATGATAGGAAGTAATAAACTAGCATACATCAATAATACAAGATACACATGAAAGACATAAGCCTATTAGCAAGTCAGCTAAAAAACTATTTCCAGGACTTCTGTCGTACATATTTTATTACATATATTGACGATTATGCCCAAAGGGTTAGGTAGAGTTATATTAACACCCATATTAGATACGCCAACTATGAATTTCGGTACCACGTAACAGGATGGCCTACGGTCAATCAAAAACTGTAAGCGAGCGAGAGCAAGTCATGCTCGTGTAGGAGCCGGCGAGGCAGGAGCGGGACCGTCGCGGCCCTTACTGCCAGCCAAATGAGGCAACTCGAGCGTTGGAAGTCGATGAATGACCTCCATCCCCCATGAGCGCGGGCCTTGGGGTGACAGGTGGAAGGATTTTCCGCAGTTTAAAAAAAAGAATGTGCAAGTGGGCACTTTGTCATGGACTGTTATGTTTATTGTCGGATGTAGAACAGCCCTGTCCCTGAATCGCTTTCTTCGGTACCCAGGCAAGGATAGGGTGGCCCTATTTCTCTTCCTTCTCTGGCAGAAATAAGCATGAAGTCTTGAAGATTCTATCTCAAATTCTTCTTTTTTTTAATTTCAGATCGCTCTACTCCTATCAGGCATCATGCTGCTGAAGAAGCTGATGTCAGCCAAGGGTTCAAGCGGCGGAGGAGGTGGCCACGAGTCCCACGGCTGGTCTTCCGGTGGCGGCAGCGGTGGTTGGGACAGACGCGCATACGATGAGTTAGCTTATTCGGCATATAAACCACAATAGGTGATGGTTCTGGTAAAATAATGGATTCGATTGAAGATATGCGTTTTTTATGCGGTTGGAGATTATGTAAGTTGATTGCCGTATGAAAATTTATAGTATTATAATTGCAAAAATATATCTGTCTATCTGTATATCATGTAATAAAAAACATAAACCAAAAGAACTGGTAATAAGAAAAGTATAGCTTGCATTTCGTTTAAGAGAACTTTGGTGGCACTTATCGAAATACAAATGAATATATAAGAAATTTGACGTATCTATGGCACAAATATCAAATATTTGAAGCAAAACTGCCAAAGTCGAAAATATCAAACGAACCACCAGATACAACGGAAATGAAAGTTAATATATTTGCATAATTGATAACATTTAATGAGAGATTGAACCGCAATGTATTCAGTATTGATTGAATCCATATTTGTACCCTTTATTAAAAGATACATTATTTATTTAAAGTTTAGAACGCGACATGGAGTTCCACTGTATTTAAAAATAGTTCGACACTTTGTGTCGCCCACCTTATTGGAACACGTGTCGAGTTCTTGAAATTGTTTGTATTAGTTATTTTATTATTGTATTGTATAAACAATGATAATCGTTATTAATGACGATTTTGGTACTTTTTATTAAAAGTTTTATTTATTATTAGTTTTAAGGTGTGACTGTTTATTTATTTAAAGAATGAATGAAATGTTTATATATTTGAATTTTCTGTGAAATCTATAACGAAACCGAATTAATTCTAATTGTTCTATTCGTTTCGATTTGAATGTTATAATATACCGTGCAGAAATCGTTACGTATGTGGTAAAAATGGGATATGTCATAAAATATAAGCTAATCTTTTTTACAGAATAATAAAATTATGAAATTGTAAAATATGGTACCGTTTTATTTACTGACATACTTATATAGGGGAGAGATGTGGGGCACTGAGTGTTTTGGGGTATTGAACCCGTGACCTCCGACGTAACAGTTTAGCTTTACCACTGCGATACACATGTCATAATGTTCTAATAATAATTATGTTCATATTATTTGTACGTTACCTAATGGGGTTATAATTTGGGATTTGGAGTCTTCCCATCTTTAATCACGACTATCCTATCGACACCGATATATTAATGGGTTACAAGATATAAAGTACCTAATGCAATGGTAGAAGTAGCTCATAAGAAAAAATTAAAACCAAATAACATTAGAGCACTAACTTATACTTAAACTAATTAAATACACACAACTAAGTGAATATATTCTTGCAATGGATTGTTGGATAATCGGTTCACCCGATATTTCTTATTTCCTGTTTCATAAAAATTATTTAATCTAATACTGAAATTGCTTATACTGTTGATTGATGGCACTTGGTGGAACATGCTACACATTTTCAATGAAAACACTTGCACTATTCCACATTATTTATTGAATTCCCGACTGGTTTCGCCTTACGGCACAAGTACAAGTGTTTTCATTGAAGATGTAATACTGAAATGTCAATTTGAAACTTAAATTAAAAAAAATACATTAAAGTACAAGTCTTTTATGGGTAACTATATCATAATATAACTTTACTTTGACACAAGGAGGTATCAATGTATTTTTATCTTCTTAATCTGTGGACGCTGCGCAACACGTATGCATCAAAAAACATTATTTTGGTTTAACGTTTGTATAATTTTAAGCAAATTATATAAATTATTTCATGAGATTAGATATAGTAGTGTATGATACTGCACATAATTTGGACTTAAAACACTCGTGGGATACTGTAAAACAATGAACCCTTATTATGCAGCAGGTTCATAAACTACTATTCCTGTACCGAGAGTATTTTTAATTATAGAGAAAATATCCACACGGAAGTAAAGTTAAAGAAAATTAGAATGCTACTTTGCATCAAAATCAAAACTATCTTGGACATTTTATTGTTGATTTTTAAAAACAACAAAATAACATGGAAATTAAATGATAATATAACATGATAAAATAACAAAATACAATAAAATAACATTACTAATAAGGTAAATAAGAATAATAAGTTACGACCCTCTGATTGAGATAGAATAAAGTATTCGTCTGCTAAATCAGTCGGCGCGGGTTCGATTGCTGCTGAGTGCAATATTTTGTGTGGTTCTTACCCATGGAAGACAGAATATGATCATCTATGGCAAAGGATCTTCTAAATAATCTTCTATATAATATAGTCATGACTTGACTCCGCAAAGTACTTATTAGATGCTCTCGACAGGTTGCAGCGACGTGCAGTCCGCATTATTGGACATCCTGAGGTCACGAGTACCCTCGAGCCTCTTCAGATGCGTTGAGATGTTGGTTCCTTGGCAGTATTTTACCGTCTCTACCATGGTGAATATTCTAATTAGTCCCACCCTCTCCTTTCCTATACAGGACAACATGTGCAGGGCTTAGATGTCACCCATACGGTGCAGAAGATTCTTCCAAGAACCAAACGGTTCGGTGAATCTTTCCTTTGTCGCACCATTAAGACCTGGAGCTGCACATGTGTTTCCTTCTTCCTACAGTCCCGGGTACTACAATGTGATTGCATTTCACCTGATGGGAGGACAGGACGGAAGAGTTCTTTTATATAACGGTTACTCACCTGATGGTAAAACAATACTCAACAAAGAAAGTGAATTGTAAGCAGGTATGAGGTTCACCATTACATTACATACATACATATAGGTATACCATACTCACACCCTTAGATCCCCGAAGGGGTAGGCAGAGGTGTATTAGCACACACAAATCGTCAACTATGATTTTCGGTCGCACGTACTAGGGGACGAGCTGCAGTTCCCACCCTCTCCTTTCCTATACAGGACGACACGTGCAGGACTTAAATGTCACCCGCATACGGTGCAGAACATTCCTTCAAGAACCAAGCGGTTCGGTGACTCTTACCTTCGTCGCACCATTAAGACCTGAAATTCCTTGCCAACGCACGTGTTTCCCTCTTCCTACAGTCCCGGGTCCTTTAAGCGGGGTGTGAAAAAGCATCTGATGATATAAAAAAATATCGATGGGATTGCGCACCCCTTTCTGTTTGAAGTTGGTTAAAAAAACTTATTACAACTAGAACGATCGTGCTACAGTCCTTTTAATATTGTCAAATTGTTAAGCGCCAACTTTGATATAAATAAAACACATTTCATTTGACCATTTTTACCATTGTTTCGATTTAATTTTACCTATTCTTTAGTACCGTTGTATTTTTTTTTCGAAGTATGCAAGAAGTTTCCATACAGCGCCACCTTTGAACAGTGTTAGAAACTTCAAAGCATTATACTATTGTCTTTGACGATATTGCGGAGAGACAGAGCCATCTGTTTATTTCATATTGAACATATATATTTAGTACCATGCCTGTGAACTCCAGAAGGCTAGGCAGAGGTATTCAACACACACATTTGGCTAACTATGATTATCGATCGTACGTTACAGGGGGTGAGCCTATTGCCGTCAATTAGGCACTTTGTGATGGGCTGTATGTTTACTGTCGTATGGAGAACCCTATCCCTTAGTCGACTTCTACGCCATCCATAGAAAGAGATGGAATGGCCATTCCACTCCATGGGAAACAATATATATTCAAAGCGTCGGTAGCTTAGTGGTTAAGAAGTCGACCTTACGATCGAGAGGTCTCGGGTTCGAATCCTGGCCATTACACTACCGACGTGACCCCACTCCTGGCACAAGCAATTTAGCTTAGTTGGAGGGGTTAGAGGGAATATTAGTAATTTCGACAATTTCTGTTGCTATATTCTTAAAAAAAAAATTGACACATTTTTAGGGTTCCATACCAAAAGGGTAAAAATGGAACCCTACTAAGACTTCGCTGTCCGTCCGTCCGTCCGTCTGTCACCAGGCTGGATCTCAAGAACCGTAATAGCTAGACAGTTGAAATTTTTTACAGATTGTGTATTTCTGTTGTAGCTATAACAACAAATACTAAAAACAAAATAATAATAACAATTAAGGGAGAGCTCCCATACAAAAATCGTGATATTTTAAATCTTTTTCATGGTTTTTAGCCTTTATTCTGGTATGGAACACTTCGTGCGTGAGTCCGACTCGCACTTGGCCGGTTTTATTATCACGCAGTAGGGTACTAATACTAAATGTGTTATGGTTTAAATTATTTTAGTTAATACACCGAATACGATGATTTATTAATTGACCTAAGATTAAGTAAATTACTTAAGTATAAAATTTATTTACTTATATAATGAATGTATAAATTCACGTCAACGTGAACGTATTAATTTATATAATTTTATTTGCTTGAATCGCTATTGTGTGCGGGCACGTTATTTAGATACCTCATTTATTTCAATAATTTCAGTTTAAATACTCTATATTATAAAAATTTAGATACATTATACATGTTATACGGGTCACATTTTTGAGTGAAGAAGAGATAATAGAAGAGAAGATACATGTAAATTAAATCTAAGCATAGTGTTCAGTTTTTGATGTTTGAGTACGGCACCCCAACTGATGATAGACAGACAGTCGGACAAACAGATAGACTGACAGTGAAGTCTTGGTGATAAGATTCCGTTTTTACCCCTTTTTTACGGAACTATAAAAACATTTTAATTTAAAGGCTTTTTAGTTTTAACCTTATGATAATCAAAAAACACCTTTGACACCTTTAAGGAGTTCCAAAAAAGGATTAGGACTCCACGGTGTCCATGTGAACCATTGTACAACGTATGTATAGCGCCACTATCAAGACGTATCGTTTCGGTAGTAACCCTAATGTATCATCTTCATCATTATCATCATACCAGCCACACATAGCCCACTGCTGAACATAGACTTCCAGAACGACCTATCTAAAGCAGCCTGCATCCAGCGCTTCCCGGCGACCTACTTATATTTATTGTGTTATGTAATTATGTGTTTTAAAATTTATACAATAACGCAAAGGTTGCGTGAACAATTAAATAAAATATTTACGAAGTTAATATGAAATTTGATTAGCGTGCGCACGTCAGCATGAAAATACACGGAATAATATTGTGTATAAATTATTATTTTAAAACGTTTTTAGGAGCAATCGAAAGGGAGAAAGAATCTTGAATAATGGGGTGATTTATATAATGTGTATTTATTAAGGTAAAGTGATAAATTGAAAATACATTTACAGTAATTATTATCTAATGATTACAAAATGATTTGGTAAATGCCAATTTAACATTGAAAGTCATCATATTTACCATACTAGGTACTAACATTATTTAATTGATACAGTTCCGCGATTAGTTTTGTATACAACTTAAATGGAAGAGAAGAACACGACCCACCAGATGATAAGTGGTTACCGTGGCCTATAGAACAGTGCAGTACTATGGGAGTTACACTCATGCTACCAACCCAGTAAGTACCTTCGCATGCCCAGCGTTAATCCCAGTCGCAAACGAAGCTATCAACTTGGAGTCTGGGATCCGCTTTTACCCGTCCAACTGCGGATTAGGCTAAACTTCGACATTTTCTGTGAAGCGACTGCCATCTGACCTCCACAACCCACAGGAAACGGTGCGCACTATGCGGTTTGAAAGGAACTTCATCAAGCTAAGGAATTAACTCCTGCTGTGGTTTTCCTAAGCGAATACAACATGAGGTTTTTAAGAATGCGAAGGTTTTTACTGGGTTGGTAGCATGAGTGTAACTCCCCTAGTACTGCACTCATCTATAGGCCACTGTAACCACTTATCATCTGGTGGGTCGTGTTCTTGTCTTCCATTTGAGTTGTTTACAAAAAGTATACTTTTTTAAAATTTCAAGAATCTTACTTTAAAAATACAGGGACTTTTATACTTCGTTTTACCCCTTTAGGGCTGGAGTTTCGTCAAATTCGTTTTAGGTTAACGCGGATGTCTAAACTCTATAAGGAACCTGATTTTGTGATTAATCAGTGAGTGGTATTTTGCTTTTATATAAATGCTTCCTTTTGCCCGCAGCCCCGCCCGCGTGGATGTTAGTTATCGCGACCAAACATAGCCTATGTCCTTTCTTAAGGTCTAATCTACCCCTATACCACATTACATCAAAATCGGTTCAGTGGTTTAGGCGTGCAAAGCGGACAAAGAGACACACACACACTTTCACTATTGTAATATAGTATAGATAGGTAGATAGATTTAAAACGAAAACAGTTTCATTGTCGACCAATCGCTCGTACACATTCCTGCCATGATTAATTATACTTCTATGTGACTATGGAACAAGCTTCCTACTACGATTTGCACGAACATTTGTACACATACACGCACTTATATACTCGTAGGAACAAACATAATAACTAATAATGACGGATTAGGAACGCATTTCCGTGTGGAAATGACCCGTAGTAAACCTCCGTGGTTCAGTGCTTAAGGAGCCGGCCTTAGATAGAGAAGTTCGAATCGAGCATTCTATCACAACCAATTTAGCTTACTGGAGGGGTTAGCGGGAATATTAGTAATTTCGGTTACTATAAACATTTACATGTGTAAATTAGTACTATTAGTTATTCTGTTCTTATGGTCTTTAAAAAAACTAAGTTTAAAAAACCGAATTTAAAAAACTAAAATGTTAAAATAACTTTTAGAAGTCGGTGCCTAGCCCGAGAGTTCATATTTCAATTGATCACATAATAGTGGTTCTGGCGCCACAAACAAAGTTGGCACCGACTTCAAACAAAACGGTCCATCTGTAAATTCAGTTAGTTAGTTTTTTCTCTAAGTTATTTCAATTTTTTTTATTTTTGTACTTGGTTTTTTAAACGTACCTACTAGTTTTTTTTTTTTAATTTTTCTTCTTTTTAGTAGTTCAATCCAATCCAGCATGCCTTCGACCATAATTTTCGAGTTTTCTTTCTTAAGATTGACATAATGCTCTCAATAACTTAAACGTAACTTCAACTTAAACTATTGTCTGTCCCCATAGTTCAAGACTAGGTAATTTCAGCACGGTCTTGACCATCACAACGTCATAAGATCGTCCTCTCTAATGGCGAAATACCATCTACTAGCTTAAAGGAATAATTTCACTTTTCTGATATGATTTTGAGAAGTTCTCTGGTATGTCTCCGGAGTCCAAGGTCCATTGATATGGAACAACATGTGAGTATACCCAATGCAAAAAGAATTTTGATATCGGTTCATAAACCACGAAAATATGGTCCAATATAAATAAGAAATCGGCTGAAAATTTTAACTAAAAAAACACAAAGATTTTCATAAAATGCAAACTACTGCGTCCAAACTATCTAATTTTTTAATAGGTCCAAATGGCATTCATATCGCATATAACCAAAAGAAATCACGTAATTGGATCATAAATTTCAGAGTAATCGGTGTACATATGTACATAAAAAATACCGATCAAATTGAGAACCTCCTTCTTTTTGGAATTCGGTTAAAAAGCTACCATTTTTTCGTGCAGATATCGCTTCGATCGACGACTTATGCCTTCTATCTTCTACCTCTAATACCGTCTCAGGTCTTCAGAAACGGAGGTGTAACGCATCCCAGCTAACCCAAGGTCATTTCCGATTTTGAGATAGCCCCTTGTGGGAACCACGCTTTCCCTATCTTGATCTTAAACGCGGATAGGGTGAAGGTGGCACATAGCGCCACCGCTCCAGCCTGCTTCTGAGAAATGACAGGTGGCACCAGCTGTTTCGGCGCAGTATACGAGTGCATTTATTCCAATCATTGACCCACCATAATGATCCATTGTTATAACAGGTTATCATAATACCATTAGTGTAAGGAAAATGTCACAAATATCATGGCTCATCATCTGCTCTGCCCCAAAAGTTAATCCCTTCATTCATAGCAAATAAATAGTGCATAAGCATCATTATCTTAGCATTGCTAACAGTTGCATCTAAGGAAATCCTCGGCTCGATTACTCCCTCTCTTTTTTTTGGTTTGATTGATACAGCTTTATGGAAGCGACATTCCATTATACGTACTACACGATTCGGTGTTACGTTCATTATGGGTACCGCCATGGACTGGAATGCCACGGATAGGTATAACTTGAGTGGAGACTGAAGTAAATAGGTGAGAAATAATATATAAGTGCTCCACCGAAGACAACATCGCCACTTACCAACAGGTGAGACAGTGGAAACAACCTCCCAACCCCGAGTGAAAGGCCTGCACCAGAGCCAATCATATCATATAAACTAATGGTTTGATCCGAAGGAGTATCTCAGTCTATCTTGAGAGGTTCGGGACTAGTGGGTAGTGGGTGATGGTTGACAAAATACAGAAGGCGGTCTTCCTCATTAATGCTCGTGTATTCCGACGGTTCCCCTGCCTATCTCCCTAACGCTCCGGCCGACTGCTGCCTACCTTGCCGGGGCTGTCTAGCCGCCTCTCCCAAACTTAAGGAGTGGCGTGTTGCAATTGAATACACATATAAATCTATCAATATATACTCTGTCAATCATCAATGGAGGTAGGACACGACGGTATTTCCGTCTAAATGAGCAGTCCAGCCGGGGAAGTCCCAGCGCCCTACAGAATACCGTGGCCATAAAAGCTCGGAGGAGCTCATTGGAGGGTTTTTGTACTGTCAGTGGAAGTGGAGTTTGTACACTGGGTCGGCAGCACGAGTGTGACTCCTCTGGTGTTGCACACGTCCATAGGCCACGGTAACCACTTTCCATCAGGTGGACCGTGTGCTTGTCTGCCACCAATTGTATAAAAAAAAAACAATCTATTGGCCTAATTGCAGTCCACTGCTGGACATAGGCTTGTCCCAATTTCTGCTGCTCCTCCGCCTCCCGCACTCAGTCTGTCCCAGCCTATAATCGAATCTATTGTACCACACAGTACGTAGCATAACGATTACAGCACATTATTCACTGACTCTATTAGCTGCCATATACATTATGTATACTTTAAAATTTATGCCTATTTAATGTGCCTAGTTAAAAGTTTTTATCATATGAGCGTGTTAATGGGCGCGTGCCACGGGTCGGTTATATTATTTAAATATTTTTAGATACTTTTGGTAATATAAAAGACATCAGTGTATCTGTCGTCGCCTACAAGCTTAATCGGCCGTCTAATTAACGGCCTGAATGATATTCCGCCGTCTCGTTTATTACATCATTTAATAACCTGGCTGGCTAATGCTTAGGCCAATCGTAAGATGGGGAACTACGTCGAAATAAGATATAAAATTACATACATACATATACTTATACCTGTAAATCCCCGAGGGTGTAGACAGAGGTGTATTCACAGAAAATTAATGATAGGTTTATTGTGATAGCTGCGCTATTTTTTTTAGAACCATGCAGAAATAAGTAATTTTTCTAACTGTTTAATTTAATGGCTAGGCAACTAGTTAAACGTCATCGATCCAAGCTATTTGCCTAGCCGTTTAATTAAATGGCTGAACACCATTCAGGCCGTTAATTGAACGACTGATTAACCTAGTTGGCGGCAACATATACACAATATACAGCTTAACTGTGGTAACCTACAACCCACAGACGGCAGAGTGTGCATTTTAGTCGGTTCGAGTCCGACACAAACTCAAATCGATAGAACAAAAATGTATACATAACTCAAAACCATTTTTTTCTGTATTCGACTTTGCCAAGTGCACGGCCCACCTAATGGGAAGTCGTCACCGTGGCCTATGGACGTTTACTGCCCACTTTGTAAGAAGCGTCCGAAAAACCACATTGAAAAACCATTTACTTCTAATAAATGCAAAAAATGGACTGATGCATTAATGTTAATTAATCACGTCATAATTGCTGAATGTATCCAGGTAAATTTGATAAAGAAATAGATTATAGTAAATGAATAAAAAAAAATTAACGTGATAGGTTCCTGTCATTCACAGGCTTGATACATAAACTACTTTTGCATAAATCATTAACCCTCCTTCATTCTCCACACAAATAACTCTTAATGATGCATCCGTACTATTATTTTCCACAGCACTGCTTGTATCTTGAAATTGCTATAGGGTGATGATAGTTATTAAAAATAAAAACATTCTTGTAGTTCCACGCTATTAACGACATCTGATAACGGAATAAGAGCAGAGGAGAAAACAGACATCTTTCATAAATAGTATAATCTATCCTTGATATTAAAAGCTAAAGTCTTTTAAAAGAGCACGGGGTGCTACAGTGGCGGAGAAGCTCGAGTCCACCAAAATTGATTAAAACGAACCGCGCGCGCCACGGTCTTGTTTCTCTTGCAACTTGGGGTCAAGATATATGGCGACAACTGCATTTGAAGATATTTTTTTTCGTGCCGGAAATCCCCACGGATTCCCCGACGGAGCCGGAGGGGGAGTTTATGTCGGACTCGAACCGACTAAACCGCACGCCGTCTGTATCCCTCGCACCCCGGCTGACCCAGGGCCATCTCTCTCGATCTGGCCCTCTACAGTTAAAGATACTTAGATCGGTATGTTATATATATTTTCTATTAAAATACATAGAAACTCCTAGACCAATACAAATGAGCACTCCTTTTCATTTTCACAAATTAATTAGTAATTGCATTAACAGGGTACCGAACACGCAACCTCCGACTACAGTCGAACCCTCTGCCACTACGACACGCTCTACTTTATGAAACTAAAATATTAATTAACGATTGTGACGAAATATAATCGATTAATGAAGGTCTTATGTGCGAAATAATTAATGGCTGCCTAGTGATGACGAAGTGTGGCCGTAACTAGCTTTTACCCGCGGCTCTGCCCGCGTGGATGTCTGTTATCGCTATACTATCGGTTATCGTTATAAATTGAAGCCTTTGTGTTATTCTGATAAATAGGCTATATTGTAAAGTTTCATTAAAATCCATTCAGTAGTTTTTACGTGAAAGGGTAACAGACATCCATCGATATTTACAAACTTTCGCTTTTTTTTTCATACCACTTAACTAGCAGACAAGCACACGGCCCACCTGATGGAAAATGGTTTTGTGGCGTTTTAACGTGTACAACACCAGGCGCGTCACAATCGCCCTGCCGACCCTTATATATTAGTAGGATGGCATATATAATTTTATATTTACCGGTTGCACAATCAAAGCCTATTCGCCTTAAACGAAGAAAAGTCTTAATTTATTTGTGTATAGATTCCCACAAAATCTGCCAGCATCAAGCCAAAACCACCAAAAAATCCTTCCAAAAGTCAAAATAAACCAAATTACAAGGCAAGTGGAGTCGCGCTTACACACTGATGGTTCCATACAAACGAAATTTATTGACAATATTGTGCTTCATAAGCCACAATAATACTTATTTTAATTGCGTTAACTTGGAAATTTGATTATATCCCAGTTTAAGACCTAAATATTTTTTATTAGTTTCAAAACTTTCTTTACAAACAGACAAACACATTTATTTTTATTTTGTAAGTACCTCATCACCATTATTATTGAGTTAATCACGATTGTATCTGACGCCTTCATCTTGTAGTCCGGTAACGAAACGAAGGACTGCCATCTGATCGCCTAGCTCTGAGAGAAAACCTTATCTGTTAATCAGCTGTTGTGGTTTTTTTGTCTGATTCGAACCGACTAAAACGCACGCCGTCTGTGGGTCGCAGTCTCGTAGTGCAAGGCCGAAGGTGACGTAGCTAGTGCATATCCCCCGCAACTCGGCTGACCCAGGGCCATCATCCGCACCACGGGGTTTCACCAACTCATCTCCGGTATAGCTTACAGCCTGATTCTGCTAGGGTGACAGGCAGCTCCACCCGTCACTCCGTTATACTGACTAACATGAGAGGGATGTTGGGCTCCAAAGAAATTGATGTGGGCTCCTGGGTTTTTAAACGTGACTATGGTATTATCGGTGAGGTGAGAGAGAAAGAATACAAGTATCACCACTCCATCTTATTCGAACGACAAAATACGCAGACGATATCTGGCCTCCGTTGAAACAGAACAGAAACTTCGGTTGTAAGTCCAATTCTTCAGCCTATTATAATATAAAAACTTTCTATATACAAGCACGTAAACTATATAGCATGTGTTGCCAGTACTCAAGAATTCATTGAACTAATTGAATGTAGACAGTTAAAAAAGTCATGTCATGGCAATTGAGTTGTTGCGTGATATCTAAAGAACAATCAAATATAGGAAATGGGAAGCAGCAATTGTCCCGGCATGAAATGGGAAACGATCGCACAGTTTAGGTGTGAAAGTACTAAAGAAATAAATATACTAAGAAATTTTACACAGCGCTATCTAGACCTAAAGTAAACAAGCTTAACTAGCTTTTTTATGGGATCTAGACTGCGGATAAACATACTTATTTTTGAAAATACAAATATATAGAAATAGACATAGAGCTGGAATCGAACCCGCCCTTCCTGTGTAGTAGTCGACTGCTACGCCTCAGAGACTGTCAAAATCAACTCCATGTACAAGTCCGTACACCTTGTAACCGTTTATATGTGAGAGGTGATGTTCCACAATTTTTTGTGAGAGTTCAACATAATGATCTAATATAGCCTAATCGTACACTATACAAGTCACAGCAAGCACTAACCATTAGGTTGGTCCTGATTTGCCAGTATCAAAGCTGATTTTTTTATTAGGGGTTAAAGTATGAAATTGCCGATTTGTACTGACAAATTGAAATTAGTTTTTTTTTAATTTAACGTATTTATTTAATCAAAATAATTACCATTATTATCTATACATTGCTGCCATCTAGTAGGAAGGTCATTTATGCCTTTGCGATAGAACTCTGGTGATCTAGATTCGACAAACTGTGTGAAAGCATTTTGTACTGCCTCCTGAGAAGAAAACTTTTTATCACATAGAAAATTGTCCAAATCACGAAAAAAATGGTAGTCTGTTGGAGCAAGGTCTGGCGAATACGGAGGGTGACGGATAGTTTCTAATTGCAGTTCCTGTAGAGTTAAAACGGTTTCTCGTGCTGTATGAGGTCTCGCGTTATCATGGAGCAATAATGGTGAAGATCGATTCATGAGTCGGAGCTGTTTCACTGCTAGTTTTGCTATCATTGTTCGGAGTTCGGCACAGTAGATATCTGCCGTTATTGCTTGACCAGATCGTAGAAAGCTATAGTGAATAACACCATGCTGAGACCACCAAACAGTTACCATTACCTTTTATTGGTAAGTTTTGCTTTAGGACACTGTTGTGGCGTTTCACCTGGGGTCAGCCATTGCATTTTTCACTTACGGTTATCGTAAAGAATCCACTTTTCATCATATGTCACAATTCGATCCAATATTTCTTCATTTCTGTATCGATTCAACGAGGCAACACAAGTTTCAACACGCATTTCTTTCTGCAGATCAGTCAAATCATGAGGTACCCATTTTTCACATTTTTTTATTTTATTGATTTGACGCAAATGAGTCAATATTGTTGGTAAGGTAACGTTAAACCATGCAGCTAATTCCTGGGTAGTTTGGCTCGGATCGGCTTCCACCATGTCTTTCAATTCATTGTTATTCACCTGTGTGGACGGCCTTCCTCGTGGTTCGTTCTTCAAATCAAAGTTTCCATCACGAAAGCGTTTAAACCAAAATCGCACGGTGCGTTCATTAGCAGTCCCCTCTCCAAACGCAACATTGATATTGCGAACTGTTTCTACCGCGTTAGTTCCGCGTCGGAACTCGTATTCAAAAATCACTCGAATTTTCGAAGTATCCATCTTTCTTGTCTAAGCTGAATAAAAAAAACAACTGAAAGTCGATAATCAAATGTTGCACATTTTTAAATGAAGAACTACATAGGTACCATGTGGAAAAAGTTTCACTCAAAAATCTCAAACCATGAAGGTTCTATGTCAATTCGAAGTACCTATTACAATGAAACGGCAATTTCATACTTTAACCCCTATTATATAGAACACGTCGACTTGTTTTCACTTTGACTGATGTTAAGCTGTAGGCAAAGTCGAAAGAGGGGTTTTTTTACTTGCGGGAAATCCCCACGAATAACCCCCCCCCCCTCCGTAGGGGAGGTTATGTCGGACTCGAACCGACTAAACCGCACGCCGTCTGTGGGTCGTAGTGATAGGCCGTTGAGGTCGTCATGCGACATATCCTTCGCATCACGGCTGACCCACGGCCATCACTCTCGGTCTGGCCCTCCACGGGAGGGGGGACCAGGCGGTCCCCGACTCGCCCCGGGTATGGGGGAGCGCGCATAGTCCCGCGATGCGCGCCGCCGCCGAGGCCTGCACTCATGGGGAGCGGAGGTCCCTGGCAGTGGGATCGCGAAAAATTGCTATATTTCGATTTTAAAAGTATCTTTATGTTGGAGCCGAAGGGGGAGGTTATGTCGGACTCGAACCGACTACACCGCACGCCGTCTGTGGGTCGATGTGCTAGACCGGAGGTGAGGTTGTCTTTTGACATATCCCTCGCACCCCGGCTGACCCAGGGCCATTCCTCTCGGTCCGGCCCTCCTCGGGAGGGGGGACCACGCGGTCCCCGACTCGCCCCCGGTATGGGGGGAGCGCGCATCGTCCCACGAAGCCCCGCCGCCATGGCCTGCTTCTGCTAGGGTGACGAACGGCTCCACCCGTCACCCTCAGGCCCGCGCTCATGGGGGGCGGAGGTCGGTTTGCGCCCTCCGACGCCCGAGCCGCCTTCGAACGCGGCTAGCGATGTCCGCGAGCCTTTCTCGCTCGCTGCGCCGCGCCCGCTCTGCTGTCTCCTTCACGAGCATGACCTGCTCGCAGAAGGAGGCGCTGGCCACCCACGCATCCGCGCAGCGGACCATCGCCGCGAGCAGGGTGGAGAGCGTGAGCACTCTCACACCCAGGGCCGTCACAAGCTCCCGCCTCGGCGTTTCAAACGCCGGACTCTCGGTGAGCGTGTGCAGCCCCGGGTATTAAGTATGGGTTATGCATTAAAGACTGTATACTGATATGAGGTTTACTGATGTTAGAAATTTGATGTACTGGAAGTATGAACGTCTGTATAAAGTTATCTTTATGTATGCAATCATCGATGTAACAACTTTAAAATTATGAAGCTGTAAGCTTATTCACTGCTTATACATGTCTCATACTACAATCAATGTTATCAAGCCCTCTAGGTGCTACGGACAAACTCTACGAATCAGTGAACCGCTACGACTAGCGGTCGCACGAAACATTGGTACAGTTACCACGCTTGGTTGCTTCATCTATAATCTAGACTTTTCAGAACTCAGTCGCCTATCGATCGTCCGTGAGATAACTCATTAGTAGGTACAAATAATATACAAATACTAGAAAATATAGGATGTTGTACCAAGTACACTATTTTGAGAAATACATCTGTAGCAGTACATTTCTCAAAGTATACTGAAACTAAAACAATTTAATATAACGAAGTACATTAAACAGTAATCAAGTTCAAAATACTTCCAAATCTGACAACTACTTCTAAAATTGTTGACGAAAAATAGTTGTAACATCAGCAAATAAGATATCAACATTTCAATCTAAGTGACAGCTATCAAGGCACATGTCAGCCTCCAAAAAAAGTCATAACGACACCAAATTACACCACAATCAATTGGAGAAACTGTCACTGGTCTATTAACGGAAGAAGCCACGCGAACAGAAGCAAGTTTTTCATTTCGGCGACATTTAGTTATATCGGAATTGAAACCAAAGGAAGCCCGTAAACTAACCCGACCGTGAACAGACTGGGAAAACGCAACTTTAAACAACACATGTATAAATATAACGTGAAGTAGCGACAGTTATTCAGTTTTGCGCGAACGCTTGATGGAAAATAATGGTACTGATGATGATATAATTAACGAAAGTGAAGTGTTAAGTGACAATCGTAATTGACAAGATGTATCACCAGACTCTGTTTGTGTTTTGTTGTGTTGTACTCACGAAAGCCGAGGATTATCAGGACTCGTTGAAGAAACTATGGAATAAGGACAGTGAATCAGTGATTGATGTTACCAGTGCGTCGATTGTCATTCAGCCTTCGAGGTTCTCGAACCAGTATGCTAGGGAAGCAAAAATGCCGTACACATATAGAGCCTACGGATTCAAACCACGCGCCATTCCTATAAGGGAAGAACCCCAGGTGGAAAGGAGTAATTACTACACAAATGAAATGAAGAATAAGACTGAAATACTTTTCCCTAGGAATTATTGGATTGCTAAGGAGAAGAGTGATGGAACTGGAGCTCCTTTTAACGCTAAATCGATACCTTTGATTAGGAGTAATGAGAGTCAGAAGAGATCTTTTGATGTTGATGAACCAATTATTGAGAAGCCACAGGATTTTTCCGAAGCTACTTCTTCGAGAAGATCAATATCGTGTAAGTATTCTATTACGATAGTCACTAATATTAGTAGTATGACGTAATATCCAACAAATTCCTTTGATGATGATTCCCTGGATATATTTTAGTACTTAATATTTTGATCTGAGACAACAGAATTATATAACTGTATAATTATTAAATCATTTAATTATTAAGTCAATAGTTTGTCATACATAATTTTAAACAATACTGTATGAGAAACTATTTCTCTGGGTATTAAATGTTGTTCATATTTAATTAAGATTTAAGTTTATATTATGATGAAAACATTATACATTCATATGTATACAACTATTTGTACAATATATTTATATATGTAATTCGTCCCTACCTACTTAGAAAAGCCTGTATCTGATCTCTCCCGGTGCAAAATTACCCAAGTGCCCAATTATGATAATTAGATCTTTGAAGCTGTGTTTAAAATAGACACCTTTAATATATCCATGAATATACCTAGTTTAGGCGTTTTCATGCCTCGGAGAGAACGTCAAGTCGTTAGTCCTGGTTGCCATACGAACAGCAGTGGTTGCGGTTAGTTAGAGCCCTAAAAGTCCAACAACTCGACTATCTGCAATATCGTCAATCATGGAGGTCTGAAGGCAGTCGTTTCACAGAAAATACCGAAGATCAACCAAACACACAGATGAACTTGAAAAAGCTGACCCCATACTCCGAGATAAAAGCGTCGAATGTGAATGTGAACGGCCAGGATGAAGAAGAAGAATAATGTAAACTATCCATTGGTGTTTGAAACATATCTGATAAAACTTATTCAAATTCCTTCAAGTAACTCAGTTTATTACCATGTGTTATGTCAATTATTCGTACAATGAATAAACAAGTAAATAAATATTTTTATCAAATAAAAAATATATGAAAAATTATAATGATTATCATTTCAAACAACTTCAGTTCTTACTGTCCACTTTTTCCTTTATTCACATTCAAGACTAAAAATGCCATGTACTTGAAAAAATTGCTCTAATTTAAAATCGAAACTGTAAACATTAATCATTCATGATGCACGTTTAAGCAATATTTAATCAATTTCAGCGCATTGCCCCAGGTATTGCATGATGACAACTTTAATCATGTAAGGGAAATACAAGCATGATTTGATTGACTATTTTTTTTTAAGTCTAATAATAGAATGAGCTTGTTCATGCAGTGATGTATAATTTATGAATTGGCATCAAGATCTTCGTGTTCAATCTAAGTCGTTCCACTTGTTGATTGATGAAGGCTCTGATGTATTCTTTCTTTTAGGAGTTGAGAGATCAGACAACAGTAATTCCCGTATATCTATAAAAAGAGAGAGAGAGAGAGAGAGAGAGAGAGAGAGAGAGAGAGAGAGAGAGAGAGAGAGAGAGAGAGAGAGAGAGAGAGAGAGAGAGAGAGAGACAAGCCTAGATTCCAAAATGTAAGTTTTTAAACGAACAGAAGAAACTTAAACTGGGAACTTAAAATTTAAAACTATGTTGCGTACTTACGCTTTCAAAGCATTAATTATTTACTTTTGTTTTATTCTTTTAATGATTTAAAAACCACATTTTACACAAAAGAATTTCATAAAAAAAAATATATATTTAAAAATTTAAGTAGATTTTGTAGGCACGTTATGGTCTATTGTTTTCCGAGTGCTTAATTAACATTTATTTTTAGTAGTAACTAATTTTACAAAAGAGAAAGTGTGCTAATTCAGTCGGCTGGGGTGCGAGACATGTGTCCCAGCCATTCTCATCTCCGAGAACATACGGCCCACAGACGGCGTGCGTTTTAGTCGGTACAAGTCCGACATAACAATCCCCGCCGGCTCCAACGGCTTACAGATGAGGTTGGCTTGGGATCTACGGATCTTCAGTCATCAGTCGTGTCAATGAAAGCCGAATAAGTCAAACTAAAGAGAGGAGGAATAATCGGCTGCAGCTCTCTTAATCAAAAAACTCGGATGTAGTTGGAAACAACGTTAAGATAAAGATAATGATGATGGTCTGGTAGCTTAGTGGTCAAAGCATTGCCCTTGTAAGGCAAAGATCGCGGGTTCAAACCCCGTTCAGACCGATTCATTTTTTTCTCCTTTATTCGATTTAGAAGATGGATCAATTACAATTCAATACAATTCAATTAAACTGATGGTCAGTTTTAAGTAAAGTCTACAGAATTCTGAAACGTTCAGTAAGTGAGGCATCCTCATTTACTAAAAGTCAGTCAATTTAATAACATCAAAAGATTCAAAAACAATTAGATCTCATATTGATAATGCAATGGTACTTTTTTCGTAACAATCGATAGTAAACCTTTGAGAATGCCTTAAGGCGAAACCGGTCAGGTTCTTAATAAACATCGTAAAAAAATACAAATGTATCAACATGTGTAATAACAAGTTCCACCAAGTGCCATCAGCCATCTGTACAAATAATTTGATCTCATGTTATTAGAGCATCCCAAGTGTTGTTAACTAGACATTTTTACCTACCTGTTGTTACCGAAAATGTCCCAACAGAATCTCCCGAAAAAACGCCAAGACAGAATCGATCCTGGATAAATACCGTGATTTCATTCAATGTTATACATACTTACAGAAATCACTTTCACTTTTATTACGCCGAAGTCTGATGCAATACCTAATTATTAATTAACAAAGTAAATAGCATAACAGCATATAATTATAGATTCAACATATTTTTTTGTATGGCTAGATAACAATTTACTGAACGAAAACGATTCTTTCTCTAAAATAATTATTTTAATACAAGTTTTGATGACTTGACTTTTCTTGACAAAGGAAAGAGATATCATTATGGAGAAAATCGTCGAACCTACATCATATTCTTCTTTATGCTCTATTTACGACATTAAAATAATATCTTTTACCTATCGTAGTGTTGAGAGTGTGAAATTACTTTTGATTTTGTAAGTGACGAGCCAAAAAGATGTGTAAATGTTTAACTTTTCCTTTCTTGAAATTCCTTAAAATTTACGGTTCACTATCCATTTGCATAACAAATATAACCATAAAATATTTAGGCATAAATGGTAATTTAGATTAATGATTTTATGCATAATTTTTTATCCATAACAAATTTAGCATATTGGTCTTAACCATAAATAAAATTAGCATAATCATATTTAAGCATAAAATTTAGCTATGTCTATTTCTTCTTGCACAAGAAACCTAACATGAAGGGTAAACGGCGTAGGTCTATGCGAGACCTCCGCCACATACCCTTCTAACCTATGTCTATCCGTATCGTGGCACGCGGTGTCCACGAGCTCTCTTCGCTCGCTCCCTACCGCTGCGTTAGTTGATGATGTTGTATTGCGTATTATTCCGAATTTGAAATTTATATGTAGGAATATTAGATTTACTTGACTTTATTGTGATTTGACTATTAATAAAATAAATATCGAAAATAAAATTGTGCAAATTATAACTATGCTTAAATATTTTACACCTAAATATAATTATGCCACAGTACATATTATAAAAATTAATTATGCCAAAAATAATATGCCAAATTCATTGTGCCAACATATATCAGGATTAAGTACATATATTATGTTAACGAAACTTAACGAAAGGTCTCTTACATTGAAGTTCTATAAATAAATTAAAAAAACCTTGGTTCATAACCAAATATTAGATATCGGCCAAGGTCATGTCACACTCACGCTTGAAGAGATCCGTATCTTAAAATAACGCTTGTTGTTTGGGAGCCCTCTTAGTTTATTCCATTCTTAGTACCTATTTTTTATGGCAACATAAATGTTAACTGTCTTAGCTATCACAGGCCCAGTGACAGACAGTTTAGTCAGAGTAGGAGTAGTAAGGACTTTTTCGGAATTCAAAAAAAAATATATATTCAGGAAATCAATAATTAAAAAATAGGGGAAATATCAAACTGACTAAAATAACTAACTGACATACGTGACTAAAGTACGTGAAAGTCAGTCAATATTTACATGAGGAAGATGCGTGTTAAGGAACGACATAGATAAAAAAATAGTACGTCCAATAATAATCACTGCGACATTTGTATTTGTTTTATGTGGAATTAGTTGACTACCTCGACGTCGACCCTGAGCCATTTCTGTAAAATTTATTTTTAAACAGAAATGATTACAAACTTTTATTATGGATCTTCAATTTATTAGTAAAATCACATAGCCTTTTCTCTCAGTATAAACCTCTAGGCTATTGAAACACTTGTAGCCAGATGCGTTCACTGATCGATAACCGATCAATGGGTTTAGCTATCCAGGCGCGGTTACCATTTGTATGGGTGACCACTAAGCTATGCGTACCTTATCCATTGAAGTACGATCTCACTCGCTCAGTAGCACAATATATCTGACGAAAAATCTGCCCAACCGATCCGCCGCGCCTCGTACTATATGGAAGCACCGGCATCGAAGCGTCGCGGCCCGCTCTGACATAATCCGCCCCGATAGGTCCTAAAGAACGTCTAGCTTTAGAGTAAGTAGGAGATAGTCAGTGGGAAGACCAAAGGCTATTCCTGCTGTTTTCTACACTGACGGCACAGAAACTCTTTGTGTTTACAGATTCGGTAGCACGAGTGTGACTCCCCTGTTGTTGCACACGTCCATAGGCTACGGTAACCAGGTCAGGTGGGCCGTGTGTTTGTCTGCCACCAAAATGGCATAAAATACACTCTTTGTCTTCATGTTCCCTCTAAAAGGGCCTGAATTTGAAATATTAAATCAGTTGAGGGTTTGGCGCAAGTTTTCCTTACGGGCTTGAGGATCAGATGGCAGTTGATGCAAGTAAAATTAGAAATCGATTATTAAAATTTATGTAAGATGTGAAGATTAAATAATTGAACCAAAAGAACCCTTTCGGAACCCAAAGGAGCAATTTTAGATGTGGCTTATTCCCCCAAATATGTATGCTTGGTTCATTAGAATCGGATGAACCTTACGATTAATTCCCATGTTCAAATTCTGGCTATTACACTACCAACTTAAATCTACTAACATAAACAATTTAGCTCAGCTGAAGAGGTTAGAGGGAATATTGTTCAATTCTGTAACTAACATTCACCATCAGGTGGGCCGCGTGCTTGTCTGCCACCTCAGTTGTATAGACAAAAAAAGATGTGGTTGAGAGTGTGATATGGTATAGGTATAGGTATAGGTACTTGAGACGATCGAAAGTTTTTCACTTTGAAGAACGGAATTTCGTTCTGCAAAGTTCGTTTTCTAAATATATTTACGATATTCTTCACTCAAAGTGTCAAAAATACGATAAGCTCAACTCTATAAGTGTATCCAACCCATCAATAAAGTCACTAGATTGAATACCCAAAGTCTATTATTACCCCCCGTTATTCACTGTCGACTGCTTATGGCAACTCTCGCTGGACTGAATTTCATCAATATTGTAACTGGCAATCATTTCCGCTGGTGTATAAGTAGGTGGAGTAGGTATCTGTTATAACCGTTTCGACTGATGACAATGTTACGGTTGTATTTTACCCGACTGCCAAAAAGGGTTATGTTTTTAGCGCGTATCTTGTATGTACATACATTGTATGTATGTACATAATATTCTTTATTACCTCATGTATTTTGAACCACCGTATGGATTTCAAAAATTCATGTCTCTAATGGAAGGTATTTATTACCTAAGTGTTCTTGGCTACATAAAATATGAACAAAAGCTATATTTTGGGTTTTTGACGCCAAAATGTATGTGGTAAAAAAACCTACTTAAATTTATCGAGTGGGGTAGCAAAATGAAGGCAATTAGAAGACAATTACAAAAATATAATTGTCATAACTAAAAGTATAAAATACCATAAATTATTAAAAACAAAAAACCCTAGCTAAAAAGATCGAAACAAGCTTCATAGTAGGCGGTACCCATTTACAAATATCAAACCAGATGAAAATTAATAGATACAGCCTGCTATAAAGCTTGTTTCGATCTTTTTAGCATCAGTTAGTTCTTTTGTTTTTAATAATTTATGTTATTACTGTGTTGCTATTATCTTATAACATTTGTTCAGCTTATTTATAAGCTTCATGACATGTGTGGCTATAAAAGTTAATTCTAAACTCGTAGAAAGGGCTTCAACACAGATGTTAACTATTTATAAAAAGTAATTATTCGTATTTATTTATTTTTATTGCAAATGCAGGTAGCGGGTTTGTATAAAGGAGAGGCCTATGTCCAGCTGCTTGCTTGCTTATTTTTGTTGTAGTTTGATAGCTTTTAAAAACTTATTTCCGAAATAGACACAAATAAGTTTCTGATACACTAACATCAATTGAAAAATCTACCGCCATAAAAATATATCGAAATTTAAAAAGAAAAAATACTGAATACCAATAAAAACTATGAAATTGACGTTTACCTAGGAGAAAACCTAACAGTAAAAAGCACCTTGCAACTTTCATAACTGGAATGTACGCCCACAATATTTCATCTAGATAATATAGATCTCATTACTAATAGACAAGATTGTGTTGCATATAACAATAAAACTGAACACGCATTTGTCAACACAATCAGTGTATATACGGTTGTTGACGCATCGTCATGCTTTTGTGGTCAAGATGTTAGTTCGTTAATCTAATATGAGGGATAATGATCTTTTTTCTTTAATAATTGTGTATGTCATTAAAAACAATGTGGTGAAGTGTAACTTATAACTTGACATTAGTACATAATATTTCTCCTGGTTGTAGCTGCCCACCACCATACACTACATGAGCTTACTGAACTGTCATGAAACCTTTCGTGCAAGTGCCGAGTGTTTATGACCAGCAATCTGCAATAAGTAGCTCATCAATCATAAAATTTAATTCAGTGGAAATACAGGTAGTGAACATGGCAGCTACGCAGGCAGCAACCTAGCTGCAGCTATGAATATGGGTATTTTCATTGGTCTGGTTGTGCTTCAGTGAGCACGTAAAGCTTTCGGTCCCGGTTGCCATGCGAACATAGTCGTTATGGTTACTTGGAGTCAAAAATCTAACAACCGATCTAATAACAATGCTTCAATATTGCGTTTGGGTTGTAGGGGTCAGATGGCAGTCGCATCCCGGAAAGTATTAAAGTTCAGCCAAATCCGCAGTTGGACTGGTAAAGCGGACCCCAGACTCCAAGTTGAAAGCTTCGGATGCGACTGTGATTAACGCTAGGATGAAGAAGAATTTAATGAAACAATTATTAAGGCCGCCCTTTGTACAACAATTGTATTAAGTGTATCTCACTCGTAAGATTTAATGTAAATGGTGTACAAATAAAGTATTATTCTATTCTATTCTATTCTATTTTAATATTTGTTACAAAGAGAGTTAGATTTAACATATTCAGCTTATTAAAAAAACCTAAACAGGTACCTACAGGCCCATCCCATCCACGCTACATCTCACCAGTACAGAACGACCTTGAGGCTTTGCTTTTCAACTTTTTCTCATAATTTGGTTTACGGCACACGGCAACCTCAACGCCATAGGGTGTCCCACTTTTGTGACAGTAAATGTAACCCCAAACCCGAAATTAAACCTGCTCCAGGGCTTTGTCCATTAATCAGCAGATGTACCGTCTAGCAAATGAGTGTGGTTGGAACCTTGATGATCTTGATGGAGAACCTTGATGGATGAAACTAAAAAACCTTATCTTTATTTTTCAGACATGCTGGGCTTAGATAATGAAGACGACGATTACACAGAATATGAAGAAGAAGACATAAATGATGAAGAAAGAAAAAAGGGAGGAATCAAACTCAAGAGGGTAAAAAAGTATAAGAAATATATGCTTCCACTGTTAATGGCATACAAGATGAAATATTTTGCCTTAGTACCTGTGATGATCGCTGGGATGGTACTACTGGTGGGTGCAACCGGCTTAGCTGGGTTCTTCTTCGCATTATTTGCAGCAGTAATGGGATTACAGAAAGGAGGGTATTAGATACAAATATTGAACTTCAAATGGAACCAGAAATAGAACTGATAGGTTAAACTTCTTGTGTTCAAGAGAGTTTGTCAGATCGAAAGCGCTCATGATGGAGATGGTTCTCTATTCAAACGTCGCTTAGTTTGCTAAAGATGTGAGACCATCTGTAACACAATCATTTTAGCTCAGCTCCAGAAGTTTCAAGACAATGCTAACAATTTCGGAAACTAGTATTCTTTAAAAAAACTAAACATATCGTTAACGCAGAATTTATATGAAATTAGCTACATACTAAGCAGCTCCTGGAACTCAAAACGTAAAATTTCTGCCTCGTTTTTTTTCGATACAAAATATTTAAAAAAGCAAGGCGAAATGTCGTCGGTCTGACAGACCCAAACTATAGTATACGAAGGTTAAAGACTAAAATGTCATCAATAACATCAGTGAACTTGTGCTGGTTAATAATTTTGAAGTTTTACTTAGAAATTAAATTAAGGTCGACGTCTCAGAGTTGCCATTCGATTTAAGTAAGCATCATCGGTATCAGAATCCTGCTAGTCTGACGTAGAACAAAAGGAATCCACCGAGGCTGATTGGCAGTACCTTTTCTTCCCCATGGATACCCTCCGCTGATCAGCGGAGGGGTCTAAAACCGTACGATGTCTCGGGTCTCATATGCCGGGGCCTAAGGTGACCCAATAAAATATTCCCCTCACGCCCCGACTGACCCTAGGCCGTTAACGGCTCTCGAATGTGTGAACCACAGTATCACCATCTTGCCCCTGTCTATTGAGGTGACAAGCGGTGTTTGGCAGTATTTTTTCCTATTCTTCCATCTTTGTTTCTGTGAAAATAGTATTTAAGCTCGCGCATTGTAAATATAGTTTAGTATTATAGATTTAGATATTTATTTTATTTATTTTTAGTATATTGCTAATGTAGTTACCAATTGTATAACTTAAATAAATTATTTATTTGTGGTACCACTGGCAATAATAATATTACAATTAAATACATATTTTGTGATTTTATTCTCTGTTGTTATTATAAAAATAGTTAATGAGTGTACCCTCAACAAGACAATCAGGGCCCCAGCTTCACCTGCAGCATGGTACCACCCGCTGTTGGATGGATGTGGCTCAAGTCTGAAGTCAAAACGATGATGAAGAAGTCCGGGCTCCAAGAAGAAAAGTTTGGAACCAGGACTACGTTATGATAATGATGATGACTAAAATTCTACTCCTATACTTTATACTTTGTCTGTTTTGATGGTGATCTAGTTTGTATGCAATCATCTCAATGAGATGATGAGTCAGGTTTTTATTATATCTTAAAACTCAACTATAACTCAAATATAAAATCTTAAAGTATTGTTGTTATTGACGTCAAAGTCAAAAATCATATATTTTGTATCGATCACAGAAACGAAACCTACAAAACGTCAAAAAATAGACTATTACCCATTTAGCAAATAGCCCACCTGTTCGGAACGCAGTCCCATTTTGAGAATGAAAAAGTTCGGAGTAAAATGATGTGTTGCACCAATCCAAAATAATAATTAGTAAATCGGTACAAGTGTAGTTAGATAATAATGATATTATAATCTTTCAAATTTGATGAACTAATATAATATGAATGAAGAACTTTTTTATCTGCAAGTAAAATTTCTGGTGAGGCATGAGTTCAAAAATTGCCGTGTTAAATGAATTAAACAATATGAAGCTTAAAATCATGAAATTGGTTAGACACGGCGCGTTATACGCATATTTATCTATGATGCTTTGGAAGATGGTACAAATATATTCAGTGCCGTCTAGTGAAAAGAACCTGAACTACTTTTAACCTCTGATCCTTGCGATATCACGACGGTATTTCCGTATAATTGAGCAATCCGACTGGGCAAGTACCTCCGCCCTACAAAATACCGCAGCCACAATACCCTCGTGTTGTACTGCCAGCGGTGAGTAGGGTAGCCACTGGAGAGTTCTTGGAGAGACGACCAAGGGCTATTCCTGCTTTGTGTTTTGAAACTCTGTGTTTACAAGGTCGGCAGCACGACTCCCCTAGTATTGCACACGTCCATAGGCCACGGTAACCACTTTCTATCATCTACCGTGTTCTTGTGTGCTAACTCACTTTATAGATTGGTATAGCATATATAATCTCAATCTCGACCCGAGTTCAACATGCCTGAAGTAATAATAATATTAGACACTAGCTTATATTCGTGGCTCCGTCAATGTGGAGTTCTAACCTCGGTACGGAAAACCGTAGTAACATATTCCAGAGTTAAAAAGTAGTTTATATGTTATTTCAGACTACTCGTTACTAAAGTGTAATTGAGTAAAAATGATCCAAACATCTTTATAAATTTTCGTATTTGTTATTAACCAACACTGTGGAATGAACTCCCTGCTGTGGTTTTCCCAAACGACTACACTATGGGGATATTCAAGAAGGGCATTATGTTCAGGGTCTGCGGAGCGAATGTGACACCTCTGGTGTTGCACGCGTCCATAGGCCACTTCGCATCAGGTGGGTACACCTAAGTAGTTTATAAAAAAAAACCATGATTTCCGGTCCAATGAAAATCACAGTTGGTTTATAACAAAAAATGAGAAAGTAGAATAGAATAGTTGACGAAGCGTGGGTATTAATATACCTTTGCCTACCCCTACTGGGATTTACAGACATGTATTTTTTTTTTACGTGCGGTATATCCCCACCGATGCCCTCCTTTCGGAGCCGAAGGGGAGGTTATGTCGGACTCGAACCGACTAAACTGCATGCCGTCTGTGGGTCGATGTGCTAGGCCGAAGGTGAGGTTGTCTCGTGGCATATCCCTCGCACCCACCCCGGCTGACCCTTGGCCATTCCTCTCGGTCTGGCCCGCCTCGGGAGGGGGGACCACGCGGTCCCCGACTCGACCCCGGTATGGGGGGGGGGCGCGCATCGCCCCACGATGCGTGCCGCCGCCGTGGCCTGCTTCGGCTAGGGTGACGAGCGGCTCCACCCGTCACCCTCAGGCCCGCGCTCATGGGGGGCGGAGGTCGGTTTGCGCCCTCCGACGCCCGAGCCGCACATACACGTATGTATTTGTAATATGAATACGGTTATACAAAACAGTCAAATCGATTAAAGTTTAATAAAGTCTAAGGGACTGTTCGCGTGTTCAGATCCCGCCTGATCCCGTCAAATCTTAATAGGTTAACTAAGGATTTAAATGCACCTATAGTAAATTTAAATTAAATAAACTATTAAAAATAATAAACTCGACTGATGCTGAAAAGATCGAAACTAACTTTAAAGCAGGCGGTACCCATTAATTTTCATCTGGTTTGAGATTTGCAAATAGGTACCGCCTGCTATAAAGCTTGTTTCGCTCTTTTCAACATCAGTCGGGTTTATTTTTGTTAATAAATTATTTTATTTTATACCTTTTAGTTATGACATATATATTTTTGTAATCGTCCTCTAATTTCCTACATTCTGATACCCCACTCGACAAATTTGTTTTTTTTTTTGTTTACCACATACATTTTAGCGCCAGCTAATCACATAATAGCTTTTGGTCCTATTTTGTGTACCCAAGAACACTTAGGTAATAAATACCTTTTATTTGAGGTATGAATAATTAAAATCCGTGTGGTGGTTAAGAAGATATGAGGTAATAAAGAACATTATAAACATACATACTTACAAGATACGCGCGAAAAACATAACCCTTCTTGGCTGGTCGGGTACAAAATTATATCAGACTACAACTAACCGTTACTCATTCTAATAAGAAGGAGGCAAGAAATAACCACCAAATGACCGATTCAATTCTATTTCAATCTTAAAGTATATTTTGTGGTTAGATAAAAATTAGAGAACTATTCACATTATTTTTCATTCTATGTAGGTTGCATACAAACACACTGGCCACTAGATCGCAATAGGCGTTATGAATGTATAAATGCTTGCACGGAAACTTCTATCAGGCGCTAATACCTGGGTTCAAAGGAGAAGCAGATGCAAAATGGAAAGAGAGGTAATATTTCTGACATTCCTGATAGCTGTATGAAGATAGTATACTATTACTTAACGCTAGCGAGGTTATTTCCTAATTTGAGACAAGTTCCTTTTAAACCTTATTGTTAGAGAGCGATCTGGCTTTAATTATGGGAACGGAATCTCTAAAAGAGTAAAGCGAAGCAGTGATGATTATAGAATAAGCGTAGGAATAATAGGCAATACTTGAGAGGATAATATGGTTCTCAGTTCTCAACCACACCAAGTGATAAAATGGACAGAATAATTATGATGTCCTACATTTGTTCAACATTCATCCAACGCTACCGCTTTGTGGTGCGCTGTGCGGAGTCCAACTATTTGATGCGACTTTTACGGTCACTGCTATTCTGATGGTACCTTTACCATAGCCAGGCGTGAAGCGGCTTATAGATTATGCTAGCTTAAGTCTCGAGCCTAAAAGGAGGTGGGCTCCATGCACCCCTAAGTATATCTTTTCATACTCTAGAATAGCAATTTTGTACTTACAGTCAATTAAGCATCAAAAAAGTCGTGCATCAGAGAACAGTTGCCACCCATAGAAACCTAATGTAACCGAATAAAAAAGGTTATTTTTTTATACCCCTTAGGCGGCAGACGAGCACACGGCCCACCTAATGGAAAGTGGTTACCGTGGCCTATAGACGTGTGCAATATCGGGAGCGACACACTCGCGCTGCCGACCCTGTTAGAACAGAGAGTTTCTGTGCCGTCAGTGTAGAAGATAAAGCAGGACAAGCCTTTGGTCTTCCCACTGAAACCACAAAAACTCTCCAGTTATATTGTTTATGGAGCTGTAAGTTAAATGACTACAGATGGAAACCAAATGAATTACAATGAAGTTAAAAAACACTTTGATCTTTTGAACTAATAATATTTAATAAATAATAGGTACATCACCATATTTGAACTAATATACAATCATGCGGTATTATTTCTAACATTATGGTGCCAATTCACTAAACTATTTCTAAAATATCTTTATTTTAATTTGGAAACTTCAATCTATTTGGCATTGGCTTACGATTTCCAGTTCCATGTCGAGTGGGTACTGTATCAAAGGCTATGTGTTTACTGTCAGATAAAGAACAGCCCTATCCCATTTCAGGGCTAACATTTTTATAGTCATATTTATAACAAATTTCCGGGTTCATTTAATATTATAGGCACCAAATCGCCCCTCTTGTAATGGTCATCATAGTAATGGTCTTCAGTCTTTGAGGGCACTTGAATGATTTCTACCTGGGTCTTAGAGTCATCCTTCCTGTTTTGATAATAGTGGTTGTGATCGAACATACCCTTGAGACTTAAAACTGATGCCATCACAGTGGAGAAGAAACCCATCATCAGTCCTGGAAAATGTAGGAAAAAATAATAAGATATTGATTAGAGTGTATGTACGAATTAGTGAATAGTACAAATAGAGATTCTTTTAAAACCCTTATTCCAAAACGTGTTAAATTTGGATTCTAGAAAAGTAAAAAATTATATTCATTATAATTTCCCGCTTGAATCCAAAGTTTGGAACCCGGGCAAAGTTAGTTGGCATTTATAAGAGTGCCTCCCATCCGACCTCCCAATTACGAGAAGAAGTACTGCGCCAGACCCTTTTTTCGTGCGGATTTCCCCTCGGATACCACTCCAGTCGGCCATCGGAGGTGATTACCCACTTAAATTCTTGGGTCTTCATGGCTGAGGTGTAACATTGTCTACAACATATCCCTCAAATCCCATATGATCCTGAGGCATCTACACATTTTAAGGAAGCCTCCTCAGGTGTAAGGAGCACGGTAACCCCATCAACCCCCGGAAGGGGGGCGAGCATATTGCCTGAAAAAAGGACAGTTCTTACCTTTAGCCGATATAAAAGCCAATGCCTTCAATGCAATAGGAATAAGTAGACTCTTCGCAGCCAGCAGCCCTAAGATCAACGGCATCATATACTTCTTGTGCATTTTTGGCATCTTGTTACCTTGTCTTCGATTCTTCTTAGAATTCTTTCTAATTACCTTGAAGATGCATTTCTTTGCTTTGCCTTTACCTTTTCGTTTCTTCTTAGATATTTTCTTCATTGATTTTGTTTTAGCACTCTTTGTGGTTAATTTTGGCTGGTCTTTTAAGGTTCGTGCTTTTTCTACATTGTCGGTGGCTGAAACTGATATTTATTGCAGTAAGTACAATAGCTCTGAGAGTGGCGAAGATTTCAGAGATGGTAGAGATGTTTGATTTTGACGAACTAAATGGAAGTAAGATCATTTTCACCAGCTTCCGATAGAAAAAATTTCACCACTGTTAATTGAATTCTTTGTGACTTTAAGTTAAGCGAACGAACACACTGGGTAAGGACTTCCCGAGTGTCATTACTAGTTAACGTTCGAGGGTCACTTCTGTTATTTTTCATGTACAGGAGTTATAATTAGTAGTCATGTTTGATTAATTAATCCTATTAAAAATGAGGTGAATAATAACTGACATAAATATCCGCATCCAATAATACTGTAAATATTTTTTATACTCTTAAAATAATAATTAATAAGACAGGTAGAAAGCAAGCATATTATTTATATATAAATGACTAAAATAATCACCATATAATTAAGTTCCACTATTAGAAACGAAAAAATACCTTTCAAAGATCTTGGAGCAAAATTGCCTCTGGTGATTATCCACTCCAGTGGTTCAGTAGAGTTGAAACTCTCGTTCAAATAGTTACCATGGCTAGTTGCACCGAAGCCAAACACCGTCTCAGTTTTCACTATACCATAATTATTAGTATTATCCAATATTAGACCCCGGGAATAAGGGAGCATGTTTCTCATATTATAATCTTAACACGAGGTACTAAAATTCAAAATGGGTTATTTCATTTCATTGTTTTTAGAACTGTTTCTGTGTAAGTGCACAAAAGAAATGGTGGTCACATAGGTTGTCAAAGACTTTTATAGCGTACACAAATGAGTTCATTACGGCCTATCAAGCATTACGGTTTAATGAGCCTACGTTTTTCTAATTACATTTGAGTGTATGGGAAAGCTCAGTCTAGTTTTCTTTTGGTTATTAGCGTGATAATAAATATGTACGAAGTTCAATATTGTAGATCGTTGGTCTCTTCAGGAGGAAAAATTCTAGTCAAAGGAACAAGTGAAAAGAAAATTGCAACAATACTAACAGTAACCCAAAAAGGTCAAGAGGTCAATGGCCAGTATTAACCCTAGGTCAGAAAAAACCATAACAATTAGCTGAAAGTTTATTTATTGTATACATGTTTAATATGCGTGTGAGCAGATTTTTAAGCGCATGCAAGATCAAGAATGTAAATGCGTGCATTGTTGGCTATTGGCGACGGTCAGTTATAATTTAATCAGAGTAAATAATTATGGGCCTTAACGCAAAGAATAAATATCAAAATCAGCCCCGGTTGGCATCCAAAAATCTATGGCAGTTGTTACTAGTGATTGGAGCCCTAAAAATCCAGCAACTAGTCCGACTACAGAAGTTCGATATAGAATATGGGCCTTAGACAGGTAAAAGCAGACTCCTCACTCCGAGGTGAAGGCTCTGAAAAGGACTAAACGCAAGAATGTTGATGCTGATGGATTATCTAATATTGTGGAATTATCAGCTAAATATATTAAGAACTTTTTTTATAACACGTAAAACTAAAACGTCTATATATCACTGGCCGCAAAACAAAAGTTCAGTATCCTGACAGTATCCAATTTTGACATCAAAAACCAGAACCACAGCAGAATGTAAAAATTACAAAATAAATATTTTAAAACATTATCAACCCCCACACAACCAGAACATTTAAAAAAAGAAAAAAAGATGAGTTCAAACGGTGACGGATAAGGGTTATAAGTCTACACCATGGGTAAGCGAAAAAGACGGATTTTCCCAAAAAAGAAGAAGTCGGTATTTAGCAGACCGCACCCGATGAGAAGAAAAATGACACTACGGCAAAGGAAGATGAAGGCGTTTCTCCACAAGCACAGCCCAAAGACCTTCTTGCAGAAGAGTATGAGGAAGATGGTAGGAGGAATCTATATAGTGTCAGATAAAGTTAGAGATAAAATAGCCGAAAGTGCAATGGCGTTAGACAATCCCTTCAGTGCCCAATTTTATGGAGACAGATGCAATATTCAGTAAACTGTGTTGTTACATGAATTGAAGCCGAAAACGGAGACAAATTTTGTATTGGGTTGCTTTATTGATGTTCCATGCAATAGGTAATAAAGTATTAGTCTAAAAGTTTCTACTGTTGTCATTCAGTTGGAGTAGTTTTTTTTCGAAGGGACTGTAAGAAAGCGCTGCTTGTCGCTGACGACGGTATCCCGTCCAATTGAGCAGTCCGACTGGGGAAGTATCTTCGCTCTGCAGAATACCGCGGCCATAATAACCTCGTGTTGTTCCCGGCGGTGAGTAGGTTAGCCAGAGCTCACTGGAGAGATTTTGTGCTTTTTCTGCTTTGTCTTCTAAACTGACGGCACAGAAACTCTCTGCGTTTACTGGGTCGGCAGCCCGAGTGTGACTCCCCTGGTGTTACACACGTCCATAGGTACCACTTACCATCAGGTAGGGCGTGTGCTTGTCTGCTTAGATATTTAACTACCCAAACAATCTTGATATGACTATACACAAACCATCATCATCATCATCATATCAGCCACACATAGTTCACTGCTGAACACAGGCCTATCCCACACGTCCAGAACGAACGATCTAAAGCAGCCCGCATCCAGCGCTTCCCGACGACCTTGATGAGGTCGTCCTTCCACCTGGCCGTTGGGAGTCCCTCACTACGTTTGCCCGTACGCGGTCACATAATAATCTACAGCTTAAACTAGTAGTTCGATTTGTATTGGGTCCCATCCACGTTATAGAGGTGAGCCTATTGTTGTATTCTAGGCGCTGTTGACTCGAGCCATGCATCTGAGGCTAAGTCTGGGCTGTGTATATCTATCTGATGCTAAATAGCCCTATTCCTAAGTCGCCTTGTAGGAAGAAATTAAAGAAATGTTTTCTAAATGAATACAATAAATTTATGTACCTTTTCTGACATTTTAAGCAGAAGACGGACTTGTCTCTGCCTACCCTGGACGAAAGAGTCTTGATTGTTGTAGGTACGTGTTGTAAGTATGAGCCCCGATAACCGATTGTCTCTTAAAACGAATGTTCTGGAAACTAATTGACACATGAACAAAATTATTTCAAAGTTTGTTTTTTTTGTTCGTGTGATTTGTGGCCAACATCTGACAGAGTTGTTCAAGTCGCCCTTATCCCTTCGGTCTCTTAGGTCCAGTTCCTGTTACTTCCAGTGTATTTTGACATTCCTATTACGTCCATTTCTTTGAATGTCCAGTTCTGTGAGCGTCTATTTCTTTGAATGTCTAGTTCTATGTCAGTCTCAGTCCTATAGGTCTCAGTCTCGATCTAACGACCGGGACCGCCATTTATCGTGCCCTCCGAAGCACGAAAGTGCTCAGATGTAACATCACTAAGCGGTCACTCATCCCAATGGTAACCTTAGTCTAGGTAACTTAACCCACTGACCATTTACCGAACAGTGAGTGCACCTGGCTATGGGCGATTCAGTTTGAAAGTATTATGGGTTAACGAAGACCGATAAACCAAATAACATTATCATCTACTAGCTGCTGCCTGCGGCTCTGCTCACGTAATCTGATCCCATCCTTATAACTCATGAGAAACTATTCTAACGAGAAAACTAGCTTATGTGTTATTCTAGGCTGTAATTTATTTAACACATCCATTAATTCGTTTGAGCGTAATTGGATACCTGATTGTCATACTGACGTGACAACTTGGTGTGACCACGAGTTCATCATCTAATAAACACCAAACACCTTCAAAAATGTTTTAACGAGGAAACGGAAACGATTTGAGCACTAAGTTTGCACAGATAACTTAAACACGTGAGATCATCTTGTCTATGCTGAAGTGACGTCAGAGCACTCAAAGCAGGAAGTTTTTGTCTATTTCATTGCATTTAAAAAAAAAATGTTACGTCAACCTAGCTTTCAAGAACTTGACAGCCACGGGAAGGAGAGGTTGCCCCTTTTCTATTTCACCGTAAAACCAATACGACTTTTTATTTTGAATTTTTTAAGCAATTTTTATGCTATTAATATAGTATACTATACTATATTGAATGATTAAATCGATTTAGAGACTTTTTTTTTATAAAAGAATATTAGCAACCGAAATTATCGAAATCACTAATATTCCCTCTAACCCCTCCTACTAAGCTAAATTGCTTGTGCTAGGAGTAGGTTCACGGCGGTAGTGTAATGGCCAGGATTCGAACCCGGGACCCCACGATCGTAAGGCCGACTCCTCAACCACTAAGCTACCGACGCTTTTTGAAACCACCGTCGCCTCATAGATGGATGTAAGGAGAAATTTCGATAGTTCGTGGTCTGGTAGCTCAGTGGTCAGGCGGGATTTGAACCTGTGACATTTCCCTTACAGGGGGACGTAAGGGAAATGTCACAGGTTCGAATCCCGCCTGGACCGATTTAAAAAAAATCTTATCTCAATCGATCTAAATCAATTTACCACGAGTTATTATTATTAAGCCTTATAATCCTCAAAATCTTACTTTCAATGCACTACAAAGATCTTATAATCCTCATAAAATCCTTAGGTACCTATATAATTATATACAAGCAGTATACCAGTACATATATCGTGATGTAATATTTTATATTATGACCACAACAATGTAATACTAGTTATACAACTTAAGTGTGCCAACGCACTCGGATCACGTTGTGTAACCCATCGCTTCTCACGAGGTGCGCAGTATATGTAATGTTTCAGAAGCGGGAACTAGTAGCATAGAACCATCGTCGGTAAGAAAGCAGCCTTACAATTGAGATATTCCGGGTTCAAATTCTGGCCATTTACCAATGAAACTCTTAAAAACGTTTAAATTAAAATATTTGTAATGAAAATACTCGCCTATGTCCGTCGCGTCGGCGGCTCCCGTAAATTCTTTTTAAATTTTGAATGAATGTCAGCGAATATTCAGAAGTTTACTGAGCATTTAATCTCTACAAACAATCACTGCTACGTTTCCATGTTTAATGGCATAAGGCGTGGACATAAATTATATTAGTTTGTAGATAATCTAGAAAAATGTAGATAAAAAGTCTTTATCTAAAACGATTTTTTCTATAAGTTTTCAGGCTTTCACGGCCGGCGTTGCATGTAGAATATACTGCTTCCGGGCTGGTTGGCCGTGGTCCATGTTTCTAGTTCAAAGAAAAAATATGTCCATACCTACTCGAAGTTACTTTTGTATTTTTAATTGAATAACAATACAGAAAAAATTACCATATGAGTAAAGTGCGTAAGGATAAAAACAGATTGCTATTGTCTCTGTCTTCCTTAAAGGCCAAGGACGTGCGTTTATGTACGTGAATAGATAACCAAAACTCACATAAATCTACACATTAGCTTGCTTTATTCTCAGAAGCTAGCATATACTGTGCGTATCCAGTACAAATAGAAAGTGCGCGGCGGCGTGGTACAAGTTCACTGGCGCGACCTTGAGCGCAGCGCTGCAACCGACGGACGGTCTAACACACAACGCACATTACGCCACAGTATTACTTCAGAAAATATAACTCTTTTATTGTAATTAATAAAAAAAGAATTATTCTTTTATTTATACCTCTGTGGTGGCAGACTAGTACACGGCCCACCTGATGGAAAGTGGTTACCGTGGCCTATGGACGTGTGCAACACCAGGGGAGTCACACTCGTGCTGCCAACCCAGTAAACACAGAGAGTTTCTGTGCCGTCTGCGAAGAAGACAAAGCAGGGATAGCCATTGGTCTTTCCACTGACAGCACAAAAACTCTCCAGTCAGCCCTGGCTACCCTACTCACCGCCGGGCGGTTATTATAATTTTAATTTTGAAGTGAAAACTTCTTTAGCGGCGTTGGATGGGTAAAAAATATTAAACTCGCGTCAGGATTACTTGACCTTTGAACCATAACCGACGACTGACGTCATACAACATTACAACAGCTACAGATTGTTTATTTTGTTAGGCGCGTTAAGAAACTTCGTGGCTTAGCGGTAAGCGCTTCGACTGTAAGTTCTTAAGGTTTCTGATAGTACCGGATTCAAACCTGGGCTTCTGACACTGTTTGTGATTATTTTTTCTTTTTGTAATTTGTTACTTTTGTGATTATTTTTTCTTTTTGTAATTTATTACTTTTTGAAATTATTTTTTCATTTTGTAATTCATTAATTTCTTCTGACAGAAAATTAGTGACAGGTTCTATGATTGGCGCTATATTATAGGTATGGTATGGTATGGTGTGTTCTTTTTATCTTTTTCTCTGTATATAACGAAGAAAGTAAGAAAAAGTTTTCACTTCTGCCGGCACTCCCCGAGTGCAATCCGTCTTTTTTTTTATAAAGAGTATTAGGAACCGAAATTATCCAAATAACTAATATTCCGTCTAAGCCCTCCAACTAAGCTAAATTGCTTGTGCTAGGAGTGGGTTCACGTCGGTAGTGTAATGGCCAGGATTCGAACCCGTGACATTTTATAGCTTATTATTATAGTTGTGGTATTCTGTAGGGTGGAGATTCTTCCCCAGTCGGACTGCTCAATTGGACGGAAATACCGTTGTGTCCTAATAAATAATAATCAATATTATGGCTGGATTTACGTATTGTCCGCAATTCCAACTGTGTGGATTTTTTTTTATTGTGCAAACTACCCATGGATACAATTCCGCTCTGGCAGAGGGATGGTTATCGATGGTTACTTGAATCAACATGCCGTCTGTAGTTCATAGATAACAGAAGACGAATCTCTCGACCAGCCGGCCTAGGGCCATCTCCTTCGAGTTAGCTCTCTTTCCTGCTGGTCCTATTCGCCTATAGGGACTACGGTATCTAGCCCCCGGGTGTGGGAAGGCACATTGCCCGGCCACCTGCTTTTGGGAATATTTGAAATCATTCTGACTTGACAACCATTTGTTCCCTATGTCCTCCGAATGTATTATTAATTTGGCCTACCAACGACGCTTCGGACAAATTTGTTCAGACAATGTTGTCCGTATTGACACTTTTGTTTTTCTTTTTACTTACAATTTGGACACCACCTAAGAAGATAAGTATAGAACTTATAGACAAAACTATTTTTTTTACAATTATTTATTTCTATATTTGCCTTAATTGAAACAGTAAACAATAATAAAACTTGAGAAGCTTCGCAGTAGTCGCGGTAAAGGCCATTCATTAAAATCTATTGACTAGATTATTAAATAACTATTCCTACAATATCTCTTCATCTCGAACATAGTGTGCGCTGACACTAAAATGCTCTCCCGGGGGATATTAGAGAAAGTTTTCGGTAGCAGCCTTGACCCGTTTGGGAGATTCGAAGGCAGATAGCGTTTCTAATCGTGAACGATTGAGATACCCAGCGGGAATTGATACATATTATTTATGTTTTTTTTTAAGCGTTCTAGTATCCAAAATGACTAGTATTCTCGTTAACGCCTCCAGCTAAGGCTCCTTTTTTAAAATGCTTATTGCATTATAAATTTCACAAAATGTAATACACTCGTATTCATAATTTGCTGTTTATTTAATTTTTTATAGACACATTTATTAAATATAAGTCAAATCAAAAGAAAAAAGCTCAAGAGGACGAGCCTTAACTGGTAAATGAATAATTAAAAATGATGATAATCTATACATGTAAATAAAATTGGAGTGTCTGTTTGTAATATTGAAATAATCGTTTTAACTAGGTACATGCATATAAATATAATACGTTACATACACCAAAATATCATTTTTTACAAATTTTGTGTGACTGTCTGTCTGTTTGTCTGTCTGTTTGTCTGTTGTGTCTTCCGGCTAATCTCTGAAATGGCTGGACCGATTTTGACAGGTAGCTGATGTACCTAATAAGGAGTAACTTAGGCTAATTTTACGCGGGTGGAGCCGCGGGCAATAGCTAGTGATGAAATAAGGTATAGGTATATTATAAATTATTAGGATAGTATTATACAGTGTCATCTAGATCAAAAAGAAAGGTAGTTTTGTAATTTAGTTTATGTGTCTTGTCTGATGTTTGTGTGACCGCATTCGAAGCCATCATACACATCAGAGCCTAGAGTCTACTTCTTCTCTTTTCGATTTGGCTCACATGACTTTAGTGGGAGGGATGTCTAAGTTCCGAACCCTGAGAGGAATATTTGCGATAAAGTCTCGTTCGATTGTCAAGAAGCGTACCGACTTGCAGGTAAGATTTACATGGGTTCCGAAGTTCTTGATGAACCCTAATACTTTTTTTATACTACTGAGTTGGCGGACTACGAACCACCTGGTGGAAAGTGGTTACCGTGATCTATGGACGGCTGCATCACTAGGGAAGTCACTCGTGCTGCCGACCCTGTAAACACAGAGAGTTTCTGTGCCGTCAGTATATAAGACAAAGCGGGAATAGCCTTTGGTCTTCCCACTGGCAACGCTTAAACTCTCCAGTGAGCTCTGGCTACCCTACTCACCGCCGGGAATACAACACGAGGTTATTATGGCGGAGGAGGCACTTCTCCAGTCGGACTGCTCAGTTGGATGGGAATACCGTCGTGTCCTACCTTTCCTAAGTCTATTAATTCATCCTTTTTTATATAAGACACATCAATTTGACTTCATCTCGTCTGATGGTAAAATGAAGGTAAAGTTTCAGGAAACGGTCACTATTACAAACTCGTACTATGATAACAATGGTGGCATTCAGCTTGACGACCTCATGCTTTTTCACACCCCACTTAAAGGACCCGGGACTGTAGGAAGAAGAGAACTCACGTGAGCTGGTAAAGAGCTGGCAAAGCTCATACATAATTTAACAATCACTTCATGTAATTAATCTTTAAGACAGATATCCCATTACAAAATATGCTCGCAAATGAATTGTTTACTTCATTTTTGAAAGTTTTACTCTATCAAAGGTAACAATAGTAACTACCCATCTCACAATTGCCAATATTCTAATATCCTCGTTAGTGAGCCGAGGTGACAAAGCCGATGTCGTCACGCACTCGTCACGTTACCGGACCTAAATATCCTATAGAAAGTGTATATTTTGACAGCAAATCGGTGAAGAATGTAACAATAATATGCGCGGTGCCAACATTTGGGGCCTACTTTTGTTTTCACTTGGATCAAATATTTATGCAGCTATACAGTACAGAGTATTCAAAATATACCCATTTATTATTTATATATATTATTTATTATATTTAAATATACTCTCATGACGTTCTGTCCATCCGTGTGTCATTCTTCTTCTACTTCATTGAAATTTCGAGTATTTCTTACTACAACGATATAACCGGGTTTCTCTTGTTACAGAATTTAGACTTACACCAAATCAACTTACAAAAAAAATGTGTGTGTGTGTGTGTGTATGTGCTTCTTTATCCGTCTTTCACGGCTAAACCACTGAACCAATTTTGATGAAATTTGGTATAGAGGTAGATTAGACCTTGAGAAAAGATAAAGGTGGTTTGGTCACAATAACCGACACCCACGCGGCAAGAGCCGTGGGCAAAAGCTAATTATAAATATTTTAGCGAAACATGTAAAATTGTACAACTCAAAAGTATTCCCATTGCTTCCCAGCAGTCCTGATTCTAATAGTTTTTCTCGAAGGTCTTAGACAATATCAAGTTAGTCCATTGGGTGGAATTAGACAGTTAATAAAGTAATGCAATCGCTTCACCTATAGCTGTGTATGTCAAAAATCTTCGAACTCGAAGCTTCGACGCAGGCTTTTGTCTTGGGGACTGGGGTTTAGAAAGCGGTCAGTTCCATAAACTCGGATCTAACCCTAAACATATTGTTTTATTTGATTTTATTTGGGTTGTCCCAGTCGTTTACAAAAGTTTGTACCAGTAAACAATTACTAATCTATGACCAATTACAGCAATCCACGTTGTATATAAGCAGACTGATTGCAAATAACAACAAAAAAAAACAAGATACACACAGAAAGTTGAAAAACAAAAATAAAAATAAATAAAATGATGGGAATCATACACACCATATTTCATTTATATGCCATAAATTATTTTTCTGTCGGGAATATATATCTAATTCGGAGTACAAGTGGTCTGCCTACCTATTTGTTTTGCATACAGGCGCGATTCGCTAACTTAAATTACATAACGCTTTTCTCAGAAACCTCTTGTTCACTTTATTACTAATACGTTTTCATAGCTTCCCCATTCCATAGAAAACTCACTACCCAGTTACTAAACGATACCAATCACCTTTATTACCATCAGTTTAAAGTCAAGTTTCCAGTGTTTCGGAGTTTTAGGTAAAATGTTTTAAATTTACAACGACAATTGAACTTTTGTTCGATGGCAGTGCGTACGCGCAGTATAATATATGAATGGGTGTTACCTCATGCGTGCGAACAGAGTTGATACTTTTACGTTTTTTCAATATTTTAACGATGCGATTAGAGAGAAAGAAGTCGGTTCCTTAATCAAGAGAAGTGAGTTAATGGTGGATGGAGAAGTTTAGGCACCTTTTGGATGAATTTAATTTTTAAATTTAAAATGAGAATGTTTTGTGTGTGACATGTTTGTTATTTTGAGAAACTGGCGGCTGTTTGAATAGTCTACAGCTTTCATAAGTAGTTTTTACAACACTGAATTTTATTTTAGATTATTAAAATAATTATTTTGTAACTGGAATGTCACATGTTCGTAGGCCGTTTTAACTGTTCTTGAATATTCCAAATTTCTAGTTTTCTCGTAAGTCTCAGAATATTCGCATGTGACTTCCTAATTTCCTACCAAATATACCTAGAAATCACATCAAAACATAAATCTTGGAACGATCTTTGTTCAGTTGATCACTCACTCATGTACTCCGTTACGCTCACACAATAATACAAAAACGCTGAGTAAAGTACCAAAACCTCTCGTGCGCTATACAAAATTTCGAAGCCACCATCCTTTTCATGGACTCTACGCTCAATATAAAGGCATTCGGCATCCCGAACGCATCTCACTTCCTCCTAAACCATCAAAAAGGACGCATCTGACCTTAAAACATTACCCAAATTATATTTTTGAGAAGTTGACAGAGAAACCGATTTGAAAAAATGCGTGTACTGTGTTTTATTTTGGCGATTGCTGTAGTGGCCTGCAGAGCTGCTCCAGGGACCCCTGCTACGGAAGACAATGGAAGAATTGAGCTGTTTTCTGGTGTAGCTATTGAAAAGTAAGTAATTACTATTTCATATTAATGCGGGACTAGGAAGAAAAATTTGGTATTTTATTCATCATATGACTGATTTAAATTGGTGGACTTTAGATATCTTCAAACCTGTTTTATAATATTATAATTTATGGAAAAACAATCTTAGTTATGTAAATTTTTACAAAGTTACTTTGCTTTATATATGTGAAATTTTGATCCCGTTTCCGCTATCCATACGGAACCTATTCTCGGGATAAAAGTAGCCTATTTGTTATTCCAGGTTAAAATCTTTTCTTTTATACCATTGAAGTGGCAGACATACGGCCCACCTAATGGAAAGTGGTTACCGTGGCCTACGGACGTGTACAAACCAGGGGAGACACACCCGTGCTGCCAACCCTGTAAACACAGAGAGTTTCTGTGCCGTCAGCGTAGAAGACAAAGCAGGAACAGCCTTTAGTATTCGCACTGACAGCACAAAATCTCTCCAACGAGCTCTGGCTACCTTACTCACCGCCAGGAACACAAAACGAGGTTATTATGGCCGTAGTATTCTGTAGGGTGGAGGTACGTCCCCAGTTGGACTGCTGAATTAGACGCAAATATTTTCAGTCAGATTCGTTTAGCCGTTAGACCATGATTGAATTACAATCATCCACACATATAGTTCTGTAACTCCTGTTGCAAAGAAACCAGTAGCATATTGTGCAGTCATATCGCAAACCTTTGAAGTGCATATTCTCAGTTTCGTTTTACCAAGGTGATGACAATGATCATCATTCCCTGAGCATTTTTTTTTTAAATTTGATCGGGGTTAGCTTTCTAGTCTAACTAAAATGCGATACCTACAGACAAGAAGAGAAGATGAAAATGATCATCATTCGTCTTATTTTTTTGAGTCTCTACTGACACCAAGTCTTGGTATTTAGATGTTCTAGAAGATAAATCAGCTATGTGTAGAATATTGCAATTTAACAGATTTTTCTTCTAGAGATCTTCGGTATTTAATCCTACAAAGATCTTTAAGGCACCTTCCGATTACCAAACGAGGCTGTGGCGCAGGTTTCCTCCCTGGATTGAAAACGCAAATGTTATTTTTTTATAGAAAATTAGCAACCGAAATAACTAATATCCCCTCTAACGCCTCCGACTAAGCTAAATCCGGATGCAGTAAATTCTACATGTAGGTTAAATTGCTTGCGCTAGGAGTGGGTTCAAGGTAGTGTGATAGCCAGGATTCGAAAACGGGACCTCTCGATCGTAAGGCCGACTCCTTAACCATTAACTTACCGACACTTCAAATGATATGTCAAAAATGGACCACGCGCTTTTAAGTCAGTGACTGAAGATTCTTATGATTGCTTCCGGTGAAGTAGAATAGAGACCATCACAACTCTTTGTGTGGGTGTCGTGAAATGTGAATAAAGATAGGCTGTTCTGCACCTGACAGTATACATACAGCCTGGCACAAAGAGCTCGATAGACGGCACTAGGATCGCCCTCTCTTACTTGGAACCGAAAATAATAGTATGAAAAAATAAAAATGTTAGGCCATTTCTGCCTATGCCTTTTGGGGATTTTCAAGCGTGAATATATATTTTGAGATTATTAAGAGAAGTAGCTGTGTCGGCATGTTTTTCTTTCTGTCTATTACAGTTATACTGAACCGTTTTCTGATTAAATTTGATACAGAAATAGACTAGAGCTTGTAAAGGACAAAGGCTGTATGACATCCACGCGGGCCAAACCGCGGACAACAGCTAGTAAGGTATAATAATGTCAAAGTTCTTTTCAATGAATCTTTAGAACTTTCCCACGTTAAAAGTAATGCTAATGATAGAACTTTTCTCATTTACCTTAAACATTATTGGCAAAGACTGCTTAAGTGGACTACAGGGGCCAATGACGATATTGTGCTAATGGAAAGTCGTTGTAAATAGGAAATATGGTCAAATAGCCTGAGATGTCAGTAGGATCCCATAAAAATAACTATACTTGTCAAAAATACCATACCTCCTACCGTTAAAAGTTCTGAGATCCATGTAATACCAAGCCGTTATTAATTTATTCAATCGCTACTAAAGGGAGCTTCTGTCTTAAGTCGTTACGTAAATAACTAACTTAACGACATCTTACAGTGACCATATCAATATAAAAAATCTGTATCATTTTAAATAAATATATTGACTCGGCCATCGCATAAAAATGCAATATATCTCTAAAGTAATACATTTATAAATTAGATTGTTCAGTGCAATTGCTAAGTCTTCTAGTTTTATTCACAACTAAGTTATATGGGGTCGACAACGGCCTGAATTGCTTCGAGAAAAGAATGGTACGGACGTGCCGCCTTTTTTTTCATGATTTTTATTCTTAATTCGCATGCAATTTTTAACTTATAAATTTTAATACAATTTTAATACGACTTTAATACAATTTTAATTCAATTTTAATACAATTTTACACTTTTTACAATTTAACAATTATAATATAATGTTTCAATCTAATATTATATTATAAATTTGCTGTGGCCGAACAAGGCTTCATGTTGAAATATGATGTATAATACATGAATGCAATAAAGATTTTAACTTTGACTTTGCCACCAGATCATTCTAAACTAAAGCATGAACTTTATGGCTGCTGAATTTTTTTTTTTTATCTTTATCTTATTTCTTTATTTATCTCACCACCTTTTTGGTCCTACATTTTTCATACCACTTAGGTGGTAGACAAACACATGGCCCACCTGATGGAAAGTACTTACCGTGGTCTATAGACGTGTACAAAAACAAGTGCGTCACACTCGTCGACCCTGCAAGAACAGAGAATTTCTGTGCCATCAGTGCAGAAGACAAAGCAGATCTTCTCACCGACAGCACAAAAACTCTTCCGTGAGCTCTAACTACCCTACTCATCGCCGGGAACACAACACGAGGTTATTAGTCGGACTGCTCAATGGAGACGGGATAATAGGGGCCGAACCGTGTCCACGTGGCTGTATTACCGTCAAGCGAGCACTTTGTCATTCTACTCCAGCGGAAATCAAGACGCCAGTGTCCTGTATATACTTAAAAGCTATTTGTATATCTTAACAAATGATCAATACATTAAACTTAAAACATTAATTATGCAGATACTTCATTGCCAGAACGTGTGGCAACTATGATTATATTTACTCTTCAATACTACTTTATATTCTGAGCTAACCATTTATTAAATAGAGATTACAGCCATTATAAGCAATAGAAGTTGACATCAATCCCGTACACTAATTTATATCATACGTAAGCCTCTTAAGGTTTTAACACGAATACTTTCACCCTATTGTTATAGTTCATTTTATATTTATTCGAAAGCTTCTCTTAAATTCATCACACAATACAAAATAATCTATAGCTTAACTTGATTTCTAAGGTGTATTTGGGCCTCAAGTAAATTCATCTGCGAAGTGGCCTCCTTTTTCTCTTGCGAAAGTCCCCATGGATACAAACTCGAACTGACTGAAATCTTACTTCATTTCAGGTCTCAAATATCGAGGTATAAATAGGCCCGATTAGGAATTTTCCATGAATCTTTTTTTATACCACATAGGTGGTGGCAGACAATCATAAGGCCCACCTGAAGAAAATTGGTTACCGTAGCCTATGGGGCGTTGCATTCGCGCTGCTGAAAAGCCTTCTAATGCCCTCCTGAACCCAATATTGTAGTCATTCGGGAAAACCACAACAGGAACTTTCCACAACTTGAGCGTAGGATGAAGTTCCTTTCGAACCGCACGGTGCACACCGTTTCCGGCCGCAATGTGTGAGGATGAATTCCCTGCCAATAGCAAGCGGTGCGATCCTAATTAAACCAGGGCCATCTCTCTCTACAAGCATTTGCGTGCTCTAGTCCCTATTTACCGCGTTTTAGCTGAACCACAGATGTGGCTTTGACGTAGGTCCTCGGAGTATTATCGCAAGAATTTCTCGTTTTCGGAAATAACATATAAATTTTTATATTCTAATATTGTATCATCGTCATCGATAACTCCCTGTTGCATCAAGGGTCTCTTACTGCGTCATTTCACACGTTCCAATGTCAGTATACGTATGTGTACATACGAACGAACGTGACATATTGTTATGTTTATGAAGAGAAAATTCTTTGAAAAGCACACAGCTCTTATGAAATAGCACAGAAAGGAATGCCGTTTTCTAATGTATATTTATATAAGCGTGTATTGTATTATTTCACTTATGAAAATATCCAAAGAGCTAATCCACGTAAAAAATTGTCATACTGTACACAAAAATTAAATAGCATTGACCGCTTTTTGTTACTCTTCTTCTTATCGTGTCGTTAGCAAACCTAGATGGTATCGGCCCAAAATTTTGCAACTAAAATCGCATTGTCAGTAGCATTCATTAGATCTTCCTGCGTGCAATTGTTGGGGCCCCAACAACTTTTTGTTACTTGTGAAAACCTTTACCGGGAATTTCAGTGTAGCTATGCCGGAATCGAATGCGCTGACTCATCCAGGGTATACTCTAAGATGAGAGACGAAACAAGCGGTTCGTCGACTCTTATCTATTGCGCACCATAAAGTCATGGAATTCTTTTCCAGCATACGTATTCCTTCTTCCTACAGTCCCGGGTCCTTTAAGAGGGGCGTGAAAAAGCATCTGATGTTATTGATGATGCAACATTGTTTGTCGCTGCAATGATGAAACTCTTCCCTGAAACTTTGCCTTCAGCCATATCGACATGTCCATTATATAAATAAAAGATAATTATAATAGGTAGCAATGACTGTGTCATACGGCGTTTGAAGGACTGCTTTCCATTAGATGTGTCGTGAACTTATTAATATAAAATTAATATTTTATTTGCAGAGACGCAAATGGTGAAGAAAAATTGAACGTGAAGTTCGAGCCCGGCGAACTGAGAGACGCAGCGAGGAGTTTTGCTGAAGGTGAGATAGCTGGTTGCTTCAGGCCGAGAGAGGGAGAGAGAAAGAGAGAGAGAGAGAGAGAGAGAGAGGGAGAGAGATGGCTTAAATGCAGCGATTTATGTTTTGTCAAGTTTTTTTTACTAAATTTATTTTTACCTCAAGGCCCATATTCTAGAACGCCGTTCAGCTGAATCTCGATTTATTTGAGGGAAAGTTTGTCTAGACAATCTGCCAGACAACCTGTCAAGTGTCAAATTCGACAATGCGTATATACAATCTTTTCCCAGATAAATTTAGGTTCAGCTGAGTAGCAAAAAGAATACGGGCCTTAGTGGATAAATTAGGGATTGAAAGTTTAACATTCATTGAATGTAATTAAACATTTTTATAAACCAATGATAATAAAACATTTACTTCTACGAGAGGACTCGTGAGAACATGGCCGCTCGAATGAAAGTAGCCGCAGTGGGTCAACGACCGGTTACGTCAGACCGGTAGCACATGGTCAAGGTCACGAACAGGTCCATGACATGGTTAGCGGTATAGATATAAAAACTGTCAGACTCGTGCCACCTTCTTTTTTTTAACTAGCCACTTATGCCACAGAGAAGCATACGGCCCACCTAATGGGAAGTGGTTACCGTGGCCTATGGTCGTGTGCAACACCTGAAGTGTCATGCTCGTGGTGCCGACCCTGTAAGTGGACCTATGAAACAGAGAGTTTTGTGCCATCAGTGTAGAAGGCAAAGTAGGACAAGTCTTGATCTTTCCACTGAAAGCACAAAAACTCTCCAGTGAGCTCTGGCTACAATACTCACCGTCGGGAACACAACACGAGGTTATTACGGGCGCGGTATTCTTTTTTTATTTTTATTTCTAGTTGTATAGCTACTGGGTGATGAGATACAGCATGATGACAGACAGATAGTTGAGTCTTAGAAAGGCTTTGAGTATGAAACTCCAAAAAGAAAATATTAGTTCTTTTGTGTTACAATTCTGATGATGAAATGGATTTGAGAGATTGTATACGAGGTATTGGTTTTGTTCCAAGTTGAAATGAAAAGTGTTATATAATTCAGAAAACGGGAATTAACGCGATCATGGTATAGGTACTTACATAACCTTTGATTGCCTGACGTTTCGACCAGGTTACACCGGCCGTGGTCACCCTGTCAGCCTGTGACCATGATCGCGTTAATTCCCGTTTTCTGAATTATATATCATGGAACGCGAGAGTTTAAAAGTTAGATGAAAAGTGTTGTCAAATTTTCCTTGCAGAAATTTTTAGAAACAGTATGGAATCAGAAACTGTGCCAAGAAGATGACAACAGGGTGTCCCATATTAGATGGAACTGAAAATAAGTGAAAAAATTTAGGACTTAAAGAGTACGATAATGTAGTAACGAGCATGAATACTAAACCTGAGGCTTTAGGCTTGATTCTCGCATCAGGGTAAAAGATTTTCTGTTAATATTTTTTTGAATAACAGCGCACAGAAAACTACGTGAGGTCTAAAAAGACTATGATAAATGTACAGAGAATGTGTGGACAATTTGTAATTGTAATTGTATGATGTGACGCCGCACGCCATCTAGTGTAAATAAATTAGACTAAATTTGTCCAAGAATTTTAGATCTTAAGGTAGGAAGGGCAATATTAGCCTGACTGTAGAATGCAATGTGGCATACCGTTTTTTAAATATGTTGGAACTTTCAGAACAGAGCAGCCCTCACTAAAATTACAAATATTGTCCAACATTTTGTAGTATTTGATGTCATTCTAACTTTAACTATTTCTTATAGCTCGTGGCAAAATCAAGAAATACACACCTTTCCTGACCGGTATCGGAGTCAAGATCTTGGCCATCGCTGGTCTTCTGTTCGGAGGCCTCACACTCTTGGTGACCAAGGCCCTGGTCATCTCTAAACTAGCGTTTGTAGTAGCAGCTGCACTTGGCATCCAGAAGCTATTGAGTGGTGGAGGACTTAACAGTCTTAGTGGAAAGGTAAACTCTTGAGACAGATAAATTTATTTTCAATCGTGGTGTATTTTTTGGGAAGAGATGAAAACATGTGTGTTGCATCAGTAAAATCTTAGGAGCTCAAGCCAACCTCATCTTTTTACGTGTGAAAATCCTCCACGGATTCGACGAAATACTCTAGAGCCAGTGGGGATGGTTATGTCGAACTTGACCTGACCAAAACCACAAGGCCTGCAGGAATCTGCAAGGTGAAATTCTTGCTGAATAACGGGCGAGGGGATGTAAACAGGGGCTAAAACTAGTTCGGACCCATAACTGCTGTTTTTGCCAAATTACTCTTTTAGAAACAGTGAACGAATAACATTCAAATTCGCAACGTAAACGTATCGAAATAATGGAGCATTGCGACTGGTTCAAAGTAGGCAAGTGGCCAATTCCACCGTTCTCTGCATATGTTTAAGTTACGAACTCATTTCAATTTCATTTCATGAAGCAGGGCCCTGAGCATGAATATGAGTCTTGAACTCATATTCATGCTCAGGGCCCTGCTTCTGCTATTATTTTTTACATGGTAAAACCACTGCGGTGCCACAGACACTGTTACCAATGCCATTTAAATTTAGACTTTACATCTACACAGTTAAATTCTAAAATTAAATGACAATCTTGTAGAGTGAACGAAAAATGTTATGAACTCTTCTTCTTTTCATTTTGGACTTTAACACTCAGCGATAAAGTCTAAAATTTAATGACATTAAATGCAATGTCAGCGGTATGATACTGGTTTTGTTATGTCATAAAATTAGCAGAGTTCGGGGCCAGTATATTGGTTCTCATTTATTGTCGTTTCCTATGCATGAAATGACAATTGCATACATTACATTGGCATTTAAATAGTTTAATTTAGTTTAGCCTCCTTGAAAATTTCTCTCAAAGGGTGATTAAAATTTTACGCCTCTCCTGTTTATCAAATATTGCAATAATTATAAAATTACATCAATTTTGTCACCAGCTCGCCGGAATCCAATCTTCCCAGCAGTGGACCTCTCCAACGGCATCAGCAGCGTCATATCCCTACGCCAGGTCATCAAATATCGCGAATGATGCCAACGAATTGGCTTACAAATCACAAATACCTTCATAAAAAAGAGAAGAAAAGAAAATTGTAGTAAAATACGAAGCATTGGAATAAATATGTCGAATGTCATTTGGTGATTCTGCCGCTTGGATAAAATTACTGAAAGTAAAAAGACATTACACATCACAATTTTATGCTTCGATAAATAATGTGCGTCTAAATCCTAAATAAAATAATTATCTAAAATAAAATGCATAATTGTAGAATTTTTACAAATACGATATTGAAAAATATAAAAATATTTATTTTTATTTATTTAGAGATGTAATTTATTTATAATTTGAAATGATTACAGATTTCCAATGATCTTTATAATTAATAAGAAATTTTAATAAGCCATGTTATTATTATTAATTTTAAGATTGAAAATAATAACTTAAAAGGTGCGTTTGTAAGCTTTAATTGTATTTATAAAAGCTGAATGTAATGGTGCATGATTTGTTATAATATTATCAATTTTAATTAGTATTATTAATTTATTATTTTTATTTTTTATATAAATTTTATTTTAAAATCTGTACAAATATAAAAAATGCATGGATAGTGCAGGGTAAAATCCACAAAACTTATTTAAAATAGAAATGATTGACAGTGTTGTGTAAAGCGGTCCATTAGACCAAATTCTTTTCTAGCCTAATAGTTTAAGAATGTCCTATTACGGGTTTATGTGTCATAGCACCAAACTTTATACTTAATAATATTGTAATCATTTATAAGACTGTGTAATTAGTGATAGAAAAAATAAACTTTAAATTATTTGATTTATGTCTTTTATCAAAACACCATAATTAACCCATAATTCATTTTCATTTTTTAGTTTGATTAGATTAGATTTTTAATTTGAAACAGAATTACATTTATTTTATACATATTATGGGTTAGCACAAACGCTGGTGTACTCAGCTCGGACCCCGAAGGCCCTGTTGGGGTACCCATATACCTCATTTATACTATATGCCACTCAATCAAATAGGTTCGATAATTACCTCTGCAAGGGTTTAAAAAACCTAAATTCTAAGTTAGAAAAGATAACACTATCTTTGAACGGCTATTTATCGAAGTAAATTAGTCCGGACTTGCTTTAACGTATAATATTTGAACAATACTACTGCTTTCAATTCCGCTAGCATTACTAAATATTATGCTCGTTCGAAACAACTAGCGCCATCTCTTGGTAAGTTGAAAGAACTAATAATAGCTAGGTAGTGTAAAAGAATATGACATGTCTAAAATATATTTAACTTATCAAAATATATTCCTATTACCATAAGAATTCAGCTTTTCAACTAAACACACATGTTGTTGGTTGGTAAAACTTGAAGTTATAAGTAAAAGTTATATTTAGCTTTGTTATGGATAAAAAAAAGATAAAAGCGTGATTAAAATTAAACTTAATTCTCCTAATATTTGCATGATCACACAATAGTAGTGGTTATTATTATAATATTGTTAATATCAATTGTTTTCTTAACCATTTTTATTTAATCAATCTTTACAATAATAATATAATTCATATAGACACAAAACTCATGTCGAGTCAAATAACCCACCCCGTCCCGTTCCCGGCGCAAAGGTGCCCACGATGCTGGCCGCGTTGCCACGTTGAATCGCAATGGCTATCCTTTGCCCCAGAAACGAGCCAGAGCGGGAGTCACCGCCTTGGTCGTGGATGCGGCGGCCAATTTCCGCGATCAACCTCTTTGCCTCTGACCCCCAACTGCCCATAGTCTCCACCGCAATGGGCACAAGATAATATTGTGACTCCATTGCAGCGTATTTCGCCCTTTTCTTATTCGCCGTGTCCTCAGCCGCCGCTGCCGGGGCGTTGATGGTGCGACTCAGATGCGTGGCCGCGACAGTGCTGACGCATGTAGCGTCCCACACCAGGCACTTGCCGTTTTTCCACGGCACCAAAGTCAGACCATCAGGTCGCTTTCCGTCTGAATGTATTCCGTGTGTATTGTTAATTAGAAATATATTAAGTATTTATTAACATGATAGTTTGCAGTAATTCGAAATAGATAGATAACTAGGTAAATTCTTTATTATAGATACAATATGAATAATCTAGATCATCGTGAAAAGTTACTAATTGTAGAAAATGCATTCATTACACGCCTTTATCATCAAAGGTATAGGCAGAGCTTATTACGGTTCCTCTTTCATTGACACACCTACGAATTAGGTACATTGTTAAATAGAAAATCATTTGAAAAACAAAATGTATCCCATCGGCATCGGGTACAGAAATCCAGCTACCGGTAATTAGGGCTCCAGGCTCCAGGCACTTCAACATCAACCGAGCCTAGCAGAACTGCCATCTTTATCAAATCCTTGAGTCAGCTACCTAACGAGAGCCTCTTCAGACGATGAGTCCGTGAACTGAAACTTCTACCGATACGTTATTATTATTGTTTATTAGAAATATATTGGCCATAACAAGAAGGCCATTCGCCGTAAAATATTGTTTGATGAACAATAGTTTATAGTAATTCGGGTTCCCGTGTGTACCTATATCAATTGTGTATTTAATTATTTATTATAGTGTGTATTAAATATACAAATTTACATGATTTTCATTTCATTTCAAAATGAAGTTAATATTAATGTATGGTTATTATTTGTATTCCAATTCTAGAGAGAGAGATATTCGTTCAGAGAGCGCTGTATAGAACATTCAATTAAATTATTATTTTTTGTTATATTTATAATCATTAAATAAATAATAAGTGTATAAAATATTTTAAGTTACTCAGCGTAACCCATGTATTCACATAAGTAGTGAAATCTACAAAAGTGTTATACATATAGTATTAAAAGAAAATAAAGTCGCCTTTCATAGTTCCTTAAAAACATAAACACAACATTCTTGTCCGTAGTTGTTTAGAAAACTAAGTCGTATATACGGATAAACCTACTTTTATACTAGTTTTCAATATAGATAGAATGCGTAAAAAAATAACATACCAATTACACACACAGATGTGTTGTTCTATGTGTATAAGCGTGTACGTATACGCCTTTCACTTACACACACAACCAATGGCTATGGTTGGACAGCGAAATCAGTGGAGTAGTCTTAGAAATATATTACATAATTAGTTTTTCTTAAGTATAGAAAAAAGTTTTAGTTAGAAAATTTATGATGTAGATGTATTATTGAATTGTTTGTTTGTCTTATCTGTATGTAAAATAGTTTCGGTTTTATACCACTAAAAATGTTTTTTCATCATTTGTGCAGACATACGAATCGGAGAAGTGCAAATAGCTTGGTCAGCTACCAATGTATTTACTGAAACTAAAACTAACTAGTAAAATACAATATAATCACTTATTACAATAATAATATTATGATAATAAATAACGAATCGAACGAAGTTAATTAATAATGCATTATCTTTCTTTCTTTAGAAGAATATCCGAACTTTATGAAGTCAAACTGTTATAATTTACTAAAATTACAAATAACTGTGTACGTTTCTAAAACTAAAATAACCACATTCGACTCCATTCTCGCCACTAATCTTATTATGTAGACGGCTGACTTTCTCTACAACTACATAAATATTTATCTGTGTGTGCGTGACACTTTCACTCGAACATTTTTGTTGTGTTGTCTTTCCATTTTCTTATTAATAATGACCATGGATTTCTTTTAACCAAACGCGCCCAGTTTTATTATAATTATTTTTAATAAACTGTGACGTATACTTTATTTCTATTTTCATGGACAAATCTTATATAGAAGAAGAGTTTTATATATAAACTTTATTCATGATGAAATTTAGAAAAAAGAAATTACTAGACTAAATAAATCACAATTTTATGAGTATTAATTTGCTATGACTGAAAATATTGCTAGGCTGTGTAAATAGGAGAAAGAGAAAAAAGTATTGGAATAAATCCTTCTTTGATAAATCGTTAGCATAGAACATATAATATGCCGATAGAATTTTAAGGCCGACCTAAACAACTCTATTACAGCTTGGCCACTAACCACACGAAAAGAAGAAGAAGGGTTTAAAGGAGGTTATGGGGATCTCCATATTACGCCCTTTGCCTATAGATTCGAATTCATATTTCCATCATTGCCTTTCTTCCATAGAGACAGGTATCCATTGATCATACAATAATTCTATCAAAGGTTCAGTAAAAACTATCTAAAAGGAATTTAGACAGATTCATTCATCAAATTATCATCCGCGTAGCTATACAACTACCTACCTACTTTAATTTCATATATAGGATGCCATATAATTATAAGAGAAATCATTCAAATATGAGTTACGCTACTGAATTTCAACACCAAAAGCCATTATTTTGTAACTTTTATACAAGTTATAAATGTATTACACAAGTTAAGGAACAGAACCACAATAGGCTCCTGTAATACCTGAAGGAGATAAGTACATTTTATCGTCAAGTAGTTAGTGTTTTAGGGTTTCTACGAAGTTCAATGAGTAGGTATTCTTCTTCGTCATCCCCGCGTTAATCCTAGTCGCATCGGAGTCTTTCAACTTGAAGTCTGGGTCCGCTTTACCAGTCCAACTGTGGATTTGGCTGAACTTTGAAATTTTCTATGAAGCGAGTGCCATCTGTCTTCCACAAACAAAAGGCGATAAATTTTAAGGCTTCCGTACTTTTTCTGTTAATAGCATGTAAATCCGTTCATCTACATCATTATCTAAACGTCATTTCCAATGGTATCTAATGCATTCATCTATCTGTATCTAATTTATTTGTGTCCAAACACCATCAAGTATTACGAGCAGACAACTCTCAACAAAATAATTTTGAAAATAGCTGCAATCATATCTTAGGTGGTAAAACCTGCTAGATTTCAGTGATTTCAAGCAATAGTGAATAGCACTGTAACTGCTGAATTACTTTTATCAAATTTACTCTGCCTATGTATCGCAGCGTGAGCAAATGTATTTATTTACAGATGGTCCCGATTACGATTCCCGACCGGATAAAGTATCATCATAAATATGTCTATTCAAAGGCAGCCTATAGGAAATAGCTTATAATGATAAGGCCACCATTTATACATATTTCTTGTGTTTTCCGAACATATATATACTTTTTTGTAATCTAAACTAATTTAGTATTATTATTTTATTCTTTTAGAAAATCCCATTTCCTGTTTTATCCTGCATTACACAATGCGGATAATGTTCATCCAACAGAAAAGAATTCTAAGAAAGTAATTACTTGAAACTGATAAAAATATATGTAGTTAGTAAATGTTGGTAAATTAGATTAATATGTTGGTAGTATTAAAGCTCTATATTCAACTACATACTTCAATTTACTTTTTATTTCAACCATGTATTGTCCGGCATGAATTTATGATGTAAAAAATTAATGCTGGACAACACGGATGGACCCAAGTTTCATTATTCGGATGATATAACAAACAAACGAACATCCATTGACTGTAGGACAAAAGAAGGCTAGACATTTCATTTTATTCCTCAGCTTACAGCAGACAGCAAATGTTCTTCTAAATAGCAATGTTAATCAACTTTTAGATCGAAGAGAAAATCACTCGAACAGCTCTTTAAGTACAGTCGGATAAAAATCATTACCATCAATTACTAAAACGAGAAAAATCAACCTGTCTTGTGAGCTATTAAAAAGAAAAAAAAAATGTCTTTCACCGGCAAAGGAATTTGGGGCTTGCACCTTTCTCCTCGCTTTCACACTGAGAGATCGGGTAAACACAGTGCCCTCAATGGTTTAATTTACCTCATAACATAACACCATAGCCGCAGAATACCATTTTTGAAACACCACTCTAAATCATTCACTATAAAGTTCATATTTCCACAAGGATGTGTGTAGAGTTATAACATTCCATTCAAGTGTGTCACAGTTAAGACAGGTGTGCCAGTCAATTCAACTTTTTTATTTTCAATGTGAGATTAGGCGCCCACCCATATGAAAACTGTATAATTTATTTGATATTATATCGAGAAATTCGATGCTTTATTTATATTCTAATGTTCAAGTTTTTCAGGGACGAAGGAAACTTATAATATGGTCTATTGTACATCCATTGCAATGGCACGTGGAATGTCTATTTTTATTAACGAGTAGGTGTGTTGTGTAGTTTGTCTTTGATCTTGTAGATGTTTATTTGTGTTCTAGAACGCAGAGTATAGATAGCGTGAAGTAATTGGGTCTTATAATGATATTACTATCCTCTCTACGTAAAATGTAGCTATAGAATTTTATTCCACGTGATGGAATTCCACAGTACCATCATAAAGCATTTCGCACCACTGGCTATCGAAGTATTTATTATTCCAACTCAAAGATCTTTAATAGAATTTTCTAGTCTCTGATTGGTAAACCCAATGAGATGGTTAATATCTTAAAATTTGTCTTTAGAAATAATATTTTGTTTTGCAATTCTGCTGCATAGTGATGCTTTTGAAAACACATCTGAAACAAGCGAAATCAAACTTTCCATAAAAATTTTACGCATGTATGTAGTCGACCTCAGAAGTAGAGCACAAGTTAACACATTTTAATTTAAATTTTAATACATTTTTTAATTTTTAAGTAATATTTTTTTTAAATATGTTAACTAAATTAGTAATTTGCTAACCCCGGACTCCGAGATGATAGCTTCGAATAGTAACGATGAAGAAGATTAACTAAAGCAATCCTCTGACTAAAACATAAATACTTATACATTTATTTATTTTTTCTTAAGTAAATATCGTTTGTATATTTCGTTCATCTTCATCTTAGCGTTGTTACCGGCTGCATCCGAGGCTTTTGCCTTGAGTCCGATGTTAGTTCGTTCTTCTCCTCTTTTTCCTTTGGTTATACGATTTTTATGGAAGCGACTACCGTCTGACCTACCAACAAGTCACAGAGCCTCGTTCTGTTATCAGTCGGTTTACCAACTAGCAGGCGACGCAATATCTTAGATTGAGGATTATAAGATGATTAAATTATTAAATGTGAAAAATAAATTCAGTTGATACAAAACAGTTGAAAATCAACTTTCAAAATTATATAAATGATTTCTTTTGATAACAGCTCCTTTGCAGATAGGGAGTTCGGTTCTTGGATTAAGTAAAAACTTATTAAAGTAGGTATTGTACACGGAAATTTATCAAAAAATATCGAGTTGACATCTACAGATTCTCCCTCTCTTGTGTTAAAAAATATTCTTACCGATGCTACACATTTTTTATTCACCCCTAGGGTCCTATCAATGACCACACAACCATTGATACCAAAACCAAAAAAAAATACCAACATCAACTAATTAGTGGCACACAGCCATCCGCCTTAACCTCCAATTGTACACCTGCAAAGAAAAAAAACATTACGTCCTATTACCTACGAAGCCTCTCGAATCAGGTGTTTTGCAACACTCATTCACAACCGGATGTAGGCTTTTTTCTCTCACAGAAAGTGAAAGTGTCCAAAGTGGCACACGTAAACTCGAAAGTCGTGAAAGTGAAGGTTTTGCTCGAATGTGTTTTGGTAATTTATGTGTAAGAAAGCGTGGTAGGTAGTGGGATGGGCTGAGGAGCCCACCCATCGGCTTGGTGACCCATTTGGTCAATGTAATTTTTTTATTAAAGTAATATTGTGAAAGATTTTTGTGGCACCCAATGTCAATGCTTTTAAAAACAAACTCGACAGAATCTGCAGATCACAGGACACACACGCATCAGCTTAATAGCTGCTAGTGTGCTTTACATAAATAATAAGAATAATATGTTTAGAAGGTACTAACATAATGATAAAGTAACCTTTTCATCAAAGAATACAAGTATCAAAACCCCAACTCATCCGAAGGGTGTCGTAAGAGGCGACTAAGAGAAAACACGCAGACGATACCACTGCGAGAGAAGGAAGACTCGAAATAAAAGCCTGTACCAACCCGTCTGGCCAGCGTGGGTACAGTAGGGCAAAGTCTCGCAATATTGAAAGAGGCCTATGTCTAGCAGTGAACTGCCATAGGCCCATCGATTAATATTATAAAAAAAAAGACGGGTTGCACTCTGGGAGTGCCGGCAGAAGTGAAAACATTTTCTTTTTTCTTTCTTCGTTATATACATAGAAAAATATAAAAAAGAACATACCATACCATACCTATAAATTATAATAAGAAAAAAACAATCACAAAAAATCCCTGAAGGCCAGGTGGTTTGAACCCGATACTATCTGAAACTATAAGGACTTACAGTCTAAGTGCTTACCGTTTAAGCTACGATGCTATCTATTGCAAATTGCAAAATAGATAGTCTGTACCAATCTTGTATGACGTCAGTCGTCGGTTACGGTTCAAAGGTCAACTAATCCTGACGTTTCCTTAACATTTTACACCCATCCAACGCCGCTAAAGAAGTTTTCACTTCAAAAAGATTTGTATATTTTAACAAGGCACTAATATGTGATAAAGTTACCTCTGATAGCATTTAGTCTAATTCCCTATAACACGAAATAGACGCAAGAGTGAAAAGATGTAGACGTTTTGAGAAAATTTAAGAGCAAGGCTAAGTACCCGTGAAGTAGACGAAACTAAAGGTTTATGTAGAAGTTGCCTCGGTAGCTTATTGTTTAAGGAGTCGGTCTTAATCGAGAGGTCCCGGGTTCGAATCCTGGCCATTACATTACCAACGTGAACCCACTCCTAGCACAAGCAATTTAGCTTAGTTGGAGGGGTTAGAGGGAATATTAGTAATTTTGCGGTTGCTAATATTCTTATAAAAAAAAAAGTAAAATATCACTACGTACATGTACATCTATCAACCTCCGTGGCGTGGCGGTAGTGAACGCGGCCGCTACGCAGGAGGCGCGGGTTCGATCCCCGCTTAGTGCAAATATTTGTATTTATGATTATGTATATTTGCATTGGTCTGGGTGTTACTATGTATAATATGTATGTATTTATAAAAGAAACGTATCTTTATATATGTTTATCCGCATTTTAGATTCCACAACACAAGCTAGTTAAGCTATGCTTACCATGGGTCTAGATAGTGTTGTGTGAAATGTCGTGGAATATTTATTATTTATTTAATATTATTATCTATCGTAGTCGTTACAGGTAGTTGAAACCCTAAAAAGTTCGATAATAATAATTGATCTAATTACAAAATATCGTTTTTCCAATTGTTTGTAGAGATCATTTGGCAGTCGATTTACGAATAATATCACATTTCTGCCATGTCGCTGATAGACTATAAAAAGCGGACCCTGGACTCCCAGGTTAAAGTTGGATACGACAAGGATTAACGCAAAGATGTTGACAGATATCTCTCAAAATGCTTATTGATTTGCTGAGAGACTCCCAAGAGATAATCCAATCACCACTGCGCCACAGAAGCTATATTTCATTCACAAACAACTAAACTAATCACCAGCTTAACTTTCTCGCCAGAGAAACGTTAAACGACACTTTGTACGCACAGTTTTCTAATTATTATTACAGTATGTCGTAAACAGATATCCTTAATGTTTTAGAAAACATTAGTCTAACATACATACATAATATACACGCCTGTAAATCTCCGAAGAAGTAGGCAGATGTGTACCTATTAACCATAGACAACTATGATTTTCGAGCCCATATTATAAAGGGCGAGTATATTGGCCTCAAGCATATCCGTTTTAATGTGCTGTATGTTATCTGTCGGACTGAAGAATAGGGTCCCTTAATTCCTTCTATGGCACGAGAAGACATGAGGTTTCCCTATTATACTCCACGGGGATCCAGCACTCTTGCAAAGTTGGGGTAACTTGGCGTAATGTGCTTTTCTCTTCGGCTGGTCATCTCGATAGAATTTTATTTTTGTAATTCAGTTCTTGTTCTTTCTATCTATAAGCTTAAACGTTATATTCTGCATAAGATTATTAATAACTTTATGTAATTCTCAAAGAAAAACCTTAGAAAAGTAGGGAGTTGAAGGTGTGTGTGTAAAAAAAGGGAAGATTTGTATAATTACGCCACCTTGGGAATGCATACGAATGAAAATAAAACAATTGTTCAATATCAAATCGATTCTATGAAATCACTGTTTAGTTAGAAAACTATCTGTAGTAGAAATCCACTTTCTGAACTTTATTTTACTATATTTAGATTCGAAACAAGACAGAACTCACTCGAGTATTTGATTCATTCATTAAAAATTTCCAATTTCTAAAATTTCCTTTTATCCTATGGAGACAAGTGTCATACGTATATTGCTATCTGGCAGGAAAACAGGAAGAAACACAGCAATGCTACTTCACCGCTAGTAATGAATCAAAAGAGATAACTCACACGTTCCTTTAGATTTCAACTGTAATAGAGAAATCCCCACATACACCATCCTCCTCTTGTCCTTCGTCCATATTTATTTGAGATCAATATGGTACCTATGTTTTTTTTTTCATTCATTACCAGTTGCAGTCATCAACACTCTTTTTTCTTCTTCTCACATATCTGTATCCTACCTATTTCTGTATGTATGTGTCTCTGTCTTGCGTATTTTTCTTAGCAATAAATATGTCTGTCCTTCTTTCTTTTATTCCCTTCCCAACCATATATTCTTTCACATAGTCCATCCACCTTAGATCTTCCTCTCCCCTTGCCTCAGTGCAAATATTTGTAAGAATGAATATGTCTATTTCTATAGTATTTAAGTATGTTCATCCACATTCCAAATCCCATAATACAAGCTAGTGATTCTATGCTTACTTTGTGTCTAAATAACACTGAGTAGCATGTCACACAACATTATTTATCCTTACAAAAATCATCCCTACGCTCTGTACGACTTCACATCGTAAAAAAAAATCAATTCTAATCTTTCCCCTTCACATCGCACCAATCGGCATCACGGCCAAGGTTTACCTACCTATGTTTATTCACGGACTCGAACAAACGTGTCCGCGTCGAGTCTTCGCCGAGACTCGCGCCCACAAGTGTGCCGGGGTCGACGGCCGACTTTCTACTCGTGATGTAACAAGGATGTTGAATGATGTCACTCGGAATGAAAGTTTCCAACCACAGATTTTGAGTGGCGAACTTCTTTTTTGTTTGTTCGTTACATTGGTTATGTAAGGCTTACAGTTTCAGGTTTGTATTGTATTGATTTCTTAACGGTTAGCTTTGGTATGATGATATACACAGCGGTGTTCATAATCACTTAACATAAAACGGATAGAAAATGAATTATATTGTACAAAAATTTAGTTTTTAAACAACAGGGAACAACATTGATAATTCTGCTGATAAATTCTATGGTTGTATAATTCACGGACAAAGCTCTCACTCAGGCACTCTCGAGATCGAGGGGTCAGAAAAAAGTCAATTTGTTTTAACTGCAGTAATCCCGTAATCTGAAAAGATTACTTCGTCTAATTAGAATTGAACTCGGATCAGTTGAATCAAGTGAAAATACACAAGATAGGTCTCACTGCCGTTAACCAGGCACCTGGTTCTAGGCTATATATTTACTGTCGGATGAATAGCAGTCCAATATCAATTGAAGATATCTTCCATGAACTTTTTTATTACATAGACTGTGTGTCGGCAGCACGAGTGTGGACTCGTTCATAGGCCACGGTAACCACTTTCCATCAAGTGGATCTTGTGCTTATCTACCGCCTATATGGCATAAAAAAGTATTGTAATACTTAATTACCATTGTTTGTTATCCAATTATCATATTTTATAAAATTATTCTGAACTCTGTATTTTACCCATACATAATATTCCTCAAAATATCCACTTTTAAACAATAATTCAAATAAAGGTCTTCTGCATAACATATTACCCATCTCCTCAATCCCAATCCTCAGCCCACATTCCTCCACCCACCGTCACAGGTGCTTCCACACTTTCACATGCGCATGAGTGCGTGGCATTGGCATTCACAAACACACACACACACAGGCAGGCAAACATCCGTGAACACGGCCTCGTTTCCCATGCCGGTGGGTAAGTATATGTATATGGGCTAGTGAAGGTATGCAGGTTCGTACCTGTTTTATGTACACCTTGTTATTTTGTGGGTTGGGTGGTTAGAGTTAAACGTTATGGTTGTATTATGCTGTTTATATAGCTTAGGGTAGGCAGAGGATTATAATCTGAAATCTATGCTCAAACATTTTTTGACTTGAAACTTTAGAGTAAGTTTGATTACAGGCTGGCAACTGGGCGTTTTTCTGCTTTTTACTATTATATGAACTGTTGTATATTAAAAGATTAATATAAATACTTTTTAATGCACACCGAACAGATTATATGCAGAGGATACGTACATGATAGAAAGTTTTACAAAGAGCGGCCTTATTGCGGTCTGCGATCTCTTCCAGACAACCAGTATATGGATTAAATTGCAAGAACAGGTAGTTTGTTGTGTATACTAAGCTATTATATAAGTGATAATAGCTTAGTGTACACAATACTTAATGTACATATTCGTACTTAAATAACAGAAGTAAAGAAAAACTACTCATTTCATAAAATAAACACCAACATACACAAACATACCTACATACTAACATTAATGTATATAATATAAGTATCATAATATATTATGATTACTAATAGTAAAAATCTTTTATTCTGTATAGAATATTAAATCGTTACTTGAAAATGTCAAAAAATAAAGACTTGCTTAACAACTTTTCATTTTCTGCATTCCCATTGGGTTGTGGAAGTTCCTATGGTTTGATAAACGCTTACAAATAGGTGGGTATATGATTTTTTTTTTCCTAGTAGTACCCAAAAATCATATAGCTACATCTTATAAACGTTGTAACTGCTAAACCACGGTGTAAACTGTAAATTTCATTTCAGCACAGCGCGTTGATGTTTTTTGTACCTACGAACTTCTTTTCTTTTAAAAAGTATATAAACATGTACGTCCGCATTCTAAACCCATGGCCCAAGCTAGTCAAGCTATACTTACTTTGAATCTAGATAGCGTTTTGTAGAATATTGTGAAATTGGAATAGGATTAAACTATCTCCAGAGAAGAAAAAATCATATACTTGCGCATACGCATTATACACACTCATACACACTCACACATCCAAAATCAGTAATAAATCTCACGAGCATTATATAACGAACAACACAGGTGCTAACTTTCACGAGACTTTCATTTTTCAAACTGTTACCAAACAATTATGAGCTTTGTTGGCTAGTTTCAAAGTCGAGATTTGCGTGAATATATCCCGCTTTCAGTGTTGCATAACAGAGACACGCTAGGACATTGACCTCTGAAATTGAAGAAAGTTATATTAATATGGATTTTTATGATACGTGCACGCGAGTTATGAGAAGTGGGTGGGCAGAAGTGTGTGGGATGTTGGAGTTTACTATTGGAATGTTAATATGGAAACTTTAGTAGGGCCCTATTAAAATGCTTGGGGCCCAGGTAAGTTGGTATACCTAATGATTGATGAAATAGGCTCTGATTTTCCTCTACAAAAGTCACCATCCCTATAAGTTAGACTACAGTCTCTACTGCAAAAGCCTTATCCATTGGAGGGGAAGTAATAAGTGGAGCCAGGACTCTGAGATGATGATGATTATAATATCCTAATTATTAATTACTAGCGACCCACCCCGGCTTCGCACGGGTGGTAAAAACGTTCCCGTGGAAATCCAATATAGCCTATGTTACTCAGGGTAAATATAGCTTTCCAATAGTGAAATAATTTTTGAAATCGGCACAGTAATTTTTGAGTTTATTCATTACAAACATACAAATCTTTCCTCTTTATAATAGTAGTGTAGAAAGGAGTGAGGAAGTACCTATCCCTGGAGCCCTAACCACCGATAGCTTGGTCCCTACAAGCGTCGCCGGCTTAGTGGTTAAGGAGTCGGCCTTACGATCGAGATCCCGGGTTCGAATCTTGACCATTACACTACCGATGTGAACCCACTCATAACACAAGCACTTTAACTTAGTTGGAGGGGTTGAAGGGAATATTAGTAATTTCGATAATTTCGGTTGCTCATATGATCAAAAAAAAAGAAAAATACCTGGTGCCCAGGAGGGCCAGACCGAGAGGGATGGCCCTGGGTCAGCCGGGGTGCGAGGGTTATGTCACATGAGAACTTCACCTTCGGCCTAGCACTACGACCCAGAGACGGCGTGCGGTTTAGGCGGTTCGAGTCCGACATAACCTCACCTTCCGGCTCCGGAGGGGTGGGTATCCGTGGGGATTTCCAGGACGTAAAAAAAAGGGGAACTATTTTTTATATTTTTAAATAGATGGATCTATTTAAAAATATATTTTATATGTATTTTAATGGATGAAGGGATATAATAATAATTACAGAATTTGAAATCAAGTCTTTTGTTCTAATGATCTCCATTACGTAGTAAACGTATCGAATTGGATTTTTTTTATATCACTTAGGTGGCAGACAAGCACACGGCCCGCCTGATGAGTACTGGTTACCGTGGCCTATGGACGTGTGCAACACCAGGGATGTCACACTCTTGCTGTCGACCCTGCAAGAAACTTTTAAAGCTCATGCTTACATACCCTTACTGATATCTTTTGTTTTATCCCGTTTCAACATACATGTGATGTAGGTTTTGAGCTTAAGGTACTGCTAAGTGATCGGACATCGATTTACACGTCACATTTTTTTTTTAATTTACTCAGATGAGTTAATGTCTTCTTCTTCTTCTTTTCGTGTGGTTAATGGTCAACCTGTGACAGAATTGTTCAGGTCGCCCATATGGGCCTCCGTCGTAACCTAACGACTTTTGACCACAGCTGAGATCGAATTTCAACGTGTCCTACGAAGCACGGAAGCGCTCAGATGTTAGTGTAAATAGTGTTTAGTGATTTTGTTATCTATATAGTATGCATTCTTTCTGTCTGGTTCTGTCCTAGTTCGGATATGTAATGCGTAGGGATGAAAGTAATGTCGTAAGGAAGACATTAACTATGGAAGTGGATGGTTACAAGGGGACAGAAAGACCTAAAAGGAGATGATATAGTTAAGAAGGAAGTGAATGTTGAGGTGGTTGCAACTAGAGATGAGTGAAAGAAACATACATGTTGCGCCGACCCCAAATAAACTTGGGATAAGGGCAGGAGAATGATGATAGCATGCATTCAAACTAACCTAAATGGTTGAATTAATGGTAAATAATTGAATGAAATTTTGAAGCATTTACTATGCTAACTTTTCAAATCGATTAAGATAGGAACAAGTGAATCGCTCAGGTGGGACTCGAACCCACGATCTTTCCCTTACAGGGGGAATACTCTGACCACTGAGCCAGGTCAGGTCTTTTTCCTATCTTAATCGATTAATGGTAAATATATAATTACTTGCTTTTGCCCTTAGCTTCGCCCGCATGAATGTCGGTAATCGCAATCTAACATAGCTAATGTCCCTTTTCAAGGTCTAATCTACCCTTATTCCAAATTTCATCGAAATCGGTTCAGTGGTTTAGGCGTGAAAGCCGGACAAACAGACACACACATACACTTTCCCATTTATAATATTAATAGGGATAGCATGTCCTATGCTAACTTTAAAAATGAGTATCTAATAGTTGTATTATAGACTATCTCAATAAATAGACGAACTCAATCATGTATAGGTGCTACCTTCCATTAGCGTACGTACACTATAATTAGCAGAATGAAGCAGTTTTCTTACTTCTTACAGATACTGATTGATAATCCTGAAATAGGCTTTCTTCTCGGTGTTGAGCGGTCAGACGGACCAATTCAATCGGAATAAATCATGAAAAGGAAGAATTGTCGGAAAGTGAACCCCTAGCCCGGTTTGAAAGTACGGTTAAGAGCTAGCTGAATAAGATTTAAAAGAACATTTACCTACATTGACATTCATTGAAAGTTAATACACAATATTACAATGGAATAATGATACAAAACCAATTTTGTTCACAAAACAACATCATTAACAACATAATCTTTTTTCTTTTTTATTCCCATTACATACTCGTTGCGCCATCTATTGATATAAATCACAAAACTTTTTAACAACGCCATCTGTTGAGATCTTTTCCAAACTTCCACAGCACAACAATGGCTCTCGAACAAAAGTGAAAAAAAGTGCAAAGCAATCGTTGTTAGCCGCTAGAGAGAGTTGTAATAAGTTTTTTTCTTTTTATTTTAACATTTGCAATTACTTTTTATAGAAAAACGTTAGAAGACTGATTGCGTTATAATGTCGCTCTAGATACAAACGTGCGAATGTTTTATTGTAAGATTTGAATTAGTTCACACACGTTTATTTATAGACAACAATGGTGAAGTTGGCCTTCTGTGGCGTTACTTGGCGGTAGTGCATTCGACGTTCAATGCTAATATTTGTATGTATGAATATGTCTATTTGCATTGATCGAGATATTTTCGTGCCTCGAAGAACACGTTAAGCTGGCGTCGGTCCTGGTTGCTATACGAACATCTATGGCGGTCTTCGAGTTCATTTCACGGTAAACAAACGGGTCGTAACGGGTAGTCAGAGCAACAAAAAGTTCAGATAGTTACATTTTCTTCTTCTTTATATGCCTTTTCATTTCTGAAGGATGACCGCTGACTTCCTAAATTATTCTCTGTCATGGTTAGTTAAGATTGACATGGTCATTAACATTTAGGGTCGGCAGTGCGAGTGTGAAGCCCTAGGGTTGCACACGTCCGTAGGCCTCTGTAACGACTTTTCATCAGGTGGGTTGTGTGCTTGTCTGACACCTAAGTGGTATAAAAAAATAGTCTTCGCCGGTGATATACCCCTAATAAAAAGTTTAATAAAAAATAGGTACCTATCGATACCAATACAATAAGATACTAGCTGAAGCTCGCGGCTCCACCCATGTAGATGTCGGATTTCGCGATCAAAACACGTCCCATAGGCTACGGTAACCTCTTTCCATCAGGTGGGCAGCAGTACGTATGTGCGTTCAGCAGTTTTTGTGTCAATTGCGAACAAACAGACAAGAATTCAAATCAATTTCAATCCCCATTTGCTGGTATGAACAACTGACCTGGCTAATTCGTGCTAAATGATTCTACTGCATATTAAAATAAAGGGTCTGTATACCTAACCCATAATTTTTAACCACAGTACTTGGCTACTCCGTTTATTAAAAAATCACGCTCCATGGACAGAAAGACATCTGACAGGCAGCCATTAGACACAGTCAGCTGCACCCGCGCTCTTTCCGACTCCAAACTCTTTTGGACAAAATAATTGTCAACGCAGGGAAAGTTGATTTATAGATGGATAGTTTGAGATGGGTGGAGCCCTAACAATATTGTGATTAAGGAGGTTTTTTTGTACCACTTAGGTGACAGATAATTATACAGCCCACCTGATAGAAAATGGTTACTGTGGCCTATGGTCGTTTGCATCACCAGGGGAGTCACACTCGTGCTGCCGACCCTGTAAGCATATAGAGAGTTTCTGTGCCATCAGTGTAGTAACAGAATAGGGTCAACCTTTGGTCTTCCCACTGACAATACAGTTTAATGGATATTAAATGGCTAGGCTAAACCTACGGTTCCACCCGCATGGATATCATGTTTGCGGTGTTTTTTGGCCATATCTCCGGTTCTACCGAACCGATTGCGATAAAAAAAAACGTAAGATTCTGACCAAGTCTGATCAAAACCTTTCAATAAAAAAAAATAGTTTCAAAATCCGTTCTGTGATTTTTGGGTCTAAAATGCGTAGATATAACCATTGGGGAATCAAATATAAACGGAAATCGAAGAAAAGACCTTAAATCACCGGAATTTGTCATCACCGAAAATCACCGCGTATAACCTCTAACGTATATACAGGTCTTGTAGGCTCAGGGTATAGTGATGACCACGAGGTTGACCCACCGTCGAGTAAAAAAGGATCATCATCGACCGCCCTTACCCCAATTATTTGGGGATAGCGCGGCATGGCATGTTCCTCCATACACTCCCTGTCAGATGTGTCATCTTCTCAGTCAATCTCTTCTTTGTCATACTTAGTCTTTTCTTAGGTATACCTCTGCTCCAAAAACCCTCTACATTCATGTAACTTTCGACCGTTTTAGGTAGCACATTACTTTCTTCTTTTTTGGACAGCTTCTATGGTGCGGTGGTGAACACGACTGCTACGCAGGAGGTGTGGGTTCGATTCCCACTCAGTGCAAATATTTGTATGTATGGATACTTGTATTGTTCTGGCCTACAGAGAGCACATGAAGACGTTAATCCCGGTTGCCAAACAATCATCTATGGCAGTCGTTACGGGTACGTGGAGCCCTAAAAATTTCAGCAACATACCGAACTACAATGCTTCGATATCGCCAAAGGATGTCAGATGGCAATCGCTTCACATTATATGTCGAAGTTCAGCAAAACCCGCAGTTACACTGGAAAAAAGGACCCAAGACTCCGAAGGATGAAGAAGAAATACGTAGATAATGAACATTACAGTTACATAAATCTCCATTTCTGAACATTCATTAACAACATTTTGTGCACAGTCATAAATCATGTTCGTACATAATGAACGTTCTTATATAACTGTGTAAATGCAATCATAAATTTAACAGATCATTTTGGTCTTCATCGCGCACCGCCTCTCAAATTACTATTCAATAGTTTTGATTTTTTATGAGAAACGTGAATTACTCTATTTGTTAGAATGATTTTGTACCATACTTTTATGAAAGGAACACATCTTTAAGCGCTTTGTGCGTCTTTCGTAGAACATTTTTAGAGATAGAAAAATTCATTAAGCTTGCGACACCTTACCGACCCTACCCTACGAGGTTTAAGAACATTCGTCGAGAGTTTTTTTGATAGGCGGTAAAATGAGGAAGAAAGGGGAAAAAGTTTGCTGTCACTACATTATTTATGAACGGATTTTGATGATTTCACAAGTGGTTATGGAAAAAAAAAAGAGACGGGTTGCACTCTGGGAGTGCCGGCAGAAGTGAAAACATTTTCTTTTGTTCTTTCTTCGTTAAATACATAGAAAAAGATAAAAAGAACATACCATACCATACATATAATATAGCGCTAATCATAGAACCTATCACTTATTTTCTACTAATTTTCTGTCAGAAGAAATTAATAAATTATGAAAAGAAAAAATAATCACATAAAATAATAAATTACAGAAAGAAAAAGTAATCATAAATAGTAATAAATTACAAAAAGAAAAAATAATCACCAAAAGTAATATATAAGAAGAAACAATCACAAAAAATCCCTGAAAGCCAGGTGATTTGAACCCGATACTATCTGAAACTATAAGGACTTCCAGTCGAAGTGCTTACCGTTTAAGCTACGACGTATGTATTGTAATTTGCAAAATACATGTCTGTACCTAATCTTGTATGACGTCAGTCGTCGGTTACGGTTCAAAGGTCAACTAATCCTGACGCTTCCTTAACATTTTACACCCATCCAACGCCGCTAAAGAAGTTTTCACTTCAAAAATCCTTGTAAATGTGAATTTCGTTGAAAAAAAAACAGGAAATGAGACTAAAGGGGGGAAGTTTGCAGTAACTTTTTTTTTAAGAACGGGTCGCCATTGACAAACATCCAAGACTATTTATAATTAGAAGATACGTATCGTTTTTTTTTAATTTATTTCTCAATTTCGAGGATCCCAGATTTGATTAAGAGCATCTGAACAATTTAGCAAAGGGTGCCCGCGAGGTCTACTGGTCATAGAATTACTAGTTATCATTTTATAACATTAAGCTGGTATGAAGGGTAGGGCGCTCCCTAGCCAGATGGACCGATGACCTGAAAAAGGTTGTTGGGATGGACTGAAGGCGGAGGATCGTACGAAATGGCGCACATTAGGAGAGGCCTATGTCCAGCAGTGGACTGCAGTGGGCTAATTGATTGATTGAAGCTGGTACTTGAACAGGAAAATGTTTTGAGGGTCATAGTAGAATACGAGTCTTAGAGTATTTATTCATCAATGTCGATCTGCTGCTGACTGTACGTAAATGCTGAAAATAACTACTTTGTAAAAGAAAATTTAAAACTAAGGACAAGCTCCCGCCTATGATGTATCAATTTTCTTCAGTCAAAATTTACTACAGATTATAATCGTACTTCACTGACGGCGTATTCAGATGGACTAAAAAATTATTGATGAAGTGTGGAAGTAAAATCTCCTCAGCCTACCGCATAAATGCGATGAATATTATCAGATATAGATTAGAAAGTCAATTCAATGAAAAAGAAAGTAATAATGTAATCATTTCCGTTTCATAACAAACTATCAAATAAACCAATACTCATGCCTTTTCCAGCATGAAAAGGTATGCTCGACCGAAAAGGTATAGTCGCATACAAAAGTGGCTTAATTTTATATTTTATTAGTGAAACGCAGAGAGCGGGCATTTCATTTTTTTTTAATCGGTCCGACGTCAATTGAGACTCATATTAATCTTAATGTTTGTTATGTTATCAAAGATGTGTCGGCGTTTAGCATTACGTATCACCATACGTAAGGCTAAACGCCGACACATCTTTGATAACATAGCTTGTCCCTCACCAGCTGATGTCTGGAAGTTTATTGGTACATTGGGCATTGGTAAACCAAGGCATCTGGAGCTCACTAACAGTTTACCGGACGATATAAATCTGCGGGTTAATCGCAATAACCCACACACTCACAGTTTCATTACCGATTTTGGACTGACGACTAATACGATCCGATAGTGTGTGGCCGCCGAACGATTCCGGACAGTTCTAAGCCGGACAGTCCTAGGTCGTCAGGGCGAACGAGCACAACGAGCCTGTCGATCGACGTTTCGTGTCAGTTTTTACGAAGATTTTATTCATTTTTTGTACATACTTATCTATATTCCTTATGCACATAGTCGATAAGGTTCAAAATAACTAACACCTATTTCCTACAATGATTAGCACGTACTTATATAAGAATAACGTAGTGCAAGCTATTTTCAACCTTATTGACATCACAACAAATCTAGTTTTTTTTTCTTATATTCGTGATCAGCAGCATTTATTTATGCGAAAAAACATGTAGGTAATTGAGAAAATTTCAATAAGGTCTAAAATCGCTTGCACTGTTTCGTACTCTCTATGTAACTGATATTAGACCATTACCGGCAGGCGATCGTACGACCTAAAACTGACGACTCACAACTGCTAGTGTGTGGTCGCAAAACTGACAACAGGGAATTGCCGGCGGGCCAAAATCGCTTTAGTGTGTGGGCGCTATTGGCTAAGGACTGCAGGCCGCCGGACAGATCAGGAACTGCAGGCGGACTGCAGGCGGACTGTTAGTGAATGGGCGCCTTAAGACAATTGAATTAGATGCCATTAATCGACATTTCTCCACCACTCTTGCAATTGATGACCTAACTAAACGTCGAACGGTAGACTTCATAGCCGGACTGACCAGTCCCAGTTAAACACCCTTTCAGTTTTCTCCAGTGACGTCGGATGAGATTAAAAGAAATATCTTGGTCATCAAATCCAAGGCAGTGGGCTGCGACTATATTAGTCGTCGGATGATTACCTCTATCCTGGACCATCTCCTTCCGGCCATATCTCATATCATCAACTTTTCTTTAGATTCTGGTAAATTTCCTGCATCGTGGCGCAAAGCCTTTGTCCGCCCCCTTACCAACATTTCTAATCCTTCACTTCCTAACCACTTTCGTCCAACCTCAATTCTTCCCTTTCCATCCAAGGTGTTAGAGGCATGTGTGCATAGACAGTTGACTAATTTTATACATTGCAACAACAATTTAAGTCCTCTACAATCAGGATTCAGACCAGGGCACAGCACTACCTCTGCACTCCTGAAGGTAACGAGTGACATCAGAGATGGTATGGAAAAGTCTAAGGCTACTGTGATGGTCCTAGTTGATTTTTCCAACGCATTCAACTGTGTGAACCACGAAATTCTGCTGTCAATCCTTGCCCGTATTAAAATCTCATCTGATGACCTGGATTGTTTCTCTTTATATCTTCAGGGGCGCCAGCAGTCAGTTTGTGCTGACGGGAAGTCATCGAGTTGGTGCAATCTTGACTCAGGGGTCCCTCAAGGCGGTATACTTTCTCCCCTTCTTTTCTCCATATTTACTAACCTCATAACCTCCGTTCTTCAATGTGCGTATCACCTGTATGCCGATGACCTGCAATTATATAGCCAAGCCCCTGTGGATGACATCTCGGAAGCTATCAATAGAATGAATGGAGACTCGAATTTTATACGTAGCTGGTGTGACAGATTTGGACCGGCCGTCAACCCTGACAAATGTTAGAGTATTAAAATAGGTACTAGCATGATGAGAAGGTTAAAGGACGTGAACATGCCGGCGATTATCTTTGATGGGAATATTATTCCTGTCACACTTTGTGTTAAGAACCTCGGCTTACACCTGGACTCAACCTTGAGTTGGCAGGTTCAGGTCACTAACGTCTGCCAGAGAGTTACTGGGACACTAAGAGCACTTTACCGGTTTAAAAATTTTCTGCCGCCTAAAACCAAGACAATCCTTATGCAGACTTTAATCTTTCCTATCTTCGACTTGATGTGAGCTTTTTCGACCTGAATGCAGATCTGCTCGATAAACTTGACCGACTTCTCAACAATTGCATTCGATTCATACAATCTTAGAGAGTCTGACCACGTTTCGGCTTGTCGTACAGAGCTGGGCTGGTTGCCTATACGACAGCGACGCGGTCTGAGAGCTGTGTATACACACTATTAAATTCTCCTAACGCCCCAGCTAAAGTCTCAGTTCCACTTACTCGGCTCTTACCATAACAAAAACTTACGCTCTTCTAATAACCTACTCCTACACTGTCCCACTCACATGTCTAGCCTTATTGTCCACTCTTCTTTATTAGTACAATCTGTTCTTCTATGGAATGCGCTTCCTCTGGAAGTCAGGATGTCCACAAGCCGTTTCACTTTCAAAACTAGAGTACACCGGCTCTACAACAACCCATAGCTAGCTATGGGTGGTTGCAGAAGTGGCAATCAAGTCAGTTATTTGATATCATATCCGTATTATCCGTAAGATTTCTCTGCTTGTATGTATTCGATATGTATATATGTATGTATATTTATTTTTATCACAAAGTTTAATTTTTGTACCACAATAGGTAAAACTATCAATGCAATACTACATACACCTACCTTTGGAATAAACATCTCTGCATCACCCTAAGGTTGACTGATAGGAAATGCCCATGGCATTAAGTCCGCATTTGTACAATCAATTTGTATTTGTGCAAAAAGTTTAAATAAATAAAATAAATAAATAAATAATACTGTATTTTCAATACTGTTTTAAAATAATACAATTGTAGATCAGCAGTGGTAAGGCGCGATTCCTGCCAGCTTCATTTTAATAATTGTGCAATATGTACCTGAAACCTATTATATTAATTAACGCCTGCGCTAAAATTATAGCAGTTCACAAATTTTGTACCTACTTTCTAAACTACCGAACAGATTTTCATGTAGTATTGATCAATAGGTAGAGTAATTCAAACGGAATGTTAATTTCAATGATTTCCCAATGTTTTTTCTTTATTTTTATAATATTTTATTGGAATAACGACAATAATTCTTCATGATGACGAATAAGTATTAAATCTACTGAGAGCTTACATCGAAAACGCTACCTAAAACCTTCGATGTATAACAAAACATGTACATATTTTGTACGTCAACAAAAAAGCTGTTTTTAGGAGCTCCTAAGCACAGCTTTTTTGTTGACGTTACAAAAGATATAATACTGTAGCCTTTTTAACTGCCTAAAAATGTTCGCCATTTGATGTATAATTAAAAAGCTATTTAGACGAATACACTATGAATCTTTTTGTAATTAAATGCGTTATTTACTTTAAGCATTACATATAGATCATAATAGGCTATATTATTATGTATATTTAAACCATACAATTTTAATGAAAATCTTCTGAAATATAGACATTAGCCGCAAGTGCCTCTTAATGTTCTGCAAAATTTGTGATCGACTGTACCGTCCTCTCACATAATAACGATGTTATGATGTACTATGGTGAGAAACTGCTGTAACCCATAATGTTCCTTAGGTACCTACCTTCCTTTCCCTTCCTTTCAATACTTTTTTATTTGCTTGCTATATTTGTATGGAATCTGTAAACTCGATATTTAAGCAATTCTAAACGTCAAACTGATTTGATATTTTGCCTACTCATCAAGGAGGTTTTAAGCCTTAAGGAGGTAGAACACGACGGTATTTTCGTCCAATTGAGCAGTCCGACTGGGGCCATGATAATCTCAGGTTGTGTTTCTGGTGGTGAGTAGGGTAGCTAGAGCTCACTGGAGAGTTTTTGTGCTGTCAGTGGGAAGACCAAAAGCTATTCCTGCTTTGTCTTCTACACTGACGGCACAGAAACTCGCACTATCTCTCTGTGTTAACAGGGTCGGCAGCACGAGTTTGCAAAATTGTGACGTGTTGCATACGTCTATAGGCCACGGTAACCACTTTCCATTAGGTGGACTGTGTGCTTGTCTGCCACCTCAGTGGTATTAAAAGAAAAGGTCTCAGGCAATACAAAAAAAAAATAATCAAAAATCAATCACAGTTCACAAAAATCGATTTAGTTTCAACAAAGTTAACGTTCAAGACTCGAACCTGCGTCTAGTCCATTTTAGGGGAATACTCTGACTAACTTATAGCTACAAGGACCACGCACTGGAACTGGAACTTTGACTTCACTGATAAGCTGAAGGCAAAGTCTCGAGAAAGAGGGTCACCGTTACATACACGTACCATGTTAACGACTGTGGCACTCAGCTCGACGGCCTCATTAAAAGAGGATTGTTGTCGCAGCACCGCGTGACACCTACCGGTCCCACTAGTGCTGCGACCAAAATCCCCCCTGCCCGGCTATGACCCCTGAACGCAATCCAACCGAGATTGGATTACTATGGAGCCACTCGGCCGAAATTTGTGACAAATGTGTACCATCAAATTTTTACCACCAGTTTTCTTATTCTTGTTTTTTGTGGTTCAGTTGGTGAGAGAATCCCTCCCAGAAGAAAATCCCCTAGATTTTTTGAAATTATACTTGTCTGGATACCATCGACCGGCGTGATTGTGTATATATGAATATGAATACTCTACTAACTTACATAATTCTGGAAGACCGATTGATAAAATAGTTGGACCACTCTGGACACTTACAACTATTTAAGTACTCTAATAACCAATATAAAATTGGAATTTTGGTATTTGGATTATTTTGACTACTCTTGTTAGCAACATTTTAATGATGCTGACTGTACCTAGCGTGTAGTGACCTAGCCAGCATACTAAATCTTTTGTAACTATTTATTTATTTCATGCAATTGATGTATTCGTTTTACTTGACGGTGCTATGGTGGAGTGGAATACCTGAATCTGTGTTTCCGAAAATCTCTTTTTGAAGTTATACTTCTTTAGGCGCGTTATGAAAAAATGATGAGAGTGAAATTTTAAGATGCGCGCGCACCTGTGACACAAAATTAACAGTATGAAGTTAGGCGCGTTATGAAAAAATTATGAGAGTGAAATTTTAAGATGCGCGCGCACCTGTGACACAAAATTAACAGTATGAAGTTAGGCGCGTTATGAAAAAATGATGAGAGTGAAATTTTAAGATGCGCGCGCACCTGTGACACAAAATTAACAGTATGAAGCCGTCTGCTTAACCGCTCATTAAGTCAAAGAAGTATAACTTCTCACGCGCGTACATAAGTACACGCACCCATTTTTTTTTTGTATGTTAGTATCCTACTAATATTATAAACGTGATAGTTTGTAAGTATCGATGGATGGATGGATATTTGTTACTCTTTCGAGTAAAAACTACTGAATGGATTTTAATGAAACTTTACAATTATACAGTTTATACATCAGAATAACACAATATATATAATAGTCCGTTTTCCAGGTACTGCATCTTCACACTATGTTTAGATATTTTAAAAAAAGTAAGAAATTTGACAATTCCGTCCCATTGGCCAGCTGTCCGGTGGCGCGGCCATCTTGTTCATTTGGTTTAGAGTAGAGCCATCATTCCAAAGACATCATTCTGCCCGGGCCAGCACTACCACCTAGTGCCTCAGGGCAGGGTGGGTCTTTAAATCTCTTCGGATGCAACATCTCGTATAATTTTGGTTGAAATTCACTTAAGGTAAGTTCAATTAACCATAAATTATACTTCGATGTTGCATCCTCGAGATTTAATAACCATGTAGATGTTTAGCGCTATTTCAGAATGATGTCTTGGATGAATCCTTAAAGGTAAGGAACGCACAGTTCAGAAAGCAACATATTTATTGAAAATTTAACTAAATATTACTTCAATAAAATCAATTAAACTTAAACAAAAAACTTCTGTTTTTGAATTTACACACATCGACTTTGAGAAATGTCGATCATAAATAAAGGCTAGGAACTGATTTATAAATTCAAAATTGCTTCCGCAAAAGCCTTATCTTCAGCCGCATCGTTAACTGAACTGTGCGTTCCTTACCTTTAAGGATTCATCCAAGACATCATTCTGAAATAGCGCTAAACATCTACATGGTTATTAAATCTCGAGGATGCAACATCGAAGTATAATTTATGGTTAATTGAACTTACCTTAAGTGAATTTCAACCAAAATTATACGAGATGTTGCATCCGAAGAGATTTAAAGACCCACCCTGCCCTGAGGCACTAATATCTTCCATTTTAAAGTGTTGCGCTCGGATAAATTTATTTAGTAATTTTAAGTTTAAAATGAATCTAAAACTTCCATCACTTTTCGGTATTAAGAAAATCGGTGATAAAAACTGATCAGAACACTCTTTACACGGAGTGATCGCACCTATGTTTAAGAGTTTATCAATCGCCAATGACATCGCTGACTTAGAACAAGGAGGATTTTTTGGTTCTCCTAACTGTCGAGGAGAAGTCTCAAAATCTAGTTCATAGCCGGTAACATACATTAATATCAGCGGATCAGAAGTAATAGTCTGCCACATGTGAAGAAAGTGGCTAATTCTGCCAGAATGAGGTACCTCTAACGACGGACTCTCCGGTCGTAGGCGCGGCGGCGCGGACGGCTGGCTGGCGCGCGGCGGCTGCGCTTTTGGCGGGGGCCTCCTCGCGGCGGGGAGAGCGGGGGGCGCGCGGGGCTGGCGCGCCGCTGCAGCCGGGGGTGCGCGCGCATATCGCGTCGCTCCCGGCGCCGCGCGAGGAGGCGCTCGCCAGTTTCCCGGCGGATTCATCGTTCTTGTGTTGAAGTTCGTGGTCGGCTTCTTTATTTGTTGACTGGATCTCAAAATAGACTTAGAAGTTTGAATATTTTCCTTCAAGTTCACGCCGAATAAACACGTGTCCCTAGGAACTTCGCTGATAACAGTCAAAAAACTCTTATCAAGAAGCGGTGTGATCAATCTTCGCCTGTTGAAGGTTTCCTCGCAATGAAGATCCAACAAAAGTTGATTGATTTCTGACAATTGTTTGAAAATATTCAACTTATCAAGTTCGTTATCGATTAACTCTGTAGTCAGGTTTACTAATCTCGCAATAGCGCATCCCAATTGGTTTTGACATTTTTCGAGACGCTTATCTCGGTTTCTGCTGGATTCAGTCAAAATAGACACAACTTCAGGATTTAATTTCGGCGCTTTAGCCAACTGAAAATTTTCAGGAAACAGGGTTGTACTCAACAGATCCCCTTTAGCTTCCTTGGCTAAACCCTCTAGTAATATTTTTCCCCAACGTTCAGAGATTTCGTGCGGGATTTTCTTACCAATAACTTCCTCTGATTTTTTGGATTCACCCAACATAGAAACTATTTCAGGTGGAACGCTCGGGATTTTCTTCGAATTAGGAGTTTCCTCTGAGACAGTAGGCATGGAGACATTCGTGTGTAGGTCAGGATTAGGAGGCGCATCCGCAGTGCTCGCGGACGGCAGCTGGGGCGCAGGCTCATGCTCGCAGTGCTCGTCAGCCGCAGGGCGATCGTCACCATCCGAAACCAACTCCACATCGGAGTTATATACACCAACACCGATTGGTGAGTGTAAGGCCGCGAGCCCAGCATCTGTAATTAATAAATTGTAATTATTAATTACCAGAGAAATGTGGGCTTGGTGTGAGCAACGAAACTTATTCATGTTTGCCTCATATGTTAAATCAAAAGAAAATGTAGAAGCTGATAGGGCATCGCGAATAACCAATGTGGACACGGAATGGGAACTGAACAGTTCACGTTTTCAGGATATATTACAAAAATATGAAAAGCCAGACATCGATTTGTTTGCCAGCAGAATAAACAAAAAATGTAGGCGTTACGTATCCTGGAAACGCGATCCTGAAGCGTTTGATATTGATGCGTTTACATTGCGCTGGAATGAATTTTATTTTTATGCATTCCCGCCTTTTTCTTTAGTTATGAAAAGCTTAAGAAAAATTGTAAATGACAAAGCAACGGGAATCATGGTTGTGCCGTACTGGCCCAGTCAGGCTTGGTACCCCATGTTCATGTCTCTTGTGTGTTCAGAAATACTATATTTTGAACCTGACCTCGAATTATTGTTGTCTCCTTCCAGGACGAGCCATCCTTTGTGGCCAAACCTTACCCTGGCGTGCGCGAAATTATCCGGCAAGCTTTCTTGAAGCACTCTCTGCAGGTTAACACGGTAGAAGTAATGATAAATTCACTTTCTAAAAGCACGCTTCAGCAGTACAACACCGCTTACAAAGCTTGGGTAGGATTTTGTAACAAAAATAATATTGACTATTTTGTTTCATCGGTACCAATAATTTTGCAATTCTTAACAGAGATATTTGGAAATGGAGCCAGCTATGGTACTTTAAATTCATTTAGATCTGCGTTATCACTAATTTTGGGAAAAGAGGCCTGTAACAACGATTGTGTTAGTAGATTCCTTAAGGGAGTTTTCAAAATAAAACCTTTCTTGCCAAAATATACCTCTTCATGGGATCCGAATAAAGTTTTATCAAGATTAAGTGATCAGTATCCTAACGAGTCGCTAAGTTTAACGGATCTCTCAAAAAAACTCGTGACTCTGTTCGCGTTGTCCACGGGACAACGTGTTCAGACTTTGTCACTTATAGATGTTCAAAACATCGTATTAAATGATAGTGGTGCAAACATTATCATTGATCGTCTTATTAAAACTTCAGCTCCTAACCGGCCTAACCCAAGATTAGTGTTACCTTATTTTGTCGAAAAACAATCAATTTGCCCCGTTAAAACTTTATCTTCTTACCTCGCTAGAGTTTCGGAGTTCCGTAGTTCTTCGAACACAGAAAAGCTTTTTTTGACAACGAAACCTCCGTATCACAACGCCACCGCTCAAACCATTAGTCGATGGATCAAGTGTACGCTAGCGGAGAGCGGGGTAGACGTGCGAGTGTTCAGCGCGCACAGCACGCGGCACGCGGCCACGTCGGCGGCGTATTACCGCGCTGGCGTGCCTCTCGATCAGATTAAGCGTGCAGCTGGCTGGACCGGCGGCTCTCGCTGCTTTGCCAAATTTTATAACTTGCCACTCAACGATGCGGCTGAAGATAAGGCTTTTGCGGAAGCAATTTTGAATTTATAAATCAGTTCCTAGCCTTTATTTATGATCGACATTTCTCAAAGTCGATGTGTGTAAATTCAAAAACAGAAGTTTTTTGTTTAAGTTTAATTGATTTTATTGAAGTAATATTTAGTTAAATTTTCAATAAATATGTTGCTTTCTGAACTGTGCGTTCCTTACCTTTAAGGATTCATCCAAGACATCATTCTGAAACAGCGCTAAACATCTACATGGTTATTAAATCTCGAGGATGCAACATCGAAGTATAATTTATGGTTAATTGAACTTACCTTAAGTGAATTTCAACCAAAATTATACGAGATGTTGCATCCGAAGAGATTTAAAGACCCACCCTGCCCTGAGGCACTAGGTGGTAGTGCTGGCCCGGGCAGAATGATGTCTTTGGAATGATGGCTCTACTCTAAACCAAATGAACAAGATGGCCGCGCCACCGGACAGCTGGCCAATGGGACGGAATTGTCAAATTTCTTACTTTTTTTTAAATATCTAAACATAGTGTGAAGATGCAGTACCTGCACCCTACAGTTCCTACTATAATGCAATACCTACTATATACAATAATGCAAAAATGAATATAAGTAATTCGTTAAACACAGAATTTTTTTGGTGGAGAACTGTAATTAAATTTACTAATAATCCGATTTATAAAGGACAGTATGATATAGAAATTTTTACTGATTCTTCGCTGTCAGGTTGGGGAGTTTTTTGCAATGGCGAAACAGCGAGTGGCTATTGGTCTAAAGATGAAAGTAACAACCATATAAATTATTTAGAATTGTTGGCAGTCTTCCTGGGGTTGAAGTGTTTCTGTAAAAGTCTGAAAAATAAAGCAATATTATTAAGAATTGACAACACCACCGCCATATCATATGTTAATAGGATGGGAGGTATACAGTTCCCACATTTAAACTCAATTACCAGAGAAATGTGGGCTTGGTGTGAGCAACGAAACTTATTCATTTTTGCCTCATAATTATCTCCAGTTTAAATGGTGGCGCGGCCATCTTGTTCATTCGTTTTTCTAGTTAAAAAGAAACCGAGATAAGCGTCTCGAAAAATGTCAAAACCAATTGGGATGCGCTATTGCGAGATTAGTAAACCTGACTACAGAGTTAATCGATAACGAACTTGATAAGTTGAATATTTTCAAACAATTGTCAGAAATCAATCAACTTTTGTTGGATCTTCATTGCGAGGAAACCTTCAACAGGCGAAGATTGATCACACCGCTTCTTGATAAGAGTTTTTTGACTGTTATCAGCGAAGTTCCTAGGGACACGTGTTTATTCGGCGTGAACTTGAAGGAAAATATTCAAACTTCTAAGTCTATTTTGAGATCCAGTCAACAAATAAAGAAGCCGACCACGAACTTCAACACAAGAACGATGAATCCGCCGGGAAACTGGCGAGCGCCTCCTCGCGCGGCGCCGGGAGCGACGCGATATGCGCGCGCACCCCCGGCTGCAGCGGCGCGCCAGCCCCGCGCGCCCCCCGCTCTCCCCGCCGCGAGGAGGCCCCCGCCAAAAGCGCAGCCGCCGCGCGCCAGCCAGCCGTCCGCGCCGCCGCGCGCCCCCTACGACCGGAGAGTCCGTCGTTAGAGGTACCTCATTCTGGCAGAATTAGCCACTTTCTTCACATGTGGCAGACTATTACTTCTGATCCGCTAATATTAATGTATGTTACCGGCTATGAACTAGATTTTGAGACTTCTCCTCGACAGTTAGGAGAACCAAAAAATCCTCCTTGTTCTAAGTCAGCGATGTCATTGGCGATTGATAAACTCTTAAACATAGGTGCGATCACTCCGTGTAAAGAGTGTTCTGATCAGTTTTTATCACCGATTTTCTTAATACCGAAAAGTGATGGAAGTTTTAGATTCATTTTAAACTTAAAATTACTAAATAAATTTATCCGAGCGCAACACTTTAAAATGGAAGATATTAGAACTGCAACCCAATTAATATCTAAGGGTTCATATATGGCTACTTTAGATTTGAAAGATGCGTACTACTTAGTTCCTGTGCATTCATCGCATAGAAAGTATTTACGTTTTAGATGGAATACTTTATATGAGTTCACTTGCCTTCCCTTTGGTCTTTGTTCAGCACCTTATATTTTTACGAAGCTCATAAAGCCTATTTTAACATCTTTACGTACCCAAGGACATATGTTGGTCGCTTACTTAGACGATATTTTGTGCATAGGTGACACGTACTCAGCTTGCTTGGCAACTGTAAATACAGTTATTGAACTTCTTCAAAAATTAGGTTTTATTATAAATTACGAAAAAAGCAGTTTAGTACCTAGCGAAAGGTGCAAATTCCTCGGATTTGTCCTCGACTCAAATAACATGACAATAGAATTACCATTGAATAAACGACAAAAAATTTGCGAAATGATAGATAATATTTCTAAGAAAAGTAATATACAAATAAGAGAATTTGCAAAATTCACAGGCACCCTTACTGCCGCGTGTCCTGCAGTTAAGTATGGCTGGGTGCACACTAAATGTTTTGAACGCGCAAAATATTTAGCGTTGCTGGAAACTGGAGATAATTATGAGGCAAAAATGAATATAAGTAATTCGTTAAACACAGAATTTTTTTGGTGGAGAACTGTAATTAAATTTACTAATAATCCGATTTATAAAGGACAGTATGATATAGAAATTTTTACTGATTCTTCGCTGTCAGGTTGGGGAGTTTTTTGCAATGGCGAAACAGCGAGTGGTTATTGGTCTAAAGATGAAAGTAACAACCATATAAATTATTTAGAATTGTTGGCAGCCTTCCTGGGGTTGAAGTGTTTCTGTAAAAGTCTGAAAAATAAAGCAATATTATTAAGAATTGACAACACCACCGCCATATCATATGTTAATAGGATGGGAGGTATACAGTTCCCACATTTAAACTCAATTACCAGAGAAATGTGGGCTTGGTGTGAGCAACGAAACTTATTCATGTTTGCCTCATATGTTAAATCAAAAGAAAATGTAGAAGCTGATAGGGCATCGCGAATAACCAATGTGGACACGGAATGGGAACTGAACAGTTCACGTTTTCAGGATATATTACAAAAATATGAAAAGCCAGACATCGATTTGTTTGCCAGCAGAATAAACAAAAAATGTAGGCGTTACGTATCCTGGAAACGCGATCCTGAAGCGTTTGATATTGATGCGTTTACATTGCGCTGGAATGAATTTTATTTTTATGCATTCCCGCCTTTTTCTTTAGTTATGAAAAGCTTAAGAAAAATTGTAAATGACAAAGCAACGGGAATCATGGTTGTGCCGTACTGGCCCAGTCAGGCTTGGTACCCCATGTTCATGTCTCTTGTGTGTTCAGAAATACTATATTTTGAACCTGACCTCGAATTATTGTTGTTTCCTTCCAGGACGAGCCATCCTTTGTGGCCAAACCTTACCCTGGCGTGCGCGAAATTATCCGGCAAGCTTTCTTGAAGCACTCTCTGCAGGTTAACACGGTAGAAGTAATGATAAATTCACTTTCTAAAAGCACGCTTCAGCAGTACAACACCGCTTACAAAGCTTGGGTAGGATTTTGTAACAAAAATAATATTGACTATTTTGTTTCATCGGTACCAATAATTTTGCAATTCTTAACAGAGATATTTGAAAATGGAGCCAGCTATGGTACTTTAAATTCATTTAGATCTGCGTTATCACTAATTTTGGGAAAAGAGGCCTGTAACAACGATTGTGTTAGTAGATTCCTTAAGGGAGTTTTCAAAATAAAACCTTTCTTGCCAAAATATACCTCTTCATGGGATCCGAATAAAGTTTTATCAAGATTAAGTGATCAGTATCCTAACGAGTCGCTAAGTTTAACGGATCTCTCAAAAAAACTCGTGACTCTGTTCGCGTTGTCCACGGGACAACGTGTTCAGACTTTGTCACTTATAGATGTTCAAAACATCGTATTAAATGATAGTGGTGCAAACATTATCATTGATCGTCTTATTAAAACTTCAGCTCCTAACCGGCCTAACCCACGATTAGTGTTACCTTATTTTGTCGAAAAACAATCAATTTGCCCCGTTAAAACTTTATCTTCTTACCTCGCTAGAGTTTCGGAGTTCCGTAGTTCTTCGAACACAGAAAAGCTTTTTTTGACAACGAAACCTCCGTATCACAACGCCACCGCTCAAACCATTAGTCGATGGATCAAGTGTACGCTAGCGGAGAGCGGGGTAGACGTGCGAGTGTTCAGCGCGCACAGCACGCGGCACGCGGCCACGTCGGCGGCGTATTACCGCGCTGGCGTGCCTCTCGATCAGATTAAGCGTGCAGCTGGCAGGACCGGCGGCTCTCGCTGCTTTGCCAAATTTTATAACTTGCCACTCAACGATGCGGCTGAAGATAAGGCTTTTGCGGAAGCAATTTTGAATTTATAAATCAGTTCCTAGCCTTTATTTATGATCGACATTTCTCAAAGTCGATGTGTGTAAATTCAAAAACAGAAGTTTTTTGTTTAAGTTTAATTGATTTTATTGAAGTAATATTTAGTTAAATTTTCAATAAATATGTTGCTTTCTGAACTGTGCGTTCCTTACCTTTAAGGATTCATCCAAGACATCATTCTGAAATAGCGCTAAACATCTACATGGTTATTAAATCTCGAGGATGCAACATCGAAGTATAATTTTGGTTGAAATTCACTTAAGGTAAGTTCAATTAACCATAAAGAATAACACATAGGCTACAATTTATAACGATAACCAATATAATAGCGATGACCGACATCCACTTGGGCACTGACAAAAGCTAGTTGGTTATATCCAAAAAAATACACATACATTAATAAGCTTACGTTTCATATTAATACGACAATAGTGAAATTTTACTTCAAAAATTAAACTCAAACAAACAAACTTAACAAAACAAATATCAAGTCGAATTATAGCTTGTCAATAAAAAATGAATAAGTAAGTATTGTAGTGACCGCAAGACAAGAACCGCAACTCACACCTGCGCATGCGCCGACATAGTATTATAAACTGATTCCATCGGTATGATTCACACTTCAGATTGCGGTTACATTGAAAGATAAGCGAAGGTGTTAGTTTTTACCTATATGAATGAGTATACATCGTAACATATATAATGGACGGAGGGATACGTAGGAGCCGCGGGTTTGATTCCCGCTCAATGCAAATATTTGAATGTATGAATGTGTACACGAACACTTCTGGAAGTCGTTAAGGGTTGTGGAGATCAGATGGCGTTTTATGAAACATATCGATGTTCACCTGCATCTTAGTTAGACTAGAAAGCCTTCAACCGAGTTGAGAATAGACTCAGGGAATCTATATCCACACCAACATTATAAATGTGAAAGCAATTTTGTCTGTCTGTCTGTATGTTACGCTTTCACGCTTATACCGCTGAACCGATGGTGCTGAAATTTGGCATAGGGGTAGATTAGACCTTGAGAAAGCACATAGATTATGTTTAGACATCCACGCAGGCGAAGCCGCCGGCTAAAGCTGGTGGTAATATATATTGGACCTAAAATGTACGCGTTTCTTGGGTGTATTTTGTGGATAGCACGAGGAGCTAAGGCGGTGAAAGAGATTTTTAATGGTTGATAGGCTTGGCGTCTGAGCACTATCTCACCTGTTGATAAGTAACGATGTGGTCGACAATGGAGGACGCATGTCTTGAAGAAACCTATTCACTCTAGCTTTGAAGACGTCCAAGTTGTAGCTATCCGGAACACAGATTTTGATAGTTTATTTCACACTTCGACGGTACGAATTCACGACGCATAGGTTTTACTAAAAAACAATTGTCTCGTGACTTATGTCCATGATATTTGCCCCGGTATAAACGTTTGTTTGTGGAAATATGGTGTTAAAGCCAAGATTACCTCACCAGCAAGCTGATACAACTATGGATAGATACGAGGATCTAACACAAGCTTTCGAGGTTCTGACACACACAGGATTTTGTCTTGAAGTTAGCTATGTGCATTCGTCTTGGGGTGATAGGAGATTACTAAATGTCCAATACGTGTCTGTTGCTCAGTTTCTACAGAGGGAGCTATATTTCCCGTGTGAAGGCGCCCACTAACTAACAGTCCGCCTGCAATCCGCCGCAGTTTCTGATCTGTCCGGCGGCCTGAAGTCCAAAGCCGATAACGCCCACACACGAAAGCGATTTTGATATGCTGGCAATTCCCTGTTGTCAGTTTTGCGACCACACACTAGCAGTTGTGAGTCGATAGTTTCCCGCCATACGACCGCCTGCCTGTGTGTGCTTGTTCGCCCTGACGGTGTAGGACTGTCCGGCCTAGGACTGTCCAGAATCGTTTGGCGGCCACACACTATCGGATCGTATTAGTCGACAGTCCAAAATCGTTAAGGAAACTCTGAGTGTGTGGGTTATTGTGATTAACTGACATATTTATGTCGTCTGGCCGTCGTCCGGTAAACTGATGTCGCGAGTTCAAGTGTCATCTTGGACGTTCACTTTTAATTAATTTTCCATCACTTTCACTATACTGTTTTTTTTTTCCGAGACAAGCACACAGCCCACTATACTGTCCTGCAACTCTACTACGATATATGTTTTTATAAGAATTCGTTTTCCGGTTGAGGATGGGGGATGGAGATGGGGGATAGTTAATAATTTAATCCAAGAATATTTCGATGACAAACAAGCTCGGAAATGAGTTGTATGCTCAACTACGCTACTCAAGCAAACTATTGTAAATAGAATAAGCAAATGTTAAATGTGTGCTGGGTTTCTTGCCGGAGTCTTCTCAGGTCGGAGCCGCCTTTCGAATCGGTGGTCCATTTCCTAAACTAGTCTTGAATTATTAAAAAAAAAAATACGTTTTGTAAGTGCCATTTAATGGTCTATACAGAATAAATGTTTTTTGACTTTGACTTAGGGTTCTTAAATATTGGCGTTGAATGTTTTTACAGGTTCAGCAGCGTACGTGTTGTACCCTTGCTATGGCACATGTGGATAGGCTGTGGAAACTGCTTCCCATCAGGCCGCGTGCAACTTAAGTGAGATAAAAAATTACTCCATCCCTTTTTCTTGCCCAGTATGCTGTTGTTGACAAAAAAACTATTAAGTATTGCTATCAAAGCTTAGGTTTTTTTGCAAGTGTTGGGTACATTCGAACAGCTCATTCATCATCATTCTCCATTATTATAGTGATGAAGTGTTGCCACCCGCTGCTACGAGTACGTGCGTACTACAACCAAAAAATTACAAGATTTTTATATCAATGTAAAAAAGAAGAAAAGTGCTGAGGCGAGCGTCACACCACGTGGTTCCGCAGCATATTATTGTGAAAATGATTTTCAGGATATCATTCACAGAAGATTCAACCATTTTGTCCAGGTAACTAATGGGTGACATCACTACATACTTAGTATAAAACAAAGTCGCTTTCTCTGTCCCTAAATCCTTTTGTATCTTTAAAACTACACCACGGATTTTGATGCGGTTTTTTTAAATAGATAGATTGATTCAAGAGGAAGGTTTATATAGATAATACATTTTTAATATAGTAGAGGGTGCAGCGGGAACGGGATCTGACGCCACGGTGGCGGAAAAATATTGGCGGTACGAAGTTCGCTGGGTAAGCTAGTAATGAATATAAGGAGTTCCGTGTCGAATACAGCCCCCCAAGGCAAGTGGCACATCGTTATTAGTATACAATAATACATACATACATATACTCACGCCTATAAATCCCCGAAGGGGTAAGCACAGGTGTATTAACATCCATATTTCACCAACTATGATTTTCGTTTCCACGAAATAGTGGGCGAGCCTATTGTCATCATGCAGGCACTTATTCAAGGGATGTATGTTTAATTTCGGATGAAAAACAGCCCTATCCCTTAGTCGCCGTCTACGACACCCACAGGAAGGAATGGGGTGGCCCTATTCAACTCGCCTAGAAACCAATCACACGTAACAATTGCAATATCAGTATCAGACTACCATTATTCTGTCAACAACCAAAATAATCATAATTAATACGTAAATACCTTGATTGTACGATTGATTGTAGCTCTTTACTAAATTGAATATCAAAAGCGGGCACATTGATAGGGTCTTACCAAATATAGATAGGTAGGGGGGGAACACTACTGACGGTGGAGGTGAGCGCTGATGCATCACAAGGTGGCCGCCCTAAACCTACATCTGGGTCGCAAGTTCCAGTCGCCGTCACGGTGTTCCTCTCTGTACCACAATATGGACCCGGCGACCGCACGGCGAATCCATGGAGTGCTGAGAATCGGATCTCATCATCTACTAACGAATCTAAGGGGGCACAATACTAAAAAGCGGACAAGTGACACATAACAGGCGCCGTACTATCGTAGGCACAAGATAAAGCACTTCAATGTTTTTTTTTTTAATTTTAATATACACTTAGGCCTGTATTCTAGAATGCCACTCAACTGATCCTCGATTTATCTGGGAAATGATTGTATACATATTGACAAATTTGGCAGGTTGTTTGGCAGATTGTCAATATACAATTTTTCCTCAGATAAATCGCGATTCAGCCGAGTAATTTTCAAGAATATGGGCCCTAGACTATCTATATTACAGTTTATGAGAAACAATCCGCAAATACCTGCTACATCCCACACAGTCGAAAAACAGACGTACAACGAAGTTTTAGGAATAGGATTCCTTAAGATTTCGGTACAACAGTGAGTCATTATTATCATCTCATAATTTTTTAGGAGGTAGGACACAACGGTATTCCCAATTGAGCAGTCCAACTGGGGAAGTATCTCCGCCCTTTAGAAAACCGCGGCCATAATAACCTCGTGTTGTGTTTCTGTCGGTGAGTAGGGTAGCCAGAGCTCACGTGCTATCAATGGGAAGACCAAAGGCTGTTCCTGCTTTGTCTTCTACACTGACGGCACAGAAACTCTCTGCGTTTACAGGATCTGCAGCACATGTGTGACCCCCCTGCCCCTCTAGATAAGTGGCAATTCGTTGACCGGCGTTTGGTAGAATAGAATGACGAATGTATGGAATTTGACGTTAATGACTTGCGTTAACGACTGTCAAATACGTCGAAACCCATATATTCGTCATTCTATTCTACCAGACGCCGCCAGTCAACGAATTGCCACTTGTCTAGAGGGACTGGTGTTGCACACGTCCATAGGCCACGGTAACCGCTTACCATCAGGTGGGGCGTGTGTTTGTCTGCTGCCTCAGTTTTATAAAAAACCATCATCGCAGATTGCCTACCCGATTGCTTCCAAGGACTTCACTTGGAAGCCCGGTGCCTTCTGGATTTTACTTCTGCACTTCGCACTTATCCACGGCAGTAGGGCCGCTACATCCTGGACTATGGAACTCTAAAAAGCAAATTTCATAAAAAAACAAATTTAAAGTTTAGTGACTATTCTGTGTGTAAAATCAACATTTATTGATGAAAACAAAAAAGTGTGGCTTTTTTTGTTGACGTGTGGAATGTCTATAAGCCGTGATAGTGCAGTGATAGTGAGTGTGGCTATTCTACATGAAGTCCACGATTCAATTTCCGGATCATGATATACATAAAAATTTACAGGAATACGTATTGGTTGGGATAAACATCATCAAATTTTCATGGCCTAAGCTGCCTACAAATCTATCTGTATACTTGCTAGTCAATAAACAAGCCTCTGATGGAGAGTTTCTTCTTAGGATCAGGAGATCTAAATAGTAGAAGTTGAAGCCAAGGATTGATGAACCTGAACCAGTCAGGTTTTCCTTTCAGGAGGGCAGAAGTCGTTACTACAGAAATTAAGAAATTCAAAGCAAGGTAACGGAAGAGTATAGAAAAGTAGTCCCTGAGCTCCAATGTACAAACTTTAAATGCGACTGGGACATTGCTTTCAATACCATATCCAAGAAATGAAGGTATCCCAATAGAAAGCTCTACTACAAACTTTTACATGAACAAAAAATCTAAAAAAAAAAACATCATTAAAATGTGAAAAAGCTGTATATTGTATACTATATAGGTTATAGTGACCACTTACCATAAGATAGGCGGTAGGCCGTCTGATTGTTTCCATCTTAGTGAAAGAAAGATTAAATCTCGCAGACGTGAGAAATCTTTTACCTATACTATGTGTACTTGCTATAATTAATTACTACTTATGTACGATAGTACCCAAAAAAAAAACAGAACTCGGAAACACATTCACACACACTGGTACAAACTTAATCTCAGTTTGATGCATTCTCTCATATGTTGGCCAAATTACTCTAATATATTAATGTTAGCACATGAAATTCAACCTTGTTACATTCACATAAAGAACGTATTCCCTAATAACGTGATGATTACATGGTTTATTTTGCTAACGATCCTACAAAAATTTAGACAAGAAACAAACTTACATTTGCAGTCATCATACTTAAAAATAATAAGGTTCCAATTCAAAATGAACCTTCGGTCGTGGACGTAGATGCTACTGAAATAAAAAGAAATGCTTTTCCTACTGCAATCGTCGTCAAATATGATACAGAAACAAAAACACGCATCACCTGGGAGCAATCATTTTGCTGACCATAGAAGAGGAATATAAAAGGATGTCAAAATTCTGAATGAACACTATTTCAGAGTGAATTGACCGCAGCAGACGCGTGCTTCCAAAATGTTCACAATTTTCTTCATCTTCGCCATTGCTAGTGGTGTTCTCGGTTTTCCTAACCCTGAAGAAACTAACCCGGCTGATGAAGTTAACGTTTTAAAAAAGGACTGTGCTAGTGGTATTCTGAACTTGTCGTGTTTAAAAGTCGGAGCTATAACGATGCTTGAGAAGCTGAACAATAAGGATGAAGTGACTTTGATTCCTGGTGTTAGTTTAGTGAAGGAAGAAGGAAAATCAAACTACAAGGAAGTGGCTACTGATCTAGCAAGATCTCTTTCAAGTGACTCTGATACTAAACTGGACAAATCTCTTATGTTTCATCTGGGGAGTTTCTTGGACTCTCATTCGGTGAAACTGAGGTTGCTTGATGATTCTGCTGTGGAGGAAGCAAAGACTGCGGTCGAGGAAGGCAGGGCTAGGAGGAGAAAAGGGAACATGGGTGGTCTCATCGCCATGGCGGCTATGATGAAAGGTATGTTCTTCAGATAATTATAATGAAATCGGCTTCATGAGGTCCCGGGTTCGAATCCCGGCTGCTACACTATAGACTACAAGCAATCCCGCTTAGTTGGTGATGTTGACGGGAATACCAATAATTTTGGTTATTACTCCTCTTCAGAAAAAAATTCGCTAACTGTCATGTGTGGTATGTGTGCAGGTCCTACCAAATATGAAGGATTGATTTGAGTAAGGACTGACTAAGAAATTGATCTCTTGGGTGCCATATTCGCATAATATAGCTGGAAATTCGGATTCCGAGGATTACGAGTTCATTACGGATCTGCTTGTACCCAGAATGGAAAAGCTTACTAGTTTGTGTTTGTGTGCGATCGTTTGATTCTGGGTTCGACTCCCGATCAAAATTTTGTTGGTTGCTGTCGCTAGGAATGTATTTGTAGGTTGCTACGGATAGACTCTTTGACAAGGAGTAGATAAAAATATATGTTGTGAAATATGGCTCAAAAGCATACCACTGTCTACCCCTTTCGGTAGATTTAAAAAAGCTTTTTTTATGTACTTGCTAAGTCTCTGTGATATAAGCAGAAAAGTGAGAAAATGTAAGTTTAAAAATGAACCTGACCACAGAAGTGGGACAAAACTATTAGCATCTCGTTTGATGTAGTATTCGTCCTGACTACGGAGCTAAGTGACAAGTGTTTGATTCTCGTTTAGTGCAAATTTCGTATCCGTTTCGAATTTCTACTTGGTGCGTATATTATTAAAGCTATACTTAGTTTTGGTATAAATAACGCTGTGTAAAACATCCTAGAATATTACTATCATTCTTCTGTATCTTTCAACCATAGCCAGGTAACATTTCTTGTGACGACTTTTGTGGTGTAGCGGTAGAGCATTCGACTGCTGAGTCAGGTCACCGGTTCAATTCCCGGTCAGTACAAATATGTATAGAATTCGGTGTTTTTATGTATAATTTTTACAATGAGTTTACAAAAAACTGTACCTATGTACATTAATCCTCATTAGCTTATGTGATGAATAGCTTTACTTACTTTGTTTAGTAAAAAACTTCATCATTATACTTGACTTCACTTCGGAGTCCAGGGTTCACTTAAACATGATGTGCAAGCCACAATTTTGTGGTTTGTGGCCAATCACTGATAGAGTGGTGCAGGTCGCCCATATAAGCCCTCCGTCTTGGCCAACGACTATCAACAGCCAAAATCGACATATAACGTGCCCTCCGAAACACGAAAGCACTTAGATGAAATGCCACGAAACAGTCACCCATCGAAATGGTAACCGCGCCTAGGTAACTTACCCTACTGATCGTTTACCGAACAGTGATCGTACCTGGCTATAAGCGCCTCAAATAAAAATTACATATTATGCATGTAATGTACTGATATAAAACGCGTCTGGCACACCGGCCAGGTTTGAAGGTCCTCTATATATTATGTACAAAAGAACATCACACAGTTTGGAAAACCTTTAAAACTTAGTTCTGAAGTAGAACTATAGCATCTTCAGCAGTGATGTCTATAACATTCCACACAACGCTATCTAGACCCATGGTACCTAAACATAGCTTATCTAGCTTGTGTTATGAAATCTAGGATGCGGGTAAACACATACTTAGATTGTTTTTTTGGAAATACATACATAGTATACATAGTAACACCCAGACCAATGCAAATATACATATTCATGCATACAAATATTTGCACTGAGCGGGGATCGAACCCGCGCCTCCTGCGTAGCAGCCGCGTTCACTACCGCCACGCCACAGAGGCTGTTATTATTTTGTAAGTTTATACATATTATACACAGAAACACCCAGAGTAATGCAAATATACACATTCATGCATACAAATATTTTCACTAAGCGGAAATCGAACCCGCGCCTTCTGCTTAGCAGTTGTGCGTCACCGACCAATACTATATTTTAATAAGTCTCAGTAACGATGAGATAGACAATAAGTAGGTAATCGAATACCCCATCTGACGCTCCAAGTGCGGTTTTAGTCCAAGTCCGTCATACCCGCCCCCGTTGGTAGGAGATTGCCGCACGAACAAGCAGATAGGCTTATTACCTACCTTAGTAAAAGACTTACCTACAAAAACGCCATTAATACTCTATTTATTCAACAAGAACCGCTTGAAAAGAAAGCAATCCGAACTGAATTTCTATTGTTTTGTGTATTACCTCGAAATTAGTAGGCCCAGTTCTATTCTAATAATTGACCATCATTAAGACCTCCACACGACCATGATAACGCTATTTGGCAAGTTATTTTCAATAGTATACGGTCCAGTTACTTACCTTTTATATTGGTTTTAATGAAGATGCAAGTCACGGGTAAAAAATATTGAAGTGACTGGTTTTGTAAATACAAATGGCTACATTGATTAAAAAATATTTCTAATGACCGGTAAAGAGTACAGGCGCTGTGTATGTTGTATAAGCTACGTTTCTCGGGTTGGGAAATGTTTTATTAAGTTTTACTGTTAGTTCCTGGTGGGGAAGAATTAAGTCACGCCATTTCTTATAATCTTTTAACACTATTATGGTTGACAATAAATAATATCTTATATTATGCATACATACAATATATATACTATAGGCTTAGCCCCTGTTAAGTGGGAACAAGAAAATTAACTGACAAAATGTACTAGGATGTATGTTTAGTCACACACCATAACACCAAGTCTTATAAATATGCCTAGTAAACAGTAATCGGGCTCGATTTCCGCACACACATATGCTTTAGAACGAACTCTCTACTGTGGTTTTCCAAAGGGACTATTGTACAATATGGGGTTCAATAGAAGGTTTTTGCGCATTGAACCACGTGTATATTGACCAATATAAACTGTTATATTATTTTATCTTCTTTTGTATGTAGCCTGTACTTTGGAGCTCAGGACCTACTCTCCTTTTAATGATTAGTTGCTTTTTGAACATATTTATGGGGTTATATTCTACCCAATGTAACAACTTAAGTGCGTGCCCGAAGTTGTGGCGTAGCGATAGACCGGTCAACTGCTACGCAGGAGCGTGAGTTTTAGTTCCCACTCAGTGCAAACAAGTGAATATGCATATTTGCATTGGTGTATTTTTTATACTACTGAGGTGGCAGACATGCACTTGGTCGACCTAATGAAAGGTGGTTACCATGGCCTATGGACGTGTGCAACACCATGGGAGTCACTCTCGTGCTGCCGACCCTGTAAACACAGAGAGTTTCTATATGTTTCATTATATAATATAAAACGTATCTAAATATGTTTATTCGCATTTAAGATTCTGTAACACAAGCTAATCAAGCTATGCTTACTTAGATAGCGCTGTTTAGAATGTCACAGAGTTATTAAAAGCTTTTGAATTGAAGGAAACCGGTGTGGTACGAACGTACAGACGTACCAAATTCTATTTCAGGGCATTTGGTGCTTGCTTAGTACTAGAAAGACTTATACTTTTATAATTTTTTAGTTATCTTGCAATTTATGTAAGTATATATGTAACTATGATTGTACGGGAATCCTGCAACGTGATTTTGAAGTAGATCCTCAGCCGATTTTAATGAAATTTTGCAACTTCTAAATTAAAAAACATAAACCAATCGACTTTGGGCTCAATTGTTTTGCTTTAACAAACTCTCTGGTACTACATTATATTTAGGGTTTAAAGATGGAGTCGGTGGCTATAAGAACTCCTAAACTAAACAAGATAATCAAAATTCTCTTACAAATTCGTCTTGGGGCATGGTACGAAAACAAAAGTAATTATTGCAAGGGTGGTGCTAAATACAAAAGCTGACGCAAATAGTAAACATATATACAAGGGTTTTGAGTAAATACGACCCTTATTTTTGTTTTAGTACGACTAAATATATCTAAAGAAAAGTTTGTTTTAAAATAAATCCTTTTTTTTGTACTATCAAGTTAGCAAAATAAACTACCAGTTCACCGAGCGGTAAGTGTTATCGCTTCAAAACTGGAAATGATTTTTTTGTTTCGAAATGTTCTCTGTGACTAAGGGATAGGGCTGATTATGTACAGTATATATAGCCCAGACTTAGCCTCAGATGCATGGCTCGCGTTAACAATAGTGCCCGGAATACGGCAATAGGCTCACCCCCTATTACGTGGGACCGAATACAGATTGGTGAAATGTGGGTGTTAATTCACCTCTGCCTAACCCCCCGGGGAAAATGGCGTGATCATATGTATGTATGTATGTATGAAATGTTCTCTTCTCATTATCATGTCTCATCTTGATCACCTTCTCTTGTCTTCTCTTATTGTTAGTAGCCGTGTTGGTTGCCAGTGGAGTAGAATAGGGCCTGTCTCCTGTGTGTGTCATAGAAGGCAACTAATTGTTAGGGCTGTTCTCCATTCAACAGTAAACATGCAGCTCATGATTAAGTGGCCGCTTGAAGGCAATAAGCTCGTCCCCTATTACCTGGGAGCTAAAATCATGGTTGGCGAAATGTGGGTGTTTTTACACCTCTGCCGACCCCTTCGAGAATTTTCAGGCGTGAGTATAATGTATATATGTAATATTGATTATGTTCGAGAGTGAGAGTTCAACAGTGAGTCTGCTATTATTTTGTGCAAATCAAAGCTCTATTACCTTTTACAGATACTTTTACTAATTGGTAGTGCAAAAATTAGTGTCTAAGAAAACCATTTTGTTTTTTTTTTATCCGGGCAGTACCGTTTTTAGATATTAAACATGCGGCATTAAAAAAAACTAGAACTCAAATTGTTATACAATGTCTGTATCATGATCAGATACTAATTATTCACAAGTATTCTTCATCATATAAAGAAATTACCATGCAAAACATATTTTTAAATAATACAAGTATGTAACACAGAGATCAAGTTATACATATTAAAAATAAATTAAATCATTACAAATTTATATCCATCGCCACTCCAATGACTGCATGCGATAATATACGAAGACGTTCGATGTAAATTAAATCCAACCTTAATTTCAATACGATAAAGGTAAGTTTACCGTAAAGTAATCCCAGCTTATTGCAGTCAGCCTTCTATGAAAATATAATGGATATAAAAGTACTTTGTGCTAATCATACATCTATGTAAGACATATATAAGGTGGAGCAAACAATCGCTTATCAAACTGTACTAGCAGCCGTTCGATACGGACGTACGACAATGTATTTTATACCTATATTGTTTATCGTGAATGCAGTAATTGCACTGCCACATCCAGAAGCTAGTGAACCTCCAAGCAATCAAGTGGAATCAATCCTCGAAAATGGTGCAAGAGCATTCAGTAAAGACTGTTCAAACGGAATATTTAGTCCTACGTGTCTGAAGATAGAAGCTATTTCGATGCTTGAGAAATTAAGTGCGAAAGAAGAACTCAATCTTCTACCAGGCCTGAGCTTAGTCAAGGAGCCAGGCAATGAAAACGGCAGTAAAGTTGAAGAATTTGCTGCTGAACTTGCAAGATCGTTCCCATCGAAGCCTGATGAGAGATTAGACAAATACTTGCTGTACAGACTTGGAAACTATTTGGATACTCATACAGTGAAGATTAAATTGCTTGATGAGAATGCTGCGGAGGAAGCAAGAGCTTTGGTTGGAGAGGCTAGGGCCAAAGGAGGTTTTGGAGGAGGAGGAGGAGGAAAGAAAGGAGGCATGGGAGGTTTAATTGCAGCTGGATTGATGATGAAAGGTATGTTATTAAATAGTAGGAGTGAAGCCTGCAACTTTGGTGGATATAATTAAATACCGTAGTGTGCAAGTTTAGTGGTAAAATGTGGTGGATATACTTGTTGAAGAAGTCTTGCAGTTTTATATTCATTCTAGATACGAAGATTGAAACTAATTCCGCTAAATTCTGTAGACTCATCAATTGCACCAGTTTAACAGTCGAAATCTATCAAATAGAAGCTACGTCAAGTATATCAAGGTGGACATTATGCAACGACCAAGAAGGGTTATTTGAAATTTCTTCAAGTTTGATCTAAAACATTACAAAAAAAACAATTAGAGTTTAAATGAATGTTCTTTAAATAATAAAAATCGTTGAGTTGCATCTAAATTGACAGTGTTCAAAGTACTAAATCCTGTTTATCCAAAAAAAAAAACTTCAAGATAAAAATACAATACAAAGTCAATGATTTCACACCTAATACTCGTAGATTTGATTTTTTTTCTTTTCCTTTCATTACAATAACTACAACATTAACTCATGACGCCTCTACAATATATAATTAATACGTCTCAGTTGCATTGAAATAGTTAATTTATAGTTGCTAAATTACGTAATTTCATGTATTAATTTCATAAATATAAAACCGCTAGATAACTACAAAATTGTTAGTTTTACAAAGCTATTAGAAAAGTTTAGTACTTTTTTCTTGAAGTAAGTCTACAATGGCATCGAAAAAATGTAAGTGATGTATAATACTTATAAACAGTGTGACGGGTTAAAAAGTGCGGTTCTTAAAGAAGCTCAGTAGATCAGAATAATAGACCTGTATGAGGCCGATTGCGGGTTCAAATCCCATTTTGACATTTTTCGATTTAAATCTTCACATGTTTATTCAAATTCAATTCAAAGTTCTATTTGCTGAATAGCGACACTTCTTAGTAGTTTGACTAAAATCACAGAATAGATAATAGTACTAGCGTACTAAAATGTAAACCACAATAATAATACGTCTCACGACCGCAGCACGGACATTAATCTATATCCAGTATCTATCAATGTCAAGTAAATAAGAAGAAAAACCTCAAAAAAGCTTTCATCCTATAAGCTTTTTTTTGCAAATAAAGGAGAAGGTTAACGTCATGTCGTATCAGGAAGTCAAGAATAGGGCGATGGATAGGAATGAATGGAAGTTACTCCACAGACAAGAGCGAGGCTCTTAAATTTAAATGAATGAAAGCTTTTTTTATATTCCCGGTGTAGTGGAATTGGGCTATCCCATCTTTTCCCGTGGGTATTGTAGAAGGTATCTCTATCTCTCTCTTCATCTAAATAACAAAGTGACGATGGACTCGCCCTCTATTACGTGTGAACAAAACAAATTAGAGAAATGTGGCTATAAATATACGTCTGCCTACTCCTTCAGAGATTCACAGATGTGAATCACGTTGTATTCTTTTAATTTCTCTCGGTCTACAAATCACTGGAGCCAATGTTGAGATGGGCATGTCAGACTTGAACCGATTAAAACTCTGGAAATCTGGTGTGCTCTAGGAAAGTTATTCCAGAGACAATAAACGAATCCCGGTGTTGTTGGTGATCAAAATCCATTAACATACATACATTCTAAAAAGAAACAGAAAATGAAATGTCATCCTTTAACCAGATTATGGCCTAATTTGTATGAGATTACCCTTAAAGTAATTCCTTTTGTAATATAAAAAGATTCAGTTAGGGATCCTTGTAGATTATCCGCATAAACCGGCATTTCAATTTTTGTTTATTTGTAAGGAAATATATAATTCTACATTTACTTGTGTTTCGTAAAAGCTCTACTTTTTTCAAACTAAAGTGGCTTGCTTTACATTCTCCTGTAGAGCAGTATTTATATCTTTATTAATAATCTCAACTGGTCGTACCATTGCTTTATCTTGCTACTAGCTCATGTTCGCGGCTTCGCCTGGGTCGATGTCGGCCATCACAACTTTTGGTTATATCTCCGGTTCTAATCAACCAATTGCAATCAAAAGACGTAAAATTTTAAGACTGACCAAGACCATTCAAACAGAAAAAAACGCATCAAAATTCGTTCAGTAGGTTTTTGCATCCATCGTAGACAAACTGACAATAATTTCTAAAAAAAATATGTTTGACAGTGTCGTTAATATAACATAACCCAAGCATTTTTATAAATATGATCAATAAACAAACACGACTACTTTACAATTAAATAATAGTATAGAAAAGAAAGCTTTTGTATAAAGCCAAAAGAACATATTTACAAAGATCTTTGCAAATAATAAAATATTTGTTAATGATAGAAAGAAAAGACTTTTATCCATAATCTATCTGATAAGAACATGAAAGCGTCACCAACACTATTTTTCTTCGAGTTCAAATTGCTGTCGCGACAAACAGAGCATAGCGTACTAGGAAAATACTAGCCATTTAAGACATAGTATTTTTTACTTTTACTTGTGTTACAAAGTAGAAAAATATGTTATTCACTAGTTGGTAGCGGTGACTTCGCTTGTGTGAATTACTGATTCCGTGCTCGCAGCCAATTTTAATCTTTAATATTGATAAAACTAGACTGCGTTATTTAAGATTGCAATCTATACTTGTACTATTTTTTTTAAACTGTTGAGCTGTTTTATTGTGTCTATTGTACCTGCCATAACTAAGACAGCTTAAGTGGACGCAATTTTATTATATTATGCCTTATACTTTCTCCGTATTGTCCACACTTAATATAGGTTTTTTAATGATAGTAAAAATGATATCTGAGTCCGTTCGGTGATTTAACAGACCTAAGCGTACATAGGGGTGGAAGTGACTCTGTTTTATAATATGAAGGGTTATTATTTTATTTACTGTATATTCTAAGCCTACATGATCCTGAAGATTTTTGCTGCTTATCAGTTCGTATTTGAACACGTGAACTCGTATAAAGCAATACTCAGGACTAAATAAACAAGTTAGTTCTATCGCAGACACTTATGGTTTGGGATTATTGTTATCACAGGTAAGGTAAAAACTCTTAAGGGCATTGCAAACAAAGTACGTTTCTTGTTCTTTCGTTCGTTGCAAACAGAGGTTGCGAGTTCAAACTCCAGCCATCATATTATCAAAGTTTAACTCGGAAGGATTTTAAAATTATAGTGGAAAAGTTGACCAAAGCGCCCCAGGCGCATAAGCTTAACATGCAACTGGGATTAGCGCGAAGACTAGTAATTTTCGCAAGTATTATTTATAAAATAATCTCTAAAATCTGGATATCGAATCAATTGCACTCAAATCTGAGCAAAAACATATTCTATTACGAAACCAACAAGAATGAACAAAATATGCGGCAGAAAATCTTTGTCCCAGTGATTTATTAGATGTAAAAACTAAATTAATTTCATTTTCAGCAGTAATATGATTTATTCTATCCTATCAAACTGAAATAGCACTAGATCTTGCAGCAAATATAATACCATCGATCACTCATTAATATCTGAAACCTCTTTCTCCCCAGGTACCATGATGTCAATGGCTCTCGGCGCCCTTGCTCTTCTAGCTGGCAAGGCTCTAGTCACTGCCATGATGTCACTTCTCCTCTCCGCCATCATCGGTCTGAAGTCACTGTCTAGCCAGAAGTCCACGACATATGAAATTGTCTCTAAGCCTATCTACACTCACTCTCATTCTCACTCAACGGCTCATGAAGAGGCCGGAGGGTATGGACATGGAGGTTACGGAAGGAATCTCAAGGCCAGAAGGCGTTAAGGTTTCTAATACTTTCTTTCATTCAGTAATTTTGTAGAATTTTGTGACATATCTTTTTCGTAACTTTTGTTTCTTTATTTTTTGTAATTTTACTAAGTTTATCAATTTCATCTGTCTTTAATTTAATCTTACTTTTTATTTTATTTTGCATAACTTTTTTCTATATTTATTTGCTGATTTCGATGTATTTACTTTATTAATTTCTTTTTATTATTGTTTTTACTATTGGTTTTGTGCTTATTATTTTCTACAAAATAACAAAGGATGAGAGAAACTTAGATAAATTATTACTTGTTGTATATAAGTGAAAACAGTATCAATCACCAAAGTCTGTTTGACGAAAAAACACACTATTTATTGAAACTATTTATTTTTAGGTTAAGCTCACAATTTCAACGTTTTTCTTGAATGTTATAAAACTATTATTTATTGAACTGATTATTATAACTTTAATTAATTTATGTAGTAGTTCTCACAAGTAAATGTAACTATTTTTGTATTTTGTACTTGTATTTATGATTTGTATAACTTTGTTTATATTGTTTTAAAAAAAATTCTAGCTATGTATTTTAGTAATATGTATAGATATTATAATACAAACTGGTTTAAATATGTGATTATCTAATGTTCCTAACTTTATATATTGTATTAATTATGTAAATGAACATCATATATTATTCAAATAGTGTTATTTAAAAATATATTGTATCTGTATCTGTATGTATCTGTATATATTTATCTGTATTTAATTATTTACAATCGTATTTATAAAACAAATTGTTATTTATATTCTAATGATTTCACTCTTCAGCACCTAAAAGAAATAAAAATGATTATTAAAAATGTTTTTGTTTTATTGTGCACCAACCACTTGAGCTTTTATGTGTAGCTATTTCATAAAATCTTTATGACTAAAACAACCATGCTGTCTGAGCAACAATTATATGATTGGGGAAGTACCGCACAGTTAAAGGATTGGATAATTAAATATCGGGATCCAAATAAATATCTTGCTCAGCCGAAGCCATGGCCTGTACAATTCAAACCATACTTGCAATATTATCTATTCTAATAAAACAATCAAGTTATAATAGTAATTCAATGAACACACGTTCGATGATGGTTCAATTCTTTATGTTTACTAAGTATACAATTACCTTATTCAAAACTTGAGCCGAAGTCAAAGTCAAAGATTTTTATTCAATCTAGAATAACATGCTTGTTTCTTATTAACGTCGAAAATAAATTATACTTAACCTAAGTTTACCACCGCTTCCAATGTGCTGACGGTGAAAAAACGGCGCTACAAACGTGAGTTCTTATTTTACTTAAATTGTTTCTTCTTATTACTTAAATTGTTCTCATAACTGAGATCAATCTTGATTTTAAGAATTATCAAAATAGAAACGTAGATAAACCAACGATTCGGGGACTACAATTGATCAAAAACAATCTATCATGGAATTATTGGTGTGACTAACGTATCAAATAGTTCATATTTGACAGTTCTTGAACTGAAGATCGATTTCAGAATTGAGAGCGAATAATACGAGCCCTAGTCCAGAATAAGTAAAACTTGGAAATCCTTATCGTCTATCTATCCATCGTCTATCTTCCAAATACTTCTTATATGTAACCCAAGCTCTATTAGCTTATATTATGCGAATGGACTTACGTAAGTTCTAATGTTCTAATGAATTTGATTCCTTAACATTCAATGGTATCATATTTTTGAAGTGAAAACTTCTTTAGCGGCGTTGTACACTTTTTCGTAATGGGTAAAAAATGTTAAACTCGTGTCAGGACACGTGACCTGGTCGAAAATTCGTAAGACGGCGCAGGGCGCTTGCGCGAATGTTCGTGTGTGTTTATGTTACAGCGTGCCACGCGCATCCATGTATGATGATAGCTTATAGCTCGACCGTCTGTGTGTGTAGTGGCCACACTGCTGTGTATTCGTAAAATTCGTGAATAGTGTTTAAAATATGAAAAAAATTAAAGCAATTCGTGCAAAATTATTCCCTAACCATTCCAAAATATAAAAAAGCACAACGTTAATATTCAAGTTTTTACTTCTGCCGGCACTCCCGGAGTGCAATTCGTCGTTTTTTTTTTACTAATACCCGAGTGTCAATCCCGAGACTTGAAAATCTGGCTATAACTTCTCATCTTTGATATTTACAACTGCCTTCTATTCTATATATATAGAAAAGTATATGAGATAAGTATACTATCTCTTTATAATTATCCTAAAATAAACCGTAAATGGCAATCCACTTTTTTAGGTTTACTATAATTATGTATAACTTCACCATTCACTACACCAGGTAATCAGAAGTGATTTACTTTCCTTTACTGATAATCCTCACCACAACTACCTTTTTTTTGCTCTATAACAAGTACAGTGAGAGGCAAGGGTGCCGTACTGTTCAAAGCAAAATAATCCATTTTAAATAAGCAAATAAAAAGATTACATGAAATTTTAATCAAAACTGTTCATTTGATGTAATGAACTTATTAACATCGATTCAAGTAAATCTCACAGAAATGAGTTTGTTTAAATCATTATTTTCGACTACAGAACTGCAATATCGGATCGGATCGGAAATTCAGGGCTTCAGAACCAGGTACAATCGCCCCATTTCTTCTGTCTCGTTCCTAAGGCGACGAATCTGTCGTACTTACCTTCACCGAGCCATCTGGGTGAGTTATTTCTCTTTCCTTATAGCCCTGAAAATTTCCCGAGTCAAGTCAAGTCTACTGGTAAGTTTGACGGTAGTCTAAGTCTATTCGAACAAATTCTCAACAGTTGAAGTAGAATCTGCAAATAAAGTTATGTTTTTATTATATTAATCCAAAATCTAATATTAAGATGACTACGTACCTGAATGATACAAACATTCTAGATAATAGTGTTGCTAATTTTGGTTTATCACCCGGATAAGGTAGCAAATAATAATAAAACTGATGGTAGCTACCTTGGTCAGGAGAGAGGACACAGATTTAGGTCAGATGTCACCAGTGAAAGTTATCGCGTTTAAGGTCAAGTTTAAATAGATCGGGAATTAGATCATTGGTAAAATGTGCTCTTTATGTCTGTAGCCTATCTAGATTAATAAGATACGCCTGAAAGCAAGTTTTTGTGTACACTTGACTTACTTGATAAGTAATTTAGTATTGAAAACTATTATTTTTTTCTCATTTAAAGCATTTATAATAACTTCAAACACTTTTATTTTCAGGGAGAGCTTAGGCATCATGCGAGTTCAAGTCAAATTGATGCGTCCAATATACAAAAATTTAATGCAAGATGATTCAAATCCAGACCAAAGTATAAACCCAAAGCTTTACATCATACAGCAGCTTCTACGCGTTGTTTCTATAGTGGTATGTAATAATTTCCCAAAACACATAACAAATACTTCTATCTCCTTAATACACATCCTTCAAGTTACATAACTAGTCCTTTTCAGAAAACTGCAGCAAATCTAGATGTTAAATTATAAGAAAATTGTTCACCCACCAATGCTCACTGCCAATTAAAGATTACGGATTGGAAACCGAAAATCGATCTACTTTCAACTTTTCTATTACAGACTATCTTTTATTAACTGAACGAAAGTTGCGCACAATACGCTCCATAACACTTTGTTCGTTTTAACATTTTTCTTATACTTTTTGTCAAATTGAACAGTATAAAATAAATTGCGATGAGATCACAAATATCAGTCTACTGTGGTGACTCTTCACGGAAATGCATCAGTGACTAAAAGTTTTGTGACTAAAATGGTTCTCAAAAGTGTATGCGTTGCGGTTTTAGTGTTGTGTGTGACTGGATCTAAAGGATCTATAGAAGGATCTGATCCAAATACGATCAATGACGTATCCAAAAATGTGTCTAATAGTACCGAAAGGATTGGTAGAACTTTACATAAGGAGTGCAACAATTTGCTAAGTTCGAAATGCTTAAAAGTTCATGTGTTGTCGTTTTTGGAAGATTTGAGCTCTCGGGATGAGCTTCATCTTTTGCCTGGATTGAGTATTGTGAAGGAAAATGAAACATCAAACACACCAAGTCCAGAGGAAATGGCTGCGGAGTTATCCCGGCAGTTCCCTGGGAAACCAGAGGAGAAATTAAACCGTTTTCTATTATATCGTCTTCAGAATTACTTGGATGGTCATTCGTTGAGATATAAGTTGCTGGATCCTCAAACTACGAAGGAGGCGATGGAAGTCGCGAAGGGGGGTGATGAATCCACAGCCAGGAGGAAGGGTGGCGGTGGACTGGGCGGTGGCGGCAAAGGAGGCAATGGTGGCCTCATAGCAGCTGCGATGATGATGAAAGGTAATTATTGCAATTAGGATATATTAAACATGTTATGCTGAAGTTAAAAAAAAAAATGAGGAAACCACCTATCTTTATTTATCTGTATAAAATATGGTGTATATGAGGAATAAATAAAAATATTAGGTACAATAAAATGAAGAAATCTAGTCATTATAACATATAACTATTGGGTAAAGCCAGTGAGGCTCAAATGTGTCTCTTTACATTTAAATAGTTAGTAAGATAGTTTATTATAAAGTCTATTGTAGAGAGTATTGTAGAGTCAGACAGCAAAATTCTATAAACAATTATAATGTAGTTTTACTTTTCTGTTTCGTCTTTCTTTTCATCTGCTAGTATCAATCATAATTATTATTTATTTTTCTCTGTTCACACTTATGCTGCACAATTATTATCGTTGGATATATTTTTTATATTCTACAGGTGTTCCACTTTATCGTGATAATATCCAAATTAAAGCGAATTGCCTATCAGATAATACTATTGATTAGGTTCAGAAAATTCTCCTGTTACTGTGATGACGAAAACGGACGCAAACCAAAATGACTAAAATTTACTTTTATTTTTAGCCACACTTGCTGCTGCTGCCCTTGGAGCACTCGCCCTTCTTGCTGGTAAAGCTCTCATGACCGCCCTAATGTCTCTTCTCCTCTCTGCTCTCGTGGGGCTCAAGGGCCATGGGGAACACAAATCCACGACCTACGAGATCATCACCAAGCCAGAAGTCTCTCATCACCACTCTCATAGTCACGAGGAACATCATGAGCATGACAATCACCATGGAGGTTACAGGAGGGCTTACGATTACAATAGTTATATGCCTTACGACACTACTAGTACTACTAGTTAAACGAAATATTGGTTCATCTAGTGTTTAGACTTTATTATTGCATTATAACGACCTATAGAGTAAAGTATCATGTGATGAAGCACTAACATAATTAACTATTGTAAAAAAAGCAATTCCTCTAGAAGATAAATGCAATAGTAATTACTAGTTCTGTATAAAATACACTTTTGTCTAATCAATCTAATCTTCTACTGTCTTCTACCATTTATTTGTTTATTAAACGAATAGTTCGATGAACAGACTTAAAATACAAAAAAAAAAAACAATTAATACAAATCATATGCTACTAGAAAATCAGTATTCTATTGTAAGCACGTGTGTTCATAGTTAAAATAATTTATTATTATGATCGTTTCACGTGATAAGTGATATCTCGTACGATTATTACACGATCATCATTAACTTAAGACAAAGAAACTGCAAGATAACTCACGAAATAAAAGCACTAGATGAAAGTTAGTTATAATATATGATACAGCAGCTATTTATTCTAATGTAACGTCGACTTAGTAGTTAAGGTAATTTATTTTAATTAGCTTTAAGAGTATCTGTCTATTATTTATATATATAATGTATTTATTTACTTATACATTATCTATTTATAACTATCTTATTTATGTATGTTTATGTATATATTTATTTCAAATGCTTCTATCTTGATTTGTGTATTTAATAGTCAAATATTTCAATTATTTTTTTCATGTATGCATAAAAGTATTTATTTATCTTTTATTTCTGTAATATTTTTCACCCACCGTATTTATGATTAAATATTACTTATTTATTTAATTATTCGTTATTATTGTATTTAAGTATTATGTGCTATATTTTATTAACTCAATTCATTTATGTAATTACATACAATGTCATTTTATTTAAGCGGTATAAATAACTGTGATATTTTTTTATCTACGCTTTTTATACGTTTCTTTTCATACCAAATATTATTTTATCAATGTCTATAAAGATTAAATCAAATGTTATTTTATCTATTTTTATAAAATATCAAGAATTATGTTCAAGCATCTTTATCTTATTAAATTAATTATTATTTGCATTTACTTACGGTTTCTATATGGCACCAACTGTTATGTGATTCCATATATATTTTTATTATTGTTTAATTTTATTTGAAGAACATTTATATCTGATCCAAATATTGTAACTTATTGTTATTTATATAAAAAAATAAAAATACTGAATGATTTTTCTTTAGTGCACTTATTTTAATCATCAACCTTAAATTTCTCAAAACATTTACTTGGAAATGAATTGGTGAATTGATTCCATAATATTACTCTTGTTGGCCATCATCGTTTATTATTGCGTAAATTTACCCGAGTTAGTTACCCGAGCATATCCTGGACTCCGAGGTGAGTCCGGAGTCCAAGATCCGTTCATTAGTGAAACATGCAAATTGATACACATTTTTTAGTCTAGACTAGATTCTAGATTAAACTCTAGTGTCCTTGATTACCGCAGGCGTAATACTGTAACGCAGGGCTCTTTTCAACCCGGAAATAGTATTTTGCACTACGCGGATGAGGTACAAACATAAACTCTTCATCTGTAATATACCTATTATAGATTCAATTTCTACCAGACTCTCGTAACGACGGTCATCATTATTTATTTGAAGCACTTTCTTCATTTAAAATGATGAGCTTTATAAAGAGATAAGTATAGGTTATAAGATGATTATTAGTTTTTATTGCCGTTCACTTACTTCATCATATTTGTTCTTTCTGTCTTGTTTGTAGGTATTATCTTTATCTGATGAATGCGGGTTATATTTTGAGGTTTGAGTTGAGTCTGATGGAGTAAAATAGGGCCATCTTATCTCTTCCCGTGGGTGTCGAAGAACCTGACTAAGGGATAGGGTTGTTCTTCATTTTATTTTTTTTATACAGCTGATGTGGCAGACAGGCACAGGTAAGTGGTTACCTTCTATTATGGACGTGTGCAACACCAGGGGAGTCACAGTCGTGCTGCCGACCCTGTAAACGCACAGAGTGTTGTGCCGTCAGTGTAGAAGACAAAGCAGGAAAAGCCTTTTATAAGACTAAGCTGTATATAAAGATGCACCCATATCTCCTTTGTCAACTGTACATACATTATATGGTTGTTAGAAAGAGAGGAATTGTGTGACCTGATATAGGATGTAGTGATCAGAGCTGAAGAGCTACGCAAAGGTGGCTTGAAACAAAATGAATGTTGATCGAATAGTTAATCTAGAATTATAAAGTAAATCTTAGCGAGCAAGTCAGTTCAATCGCATACTGCCTTTTTCCAGCTTCTTTACTTATTAGTGCATAAACTATACCCACACACTGTTAACTTCTATCATTCCACATACCATGAAATACCTACACGAATTTGTTAATTGTGTCAAGTCTCTAAGTTCCATTTCAACCAAACCTAAGTTTACGAAAACCATTATAACTCTTATTTCTACAAAAATAAGACCCTCAGCACTGAAAACTAAGTAACAAGTCTTTTTCACTTATCTATAGACCACAAAGTTATTTAAGTAAATGGTTATAAACAGAATAATATTATGTTTTCACGAGAACACCATGGTAGTTGACCTTTTGTCCTATAAACGAAGAAAATAAATATTATGAGCTGCTTACACAGTGTTTCATTTGTACATCAACAATGGCACTTAATAGTGTTATAGTGTTTCTCATATTTATATTATTAGTAAACGCTAAAATTGTAAAACTAAATAATAGTGAAGTAGAGCAAGAGTTTGATGAAGATGTTAAGAATATAGACGATGTATTCAATGGTGTTTATGCTGAATGTTTTGCACAATTTTCGTTTCCATGCATTCAGAGAAAGACGTTGAAGTATTTAAAACATTTGAATAAATTGAGTGAAGTATCTGTTATTGGGGAGTACGTGAAATTTGGTAAGTTTTAGACTTGATTTCGAGTTAAATAATATTTAAAAAATTGTGACGCTCTGGGTCCCTCCCCATATGGCGATGGGACACTGCCCAATAGGTGGGGCTAGATAGGGACACCGTGATCCGCACACATAAAGAGGGTCAGGTCGAAAGATATGGCCCTAGGGCGGCTGGGGTGTGAAAGATATTATATGTCTTTTTATTTAGTGCAATCTCACCTCCAGCAACCTACGACACACGGACGGCGTGCGTTTTATTCAGTTCGAGCCCAATGTTAAAAAAATAACATTCTACACACACTATGATAGAAGTGAAAACACTCTGTATATAAAGTTTCCTTTAAAAAAGTTGCACATGTGAATTGTCACAATTTGTCGAATAGCTACTACTAGCCTTATAGAATTTAAAAAAAAATGAGCCTTGCATAGTCATTCAGCGTCACTGCACAGGACAAGAGACGACGATACGAGTTTCATGACCACTCAAAATTTTCAATGACAACTGCACAATGCGCTTGAAGATTTTTTCCCTTCAAAAGGAGATGCTTGGAGTATTTTGCGACCAAACCAAACTCTTTATCCGTTATTCAATGTTGATTAGTTAGTGTGTTGTGTGTGGTTTTCCCGGCTCGAAGGACCATGTATACGAGTATTTGTCTGCTTGAACCATTTTATTTACGAGATTAAATGTTATGATGAAGTACTTAAGAACGATAAATTGCACTATAAAACCTACGTTTTTATACTAGTGCGAAAATGTAAGCTCTGATTAATATATGCTACATGTGTAATAATTTAATGTAGGTATGTCACAACTTCAGTATAAGGAATGCTTACGCGGATGTTATAAAAAAATAAATGTACGAGCACTGACTCGTACAAATACACCTCAGCTTGTTCCTTTGCATGATAAAGTACAACTCATTGGCATCACGAGTATACAAAGAATTGCTATGATAGCTATGTCAGGCACAAGTTAAAGATTGTGTTAAAAGTACATGATAGGTACTTAGTTTAAGATGCTAACGTGATTTTCTCTTCGTAGTGAAACTTAATTCTAGTAAACAAGAAGAAAACAATGATATAGAAGATCAAAATATGAAAAAGGACTCTGAGGAGCTGACGCACTTGATTGATAAAGCCATCGATAGCTTTTTTGATAACCACATTATCAAATTTAATGCTTTGGGACGAGATATCTCTATACCTAATAATGGTAAGTATTTCTAAATAAATGCCCTGAAATACCATCACTTAGGGCCTGCAATTACCGTAGGTTTTTGAATACCGGTTAAAAACGGTATTAGATATTACTTAAACCAATAATTGAATAGGTATCAAATTAATTAGATTTATTTACTAAGTTGACTAAATTGTATATTGACATTAAGTAAATTATTTTTACGGTTTAAATTACGGGTAAATTACCGGTTTTAAATTTTTTGCTTTCGGTAAATTTCGAAGGGCCACAAACGGCGGTTTACCAGTAATTTGAAAAACCGGTATTGCAGGCCCTAAACCATTTCCATCAGTGGCGAAGGGTGAAAAACACAATACATTGAAAATCAGGCGTGAATCGGGTTATGTAGACCCATCGCCACTGACTTCCATTAATGTTAAAAAATATGACATTATATTGTCAAAAATTTTCACCATAAAGTTGCTTTAAATCAATTTTTTCAATTCAAATATTTAAGAAAACGAATTAAAACATTAATATTTCAATTCTACAGTCGAAGAATTTGTCGGTAGAAAAAAGCGGAAGGGAGGTGGCGGCGGAGGAGGAGGACACATGATGATGGGAGGGGGACACGAGGGGGGCCACTTCGGTAACAAGAAGATGATGATGATGGCCATGATGTGCATGAAGATGAAAATGATGATGGTATGTAGGCATTTATTACGCTAATAATAGGTACAGATAATCGTGATCAGTTTTTATTAATTGTGATGTTACGTATCTCGTTAAAAATATTGTTTGTATTTTTTATCCATCAATATGACTGCATCCCGCCTGATGGTGAGCTGAAGTGAAGTCCAAAATGTAGTAGCCATCGTTCTAGATTATAGTCTATGCCTGGAAGGTCTCAATACAGAACAGATGCTGTTTCACGTTCAAATCTTCATTTATATGGGAATTTATGAAGATTTTTCTGTCTTCTCGTTAGCTTTTTACGGCAATAGGTTCATCGGAATTCGGACCGAATACAATGGTCGGTGAAAAGTGGTTGTTAATTTATTCACCGGCAGCCTAGCCCTCTGGGGAAAAGGCGTGATTATATGTAAGTATGTTGTTTGCTTTTTAATTTGATTATAAAATAAATAAGTGAAGTAAGGAGCTGTGATAATTCTATAGGGACTAACTTATATTAATATTTAGTACAATGGCCTCGGGAACGACCGGATTAGCAAGAATATTATATCTACATAATGGTGAAGATAAAAACAGTAGATATACAGGGTGTAATCGTTAAGTGTGTCCAGGCGATTATTCCATAACTATTACAGATATTAAAAAACTTTAAAATTATATCGAAAGTACATTCTTTGTCGCACCATTAAGACCTGGAACTCCTTGCCAGCTCACGTGTTTCCTTCTTCCTACAGTCCCGGGTCCTTTAAGCGGGGCGTGAAAAAGCATCTGATGAGGCCGTCAAGCTGAGTGCCACCATTGTTAACATGGTACGTGTTTGTAATGGTGACCCTCTTTTCTGAGACTTTGCCTTCAGCTTACCATCAGGTGAGGTGAAGTCACATTGACGAGTCCTACATAAAAAAAACCTAATGAGTAAAATGACATCAATAACTTTTTAAAAATCAAACAAGAGGTATCTAGCATTTTGACATTCACAAGCACACTTAACGATTACACCCTGTATACTTAAAATGATTATAAATCAATCTACTATAATTACAGATGCTGCCAGCAATGATGGGGATGATGGGAATGATGTCTTTCAAAGGAATGATGTTTAGCATGATGTCGTTCATGGTTTCAAAGGTAGAAAGATCATCAACTAAAGCGTTATCAAGTGCGTTTAACATGTAAAAAAAAACAATGATAAAAATTTAATTCACAGATGATGTTGCTCATGAAGATTTTGGAGAAAAAAGGAGGCGTAGGCGGTGGGGCTGGCGGTGGTGCAGGAGGGGGCGATGGGGTAAAAACTTACAACATAGTTTTACTCTTTTTTATTGAAAACACGTCAAAGACTTCACATTGCCTGATAGTAAACTAAAGGCAAAGTCCCAGAAAAGAGTGTCACTATTACAGACACCAACAACGCTACAATGGTGGTCCTCAGTTTGGCAGCCTAATCGGGTAGTTTTTCACACGTCCCGCTTAAAAGTCCCGGGACTGTAGGAAGCAGGGAACACTTGGTAAAAATTCTAAGACTATAAGGTGCGGTAACGAAATTAGTCGTTGAAGCACTTGGTTCTTGATGGAATTGTTTGAACCGTACGATGGTGACTTCTAAGCAATGCACGTATATTTCTTCCGCTCACTAACCACTAACTTCTAAATAAACGATTGACTCTCTACTGTTGATTTAATTTAGATTTTGATGTCATTTTAATAGCCGGGAAGTAGAATAACAAAATTAAAGAATTAGAAGCACCTGTAAAATATTGCCGAGCAATTTTCGAATATGCCCATTGCAGTATTGTATTGTATAGCTGCACATCAAAATTATTAAAAAGACAGTTTCTCTACTTAACAAAAATCTCCTTTTTGTACGAATAAGTGTTTTGTTGGTGTGTGTAACTAAGATGAAGACTCCGATAGAAAGCGATAATCATTACTTAGCTACAGAAGTATTCAATGTCAATATCTATTTAGCAACGTCTCGCTTTACAATGGATATCTGGAGGACTTAAATTCTGAATGAAAACTCTCGTCTTGAGTTATTAAAGACTGAAAAATACCATTTTATGTTTGCGAGCAACAAACAAGGGGTCCATTTAACCTGTACCTACCTACTGCTCTTTAACTTCTTACCATTCATGTCATCAATATAAGGGAAGACAGCCTCCGTGGCATAGCGGTAGTGAACGCAGCAGGAGGCGCGGGTTCGATCCCCACTCAGCGCAAATATTTGTATGCATGAATATGGGTATTTGCATTGGTCTGGTCGTGCCTCGGATAGCACGTTAAGCTGTCGGTCCCGGTTGTCATAAAAACATCTATGGCAGTCGTTACGGGTATTTGGAGTCCTCAAAATTCAACAACTGGTCTAGCTGCAATGCTTCGATATCGCCTTTCGGTTGTGGAGGTCATATGGCAGTCGCTTCACGGAAAATATCGAAGTTTAGACAAATCCACAGTTAGACTGTTAAAAAGCTTACTCTAGACTCCAAGTTTTAAAGCTTCGGATGCGACTGGCATTAACGCTAGGATGAAGAAGATGTAATCAATTTAATGGCTGAATAAGAAAAAAATATTAAAAGGTAAGCTTAGCATCAGATTCTTCCTCTTTATTAAAATATGTTGTCAATATTCACAGGGATGGGCAGCCGGCGGTGGGGGTGGCGGAGCCTGGATGCCTGCAGGTATAATACCTATATAATAAACCTAATATCACGATTCAAACGCAGAATGAAAAAAAATATCCCTTTGAAATGCAGGTGGACAGGACTTCGGCGGCGGAGGAGGAGGATACGACGCTAATGGACAGTGGCAGAGTAGATCAATACTTGAAAAGAAAAGAGACATAATCGATAAGCCTGTAATATCATACATAACTCCTGTAGTAACATATAACAATCCGAATAAACTGCACAAAAAAGTTAGAAAAAATGACGCTATCACTAAAAGCAAAAACGAACCAACTATCAAATCTAGAAGGAAGAGAAGTATTATTGACGCTTTTCGAAGTTCCTATTTCTATTGGATGAATCAGCTTTTAGGAACAAACAATAATAATAGAAGGACTTCTAACGCTCCGAAGTACAAGATTGTAAATGGTATAAAATATGTTTTCTATCCATATCGTCAGCAGAAGTATTATAAATCTCCCAAAGAACTTCAAAGTAATAAAATTAAAAATGCTATGGAAGATACAGCAATAATTACAGCTGAAGACTTTAATAAAGGAGAAATTATAGAAGGTGCTGTTGAGAGTCGAATGAATAAAAAGAAAATGATAAAAATGAAAGATGCAGTGAATGAAACTTTAGACGACAATCCATGGGAATGACTATATTATTTAATGAAATTGTATGTGCTCGAAAATATAGTTGAGCCGGACTTGAGAGCGTTTATATTTTTGTAGATAATTTAGTGACATGTTGTTATAGTTAATTTATTTAGTTTTAAGTATTTATTGTGCCTGAGTTATTATTAAAATATTTTAGTCAAAATCAGTTCCTATAATATTCATTTATTCACAATAACATTGTGGTCAACGCCATCTAGTCAAAAGAGGTTGCACTAATTCGCCTAGTAGCTATTGAAATAGTTAAAAGCGGCAGGTGTATGACGCTGCGTTCACTTTCTGTAATGAACCAGATATTTATCAAAAATGTTAGCAATAGCCAACCAGCATTTATTTTCACCCACATATACACATAAAGCAATTATAATAACTATCGACAGCGGTAACGTGGCTGCAGGCGCAAAACTGCTTGTCTGAAATAGTTAGCTAAAAATCTGCTAGAACATCAAATTAAGTCTACACAACACTCAACTTCAGAGGCGATATTCAAATTTTACTAATTTTTTTTCCACTAGAGTACCTACCTAGTCCACCATATTTTATAACCTAATAGGTAGTTGGTATAGCTGTGTTAATCATCATCAAATGCTGTATAAACAAATCGTCGTAGTTAGGTGCTATTTTTCATTCGATACAATTTGGAATGTTGTGGGTATAATACTGAACCTTAAATGAAAAGGTATGTTAAATCAAAAATGTAATAGAAAACTCAAAAACGCCATCTATGATTTACGGACGGAACCATTTATGATGCCAACTATACGATATAGATGGTAGTAGTAATAGTACGTATTTAGTTTTTGAATTCTAAGATATGATGAACTATTTCGAACACCTCGTATGTATCCGATATGGTCTAGTGGCTAGGATACCTGGCTCTCACCCAGGAGGCTCGGGTTCGATTCCCGGTATCGGAAAGTTCTTTTTGCTATTTTTTATCAGTAACTACGTAACAAAACATTCTGCTAGCTCTAGTAGACTTGTTCGAAACCATGTTTGGAGATTTTGGTCTTGTCTTAGTTTATAAATGAAGTGTCCTATGGCCATAGTAGTTTCAAGTTTATAAATCTAAGACCATTTTGATTGCGCTCTTGTATATTTTTTCTATTTTTTGAAGCACTGCACAACGATCTGTGTATACATTACATGATTTTCTTGCATCTTCTTTTTACAAACCAAAATTGTTTTGAGCCGCATCCCCACAGCGCCGCGCTGTGGTGGTAGCTTTCCAAGAGAATTTTCGCACAATAAAAAAACCCGTTTTAATTTCAAAAATATGTTACAAAAATGATACTATCAGTAGAATTTACATTATAATATTATCTATGGTAGAATCTTTACTGTGACTAGGTTTCAAATTATACCAAGAACATTCCATAAGTGTATGTTTTTTTTATTTTGATTACTATAAAAAAAATCTTTAATTAAAGAATCTTTGCTTCTTAAAGAAATGATTCTTTCTTGTGCGTTTACCTATAGAAGTTACTTTCTGATTTCTATTAGGATTGTAGACAGCCATCTATAATTCATAGTGTAATGATTTAACATAAGTATTTTATGAAACAAGCTTTTTTATGAACAAGTTTGTAAGAGGGTCCCATCAAAATCTTCGGGTCTGAAGACCATCTCACCTGCTAGGTAGTACACCTGCGGATTAATGAATGAAACTCTGGCGTAGAGTTTCCTCTGTTGGAGGAGGGACACGATGGTATTTTCGTCCAATTGAGCAGTCCGACTAAGGAAGTGGAGGCCCTACAGAATACCGCGGCCATAATAACCTCGTGTTGTGTTCCCGGCGGTGAGTAGGGTAGCCAGAGCTCACTGAAGAGTTTTCGTGCTGTCAGTGGGAAGACCAAAGGCTATTTCTGCTTTGTCTTCGACACAGACGGCGCAGGAACTCTGTGTGTTTACAGGGTCGGCAGCATGAGTGTGGTGTTGCACACGTCCATAGGCCACCGTAACCACTTTCCATCAGATGGACCATGTGCTTATCTGCCTCCTCAGTGATATAAAAAAGGTTAAAAGACCGTCGCTCCTGTTAAAATCAAGATGAGGCAAAGTATGAGAAAGAATAGGCACTCTAGTACCTACTCTAGGAAACCCTGTAGTCAAAAGTACAAGCACAGAATAATTAAGTACAAGCCTTAGATGCAACCGGCATTAACGCTAAGATGATGATATTAATGAAATTATTAATAAATATGATTTTATGTTAGGCATTTTATCTACATGGCTAACAGCTACGTCTTTCGATCATATTTCGCACTGACCCGAAGTTTCGTTCGTTTTTTTTTGGTAGTCTCCTAACATTTCTGCAATTAAAATTAGAACGAAAAAGCCACTTTTGCCCACTTCCAAGTTAAATTCGTGTTCATACAAAATACTTAATTAAAATTAAAATTAATTCAAAGGTAAGCTCTAATACCGGAACTAAACCCTGTTTAACTAAAAACTGGGTCAAGATGTTAATTAGGTCATTACGTATGTGACATGAAAAACTATATGTCTACGGCTATACTAATTATGTTTGTAAATATATCGTAATTTGTATTCTATCAGTGATTAAATGGTCAGCACCCAGCGGCTGTCGCTTTCGAAAGCAACGAGGCAAGTTGCACATAGCTTAACTGTAGTTAAGAGGTTAGTTAAATTGGGAAATAGTATAGGTTAACTTCAACGCTACATGTGGCCTAGTGATTAACAATTTGTGAATTAATTTAAATAGATGTAGTTAATTGCAATTGCAAAGGGAATTCTCGGTGACTTCTTTAAATTTGACCTAAAATAACGTTTCTACTATGGTGTAAGAGTTCATCGCTTTTACGTAAAAACGCGCAGTTATTAATGCTATTAATGCTATTTTTTAAAAATGTCAATGAATTTTATCATAGAAGCAAAAAAGAGTACAAATAGTTATCTATTTATTATAACCACGATTAACTAACAATCCTACGCTGGGCATAGGCCAAGCCAAAGCCTCTAAACATTCGGAGAGGCCTATAACTACTAGCTAAGGTTTTGATTATACCAAATATTCCAATAGATTATTCCAAATAACACCAACCCAGAAACGTACCAAAACGTCTATAAAATCAGTATTTATCAATTACCTTTTAAATTTTAACTAAAAGCTAACCAACCACTTCTACGGTGGTGCCAGCTCACGCTTTCCGTCGGCCACTACACACGGTCAAAGACCCAGATCTTCACCTTGCTCTTGAGACTCGAATTGACAATAGTAGTGATGTTCGTGTAGTTTATCGATATCGATAAGTAGGTGCTACGTTTTCTACCTATTTCTGTTCATTGGTACTAATAAATAGGGGTGCTCGTTGGGTAACCTCCACGTCGGCTTCTCCGTTTCTTCCCCCTTTGGACCGCGGTCCTGGGGAGCGGAAGCGGGGGGGCTGGTGCACCCTGGACAACGGCTAACAGACTCCTACCTTGGGAGTTCTGTTGGCCGTTGACAAATAACCCAACGGCTGACCTCACGAGGAGGTCGTGGGATGGCGGGCCTGCAAGGCCCGCAGGAAGGGGTCCGTAGGATACCCTTCCATTTCAACAGCCCTTTTGAGGGCTAGCTGACCCCATTGCACGAGGGGGTCGTGGTATGGCGGGCCTGCAAGGCCCGCGGGGAGGGATTCGTAGGGGTTCCTCCCACCTCAACAGCCCTTTTCAGGGCTAGCCGTCACTCCCGGTACCCCTCTGCTTTAGCAGAGGAGACATGGGAGAGGCGACGGGATCCGTAGGATCCGGGGACGGGTCAGCCTACTGCTCGCGGTGGGGCTGACGGGCATTCGTGCCACCGTCGGCGTTGGGAAAGTTGGCTACTCCCCCGCATCGCGTAACCTTCGAGATATCGACAACGACCTGAGTGCTAGCCACACTCGGGAACGCCGATATCCTGGAGGCCGTGGGGCTTGCCTTAATTGGCCGGCCCGCGACAAGGAAAAGTCTGAAAACCCGACAGCGAAGTCGCTTAAAACCTGTGGATACCTGGGGACCTCCACAGTATGTACCCCGCTTCCTGGAATGGCCGTCACCCAGGAAGTGTCTTTAGTACGGTTCTACTCGTGAGACATGATGGAGAACCTTGAATTTAAAAACAAAAAAAACCCAAACCCAAGCGAAACAGTCTGCGCGGAGGTCGCGCAGCACCACGACGCGGAAGTCGCGTCCCAGGCGGTGTTAGACACCGCCACCCAGAGCAGGGATAACAGCCCGGGCGTAACGACCCGGAGCTCAGCCGGGAAGAGGAACCTGGTTCCTTCCCCCCGGCCATTTGAGCCGGATCCGGAGGTCAGCATGTCTGACTCTTCGACGACCAGCAGCGGCCGGGAGGGAGAATACCTTTCTCCCCCTCCCAAGTTTGCGGCGCTCGGCCGCCGAAAGACGCGGGGTGGCAAGAGGGCTGCCCCACAAAAGCGTGCCCCAGCCCCAGTCCCGAAGGGTGTCATGGCGCCGCCGAGTTCCTCCTCCTCGGCGGCGCCCTTGCCTTGTGCCGGCGACAGCACCTCTACCGAGGTGGTGGAGGCCCTTCAAGGCCTTGCCAAGGTCCGAACTGGGGCTATGAAGCCGGAAGAGGACCGGCTCATGCGGTCGACGCTCCGCCTTGTTGAGCAATACAATCTGCTCAGGGCGGAGCTAAGCCGTGCGCAGCAGGAGCGGGCTGACCTCGGCAGGCGTCAGGAGGCACTGCTCGGAGAAACCGAGCGGCAGGCGGCTAAATACCGCAAGGAGATGGCCAAAATGGCGGCTGAGTTGGCGGCGCTCCAGGACCGCATGACCCGCACAGAGAGGCGGAGGGTCGGAGCGCAGCAGGAGCCGCCTTCAGTGCGGCCATCTCCACCGGTGCGGTCGAGGTCGCCGTTGCGGCCGGAGTCACCGGCACCACCGCGTTTGCCGCCGCCGCCGCTCCCGCCACGTTTGCCGGTCCCGCCGCCGGTGCCGAAGTTGCCGACGCCGCCGCGAGTGCCGCCGCGTTCGTCGGCAAACTCCCTGGAGGCCTGCATGGCGGCAATGGCGGCACAACAGGCGCGGCACGAGGAGTGGACGCGGAGTTGTCTGGAGGCCATTATGGCCTCCATTCACCGTCCACCCCTGGCGCAGCCGAGTGGGGGATACGCCGGAGCGGTCAAGCGGGGCCCCATCCGCACGGTAGCGGCGGGGCCCCCGCAGGAGTCGGCCCGCGGCGCGCCCACTGCGCCGGCTGCCCCGGCCACCATCGCCGCGTCAGCCAGGGGTGCCCAAGCCAAGGGCAAGGGAAAGGGGAAGGGCAAGGGGAAGACGTCCCCAGTCCCAGCCCCGGCCCCGGCACCGGTTTCGGCCCCGACTGCCTCCAGTAGCTCGGCACCAGCGGGGGGCTGGGGGGTGGTCGGTGAGGCCAAAAAGTCGCGGAACGCCCGTAAAAAGGCAGCAAAAAGGGCCAAGAAGGCCCAGGCTGCTGCGAAGGAAGCGCCAGGAAGGCTGCGCGTCCCCCGTACCACCGCTGTCGTCTTAACGATGACACCGGAGGCGACGGAGAGGGGCGTGCAGTACGTGGACCTGGTAAAACAGGCGAGGGGCCTCATTGACATGAGGGCCCTCGATGTGGCGGGGACCCTCCGAGTGACACACACTCGGACGGGTGCCCGGCTCATCCACGTCCCTGGCGCTACAAGCGGTCCCAAGGCCGATGCCATAGCGGCTAGGCTTAGGGAGACGCTGGATGCAGCCGACGTCCGGGTGTCCAGGCCCACCAAGTGCGCAGAACTGCGCATTTCGGACCTGGACGACTCCATCACGGCCGAAGAAATTCGGGCCACCGTGGCGGAGGCCGGGGGTTGCCCCCTGGAGGCGGTTAAGGTCGGAGCGATTCGCTACGGCCGTCGCGGACAGGGGGCAACAGTTGTCGGCTGCCCCATCGCAGCAGCCCAAAAAGCTGCTGACCGGCGGATCCTAGCGGTGGGCGGCGTTGTGGGAGTCCGGGTACGTCTCCTGCAGGCTCGGCCGGACAGGTGCTTCAGGTGCCTGTCGGCCGGCCACGTGGGTGTACAATGCAAGGCGGAGGTGACGGTCGGCGACCGTTGCTTCCGCTGCAGCCAACCCGGTCATAGGGCCGGTAATTGCGAAGCTCCGCCGCACTGTTTCAGGTGTGCGGCGGAGGGCAAGCCGGCCGACCATAGGGTTGGCAGTAAAGCTTGCACCCGCGGGGAGCCGCCGCCGCGAGGCGGGCGTTCCGCCAATGGTTCGGGGCGGGATGCGGAGATGGTTCCATAATGGATCCTCATCTCCGCATCCTGCAGGCGAACCTGGGCCACGGTGTCGATGCTCAGGCACTTCTGCTCCAGAGCATGGCACAGTGGTCCATCCACGTCGCCGCTGTCGCCGATCCATACACTCACCGGCCCCTCGGGCCCGCCTGGGTGGTCGACCTGGATGGATCGGCGGCACTGGTGCATAACGCCGCTGCGGGTGCCCCTCCCCTTGTCGTGATCGCAAGGGAGCATGGCATCGTAGCGGCGCGGGTGGGGGAGATTGCGGTCGTGGCCGTTTATTTCACACCGAGATCACACCGACTCATAGGGCAGTATCGGCGGTCGCTGGAGCGGCTGACCGACGTCGTCAATGCCTGCACTGCACTTACCATGGCACACACCAATGACTATTCGATGCTTTTCGAAGTTATGTGTGTATTTATCGCAGGTTTATAAGTGCCTGGTTAATGGCAATAGGCTCGCCAACTATTACATTGGGACCTAAACATAAACTGGCGAAATGTGGGTGCTAGGACCTCTGCCTACCCCTTCGGGGATACAGGCGTGAATTTATTTTATTTTTCATACGTCTGTACCTTCACTTCACCCTTCACTGGGACAAACGTATGGATCTGTACCTGTAATTTACTGTTATAAATATAATTAATTTAATTAATTAAGTAATTTACTTCTACTACCGCAGTTCCCTTAAATATAAAAATCATAAAATGTGCTAATCCTGATTGCAATTTGTCTCTATGCCAAAATGCATCTAGATACGTTCGTACAGTCTTTGGGTGGAAGAATAATAAATGTATACATCTGACCATCCACACAAACTTGAACTTTCATAATAATATTTGTAGGATTTCTTTATTTCACTGCTTTGTATTAAATATGAATACATTATTTCTAACAATTCTGATACCTGACTGCACATTCCCAGATTTAATTTTAATTCAAAATCAGTAATATTTCGTACGAAACTGAAAAGCTTTATTAAAAATCACAAAGTTCAAATTATCATTCATTCTCAACTCCAAGCCCTAGCAACTTCATGATAATAAATTAGATAATCTTCAACTTTTCGCACATCGATATAATCACTCTCCATCACTATACGTTAGTGCGAAAGAGAGCCAAACATTCTCCAGCTCACCGTTTAGCCGAGATGAATTTAGTAAGTCAAGTGATAGCCGACGAATCGCGCGTATGGCACTTTTACCCATATGACCTTTATCGTAAATGTGTTAGTGCTCTGATAAGGATATTTAGAGATGGGACACAGGTGAATATTTTTTATTTTTTTTATTATAATTTATTTAAACTTTCTATTTTTATTGTGACTTAATTTCAGACTTCCCGCGTACTTTTATGTAACTTTTTAATTCGATTTTGTTTATTTTTATTCTTCACAGTAAGTGGTTAGAAATGGTTTCCTAAAGATTTACTTTTTTTTTTTTGTATTTTTAGCTGTGTTAACCCAGAATAAGTCGGAATAGTTCTTTAAAGGTTTTGATATTTCTAACTTTATTACAGCGAGTTATTCGCTTGCCATGGGATATTATAGGGCATTATTTTCAGGCCATTTCGGATTAATGACGTCATTACCACCACTATGAAAGAAGGCACCTGATGAGCACATCAAGAGATATCAGTACCTCTACTTAGTATCATAAACTATCACTTTTAACATAGTTGTTTGTTCACATTTATGCGCAATGATTCATCATTGTATGCTCAAGCACAATCATGCTGTCTCGACCCATAACTTTCTCACCGGTGTACGCTTGCTTGCCATTTCACCATTTCGGACTTACTTTTATTTTTTGATAGTTTATTTTTTAAATGCAACTGATGTGGCAGACAAGCACACGGCCCACCCGATGGAAAGTGGTTACCGTGGCCTATGGACGTGTGCAACACCAGGGGCGTCACACTCGTGCTGCAGACACTTTAAACAGCGAGAGTTTCTGTGCCGTCAGTGTAGAAGACAAAGCAGGAATAGTATTTGGCCTTACCACTGACAGTACAAAAACTCTCCAGTGAGCTCTAGCTACCCTACTAACCGCCGGGAACACTACACGAGGTTATTATGGCCGAGGTATTCTGTAGGGCGGAGGTACGTACTTCCCCAGTCGGACTGCTCATTTGGACAGAAATACTTACCGCCGTGTCCTACCTCCATTATTAGTATTAATTTTTCAACGGTTTTAGATAGTAGAGCCTTATGACTACCATTAATTTAGGTAGATCATCATTCTTATAATGATGAATACTATTTAGATCCCTGGGTTGGCTTATCGTTCGATTGGTAATATCGGCTGCCTGCCCCAGATCCTGAGAGGAAACCCTAAACCAGAGCTTCACTCTTTAATCAATAGGTGTACCAGCTTGAATGATCTTAGTGGGAAGGGTCATGAGGTATCCTTCCTATATTTGGATGAAGTCACTACCGTTGAAGTCAAGATATACCAATCCATAGACAAAGAAATAAGGGAAGGTAAATCAAGCTCCAAGGCTCAAGCTTTGGATACAATCAGGACTTGACATTTAATTTAATACATTTTAGGAAAACTTACAGATGCTACAAAGATAGTTAAAATAGGCGATGACAAATTAAAAGTCTTCACTGCTAAATATTGGATGTAAGTATGTAGTAAGTGATAGACAATTTTCACACACGAATATGAAAGGCTAAAAAATGTGGTACGAGAAAATAGAAAACCGGAACACTAAAATAAAAATGGGACATGGTCTATTGTTGTCAAAGAAACAGGAACCAAGATCTTTTTTCATTGTGGCTATACTCGTTGCAAACAAGTCAAGATCGTTCTTACGACACTCCGAATTAAATGAGCGACAAGCTCTAATGAAACGCGAGTTCTGTCTATCGCGTTCTTATAAGCGGGTACATGTAAGAGGTCTGTCCTTCGTAGGAATGCCAAGGTACATGAAAATCAATTTTGCTCAACAATTCAGGGACGTCAATACGACCATTCATCACATCGAATAATAGTTTGTTTTGTCCAGATAAGTTCTGCTGCTTGATCACTAAATCCATCAGCAGTTTCAGTCCGTAACTGGCGTAAATTCCGAGTTCATTAGGAAGTCACCAACATCTTACCGTAGGTACCTAAATCCTGTGAGGGTGTTCAGGTGTAACCTGAAGTTTTTACCTCAGAGGATGAAGTCTGCTCCCTCCTTTTCCTGCTTTTCATTTGGTTCATATGGCTTTTATGGGAGGGACTCCACTCCTGCCATACAAGCACACAGACCACCTGATGGAAAGTGGTTACCGTGGCCTATGCACGTGTGCAACACCGGGGGTGTCACACTCGTACTGCTGACCCTGCAAACACAGAGAGTTCCTGTGCCGTCAGTGTGGAAGACAAAGCAGGAATAGCCTTTGGTCTTCCCACTGACAGCACAAAAAGCTCCAGCAAGAATAGACGATTTGAAGATTTGATTATGAAGAAGGTTCGTAGGCAGGTGTGACTACTGTTCGATGAATGAGCAGCGGGTCAAGCTACCTAAGGCCGGATTTGGATGGGTGCCGTATTTCAGACGATACGTTAAAAAGTCGGTTCCGGCTGTCAATAGTCATTAGGTTAAGACGGAAGCCTAAACAACTCTGTCAGTGGATTTTAAATAGAAAAAATTGAATCGGTCTAGGCGGGGTCTGAACCCGCGATCTTTGTCTTACAGGGGCAATACTTGACCACTAAACTTCGGCACAGAAACTCTCCGAGATTACAGGGTCAACAGTACGAGTGTGACTCCCCTGGTGATGTACACGTGTATAGGCCACGGTAACCACTTTCCATTAAGTGGACCTTGCGCTTGCCTACCACCTCAGCGGTATAAAAAAGGAGCAGAGCCCTAATTAACGTCCATTTTTGATGTTGGTTAAAAACAGTGATATCTGGTAATCCTAACTATTAGCGACGACGTACTTGTAATTTGTAAATAGTTCTATTAGCGACGACGTACTTGTAATTTGTAAATAGTTCATAAGGATAAGTTATAAGTTTTGTAATTAGATTTAAGTGAATAAAAATTCCCAAATGAGTCTCCAATCATTTCCGCTTGGCGGCGCCACCTACGCAGAACGCGCCACGAAGCTTAGCTACTGTAGAACTTTACCGTAACGAGAGCCGTTAGCTATTTTTATAGTTTTTAAGGTCTAAACTAATGTTTTTATTGTTAAATTTATGTTATTAAGTAAATATAAGGTATTATCTATAAGATAAAATTGTAAAATATAGAATCCGTGAGGAAAAATAAAATAGGCAATGTAAACAAAGCCGCTGATTGGCTAAAGCAGTTTGTAGGTAGAATCCAAAGGGCTCTGATTGGTCAGAGTACCCTATATAAGCCGGTCATTTTTCCTCCCGAATTCAGTGCGGAACCAGCAGCCTTAGAGAAAAAACCTCTAATAAACGAGAAGAAAGAAATCGCTGTTTCACTGGAAAGACCCTGGAAATTGAAGTACCCTTCTGCAGATCATCATTCATCAAGCCGCAAGCATCTCAGAATCCACGCTCCCAACGGCACCTTCGTCCACCCGCCAGCATCAAGATCCACATACAGTCCACTCGCCGCACGACAGAAGCACCAGCGGTACAAAATATTAGGCCACCATACACCTCTTGGCCATTCTATCCTGTTTCTGTCGTCCCCAACATTTTTTGGTCCATCGATAGCCGGATTGGGTCAAGATTTGAAGAATAGAAGATGCCAACCACAAGAGCAGGATCAGAACAATCGAAGACTTCAGAAGAAACCACCTCGTCGGACTGGAGCATGAATACGCCGAGTGAAGCGAGCACCGCCACGACGAGCACCGGTTCATCGACCACGGGTACTACGGGGTCCGCAAGTACAGTAAGCAGAAAAAAGCCAGTTCCGCTGATTCAGAAGCAAGCAAGACTACAATCATTCGATGGGTCAAGATTGGAGTCTGCGCAAGGGGAGCCGACTCGCACGGCGCCTCCGCCCAGCATCATTGAAGAGGAATATGAAGATTCTGAGGAGCAGAGTACCATCACAGCCAGCCATACAACGTTGCAAGACAGTCGGCGAAGTGTCACTTCACGTCAGGACGAAGCAAGCGCACCGACATCGAAGTATGAAGACAGTCTGCAGCGGCCTCACCCTAAGAAGTCGACCCGCAACACGGACACACCGTCCCGCTCGTCGCATAGGAAGAGAGCAGAAGTGCAAGCGAAGATGGCGTTGGCACTACGGGAGCTCGAGCTAGCCGAGGCACGATCCAAGGTAGCTCGGGCTAAGCTGGAACTCATCGCCGCAGAATCAGAAGAAGAAGATGCTGGAGAAGAGTCGTACGAAATAACCCAAGTTGAAAAATGGGTCGTCGAGACAGGGCTCGGGCCCACCGAAGAAAGAAAGTCTTCTGAACGTGAAGAAAAGAAGAGCGACATCCAGGAGTTAGCTCAAGCTATTAAAGAGATTTCTCAGAAGTCGCATGAAACAATGTCATCAAAGATGGTTGAACTCCCTCACTTCAACGGTTCCTGTGAAGAATGGTTGGCGTTCAAGAGGACCTTCGAAGATACGGCTGCCTCGTTTTCCAACATACAGAACATGGCACGCTTCAGAAGAGCGATCCAGGGAAGAGCAAAGGAAGCTGTCCAGAGCCTACTGTTCACCGCTGAAGATCCCTACGAAGTACTCAAGGCGCTGGAATCAAGATTTGGAAGACCTGGGGCACTAACACTGGCGGAATTAGAGAAGATCAAGAGCCTACCTAAAGTCGCTGAAAACCCAAGCGACATCTGTAAGTTTGCAAGCAAAGTCAAGAACGCTGTTCAAACAATCAAAGCCTTGAAGAAGCCGCAGTATCTCAGCTCTCCTGAAACATTAAAAGCTATCATTGAGAAGATGCCTCCAGCTATGAAATTCAGATGGTTCGCCTACCATAGAAGCCGAAGGGAGGAAGACTTACAAGAGCTACTACTCATTGAAGAATTTTTAGAAGTAGAAGCAGACATGTGCGGTGACTTTGCCCCAATTGAAGAGCCTTCAGACCAGAAGAGGGGTACAAGAAGACCCGTGCATACGATTCAAGGAGAGCCTTCACATGAAACTGAACGAGAGAAGTTCAAGAAGAGTTGTCCCATATGTCAAGAAGAGCATTTCCTGATAGAATGCAAGAAGCTGAAAGAAGCAAACATTGATGAAAAATGGGAAATAGTGAAGAAAGCTAGAACGTGTTTCAAGTGTCTACGGTTCCAGCATTCAAGAACCAACTGTAGAGCTCCAAACTGCAAGAAATGTGGAAGATGGCATCACACTATCTTACACTCCGACAAGCCGCCGAAACCATTTGAGAAGAAAGAAGAAGGAAGCTCATCAGAAGGGAAGGTCACCTCCATCCACAACACCATCAGTGGAGAAAAAGCATACCTGAAGATCGTGCCAGTCGACATCTACGGGCCGAAAGGGCAAGCTCGGGTGCTGGCGCTGCTGGATGAAGGCTCAACCATCACGCTTCTAGACCAGGCGGTGGCAGAGACGATCGGAGCTGAGGGCAAGACAGAAACGCTAACTATTGAAACAGTCGGTACAAAGATCATCAAGGATTCCCAGAAGATACAACTGAAGATCAAAGGTGCCTTCAGAAGAGACAAGAAGAATATCACTGCAAGAACCATCGACGATCTCAACCTGTCAGAACAAAGAATAAAGAAGGACACTATTACCAGCTGCCAGCATTTAAAGAAGATTGAAGATCAACTTCTCTACACAACCGAGAAACCGAAGATGTTGATAGGTCAAGATAACTGGGGCCTTATCGTCACAAGAAGACTGAAGAAAGGAAAACCATCCGAGCCCGTAGCCTCACTCACTAGTCTAGGGTGGGTGCTACATGGGTGTGAAACGGGTTCCAGCGCTGCGGTACACTTCATCCACTACGGCAGAGCCAAGACAGCAGATGAAGCCATGGAAGACGTCATCCGAGAGCATTTCCAACTAGAATCACTTGGAATTCAGAACAAGCTGCCAACGAACGACAGCGACAGAAGAGCCCTGGAAATCCTCGAGAAGACAACGAAACAACTTCCCAGCGGTCAGTTCGAGACAGGCCTACTGTGGAGGAGCGAAGATGAGTCCCTACCTAACAACTACAATCAAGCTCTACGACGCTTGGTGAACGTAGAAAAGAAGTTAGATCGAGACAGCGAGGTCAAGCAGTCCTACGAGAAGCAGATCAAGAACCTCATTGAAAAAGGTTATGCAGAGAAGATCTCAAACGTCGTCAGTGAAGGTAGAACCTTCTACCTACCTCACTTCGCCGTGATACACCCGATCAAGAAGAAACCAAGAATAGTCTTCGATGCAGCCGCCAAGTACGACGGAAAGAGCCTCAACGACGTGCTGCTACCAGGCCCAGACCTACTGCAGTCGTTGTTTGGGGTGTTGCTGCGCTTCAGAGAAGGTCCAGTGGCAATCATGGCTGACATTCAAGACATGTTTCTTCGTATCAAGATTAGAGAAGAGGATCGGGACAGCCTACGGTTCCTGTGGCGAGGTGAGAAGAGGACAGGCAAGCCAGAAGAATATCGTATGACGTCAGTCATCTTTGGAGCAGCGTCATCACCGGCGACGGCGATATACGTCATGAACAAGAACGCAGAAGACTTCAAAGAGACTCGACCCGAAGCAGTGAAAGCCATCAGCCGAAATCATTACATGGACGACTATCTCCAGAGCTTCGAGTCGACCCAAGAAGCAAAGAAGATAGCCGAGCAAGTTAAAGAAATCCATGCAAGAGCAAGTTTTCATCTCAAGGGCTGGGCCAGTAACCACGCGACTGCGTTGCCTGACATAGAAGAAGCAAATAAAGAAGATTCACTGCCACTCGCGAAAGAAGAGAAGACTCTCGGTCTAAGATGGCTGGTTAAAGAAGACGCATTAGCCTTCAAAATTGGGCTACGCAACACGCCAGAAGAGCTGCTGAATGGGCAACGGACTCCGACCAAGAGAGAAGTCACGAGCGCCGTTATGTCTACATTCGACCCGTTGGGATTCGCCGCGCCAGTATTAATACAAGGGAAGAAATTGATTCAAGAAATCTGGCGTACTAAGACGGACTGGGACGAAGCTATAAGTGAAAAACAAGAAGCAGCCTGGCGAAGATACCTAGAAGATGTATCAACATTATCAAGTTTGAAGATCCCGAGGTGCATCTCACCGTGCAGTCGAAGCGGACAGCTGCATACATTTACCGATGCAAGCGAAGAAGCCTATGCAGCAGTCGTCTATTGGAGGACAACCGAGCCCAGTGGACGAGTCCACGTCTCTATGATCGCCGGCAGAGCCAGAGTCGCGCCCACGAAGCCAGTGTCTATCCCAAGGCTTGAATTACAAGCGGCCTTGCTTGGTAGTAGGATGGCGGCGTCGATCAAAGAAGAGATGGAGCTCGAAGCATCAAAGACAGTATACTGGACCGACTCCAGCACTGTACTACAATGGATCAACTCAGAACCTAGAAAATTCAAGACGTTCGTGGCAAACCGACTGGCAGAAATAGAAGAGAAAACGAAACCTGAAGAATGGAGATGGGTGCCTACTAAGCAAAACCCGGCAGATGACGCCACAAGGGGTGTCCCAGCCGAGTTCGACAGCAACGCCAGGTGGTTCCAGGGGCCGTCATTTCTCCGCCAGCCAGAAGAAGAGTGGCCACATCGAGACCTCAAGCTGGGAGCGATTGCTGCGCACTACTGCGAGAGTCATCGCCTTCGTCAGCCGCCTGAGAACCCGCAAAGGCTAGTGGACCACTTCTGGAAGAGATGGATCAAAGAGTACTTACCCCTCTTGATGCCTAGAAAGATAGAGGGTAAGGAAACTAACGATCCGAAGATAGGCGACATCGTGCTCATAGTCGACGCGACGCTGCCGAGAAATTCGTGGCCCCGAGGCGAGGTCATCAAGGTGTATCCAGGACCAGACGGAAGAACTAGGATATTGGACGTGCGGACTTCGGGTGGAGTACTCCGACGGCCGACACGTCGAGTCATCACGCTGGTACCTGCCACATCGTCGCTGCCCGAGGATGCAGTGCCACGCACCGTGGGGGAGAATATTAGCGACGACGTACTTGTAATTTGTAAATAGTTCTATTAGCGACGACGTACTTGTAATTTGTAAATAGTTCATAAGGATAAGTTATAAGTTTTGTAATTAGATTTAAGTGAATAAAAATTCCCAAATGAGTCTCCAATCATTTCCGCTTGGCGGCGCCACCTACGCAGAACGCGCCACGAAGCTTAGCTACTGTAGAACTTTACCGTAACGAGAGCCGTTAGCTATTTTTATAGTTTTTAAGGTCTAAACTAATGTTTTTATTGTTAAATTTATGTTATTAAGTAAATATAAGGTATTATCTATAAGATAAAATTGTAAAATATAGAATCCGTGAGGAAAAATAAAATAGGCAATGTAAACAAAGCCGCTGATTGGCTAAAGCAGTTTGTAGGTAGAATCCAAAGGGCTCTGATTGGTCAGAGTACCCTATATAAGCCGGTCATTTTTCCTCCCGAATTCAGTGCGGAACCAGCAGCCTTAGAGAAAAAACCTCTAATAAACGAGAAGAAAGAAATCGCTGTTTCACTGGAAAGACCCTGGAAATTGAAGTACCCTTCTGCAGATCATCATTCATCAAGCCGCAAGCATCTCAGAATCCACGCTCCCAACGGCACCTTCGTCCACCCGCCAGCATCAAGATCCACATACAGTCCACTCGCCGCACGACAGAAGCACCAGCGGTACAAAATATTAGGCCACCATACACCTCTTGGCCATTCTATCCTGTTTCTGTCGTCCCCAACACTAACTGTAATATACATCTAGCATTCGACTTAGATAATCTGCTCCGATTGCAGATTGATAATGTGTTTTTTATTGTTTTTCCGTTCATGACAGAATGTCATTAGACGCAGCTGAATCCGCATCTGGAGCGGTTGGATACTAATATACTGAAAAAATTGTAACGGTTGGTAGATCAATCGTGTTGGGTACAATAATTATTATATACAAAAAGTACATGATGTCATAATAGCATGCGTTAAACCCAAAGTAATGTAAACAATGGAAAGGAGGACAGTAGACCACGTGCATACCATTGGATGCCACCAAGATTGGCACTTGAATGAAGAAGAACACGTAAATATCAACACTAGTTATCTAGTAAACCTATTTTAGACCTTAATCGTAATTGTAGACGACGCTTATCGAATCACTAGCTGACCCGGCGAACTTCGTACCGCCAATATTTTTCCACCCGCGTGTCGTCAGATCCCGTTCCCGCTGCACTCTTTACTATATTAAACATGTATTATACATATAAACCTTCCTCTTGAATCACTCTATCTATTAAAAAAAACCGCATTAAAATCCGTTGCGTAGTTTTAAAGATTTAAGCATACAAAGGGATATAGGGACAGAAAATGCGACTTTGTTTTATACTATGTAGTGATGTTGCAAACTTCTATCGGCTACGGCGACCCCCTAAGTAATTTTATGTTACATCAGAAAGATGTTTAATGTTAAAGTAAAGTAGATAAATAATAAAAACACACTTACACAAAGTGATTTTTAACAAATACGAGTATGGAATGTAATGACAATGTTTCAATGGAGGAATAAGCAAATTAAGCAAGCGTGTCATGACTTCAAGACATCGACAAACAACTAAAAGGAACAATGAAAAACTTTGTGAGTCGAAAGAAAACTATGATATCACTAAACTAACACAAGTAATCGAATCTCTAAGCGCCAGTCTCGGTTGCAGTCAAAACTAACATTTGAATAGAGTTTTTCAAATTGTCTTGATTTCACATGATAATGGAACAAGTATAATACCGGCCACCGAACATTTTCTGTTATTTGTGGAAAACAAAAATTGTTAACAATACTGTTCTAAAAATATAATAACCGATCATTTCTCTGCTCAAAATCGAATCACAAAATAAAATCTTATCTGACTGAATGTGAGATGATACATAATTTTATAGTCCTTTTTTTATTTCAGATAGTAAATTGACAACAGCAAATGTCAAACTGTGAAATAATGATAGTAGATAATATATTAGTGACGTGCTTGAGACTATCGACAATGCTTGTGGCCTAGATACAAGTGGTGTGGCTTTATTATATTTTAAGAAAAAAATTAAAATTAAATAGTTCTTTAGTTTCGTACACTACCCATCTAAGCTAACAATAAAATAACGTACAAAAATCGGTAATAAATTTAGCTTATCGACAACTTTCGATACTGGTAGCACATGAGTATTTTTTAATTGCAATAAACTGGCAACACAGGTAATGTCATTTTAGTATCTGAAATTAAAAAACAGACTATAGCACAGAATAGATAATAGTACTAGCGTAACTATAGTTAAAAACACTAATATTATATCTCTGACTGACTGACAGACTGTGGCAGTTTTTACTTTTTTTCTTGTCAGAACTCCTTTATAAGTTATGGACGTCATAGAATAAATAAGTCTGAATGAAAAAGAAATGGAATGTTGTTATTATTCTGAGGTGCAATATAAAATGCGACATAGCTTAACGCCAAGCATCATCGTTTGGTGCTACAATTTCTCTATCGAACTAACTTTCCTTCGCATGCTGACTTACATCACATTCCTGTGAATTTATGTGCGTTTTTATGTGATTAAAACAAAAGGAAAACTGATGAACTTTTAGCATAAATATGTTCTAACCTGCATATATAAAAATCAGTTGCTATCTGTATGATTCGCTGAAAATAGAAAACGGCTATGCCGAAATGATTTAGGTTTTGAAATGTTTATTGCAGTCAATTGAACAGAAATGGTATATCACGCGGGTGTACTCGTGGACATCAGCTAGTGTTAAATAATTTGAAGATGCATTGACATTTAGTGCAATTCATTTCAACGAAAATGTAATTTCCTCTAAAAGAATTATTATTATACAACCTATTAACACGTTCATGCGAATAACGTATATATACGATAGAGCCCTCCATTTTCTCATACAAACCGAGCAACGTCTTATGCCTTTGTGCAAATACCTAAAGATTAAGGATCATGTCCAGAGACATCGACCTTCATATAGCAAAGCGACGTACCATCACGTTGTGTGCGCTCACAAAGTAGGTACTGCCACCGAAGATGGAAATAATTCAATACGGTGTAGCACTAGAATTTTAAGAGCTTAATGTGATATGGTACATTAAATGAACTTTTAAATAATCGTATGGAAAGGGCCGTAGTAATACATTGTGCTCTATAAATCAGCTTGACATAAATCAGGTTTAGCCTCAAATGAAAGAACTCTTCAAAAGAAGAAAAGAGGTCAACAACACAAATAACAATTATTTAAAATTCTAAGAATTTCAAATTAACACTAATGTACTGACGTTGGACTTGAGAACGAACATCTAATTGTTTTCTTCACCACGAGAACCGCTAAATTAAATACAGATGTACAGAACTAAGTTAATTTATGAACCACGGTCGTGACCCAATTACTAAACATATTCTCTAGAAAGTAACAATGTATAAACTCTTACCCTCTCACCCTTGATTGTCTATACAAAAAGGACAAATTTTGTTTTTCTTCTTAAAAATACACTTATGTACAGAGGCCAAACATCTCTACTACTTTGGTTACTTTTCATATTTCTAAGTTTTAGAAATGATCTTCACAAACAAAATTTAAATGCCTATTTTATTTTCTATTTGACTGTACTTTCACAGTATAAAAATACAAAAAAAACCAGTCAAAACAATCTTTTGCCTAAAAATAAATTGTCTATCTTCATCATCATTATTGATTGCTCTTATCATAATTATTTGTGTCATCGCAACATAAATTCCTGTCATGTCCTCAATCAATACACGTCTATCTTATTTGGTGCAATTAACATGTACAATAGTATTATTATTATACAGCGACGACAATAGACTCACCCTCTATTTTGTGGGACTGAAATTAAAACTTTGCGAAATGTGGATATTAATACACCTCTGCCTACCCCTTTAGGAATTTACAGGTGTGAGTATGTGATACGGTTCAGTTCACTTAACTTCTAAAAAGCATCTGATGAGGCCGTGGTCAAGCTGAGTGCTACCAATGTAACATGTTACGTGTCTGTAATGGTGACCATCTTTTCTGATAAGTACCTAGAGTACCTGCTTCATCAGAATCATCAGGCGAGGTAAAGCCAAATTGACGTGTCCTAATTTAAAAAAAACTGGACAAAATTTTACTGACTAAAAAATAAATATAAGTGGAACAAAAACACTGTCATCTTTTGAAAATTTGCGTTTACGAAAACGAAGCTATTATTTTAGAAATGGTCTAGATTAATTTCGGGGTGGCTTCATTCGCTTTCACAGCAAACAAATAAAACTTATTAACTTAATGTTTTCTCTATTCAACTGTACTTTTACAAAGTTAAAACAAACATTTAATAACTATCTAATTGCAACTACTTTTTAGTACAGAAATAGGGAGGTATACAATGTATTTTATTTTGTGGAATTAAAGTTCGCTTTCGCAACGCAATTCTTGCCATTGTATTTTGATATGGGTCTAGAAGTCATAATTTATTTACTTCATGACTTCTGAAAGAGTAAGAAAAATAAAAGTAGATCAAAATATTTTCAACACCCATCACGATTTGCGGTTGGGAATACGACGCTCCTGTCTTTTTTTTTTACGTGCGGGACATCCCCACTGTTACCCCCCCCCCCCCCCCCTTCGGAGCCGAAGGGGGAGGTTATGTCGGACTCGAACCGACCAAACCGCACGCCGTCTGTGGGTCGATGTGCTAAGCCGGAGGTGAGGTTGTCTTTTGACATATACCTCGCACCCCGGCTGACCCAGGGCCATTCCTCTCGGTCTGGCCCTCCTCGGGAGGGGGGACCACGCATCCCCGGCTCGCCCCCGGTATGGGGGGGACGACGCTCCTGTCTAGGAAACGCTCTAGATTAAATTCAGGGTGGACTTTTTTGCTTTCACAGCAATAAAACAAAACATACTAACCAAAACAAAAATTGTTTTTTCTACTCGACTGTACTTTTATAAAATAAACATATTAATACTTAATTGCCACATAATTGCAACACCTTTTCTGGTTAGCCTCAATTTTCACCTATTCTCGATTCCTTTTAAGAATATTGCCATATAATTCCGTAATCAAATGCTATTTTAAAACAGAAATATTTTTGGGAGGAATCAAGAATGGGAGAAATCGCGACTAGCCCATTTTTTTGCTATTAAATCACATTATTTGTACAGTATAGATGATACTTTAAGTATCTTATTGGTTGGAATTAAAGTTCGCTAAAGCAACACGGTTGAGTTCACTCGCTATTGTAATGACCACGGGTCATAAACTGGAATATTTATTAGTTTTCTAAAAATAATAAAATACTATTTTCTCCCATTGTTATGTCAAGAAAGAATACATTCATTACGGCGCTTTGAGAAGTGGATAAGTAGAAGTCTAGCTGTAAATTATCTCAACTAAAATAGCACAGTAGGCCACTGTCAATGAGTCAATTTCCAAGAATCAATCATCTAGTTCTGGAGTCCGATTAAGAAAAAAAAGACGGGTTGCACTCTGGGAGTGCCGGCAGAAGTGAAAACATTTTCCTTTTTTTCTTTCTTCGTTATATACATAGAAAAACATAAAAAGAACGAACGAAAGAACATACCATACCATACCTATAATATAGCGCTAATCATAGAACCTATCACTTATTTTCTGCTAATTTTCTGTCAGAAGAAATTAATAAATTATGAAAAGAAAAAATAATCACAAAAAATTATAAATTACAGAAAGAAAAAATAATCATAAAAAAGTATTAAATTACAAAAAGAAAAAATAATCACCAAAAGTAATAAATTATAATAAGAAAAAACAATCACAAAAAATCCCTGAAGGCCAGGTGGTTTGAACCCGATACTATCTGAAACTATAAGGACTTACAGTCGAAGTGCTTACCGTATAAGCTACGACGCTATCCACTGTAAATTGCAAAATAGATAGTCTATACCAATCTTGTATGACGTCAGTCGTCGGTTACGGTTCAAAGGTCAACTAATCCTGACGCTTTCTTAACATTTTACACCCATCCAACGCCGCTAAAGAAGTTTTCACTTCAAAAAATCGTTCTTAAAACGTGTGAATTGAAAACTTAAGACATCTTGTAAACCTTTTTCAAAATCTATTTTATAATATAAATAGATTGCTCGTAGCTCACTCAGTGTGAATGCCAGTTTTCACGACTTTTGGTCACAATTATTACAATTTCCGGTGCTACTCAACCAAATTAAGATCAAACAAATGGAAGAATTTGAGTCTAACCAAGAACTTTATAACAAAAAAGCCAACTCAAGATCCATTGAGTAGTTTTTGTCCATCGCAGATAAACAGCAGGAAATTTAATAAAAATATGGGTTCAGAATCATACATAACACGACACGTGCAGATGCACAGACACAACTATTATACAGTTATTATAGTAATGGAAAAATACATAAAAAGATAATAATTCTTCATCATACACGAAAATAATGTTCCTAAGAACGAATCGGCTTTACAGCTTATAAAACATTACTCTAATTAAATTCTTGGTTATAGTCACCTATATTCCCACATGCACCACTTTTAAGATCTCTATAAAATCTAACAATGGCCTATTCGTTTAACCACAAGTGCACCTGACATAGCCTTCGAGGTCTACTATAAACGTACCTACCCATAACATTTATTATGGTGACCTTCTTCTCGCAGTCGTGGTATTCAGATGATATAAAACATCTTTACACTGTTATAAAATAATAAATTGGACGTATCTGCATATTGGAGACATTAAAAAAGAAATTTGGGTAATGAATTATGATAGAATATTTATTTTGAACACAACAATATTTTAAACCCGGAATGCGCCAACGAGCGTAATGTAAATACGCGTATGTATATAGTTTTATTTATTCTAAAGGTCTAGCGACTGCATGCAAATCGATGAATGAGATCTTAAATGAAGGTTATTGGGTAATGAAGAGTAAGCTATGCCCTTTTTGGCAAGCCTATTATCAAAATTAGTTTGATGCAGTTTTGTCATTATAAAGCTCTTGGTTAGACTTAAAATTAGCCGTATATTTCAACGAAATTGGTAGAGCAGAAGCTGAGATATTACTTAAAGTTGTACAGCAACTTTAAGTAATATCTCACCTACATTAACGCGAGTGGAGTCGCGAGTTAGTATTTACATAACATGGTTTTTGTAGTTCATCGTCAGTTTAATCTTTATACCGACTCTGTATTGCTAGATATAATTAAGTTTCATGATTCATATTGTGATGATAGATACATGTGAAATAAAAGGAAATAAAAAAGAGTCTAGTTTTATTAGCATACAATACGGTTCATGGAAATAAGCAATAATGCAGAATAATTCCACAAAACAGGCAAACAGGTTTGGTGATACTTTTTCTTATATATTTTTTGAACTGGTGATACTTTTTCTTATTTTTTTTTTCGTGCGGGAATACCCGCGGTTAAAAAAAAAGGGGGAGTTATGTCGGACTCGAACCGACTAAGCTGCACGCCGTCTCTGTGGGTCGTTATGCTAGGCCGACAGTAAGGTTGTCAGACATATCCCTGGCACCTCGGCTGACCCAGGGCCATCCCTCTCGGTCTGGCATTTTTGGGGAACTTATTTTGGTATGTTGTCTTTTAGTAAAAAGGTTGATGCAGATGTTGATCGCATTTGCTTGAGTATAACCGGAGATTTAACAAAAAGTTGTGATAACCGGTTTTCTTACGTATGGAGCCGTGGACGTCATCTAGTATCTTTATATTTTTTGTATCTATTCAGTCTGTCTTCACTTCGTAGAGAAAGTTTTTAGAAAAAAAAAACAGCAATAAATTTATCAAGACATTGTTATAAATCAAAGTAACCTTCTTAAAGGTTGTACTATCTAACGATGTATCACTTTCATGCAACATGTTTACATAATTATCTAAAGTGTTAAAAAAGAAAATGAATATGTTATATACTAGTCAAGGTCAGAACCCCACATAAACACCGGCACTAAACTCGTATGCTTTGGTAAAAGTGTGTTAATGCGCATGGCAATGTTACGAAAGCTGCCGCATCTGTGTGACGCTCGTGTTTAAGAATGCTTGTTTGTATTTAAATAACATGATACGTGATTATTTTTACTATATAGTTATTAATGGAAAAAATCAACAACACCGGCGGATCTTACAAACTGTCAAGCGATTCCCAGTAACGTATACCTAAAGTTTGCTCCTTAGAGGAAAGCGAAAAGTATATTCTTGACAATGAGCTAGGAAGTAGATAGAAATGTGCTCCAAAAGACCTATGGTAAAATACAATCAATCCATGGAAACACTCACACCAATCGAGAATTGGAGTTTTTGGAATGAATTTTACATTTAAGTAACATCTAGTTACCCCGCATGCCTCTGATGAGAGCATACTTTAAATGACGAAAAAGTATAAAAGGATGCAAACACTACATTATTTTTCTATTAATAAACATAATCAGCATATATGGTGTGGTAGAAAAACAACCAAAAGCGGAGATGTAAATATGTATTATATTTTTCGAAGATGCCAAACTCATCTCAGCATCTTGTACTTCACTCAGAGATTTTTAGTCTAGGGGTTGAAATTAAAATAATAAATGTAAAATAAAAATAAAACTCAACTCAACGACACTCTTCTTATACCAGATAATGGAAACGGTGACAAAGTCGTATTTTTTTTATGCCACTTAGGTGGCAGACAAGCACACGGCCCACCTGATGGGAAGTGGTTACCGTGGCCTATGGACGTTTGCAACACCAGGGGCGTCACAATCGTGCTACCGACTCTGTAGATACCGTATTGTTTGATAGCAACATTGAGGTTTTATAGAAATACATATAAAAGGGTCACGAAACAAATATATTAGATAGATGTTAAAGCTGTGCCAATAAAGAAGCAATGCTGAGAGATCATTTGAATTTTCTACAGATATAAAATCAACAGCAGCAGTACATTTGTGCTTACAGTCAAGTAAGCGATCGAATTAAATATAATAGTAACACAAATAAGATTAATCGTAATTCGAGTACTTTGAGACAACTTACACTTCAAACTATGTGTCAACTACCATCTTTAGTAACTCTGTGACCATGGCTGCTGAAAAATAGCCGAAATGTCAAGTAAATAATACCTAACAAATCGTGTCAGAATCCTTTTAAAGTGGTTTTATTTCAATTAGTAATATTCGTGTTAACTTCAGACGGTATCAGTGCCCGCAGCACGAAAAATATTCTAATTCACAACGCTAACGTATACGAGAGATCGGAGCGACGCGATTGGCTACTTGCCTCCTGTGAACCTGTGTGTGTTTGCAGCCTGCCAATCGCAATGCTCCGTTCTCTCCATGCGTTTACTTTACCTATTTGAAAATTTTTCGTGCTTGGGGCACTGATCGAACGAATGCATTTATTAACTTCACGACTTGAAGACAAGCGCTATTTTAACTGGTCCTAGGAGATTAACTTGACCACACTTAGCGCTAGGTGATGGTCACGGTGCATAAGCCAAAAAATGCGTAACCACAAAGGAAATCTGAATACTATATGACCTAAATAGCTCAAGTAGATATAAGGCTAGCAACTACATACATAATATTAGGGGTTAAAGTATGCAATTGCCGATTTGTACTGACAAATTGAAATTCGTTTTTTTTTTTAATTTAACGTATTTATTTAATCAAAATAATTACCATTATTATCTATACATTGCTGCCATCTAGTAGGAAGGTCATTTATGCCTTTGCGATAGAACTCTGGTGATCTAGATTCGACAAACTGTGTGAAAGCATTTTGTACTGCCTCCTGAGAAGAAAACTTTTTATCACATAGAAAATTGTCCAAATCACGAAAAAAATGGTAGTCTGTTGGAGCAAGGTCTGGCGAATACGGAGGGTGACGGATAGTTTCTAATTGCAGTTCCTGTAGAGTTAAAACGGTTTCTCGTGCTGTATGAGGTCTCGCGTTATCATGGAGCAATAATGGTGAAGATCGATTCATGAGTCGGGGCTGTTTCACTGCTAGTTTTGCTATCATTGTTCGGAGTTCGGCACAGTAGACATCTGCCGTTATTGCTTGACCAGATCGTAGAAAGCTATAGTGAATAACACCATGCTGAGACCACCAAACAGTTACCATTACCTTTTTATTGGTAAGCTTTGCTTTAGGACACTGTTGTGGCGTTTCACCTGGGGTCAGCAATTGCATTTTTCGCTTACGGTTATCGTAAAGAATCCACTTTTCATCACATGTCACAATTCGATCCAATATTCCTTCATTTCTGTATCGATTCAACAAGGCAACACAAGTTTCAACACGCATTTCTTTCTGCAGATCAGTCAAATCATGAGGTACCCATTTTTCACATTTTTTTATTTTATTGATTTGACGCAAATGAGTCAATATTGTTGGTAAGGTAACGTTAAACCATGCAACTAATTCCTGGGTAGTTTGGCTCGGATCGGCTTCCACCATGTCTTTCAATTCATTGTTATTCACCTGTGTGGACGGCCTTCCTCGTGGTTCGTTCTTCAAATCAAAGTTTCCATCACGAAAGCGTTTAAACCAAAATCGCACGGTGCGTTCATTAGCAGTCCCCTCTCCAAACGCAACATTGATATTGCAAGCTATTTCTGCCGCGTTAGTTCCGCGTCGGAACTCGTATTCAAAAATCACTCGAATTTTCGAAGTATCCATCTTTCTTGTCTAAGCTGAATAAAAAAAACAACTGAAAGTCGATAATCGAATGTTGCACATTTTCAAATGAAGAACTACATAGGTACCATGTGGAAAAAGTTTCACTCAAAAATCTCAAACCATGAAGGTTCTATGTCAATTCGAAGTACCTATTACAATGAAACGGCAATTTCATACTTTAACCCCTATTATTTATTTACGCCATTTTGCGTTTCAAATTAAAATTTACAGTTTTCTATTATTTTGCTTTTTTTTCTCAACAAACTACATTTTATCTTTTTATTAATAACTAGCTGATGCCCGCGACTTTGCCCGCGTTGAATTCTGTTCCCGTTCCCGTGACGGCTTCACACTTTTTTATTTTTTCTCTGCGTAAGAACCATCCTCGTACTGCAAGGAATATTCTAAAGTAAGAATTAGCGAAATCGGTCCAGGCGTTGTTGAGTTATGCGCTTACCAACACATTTTGCGATTCATTTTTATATTATAGATTCATTGACGTTATCAGTTTTCATTGCAACATGTATGCATCTCACGTAATCTCACATTCATACTGGAGTAGACAAAATCAATACTACTAAAATATAAATCTGTTTTATGACCCATTGATTCAGATGAGTTATAATATCTAAATATTAGAATGCATGTTTTTGCTTGCCATAATTAATTTAATTTAATTTCATCAACTATTTACCTCGTTCCGACTTTTCCAAGAACCGATTGTTCCGAGCCTGTAGCTGTTGGCTCGCAATTTTTTTTTTCGGAAGACCTGTTTGTTATTCTTACGCGAACATCTTGACATAGAGGACGCCATTGACCGGGCGGGTGATCAGCCCTTCTGTGTGGGCCATTTGACCACTTGCCACTATTTACCCCGACGGCCGACGGACGACCAACTTAGAGGCACGACAACATCCAGACCAGTGCAAATAGATATACAATACTTATGCATACAAATATTTACACTATTGGCGTGATTCGATTGATTCGAAGTAGAAGATCTGTTAAACATTCAAAACAAGTTTGGGCCCAAAAATCGAAAGCCTTGTCTTAATGTTATCAGACATATTTTATGCTTATGACCGGTTTGCGTCATAGCCTAGCCGGTTTCAGAGAAAGTAGGCTTTGAGCCCTTAACAGGAAACGAGTGAAATCTAAGGGCAAAAATTTGGGGCTTTGGAATTTAAAGATTAGTTACTTATAAGCATGATTAACTTATATTTACTAGTAACCGTGATTAAGTTAACCATTAATTACTAGTGACCGTGATTAATTTAACCATTGGTTACTAGTAAACTTGATTAATTGTATCTACTCAATAATTTTGAACTACAACTTGCTAGTATACAAATCGGTCACTTTCTTTTTTTCCTATCAATATTCTGGTCAAATAGTACCGTTTTGGTACTTTCCTTTATAACTACTATGTTATGAACAGCTAATAAAAATTACTATACGAATTTTTATAGCTGTGAAATTTAGTTCCTTACCATACTTGTTTGAGTGATGCCGAAGAGATAGGTAGAAGTTTATTAAAACGAGGCACATTTCGTACACTTTTGTTGCCACCTAATAAAAATAATAAAGTATATAATAATAAAGTGTGAGTTTATTGCCGGGAAGCATGTTTTCCTTCTGTCAATAACTTTTAAATGTGTTCAACCGCATAAAATAGAAATATCGTCATTATAATTCATCCTTTCGCATCTGAGGCTCTCATTTCGGACTCTGGAGTTCGCTTCTAGGTTCTTATTTCTCCCCTTCGCACGATCTTGATCATCTATGGTAGTGAGACTATGAGTCTACTTATCTTAATGGTGCCATTGCCAGACATTTGTTACCAACCTAGTCTGGCGGATTCCGCAAAACGTTGAAGCCCAGCGAAGCGATGTAATAGCGACAGGTGTCACAAATTTAAAGCCGTCACTAAACACACACTAATGTCACACGCAAACTTCTTCGTTATAATACAAAATTTATGAACACGAAGAATTACCTGACAAAAGATTAATCGTTGAATGCCGTATATTTGCCAAAGAACGGCTTGTATGATAAAACTTTCTCATGTAAAATCATAGCGCTATTTATTAGCTGTAACTATTTTATCGATGCCCAAACTGATTTTAGGATTTTGCACTAGTAAACATAATAGATTTAGAAATACTTAAACGGTTTTTAACAACAAAAATGGAAGGAGACAAAAAGAGAATCAAAAGTGGGAGTTATGACTCAAAGATAATAGTAATCAACCTACTGACCTCGATTATACTGTTGGAGTAACCAAAGCCATTGGCGAACAAAAAAAGTGTCTGCTTAATAAAGGTTACGGCCCGTGCCCCCCGAGAAGGTAATCGCTGTGGCCCTGGGTGCGACGAGGCGCAAGGGACATGTCATAGGCAATCTCACTCTCGCAAACTAATGACCCAAGCTGGAGTGGAGTTTTATTCAGCCCAAATCCGATATAACTATCCCTATTGGCTCCAGCAGGGGAGGGGAGGGGGGGGGGGGTTTCCGTATGAATTTCTGTACTATAAAAATTCTGTACTCGGCTCATAAACAGGTTACCAGGTTAGGTTGGCTAAATCCCTAAGGACTTGAGCTATGTGGCGTACGGCCCAACTCTCGACTCGACTGAAGACTGATACAACCAGTGCACTTAACATTCTACCTTCGCTAAAATACATTTTGATCCGCGTCTCTTAACGGGCCAAAAAATAGAAATGGAGTTAAATTTATAAGTTGCTATATTTTTAGTGATTAACAATGCAAATGTGCATTGGCACACAAACTTGTAACTGTAGATTTTTCAAAATTTAGGCAACTAATTGTTGTTCGAAAAAGATTTAATGAGATAACGTCTTAACTTTAAGTCATTTAAAAATTTAAACTATAATGTTCGGACAAGGATAACCTCACGAGTAAGCTGATATACTTGTTAATTGAGGATGAGCACGATTTCGTTTAGGGGTTGAAGGATTTGACCATATTAACGTTGTCCTCTATTGCATTCCAGGCTTTTTTTATTTGACTAATAAAGATTTTATGGAACAAACTACCTGAGCTATCTAGCAAAGGAAAGGCTTAGCTGAATAAGCCAAAGCAAAAGAAGGTAAAAGAGTTATTGAACCCCGTAAGATAAGAAAGCTTCAAATGTAACAAGGAACAAAACTAAGATAATGATGATGAAAGAGAATGATCTTGAAACACGGCACTAAGTCCACTCTAATTCTCTCAAGGTAGTACTTTTGTTTTCGTTTGTGTAGTTGACCAAATCGGAGTACTTTCACCTTCATAGCGCAAGCCATCACCTGACATTCGTCAGCGATTATAAACAAGTTTACTTTGGAGGAATGTTGCTCGATCGTTTTAAACACCTGTTTTATAGTAGCCGTATTTTCCCAGCTCTCACTAAATATAAATAGCAGTTTGGAAAGAAATAAAACGTAAGGCATAATCAAAAAATAATTGCATCCAGATAAGACAAAAGGCAATGAAGGGGTGCGGATTTTGCCACATGTTATAAACCGCATACTGCAACAGCAGATATGGCACTGATGGCATTTCTACTCTCTTCTATTACTATGGACCATACTGATGTGTAGTATGATAACACATTGCGACAACGTGTCGTCAGGATCCGTCGCTAACTACGAAAGGTATAAAACCACTAATTACGGATGATATCGTGATTTATTTGGTATTATTTACATTTAATGCAACGTTTCGGTTACTTTTCAGCAGCCAAGACGGTAGTTGTCACATAGTCAGAAGTGCCTCAAAGTACATGAACTGTGAGAAATGTTTGGTGTTACTATTATGCAGCTCAGTGTGTCGTTAAGTTCTACTGTATTTTGCTTTTCCTAGGTTAATTTAAGTGAATGACTGGGTACAGTCAGCATTAGACCGATCTTGGCGAAAAAGTACTCAAAATGATCTACAGGTTTGAATTAATACTTTAAGCATTTTTCAATGTTAAATATTTAAATCGAATAAAGAGAAAAAGGTAGGGTTTGAACCCGCGATCTTTGCCTTTGAAGGAGAAATTTGAATTGGGCGAACTAAAGGTTATCTCATTCTGTTAACAGATTATTCTGATACTTGGTACACACCTTTGGTTCGGCCAATTATATCATAAAAATCTAATTATATTAAGATCTTTGTGATTCTGATCGTTCTGACACTGACTAACCATTTTCTCTATTAAAATTTGGGGTCTATAATTTCAATAAACTCACGGATTATTCTACGGATGTATCGATGTTCGTTATCAAATCTTATGTAATGATTGGTACCCTGTTGCACGTGTTCGCGTGAGTATTCGTATAAACTTCCTACAGTATCATACGGAAGTTATTTCATAGAAATCTGTCGACGAAACGTAAATCGGCCACAAACTCGTACTTTTATGCTTTTATGTAAAATGCACGCTAGAAGTGTGTTAAAAAACGTGTTTCTTTCTATTTATGTAATGGTGTGACAAAGAAAAGAATCTGCGAACCGCTCCTTGAAGGAATATTCTGCACTGTATATGGGTGACATCTGAGTTCTACTCGTGTTGCTCTTTGTAGGCAAGGAGAGGGTGGGACTAATTGGAAGAGCTCATCAGAACATTCACTACGGTAGAAATGGTAAAATGCTGCCAAGGAAGCAACATCTCTAGGCATCTGCAGAGGCTCGAGGGTGCTCGTGACCTCAGATTCCCAATAATGTGGACCGCACATCGCTGCAACCTGTCGAGAGCATCTAATAAATACTTTGCGGAGCCATCCCAGAGATGCAAGCAGTATTCCACGGGTGAATCTATTTTCAGCAGAGGACTAATTTTACATTCTTTGACTAAGGTGCTAATAAAATGAAAATGGTCATAATATACTAGGTGTCAAGCGGTTATCGGTATGTAATTAATTTGATTATACACTCTCGTCGCTTATTGTTTTCAAAGTGGTGCTCATTAAAATACTCACCACAGAGATTATTAGTGATGACTTTTGGCTACAATTATGAAAGTTCTATCAATATAGTGATGCTTATGTCTATTTAAAGGTAAAAATGATTTATTCCAAACTAAAAAATGGGAGTTTCACTTCATTATTTATAGGATTAATTAATTTAATCTCTCGAGCGTTACCATACTAGAATATTTAAGGCTAGGTGAAATAGCTCAATAGTAGAATCAACTTTCTCTCTGTTATAACTCACGTTAGACACATCATATAATTTAATTATATATATAATACCTCTATAATCATTAATCGTTGACCTGTAGACCGTTCGACATCTATATCAGCGGGTTCGATTCTCGATCAGTGCAAACACTTATTTAGTAGGTATATGAAAAATTAGCTTTATTATGAGTACTTTCATGTACAATTTATTGGTTTTAATAATAAAAAAATATCTAGTACGTTTGTCCACATTCTAGAGCCCATATTACAGACTATGCTTAGTTTGGCTCTGGTCTGGGTAGCACATTGTGCCCTGAAATTTTTTATAGTGGTACTTATATTTTGTATTGATAAATTAGGTACCTAATTTTGACGTAGGTAGTACATAACATACCTGTTCTACTAGGAGTAAGTACCTACTTCTGAATTTTTAATCATATGATAATCAAATTACGTCAAATCATAATCATTTATTTTAGACCAGGTCCGTAACGTGTTAGTAACAATAATCTTTAAAAAAAACAAAAACAAGTAGGCCGAACGGTCATTCATTAAATAAAAAAAAAATCATTTAGAAAGGAACATCTCTCTTACACACTCAAAGAATAAACCGGGAGATTTCCAATCACTTACCATTAGAATTTTTTATTATTGCTTAACGCTACTATTATTACACATATTGAGAACACTAATAACGAATTATGTCTAAGGGAATTAACAAATTATAAAAACTATACTAACTATAGTATACCGGGTGTAAGAGGACGGGGTACACTTTATATTAACTTTTTTTTTAAATTTCGCGAAAAACATTTATTAGGAAAGCTCAATAAAACGACAATGTCATAAAAAAAAACAATACAGAAAAAACAAATGGCGCCAAGCGCGTGCTTTTTGTAGTGATATATTTTTATGAAATTGCCGTTTCATTGAGCTTTAGTAATGCGATGGAGAATAATTAATGCGAAAAAAGAAAAAGAAGAAAAAAAATGAAAAACATTTTTTTTTTCCATATAACTAGCATTATTTATTCTCCATCGTATTAGGAAAGTTCAATAAAACGACAATGTCATAAAAAAACAATACAGAAAAAAACAAATGACGCCAAGCGCGTGCTTTTTGTAGTGATGTATTTTTATGAAATTGCCGTTTCATTGAGCTTAAGTAATGCGATGTAGAATGATTAATGCGAAAAAAGAAAAAGAAGAAAAAAAATGAAAAACATTTTTTTTAATGCCAATATGTATTGTACCCGAAGTACTACCAGGAGCCTTCGACTTCGGGAGCGTTCCCCTTACACCCGGAATAATACTATATCATACATACAAAAACGAAATAGAAAAGGAGGACAGACTGTAACTTTACCAAACTTTACGCATCTAAAAATTCCTCACCGACCTCTACTGGTACCGTGCTCAAAAGGCTGGCGGCATTACCAAGCTGAATAGCGATACTAATTCTTTGAGCGAAGTAAAGGCCACTTACCTATTGTTTTCTGAATATTCAAGTCTCAATATTCGTTTAGCAAATAAAAATCATGGAACTTGTCATTGAGCGCACCAAAGCTGTGTCACACAGTATGAAATATTTAGGTGCGTTTTGTGTTGGAGCGCTATATGATAACACCCTGTTACTGAAAGTTATCATTTTATGTATATTTTAAAATTAAAATAGATTTTTATCAATATTATGATTCTATGTATGAATTCCTTTTGTTGCGTTTTGCAAGTTTTTTTCAGAATTAATTATTTTCTACCTCTCATACTCTCTACCTCCCTTATTAAATTCTAAGGCCGTACATAATACATCAAATACACCTCTAAATTTCATTGATACACTTTACGTATTCCTTTAAAGATATACCTTGTGAGTATATAAAGTCTTAATAAGTGGAAACCATGAGCAACATTACTAATTTTAGTTATTCATTTAAAATTGAAAAAATACCCGCCAAGTGATGAGAATTTTATTTATATTGTACAGTAATAAATACTTCACCTGTGTATAAGGTCATCTTCACTGCTTTCGATAACATTGTTTAGTGACGAGTCGTTTTTTAGGGTCCCGTATGCAGAGAAATGAAAAGATTTAATTTCACAGATGAATAAGCACTTTAAAATACATTAAACTGCATTAGGTTAAACTTTTAATAAATTATCTTAATACAGTAGAACTTGAAACTTAGAATGTTCATTGGAGAAACCAGTGGACTGTATATTTCTTTTTATATAGAACACGTCAATTTGACTTCACCTCGCCTGATGGTAAGTTGAAGGAAAGAGGGTCACCATTACAACCACGCACCATGTTAACAATGGTGGCACTCAGCTTGACGGCCTCACCAGATGCTCTTTCACACCCCGCTGAAAGGACGAAGTTGTACAATAATAAACACTAAAAACTATTACCCTACAAGATCATACTCTCACAACAATACTGTAAGCACCACAGATATCCGTGGTAAACACCAACCTTGACAGATCTCTCTAAATTACCCGTACGCTGACTGGAAGAACATTTCTTATTATTCCTGCTAAAATATTCCTGCTTTGTCATCTACACTGACGGCACAGAAACTCTCTGTGTTTACAGGGTCGGCAACACGCTCCCCTGGTGTTGCACACGTCCATAGGCCACGGAAACCACTTTCCATCAGGTGTGCTTGTCAGCCATCTCAATGGTATAAAAAAACTATTTATTATCTGTGCAAAAACTTTATAAAAATAAATAAAATAAAAGTATCTTGAAATTTACTATAAGAGCGGGTTCAGTCAGTTCCTCCGTCATCATGGTGCTTGCACCAACTCTGAAATATCGGAAACTTCAAATAATATATGGTAAATATCTCGATAGCTCTATGATACTTTAAATACCTATATTTGACTTAAAACCTATAAAACCGTGCTAGAAATAAACTTGTTATTCATTCTCTTGTTTCTGTAACGTAAAAGTATATAGTACTTTATCTTATACAACGGTACGGGCCCCTTGATGTGCGAGTCCGACTCGCACTTGGCTGCTTTTAACAACAATTTATTCTTACCTTTACTCTTTAACAACCATTTAAGGTATGGCGATACCTTACGCAGGCTGGGTCACTTTCTTATGACTTTCGCAACTATCCTTTTTTGTTTTTAATTCTCTTTAATAATTTGAGAGAGCGAAGCAGATTCTATGTGATTATTGTTCAGTTGTATTGTACTTATTGTTTACTTTCTGTTGCTCACGGTTTTGCAAGAGTGGGATTTTTACCCCGTATCTCAACCCATGGGAACCTATTCTCGGGAAAAAAGTGGGGTATGTGTTATTCCAGACTATTATCTATCCCTGTAACAAATTTCAGTCAGACACTTTCAGTCAGCTTCTGTGGCATAGCGGTAGTAATCGCCGACGCCACGCATGAGGCGCGGGTTCGATCCCCGCTCAGTGCAAATATTAGCATTTGTCTGGCCGTGCCTCGGAGTGTACGTTAAGCCGTCGGTCCCGGTTGCCATACGAACATCTATGACAGGCGTTACGGATAGTTGGAGCCCTCAAAAGTCCAAGAACTGGTCTAGCTGCAATTCTTCGATATCGCCTTTGGGATGTGGATGTCAGATGGCCGTCGCTTCACGAAAAATATCGAAGTTCAGCCAAATACGCAGTTAGACTAATAATAGCGGACCCCAGACTTCAAGTTGAAAAGCTTCGGATGTGATTAGGATTAATGAGGATGAAGAAGACTTTCAATCATATGACAAAACTTCGAAGCTTCTTAATTAGTACCTACCTACCTACCCTACCTACCTACCCTACCTACCTACCCTACCTACCTACCTTGGGCCATGTGCATGTCTGCCACAGAAGTGGCGTAAAAAAAAAGATAATCTTTCACAATTAATTAGTAGGATTATACATAGAAAGTCTTAAAGAGAGCTAGAAGTTAATACACAACTTAAAATAATTTTATTAAGTCTTCGAACTTAAACAGTACCTAAGTTTTGCCACCAATGTGCCAATAGAACAACGTGGATTCCAGTTTTTTATTTTTCTAAAATTCAAACTAAGTATGATGACGTGGCATACTTTTTAAAATAATTCTACAAAGCAGTCAAACATAATTTATAAATATGAATTTTATGTGAGGTTATTAGGCCACGGTTTGATTAAAAACAATAAATAAAGTGTGTATACTACTAGATCTTAATTCCGTTTTTTTTTCATGCAATGACTTGAGTAAAATATTTTTTTAGTTAATACCCCGCTCTATGTACTTAGGTTGTAACAGCTGCGTGGAAAAAAATATGTATATGTATAACACATAGCGCGTAAATTCATGTGGAATAGTTTTGATGCGATTCGAATAAGTGCTATTCCGAATATATTTTTTTTCTAATACAATTGCCCTAAATCAAAACCCAGTAACTGCTTTTAAACAAATTTCACAGTTGAGCATAAAAACATAAAACGGACCAGGCTTATTAAAATATTAGTGCAGTACTGCCAGCGTGAATTATAAAAGTGGGATGTCACGCGGCAGTGACGCGATATGTTCCATTCTGAAAGTTTAAAAGAATTGAATGAAATTTTGAAGCATTTACTATGCTAACTTTTCAAATCGATTAAGATAGGGAAAAGTGAATGCCCAGGTGGGTGGCCCGGTGGCTCAGTGGTCAGAGCATTTCCCCTGTAAGTTTAAAAGAAGACACGCCTCCGCCACGGCCTGCTTTTGTAAGGACGGCGAGTCGGCCAACTGCCGTCCTCAGGCCCCGATCATGGAGGTCGGTAGTCCCGGGCGTAGACGAGTCCGCAGACTGCGGAACTCGGGGGGCAGGGTTCTCTTCCGCTCTCTCTCCGCCGCCTCTTTCACGCGAATTACCTGCTCGCAGAAAGAGGCAGCGGTTTACGGTTTAATTGGCACCATATAATAATATTCTACAATATTCCTTATTTTTTGTTGTTTTTTTGTCGGTTATCGCTATTATTATTGGTTTTCGTTATTAATTGTAGCCTATGTGTTATTGTGATATATTACCTATATTATTGTGAAGTTTTATTAAAATTCATTCAGTAGTTTCTACGTTAAAGAGTAACAAACATCTTATCATCCATCCATCCACCCATCCATCCATCCATCCATCCATCCATCCATCCATCCACCCACCCATCCATCCATCCATCTATCCATCCATCCATCCATCCATCCATCCATCCATCCATCCACCCATCCATCCACCCATCCATCCACCCATCCATCCACCCATCCATCCATCCACCCATCCACCCACCCATCCATCCATCCATCCATCCATCCACCCACCCATCCATCCATCCATCCATCCATCCATCCATCCATCCATCTATCCATCCATCCATCCATCCATCCATCCATCCATACTTACAAACTTTCACGTTTATAATATTATTATTAGAAGGATAATTCTCTCTTAAATGTAGAACATTAATGATTTTGTTACAATAATATAAATATATAACATATAAAATTATGATGAGCTATGAAAGATCCTTGCCTGTGGTGTGGCCCTAGAATAGCAGCACACCCATCTCCTCCCGTGGGTGTCGTAAGAGGCGACTAAGGGATTCAAATACCGGAGGATGGGCAGCAGCATCTTTCCGCGTACTAGCCACCAAACTGCGATCGCCAACCCGCCTGCCAAGCGTGGCGATTACGGCATAACCCCCCATGATGAACGAACCCAACAAACGGCCCCTAGTCCCCGGCGGCCCCGCTATTCCTGGCTATGGTAGCGGCCATGGTAACGGCGGGGCAAGGGGTGCGAAGAATCCCCGGCAGATGCCAGGCTACCAACCCCAACGACCTTTGGCCCTGGCAACGTACAACACGCTCACACTGCGAACCGACGAGAAGCTCGCTGAACTCGAGGAAGAATTGAGCAGGTTACGGTGGGATATCGTAGGATTGTGTGAAGTCCGGAGAGAGGGGCAGGACACCATGATCCTCAAATCCGGTAACCTGCTCTATTTCCGGGAGGGCGACATACTGTCCCAGGGTGGTGTCGGGTTTATCGTCCACAGGTCCCTTGTCAACAACGTGGTCCAGATCGAGAGTGTTTCGACGAGGGTAGCGTACCTTATACTCAGAATCACCAAACGGTATTCGCTGAAGGTCATACAGGTACACGCACCGACCTCGAAACACCCCGACGACGAGGTGGAGACTATGTATGAGGATATCTCTAAAGCCATGCATAGCTCCCGAACACACTATACCGTTGTGATGGGGGACTTTAACGCGAAACTGGGCAAACGAAGCGACAACGAGCTGAGAGTGGGGCAATTTGGATATGGAAAGAGGAATGGACGTGGCCATCTGCTGGCCGGCTTCATGGAGAAGGAGGGCCTTTTTATGATGAACTCCTTCTTCAGAAAGCCGGAACAGCGTAAGTGGACATGGCTACACCCTAACGGTGTCACAAAAAATGAGATTGATTTCATCTTGTCGACGAAGAGGCACATATTCAATGATGTCTCCGTGATCAATTCAGTAAAAACAGGAAGCGATCACCGGATGGTAAGAGGCACATTGAATCTTAGAACAAAGCTCGAAAGATGTCGACTGATGAAGTCTACGCTCCGACCAGCACCTATCCAGTTCCAGAACCCTGAGCACTTTCAGCTCGAGTTGCAGAATCGCTTCGAATGCCTGGGAGATTGCGAAAATGTGGATGATTACAATGACAGATTTGTGGAAATTGTCCAAACGACTGGGTCTAAGATCTTCAAAGCCCGTCGTTCAAAAGGAACCAAAAAGATTTCGGACCTCACCAACAAACTCATGGAACAAAGACGAAATTTGGTTCTGCAGTCCTCTGAAGATGCTACTCAGTATCGGCGTTTAAACAGACAGATCTCCAAGTCCTTGACTCGCGACCTACGCCAATTTAATACGACTCGTATTAAGGAGGCGATTGAGAGCAACAAAGGCTCAAAGGTTTTCGCAAGGGATCTGTCTGTTGGTCAAAGCCAACTGAATAAGCTGAAGGCGGAGGATGGCAGAATTATTTCGTCGAAGCCGGAGCTGTTGGAAGAGGTCGAGAAGTTCTACGGACAATTATACACGAGTGTACGGCAATCTGTTAACAATCTGGCCAAAGACCCAAGAGCCAGATTGACCCGACACTATACCGAGGATATCCCGGACGTCAGCCTGTACGAGATTAGAATGGCTCTCAAACAGCTAAAGAACAATAAGGCACCGGGTGATGATGGGATCACGGCTGAGCTTCTAAAAGCTGGTGGAACACCGATACTTAAAGCTCTTCAGAAGCTATTTGATTCCGTCATACTCGAGGGACGAACGCCTAAGGCATGGCACAGAGGTGTGGTGGTACTCTTCTTCAAAAAAGGTGATAAAACCTTGTTGAAGAATTATAGACCCATCTCGCTTCTGAGCCATGTCTACAAGTTGTTTTCGAGAGTCATTACGAATCGTCTCGCTCGCAGGTTCGACGACTTCCAGCCTCCCGAACAAGCCGGTTTCCGAAAAGGCTTTAGCACCATAGACCACATACATACGCTGCGACAGATTATACAGAAGACTGAGGAGTATAATCAGCCACTCTGCTTGGCGTTTGTGGACTATGAGAAAGCCTTCGATTCGATCGAGACCTGGGCTGTGCTACAGTCTCTCCAACGGTGCCAAATTGACTATCGATATATCGAAGCGCTGAAGTGTTTGTACGAAAACGCCACCATGTCAGTCCGCTTCCAGGATCAAAGCTCAAAACCTATCCAGTTGCAGCGAGGGGTGAGACAGTCAGGGTGGGACAGACAGTCCAGTTAGGCAGGTCCAACTTTGAGAAAGAGGTCAATCGTCGAATCCAACTCGGCTGGGCAGCGTTCGGGAAGCTTCGTAATATCTTCTCGTCCAAAATACCGCAGTGTCTCAAGACTAAAGTCTACGATCAGTGTGTGTTGCCAGCGATGACCTACGGAACTGAGACTTGGTCCCTTACTATGGGCCTCATAAGAAGGCTCAAGGTCACCCAAAGGGCGATGGAGCGTGCTATGCTCGGAGTTTCCCTGCGTGATCGTATCAGAAATGAGGAGATCCGCAGGAGAACTAAAGTAACCGACATAGCACACAGAATCGCCAAACTTAAGTGGCAGTGGGCGGGGCACATAGCTCGTAGAACAGATGGCCGTTGGGGCAAGAGAGTTCTCGAGTGGCGACCACGCGCCGGAAGATGCAGTGTAGGCAGGCCTCCCACACGGTGGACCGACGACCTGGTGAAGGTCGCGGGAAGGGCATGGATGCGGAAGGCGCAGGACCGGTCACTGTGGAAATCCTTGGGGGAGGCCTTTGTCCAGCAGTGGACGTCTTTCGGCTGAAATGATGAAAAAATGAAGATGATGAAAGATCTTATCAAGATACAAGCATCATTTATTTCACTCTCTTTCAATACCTAAAAATATCGACGTTTAATAAAAAAAAATCAAAAAAAGGTTCATTATTAAACCTCTATGTTCGATTAATACCACAAAAACCGATGACCCCCAAAAACGGTTCACTAACCCAATTTTGTGGTTTGAACCCGAACAATTTTTTGATTAGGTACCATTCACTTGCTTTTTGAACTCGTTAGATTGATAGATTTTCAAAAAGTTTTTGCACATTAGTAGCCAAAAGTAGACCCAGTTTTTATAAACACATGTAAACTAAGAGACATCCGGCAATTGGATGTCTGATAATTATAAGTCTATCAGCTAAAATTAATATTTTGAACTAGACGACCCGTCGCGGTTTTAAACGGAAAGTTTTTGTAAACAAATAGCCTGAGTAAACCACAACTTACCGGCTTAAAACAGTCTAAAACCATTGTTTTGTTTTTATCTGGATCTAGGAGCAGTCTAGTTTTAAAAGGTCAGTTTCAACCAAAATGGAAACGCTTAAAAACATTTGTACCAAATGTGACCAAGATACCAATAGTTGTATAACCTACAGTTTTAATATACAACAACAATTAAAAAAATAGATTGCTTTCAAACATATACCTCAGAACTAGATTGGCTCTTCGGAGTCTTCCTGTCACCAATCCAGGCAGACTGGTCTGTTAGCAGGCCATAGGATAAAAGCCTGATGCTTATCTAACAAAACTGCAAACAAATAAGTTGGTAAACTTTTATCGCCATCTATTGAATGGATTCGTAGGTAGTACAACAAACAAACAAACAAACAAACCAATATTAATAAATTATAAGTGCGATCCGTAGTCTCTAAGACTATACCAATACTTCGCAAAAAATAACTATAAATTAAATTTGACTTAAAGTAACTTCAGTTAATTATTAAGATTAAAGAATATTCAGTAAAAAGGTTCCTTTTAGTTCATAGTTTTTGAAATAATATCTGTCTACAATTATGTATTAAGGAAAATTAGATCAATTTTATTAGATCTTTTAAAGAAGCGCACTGCTTCTACTTTCTGTAGGATTAATGTTCATAATTTACTAGTTTTCACTAAATCACTCCTTGGCTAGAAACACTGATAACTTGCCAGATTCAGGACATTCTCAACACAGTTTCTTTCTTAACGTCCAATGTCGATTTAGTTGCATATATTTGCATTTGCTGCACCTTTAAGAATTCTATACAATAAACTTAAGAATTCTTTACCAACAGACGTATTTCTTTCTTCCTTCAGAGCTTTTAGCGAGATGTGAAAAAGCATCCAACAAGGCCGTCCAGCCGAAGATCACCAGCATTGATGGCATTTCTACTTGTGACATTCATTCCTAGGTTTTCATTTTTAGCTTTAGTGAATAAAATTTACGTACCATAACCAGAAATAATTTTTTTTACCATCTTATCTTGTTGGAGCCTATTCATAATGAGCAAAAGTTAAACTTTCTTACCTAGTAAATGTAAAACTACTGTGAAACTACTATATTATTATCTAGACATATTATAAATGTTAGTACACATGTTCTATTGTCGTACTATATACAGGCGATACTTATACCATTCATAGCTAAGAGATACTAACAAAGGAGCTAACACACGGGTGTAAGTGGATGCTTAAACTACACAAGGTGCGACAGCCCACTCGTTCAAAGCAAAGAAAGATGTTTTAGTAAACTTTCTCTAGTTAAGTCCGGCTTTAGGTAAGCTAAATAGGTATGTTGTCAGTCTACTGTCAATATTGTTACCGTAATGCCAGACTTTCCTATCTATCCTATATTTTCTATATATATTAGTCATGTCGTGAGTGGTGATACCACTCCCGCTCATCCGTAGGGTGTCGTAAAGGGCGACTAAAAAACGCAGACAATATCACAGCGAGAGATAGGAAAGTAGAAATAAAACCTTTCTGGCCAGCGTGGAAACAGCAGGCTAAAACCTCACAACCTTTGTCCAGCAGTAGACTGCTCATAAGCACAGATCCGGTTGGTATTCATCTTCATGCCAGGCCATTTCGATTGTCTCCAAAGCAGGTACTTTGTTGCCTGGAGTCCTCTTAATCTTTCGCTTTTTTTGGTTCATGTAGAATTTTACGGAAGTGGACTTTTAGGTGGCAGAGAAGCACACGGCCCACCTGATGGGAAGTGGTTACCATGGCCTATGGACGTGTGTAACCTAATAATGCCCTACTTGAAGAAACCCACATTGTAGTAGCTTGGGAAAACCTGTACGTGTTTTTAAAGTGAGTTTGCCTTAGGCCCCAAAGATCTTGATTAGGTCTCATATACCCAGGATACAATAAAGTACGTTTCTATTCCGTTGAGAGTGATATGAAAATGTATAATGTATCCACAAAGTATTTTTGTTGCTTTTACTAGGAAGGAAGCATGACTTAACTAGCATTAGTGATCAAGCATGCATGCCTCATATGAACTATTTACTAAATGTAGCATGTTACCTTAAAAAATGAATTAATGAGGAAAATATTTATGCGATTATGCGTAGCGTATGTATAAAGTGTAACACAATGAACTTTCGGAACTTTGTGTGATTACTTGGTATCGAAATATTAGGTGAGCCAATTCTCTAAAATTCAGTTGAATAGATTTCAAAAATTGACATCAATGCCTAAGCTGATAGTACCGCATCGATATGTCCAGCACATAGGTTGCAGTAATCAGCTGTCTTTTGGAAGTCAATCACTGGTGCGTGTTTCGTAGGTAAGCTTCATGAGCCGACGTGCGCGTATCATGACTCGAAAGAGGCCCAGAATTCCGAAGAGCCCCTTGGTAGTGTTAGCATACAAAATAAATATGAGCGTAATATTAAATAATAAGTGAAAAAATAACATGACCTTTTTTTATTTATTTCAGGCATAGTTACCGATACTGATCAAACCCCCAAAGTTCTGAAATTTAATATTTGTTATACCTTACATACTTACATTCATAGGACAGATATATGTAATAGGTACACAAATAGGCACTAATATGAACGGACGAGCATATTAAAACTTTAAGCATGGCATACAAGTTGATTTCCAGTGCAGTAGAATAGGGCCTTCCCATAACGTCCCATGGGTGTCGTAAAAGGTGCCTTAGGGATAGGGCTATTCCCCATCCGACAGTCCATACACATACATATACAGCCCACGATAAGATTTCGACTTGACGACAATTGGCTTTATACATCTTATTACGTGGTACCAAATATCATAATTGGCTTGTGAGTGTTACTAAACCTCTGTTTGGGATACGCAGGTGATCTTGTTAACCCCAAGGCTTTTATCTCAGACCCCGAGGTAGGCTAAATTTGGTTATTATAGGTGGTATCACGCAACAAAGTTTAATTACCTGACCCGGGAATCTAACCGCATACCTCAAATCTAACCAGTTGCACTCCCTGCTGGTACATTTTCAAAGCAGTAAGTCTTACTTAGAAAGTGCTTATTTCTTATTGATACTGTTCCATCCTAGTTATTTCAAAGTCTTATTAGGCACACAGTATGTATGTATAGTTTGTGTATAATTATTGTACGCATAATTATGAATGACACACCGAGTATGTAAGGCAAAACATCACTACAAAAAGAGCACGCGCTTGGCGCCATTTGTTTTTTTTCTGTAGTGATGTTTTTTATCAAATTGTCGTTTCAATGAGCTTTCCTTATACGATAGAGAATAAATAATGCTAATTTTATGTTTTTTTTTTTTAAATCGAAAAAAATGTCAATATTTAGGTATCTTCAATGAAAACACTTGTACTATTTCACATTATTTATTGTTGGTAAAGGGTGATACATGTTTTTTGGGTATCATCTGATACCCAAAAAACATGTATTATATATATAATTTCATTGAAGATGTGTAGCAAGTTCCACCAAGTGCCATCAATCAACAGTATAAGCAATATGTAGGTAGTGTACCCGGAGTACTACCAGGGGCCTTTGGCTTCAGGAGCGTTCCTCTTACACCCAGTACACTTATAGTCTATACGCCTCGGGGAATGATTTCTTTGTATTTAAGATCGAAATTGTTGTTAAGCCTTATAGAGTGGTGATAAATAAAACTGCGTTAAACACGCGTTAAACATAACCCTCGCTAGCGCAGTCTGGTAATTAATGAATTTAAAACATTAAATTATGTTTACATTCTATAAATAATTATGTGTCTCAGAGAGCTCGTTCAGCCTTCAGTTCCGGTTACCATACGAACATCTCTGGTACCCGTTACGGGTAGTTGGAGCCCTCATAAGTCCGAATAGTTTAATTAAAAAACCCCGATATCACCAATTGGTTGTGAAGGTCAGATGAAAGTCGCTCACGGGAAATTTCGATGTTGGGACGCATCATAGATAGACAGCTTTTTTTTTACACGTACGACTCAGCTTGACGGCCTCATCAAAAGAGGATTGTCGTCTGCGCACCGAGTGACACCCACCGGTCCCACTAGTACTGCAACCACAATCCCCCTGCCCGGCTATGCACTTATTGACTCCTGAACGCAATCCAATTGAGATTGGATTACTATGGAGGATTTTGCGCAAAAATGTCTACCACAAGAGTTGAGATAAGGCTAAGATGATGATTAAATTACACTTACATTAATTGTAACAGCTGTATCTATTATACACACTACACTACACTACATCTTATCTACACAATTTTGATTATTAAATCGAAAATTTTGTACGACTTAATTTCGAGTGAATGCTGTTTTTTCGTGTTACGTAACAATGATCAACATATTGTTGCCTATCTTGTTCAAATGATTTACGCATGTGCCGAAAGCGTAACGCATCACGGAGATCATTATTTCAGACATTTTCTTAGTTATATGGTTACATTATGGAATGATTGATTATGACAACAAAAACCTCCGAAAACCAATGCTGTCTGCCTTCACCACCACGAGGCGGTTGAGCAGTAATACAAATCTTATTTCATATGATTGTTATTTATTTAGACTTGTAGACCATTTGCTTCGTTTTTTATTTGTGAACACCATTTTTTTTATTATTTCAGATGTAATAGGATATAAATCTCAGTTTCCCACGACCTAGTAAAATTAAAAAAAAATGTGCCACTTCTCAATGTATACTTGCCTACTACAATAATATTAAAAGGTTTGAAATATATTCATGAGCTTTCACTTTGTAAAGATACTTTCAAAATCTTGATAGTATGTTTGTAACATTTTCAAATTAATTGCAGAAGAAAACGTTGTTCCTATTTTAAATTTCAATTAGCCTATTGCAGTTTACTGTTAGACATAGGCCTCTACTCGTTGGCTTAAGCCTATTGTTTCCACACTGGCCAGACGCTACAGGGATGTATTTCGAGTTTTTATTCTCTTGAAGAGACGATAATGCGTATTTTTCCGTTGGTCGCCTCTTACGACACCCTTCGGAGCAGATAGTGAGGTGATACTTGTATTCTTTCTCCGTCACCACACGGATTCTAAGAGCGTTTTCACAATCATCCGATGTCCGACATCCGACATCCGATATCGGAGTAAGTCAAATGTATGAGATATGTATCTGTCTTTCACATTGTCCGGCCCGATATCGGTTATCGGAATCAACACCACTGCTTTGGCCCGCTATCGGAACACAAACAAACTAAAACAGCGACTGCAATTTTCGACCTTAATGAATAAGGTCGAAAATAGCTTACACTTTTTCTTTTTTTTTACTCTTAGCATCCCTAACTAATCTGTGCTATCGAGCAAATGGCCGTATCGGGCCGATTTTATCGGATAAATGTGTAAAAAGCACAAGGTGTCGGCTATCGGCGTCCGACACGGATATCGGATATCGGATGAGTGTGACAACGCTCTAATTCTAGTCCTTAATGAACTCAACTACAAGCCGGTTAATCTGCTTATTTGAATTTTGATATCGTACAAGTGACGTCAGAGTCCAGGATCGTACTCTCTACATCGACTCGCGTGAGTCAAATGTCGTTTTACTAATAGCCGTTACCGTTGTACATTTTTATGGTTGTTGCTTTTGTAATATACATACATATAACCAAGCTTTTATCCCCGGAGGGTTAGGCAGAGATTAATTTAACACCTACATTTCATCAATCATTGTACTCGGTCCCACATGATAAGGGAGTGAGCCTATTGCCGTATTTGGGGCACTACTATTAACTCGAACCACACATCTGAGGCTAATTCTGGATATATATAAATATTATATAAATCTGTCTGATTTTAAACTGCTCAATGCCTTAATTGCTTGGTACAACACCACATAGGAAGAGATGGGATGGTCCAAATTTTACTCTGTTGGGAACTACGCGGCTTCTCTGTAGTAAAAGTGTGTCCGTGGTGCTTGTGTAAAAGTCAAGATAAAACAAATGCAATGAGTAGGCGGATCCCGGCACTATTCTTCTATTTCGCCCATACCCTAAATAACACTGCAATACTTCCCACAGCAAAGATATAATTTATTTGTTCGTGTCTGATCTTATCTTGTCGCCATATTCAGCATTTTAAATAACCTTATCATAACCATATAGGCCAAAACAGATATTCTCAAATTTTCCACGTTTTTTTTAACTTTCTAAATCTGTTGGATAAGCCCACACGTCACTAGTCCAGTGGAATTCTAATCAGAATGCAAGTAGCGCCGTAGTTAAGAGGTCGAACGCGACACGTGTCATAAATTAGTTCCGGGTTCGAAACTTGGACTGCATTTCTGCTAAATGAATCAAATTACCATGCCCATCGAGACTAATTGGATTAATTTGAGGTAAGCGGACGTTTAGGCTATTTAGTAACAGTTCATGGAAGTGTGACTAAGATATTTTTTCGCCCATACCATATTATTGATTAAACCACCAACATCTGAATAGTTAGTTTATTAATCAAAGTTTCAAAACACAATTCAAAATTTCAAAAAAACAAACAACAATATGTTAATGACTTGGTGACTATATTTGAGAGTACAGTAGACAGATTAGTGTCGTTTTATTTTTCAATCGTCACATCAATATGACTTCGCCCAGCCTGATGGTGAGCTGAAGGCCAAGTCAAGAGTGTCCCAATTACAGGCATCTACAATTTTACAATAGTTGATGTTGATGTCTTCATAAAATATGCTTTTTCACGCCCTGCTTAAAGGACCCGGTCTGTAGGAAGAAGGAACCACGTGTGCTACCTAAACATAGTGTATAACATTAATTCAAGTACAACTATAAAATAACTAGCTTCTGCCCACGGTTCCGCCCACGTGGATGTCGGTTATCACGACCAAACATAGCCTTTCTCAAGGTCTAATCTACCTCTATACCATCAAAATCGGTTCAGTGGTTTAGGCGTGAAATAAAGACAAACAGACATACACATACACTTCCCATTTATTATATTAGAGTATGGATTTCTGTAATTCTCTACTTGTTTCAGACAAATAAATCAAGCCGTTTTGTCATCCGCGAAAAACAAACAAACACTTATTTTAACTATGATTATTATTATATATTTCTACGTAGAAAATGGTTTGAATGTAGTTAACCTATTTTAAGTATTTAGTTCTCATACCCATTGTTGATTGTTTATTTTATTAAAGTTTCATTATTTGCACGCATGCTGATTTATTGTCTGAGACTTTTCTACCGACTGCCTGAGACCGAAAGGTATAAAAGTAAATTTATTAATAAAAACACACCTAAATTAATATTTTTTGTGTTAATGTCAATTTACACTAATTAAACACTTGTCATGGTACGTTGTTCGTGGTTACCAAATTATAAAAAAATAGGTGGCCAGTTAAGTATTATTTTTATATTATAATTAAATAAGTCTTTGTTGTCTGTTTGTTACCAATTATATTACAACGTGACCTGTTATCGTTGAACTAACTAAGTGGTTTATTTGTGTGTTACTTCGTTCTTTAAAAATATCTGTATGGATTTGGTTGAAGTTTTACATACATATTACTAGAAATAAGAAACCTTCAGCCGCCATCGTAACTGAATGATGTAACCAGTTACGTTCAAAGTCTTTTTCGTCCTTGGTCGTAACCAGTTGCGAGCGATACATGCCCCAATGGACAGTAGATTGACATAGACAAAATACATTTCAATCTCATATTTTCATTCTTCCATTCTATTTCATTAATGATTAAAGGGGGAGGGGGGGTGAACTACTACCGAATTGATACCTACCTATATTGAGTGGTGCTACAAAATATCACATTGGGTAGAGCTGCGTGTATAAGCTAGTTTAAAACAAAAATGTAACTCGATATAGTCTCCCTCATGTTTATTTTTTGAGTTAATTCTGTAATGTTATGTTGGTTCCAGTCTAATAGCTTTCAGCTTTAATATAACTACTTACGTAGCTTACTTACAATACGGACTTATTAACAAACATACGTACCCATCTACGAATGTTTATCCCAGTTCATCCGCAATCTAGGACCGGTAGGGTAGTTAAGCTATGATAACTTTGGACCTAGATATCGTTGTATAGAATGCCCTACAATACTTATGCTGATAATTATTAGTCTAGATAGTAGGTAATTCATAGGACTTAAGCTACTTTAATTTCGAATTCCATTCATAACCGTCAAGTTGTTAACCGACAAATAGTAACAAACATACCTACACACTGACTTACTGACAAACTTTCTCGTTTCTAATAATAGTAGTGATGTTTGGTGGTTATTAGTTCTACACGATAAATTAAAAGATTAGAAAATATATTTCAATTATCTCACATATGCAAAGTATGAGAAATTTCTTAATTTCGTGATTCATGACTTAGTTAATTTGAGATAATATAGATATAATTTAAGTTAATTTGATATAATAAAGATAATTTTATTAATCTTAGATTAACAAATTTGTCTTTCATCATCTTCGTTATCCAAACGGTATTTTTCTTTTTTACGTGCGGGAAATCCCCACGGATACGCCCCCCCCCCCGGGGATATGTCGGGGGAGGTTATGTCGGACTCGAACCGACTAAACTGCACGCCGTCTGTGGGTCGATGTGCTAGGCCGAAGGTGAGGTTGTCTCGCGACATATCCCTCACACCTCGGCTGACCCAGGGCCATTCCTCTCGGTCTGGCCCTCCTCGGGAGGGGGGACCACGCGGTCCTCGACTCGCCTCCGGTATGGGACTCGCCTTCATCTTACCATCAGGTGAGGTGAAGTCATATTGACGTGTCCTAAACAAAAAAGAATATCAATGATTTTTGCATATATGTAAAATGACTAGACGCTACGTTGTACCCAAGAATTAACAATGAAAAATTTCTATCTCAAAAATCAACTACTTGTCTGATCATGTGTACACTTGATACATATCCGACTTACATTATTAACGCGAAATTTGTAAGTATGAATGGATGGATGAATGGACTGATGGATGTTTGTTAATCTTTCGCGTAAAAACTACTGAATGGATTAATGAATGAAACTTTGCAATAATATAGCTTAAACATCAGAATAACACATAGGCTACAATTTTTAACGATAACCGATATTATAGCGATAGCCGACATCCACACGGGCGGAAAAAAAAGCTAGTAATAATATAACAAATCATCTAAATCCAGCGAAATGTCTAAAACAATTTCATTATTTATTTATCAATAACAGTTATCTTATAGAAACCACAACAAACGTGGCACACATCAGATAAACTAACAACCCGTGACCAATTTTGTCTTGAGAAAAAAGTTTTTTCCATAACTTATCATCACTTTCTCTGTAACCATTATCTGGTTGTATTGATTGGGTATATGTACTATTTCTTACACCATCGCCTCTCTAAATCATGAGTAAAAGGTAAAAAAGTTAAGGGGAAAATTGATAAAAGATCATAAAAAATAACACACCACTTTGACTTAATTTCATTTTATTGTTGATTTGATAGAAGTGGTCTAGTCAGAAAAATGTGTTACTTAAATTGCATTTTTATACCACTTAAATGGCAGACAAGCACACGGCCCACCTGATGGAAAGTGATTACCGTGGCCTATGGACGTGTGTAACACCAGGGGTGTCACACTCGTGCTGCCGACGTTCCTGTGCCGTCAGTGTAGAAGCAGGAAAGGCCGTTGGTCTTCCCACTGACAGCAGAAAAACTCTCCAGTTCCACTCTCTGGCTACCCTACTCACCGTCGGGAACACAACACGAGGTTATTATGGCCGCGGTATTCTGTAGGGCGGAGGTATTTCCCTAGTGAGACTGCTCTATTGGATTCTCCTTAAAAAATGTTTTTAATTTTTTTACGCATTTAGCTCTAATTTTATTTTGCATTTAAATCTATTTTTAAGTCAATCTTAAATACACACATATTAAGTATTTCCTTTAATTCGAGTGTGTCAAGTGAGTTTATAATCATAATCTTTCTTTTGAGAGTCATTCAACCAGTTGAGCTGTGAAGTAGTTGTCGTATCATTTGATTACGGAACTGTGATTTTCACATTTAAAATATTATTTATCAAAACTTGGCATTTCAAGACTTTCTCGTCTGATGCTAAATGAGAATACGTTTGTCTCGACAAGAACTAAAAGATACCAAAATATTTGTATTAAGTAAGAAACAAATAGCACCCAATGTTATTCGTCATTACGTTTTTAAGTCAGTCATGCCTCAGAAATTAAAAACAATATTTTGTTCACAGATGACAGACGCAAATTTAGAACACCACAGCTCAAGCAATAGACTTGTCAGCTAAAGACGGAAAGAACACTTTCCAAACTCGTAACCCATGTGACATGCAGAGAATGGAATTATTTTGCGAAGACGCATCTAATCAAAGAAAGCGATCACACGTCAGCTTATAGAAAATAACCTTTAAGATAAAGAAATAGTGATGATATGAGAATGGTTAAACGAAATGAAGATAGAAGTTACAGGAGCAAGATGACAGTGAAGAACCTCGGAATTTGTTTAGTTTTAGTACTGGGCAGTGTTAACCAGGTGAAGTGTAGTGGTAACGATACAATTGCGAAACGAGTGAATATCCTAGAAAGTGTGTCTGGAAGATTTTTCAATAACGTTTACCAAAATGGTACATTTAGAACTGGTAACTTATTGTGGGACAATATTTTAAATAAGTGCACAGTGTCACCTTCAGTGAGTTGTTTACAAAAGAATGTGTATTCGTACCTAGACGATAAATTGGGTATGAGTGGTGATGTAGAAGTGACCAGTGGTATGTGTTTCAAGAAAAATAATGTTGATATCCACAAGTACAGTAAGGAAGCTAATCAGATCTACCTTTCTGGAAGCAAGGAAGATGAATTTAAAGAGAGGTTTAACGATGAAGACAACGAAATTGAAGATGATGAACCTGGTAAGTGTCTGAATACTACTAATACTACAGGATACGCGAATATTATGTACAAAAAAATTATATTGTAAATAATTATCTAAGATATTATTATAGACAACTTTGCTAGTAAAAGCTATTGTAGAACCTTTGAATCTTCGAAATTTGGTTTAGAACTCGCAAATATCCTTCAAAAGTTAAATAAAGTATTTCTGACTGTATAACCATCGCGGTTATTTCGATGGTGGTTTATACAGAAAAGAATGAGTGTAAGTGTATATAATGGTTTTACACTTAACTATTAAAATTGAAGTCAATTCAATTTATTTTAAACCTACTACTTAGGTGGCAGAAAAGCGTACGGCAGTCAAGCTTTTGATAAAGCCTTGAGCCAAAATAGCAAGGTGATCGTCAAGAATATCAATCTCTTGGAAGTATGGTAATAAATCAGGAGAAACATAATATTTAGAGGCACCATGGCCGCAATTTATTTTACAAACCAATTTATGATCATCCCAAATTTCTTTCTCAGTACGCACGTGCGTGCGTGCATGCGTGCGTGCCATTCATCACGCATATTTCTGGTCAAAGGTCATAGAGCGCAAGCCTATTGCCATTAACCACATACTTTAGATCATTTTGGAATTAAAATATTGGGCGCATGTTAAAAAGGAAAGCTTTTTACGAAAGCATATAGGAGAATAGTAACAACAACTTGAGTCGGAAGTAAAAGTTGCATCCATGTAACTCATACTGACTCCGTGAACTGAAAGAGGTCGCCACCGTCCCTTCAATATGGTCAAATTAACATAACATAACATAACATAAACTCACGCCTTTATCCTCGAAGGGATAGGCAGAGGTGCTAGCACCCACATTTCGCTGGTTTATGTTTAGGTCCCAATGTAATAGGTGGCGAGCCTATTGCCATTAACTGGGCACTTATAAACCTGCGATAAATACACACATAACTTCGAAAAGTATCGAAAAGTCATTGGTGTGTGCCATGGAAAACCTGGGATCGAACCCGAGACCTCGTCTCAGCAGTCCATTACCTATACCACTAGGCTACCGCGGTTCTAAAGAATAAAATAATAAATAAAATAAATATTGTTTTATTTTATTTAGTGACAACCGTAGCTCCGATTTTAGCCACCTCACGGAATCATTAGTTTTAATTTAATTGTACTAATATTATAAACGCGAGTTTGTAATTATGTATGGACGAATGGATGTTTGTTACTCTTTCACCTAAAAAACTACTGAATTAATTTTATTGAAACTTTACAATAATATAGCTTATACATCAGAATAACACAAATGACTAAAGCGGCACTTGTAGGTTCGTATCAAATTTGGTTAGGCAGGGAGGGGAACTTGGGTAGTGAAGATGAGTGTTGTACAAAAACAAAAGGGGCCCCTTCTAAACCTACACTTAGGTCGCAAGTCCCAGGCACTGTCCCGAGTTCCCAACTCAGCAACGCGATGGACCCGGCACCCGCACGGAGAATCCATGGATTGCTAAGAATATCGTCTCTGTCATCACGATACTACTCAAGGCAGCGGAGCAGTGATCATTAATGTAAAAATCGAGGACAAAGTTGAATAGAGAGGTGAAATGAATGCTCAATAGCGTCTGATAATCACTAAGCGATAACTGACATCCATGCGGGCGGAGCCGCGGGCTACGGCTTGTTACCATTAATTTCAGAAGTAGTAGATTTAATGTATGCATTGTACAGGACATCAATGAGAATACTACGATAGTATTGAAATGAGACAGTGGTACAATAAATGCAGTCATAATAAACGAAATAAAAAATAAACTTGCATAAATTCGCATATAGTTAGACATTGGTGAGGGTCTTAAGTACAGCGTAATGAAAGAAATATCAAAAGTCCCCTTCGATTGGACTTCTGCATTTTGTTTTATTTACAGTAAAAGGAAAAAAATGGTTTCTTGCATTTTTCTCGTTAACGGCAAGTGTTTGCGCAGAAGTATGCTGGTCAAAGTTGTATATCATATAATTACCTACAAAAGTGGTAAATGACTTCGGAGATATCGCTATTCATAAATTAGAAGAAGTCATATTCTATTAGTATAAAATTTCACTCCCCATAGTATGATTTATCAACGCAGATCCTGAACCGCTAGTCCTATGAACTTCAAATTTTGACAAAAAAAAAGATTTTTAGAAATTTTGTAGCTAATGAGGTGAATAGTATGAAAGTTTGTACGGAACTTCGTTCCCGCTCATACCTTATTTCAGTAATAAAATTTCCAAAAGTCCTTTATATTGTTAGCAACATGAAAAGCATCTAGGACAAAAATTTCAAGGACCAGCGGCTTAGGCTCTGCGTTGGTAAATCATTCTATGGGAACAAGTGATTTTGTATAGATAATAAAATAGATATGACTATTTCCTAATTTTGAAATCGCGAAAGCTCGACAAAAAAAATAATGAGAACGATTTTGAAGGTCAACATGATCTTCAACTTTATCTAACCAACTTTTGCAATAAGAGTTGTTTACGAGAAAAATGCAAGAAAGTAATAGTTTTGACTTGACCTTGAATAAAAAAAATGCAGAAGTCCAATCGATGGGGACTTTTGATATAACTTTTATTATGGTGTATTTACCTACCAATTTTTAGCTCTGTGCGAATTCATGCATATTCAAATGTTTATATGTCTAGATTACTAGGTTGTAACAGAAATCACAGATTGACGAATATTTTACATGACTAATTGGTGTACTTCCGGTCAATATAAGAACTTAAATATCAAACAGTTGTGATATGACATACAAAGTTGAAATTAGATTGACAGTAAAAGTCAAGCCATCATTCACTTTATTGATCTAACGTAAAATAACGACTGATAAAATTTTATTCACATGTGGACTCGAAAATTACTGTCACTTTCAACAGCTCAGCTAGATTATTCGTAGCTACTTAGATTATTGTAAAAACTGTAAATTATCAGTGTTTCATTATTTTTAATAACGTGTAAGCCACTGTTCTGTCTGATTATCTGTTGCTACGATCTATTTTCTCCAAACTCGCTAGACATTTTAAATTGGTCATAATTATGGGTAGAGTTGAAGGAGCCAATTATTATATAGCATCATCATCTTAGCGTTGCTGTGAACCAAAGACGCTCTTTTGTTATTTGTTTACCAGTAGAAAACTTAAGGAGACCCCGATGCATTTGTATTTGAAAATTCATTATTCAAAAAATTATCAAATACCCAATTTTCCTAATAAATCTATTCAAAATTTAGCCTCGCTCAGTAAAAATCGAAGCAAATCTCAAAAATGTAAGACAATTTTCTGTTTCTGCTTTTAATACTAGATCTAGGTATAATTAATTAAGATATATTTATTATTATGAGTCATTTCGACTTTTTGACATTTGGAATTGACAGTAGATTGAAATTAAATTTAGAACATCTTGAATGAATGAATGGTCTTCGAATTAGAGACAAAATACATACATATTATCACACATAATATAATATAATGCTTAACCAATATATCTGCTTAGGTCTAAACGACGAACGACAAATGATCTAAATATTTCAATATCCAATGCACAAATGAATTTATAAACAACGGTTAACGTGTTTTATTATAACATTGATAAATAAAATATTGAAGAAACATTGCTATTATAAAAAAAATAACATTACGCATTACATCGCAGTAACATTATCGCAGGTTTATAAGTGCCCAGTTAATGGCAATAGGCTTGCCACCTAAACATAAACCGGCGAAATGTGGGTGCTAGCACCTCTGCCTACCCCTTCGGGGATAAAGGCGTGAGTTTATGTTATGTAAATTCCGACAGCTTTTAAATTTTTAACATTACGTAAGTACATAAATTCCGACAGCTTTTACTAAACAACATCCTGATACAAGACTAAATCTTAAATATTATTGCCAATAAATAAATGCATAAATTTCCAATCAAATCAAGAATGAATGTTGAAAGATTTCTCCTTGCGAACTGAAATAATAACACAACACACACACATAATTTCTTTATTACAAGATAGCACACACAAGTCTTTTCTTTAGGAAATCCGCGTTTGAAGTGAAAAGGCACATTTGCATACATAAACAATAAGCAATTGATGTGGTACAAAACAACCGGCATATCTAGAGCGGTTGCTTGAAGAGAAACGCCAAAATCCGCATGCAGCCCATTTAGACTAATAGCAATATGTTTGTACAATAGAATGGAATAGATTGATCAATGTATGGGATTAACATTCGTTGACGATTGTCATAAACATCGTGATACGTGTAAGTCCCATGTACAATATTCATCTACAATACGCCGGTTACCATTTTCTTATAGTACTAGCTTGCCCGCCTCGGCTTCGCCCGTGGCATACTTCAACCCCATCCACCCATAGAAGCTACATGGTTCCACATATATTTAATAGTTTGCCACCAACTTTGCTCACTAGTAGTGTCACAAAAAGATCATTTGAAATAGAACAAAACAGTTTCTTTTAGATTGTATAAACAAGTACTAGGTAGATAGGGTATGTATATGTGTCACGTGCCCTATTTCTTGCATATATGGATATGATACGCATATCTAGATTAAATCTATTATATAAAGTGTGTGAGTAGGTATGCAAGTGTATGTAAGGAGAATTGAATGCTTATGCAAAATAGATAAAGTGGGTAGGTACTAAGGATAGGCTAGATGATTGAAATTGTATGTAGGTATGAGATATATTACGTATTAGATAATTGATGGAACAACGGGAGATGCAGCTGCCAACAAACTGCTGTGCAATTTGGCAGATGTCAAAAATAACGTGCTCTATTTTTTAAAATATAATTAAACAATTTTCATTTTCTAAGCCATTATTCGTCACTCAATTGTTTGCCTTCCCGGAAATTCTACACTAAGACTTTAACTTCATGAAATGGTATTAAAGTTCAAATTGACTTATAGAGAGTATAGAAAAGTGTTGTTTTTAGACTTCTTCCGGCAATTTTTTGAATTTTTCTCTGCGTCAGAACCATCCTCGTACTACAAGGAATATTCTAAATAAAAAACAATTATCAAATCGGTTCAGCTATTCTCAAATTTTATTTTTAAATAATTTCGCTTAGCAACACATTTTTCTTTATATAATATATAATAGATTTACTTAGTACTAATAAAAACATAATACTACCAAAACATAAATGGAAGAATATTAATTTAAAAATATCCAATCTACATTGATTACTACTGTAATTTAAAAAGAAAACAATCGGGTCGGTATCAGAAAGGCTGGATCGCAAATTGACCACGTCGCCTTTAGTCCACATCTCAAAATGTCTAAGTCTCAAAACACCTAAATCGCAAAATGACTACATCGCTTTTAGACCACATCTCGTAACGTTTGAATCTTAAAACATCTAAGTCGCAAAATGACTACATCGTAAAAAGTCCGAACGGTTTTGTACTTACATATACCCAGGTGGATATGCGAACGATTAAATTTATTAAATATTGCTTTAAAGTGAATGATATTATAACGTGTATTATACTTTACCCAAAATGTTATTTTAAAATTGTTTGTTCACTTGTAGGTTTGTCTGTTTGTTCGAGTACCAATAGATTGATGGTTGTAGTTTTGTGTAACAGAAGAGTGAATGTAGGAGAAGCAAGAAGGGCAAGTAAAACATATACAGCATTAATCATTTATTAGTGAAAGACAAAAAGATATTTTCGAAAAAAAAAGAAAACCGTCTTCAAAACCATATGTAACTTAAACTAAAACGTAGGAAAGAAGTGTAATCTATTTGTAGTTAAGTTTATGTTTTAGGTGATACATATTTAAAAGGAAGGTAAGTGGCGTAATATCATCCATTCGGAGTTTTGTAAGCTCCCGTCGGTAGTGTTTACTTCCAAAAACCTTTTTCGTGTTCTATGTAATGTATCCCTCACAGATTCAAAAGTATTTCGCATTATCTTCTTCTTTGGCGTATTTAAGCACAATTTTTTCATAAAGTTTTCGCACTGACGCCATGCTTTTGCATACTTTATCCTTTGCTGCGTGGATAATGATGTCCCTTTTTTGTTTACTAGGATTTGCCTCACAACTATGAATGCTTTCACGGATTATTTCACTTTTGTCAGCATTTAGGGTAATTGATGCACTTCACCCTTTTCGATTTGCACATCGCCAAAAGAATTTTTCGATACATTATTTTTTACCCAATTATAGCGATAACCATTGCATAAAACAGCCGGTCTATTTTTGTTAAAAGAAATAATTATAATTTCATTGTTAGACATTATGATCACAGTATAAAAACTAGGTTATTTATGTAATTGTTTTAACAGTGACAATAATTATATTAAATTTGTTCACACATGCTTCAATTGTTTTATTTCCTACCAATATTTCTAAATGGCCAGGCATGAAATCATCAACATTATGAACCAAAGTGATTTATTGGTATATGTAAGTACACAACCGTTCGGACTTTTTACGATGTAGTCATTTTGTGACTTAGACTTAATAAAGCTTAGTTAAGTGTTTGTTTTTTCTGTAGTTTACTAGAGTCCTTTTTTTATGACATAGGAGGCAAACGAGCAGACGGCTCGCCAGATAGTAAGCGATCACCGCCGCCCATGGAAACCTGAAATACCAGAAGGGTTCTAGGTGCGTTGCCGACCTTTAAGGTGGGAGTACGCTCTCTTCTTGAAGGTTTGAAGGTCGTATCGGTCCGAAAATACCGCAGGCGACAGTTCATTCCACAGTTTAGCTGTGCGAAGCAGGAATATTAACATACTAAAAATAGACTACAATAGTGGCATGATCGGTGATTTTGCTACTCACTGTTATTATCAATTAATAAGTCTAGCAGTCCTTGCTGGATATAGGCTGTTCCAGTGTTGAAACGCTTTGGCTTACTGGTTCCATGCTGGCCAGACGGATTGGTACAGGGTTTTATTTCGAATTTTCCTTCTCTTGCAGTGATATCGTCTGCGTATTTTCCGTCAGTTACCTCTTACAACACCCTTCGGATAAGTGTAATATATATTCTTATAGTCTCGAATAATTGTATTCTTTTTCTGTCATTATACGGATGCTGCTAAAAATCCTGTAGTAAATGTATCACAGTAGGATATCATAATAATATACTATAAGTGTATTAATAGGCGGACTATCTTTTCAAGTCTCAACTGAAAGTAAATAACTATAGAAACTGAAATTATTCAAATTATTATACGAACTACTTTTAGTGAGTACATGTACACTATCAAGAGATTTATCTTTTTAGTGTTCTTGACTATTAGATAGTCTACGATATCCGTGAATAATAGACTTTCTGTTTCTAATTCAGAGACCGGTGTCAATGACATTGCATAAAGAATTGCATGACGCGATTAAATTTCTTCGGCAAAGTAACGCCTTTGAAGTTTTATTTAAGAAATTAGTTAAAGTGATTATGTGATTTTTTTCTTTGTTTTGACTTTGACTTTTGACTTTGACTTTGACTTTGGCGAAAGTAAGTACATCTGTATATTTACTCAATGTTTTTTTTTGTTAAAGAACATGTCCAGTTCAGTACAGTTGATGCTTCAATGAATTTCCTGAATTCAATAGAATTGATCAATTAATTTATTACAATCCATTAATGGACATTGCTGTCCCTGATAGAAGGTAATAAGGGCATGTCTTACATTATTTAAAAAATGAGAATATACCTACATAATACTGCCGGACTGAGGACAATAGACGATTTTTATCTCATTAAGATACTCATAATGTGTGTCATAGTACACGATCTATTTTATAAATGGCAACAGCAGGGTTTTTTGGCATCAGTCAGCTAAGCCTTTTAAGTACATCTAACTGGGAACTAACTGTAAACTCCGACAAAATAATAGTACAAAGTAATTATAATCAAAATTAATTTCGCCAGTAAAAGATAGTTCAGACTAGTATATAAACATTATATTTTTAAATCTTCCTCCAATCGTGTCTTTATTTATATAATTTTTCTAAAACATTTTATTGTAGTGTAAATATTACAATATGAGTGGCTATGTATGCCATGTGGCTACTCACCGACCGTGAACTTAATGGCTCATTATAAATTATCATGCTTAACTATACCAAGACTATACAAACGATTCGTCACATACATTTTAGGATTTCTTCAATATGCGTATAGTTTGTCACGTATCCTTTGCTGGATCATCAGATTTACACCCTTATTCCAGAACGATAACGATACTCAGTCCTAAGTCTCGATTTTTGTTGTCAGATTTAATTGATTGTCAATTTCAATTTGTCCATAATACTAGTTATAAATCGAGAATCAGGACTTATTAATTAAACTGCTTATACTGTTGATTGATGGCACTTGGTGGAACTTGCTACACATCTTCAATGAAAACACTTGTACTATTCCACATTATTTATTATTATCCTGAACGGTTTCGCCTTACCTTTGATAATGCCGTAAGGCGAAACCAGTCAGGATAATAATAAATAATGTGGAATAGTACACGTGTTTTCATTGAAGACTTATTAATTAATAAAATAAGTGTAAATAAAACTAATCTATTTTTTTATAATCATTATTAATAATGTATTATGCGTGCGTTGTAATTTTTAATTATGATAGATAAATTGTTTATATAAAAACATAATGTAGATACATAATCGTTTTTTAACATAAAATATTCTTTTTCATTCTGCACTACGTTAGGCACTATGTTTTTCGACTAATTTTCTTCTTCTCTATATTTTTTATTAGTATACAAAAAAAATTATGCATTAAAAGGTCACAAAAATCAGAAATCCGTAGGCTTATCCATACTAATAAAATATTTGAGAATATTGATTGCAAATTGAACATAACAATATCACTGTTCACCTTAAAATTTATGATTGAAAGGTTAAAATTCCACAATCGTAAACGACCTACCATTATCTCAAAAGAAATGAATCACACATTCCAAGCTACTAGATATAGGTTCATAGATTTTACAGAATAATTTTCGGTAGTTTCATATATACAGCATTATCACACTCTGGTTATTAACACTTTCATTTTTCGCTTAACACCGAACTTTTGTGAATTAATTCATTGAGAACGTGATTTCGAAAGCATTTTGCATTCTTTAGTGAAAGCAAAATAAACTATAAAAACACCATGGCAATATAATTCTTGCTATATGAAGGAAACAAGGTCGAAAATCGAATGCTATTTTCTTAGTTAGTGTTTGTCTTGACCACTGAGTCCACTGACTGAATATCTTAGTACTGTTGTATTGAGTCTTACACATATTATTATAAAGATTACGTTGACTTGAATAATAAAATTTGTGGTATTCAAATGACGTGACGTCTGACGGTTTGTAAAAATTATGTTGTTACAGATGTAATATCTTTATTATATGATATACAATTTGATTTATTTTGTGCTCTACGAATGTAAAAAAACTTTTGTAGTTACATTTTTTGGAATATTTTTATGTCAATTGATACCTGTTTTAGGTTTATGTACCTCAAAAAGGAAAAAATTATCTGACATTTTTCGCTACAACATGATTCGCTATGGTACACCCGCCACTTTGACTCTCATACTTTTTTACCCGCGACGGAGCGGAGACGGTATATGCGTTTGGAGAGAAAGGATGTTTGTGCAAATACATTTTTCCAGTTTTCTCCAAAACTACTAGTTTGATTTTGATCTAGTTTTCAGTTGTAGGTTCAAGTTTGATTGATGCATATTTTTAGATAGGTGTTATGGTGACGACTTACGGCCGGTTCGACGTTTTGAGCAACGAATCGATCGAAATTCTGATTACAGATTTGCATATTTGGATTGAAATCGCATGTTAGGACCGGCTGTTATCAGGAGGCGCTGCGGTAAACATTATTTGTGCAAATCAATGTTGCCATTTTCCTATCTGATTTAGATGCAGTTTTTAGTTATAGGGTCCAGGTTGATTGTTGCATGTTCTGAGATAAGTGTTACGGTGATAAACCACAAGGGGGTTCCGTCACTCACCAACCGTTTTTGTGCAAATAAATGTTACCTTTTTTCTCCAAAAAAAAATGATCAGAGCTTTATCAAACAGTGGTATTTGTGGTTGCAATGGTAGCGTGTTTCTATGTATAATATGTATGTATTTACAAAAAAAAAAGAACGTATCTAAGTATGTTTATCCGCATTCTAGATTCCATAACACAAGCTAGTTAAGCTATGCTTACCATGGGTCTATATAGCGTTGTGTGAAATGTTGTGGAATATTTATTTATTTATTTATCAAAATAATATTTTTACGTTTTATTAAACAATTAGGCTCCCTACTTTTAACAATAACACAGTCATTGAACCCGAGGTCTTTTTATGGTAAAACTGACTCCTTACCCACTTAGCTACCATTGCAACATCCTATATTCATCAGCGGAGACTCTCAAATGGCGCAAATATACCAATTTAACTGGTAATTATATTTTTGAGCCGTTTGGAGTCAACACGTTAGGTCCGTGGGGCCCAAGCGCGCGCATGCTATTCAAAGAAATAGCGAAGCGCCTAATCGACTCTTCCCATGACCATAGGGCTGGCCCTTACCTCGCTCAAATAATTAGTATCGCTATTCAGCGTGGTATTACCGCCAGCCTTTTGGGCACGGTACCAGTTATAGAGGTCGATGAGGGGGAATTTTTCGATGCCTAGTCTCTCCCCCTCTATTATGTTATTTTTGTATGTATTATATAGCATAATATTTATTATTAAGTATTGTTCTGTAATATAATTGTAAACTGTTAAATAAAATACATCCTATATTTAAATGAAATGCATTGAGGAAAACATGGTATGAATGACAGTTTGGTTTGCGCTCATCATAGTTCCTATCCTTGGTGAAATCCGCTCTTAGTATTAATCACAGTTTAACAATAGAAGGTGATTAACCAAGGGTGAAGTATCCCAGTAGGTACCAGATAGAAAAATCTCATTATGCTCCATTGGTTCTTCTCAATCGATTGCAGTAACGATCGATTGAACTTGCCATTGTAAACCTATGGCTGGTGACTTTCACATTGATGACTATTTTTTTAAAATAAATCCATTATTATTTGAATTCGGTGTTATTAGGTATCTATAGAGATGTCGCGGCCAACTAGCTTGATCAGTCAATTAACTGCCTAGGCTGGTAACTAAACAACGCCGTTCAATTAGCTGTCTGAACGATGTTCAACCAGTTTATTAAATGGCTAGGCAAATGGCTTGGATCGATGACGTTTAATTACTTGCTTAGCCATTTAATCAAACAGCTTAGAAAATGACTTATTTTTGCAAGGTTATAAAACTACGCTCCGCTCCGCTCCCACATTAGCCTTCTAACCTAACCAAATCGAAATGTGCAGCTTTTTCAATAACCCTATCACTAGTTTTCTGTGAATACACGTCTATTTACCTCCCCGGGGAGTTACAGGCGTATGTATCTATGTAATTTTCTATCTTATTTTGGGGTGGTGCCCCATTTTACGAATGGCCTAAGCCAGCGTTTCCCATTTGCCGGGTCTTGACCCGGTACCGGGCCATCAAAATAAAATACCGGGTCGCACCATTCCCCCTTTTTTTCAAAATAATACCTACTATCGATCGATATATTCATTTAGATGACCCTGGATTTTCAACACTAGTTTGCTTTAAAAATAAATATATAAACCGACTTGAAGTGGAACCAGACCTTAGGTTAAACTTTCGTCATTTTCTGCGAACTTGGATTCTTTAGTAAAAAATAAGCGACAGCTCCATAGTTTGTACTAAAATTAGTAAAACATTTCTACTATTAATAAATGTGTATTATTAATGGAACCAGCTCGGGTTAAAGTATTCAGTGAGTCACGAAGGGGCAGTGTGAAAATTACCGGGCCATGGTAGAACAAGTTTGGGAAACACTGGCCTAAGCAATAACCAGCCAATTTATAAATGTTGTAACATAACGTTACGGCTGAATATCATTCAGGCCGTTAATTGAATGGCGCCGTTTAGTTACCTGCCTAGGCAGATAATTTAACGGCTGAATAAGCTAGTTGGCGGCGGCAGAGATATAAATCACAAAAAAGTTGTGTCAATGTAGATGGAAAACGTTTCTTGGCTTCGAGTAGAAAGTGTTTGTTATTGGTTCTAACACTTTTACATTCTTACATCATTGTGAGTAGAATGATAAACATTCTCCGTTGGCTAGTTTAGAAAACTAGTGAACGTGTGTGTTTTTGGTAGTTATACCATAATACACAGACAGCGGCTGTAATGGTGGCCACTATTTTTTTATACTGCACCTCAGCTAATCATCTCGCCGGGTGTAGTCAATTTGGCGACCTATATATAAAAAAAATGTAACATTGCAAAAACAATAAAAGAAACTACGCCTATTATTACAAATGAAGTGCCGAAATGTATTGTAAAGTTCATTGTTAAGATGTTTTAACTGCACCGGAGCGAAGCCAGGGTGCGCAGCTAGCATAACGCTTATAATTCACAACCGATTGCACCAAATTGAATGTTTTTTTTAATTTGTCACTGTCCGAATATACTTGGTATAAAATAATCGCAACTTTGACATCAACTCTGTAGCAGTTGTTACGTAGTTCGGGGATTCGTAGTTCGACAGATACGTCATCTGACAACCTCACCTTCGGCCTAGCAAAACGACCCACAGACGGCATGCGGTTAAGTCGGTTCGAGTCCCACATAATCTCCCCCTCCGGCACCGGAGGGGGGTAGCCGTGAGGATATCCCAAACGTAAGAAAAAAGCATTCGTTACGTAGTTGGAGCCCTAAAAAGTCCAATAACTGGTCTTACTGCAATGCTTCGATATCACCAAGTGTTGTGGAGGTCAGATGGCAATCGCTTCACGGAAAAAATATCAAAGTTCAGCCAAACCCGCAGTTAGACTGGTAAAGCGAAGTCGCTAGGATGAAGAAGAATAGCAACCTTATCCATCAATCAAATTTCGCAAAAAAGAATCCTCAGTTCTTCCGATTCACACTTAACCGGCTGTTTTCGTTTCACAAGGTAAAAAGCTACAGAAAAAATTAGCAAGGTCATTAGTCATTTTAATGTCAATGTAAGCTACATTGATCCTGCGGTTTGTAACACTAAAAACTGCTAAAGTAAAAGTGTTCAAAGAAATCGAAACATCATCCTTTGTGTGAAATATGTTTCAAACGTGTTACTTTTAGTCTCGAATAACCACTCCATCGATTGAAGTCACATTAATGATTTACGTTCATTCATTAATGGAAAGGTTTAGAAAGTCGAAGAGAGTATGGGATTATTTTTATATATTTTTGGAGAGATGCTTAGGCTAACCTCGATTGGAGGTTATGAAGTGCACCAAAGAGTATTTTTAGTGCTTACTTGAGACGTCGGACTTCGACGCGATCGAGAGGTCCTCTGTGCGAATTCTAGTTATTTTATTACCAATGTGAAATGTTTTGGGATTATAGAATGCGGGTACTTAGATAAACAATTTTTAAATACGTACACATTATACAAAGAAGCATCCAGACGAATGCAAACATACATATTCATGTAAACAAATACTTTACACTATACAGGAATCGCACCCACGCCCCCAATGTAGCCAATTGAACGCTCTATCACTACGGTACAGAGGCCTATTTATTAATGATAATGATTGCTTGAAGTTTTGCTTTTAGTCATTTTCTATTCAATATGAAAAAAATATATATTGAAAACAGCTAGCATACTAATTGCATAAAAATTTCATTCAAATTGCTTGATGTCGTTAGTGTTCTTCAAAATGTATTCAATATTTGTAAGGTGTCGCCAAACCTGTGTTCTTCACCGCCAAGCTAGAGCCTTACAGTGAAAATAGTCATTAAGGCTTTACAAATATTGTTAGGCCTTGTCATATTGTAAAACGCCTCGTTAGAGGCACAATGATGGTGAAAATATTGACTCAACCAATGGCCTCAATGATTAATATGAAGATTATGGGCAGGCTAATACGAGTAGTTATCATTTTCTCAGGCCTTCTTCTCTATTCATAATAACAATGAAAATTGTTCAGTTTTTAGGAAGTCGTTAAGATTTACAGAGAAAGGTCGCATTAGTAGCTAAAGGTAGGATATTAGTTTGATCAAATTTAATAGTTATATAGACTTGAGTTCCAAAACCAATGTCAATGCTACTAACATGGATAAAATACAGAACGTAAATTTCATTAAAAACTCGTTCGATTAATGCAAGGTATTTAGCCGCAAGTTCTCTGTGGGGCTACCAGCATCTCTAGCAATATTATTTTAATCTTAATTAGTAACTTTCATTGTGTGAATCCACAGAGAAGGAAATGATAATCATATTGTGTCCTCCGTGTGTGAATCGGACGGTCAGCACCCGTCAGGATACTCAGGATTTTAATTTTATATGGTCAAATTGGATCTAACAGTATCTCTTAGTGTATTGAATATATAATTTACACTTGTATTAAAATGTAAAGTACATAAAGATCGACGAGTGAAAACGGTTCGAGTTACCTTAAATTGATAATAATATTACTTTTAACAGACGATAATGGTAAGGCCACTGCTTACATGAATAAGAATTATGGCAATGCGAAAATTGGATGGTGATATCTGATAGGAAAATATTGAAGACGTGTGGCGCAAAGCTCAAAATAAGTTGGGGAAAAGCCAGGTTGATGATGATAATCAAGATAGAAATCATGTCGTGGGACTCACATCGACAATCTGGTCATCAGCAATACGTATCAATCTACACAAATAAGTAAAATTAGAATGTCTGTTTGTAACGTAAAGATAATACTTTTTAATGAACGCCTACTATATTAATTTATACACAGTAGATAGGTACATATAAAAAAGCTATTTTAAGTTTTTGTTCGTCTGCCTGGCTGTCTCTATTTCAGCCTTTCACTCAATGGTAATCTCCGAAGTGGCTGAGCCGATTTTGACAGGATTTTTAATGTAGATAACTTATATTACACGGCATAACTTAGGCTTACTATCTATACTTTTTTCGAAAAATTATTAATTAGGAGTACGTAAAAAAATAAAACGTCTGAGGATGTCGTATATAACATTATTTTTTACAATAAGTTACTAGTTAACGTATAAATTAGAAAAAGCGTCGCGTGCGTACTCTCTATTGTCTTTGATGAAGATATTTTCCCACGTTGAAATTATAAGTATATACCTACTAAAAACGATGTCATTTATATACACGCGTTGTAATTATAATTGTGTACTAATTTATATCGTTTAAATAAAGTCTGCGACAAATCACTCTTGAATAAAAAATAGCTAGATAGTTATAACATACACCATAATAATATAGTGTACTGTGATCGTCTCCCCGCACGGAGGTCATTCAACGACCTCCATTCTGCATAAGTGTAACCTGGGCTGGGGGTGACAGGTGGAGACGTCTGTCACCCTAGCAGAAGCACGCGGGGACGGTCGCTGGTGGGATGACCCCCCCCCCCTTGTCCAGAGGTGGCTCTGGGTCAGCCGGGGTGCGCAGTATATATATATATATATTTTATTAATTAAGTAATATACAATGTTACATAAATCTTAAAGTAAGACACTAAAACCCTGCAGGGTTTAATATGTGTCGCATCTAACTCTATTCGAGAATAACGATAACATGGGAAAGCGACAGGTAACGCACCTCCCAAAAAAAATGCCTGTACCCAAGTTGGAACTGTTCAGGAATAACTGTGTTTACATGGCACCTCTTATTTTCAACTCCTTACCCAAGGAGATGGTGGAACTACCGCGCTCAAAATTTCTACGCACATTACGGGAGTGGTTAATTAAGCAAAGCTTTTACGACACTTCAGATTTCCTGAAGAGCAGTTCTTGCCGTTTCGGTGCGCATTGATTGGAAAGCATTGTTTCACATGTAATTGATAAATTATTTGACTTTGAAATATTTAGTTCATTGAGATTGTACTATTGCTTGCTATAATAATATAATCCTGTTGACTGTTCCTAAAATTTATGACATATTCTGTAATTTTTAACATTTCGATTTTGACTTATTTTAACTTTTGACATGTTTACTTTAATTTTCATGTTTATTTAATATCTTAGGCTCAATATGTAAGTTTGACATTTTGATTTTGACTCATTTTAACTTTTGACATGTTTGCCTTAATTTTTCATATTTTTTTCAACTTCTTGCGCTTAGTAATTGTTAAAAACGCTTATAATAGTTTTGATTGATAGACAATGTTGCATGCGGAAATTTCTGTGAGACATGCTGTACACCATTATAATATAATGTTAACATCTTTACACCAGACCATGTTTCGTGCAATAAATGAATTTACTTTACTTTACTTTACTAACAATACTGAGGGGTTAGACATGAATTTTGCTACTGTGAACATAGAAAATGTTGGTTGAGTCGGTTCAAGTCCGACAGAAGCGCCCCTACCGCATGATGCTACAAAAATCTTTAGGGTGAGTTTTATTACTTGTGCCTACTCATGAATTCTAGAATCCGATTTGAACGTTCATCATACCTGAAATATACCTAATACTCCTTTGTAACAAAGGACAAATTATGAATGACTTAATGTTGTGGAAAAAAGAAAATTTATTTTTAACACACATACCTACATAAAAATAGAGACAATTTTCAGTCTGTTCAAATCACTTTTGCTTTCAACAACTTATTATACCTACATGAAACTAATTTATTTTAATTTTAATTTTATGACAACAAATGATGCAACTAACTGATTATGTAACAATCGTTATAGGTATATATTTTTAATTTAATGAACACTAATTTAACAGAGAAATTGTTTTTTGCTCAGTCTGTGTTCACGATGCGTGACGGCCACGGCAAGGCATAGAGCTCGTCTGGCGGTCTCTTATTTACTCTATTATATTAAGAACAGAGCTATCGGAATATAGTTTTTTACGAGATCAGGTATTTAAAAAAGGGAAGGGCATAAGTATCTAACCGAGACAATAACAGTCGATGAATCTCGAGAAGTTTGTAAAGATATGGCGGGCTGTACTTTCTGCCTGGAAGCAAAAAGGCGTGATTATATGTAAATAAGTTGCGAAGTTGTGTCACTACTTTACCTACTTATTCATAACGTATCTTCAAGATATCCCTTTTTCAACTATTCAGCCTCTGAATGAGGCTGTAGCTGCCTGGGGGTGTCGGGTGGATCTACCTCGGTAGCAGGCTACGACGGTGGCCCCCACATGCCGAGGACTCCATGGTCCCCCCACTCGAGGAGGGCTAGATCGAGAGATATGGCCGCGGTGCGAGGAATAACCTCACCTTCGGCCTTGCACTGCAACCCACAGACGGCGTGCGGTTTAGTCGATCCCTCCGTGGGGATTATGCGCACGTGAAAAAATAATTACCACAGCTCATTCAGACATTAGTAGAAAAAGACATTTTAAGAAAGAGAAATTTTGCAAAGTGGTCCTTTTGCAAATGAACCTCATCCATCTCGTATCTCTTTTTTATACCAATGAGGTGGCACACGGCCCACCTAAAGGAAAGTGGTGAACGTGGCCTATGGACGTGTGCAACACCACAGCAGTCACACTCGTGCTGCTGACCCTGTAAACACAGAGAGTGTCTGTGTCGTCAGCGTAGATGATAAAGCAGGAATAGCCTTTGGCCTTCCCACTGACAGCACAAAAACTCTTCAGTGACTTGATCAGGAATCCTCTTAAAGGAACTGGTCGCGGATACACCTACCGACCTTGATGTAAACTTTTTCCGATATAAATTTATAAAAACTATAAACAGTAATGTGTTAAGCTACTTATGTCGTCGGAAGTCGGTTACTAAGAAATGACAATTAATGAACAAACGATTGGAAAGTATTGTTTCCTCACTCGGCTTTCGCTACATTGTAATATCGTGCAACTCTAGTAATACTTGTATGCCGGTTTTTTCATGTCTTGATAATGTGTGAACTTATACCATTTTCTATCAGTTATGAATAATGATGTATTTTCCAATTACGAGAGGAGAGCTTGCGCCAGAGTCTAGTCTCCTAAACAGCATGTTTACCGGGCTCGCAGGTGAAGTTAGCTTGAGTCTCGGAGAACTTGGTGGAGCCCCAAAAACACCCTAACTTAAGAAACTTTCAGTGGGAAGACCAAAGGCTACTCCTGCTTTGTCTTCTACACTGACTGTGACTCCCCTGGTGTAGCACACGATCATAGGCCACGGTAACCACTTTCCATCAGGTGGGCCGTGTGCTTGTCTGCCACCTCTTTTGTATATATAAAAAAAAATTTGACTGACTTTTTGAGCAACTAGTTGCAATATTAGTAGCAATATTATTTCTTCTTTTTTAACAACTGTTTGCGAATCTCATTTGCTAATGTGGCCGGAGGGGAATATACCTAATGTTAAGCTTATGTGCATGTGTTTTTCTCTTTCATTATCATATGTATGATACAATTAAACCCTTTTTCTTGTTCTTCATGATCTCCTCTCACCGGTTTGCTGGGAGTGCAGTGCAGTACCTTTATACCAATTTTTCAACATTCAAGCTACATAATGTTTGTTATTTTATCCGAATCCTCCCAGTCCTCCCGAATCTGTCTAGCAGTGTACTGCTTAATAATTGACAACTGATTGATTCAAATGTTTGTTTTGGATGAGCATAAATGAATATTAAGATTTATGCACACGTAAAACAACAAAAATAGTAGTAGGTTTCTACCTAACCCCTTCAGCTAAATTGCTTGTGTTAGGAGTGGGCTCACGTCAGTTTTTTGAAGTGATAACTTCTTTAGCGGCGTTGGATGGGTGAAAAGTGTTAAGCTCGCGTCAAGATCGCTTGACCTTTGAACCGTAACGAACTAACGTCATACAACATTAGCATGTATATGTATATACTGTCTATTTTGCAAGACGCGATAAATAGCATCGTAGCCTAGCGGTTAGCGCCTCGACTGTAAGTCCTTATGGTTTTAGATAGTACCGGGTTCAAACCTGGCCTTCTGACACTTTTTGTGATTATTTTTTCTTTTTGTAATTTATTACTTTTTGTGATTATTTTTTCTTTTTGTAGTTTATTAATTTCTTCTGACAGAAAATAAGCAGAAAATTAGTGATAGGTTCTATGATTGGCGATATATTATAGGTATGATATGGTATGGTATGTTCTTTTTTATCTTTTTCTATGTCTATAACGAAGAAAGAAAGAAAGAAAATGTTTTCACTTCTGCCGGCACTCCCAGAGTGCATCCCGTCTTTTTTTATACAACTGAGGTGACAGACAAGCACACGGCCCACCAGATAGCGTAGAAGATAAAGCAAGGATAGCCCTTGGGCTTTCCACTGACAGCACAAAAGCTCTCGAGTACTTCTGGCTATCCTACTCACCGTTAGGAACACAACATAAGACAGAACACAACAGAACTTTGATATCACGAAAGGGTTGTGGAGGTCAGGTGGTTAGGCATAGTAGTATTTTTTCATATATTCGTGATCAACGTCATCTATTAACGCGAAAAGACACGTAACTAAGAAAATGTCATTAAAGTCAAAAAGTCTTTTAGTCTTTTTGTGATCCGATATCGGGCCAACACAGGGGTGTTGGCTCCGATAACCAATATCGGTCCGAACAATGTAAAAGACAGATACATTTGTCATACATTTGACTTCCTCCGATATCCGATCGGATACCGGGTCTGTCTATCGGTAACGTAATGGTAATGATAGTTAAGGTTTGGTCCCGAACTCTGCACCACGCAGCAAATGCTCATAGAGTTAATATGGGGACCAGTAGTACTATACACTATACAGCACAGCTACGTGCTACAGAGTTCGGAATCATATCATAACCTAAGTAGATTCAATCATTCATAAATAGTGTGTAACATTTGCGGAAGTTTAAATCTTGTTAATGTTATTATTAACTAGCTTTTGCCAGCGGCTTCGCCCGCGTGGATGACGGTTATCGCAACCAAACATAGCCTATGTCCTTTCTCAAGGTCTAATCTATACCTATGCCAAATTTCATCAAGATCGGTTCAGTGGTTTAGGCGTGAAAGCGTAACATACAGACAGACAGACAGACAGAGTTACTTTCGCATTTATAATGTTAGTATGGATTTTAATCTAAGCAAAATGTAAACTTTGTTATGTAACATTTCAGGTAACTTATTTAGATTTTATTTTATTACTTTTCTACATTTATTATTTTAATTGTCTATGCATTAGGTTTCACCACACATTATTATATCTATTTACCTATATTTTTCAAACGTTTTTTTTTAAATCTTAAATGAAATGAAATCACAATTCCTTTACTCATATCAAAGGTTACAGCAACATTTATTAATGACTAGATAATTGTTTCCTCATTTATATTAATGCCATAGTATGGCAATATAATAGCTAAAGCCTCTAAGAAAATAACCTGGCAATTAAGACTTCTAGCCACGGTTTTTTAATTATGTGTTTTGATCCAATAAGTTGACATACTTACGACGACCACATCGCATATTGATGGGTGTACTAAAATAACTATAGATACCACCACGGAACAGGAAAAACAGTGGAAGTGTGAAGTAGGCGTGGCACGCGTGTCATTCTTATGCGCAGATTTGCAAGACCTTACAATTTCAACCTTCAGTCGCATTCAGTCGTATCTGTCATCACGTGTATTTGACAGTTTTGCACCGTGCGTTATTTAATACTATTTAATAGAAATATGCCTTACTGGGCCATTTTGCAGTGCACAGATGATAGTAGGAGCATAAATATTCGAAATAGAGTTGTTTTATACCATCAATAAGTTAGGATATAGCAGAATTTATAACAAATCTTATTAAAATGAAAAGTAATAAAATCAAAAAGAAATCAACCTTACCACATATCAATAAAGATTGTTTTTGATTACACACAATAGACATGTCATCTTATTTATTCTAGAACTTTCTTTGCTATTCATTTAGTGTAGTAGTCAAACTTTATCGATATCTACTTTTTTAGAAACATTTATAAACTTTTGTCAAATGGCTTTATTGTTTTTTTTTTTAATATCACGGAACATTCCGAACACTTCTGCATACCGATTCAAAGGATACGGGCGTGATGTTATAATGTGTAGTGGCATAGACATAGCAATAATATACGTTTGCAGCAATTACTGCTGATTTCCTGGTATTTATTGAATAGTTTCGTGGTCTCTATCTGGAACCCTTTATCGGATCTTTACAAAAATTAAATGGTATCATTTCGGAATAGTCTTCTTTCGAACAAAGAAGGAATTTTGCAAATTCGTCTAAACATGACGAAGCTATGCGCGTACAATCATACAAAAATATAAACTTAAGAATTGAACAACTCCAGCTGAATATTTTTTAGTTTGTGGACGCGGCGCTAAATGCCTACGCGATCAGCAAATAGATTTTGGTGCTTTACGTTTTCCTCATTTTATGAAAATTAAATTAATTATTTCAAAGTAGTGTATGAAATTGCTCGTAATATGGTCTTAAAACACCCGTCTCATATGTGTAAAATACTCGCACTCGTATTTTAAGTATCCTTAAAGCGATTTCACATTTTCTGATATTGGGTGTCTGACGCCGATAGCCGTCACCATGTGCTGTTTTCACATATATTCAATAAAATCGGTCCGATTCGGCCATTTACTCGATCACACAGACTGGATGAAAAAAAGAAAAAAAACCTAGCAATTATTTTCAACATGGTATCGAGTTCTTTTTCTATTTTAATTTATTTCCTTCGGTATCGGAGCCGACACTAATATCGGATATCGGATGCGCCGGATAGTGAGAAAACGCTTTTATTTTGCAACAGTTACATAAAATATCTACTATAAATGGACACTTACATACGTAGTTTCACGTTTTCATACCTTTTTAATCGTTAATAAAAACAGTTCAACTTCTGTACGTAAAGGATTCTAAACGCTGTTAGTAAATATAATCTAAGAGTACTAAACAAGAGGGTGTTTAGTACTCTCAGATTATAATTACTAACAGCGTTTAGAATCCTTTGATATTTTGAAAACGAATTCCAAATCTATCGATATTGCCATTATATCGATATTACCGTATTCATAACTATTAAGGTTCTAAATAACATTCTTAAAATAAATGGACATCTGTTGGGGAGTAGTTGAACTTTTTCGTAATAGAGTTAGAGTGAGAAGCAGGTTTGATTCAGATACAAAACGTCGTAAATTCCTTTTTTTATCTATATTAAAGTTATCACTAATGCCAATCAATAACGTATGTTTTCGTTCTGCAGAGTGCATAATTTAGGCTAATTTGGTGTTAAAGATATACGACCAATCAAAGCAATTGTTTACTAGTAGTGCAACGTATTATTATCTGGATGTATGTGTGAGTTTGGCGACATCGGTTCCGCTATTGAATCTGTCCTATCACACTTTTAATAGATTGTTCTGTTCTGTGGATACCACAGCCCTCGTTGTCTATTGATCTTTGATGTATCATATGAGTAGCGAGCAGACGATTTTTCACTGGGTCATATTTATTAGAAGCTGGTGGGTTGTCTTGTACAAGATATAGGAATAGGTGTTTTCCTTCTAAATGAGTTAATTAATAATTATAACAATCCTTTTCAACAGTTATCATTAAAGAGCGCTAAACTTGTTTCAGAATCGCACCTCGAGGAAGTCACGAATGCCCTATACGACAAGAGTGTGAAGTTCCTCGTGACTCACGATATGAAGGTGACCTTGCCGGAGACATTTTTCCAAGGTGCCACGCTCAAGGTTTCTCCGAGAGCCCTGACGAAAACTGGAGCGCTGGTTCATATTGAGCTGGAGCCTCAGGAGAAACAAACCAATGGAAGGCTGTTTTTCCATAAAATTAGTAAGTGGTTTATTTATTACATTGCTATTTAAATTATTGGGTAATTATCATTTTATAAAAAAAATATAGCTGAGTCTAAGTTCAGAGAATAATGATGACTATGAACCGGCCAATTGACTACACCCCGCTTGATGATGAGAAGCTTGGAAATAGTTCAGTTGACTAAGACAGTTATTGTGAAACCTGAAGTGATGGCGGCATTGACAGATGCTTTTTCACGCTTCGCTTAAAGAACCCAGGTTCATAAAAAGAGGGTAAAGGACCTGCAGATGTTATAGGTGAATCGTTCTCCAAGTATCAGTCAGCATCATGTGAGCCCTTTCCTAATACAGTAGAGGTTGACTTTTAAAGGCACCCACTCACTATCAGTTTACTGGACGACGGCGACGGCCGGACGATATAAATCTGTCAGTAAATGACAATAACCCGAATTAATACGATCCGATAGTGTGAGGCCGTCGAACAATTCCGAATAGTCCTAGGCCGGACCGTCCTAGGCAGTCAGGGCGAACGAGCACACACCGGCAGGCGATCGTACGGCGGGAAACTGTCGACTCACAACTGCTAGTATCTGGTCGCAAAATTGACCACAGGGAATTACCGGCAGGTCAAAATCGCTTAAGTGTGTGGGCGCTATCGGGTTAGGAATGTTAGTGAGTGGGCGCTTTAACAACGAAGCAACTATACTTCAACATTTAACTATTCTTCACGGAAAGTGAAGCGATTACCACCTGAACTCCACAGGGAACATTGAAATTCTATAGTCTAAGAATTCTCTAAGAATCTTCTAGTGCCCTTCTTGAAAAACCCTATATTGTTGGCGCTTAAAAAACCACAGCAGGGTGATCAAGTTCTAGTTTACCGTCGGTTTTCTAACATTAACTTTCTTTCCAGAAAAATACCTCAAGAGAAAACTTATAACTGCGGCCATAGCAATAATTTTAGTCGTCAAGCTGATAGCATTGAAGATAGTCTTCGTGCTGCCTCTCATCCTGGGCGTCACCACAGCCAAGAAGATGTTCCTTAAGTTCCTCCTCTTCTTCTTCCCCGCGCTCAGCCATATCTTCAAGCTGTGTTCGTGGTATCACCAGAACTATCACGGGACGAAGTACCATCATCACCATCATTTGATTACACATCATCATAAGGTTTGTGTTATTCTATAATTAATTAAGCTGTGGAATGAACTGTCGTCTGCGGTATTTCCGGACCGATACGACCTTCAAACCTTCAAGAAGAGATCGTACTCCCACCTTAAAGGCCGGCAACGCACCTAGAACCCTTCTGGTGTTTCAGGTGTCCATGGGCGGCGGTGATCTCTTACCATCATGCGAGCAGTCTGCTCGTTTGCCTCCTATGTCATAAAAAAAAGGTAGTTAATGAGTACATGTTCCTACGGGTTTGATTCCCGCTAAATGCAAATATTTGTATGCATGAATATGGGTATTTGTATTGGTCTGGTCGAGCATCGGAGAGCACGTTCCCATTATTTAGTAGACTATAGTAGTCGTTACGGGTAGTTGGAGCCCTTAAAAGTAAAACAACTGGTCTTAATGCAATACGTCGATATCATCCTTGGGTTGTGGAGGTTAGATGGCAGTTGCTTTACGGAAAACGATCGAAGTTCAGCCAAATCTGCAGTCAGACTGGTAAAGCGGACTCCAGAATCCAAGTAGAAAACTTTGGATGCGACTGGGATTAACGCTAACAGAAACAGCTTTCCTCGCAGAGGGCATTGTGGAGAGCATGCAAGAAGCAGGCTGATTCTCCGAAGGCAAAGGGCGCAGATTTGGGGTTTTTTTTATGTGCGGGAAATCCCCACGGATACCCCCCCTTCAGAGCCGAAGGGGGAGGTTATGTCGGACTCGAACCGACTAAACCGCACGCAGTCTGTGGATCGATGTGCTAGGCCGAAGGTGAGGTTGTCTCGTCACATATCCCTCGCACCCCGGCTGACCCAGGGCCATTCCTCTCGGTCTGGCCCTCGTCGGGAGGGGTACCACACGGTCCCCGACTCGCCCCCGGTATGGACGGGAGCAGATTTGGGGGTGACGGGTACGGCCGCCTGTCACTCCAGCACAAACAGGCCCCTTTACGTGGTAGGATCAAAAATCCGTAAATGGCCCGGAGTCAGTCGGGATGCGAAAGAAATGTTAAATTGGGTGATCATACACCCTGGTTAATGGGGCCATGACCCCCGCTGGCTAGAGCGAGTGGTACGCGTGGGGATTTCGGTATAAAAAGGGAGTTTCCTAAACCAATGAGAGCGTAGTACCTACTTCGACCATGTTACTCGTACACTTTAGTATTATGCTATCTGCGCTCGTAGGTACAATTACGGAAGAATGCCACTTACTTAATTAAAAATTACAATTCCGACATTGTCGACTTGCTTGCTACACTTTCTGTCGTAGTTTTTCATGAAATTAGTACGTTTCTTGCGATCAACTAGTTGCGTGCAACACGCGGAGTCGTTTCACTTTTAACATTGACGATGCTATCGTATAATAGTCCAGTGGTTAAGTGTGTGCTTGCATTTCCGTAGGATCTTAAGGTTCGGGGTTCTAGCCTACGTACATGCTCACGCCGCTCTCCCTTTGGTAGGGCAACCCACATGACATGGAAATTTATCTTCCCAAGTTATCATTAGTTTATGATATGATCAAACTTTCTTTATATTCTAATAGTAGCAGTTAATAGATATTATGAAAATAGTTTCTAGCGCGTTAAGTGTTTTCTAGAAACTTAATAATAAGCAATATTGATGTGTCGGTAGCTTAGTGGTTAAGGAGTCGGCCTTACGATCGAGAGGTCCCGGGTTCGAATCCTGGCCATTACACTACCGACGTAAACCCACTACTAGCACAAGCAATTTACCTTAGTTGGAGAGGTTAGAGGGAATATTAGTAATTTTTTTTTTTTAAATCTCTATGTGGGTTCACTAGTGTCGTGGGTTTACCAGTAATTTATTTTACGAGATACGTAGGTACGAAAACCTTCTGCACTTCAAAACGGAGGAGGTTTTTAAATCGATTGTTATATGTATTTCTATACATGCGAAGATTGCATGAGTGGATATTTGTTAGTCAATCACGCCAGAACGACTGTACCTAATTTGATACAGTGTATTAAATTTCTTTACCATCTTTTCTGCTATTCCATTGGTCGAAGAAACTGAAGACACTAGAGTCTTTTTCGCCTTACTGAGGCTTTTAGTATTACAACCGTTCATAGACCCTGATAACCACTTACCATGAAATAGACCGTGTACTATTTCATGGCTTCCAAAATCTCTATATGAGTGCATAATTTAACTTACTTAATTTTTTTAGTCGCCGCATCACCAACCATACGGGCCGCCTTCCGGACACGGATCCACGGTAGTGGTGCGACCACACCACTTGGGACCACCACCGTCACTTAGTTCCAACCACTACGATGGGCAAGATAACTTCGCACTGTCAGGGGCAGGGTTGGGCACAGAGTGAGTACTGCATATCTTTATACAGAATGGAGTTTATGAACATGGAGTGAAAGTAGATTTTACTCAAATGAAACTTAGTTGACTTTATTTATTTAAAAGAATTTAATCTATATAAAATTTTCATAAACTACCTTGCCGAAAAATAACACCCAAAAATGATAAAATAACATTCTGCACTTTTATAGCATGAATCAATAGGGTCCATCGTACGGATCAAATCTCTCTAATAAACATGCTTTATTAAATAATTAGAAATCCCAGATATCTAGAAGCACTTCTGCTAAAAGATTCATCAATTCTTACTGAGAATCATAATGTTATTCGTTTAATTATACCTTTTCATTTACGTAAAAATGTGCAAATCGCACTCTATATTTTTTGTTGGTTGTTCTAAAAGAGTCTCTTCGCACATTAATTCAATTTGTAATAATTGATCTATATACGTTAAATAGTTAAATAATTGTAACAAAGAAATAGAGAAAGAAGAAATAGTTATTTGATATACAAGAGTGCAAAATTGCTTTATAACCGCGTGCTCATTTTTGAAGATCGAGCAAAGAAAGGATTCTAAATGGTTCATAAATTAGAATCCTGAACTTTAGCGAGGGAATCAAACGAGCACGAGGTGAAATATCTTTGCACTCGAGTGTAACACTTCATCCCACCTCAGCTAGCAAATTAAAAAAACACCAAGGAGGTTCCAAGTCTGAGGTTTTAACAAATTAAAAAAAGTTGTATGATAAATTCGGCACCATGAAGGTAAAATTAAATAGGTTTTATGATGTTTTAAATTCACAATGGGTGAATGGAAGAGGGGTGCATCGTGGTATTATTTTAGGTGTTTTTTGAAATTGGCGTGAATTCGAGTTTTTACCTATGTATAAAGACTTGAAAACTAGGAAAGTGGCATATTACAGTTAATTGTGTTGTGACTTTTCATGTTGGTGCCAACAAAACCCTATAAAAGTCTACACCTCATTACTGAGGTAGCAATCATCTCACTGATCGTCATCAACATCAGCAACTCATCATCATCAACAATAATGTCAACTAAGATAAAAATAAACGTACGACAAGGCAGCATGGTCATAGCACCTAAACTTAAATTAAAAAAGCAACACTTTTCTCTTCTAGAGGATAAAAACTACTTTTCCACTCAGATATCGAAGAATAAAAATACTCATTCTGAACTGATGGGATAAAAAAAACATTTATAAAAGTATTTTATTTTCTCGTTAAATACGCGAGTTATTTAGTGAGAATCGACCACTCAGCAGTCCTTTTTTACTACGTTCGTTTCTGCTGCGCTGTCATTTTAATAATTATTACTTTTAATACTTTGTGCTGCAAATTTGTTCATTAACATATTTTTCAAAGTAAGTATAAATATTAAGTTACGAGTAATATGTTATAATATATTTCTAGGTACACCATCGGTGACATTCACCGCAACGCGATAGCCAACTTCAAGCCGAACATCAACGACATGCAGGATATAAACGCTTGGGGCTTAGGCCTGCCACCAGGTACCTAGCAATAATAATATAATTAATGTACCTTATACTAATTTATTTATTTATCAGAGAAGCACAGACTTTTTATCAACCGACTGGAAAAGAGGGTTATGTTTTTCGCGCGTATGTATGTATGTTTGTAATATTCTTTATTACCTCATGTCTTCTGAACCACCATACGAATTTCAATAATGCATATTTCAAATGGAAGGTATTTATTGCCAAAGTGTTTTGGGTACATAAAATATGAACAAAAGCTCTATCGTAGAAGTCATGCTCACCCCCAAACACGTGGGACCAAAAGTCATAGTTGGCGAAATGCGGGTGTAAATATTGGTAGGTGTGAATATATGCCTGTATCTACATGATAAACACTTTGACAGGACCAGAAGGGCAGCCAGATGATCATCAGTCCAGTGAATACGCTGCGAGTAACGTCGTAGGCGTGGCTGGCAACACTGCTCAGAGGATACCAGTGCTAGCTAATAATGGGAGGTAGGAATACAAATTTGAATATCGGGTGTTTTTGAGTGAAATTATAGAAGCTCTATTTGTATGTTGAGAAACACTTGATATGAGGTCATCAAGTGTGATTCTCTGGTAGACTAATATAGATCCCTTCGTTGAGTTCCAGGCGATCACATTTGGTGCGGGGATAATAGGGGACGACGAATTCAAATAGATTCTCTAATTGAATATATCTCTCCTAAGATATCGAAACAGGAGATCCAAGTGGATGGAGCCGAAAATAAGTAAAATTGTCATTTGGCCCCTTTTTGATATTTTAATAAAAAGGCTGTCAAGGCAGGCCTCGATGCTTGTAGTTTGCTTATTCCTTGTCCCTTATATTGTATTAAGTTTATAATACGGACATTTTGTCATTTGACCTTTCAAACCTCGACTGCGCATCTGCAAGTTTATCAGCTTGTAGATCAGGTCGCCTTGGCCCTGAAAATCTTTCCGCGGTTCCACCACATTTCTTTCTCTACCACGTGTAACATTAAATGTTTTTAAATTAATATACTTAAAGTGAAACTATAATACCTTTGTTTACAGACCTGTTGGACCGCCAGTCAATCCATACTACCGAAACAAAAAAACTACACCAAAAGATCCTTATCAAGCGGAAAAAGAAGCACTGGTAAGTACTTAATACACTGCTCTATTTAAAAATCAGCCAAATGCTCATCGCACCTGCACACGAATGGTCCCGTACCATGTTTTGGAACACCTTTATACATTTATTTTATTCTGTTTTCTTAGTAGATATTTGTTAGTTTAGCGGCAAGAATACCTCAGTTATGAAAGTCAACTGTCTAGTTATCACGTTTCATGAGATAGAGCCTGATTATAGACAGACAGACATGTAGATATAGACAGGTAGATGGACGGACAGTGAAGTATTAGCAACAGGGTTCCGTTTTCATCCTTTGGGTGCGAAACGATAAAAAAGGAGACATTTGTTCCGGGCATTTCTCGTTTCGACTTCGATTCCTCAATTGGGAGAATAGTTGTTTTGATATAGCCTTAAGAAATTTTCAATGTTCATTGATAAAATATGATTATTGTGATTTCCTAATAAATAGGCCAAGAGTGTAATTGATCTCTGTCTACCACATTAAGAAAATTAAAATATAAGTACGCAATATTATTATTGAAGATCTATGTTTAGCCATAACAAGTTTTTCGATAGAATGCGTCTTCCCTAGTAAGAACTAGTTTTACCTAATAAATGCATGTGAATTCAAATGAGATGTTAATTCTAATTGTGACCAGATTTTTTTTTCAACTTGGATTTAAAAAACTAGTTTTAACTAGGAAAAACTAATTTTAACTAGGGTTTTAACTGTAACATAATATACCTGTTAATTTTGTTGTCGTTTCGGAGTAAAATATTTTGGGCAAAGTCTATAGCAAAATCATCTGGAAATATGTATTAATTTAGTAGAAACTAGAGATGGGCCGAGTACTCGGTTACTACTCGGTACTCGGCATACTCGGCGGGTTTTTTGATACTCGTACTCGGCCGAATAACTCGGTTTAAATGCCGAGTATACTCGGTTTAGATAAAGCAACATATTTAGGTTGTTGACGTTAACGCAAATGGCTCACGATTTTCCGATATTTCCATGTTGGCTTTTGCTGTTGTGTTTTTATTTTTTTGTTCTGTGTTCCTTCTCCTTTTCTATTTTTTCGATTTTTGTAAATTTAATATCTTTCTATTTATTATTCATGTCGCATGTCCTCCACATAGGAGCTAGTTGAAAACCAGTGTCAGGTACTTGTGCCTGATACCATGCTGAACTGGCTCCTTTTTTGGTGTAGCGCGAAGAACAATTGTGCCTGTTTAACTTGTTTGCGTGTGTTAGTACATAATTAATTGTGTAATCGGTGCTGCACTAAAATAAAAGGTTTTACTTTCTTTCCTCTTTCTTCTTCTTTCAAAGTTTCATTTTCCAAACCTTTAAACTCTTCTGTGTGTTTTATTTTAAAATGGTTTAACATTGCTGTTGTAGAAGCCTTCCGTCAAACACCACTACGTGAAATCAGAGAATTGCATAAGGTGCATTTCACTTTCGTTTTATCTTCTTCAATTTTGTCGTAAAACGGCCAAATTCGGAATCTTTTCAGTCAATTGTTAATAAACAATCTTTTTTAATTATTTATCTACTATGACGTGCAACGTGACGTCAAAGAGTATATAATAGGTTGACGTATTTGTTTGTAAACTAGCAAGCGACTGATAGATGAAAGGCAGGGCGGGGTGAGGGGTGTATCAACGCGAGCCGGCCGCTCGTGCCGCACGAACCTGTTTGTACTTGTTTAAGTGCCCGAAACGGGGATTTGATTGAACAGAGTTACTCGGCCGAGTACTCGGTTGAAAAAAAAATTAACCGAGTAATACTCGGTACTCGTTACTCGGCAAAAGTGCTACTCGGCGCATCTCTAGTAGAAACAAATAAATAATTTATTTTGTGTAATGTATAGAAATATTATACATTTCCCATACATATTACATACGAAATAATGTATATGTTATAACTTTTTGCGGCAAATTATTACTTCCAGACAATTTTCTATTGAAACTGTGCCTAAAATCTTTCGTTCCGAAACGACTATGAAATCAGCCGTATATAGGTATCTACTAGCAATAATATTTTAACATATGAACATGAGTACATAAAACTATTCACTTTCCATGAAGCCCTATAATTCTATCTTCTCGTGATCTCAATACAACAGGTTTGCTAAGCTCGATTTGTAGGGCGACCGCGACGATACCAGTTCCATATACGGAACTGCATCAGCTGTGATCAAAATTATAGATTGGAATGTTTTTCTCATTTCACGAGCGACCTTTATTTCATATAATATAAAACAAGATTGACTGACATGCTTTTAATATCAATTAGTTTATGCTCGATTCAATCTGAAGCTCTTAATTTTGTGGTTGTAGGCTTTGCCAGAGGTATGCACGTATCGGTAGTTTATCATAATTGGATGAATGATATAAGAATTTAATGCAACGTTCACATAAACTAGAAGCAAATAGTAGTAGCAGTCATTGTAGTCGTATCAGGGTGTATGGAACCCCACAAGATCTACTGGGCCCGGCTACAAATTTACTGTAGAGACTGGCACATCCTTTGCACTAGAAATAACTCCTTTATAAGCTAAGTTCTGTATTTAAACACCTATTAAATTATTAATTTAGTGATTCCAAATATCTTAATGTTTTCTAATATACAATTCAGCTAAAATAAACCAAGAAACGGAGTCATAGAATGAGAGACCCTTCGTGAAAGCTTTTGATGCAACCAGGTTTGGCGCTCGTTCGTAGACTAATGGTAAATGGTAAAGGCTGGTGCTTTTAGCTCCCCATCAGGTGAAGTAAATCTTATCAAGATGTTTCACTTATAACAATTGGTTTTTCAGATACGAGCAGCAGCTTTGGCAGCTCGAGCACCCCCCTCGGCAGTCAGAGACGAGATTTTAAGGGTATCAGCGGTCAAGCTCAAAGAGACCAACAGGATCAAAACTGAAACAGAGCTGGTGAAACAGCAGCAACAAATTTTGGCGGCTCAGGATCCGGTGAGATTTATACAGAACTAACTGTTCCCTAGCTCCAAGACAACCATACATCCACATAGCCTATGTCCTTCCCTATAGTCTAATCTATCTCTCTATCGAATTCTATCAAAATCGGTTAAGTGCTTTAGGCGCGAAAACGTAACACTCAGACAGACAAAATTACATTTATAATGTTAGTAGGGATTCTAGTTACTTGCAGCTTCTACGTTGGCACTCTGATCAAGAGAAAGAGCTCGTAAACGGATCACTGAAATCGATTCTATAGATAAATGTGCCTATATGTTATTCCGTACTGTAATCTATTCTTGTACCACATTTCAGCCAGAGACGTTCAGCCAACTGAGCGTAATCCATACTTATATTATAAATGGGGAAGTATATGTATGTGTCTGTTTGTCTTTCACGCTTAAACCATTGAACTGATTTTGATGAAATTTGGTACAGAGGTAGATTAGACTAAATAAAGAATAATTCAAATAATCTTATATATTTATTTATAGGAAACCATAGCAGCAGAGAAATTCTACGGGCAGTTGGTAGAAACTGTGGACCAACTCCTAGGGCAGGTAGGGGCCAATGATCACGGGTGCCGAGAGAGAGCAGTCTGCGCGATGTACGGGGATCCGTTCAAGCATACCCCGTACAGCAATCTGGTGTCTGGACACCTTAGCAAGTAAGTTTGTCAACTTTTAAACTGATGAAATTTATAATTTAGGAATATATTTTCGAAAATTACCAGGACCGTAGTTGATCATCACATCACATTCACAGAACACAAACAAATCAATATGATCTCAAGAGACCTTGCAGGATCTGGCTTATGCGGTTTTTATAGGTTTGACATCTGGCCTCCCAATCACGAGAGAAATACTTTCACTAGATAGTCATTCATCCACCAGCTTAAATTTACAGTGTTGTTTAAGGGTCGAGGATCTTGGTAGGAAACCCAACGCGACTAGAAACGGAACTATCTGATAATAATTAGGTACCCATTATACACCTGGACACCAATGACTATACTGACGCAAAAAAAAAACAAGATACAATAAATCATTATAATAGCGTACTAATAAAAAACCCCTACAATCAATTCATTCATCAAACTAATAATGCTTCATGTCTGGCTTATTATTGTAATGATCATTCGATCTAGAATGATTTTGAAAGTAAGTCATCATAAAGCTTTGAATCGTTACACGTAATTACTACTGCTGAACAAGGATTAGTTTACATCTGGCGGAGAAATGCTCACGCATTTATCGGCGCATGTTCTTGGCCGCTACTTACAAGCTAAGCTATATATCTATTTTTACACATATTCATGATTTGTAGAATATGTATCTAACAGGGTGCCTATCCAAATTTGGCCACAAGTCTGCCGCTTATCATACTAAACAGGAAAAAATAGCTTTCATTTGGTATATAAATGACGGAGGTACGTTATGGATGTATAATCGTTGCGTTCATCGGACCCTATTACCCCTGGCTGCACAGAAGTGCGGCCAAGTGCGCAATGGCAGCCATGGGTTCTTAGATTAGATTATATATATCGTCATCGTGTTGTGGGCGATATTTTATTTCGTATATAATGGCATACTTTCTTCCAAATCTCATAACATTTTGTTCTATTTTTCCAGGGATTCCAGTGAGCTCGTCCCTGCCGGAGACAGCAAAATGGCATTATTCTACTACAGATATGTTCAAGCTGCACGCGATGGGCAGGAGCAAAAAGACTGTACCACCCTGTATCCAAACTGCGATATAGACTTCAGTAAAAGAAAGTGATGTGAGATAAAGCCTTGAGCACGTATAACGAAGGAATCGTTTGTAAAAATTAAGTGCCTAGTGTGAATTAATTAAAATGTATGACTATACCATCGCGGTAATCGAGTGTTCGCAATGATTTACTTGCTCGCGATCGAGTGCGTGAAAAAAGTCTCACAATATGATGTTGGTATTTTATTAATGTACCGATTGTATTGATGTGGTGCTGATGTGAATAGGATGATTGAATTTATCTTGAAATACTCAAGGTATAATCCGGATAATTGGCGGGGGTAGTTATGTCAGCCTCGTTCAATTAAACCACACGTCGTCATGGTTTTTGCCCCTCTATATAAGTGGCAAGTAGAATAGAATGACGAATGTATGGGATTTGACGTATTTGACAGTCATTAACGCATGTAGTTAACGTCGAATCCCAAACATTTGTCATTCTGTTCTACCGAACGCCGGCTAACGAATTACCACTTGTCTAGATGGGCAGATGTGTGATTGCCTAAGGCATATCTATGGAAATATATAAGGATAGGACGGCCATACGCAGTGTTTACCTTCATGTCGTGCGTGGCGACTTTTTCCCTGTAAATAAATACTCGCGAAAGATTAGAAATACCTTTATTTTTCAAATTTAGCTTTCCATTTTTATTCTACAGTTGGAAATAGCACAAAATGGCACATTCACGATATTTTTAACGATCTTATTACAAGCTAGTCTTAACAGTATCGAGTAAGCGTCAGAAAGTTCCTGTCTCATAGACAGGAATTGACAAAAATGTTGCCGCGCGTTTCTGCCTCACATGGCCGTTCTATCCTAATATATTTCTAACTCACCCAGGGTCATCCCCAATTTTGAGATGGCCCTGTCAGGACACGATGATAGGAACCTGATTCTTCTTTTCCATTATGTCGATGGCAATATTATCTCAAAAAGTTTCTGTAGCATCAAGTCCGGTCCAAATGACCGCTAATTCACTTGCTCTGTATAGGTCTCCCATTGTAGGCGTACAGGGTTACAGAGGGTGTGTATAAGTGGTTCATTAAAACGTAATTAAAAGACTAAAGTAATTTATTAATTTTCACTAAATGAAATCCGTTGAATTGAATTTGCAGTGTAATCGATTTTCATTGTTGAAATCTAACCTGAGTGAAATGTAGAAGGCGTTCTAAGCAACCAAGCTTAATTAAATGTTCTGGTCAAAGCATTGCGTTTTCGACTCTTCCCTGAAGACTACTCAGGTGTTTTATAGATAATTATGAAGTTTACATCTATTACGAGCTTCTGCTCATTTCACATGTAACTAGATAACCTAGACGAAACATACGAAACTAACTAACTAACCTAACCTGGGGCCCGATTCGGCTATTTTGTGCTGAAGCAAAACCAGTGATGACACTGGTATGAACCAGTAACTGTAAAAAATACTAATTAATTTTAGACTTTATTACTATGTTGTTAAATTCTAATATTAAATAGAATCTCATAGAGTGAATGAAAAATATGAAAAACTCTTTTTAATAAAATTTTGAAGGTTAGAACTATAGAAATAAAGTTTAAAATTTAATGCAATTTTTGCAGTATCTGTAATATGACAGTGGTTTTGTCTTAGCATTATCGAGGGCCTGGTCTGTTTTATCCACAACCATTTACCACACGATGGTGGTTACATTCCTAACTCGTTCAATTTGCCTCCAAGACAGTTTAAATCCCCTAATGTTTCCCGTGTGTCATTCTCGGTATTTTCGTTGGTCACTGTTGTTAATCCTGGTTCAGGAGTTACAATTGTGGGCATGTACGAGGATAAATACCGTAAAAACGGTGTTGGGAAATTGTCCGGCGTTTCTAGGCCTTTCTTGTTACTATCTCATAATTTATTTGAGTTAAATATTTTGAGATAGTAAATGAAGAAACCAAATTGTAGGAGAATTTTAATGGAATGGTGATTGTGATAGAATGGGAATATTCTCAGGAAAAAAAAGGTTCAAGTTCCGATAGTTCGTACGAGTTTCGTTAGATAGTTCTTACCGTTGCCCCAATACGGATATATAGAAAGATTTGGATGGACTCAGGCATGGTTAGGTGACCCGGTGATCAAGGGAAAGATCGCGGGTTCGAATCCTGCCTGAACCGATTCAATTTTTCCTATCTTACTAGACATTTTTCTGGCTGGCTAAAGTTTGAAGAAATTTTAACGTCATACCTGACTTAGCGGAGTATTTTGTTATTTGGTTTTTAAATTTTAAGTACCTATTAAAAGAAATCCTGTTCTGTAATCAATGTATTTCTAGGAGTGAAAATTGTCATTTTAGAGTTTAAAGTGGTCATCGTGGCCTATGAAAATGTGCAACACCAGGGGAGTCACACTCATGCTGTCGACCCTGTAGACACAGAGCTTCTGTGCCGCCACTGACAGGACAAAAACTTTCCAGTGAGCTCTGGCTACTATGGTCTAGCTCCACTGGTCGAGGCTATTATGGTCGCGGTATTCTGTAATATTGTATTTTTTTATTTATTTAAATTATTCTAAATGTAATTAGAAGTTAATTGTTACAGATTGTGATTTGTAGCTAAAATTAATGTAAAATCGTATTTATTTTATTATGAATGAGCCATGTTTTTCTAACGTACTTAATTAGTGTTCTCCTACACTTGCATTTACTATGAAGTTAGTTGACAGCTACATCCAAAATATAGTTAATAGTAGCGAATCTTTATTTCTGTTAAGTATTTATTTACAGAGACTGATTTCGATTGGATTCACGTGAAGGATTACAATAAAGTTTTATTCAGATTGAACAAAACTGTGTTATCTATATTGACCCGTAATTGTTGGCATACCTACCCCTCTAGACAAGTGGCAATTCGTTGGCCGGCGTTTGATGGAATAGAATGACGAATGTATGAGATTTGACGTTTATGACATGCCTTAACGACTGTCAAATACGTCAAATCCCATACATTCGTCATTCTATTCTACCAATCGCCGGTCAAGGAATTGCTACTTGTCTAGAGGGGCTGATATGATAATATATTTAAAGCTTTTCTATGGCTAATGTAAGGAATAAGGCATTAAAAAAATTCTCTATTAATTTATTCACGCATATTTAAGTAGTAATGCTAATGGCATATCAGTAGTTCGTATAGATTTTTATAAAACAATTGTATCATAATCGAAATAGTCATCGATCGGCATCGGCTAAGTATTTTCCAAAATAGAGCATATGCCTTAATGAAGAGACGAGTGGGCGCAGCGCAAAAATTATAGGGGGCCAGTGGGTACGTCACCGCGTGAATCACTTGAAGTCAGTCAAATTTAATTGTTAGTTTAATTTATTTTTTAGTTTTAGCACACCGAGTCACTAGGACATTAGTAGGTATTTATTTGATTAACTAACGAAACCATTACATACATTAACGAATAGAATTGCTCAAAATGATTCTAATTTGAAATAAATCTAATATATTAATATAACTGTAGATAATTGTACTATTTATGTTTTTAGATAAATATATTTTAAGGATTATTTATGTTTTCATTTCATTATACTCGTACTAATCTTCAATGAAAACACTTGTACTATTCCACATTATATATTTATTACATTCCTGACCGGTTTCGCCTTTCGGCATTATCAAAGGATGATACATGTTTTTTGGGTATCAGATGTCAATTAGAGTAATATATTGACTCTATATAAATAAATAAGAGTAATATATATAGAGTCAATATATTACTGTAATTGACATCTGATACCCAAAAAACATGTATCATCCTTTGATAATGCCGGAAGGGGAAACCGGTCACATATTTAATAAATATAAAATGTGGAATAGTACAAGTGTTTTCATTGAAGATGTGTAGCAAGTTCTACCACGTGCCATCAATCAACAGTATAAGCAGCTCGTACTTACACCTTTATTCAAACATTTAAACTTTATTTTAGTGCGGATATCCCCGCTGCCCACCCGGGGTAGTTATGTCGCACATATTCTGTCCTGCGTGTCTCAAACTTAAACAATGGGGTATATGAATGGCCAATAAAGTATTTCCCTTAGACCTAAGGCTGACGCTGGGACATCTACGATCTTGAGATGACCCCTCCCTACCCCGGAATGGGGCGCATGGTACCGTTGCGCATTTCTGATTCTGCAGAGGTGATAAATAGCCCTACCTGTCATCCCCAGGTCGGCACCCGAAGAACGAATCCACCACTGCTTTAGACTGTACGCTCTGCTAGGGAGGTTTTAAAGCGACACATGGAGAGCCTCCGAGAAGCCTTCTATCGGGCCGCTTCGTTCGAACGTTCTTCATAGGTAACAGGGTCTGCCTGCCTGAAAGAGGCGCTGTCGCGTCCGTTGCTCAGGGTGTACCGCGGGGAGATTCTGGCCCAAGCACCTCATGTGTTTGACATTATCTCTGTAAGTAGGTATTTCCTTAAACACAAAAAAATATTTCGTGGGTAGACTCCGGGAAGATCCCTGGGTAAATTTCGGAAAAATATTCGTGGGTAAAATTTCATGGCTACAGAACGGAAGAACTCAATAAAATATCCCAAAGTCCCTGAATGTCTACAAAAGATACAATCTGTAGCACGTAGGTACCTCCACAAAGAACATTTTTATAATTGCACTTCAAAAAATTCTCATATTTGCGTATAATATACCTCTGTAATACACTTGTTTTTCCACGACATAACTCAGAATCTATTCATGATTAGTCTATTCTATATGATTGTTTCCACAACAATTGAAGTTATTGTCTTTCACTTCACATTTGTTACAGTTTTTCGGAATCAGTCACAACTAGAGAGTACAATCGAACAGTCGTTTACTCTATATCGCGCATAATTTTCGCGGACTGTATATCTTAATCAACACTAGTTCAGTTTGTAAACATTGTGTTCTAAGCACGGTCTCAGCGGCCTGTTACGCAAGTTCACCGTTAAAATGTTTCAATTTGGTCGGTGTAGGAGCCGATATGCGATTGCGGCGAGTTTATTAGTCACTTTGGTAAGTACTACTGTTTTATAACAAGCTCATTATTATCCATACTGTTTTGGTTCCTGGTGGAGCAGAATAGAATCCCCTATCTCTTTCTCCAAAACTCCAAGGACTCCAAAGTACAAGCTTAAATGCGATCGGGATTGGTGCTCGGATAATTCTAGGTACATTCTAGGTTGTTAATCCCCAAACTGGTAAACAGAGGTGTATTAACGCCCACATTGCACTATGGGGGTGAATCTATTGGCGTCAAGCCTGCACTTTACTATAGACTTCCCTTAGTTACCTTTTATGAAACCCACAGGAAGAAATAGCGTGATTATCCTCTACTCCGGGAACCAACACGGCAATGTTATACTTACTAGGTTATACTTATACTTATGAGCAAAAGTGTGTGTATGTAAATATTCTAACTGTTGAACTTGTTTCGGTGAAATTTCGAATGTAGACTAGAATAGAATGGCATTATTTAATTCTAAAAATTAACCCCAAAATTAAATAGGGCACTGAGCCGATGTCTGTGGTCAGTTTCTTAAATAAAATTTTTACTCACTTAATGTATGTTAGACTGAAAAGTCCTTTCCTTTCCTCATGTTCTTCGTGATGATGCCACAAATATACAGCGCCACATAGCGCTGTCAAGCGACATTTCTATGTTTGACCCTTCAAAATGGGTGCCAAGGATCATAGACAAACATATACTTATAGGAGATTTCCCATAGGAGATTTCCCATAGGAGATTTCCCATAGGAAATTTCCCATAGGAGATTTCCCATAGGAGATTTCCCATAGGAGATTTCCATAGGAGATTTCCCATAGGAGATTTCCCATAGGAGATTTCCCATAGGAGATTTCCATGAGTATAGGATTGTAAATGATCTTTGGCGGTTTGTGTTTGGAAGAATTGTTCATCATGATGCCCACAGCTACTCATTCTATCATCGCACTACTTGCCACAGGCAGGAAAGGTGCGAAAAGGAATGTTATAATTTTTTGAAGCGACTACAATATGGGTTCTTCAGGAAAGGCATTAGAATGTTCCTACTAGCTCACCAGCACGAGTATGGCACCCTTGATTTTGCACACGTTCAATATGTCCATAGCACACGGTTACCATTATGCATCAGGTGGGCTGTGTACTGTGGTTTGCCACCTAAATAGTATAACAATACCAACCGATCCTGCATTTTGTTAAAGAAGTCCTCGCACTGAGCGACATAGTAACCGATATTACATTTTATTCCCGTTAATCCCTCTAGCTAAACTAAACTGATTGTATTAGGAGTCATTCGGGATCATTCAATCTTCTTAGCCACTAAACTACTGACGACGCCACTTCACCTCCCTACCCACTCTTCCCACTATTTCACTCTCCTGCTTATCCTCTACATTTAACAATGATTAGTGTTTCCAATTTGTATCTTTGGGAATACTCTCTGTCTCTCTAAATTTAAAATCTGTGCTCTTGTTGGTGGGGTAATCGCCATTCTTTCATTCTCCTTGTTCTTTGATATGCTAATGCTACACGACTTGTATCTTTCTCTTTATCTCTATCCTATCTGTCTGCTTGTCTGCCAGTCCATATGTTACCACTAAACCGATTTTGATTAAATTGTGTAGAGATTGAAAAAGGACATAGACTATATTTGGTCACGATATCCGGACAACTACAACAGTATGTTGGCAACAGAAAGTACATAACATAAACTCACGCCTTTATCCCCGAAGGGGTAGGCAGAGGTGCTAGCACCCGCATTTCGCCGGTTTATGTTTAGGTCCCAATGTAATAGGTGGCGAGCCTATTGCCATTAACTGGGCACTTATAAACCTGCGATAAATACATACATAACTTCGAAAAGCATCGAAAAGTCATTGGTGTGTACCATGGAAAACCTGGAATCGAACCCGAGACCTCGTCTCAGCAGTTCATTACCCATACCACTAGGCTACCGCGGTTATCAGAAACAGAAAGTCCATTTCATAAACGTTCTTTATCGCCTACCTCTATCTCTCTTTTCTTCTATAATGTGTTTTTAGAAACGTATCAAGTTCAATCATCTATCCTCACCAGTTCTTTGGTTAAGGAATGCACACGTATGATTTTATACCACTAAAGTGGCAGACAAGTACACGGTCTACCCGATGGAAATGAGGTTACCGTAGCCTATGGACGTGTGAATCACCAGGGAGGTCACACTCGTGCTGACGACCGACCGTTTAAACAGAGAGTTACTGTACTGCCAGTGAAGAAGTCAAAGCAGGAGTACCTTTGGTCATCCCACTGACAGCACAAAAAGTCTCCAGTGAGCTCTGGCTACTCTACTCACCGCCGGGAACACAACACGAGATTATTATGGCCGCGGTATTCTGTAGGGCGGAGGTACTACCCCAGTCGGACTGCTCAATTGGACGGAAATAACGTCGTGTCCTAACTCCTCTAAATGTATTATGTATGTTTTTGGAAGTGTGCCTTGGAATCGAATTCAAGTCTCTAGTGTAGGCTCTCACTGTTTTTACTTTCCTATGGCCTGGAATGAATAACTAATCAAACGTATTTAAATGACACTCAATGTGCGAATACTTGGCACTTGACGATACTTTTCACTCAATTGTCGACAACACGTATAGAATCCTAAACAGCTTGCGCACAAGTTTTTCTCTTATTATATATTCAGTTATTGCACTGTCCTGCATATTAACACACAAATATATCTGGATACATTATTGAAATATTTAGAAATGCCAACAAAAATTTTACTGTACTTCATACGGTCACGTTATTGGATATCATAAAGCTCAATAAAATGAGCTATGATAATAGTAGAATTTGTTATAATTATTAGCTAACAGTACGAGTTAGATTAATGTTGAGACGGGATTTGACCCTTTGACCAGTCCATTGACAGGGGGGAACAACAGTAGCTATAAAAATGATTCCGGAAAAAGATAGTGTTCCTAGTAAAATGTAACATGCAGCATAATAATTATAAAAAAGTATTTTTGTTCTTTTCAGGTTATTGACAGGACCTATTGCAGTACTGCGACAAACAAAAGAAAAGGCAGCGTAGATGTATTTGATCTCCTACTTGGATTATACAAATTAAACCCGTTAAAAGGCTCCAAAGTATACACAAAATTTGCCAACAATGTACTTACTCGCAATGATAAAAGAAGTTTTAATGTTAAACTTTCTTCGAATGAAAATGGCAATAAAGTAACTTTACAGCAATTAACTGATGTAGAAAAGGTCTTACATCCTTTATATAAAAAGCAGATGAAGCATTCTATGGAACAACCGGAATTTGATATCGAAAATATTGATCCGGAAACTTTTAATATTGAGGTTATCTTACAAGATGACTTAGGAAACTACAAAAGTGTAGAGAAACCTAGTACCAAAAATGTTTTAGACGGAATTGATATAAGTGGTTTAGAAAATATATTACCTAATTTTGAAGAAAACACAAAACTGGTACCTGCCCACCAATGGTTATTACCTACTAATATTAAACATAATCCAACGCCCGTAAGAGAGACGTTTACTAAATATCAAGAACACAGTTATGGTGAACAACAAAGTCAAGTACCAAATAAAGTACAAGAATCAACTATAATAAGTAACAACGAACTGACCCCAGATGTGGAAGTTATATAAAAACTCAGGGTAAATAAACAAGCATCCTTCGAATTTGAAACTTACTTTATATAGAGTTTTATGTACAAAATAAATAAATAAATAAGTTAGTCAGAGGTCCGTAAGTTTAAAACTAGTGGTTTCATTTCCTTATATTTGTGCTGAGTAGGCCATTTCGTGGGCGTCTTCGAAGCTTCTTTGGTAAGGTCCGTGGGCATCCCATCCTGGGGCGTGGTGGTCCACATGGTGCTCAACGTGGTGCTGAGGGTAGTGGATGACTTCGTAGTTCACAACTTTGGGTTTCGTGAATTTGAAAATGACCATGGCACCTGTACATGAAAATAAAGTCAGATTTATTGCTTGGTACGACTTATTACGTCATACTACATAAATTTCTGGTTTGGTAAGGACTTGAAACTGATGGGCTTACGAGGAAGATTTAGATAGGTAGAAGGGGCTTGTTAATTGTGACGATGAGTTCACGGCAGTCTGTTGTCTCTGCTTACCTCAGATTAAAGAAACCTCAAATATTACCTAAAATTATCATTAAATACTTTTAGGAACCTAATGTAAAAATAAATGTAGCAGGGATCGTACCAGATAGGACAAGAGAGATAAGACCCAGGGTCAGGGCCTTCCAGGTCTTGAGAGCGATGAGGGCAAGAGCCAATGGTACCAGGACTGAAGCCTTGAACTTCAACCCTAGGAGGAAGGGCAGCAGAACCTTCTTGATGAGACCGTGCTCTGAAAATATTAACGACATTATTATAATTGTACATATCAATATTCGAAAATAAAGATGGTAATTCTACGAACTGCTCTTGATCCTCAAAGGTTTGGGAAGTTTGATCTTCTTCTTCCTGCCTTCGAAGACATGACTGTCTTCTTCACCATCCAAAGGCATCTCCAATTCAGAAGGAAGATCAGTCAACAAAGACCTTGGCACATAATCAGAAGCAGCACTATTCATGATTTCTTCAGGAACTTTCACTTTGAGCGTATGTGTCTGGAGGAAGCGGTCCACTTTATCAACTATCTGGTAAGCAGGATCCGTTGCCATCCGAGGATCGACTTCCATATTATCATCCAATATTCCAGTTTTTACAATGGAGAGGTCTTCTGTGATCTTGATTTCATCGTCGTTGGATACTTGTGAAATCCACTGCAGGGTCCTAGGTTTTACACATTCCACCGAATATTGACTTACACATTCGTTATAAATATTTTTTACTAGTTTTGATGCCGTATATGAGTTTGCACTGGCGACGGCCGCGAGTGATAGGAGCACTAATAATTTAGCCATGTTGCACTTTTTCACTATATTTTTTTTAATTTGTTGACGGCAGACGACTAACTGCCGTCAGGTTACTGATCACAATGTATGCCAGGATTGTCCTGGGCTTGGTTTATATACGAGCATTAATACGTGACGTGATGTCAGAATGTGCGCAGGTACTATCTTCGGTGTTACTTGCGTTCTTTTTACATGTGGTATATTTTATTCATGTGTGTGTGTGTGGAGACACTGTATTGAAAACTATCACTTTGTTGCTTAAGTGTCTTCCCTTGGACATCGAATTCGCAAAGGGAAATCGATATTAGAAAATTAGAAGCTTATGTCATAGGTTTAAATAAAGCGTTGCTTCCAGACTCATTAAAAGTAAGTGTTACAGATTAATTAAATATTTTAGGTTTTATTATATTATTCTACTTTTCTCGAATTGAGTTTCATGTCTCTAATCACAGCAGGTATCCTGAAAAATCGACCAGAAAAAGAAATTACCTACTGAAAAAGAAGTTTTCAATACTACATTCATCGGTTACAATTCGATAAGATTATTATTTAATTAAGTTCCCGGCAGAGTAGAATTTGGACCACCCCTTCTCTTCCCATATGGTGTCCTACAAGGCGACTAAGGGATAGGGCTTATTAACTTTAACATCAGACAGATATGTACAGCCCAGACTCACCCTCAGATGCATGGCTCGAGTCAACAATAGTGCCCGGAATACGGCAATAGGCGCACCCCCTATTACGTGGGACCGAATATAGATTGGTGAAATGTGTGTGCTAATTCACCTCTGCCTAACCCTCCAGGGAAAAAGGCGTGGTTATATGTATGTATGTACAAATAGATTACAAAAATAATATAAATGGTTAACAATTTTTCACGAACCTAACTCATTATCTAACTTAAAGTCAAATCTGAATAGCGACCATCATTATGCAAGAATTGTAAAGGATTAAATAAATTTATTTCTTTCCACGTAGTTTTTAAAGATATATTAGATGGTCTGTACGCTGAAACACTAAGTATTCAATGCTATTTATCACGATGGGTCGTCAATGAGGTGTAAATAGCATAGTCGCATATAAATGGCTTATTACGGAAAGTTGTGACCGCTATCAATGTCTAGGTCACTATGATGTTTACATAACATACTTATCAACACTTTTCACCATAATTTTGTAGAGACAAGCAGCAGATGGAAAGTGATTATCGTGGCCTATGGACGTTGGCAAAACCAAGGGCGTCACACTCGGGCTGCCGATGCTGTAGGAAATGATCTTCTTGAAAATTCCATATTGTAATGTTGTCGTTTGAAAACAGCACAGCAGGGAGGTCATTCCACAGCTTAACTTAACCAAAATCCTGGGCAACTGAAGCGGTAATTCCTCCCTCATTTTGAGGAAGAAGTTACTGCTTCTGCCGACGTCGGAACGATCTAAGAGATGGAAAACTCAAGACAAAACCCCTTTACCAACCCGTCTGGCAAACGTGGCAACATTATGCTCAAAACTTATGCACAGAAGTCACAATGTCACATCAAACCGCCCTTCAGAATACTGCGGCCATAATAACCTCGTGTTATGTTGTCAGTGGGAAGACCAAAGGCTATTCCAGCTTTGTCTTCTACACTAACTATCTGTGCTAACAGGGTCGGCAGCACGTGTGACTCCCCTGGTGTTGCACATGTCCATAGGCCACGGTAACCACCTCCATCAGGTGGGCCGTGTGCTTGTCTGCCACCACAGTGGTAGGTATAGAAAAATACCCCCATTTCTCCGCGGATCAGGAGCACATGCAGTGGCATAATAGGCTGATTGACAATTGGCAATGTTGCTATTTACCTCGTAAAGAAGAAATTAAGAATAAATAAAATTAAAATATAATATAAGGAACTAAAAATAAGACACTGTAGTAATTAGAGCACTAATTGGTAAGCGAATGGTTACAATGTTAAGCTATATATCACAAGCTCAGTTTTAAGATAGGCGACCATTCTTAACCCAGAAAGATTCCTTCGAACCTCTGAAAGCTCGTTAAACTGTTCAGGTTTTTCCGAAAACGCCTCTACTGGGCACATTATCAGATTAGGTGCGTGCTGTTATCGAGGATCTAATAATATTTTTGTACGACGCGGGAATTAAACTTACGCAAAGATAAGTAAAAACTTATCTTTCGAGACCACAGAGTATTTTATACTCGTAACAATAATGCAATTTTATTAAATAAAACAGTTTGAATTGGTCTTAATACCTTAGTTTCATAATACCTGAATACAATTGAGATGAAATGAATGCAGACCGTATTTTTTCGGCTATAAAATCGATAGTGACATTCACTGCCCGTTTACTAATGCCCAAATGGCACAGGCTTGAGAAAATTTAGATTTTCATAGAATGACGATTTTGCCTACATATAAAAAAACCGAATCAAAGTTAATTATGGTTGACGGGTAATTGTGCGTTAGTTAAGCATTGGCTTTAACTACGAGAGCGAAGCTTGCACCAGATCCTCGTCCGTAAATTACAAACTGACTTTTACAGTGATTACTTACATTTAGTTATTCGGTACAATACTCATAAGTGTATGAGGCTCCCCATACGCCGCTGTGGTGCTCCAAAGGCAGTCCCGGCTATGCCCGGTTAGGCCGTGGCGTGGCGGTAGTGAACGCGGCCGCTACGCAGGTCGATCCCCGCTCAGTGCAAATATTTGTATGCATAAATATGTATATTTGCATTAGTCTGGGTGATTCTATATATAATATGTATGTGTTTACAAAAAAATAATATTTAAAAAATGTACCTAAGTATGTTTATCCGCATTCTAGATTCCAAAACATAAGCTAGTTAAGCTATGCTTACCACAGGCACAGGTTTAGATAGCGTTGTGTGAAATGTTGTGGAATATTTATTTATTTACTGTAATCACTGTAAAAGGTTACATTTTGGAGTCAATAGAATAGACAGAAAGTGTATTACATGATAAATTGAATTGATGTATCTGATGAAGTAATAATGTTCATGCTGTAATACCTACACTGGCGCAAAATTAGAATTCTGGCAACATCTAAGAAAAGCATTCACCTACTTATGTAAGTGTAGGTGTATACTTACCTAGTCACCAATTATGTTGTTTCATTTTGTTGTCGCTGGCTAAGTTTGTCTTCTTCAGAATCATAAGAACGCACGTGTTTCCGACTTTGTAGTAATCCTTTGAGCAGGGTGTGAAAAAGCTTATTTTTGATAGGACACGTCAATACGAGTATGTCTTCAAATCTCAGGAAAGAGAGTCACCATTACAGACACCGACAAGGCTATGAAGGTGGCCCTCAGCTTGACGACCTCAGGGCCCGAAACTATAAGACCAATCAATAGGATAAATATCGACTATTGAGTAATGAGCCCAGCAGAGAACAGGGTAGCCAGAGCTTGTGCTGTCAGTGGGAAGACCAAAGGCTTGTCCTGTTTAGTCTTCTACACTGACGGCACAGAAACCCTCTGTGCACTCTGTGTCAGCAGTACAAGTATGACTCTCCCTGGCGTTGCACACGTCGATAAACCGCAATAACTTTCCATCAGGTGGGCCGTGTGCTACCTAGCTGGTTTAGAAATAATCTTTTCGTCTTGTCATTCTAACGTTAGTCCGGATACATAAGTGGTGAAGACCGAGTCCAGAGTCCACTTAAATATGATATATGCATTGTTTTCAGCTATATTGGGAGCAACTGCAATGTTGACTTACCTGTCAGCCTTATTTTTTGGTTAGTGACCAATCACTGGCAGAGTTGTTCAAATCGCCCATATATACCTCCGTCTTAACTCAAAGATTGTGTAGACTCTTGATAGCCGGAACCGACTTAAAACGTACCCTCGAGGCCAAGAAGCACTCAGATGAAATACCATTTAGCAGTCATCCACCCAAATGCTAACCTGGTGGTATAGAAATTTGATGGCACAAATTTCGACTGGGTGGGTACCCCCTTCCGAAAACAAACCCTCCGTAGTAATCCAATCTCGGCTGGATTGCGTTCAGGGCTCAGCAAGTGCATAGCCGGTCAGGGGGGATTGTGGTCGCAGCACTAGTGGGACCAGTGAGTGTCACGCGATGCTGCGACGATAAACCCCTTTTCATGAGGCCTTCAAGCTGAGTGCCATCATTGTTAACATGGTTCGTGTATGTAATGGTGATCCTCTTTCCTGAGACTTTGCCTTCAGCTTACCATCAGGCGAAAGTCAAATTGGTGTGTCCTTTATAAAAAAGATAACTAAACCCACTGGTCGTTTACCGAACATCGAGTTATGCTATATAAGTGAGAGCACCAGACCACGACCACTGGCTCGTTAATTCTCTAAAACATAATAGTCACCATCATTCTCTAAGTCTTTTTTCATAGTCGATAGGATCGGTTTTCAGTTTAACTGCGATGCGGTTGAACTTCAATATACAGAATACCGCGGCCTTAATAACCTCGTGTTGGGTTCCCGGCGGTAAGTAGGGTAGCCAGAGCTCCCTGGAGAATTTTTGTGCTGTCAGTGGGAAGACCAAAGGCTCAGAAACTCTCTGTGTTTACAGGGTCGGCAGCACGAGTGTGACTCCCCTGATGTTGTACACATCCATAGGCCCCGGGAACCACTTTCCATCACATGGGCCGTGTGCTTGTCTGCCCAGGGGTATAAAAAAAAATTCGTTAACGCACTTTCCTGCCATCTGACCTCCACAATCAATTGGCAATTTCGAAAATCAGTATTAGAGTAGAGTCGACCTTTTGAGGACTCCAACTTCCTATAGCAACTACAATAGATGTTCCAATGGCAACCAGGACTGACGGCTTAACGTGCTCTCAGAAACATAAAAATAAACACAGCATAATTTTCGTCAATGGTTATAAAAGAAAGTGAAGCCAAAATGATACCGTTCGCATTCCTTACGTAATAGAAGCACGTTTCAAACCATCTTCATTCCAAGCATACGGTCAAGTGAAAGATGTTGGTGCAAAACGGATGCTTGAGGACGTGAGCGGACCATCAATGGGAAGGACCGGCCCGTAAGTGTGACGGCCAGGGCTGGGCGTGGACATGGAATTACGAACAGATGATACTATAGACCTAGCAGACTATGACTAACAGATACCCACGGCTACACTTTCGTGGATGTCGGTTATCGCAACCAAACAAAGCCTAGTCCCTGGTCCATCTGTGTACCAAATTTCATCAGGTTAGCTTAAAAATTACAAAATGAAATGAAAAGCTTTCATTCACTAATTAAACACCTTTAATTCCTTTTTTCTTTTGTTTTATAAGGTAGTTTATGTCTATCACCAAGTGCTAGTCCAATCTATCAAGATGGGTTCAATCATTTAAGTATGGAAGTGTAACAGGCAGGCAAACAGAGTTCCTTGCTCATTTTGTTTAAAATTCCATTCGATACAGTATTGGGACACGAACTCCTAATACAACTATTCAACTTATCAAAAAGATAGACTAGTCACTAAAATTATCCTATATCATCATTTCACGTATAACCATTAATCAAACCTTATATTTTAAATTAAAACTAACCAACAAGGCCGTGAAACTGAGTTACCCAGAGCCCTAGATAGGGTAGCGACGGCACACACTTTCATTGAGAACTCATTTGGATGCGCCGACATTCCTTCGACTGCATACACATTGAACATTATACTGATTTATAGACTAGCTTTTGAAACTAGGTGCGAAGTCTTTTGTTTTGTCTGGTTTCATAGTAAAACATTATACCATTATAGTGGTCAATGACGACTTATTGACCTATAATCGTGCGCAGCGCGGCCTCGGACCAGGGGGAGAAGGATAGGGTTATACACTTTATAAAGCCCAATCTCTATTCATCTAGACGCTACCGTTTACGTCAAATACCGGCCGCGGCGGGTGAGGCCCTGTAGACGGCTGTTCAGAGGTTTACCACGTGTCCCACTGAATAGCAAGGGTTACAGTGGAGAGGCTGCACCAGGGCTTTATCCTAGTGTGCTACACTCCCTATCTCCTTTCCGATGTCAGATAGAGACTCCTTAATGCCCATACCTAAAGATAATAATATTATCTAACTCAGGATAAGCTAAATTATGTCACGAATGGGTTCACGTCGGGAATATATGACCACTAGACTCAGAGTCGAACCCCAGAATCTCTGGATCGTAAGCTGACCACTAGGTAGAAATTGTATTGCAGTAGATACGTACTCGAAGGTGCGGTTTAATTGATGCAAGCAGTAGGCATCGAACTATCGCTTCGTTAATATGCAGGAAGCGAAGCAAGCGAAATCGTCCTGAATAGTTTCGACGTCTGAGTTAATCAAAGGGGGATTTTAATATGATTACTTACTATGTGTTATAATTATTTTCCGGACGTCTCTTAAAGATAAAGTGGCAGCTGTGCTCCACGGCTTCATCCATCGCAATCGGTTCTTACTTCTTCATCGTCCGGACCATTTACGGGTTTTTGATCCTACCACGTAAAGGGGCCTCTTTGTGCTGGAGTAACAGGCAGCCGTACGCGTCACCCCCAAGTCTGGGCCGTTTGCCTTCGGAGAATCAGCCTGCTCCTTGCATGCTCTCCACAATGCCCTCTGCTAGGAAAACTGTTTCTGTTAGTGTTAATCACATATTCGTATCCAAATCTTTGAGTCTGTCGTCCTCTTTATCAGATTAACTGTGGATTAGTCTTAACTTCCATGGTTTTTGTGAAGCGACTACCATCTGACCTCCACAACCCAAAGGCGATATCGATTATATCGAAGCATTGTGGTTAGACCAGTTGTTGAATTTTTGAGAGCTTAACTCCCCGTAACGTTTGCCATAGATGTTCGAATTTATTATGGGGTTCTTAAAAAAGGGCCTTTGAAGGTTTTTCACAGAGTCAGTAGTACCTATGAGTGTGACGCCTCTGGTGTTTGTGTTGCACACGTCTATAGGCCAACGCATCAGGTGAGCCGTGTGCCTGTCTGTCACCTAAGTGCCATAGAGAAATCACAGAAGCTACGGAAGCAATTCCAGGCCACTTTGCTGTAGGTACTTTGCTTCAATGTAGGTCATTCAGCTGGTATCTTATCTCTTTCCCTTCTTCCTTGCATCGCGATATTCCATAGCCGCTTAAATCCTGAACCCTGACTCAGTAATAAAGTCAAATTGACGTGTCCTACAAAAAAAAAGAAAAAAAGTAATAATTTCAAAGCGTCGGTAGCTTAGTGGTTAAGAAGTCGGCCTTACGATCGAAAGGTGCCGGGTTCGAATCCTGGCCATTACACTACCGACGTAAACCCACTCCTAGCACAAGCAATTTAGCTTAGTTCAAGGGGTTAGAGGGAATGTTAGTAATTTCGATTCTAATAATATTATTTCGTACGAAATGACGCACATTGGGAGGGGCCTATGTCCAGTAGTGGACGGCAGTGGGCTAATTGATTGATTATTAAAAAAAACATGTTGTAGATCCCGGTGAGTGTTATACTATTAATGTGAATGACCAAGTTAATCTTAAAATCAAGTATAAGAACGTTTGTTACCAAGTGTAATTTATTTTTCACTTCTCATGCTCTTAAAAAGTCTCTGCATATCGGGACTAAAGTTCCTTATTAATCTCTAGGGACTAAAGTAATTTTTTTTTAATTTACTTTGCAAACTCCGAAACAGCCAATCACGGTGTTTGTGAATGGGAGGTATATCACCTTTTTAGTGATTGTGTTTAGAAATAACCTCAAAATTACCTACATTAGAAAAAATCTAAAAACCCATTTGATTTCGTGAAACACGATTAATGATAATAATTTAATTAATTATTATGTAAGTATTAAGGATTAATTCATTTTATTATGCATTTCCAATTAGTTTTAAATTATTTTTCGAGTTTGAATCTGTTGGCTAAATATGCAAGCATTTAAAGCGTACCTAACACTTATCCAAAAAAAAAACCGTGGAACAAATTACTTTGCAATTTGAATTTTGAATAGATTACATATTCGTATTAAGCTTGCGTTGTAATCACCAATTACCTACACCAATTAATTGTGCATCTTAGCAACTTTGTTGTTATAATTATTATAATTGTGTATAGAACGTCGTATTTTTTCCTCGCATTCAAAGTGAAAAGTAGAGTGTTTAACGTGGGATTAAACAACCATAATGATACTATTAGCCACCCTCGCTTCGCTCGGGTGCCTAAAACAATCTCGTGTCATTATGGCTTGTTTTAGTCCCTTGTTGAACAATCTACTATTATAGGTATGCATGTGCCCCAATGTAAATAACAAAAATGGTAGAAAGCGCCATCTATTGAACTATTTTGTATACAGTCTTGATGACAAAATTCACAATCTCTGATACGAGATTGGTAAACGTAAGGTCAAAAATGAACAAAATAGCAATAGAGTTATTTATTTACGCACTTCTTTTGTTATACTTAATTGTTATCAACAATTAAAAAAAATATTTGATATGAGATCCTGAACAAAAGTCTCGTGTCTTTGATCAAAATGTTTGCTGCCCTGGGGAGTTTTATGTATAAAAATGGTGAATTTTTAGACATAACGTCTAGGACAACTCAAATAAGTGTAGGACAGTGACATATATACTCACATTCTTTCTCTTCTGTACAGCATTCTTTTTAATCCTTCCACTCCTAACTATCTCAAAAAACGCTTTTCTTATTTGCATGACACGCATACGAGGTACTTGAGATCATCGGAGAGCCTGAAGTTGAGAATGCCTAGACATTCAACAAACTTCCTTGACAAATCTTTTACCGTTGAAGCAGTACGCCTGTGGAACGCGTTGCCGGAAACAGTAAGACGTGCACAAACTCCCCAGACGTTTAAAAAATTAGTAACGAAACACTATTTATCGCTGTAGCACCCATCAACATCAATATTTAATTTGTTTAAGATGGATATGTATGTGTATGTATGTATATGTATGTATGTGTATGTATGTGTATGTATGTATATGTATGTATGTATATGTATTTATAGATTTATCAGAATAACTAGTTATATAATGGACTTATTTTGATAAGTAATATTTATTTATGTCATGTATGCAAATTATTGCTTCAAAGTAATAAGTACACCACCCGTTGCCTGCTACTCCAAAGTTACCAGTCCATCAAAAGGTTGTCTGGTAGAGATCGCAGTCTGCGATAAGACCGCCCATTGTACTATAAAATCTTTTTAAAATTTGTATGAATTATTTACTGGTGTACAATAAAGCATATTCATTCATTCATTCATTCATTCATTCATTCATTCATCCATTCATATAACAGTGAATTGTGACTTTTTATGTTCGTTTCAAATCTCCCTAGGGGGCTTTTAGTAAAATCCCCACAAATTTACTGAGGCAGAAATCATCAATAATCGTCATCGTCAACAAATGAAGATACAATCAAATGAAGACCTAAGAAACAAAGAAGTGAAGGCTTAAAGGTCTCGTAACCGGCCCATAAAATATTAAAAAACTGCTGGCCTGGCTGACAGAATTTATCTGTCAATCACTGACGCACGTCATTGAGTCTGCTTTTTGTCGATTGTCGAAGTGAATTTCGAGATAAAAGTGAATAATTCACGTATTTCTTTTTCCACGGCAAACATGTTAAGACTATGATACATTCATAACCTAAGGAATACCTGTAGTGTTATTTCTGTTTTTATGGACTTTGTTTTGCGAGTTTGTAATGATGTCAAATAATCGTATTCCTTCTGGGCCCAATACGCCTGGGAGCCAACAGACCCCTCCACAGCAAGGGATAAAGATATTTATACAAAGGGACTATGCTGAAGGCACTGCAGTTAAGTTTCAGAACCGTTTCCCGCCAGAATTGGAAGATCGGGTAAGAGAAAGTGACTTGTTTATATGATAGTATAAACCTTGGGATTGTGGGCGCGTTCCTGACCCTTACTAACTTTTATAAGATGACTACGTAAGCTCATTCATCATTAAAAAGTTTTCTGATAACAGTATTTATAGTGACTATTATAATGACTACATATTTGTGTGAAAATTCGTAAATTTGTGCATTGACATTGTTGTTTGGTATCATAATATTGAAAGTAGTGTCTTGCCTATATAGCCTTATGAAGGTTATGTATATTATTCAAGCACCTAAATGAGGAGCTGGTGAACAAAACGTTTAATCAATGCAGCCATTTGTGGTATGAAATGATTACTAATGGTGTAGTCATCTCATTTAAGTACAATTTTAATTGCTATTGTGCTCTAATGTGAGTATCATTATTGTTAATTTAAAATTGTGCTGACTACACAGTGAAGTTCATCATTGTCCCGCGACTCTATAAAATGCTAGTTGTGTAAGAATAAAGTGAAATTTTTATAAATCATCTCTCCGTGACCGTGGCTGCTAAATAGCAACTAAAACTCTTCCACGGTCTGCTCGCTTAGATCTTTTAAACTATCCAACTCAGCAATATATCGAGTGATTAAAACGGAAAGGTTCATATGTGAGTCAGAATGGAATCAGTATTCCTCGCAGGCAGAGTCACAGGCATAAGCTGGTACCAAATAAATTGTCTGCCTGCTTACTGTGAATCAATAGCAATGCTCAGTTCTCTCGCTGTGTTTATGTTACGAATTTGAATGTTTTTCGTACTCGTGGCTCTGTCAGTGGTTTAGGAATGATGGACAGAATGCATTTGCATTTGTAATATTAGTACAGATTCTGAATCCAATCACTGTTACTCAGTTTTGGAGGAGTAACATAAGTAAAGTTAAGTACTCATAACATTAGTTGGTTTAAAGCAGATACTTAATTAATTTTTTCTGATGAATTTGTTAATGATGTTTCATTTACTCTCACCAAGTTTCTAAATTTGGTGCATTTATTAATAAAAATGAAATTAATTTGTGATATGTGAATGAAAGTAACAACTTCATTTACATTAGCTGTAAAATTCACAATGCTAGGCTTGTTTCTTACATTACAATATAAACTCATGGTTTCTTTTTTCTTGTAGTTTTTTTTAAGTGTACATGTGTATAAGATGCACATATCAAGCATACAAGTTAATAAATAGTACTACATATATTTACTACATATATATTTTGACAGCCTCTGTGATATGGCAGGTTTTCCGTGCCTCGGACAGCATGTTAAGCAGTCCAAGTTGTCATATATTCAGTCAGCAAAGTAGATACGGTTGCACCTTTACATACAAATTTGTATGAAAATACGTCTATTGCCCAATTTGTACATCTATTGCTATAGTTACATACAGAAAATGGGTAAAATGATCCACACAGCAGGGCTAGATCATCATTGGCCAGTCAGTGGTGACCCCACTGGTCGTAATAGTACTACTAATGATAATAATCATCATACAATAATACTTTTGACTGAATTAAAGTAGACTAGAATAACTTTGTCAGAAAATAAGACATGCCACTTTTATCCTGGGTATAGGTGTTCCTGTGGGTCTCAGAAAATAGTCTTAACATATCAGTCATGGGCTAGTGTAATATTTTTTTTTATAAGACACGTCAATTAGACTTCTCCTCGCCTGATGGTAAGCTTAAGGCAAAGGTTCAGGAAAGAGGGTCATCATTTCATACAAGTACCATGTTAATAATGGTGATACTCAGCTTGACGGAATTATCAAAAGAGAATTGTCGTCACAGCACCGCATGACAACCACCGGTCCCACTAGTTCTGCGACACAATCCCCTCTGCCCTGCTATGCACTAAATGACCCCTGAACGCAATCCAACCGAGATTGGATTACTATGGAGGTGTTTTTTTTGCAATCGTGCATGGTGGTGCCCACCCGGCTGAAATTTGTGCTATTAAAATTTTACCACCAGTAAAACTAAAAAAATGTAACTTAAATATTTATGAACATTCACATTACAGATAGACAGACAGTTGTTTGAATTCACGATGGACCGTCTGAACGAGCACTTCGAGATGGCGGAGACGGCTGACTGCAGCACCTACTGCGAAGGCTGCCTCGCCTGCCTCACCGCCTACTTCATTTATATATGTACAGAGACACATTACGAAAAGGTAATCTTAACAGAAAAGTACAATGTTACTGATCTGAGCCTTGATTCTACTTAAGCAAAACCACTGTCAAACCAGAGATATTGCAAAAATGCCTAGCGTTGACTATTACGGGAATCATTATCGTTTGACTCCCGTTAGAATTTTCTTTTATACATCTCTCGCTATGGGTTGATAACTGGAGGAGTGGAGTCTCTTGTGCAGACTTTCCCAAGTGGGTACTTTGCCATAGGCTATATGCTTACTATTGAATGGAGAACAGCCCTATGCCTTCGTCGCCTTTCATGATACCCATGGAAAGAGATGGGCCGGCTGGGAACGGTATCAAATATCCTTGAGTTTTCTCTACATATCCATATTTGACCTGTAAACTCATTCATTCATACATTTGCATTACAATCGGTTGCGCCATGACGCACAGGTAAACATGTGTGCGCGTATTCTTGTTTAGATAGGGCTGATTTCGTTGGGTGGTGAAAATAATGACGCCAGATGCTTACACGTGGAATGGTTTATTGCGACTCACAATTCGTTCGTTCACTTAAGATAAAATTAGGTACAGGAAACGGAAGTTAGTCTTTGTTGGTGTTGCCAACATGCTGGGGGGGGGCTGCGGCTGCGGCTGTTATTATATAATATCTATTATATAGTTTATATAAATTAAAGTTAACAACTACATATATGAAATTACTGACAGTGAAGCCACCCTTAAATAGCATCCTGGTGCATCCAACATATTAAACATTTGTAATATAGTGTAACACAACAGTGAAATCAAATTAAATTTATACATTTTAAGTTTAGTTTTGTTAATAGGTAATTAACACTAGTTTGAGGTATAAGCAAGACTTACTTAGGTACCTTAGTTGTACTTATTATAAAATTAAAGAAACAGTAATTCAAAACATACTACTTAATGTACACTTAGTGTTGACATTGAGGTAAAGAAAACAATAATAATCAAACCAAACCTACTTGGCTTAAAACAAATAACTTACTCTTCTAGAGGTAACAAACAAATGCCTGATAAAGAGCGCTTATAAATGTTTTTATTCGGGGTCATCACATCGACAACTCGGATTCTTTGATCCTGCCCCGGATATAACTTTACAATTCTAGCCATAGGCCATGATAATGGAGGAGAGCTAGGCTCTCTCATAATAACTAAACTTCCTAACTTAAGATTAGGTACGCTGTCACGCCATTTGGGTCGCGACTGCAAGGTATTGAGGTACACTTTGTGCCAAACATTCCAAAAATGAGTTTTTACCTTATTACATACATTCCAAAACTTTAATCTATTTTCTGGTATATCCGAAGTATTAGTTTCGGGGTAAGATGTTAAAGAAGTTCCTATCAAAAAATGTCCAGGAGTTAAGTAGCCGAAATCATCTATTTTATCTGCTATTACAGGCAGCAATGGCCTGGAATTTAACACTGCTTCTATCTGACACAAGACTGTGTTCAATTGTTCATATGTTAAAACATACTTTTGTATAATGCGTTTCAAATGATATTTCATACTTTTTACTGCTGCTTCAGCAAGACCAGCAAAAACTGGTGAATAACTTGGAACAAAGTGAAAGGTAACACCCTGCTCCGTTGCATAACCTTGCACCAGTGTTTGATGCTCCTTTGAGCTGTGCAATTTATATAACTCTGCTAGCTCATTCCTTGCGCCCTTAAAGCAACCAGCATTGTCACAGAACACGTCAGTAGGTAAACCTCTGCGGGCTATAAAGCGTTTGAAACAAGCCATGAAACAATCAGCACTTAAATCCGAAGCTAATTCAAGGTGTACAGCCTTTGTCACAAAGCAGACAAATACACATATGTAGCCCTTTGTTTGTATTGCACGTCTGACACGTGAATTCTTTATTTCTATTGGACCTGCATAATCTATTCCTACCTTTTGGAAGGGACGGCAAGCCATTATTCTTTGAGGGGGCAAGGAACCCATAAGTTGCTTAGCACATTTGGCTTTCATTCTAAAACAAGGTAAACACTTATAAGTAATCTTTTTTATATGTCTGTAACCATTTACAATCCAATATTTTTGATTGAGGCTGGATAATAATAATTTAGGTCCAGCATGCAACAATCTTAAATGTTCACGCTGTATAATCAAGGAGGTGATTCGAGACTCCTTTGGTAAAATAATAGGGTGTTTATTTGAGTAAGAAACTTCAGAATTATCAATTCTACCACCTACTCGCAATATATTGCTACGCCCGGCGCTTGGCCACTTCAATATATGGCCAAATTTCCATAGGAGTGAGCGAGACGGCACTATAGAAAGAGACAGCATGCCTTGACGTCACTGTTCTAGAAGGATTGGAATGAATAGAAAGAGACGTCAGGCTAGAAAGAGACAGCATGCCTTGACGTCACTGTTCTAGAAGGAATGGAATAGATAGAAAGAGACACAAGACCTAATAGAACCTCCCAGAAAGTTCCTGTCTTTTTCAGAACGTACCTGTCTTTTCTCGATCTTTCGCTACTCGGCCGCGCCTTATATAAAAGGCGATCTAACAGCCGCTGCTCAAGTTAGTCTAAGACTAGTATTCGAAGCGAATAAAGCGATAAAGTGTGTGAAGCTATACAGTGCGATTATACAAGTGACTGTGTGTTGTGTAAGGAAGAGTTTTCGAATTTCTACGCGCTTTGCTGTAATTGAAGTGAAGCTGAATAAAGCCTGCCTTCAACGGTTGTCCTCGCATTTTCTATTTAACCCGACTCCCACGCTCGTAACAACTGGTGTCAGAAGTGGGATAGAAAATGCCGATAACGCCGAGAGACGACAGGGAGGGAGTTAAAACCCGAAGCCAGGCCGCGGAAGAGGCTGCGGGTACACCGAGTACTTCGACGGGTGCTTCAAGATCATCATCGGAAATTAACCTGAGCGCGATTATGACCTTATTGAAGGAGCAGGCTCGTCACCAGGCAGATCAGGCCCGTCGCCAGGAAGAGCAGACTCTACAATTGAAGGCACAGCTCCAGCAACAACAGGAGGAGCTGATCTGTCGCCAGGCAGAGCAGGCCCGTCACCAGGCAGAGCAGGCCCGTCGCCAGGAAGAGCAGACTCTGCAATTGAAGGCACAGCTCCAACAACAACAGGCAGAGCAGGCCCGTCAACAGGAGGAGCGTGCCTTGCAACTAAAGGTTCAGCTCCGGGAACAACAAGAAGATCTATTTGCCTTCTTGAAAGAGTCTAAAGCAGAATGGCAAAGAGAAATTCATTCAGTGCAAGACAGAATAGAAAGCCACGACAAGAAATTTGAGAGTTATGAGGAACGGTTGCAGTCTGTGGCTCAAAACGTAAAAAAATTGGAGACGAAAATAGCTTGCGGAACAGCTGGCTCTGTAACCATTCCATCTGCACAGGCTGTCGGGAAGTTCAAAGTACCGCCATTTGATGGGACCTCCTCGTGGACTGCATACAAACTGCAGTTCGAGTCTGTGGCAAAGGCGAACGGTTGGGATAAGGAGCAAGCCAAAACAGCATTAACATTGGGGTTACGAGACCAAGCACTCAGTGTTTTAGAGGCGCTTGGAGGTGAAGTGACTTACGACCGCCTTCTTGAAGCGTTGGAATCACGTTACGGTGATAGTCACTTGGAACATGTCTACCGTGCCCAATTGAAGGACAGAAACCAGCGTCTTAGTGAGTCTCTGCAGCAGTGGGCTTTGGAAATAGAAAAGCTGGTGAGAAAAGCTTACCAAGGAGCTTTTTCGTCATTTGTTGACAGCATTTTGGTGCAAGCTTTTATTGACGGGATCAGAGACTTGGAGGTGAGAGCTGCCGTCCGTCTGGGTCACCATGCAACCCTTAAAGATGCTGTTGCTCACGCCCTTGAAGTGGAAGCTGTACGACATGACCCTCGAGCACATAGATTGCGTGAGATCTCAACAAATGAGCAACGTGTGTACCGTCGGGAATTCACACCCAGGTGTTATTTCTGCAAAGAGCAAGGACATATTCGGTCTAGCTGCCCGAAACGGACTCAACAAGGTAATGGCCAAGAACAAACGGCGCGACATCCAGATGCGCCGGAGCAACAGGGAAACGAGTAAACGCCAGGACTGCGGGACGGGTGCTGGCTGGTAGTGTAAAAGTCCCAATTCTGATCTCTCAAGCCAATGATGGAAATAGTCTGGTCATCGAAGGAGGAATTGATGGATCACCGTGCCACCTCACCATTGATACTGGAGCAAGTCGGACCGTGATTAGCTCTCGGCTGGTGAAAAATGTACCTAGAGATCATCTACATCAACTTAAGCATCTCCATCTGCAGACAGCTACCGGCCAGCGCATTTCCGTCCGAGGAGAGCAAGAAGTGGCGTTGGAAGTCGGTGATAAGACCTATTGGCATAAAGTCATCGTCGCTGATATCTTAGATGACTGCATCATTGGGTTGGATTTTATGAGAAAATATCGCTGTAAAATCGACGTGGATTGTGGCGTTCTGAAAATTGGGTTCGACGAAATTCCCATGGAAGGTGGCGCATGTGGAAAAGTGTTCTGTGCAAAACGAACTGTACTCCAGCCTAAATCACAGACCCTAGTGCCAATAAGACTACCTCAATATGGCATCAATTCTCATCGCTGTGCATTGGTGGAAAAAGTAGACGGCAGTAGTCCCTGGATACCAGCTCGTACTGTGGTAACAACACCAACCACAGCCGTTATAAGAATTTTAAATATGAGCGACAACGAGTGCGTCTTAAACAAAGGGACACTGCTTGGCACTTGTGAGGAGATCTCGTGGATACGTAGTTGCCAGGGTTCGACCAAAAGCGATGCTACAAGTGACAGAGAATCAACAGTGCTGAAACTACTAGAAGATTGTCGCAATGACCTCAGTAAGGTAGAGATGCTGAAGGCGCGGAACATGCTACTACGTTATAAAAACGTCTTTTCTATGCATGGTGGTGACATTGGCAGAACTGGAGTAGTACAGCATAAAATCGATACTGGTGAGGTAACGCCAATCCGTCAACGACCACGACGTGTACCGATTGCTCGAGAAAAGGAGGTGGAGGAAATGATTGAAGAGATGAAGAAGGACCGTATCATTGAACCCTCGGTCAGTCCATGGTGTTCTCCGGTAGTCCTTGTAAAGAAAAAGGATGGGACCACCAGATTCTGCGTCGATTATCGCCGACTGAATAATGTTACGAAAAAAAATAGTTATCCGTTGCCAAGGATAGATGACACTTTGGACACCTTAAGTGGCATGCAGTGGTTCTCAACATTGGACCTCAAGAGTGGGTATTGGCAAGTTCAAATCAGTCAACTAGATAAGGAGAAAACTGCGTTTTCTACTGGAAAAGGTCTCTGGCAGTTCGACGTCATGCCATTTGGATTATGTAATGCTCCGGCCACATTTGAGAGATTGATGGAACAAATACTTGCTGGACTGCTGGGAGAAGCCTGTCTGGTATATTTGGATGACATAATCATCATTGGAAAAGACTTCGACGATCACCTCAGCAAACTAGAGCAAGTTTTGACTAAACTACAGGGTGCCAACTTAAAACTCAGTCCAAAGAAGTGTTCACTTTTTAAACGACAAGTGAATTATTTGGGGCATGTTATTTCGAAGGATGGGATACAAACAGACCCTGAGAAGATAAGTGCCGTGAAAGATTGGCCGACACCAAAAGATAAGACCGACGTTCGTGCCTTTTTAGGTCTGTGTTCATACTACCGGCGGTTCGTGAAAAGCTTCTCCGATATTGCGAAGCCTTTGCATCGGTTAACGGAAGAAAAACGGAAATTTAGCTGGGATGAACAATGTGAAGCCGCTTTCAAAGACCTTAAGCAAAGACTCTGTGAAACACCAATCTTGGGTTTTCCAGATGCAGAAAATGAGTTCGTCGTCGACACAGATGCCAGCAATACTGGGATAGGAGGAGTCCTGTCCCAGAGAAAAGGAGACAAGGAGGCCGTGATTGCTTACTTTAGTAAGTCTTTGTCTAAACCAGAGAGAAATTACTGTGTTACACGAAGAGAATTACTGGCCGTGGTTAAGACATTGCAGCATTTCAGTAAGTTTCTGCTGGGCCGCAAGTTTCATCTGAGGACTGATCATGCTGCTTTAAAATGGTTGCTACAATTTAAAAATCCAGAAGGACAAGTGGCAAGATGGATTGAACAGCTCCAGGAATACGACTTCGTCATCGAACATCGGAGTGGGAAAGCGCATGGAAATGCAGATGCGCTCTCTCGAAGACCTTGTCCGGTGGAATGTAACCATTGTGTCAGGCAAGAAGCTAAAGACAGTGTAGCGATTAGAATAATAAGGACTGATACTGTCAGCGATGAGTGGAGTAGCGAAGCCATGCAGCAAGCACAGCAAGAGGATCGAGACATCAAGCCTATTCTCGAATGGATAAGGGCAGGAACACCTAAGCCGAAATGGAGTGATGTCTCCCAAATGAGTGCAGCTACGAAGAGCTACTGGGCACAATGGGAAAGCCTCGTGATACACAATGGAGTCCTGTGTAGAAAATGGGAGTCTGCAAACGGGAAAGACTCACATCTGCAGTTGGTTGTCCCAAAGATTAAAATTAATGAGGTTTTGAGATCATTTCATGACGGAACTTCAGGCGGCCATCTTGGTGTGAAGAAGACCTTGATGAAGATTCGTCAACGATTCTATTGGATCCATTGCCGTGAGGATGTTGAAGATTGGTGTAGGAAATGTACATGCTGCGCATCGGTAAAAGGGCCGCATACAAGGAGCAGGGGAGCATTGAAGCTATACAATGTTGGAGCGCCTTGGGAAAGGATTGCATTAGATGTTGCAGGGCCATTTCCTGCATCGGAGTCTGGAAACAAATACATCTTAGTAGTAATGGACTACTTTACTAAATGGCCGGAGGCTTTTGCCATACCTAACCAGGAAGCAACTACAGTCGCGGAAAGACTAGTCACGGAAGTGTTTTGCCGATATGGAGTTCCTCTGGAAATACACAGTGACCAGGGAAGGAATTTTGAATCACAGGTATTTCAAGAAACCTGTAGGATAATGGGTATTCATAAAACCAGGACCACCCCATATCATCCGCAGTCTGACGGAATGGTTGAAAGATTTAACCAAACCTTGGAAAGGCATTTGGCTAAGGTTGTTGAGAGCCACCAGAAGGACTGGGATAGTCATATTCCTTTGTTCTTGTTGTCTTATAGAACAGCGATACATGAAAACACAACGGTGACGCCTGCGTGTGCAAACTTTGGCAGAGAACTGAGACTACCGGCTGATCTACTGACTGGACGTCCTCCAGATTCACCGCAAGAAATCACGGAATATGCTAGTGCATTGCGCGATAGACTAAATGACGTTCACACCCACGTCCGTGAATCTGGGCTCCAGGCAAGCGACAGAATGAAAACCCGATACGACCGCAACTCTCATCAAGCCGGGTTCGACGAAGGCTCGTTGGTATGGCTACACAATCCGATGCGTCGCAAAGGCAAATCTCCGAAGTTGTCTCCAACCTGGGAAGGGCCGTATAAAGTTGTCACCAGGATCAATGACGTTACATACCGGATACAACGCAACCAGCGAAGCCCCTTGAAGGTTGTACATGTTGACCGACTGGCGAGATACTACGGATCTAATAATGCTCGGGACGAGCATGTCTAAGAAGGGGGTAGTGCTACGCCCGGCGCTTGGCCACTTCAATATATGGCCAAATTTCCATAGGAGTGAGCGAGACGGCACTATAGAAAGAGACAGCATGCCTTGACGTCACTGTTCTAGAAGGATTGGAATGAATAGAAAGAGACGTCAGGCTAGAAAGAGACAGCATGCCTTGACGTCACTGTTCTAGAAGGAATGGAATAGATAGAAAGAGACACAAGACCTAATAGAACCTCCCAGAAAGTTCCTGTCTTTTTCAGAACGTACCTGTCTTTTCTCGATCTTTCGCTACTCGGCCGCGCCTTATATAAAAGGCGATCTAACAGCCGCTGCTCAAGTTAGTCTAAGACTAGTATTCGAAGCGAATAAAGCGATAAAGTGTGTGAAGCTATACAGTGCGATTATACAAGTGACTGTGTGTTGTGTAAGGAAGAGTTTTCGAATTTCTACGCGCTTTGCTGTAATTGAAGTGAAGCTGAATAAAGCCTGCCTTCAACGGTTGTCCTCGCATTTTCTATTTAAACCGACCCCCACGCTCGTAACAATATTCTCTTTATCAATAAAAGGATGTAAGGATTTTAATGAACCTGTAATATTGTCACTTTTTGAATTTAAAATACTAAATTCCTTTTTAAAATGTATACTCTGTTCATATTGTATAATTTTATGTAAAGCAGTTTGTAACTCAAGAGTAGAAAGTGAAGTACCCCTTTTATCCATATTGTAACAAAACCTTAGTATGTAAGCCATCACACGGATCATTTTATTTAAATCAGAATATTTATCCATGAACTGATAGATATTAGATTTATTATGAGTCAGTAAGGCTACTTTAGTATCAGAAAATGCAGAATTTTCTTTGATCTCAGGCAAACTTTCAAGAGGGGGTAATCTTAATTTATTATTTAATTGATACTTACTGTCCAGTATAAACTCTGGACCCTGCCACCATAACTTACAGTTAATTAAATCATCAGGATTGGCTCCCCTACTTATATAGTCAGCTGGATTTTCATTAGTTACAACATATAAGTAATGCCAGCCAATGGTTTGCTCACGAATGTACCTAACTCGGTTAGCAACATAAGCTTGAAGTTTTAGTGGCTCTGTAGCAAGCCATGCCAATGCAATTTGTGAGTCAGAGTACAAGCATGCATTGTTTATAGTTATTTTAATACTTAAAGTGTTATAGACCTTTCTCATAAGCTTAGCAAGCAAAACCATTGCATTCAGTTCTAATCGTGGTATGGTGAGTGCCCTATTGCTTGGGGGATTGATTCTAGATTTTGAGCAAAGTAAGGTAGCTGAAGCATTACCTATACTATCTACCACCCGAAGATAAACACAACAACCATAACCAATGGAGCCAGAAGCATCAGCAAAGCCTATTAAATGCACAGCCTTGGCATTTTTATCAATATTTATATTTCTATCAATGTGAAAAGGTTGCATAACAGATAAGCATTTAGCAAATAAAAGCCATTCCAATCTTAATTCTTCTGGGGGGATTTCATCCCAACCTAACTTTTGTAACCATAACCCTTGCATGAAGGCCTTTGCCTTCACAATAACAGGAGACATAAACCCTAGTGGGTCATAGAACTTGGAAATATAACTTAATATTTGTCTCTTTGTTGGATACTCAATACTGAAAGACTCAGGACATGAAAATACAAAATAATCTTTTCTCACATTGAGTGTTAATCCTAAAGTTTTCATGAAACAATTATCTCTTTGGAGATCAAAATCATCAAACTGCTGTTTGTCAGAGGGTATATCATCTAATATTTGCTGACAATTTGATGCCCATTTGTGTGTTTCAAAGCTACCCCTGCCCAGCAGCTCACATAACTGCCCCTTGGCTTCCATAACTATATTTATATCTGAATTAGAATAACATGCATCGTCAACATAGGTACAATTTTTTAAAATATATGAAGCCAATGGGTATTCATTTCTATAGTTTTCAGCAAGTTCATGCAAACAGCGAGTTGCCAAGAAACCTGAGCTTTTTTGACCATAAGTAACAGTGTCTAATCGTATACACTTTATTTTTTCATTAATATTATTTCTCCATAGAATATTTTGTAGAACAGTATGTTCTGGATTAACAGTAATGCAACGAAACATTCGACGTATATCAGTAGTGAAGGTATATTGACCTAATCTAAATAAAAGCATAATATCAAACAACTCCCTTTGTAAGGGTGCACCATTAAGTAATAGATCGTTTAATGATACTTTCTTATCAGTTTTCATGGAGGCATCAAAGACAACCCTAGTTTTAGTACTTTTACTATTCTCATTATACACAGCATGATGTGGCATAAAATATATAGGATCCTTATTGAAATCTAATGAATCTAATTCAACATAGTGCCCATGACCTAATGATATGTAGTCCTGAATGAATTTATCATAATCAGAAAGTAATTTAACATTTTTATGTAATCTTTTTTCCATGTTTAAAAATCTGTATAAGGCAAAGTCAAAGGAGTTACCTAGTGTGTCCCTAACTTCAGCTAAGGATATTTTTAATGGCAAGTCAACTTGAAACCTTTTATTTTGAATTTTAGTGGTTTCTTTAAAAATAGTTTCACACCAATCATGTTCTTGATCTTTTTCATTAAAGTATTGAGGAATGGATTCAACTTGCCAAAACTGTTGTAAAAGATTGTTAATCTCCGAATGACAGTTCTTATTAATGCATAAAAGTGATACCTGATCATTAGTAGTTGCAGGTTTAGTTAAAGCACCAGCTATTACATGCCCAAACCTTGTGTTGATAAAGCGGGGTTGCAGATGCTGCTTATCAGCAAAGTGCTCATTAGATTGTGAAGTCGGTTGTAGTATTGGCTCCGGTAGTAACACCTGGAAGAATATATCAGCACCGATCAACATATTTATTTCAGATGGGATATTAAAGTCCACGTCTGCTAACTTTACATCTGATGGTATGGCAATAGAAGACATGTCTACTTTAAACTGTGGGAGTTTGCATGTAATTTTGTCTAGAACATGACAGTTTATTGTTAACCTGTAGGGGGTAACTAAAGAAAACACTTCAAGGGGGACAGAGTAATTCGCAATGTTACTTGTATTGCTGACACCCATTATGTTTGTGCTATTTCGGTTAGGGCATACACCTAACACATCCATTAACTTACTTGTCACTAAAGAAATTTGTGATGCCGAGTCTAATATGGCCTTTATATGTACTTCTCGGCCTGTTGTCGAGTAAAGCTTTAGCTTCACTGTAGGCAATAATACCTTGGGGCTTCCAATATTAGAAATTAGGGCAACCGGTTGTTTCTGACCAACATCTTCATGCAGTAATGTGTTGTGTTCTCCCTTGCAGATATTGCAACGGAAATGAAATTTGCATTTTCCAGCGTGCTTGTTGAGACAAATGTTACATAATTTATTCGATTTGCTAAAGTTAGTTTTTTCACTAAAAGATAATATTTTATATTTGTTACAAGAATATAATTTATGTTCAGTTGACTTACAGTATAAGCATGCAGGGCTTCTCGATGCTGTTGTCACATTTGCCACTACCTTATGACCCTTGGACGTAGAAGCAGATTCTGCATTTTCCAACGCCAAGGCCCTCTTCTCCAAGAATAGCAGAAAACCAACCATTGTTGGTTCAGCTGCATCACTTCTTTCAAGCTGATATGCCCGTAGTGTATATGAATCTAGTTTACGATACAATATGGATAAAATTATGGGGTCCCAACCATCAGTGTTTACACTAATATTTTTTAAGGCAGCTAAGCATTGCTTAACTGTTGATACAAAGTCTCTAATGTTACGAGGTGAAGATTTAGACATAACATTCATATCTAGTAAGGAATTGACATGTTCATTGATTATTTTAAATTTATGATTGTACCTCTCATCAAGGAGCTTGAGTGCTTCCTCATAACTCTCATGACACAATGGTAAGTTACTAATAATATCTAACGGTTCCTTTTGAAGAAACGATCTTAAGTAATATAACTTTTGAACATTATCAATGGACTTATCCTTCTGAATAATTGCTCGAAAAAGGTTAATAAAGGGAATATATTCACTATATTTACCTGTAAATTGTTGAATATTTATTACTGGCAATTGCGGTTTGAAAGAATTATTTTCAGAGCCTGGCGAGGACTTTGAGCTGATTGATTCATTAAGAACTGATAATATGTGAAAATATTTTGACTCGCAGTCCGCCACGTCCTCGTGGTCGTCCTCATCACAAGCTAGGATATTTTTATTGTAAGTTTCGTATTCATTGAACAATTGAATCAGTCTTGCTCGTTTTGACGTTAAAGTAGCTAGATTCGTCATCTCGACATCCCTTTCATTTGCAGTAAACTGATACAAACGCGTTAGAGAAGCTTTAATATAACCACGAGATGCCTTAAGTTGCTTAAGCGTCTCCATTTTTGTAAAACTATCGAACTGTTAGTACAAGTTACAATCTAGTGTTAAAACTTAATATTTATGCACTTGTAAACTTATTTTGAGTAAATTATACAATGTTATTACAGCGTTATGAAAACTTAAAAACAGCTAAGCAAGCTCCCGCGCATGGGCAGCTCCGTAACACACACAAAATATAAGAGAAAATGGCGTTTAGGCTCGGCTTGGCTTTTGAATCGAATGAACTTCGTGAACGAATGAAATCTTGCTCCGCCCAATCGCTGTTGGCTTGACGCGACGACGAGAGCGCCGATTGGTTCGCAGCGCTGTAATTGCGTCGTGACGTAGATCCGGGTGCTTTTTGCGTTAGCGCTTCGCTTGCACTTGTGTGATATTGTAAAGCGCGACACAAAACAAAATGGCTACCAAAATAGCGACGACCCAATAACATAGGTATGAAATCGTCGAGTAGGTAGGTATTAGGAATCTTCGGCCACTTCGTGGATTTAGCGAAGATATCTAGGAGTCGATAAAACTTTGCACTCACGTACTCGGCGTGTAGGCGTACGGCGTAGTTGATGCTCGTCGAGCATGGGCTCGCGGCGTCCGCCGTAGTGTAAATTGCAGAGGACGCGACGTAAGTCCACCACCAAAATTGCAGCAGGTAGGCTTCGAAGGACCATCGATGTGCGCGTATTCTTGTTTAGATAGGGCTGATTTCGTTGGGTGGTGAAAATAATGACGCCAGATGCTTACACGTGGAATGGTTTATTGTGACTCACAATTCGTTCGTTCACTTAAGATAAAATTAGGTACAGGAAACGGAAGTTAGTCTTTGTTGGTGTTGCCAACAACATGCTCAAGGAAAATGTAACAAGACACGCTCATTATCAATACATTAATGAAGTTTTATAGTCTTGCTATACGAATTAATATACGAGCATTTATATGTCTGTGATATATGTATACCAAAATACGTTTTGATCTAGCTAAAAATACCGGGTGTACAGGGAGTACTCCGGGTACATTACATATTGGCATAATCTTTTTTCGATTGGGGGAAAATAAAATTATTTCATTTTTCACTTTAAAAAAATCCGTTTAATTAGGATTATTTATTCTCCGTCGTATGAGGAAAGCTCAATGAAACGACAATTTCATAAAAAAACACCGCTACAGATGAAAAACAAATGGCACCAAGCGCGTGCTTTATTTGTAGTAATATTTTTTTTATGAATTTGCCGTTCATTGAGCTTTACTAATACGATGGAGAATAAATAACGCTAATGGAACGAAAAAAAAAGTAAAACAGTAAAAAAAAAATTGACACCAAAATTATGCCAATATGTAGAACACCCGGAGTACTACAGTACTAGAGGCCTTTGGCTTCGGGAGCGTTCCCCTTACTCGCGGCATAAGTACCGTCCGAGCCCCTCCTTTCAGGGGGACCATTTCGAAACCGGATATGGTAATATGTGGTAGGCAATCTTACATCCATCTGAAGATCCGAGGAAGCGTGCGGCTTTAATCGATTTGAGTCTGACTTAACCGCCCCATCTGGCGGAGTAGAGGGGAATTGTATTTGAGGTCAGGTCGCTCCCGTAAAAAGCTAAAATTTAACACGATAAGCCATTAGGTAAAGGTACCCTGAGCTACAATGCTCGTGAGATCTCAATGTGTTAAGAATGATCATCCAACTCAAGACTGATCTAGTAACGCTTTACCTTACAATATGCTAATCTGCTCAACTACCTCATAACATAACTTACCTCTCATTTATCCATACTAATATTATAAATGCGAAAGTAACTCTGTCTGTCTGTCTGTCTGTCTGTATGTTACGTTTTCACGCCTAAACCACTGAACCGATTTTGATGAAATTTGGTAAAGATGTAGATTAGACCTTGAGAAAGGACATAGGCTATGTTTGGTCGTAATAACCGACATCCACGCGGGCGGAGCCGCGGGCAACAGCTACTATCTTATATATAATATTCTATCTAGACATCCTCTGTGACGTAGCGATTGTGAACGCGGCCGCTACGTAGGAGGCTCGGGTTCAAATGCAATACAAATATTCTTAGGAATGAATATGGGTATTTGCATTGGTCTGATCGTGCCTCAGAGAGCACGTTAAGCTGTCGGTCCCAGTTGCCATACGAACATCTATGGCAGTTATTACGAGTAGTTAGAGCCCTAAAAAGTCCCACAACTGGTATCGCCTTTGTGGTGTGCAAGTCAGGTGGCAGGCGCTTCACAGAAAATATCGAAGTTAAGCCAAATCCGCAGTTAGACTGGTAAAGCGGACCTTCCGAAGTTGAAAGCTTTGGATGCGACTGGCTGGGATTGATTCTAGGATGAAGAAAAAGATATAAAATTCTAATCAACCTTCTTTCTTCCACAGCACCTGAGAAAAGTATCAAAATTCATAGCAACGCAGAACGAACGAGTGTATAACCCCAGAGGTATACACATAACGGACCCCATCTTACGGGGTCTGAGGGTTATAGAAATCACAGTGATCGACTTGCCCAACTGCCAGAGCCCCACTGGCAACTCGACCACGCAGATGAGGCACACATGACCACCACACGAGAATAGGGAGTTCTTCATGTAACATAGAAAGTTTTGGTTATTGTAGGAATTTGGTATCTCGGGGTTACTTGATACGGTTGGTTTCATTTTTAAATATAATTTAATAAATACAATTTTAAAATGATACCGAATAATTTGAAATAATATAAGAGAAAATAATAATGATGATATAATATAACGTGAAAGTTTAATAATAATATGAGAATATTGTTTTAGAAATTCACAGAGTTCCCACTTTACAGTCAACAATTTTATAACCGACTTCATAAAAGGAGGTAGTTATTAATGAATGATAATGGATGTACCAAGAGCCAAATTCCTAGTTGTAATAATCAAAACTTTTAAATGAAACATTTGAATAAGAATAGACTGTCTTTCTTCTAAAATTTCCATTGAGTCGTTTGTGTAAAATAATATATGTTTAGTGCACCACTGCGTGGTTTTCTATGTGAACGTAAGTTTTATACCTAGCTGAATTAATTGACTTTGAAAGTCTAATTAAAAATAATGTTGAATTTTTTGACTGGTGATAATGTGTGTGATGGTGATACGATTGTTGATTCAGATGTTATTGTATCACTATTCCATGTTTCGATCGTATCACCATCACTTAGAACATTGAAGTGGAATTGTGTAGTGTAATAATTATAATATTTGAGTAACTTAATTGAAGGTACCATAAAAGAGAGTGGGCAAAATTGTATAAAGTTGATATCAATGGCCATTATTAATTTAATTAGTTTTTGATATAGTCATCAGTTCATCACTAATTTTGTCACCGAAATAGAGTATTAACGCACTTCATGCGTTTATTAAATAATTTAAAACAGATACGAATATCTTAAATGTGCCTTCTTTCAGGAATAGAAGTGACTTTTTTTAATAGAGAACTTTGAGAATATTTTAATAATGACCATTGATAGAACAAAATTCCTATTCTCCTTGAACAAAAGTTATAGCGTATCAGTTCAGTTCTTGTCGGTCACATAAGGGTCAATACAAATCAGGCGTTAAAACGTTCTAGCATTGTTTGCCGTCAAGCGAGCACTTTGTAATGGGCTGTTTACTTTCGGATGACAAACCAATAATGGGCTAAAATGGACACTTTTATTTGATAAAGCCAAAATTTCAACATTATTTTTTTATAAAAAATATTTTAATTGATCGTCATTAAGTACATATATATGATATATGGGACTCAAAAATGTGTACTTGACTGATTTTTATTTATATTTTCTTTGACATGACGGGACTCCTTTTGCCAAATTTTTCTTCCAAAAGCTTGGAAAGTGTATGTTGTTAGTATATATTTTGTTAAGACTTGGGGGCTTATGAACATAGTGTATATAATGTATAATATATTAAGCATGATATGTCTATTGCTGCGAAGTAACCACGGAATATAACGTCAATAGAAAGTGCTGTTACTGTGAATACTTATACTCCGTTTGGTTTGGTACTTAACTAAAGTGACTTTATTTTATATACAACTGTGGCTGACAAGCACGCGGCTCACCTGATGGTAAGTGATTACCGTGGGCTATGCACGTGTGCAACACCAGGGGAGTCACACTCGTGCTGCTGACCCTATATTTCAGTCAGTGTAGAAGACAAAGCAGGAATAGCCTTTGGTTTTACCACTGACAGCACAAAAACTCTCCAGTGAGCTCTGGCTACCCTACTCACCACCACACACACCAACACGAGGTTATTATGGCCACGGTATTCTGTAAAGTGGATGTATTTCCCCAGTCGGACTGCTCAATTGGACGGGAGTACCGTCGTGAATACCTTCTACAAAAAAAAAAATTACGCAAACAGATATAAAAAAAAACTACTGTTATAACTAGTGATTTGATTTCTGTTTTTAGAAGCGTTTTATTTTTTAATCTGTGTCTGAAAAACAAATAAGTTAATTTGCAAATAAAAAATATTAAAGGCACATCAATATTGTATGTCTTTAGTTGCGTACCTATCCAAATGGAGAACACAAGCTGTTTAAGACAAAACTCGTGTGACTACTTTTAGGTAAAGTTGAAATAATATTGAATTCTGCAGGGCTAACATGCGCGCCACGAGATAGCTTTCTCGAGGCATTTTGTCGTTTTATGTCGATATCGACTGTTGGTAACTTGGCAAATTTCATGGCGATCTGTCAGATGTCGACATAACTCGACTTCGAGAAATCATCTCTACTTAGTGTCTGCAAATTGTAACATACGTGCCCTTATTTACTCGAATTTTGACATTTAAAATGTTTTGTCTCTCGTCCTTCATTTGGTCGACGAGAAGTTATCTCGAGTAAACTTTTCTTGTGCTCGGTTCATTTTGGATCAAAATTTAGTACCTTTGTGCGACTGCAAGCAATTTTCGACCTTAATGACATTTCCTTTGTTACGTGTCTTTTCGCGTTAATTGATGACGCTGATCACGAATATAAGAAAAAAAATTCGATAGCATGTCATGTCAATAAGGTCGAAAATTGTTTGCACTATTTTTTCTCTTTTTTAAATTAAAATGTTTTGTCTACCGTCTTTCATTTGGTCGACGAGAAGTTATTTCGTGTAAACATTTTTGTGCTCGGTTCATTTTGGACTAAAACATCGACTGCAAGCCATTTTCGACCTTAATGACATTTTCTTTGTTACGTGTCTTTTCGCATTAATTGATGACGCTGATCACGAATATAAGAAAAAAAAAACCGATAGCATGTCATGTCAATAAGGTCGAAAATTGTTTGCACTATTTTTTCTCTTTTTTTTTCATACCTAGCATCCCTAACTAGTCTGTGCTTTCGAGCAAATGGCCGTATCGGGCCGATTTTATCGGATAAATGTTTAAAAAATGTGTATGCCATAGAATAATTGAAAAAGTTTGACGCGACAAAATATGTCGGCGTTACTTCGCTCGAGAAGACTCGAGATGATATCTCATCTCGATTCGAGATACTTATTTGACGACGCGCGCATGTTAGCCCTGCTGGTCAGGATGCAAAACCTTGACAAAGAGATAATGAATTTTTGTCTCTTATCTGTACAAGCATACGCGTTCTTGTAGTTTCATCTGTGTGATACCTACAAAACAATTAACTGTCAACGATGAGCTTCGCGATACAAAACCAACTTTTATTCTGTACAGCTAGTGTACTAATATTCATAAAAGATTCATCTTGGTTCAATAAGGTGACCCTTAGTCGTATAAAAAAATGTTGATGTTACATTTCGTGGTAATGACAGAGAAAGAATTATATTTGGACGCGTTTCTCTTAAACCTGAGAGAATCTTTGTGAGGTTATAGAAACAATAGAATGTAACAGTTCGCTAGACGCACATCCGTGGAATAATGACACATCTCGCTCCGTGGAAATGTTATGCGCATATTTGTATGACTTAATTTTGCATCAGTAATTATTGAGACCGCCCGCTGCCTTGTGCGGGTATTTCTAGCGAATAATGGAGCTAATTTCAAGCAATTAATTTGTAAAAAATCTTGTAATAATGAATACTTTTGCACGACTTCGACTTTGCACGTCGTGTGTGTGATAGCAGATGACGAAAATAGAGTGTAGTGGATTCCTAAATGTATAGATAGGTCATCACATTCTGTATAGTCACTTCATTACATTGTATATATTGACTTTACCACTTGTGTCTGTTTTCCACTGGCTACCTTTAAATCATAGTCGAATAAAGACTTATGTATACATGTGTCTTTCTTCGACTCGAACTCGATGATTTCGATCTCTCTCTGTCATTTAATTTTTTTTTGTGGAAGAAAATCTATATACAGATATATGTAATACGTCAGTCTATTTATATTTCTTAAAGAACAGTATCAATATGTTGCTTCAAAGTGAATTTAGGGTGAGTCACTGATTATAATTTTTTTGTTATTTTGTCAAGATTATCGTATAAATCTCGCAAGGATTTCTGTTATCTATTTGCACTCAATAGCATGTTCAAATATCAGCAGGAATCACATTTAATGTAAACTCGCCCATTCATCTGGTATACACAATAATTTAGCTACGTACCGACCTCAAAGTTTTGGATCTTATTTATAAAAGGGTCTTAAAATGTGGGTCGTACGAGTGTTTTTGTGAAAGGGTTCAAAATAGAAAGTACGTGTATCATGTATCTAATAATTTTATATAAAAGAAAAAAAATTGAACGTGTCTTTGAAGTCACTCATACTTTGTTCTCTGTCGTACTTATTGCTTAGTACATGTCGTGTTGCACTCGTGCTTGCGTTGGTATAAACAAATGACGTAAATACCTCTTTTTAATAAGACCTTTGGGTAGTACACATTGGTTTTCGAGAGTTCCCGGCAAAAAATTGTGTATTCCGAAAGTCATCAACCTGTATTGTTAAAATATCATGATAAAAATAATACAATATTTTATCGGTATCATGTTATTCACCGCGAGGTAAGTCAATGACAAATTAAATTCTAATAATATAATATTCAAATGCTGCTTGTGTTAGGATTGGCTTCACGTTAGGTGTTCCCAATGTGAACTCAAGACCTCCCGATCGTAACTCAAGACCTCCCGATCGTAAGCCCGACTCTTAAGCTATTATTCTACCGATACTGTATACATAAACTTACCTTTAAACTCTCGCGTTCCATGATACGGGAATAACCGCGATCATGGTATAATTACATACATACCTCCCGTTATCGTTACTGTATACATACTATTAAAGTATATATATTATAAATATAACAAAACGTATTGCGCAAGATCATCTTAAAATAGTCAAGATTAGATATCAGAGTGGTTACTACTATCCCCAATGATATTATTTCTTACTTTATGACTTTTATATTGTGAAATGAACCGTTGTGGTCCGTCGGAAGACTTGTCGTCTTGTAAATTAAATAAACTAGCTGTAGCCCGCGGCTCTGCCCGTGTGGTTGTCGGTTATTGCAGTCAAACAGCTTATGTATGTCTTTTCCCAAGCTCCAAATTTTCTGTGTAACTAATTTCATAAAATTACCTTCGAAAATGACGATTATATACACAAAATTTCATTCTCTATTTGCGCCCCTTTAAGTCCGATTCACGCTATGAAAGTGAAGTTAAGATTTAAGATATTCCCCATCTGTACCTATACATTTATCGAAGATTTTGTCTGTGCGTGTAAGCATCTTAGTTCACATGGATCAAGTATTGATACGTTTAACTGATATCGTTATCTCATGTCTCGTGATACTAAACGGAAACACATTCATTTTGAACTAATACACAACAAATACATACCTAAGTAACGTAAGCCCAATCAGCTGATTCTACTTACCCCGGAGATAGTTTCATGTCTCGTGATGCTAAACGGAAACACATTCAATTTGAAGTACGATACAACAAATACAAACCTAAGTAACATAAGCCCAATCAGCTGATTCTACTTACCCCGGAGATAGTCTCAGGTCTCGTGATACTAAACGAAAACACATTCAATTTGTAGTACGATACAACAAATACATACTTAAGTAACGTAAGCCCAATCAGCTGATTCTACTTACCCCGGAGATAGTTTCATGTCTCGTGATGCTAAACGGAAACACATTCAATTTGAAGTACGATACAACAAATACAAACCTAAGTAACATAAACCCAATCAGCTGATTCTACTTACCCCGGAGATAGTCTCATGTCTCGTGATACTAAACGGAAACACATTCAATTTGAACTACTACACAACAAATACATTCCTAAGTAACGTAAGCCCAATCAGCTGATTCTACTTACCCCGGAGATAGTATATTTTACTACTACTAGTAGTATAAAATAATATACCTACTTGAAAACAGTGACGAAAGCTTAGAATGGAAACCTCTATCTACTTTGCCTTAGTTTAGTTATCGGAATGGTAATAATCGGCATTAATATCGTCTAACACCGAATAAAATATTAATATCTAGCCGACCCGTCCTGGCTTCGCCTGTTGTATATTTTGAAACCCCGTACCACCCCATTGAGCCCGTAATTCAGACAATTTTTGAAATTTTCTCTGCGTAAGAACCACCCTCGGACTGCAATGAATATTAAAAAAAAAAAAAGAATTAGGGAAATCGTTTCAGCTGTTCTCGAGATTTGCGCTTAGCAACACATTTAGCGATTCATTTTTAAATTATTGATTATATTTCGACATATCGTTTACCAACATAAAACAAAACGTATACGGCTTAATTATTTCTTGAAACATTTCTATACCCGTCAGCTGGTGACCACGGCTAGTGCCGTTAAATATTGCGCATTGTGACCATTTGAACATTTACTGATACTCAATTTTTTTACTCATTACTTGTAAACAATACCTCCATGACCATTGATTAATCAATGCGAAACTATTACAACATGCACTGAAATATTGTTTCTATTAATTGTAATTGAATCACAATTTACGCAAAAAGAAAACTTTTCAGAGTTGATTCTTAGCAATTCTTAGTACCATCTCTGAAATAGATTGTATATCACTGAACATTTTTGGGTTTTTGAAGCATAGGTACACAAATCTTAACATTTTTAGTATAGACTAATTAATTTACCTAGGTATGCTGCATAAAAATTAGACATTATTCTGTTTATTATGTAATTTTATGTAGCAAAAAAATCACATTAACAATTAAATAGTTTTTATTTTTATAACAATTAGTAATGTGTAGTTCAGCATTTATTTAATTACTTTGTGAGTAGGATATCTTGTCTATTAATCATTATTTATTATCATCATGCCTAGTTTCGTTACTCCATTCTCTACATAAGGCCGCCCTCTGCTTCATGCGACACACATGCGGGCACGTTGTGCAAATCGTATGTATTTTTCGCACGACTGTGCATATAATGTGTACAAAATTCGTTCCACATTATTACAAAAAAAAGCCTGCATCAGCACGCATGCTTACGCACGACACAGCAGACGGCCTTAGTAAGGTTATTTTTTATATCTTAGGATGCCCCCATATAGGATAGTTTACTATCATATTAAAACAGATTATTTTTTTATTAAATACTAACTGACCCGGCAAAATTCGTACCGCCTCAGAATCAATAAAAAATGTTGCGATTTCCCATATATTTTCTCACCGTTTAAACCTCCCCTGGATATCCACCAATTTAATATTTCAAGAATTAAATTAACCAAATCGGCTCAGTCGTTCTCGAGTTTTAGCGGACTAACAGACTTGCAATTCATTTTAATATATCAGATCAGAACTGTAACATCTGTGGAAACTTGTATGGAATAATAGATAATGACGTCATTAGTATTGTAATGGTAACTTTTAATAAAAGCTATCCTATATACTTTCTCTATTAAATCAACGCCCATAGTCAAGACACAGCAGTGTTGGGCGTGAGTTATACAGAAAACGGCATGAAGCATAAGGTCTAGTGTAGCAGAGCAAAATCGCATCACTTACGCCTTTCTTGTCTTTTCTGAATAATTAACGACATAGGTTTTGTCAATTGAAAAATCAGATTTGTAACTGCGGTAATCGCAAGACATTTTTATATAGTGTAACGTATTTTTTACGAGATCATTGTAATTTTCCATGGAGCAGATAAAACGTCATTTCCAAGTTTTAATTGTAATTAAAATTTTATTATAATTATATCATTTTTAATCATCTTAAATATAATATATGAACTGTAACTTATAGACTGTATGTTTAGCCCTTATCACAATGTTTAGATAGGTATGTTTAGTGAAAGGCATTTTTATTTTTTTATATAACAGAGGTAAATAGTTTGCCGAGAGTGAAATTCAACTGCAGGACTTTAAATTCACCAGATAGGTAGACCTATTTACGCATATGTTTATTAAGGAATTTTGGCACAAAAACAAACATTTACTAACAAAGTAAACACATGGGAACATATTTCAGTCCTAGCACTAAGAACTAACTGTAATAGCATCGAAAACGTATTGAGAGAACGAAGCAATGCCATTGGCCGTCTGCCTACTGTAAACCTGTGTGTGTGTGTGTGTGTGACCAATCGCAATGCCCCGTTCTCTCAATACAATAGTTGTTCGTTCTAGAGTCTAGCCTAGTCTAGTTCTTTTAACAGTACCTCTAGCAGCTAGAGGTACTGTTAAAAGAATTTAACTATGATTTGCGTACAACAAATATATAAACTGAAGTCGTCATATATGATTTGTGTGATTTATAACTGTCATGAAAACAATCTAACTAGAAACTACATTTTGCAACTACAAAATAATAAATAATTTAAAACTAGCTGACCCGGCGAACTTCGTACCGTCAGATCCCGTTCCCGCTGCACCCTCCACTATATTAAACATGTATTATACATATAAACCTTCCTCTTGAATCACTGCGTAGTTTTAAAGACTTAAGCGTACAAAGGCATATAGGGACAGAGAAAGCGACTTTGTTTTAATACTATGTTGTGATAAGTCCTGTAGTTGAATGAAGAAGTAGCGAAAGAATTTATCTATAAATAGAATATAAATATCAATTGTTATCACATACATGTAGCTAGGTGTAAGTATGTATAAAATGCACAGATTATAACGATATTAGGGTGATGTTACAAACAGAAAAAAAACTAAATTTTTGAAACCCTTCGTACTAATGTTTAGCGTAAGATATAGAATATATTGTAAAATTTAATGTAACTATTATTAAATAATTGTAATTATGTATGTCAATGTTTTTCTTTTTGTAATAAAAATTATTATAAAAAATATTGAGTGACTTCTGATGAACGTTCAAATTCCTGTCCTATTGTGCCTATTCAAAAGAAAAGAGGCGCATCTCTGATCAATCAATCAATTAGCCCACTGCTGGGCATAGGCCTCTTCCGATGTGCGCCATTTCGTACAACCCTAGCTTTAATGTTCTATTTATTGAATATATCTGGGAAAAAAATACTAGATCAACCTTCCAAAGATTCAGCGCCGAAAGTATTTGAAGGGTGCCCGTACATACCCTTGAGCGCTTCCATAAATATGTTCAAAGTATTATTTACATTAATTATTATATTAACAAAACAAACTCTAGAGTTTTGATCCATTTATTCATTCGTCATTTTAACATTTATTAAAACTAGTTTTAACTCCATCAATCAATAAGCATATCGTAGGCCGTTGCTAGACATAGCCTTCTCCCATTGTTGGGAGGTTCTGAATTTCTCTTCTCTCGCAGTAATATCGTCTGCGTATTTCTCTATTAGTCGCCTATTACGACATTTCGGCACGATGGGGTAGTGAGGTGATACCTACTTGTTTTCTCTCTCCGTCAGCACACGGATTTTACATGAAGTTTTAACTAAGAAGTTCTAACTAAAATTGGATGTTCACTAACATATTCACTTAATAAGACTCGAGATCTTCACATTAATTCACAAGCGTCTTAAAGCCGCGTACAGACGTTGCGTGGCGTGTGTCGCGAATGGTTCTTCTCGCATGCCTTAACCTGAGGCATACGATGGTACATTTATGCATGCGACCCACACGACACATGCTCAAGATGAGTACGTAAACAACCTGGCATGGCCTCCATGACGCATGAGAGCGCAACGCAAATGTCCGTCCACATCCACACGCGATTGCTGTGTGAGCGCATTTGCAGAGCCTGAGGCATGTGAGACGAAACATTCACGACGCATGCCTCACGACGTCTGTTCGCGGCTTAGGACGGAGTGAAAACGAACGAGAAAGCTTCAGTAATTACAGAAGTCATAAAGAGGCACAATTGTGTCTTTACGACTGACTATGTGATCGCTGTGCCCTCGTAAAGTTAAAGGTTTACGGGTATTTACGGCGTCTAATTACATGGAGTTATTGCTGGTAGGCGGAGAACACGACGCGTGAAGTAGGCTGAGCGAACAAGTGTTAAGGATTAAAAATGATTATGTGTAAGGGAGGAGGGGGGCCACACAGAAGCAGTAAGCACGCAGCAAATTACCCGACATTTACGCAGCAAAAGCTTTTTGACATTTCTTGTCACGAAGAATTTCCCTTGGCTATTGGCTGTGTGCTTGCTTCTCGTTGCTTTAGTGTGTTGCCCCTAAAGTAATTCACGAAAAGCAATATTTTTTGTCCATGACTACTAAAGGACTGCTTCATACGTATAAGGAAGAGCAAAAAAGCGATTTAAGACCAATTACTAAGTGTGTAGGGGTGAGCAGCAGCCTTGCACGAATTTTTGTAGTTGTCACACAAAAAAAAAAATCATGTATATCAAAATTTTTGAAGTGAAAACTTCTTTAGCGGCGTTGGATGGGTGTAAAATGTTAAGGAAGCGTCAGGATTAGTTGACCTTTGAACCGTAACCGAAGACTGACGTCATACAAGATTAGGTACAGACATGTATTTTGCAAATTACAATAGATACGTCGTAGCTTAAACGGTAAGCACTTCGACTGGAAGTCCTTATAGTTTCAGATAGTATCGGGTTCAAATCACCTGGCTTTCAGGGATTTTTTGTGATTGTTTCTTCTTATATAAATACTTTTGGTGTATATTTATTACTTTTGGTGATTATTTTTTCTTTTTGTAATTTATTACTTTTTATGATTATTTTTTCTTTCTGTAATTTATTATTTTATGTGATTATTTTTTCTTTTCATAATTTATTAATTTCTTCTGACAGAAAATTAGCAGAAAATAAGTGATAGGTTCTATGATTAGCGCTATATTATATGTATCGTATGGTATGTTCTTTTTTATCTTTTTCTATGTATATAACGAAGAAAGAACAAAAGAAAATGTTTTCACTTCTGCCGGCACTCCCAGAGTGCAACCCGTCTTTTTTTTTCATATAGGACACGTCAATTTTACTTCGCCTCGCCTTATGGTAAGCTGAAGGCAGTCTCAGGAAAGAGGGCCGCCATTATACACATATACACTCAGCTTGACGGCCTCATTAGATGCTTTTTCATGCCCCGTCTTAAGGACCCGGGACTGTAGGAAGAAGGAAACACGTGAGCTGGCAAGGAGTTCCAGGTCTTAATGGTGGTTCTTGAAGGAATGTTCTGTTGTCCTGTATAGGAAAGGAGAGGGTGGGACTAATTGGAATAGCTCATCAGACCATTCACCATGGTAGAGACGGTAAAATACTGCCAAGGAAGCAACACCGCTAAGCACCTGCAGAGGCTCGAGGGTACTTATGACCTCAGGATTTCCATAGACCGAGATCCCAGAGAGATCAGATATAACTTATTTTGAAATGGATGACTCAGCCATAAAGTCTAAAATTTAATGTCATTTTATGCAATGACAGCGGTATAACAGTGGTGTTGTTATGTCATGCAATTGAGAGGCAAGAAATGTTTAATTAAAAATAAGAGCTACTTACATTTAAATGGAAGATTTTTTATTATATTTTGTAGAATGTTATCCTAAAGAAGTATCATAAGACACTTTCCATGGAATAATACTTTAGTCAGACGCTTCAAAGCTCCACAAAAAATAACTGAACGTTATTTAGGTAATATTTAAATAAGGAGATTAAACGATACATAGACATAAACGATAAAACGTTCTGTTATTTTTCCAAGTCAAGCATGCCTTAAGAAATTGTGCTTCAACAAAACCATTACGTAGTTACATACCTACATACAGCGCCTCACTGGAGCGAATCATATAATCAGACACACATATTAACATAATTTTAGCAATACGTATTCCTGAGAGAAATGTCATCTCGGAATTCTGCCATAGGCGCAATTTATTACGTAGGTACATTCCAGATTTCATTTTCCTTGTCGTCCGTCCGTCCGCGAGATATGTAGAATATATTTAGGGATAAATGATTTATTCTTGTTTTATTGAATTATGTGACTTGAGATTTGTAGGACTTATTAGCTATCCATAAATCCTGTCTCCCAAGATACAGGTTTTGGCCTAGTTTGGGAGACAGCAGTGTATGTTTTCGTGTTTTTGAGTACCTACCTGTTTTATTGTTTTGTAAATCTTTCAAATTGTGTACTTTGAAGTGTGACAATAAACTTTACTTTACTTTACTTTACTTATAAATAGTAAGTAGAAGATATTAAACACGATAGACTGATTGTTGTGTGCTCTTTTTAGCGAGCGAGTGCCGTTAGAGCTTTCAACCCCGATAACAAAACCTGCAGACACATGCTGTAAGAACGTTTCGAATGAACGAACGAACTCGATGCGACGGTTGAATCCGCGGTAAGATTTCTATTTCCCATGCTGTAAATTTGGTGACGTCACGTTTTCGAGCACAAGTCGAAATTTTGATCGAAAATTAGTAGATAGGTAAGTAAGTACGATAAAGCAAACTCCGACTGGATTAAATGTCAACGATGTCAATGTTCAGCCTTGAAAATTGCGTTAAATCCGGTTCTGAAATTTTGGAGGTCGAGATTCAATTTTGAATAGATTTTTATTAGGTAGGTACAAGAATTGACCCTAAGAAGAACGGTCGTTTTTACGATTTTTATACATCAAACTGAAGGGATTATCTCTTCAGCTCCAGATAGATAGAAGCCGAAGAGATATAAAATACTTATGTTTACGAGCTTCCGTTCGCATTGATGAATGGGCTGATGTCTTACGTCATAGATTGCGTAAGTTTAGATGCCCGTGACGTCACCGCCACTGTCACCACTAGTGCCCTTAGATGAAATCTTCATACTGATAAAAATGGAAGAGTCGGGCAGTGTGGAGATGTTCAACATTGCCGTGTGTTGTAATTATTTAAAAAATAATGTTAGTTTTAAACCATCGCGGGGTAAACTCATAGTTTTTATTACTTCGTGACTTATCGCGATATAAGACTTACAAAACTTAGTTTTCGAAGAAGAAATAGTAGGTAGCCGAAAGTTGACATCCTCTGTAGTGAATTCTTCTGCTACGCAGGGTGCGTGAATTCGATTCCTGTTCAGTACAAACAATGTTTTATGCGTCAAAGAGTCTATCTACAATAGTGTTTCCGTGTCAAACGGTCATCTATGCTATGGCAGTCGTTACGGGTAATTGGAGCCCTAAAAAGGTCTAATACTGGTCTAACTGCAATAGTCCGATATCGTCAATGAGTTTCACGAAAACTAACAAAGTTCAGCAAGAAACAAACTAAAAAAGCCGACTCCGGAATTCGAGGCTTCGGGTACCCTCAGCTGCTGATCGAAAAGCCACCACTTATATGAAAGGTTTAATGACAGTCTGAAAGAGTTGAATGAAATTTTAAAGCATTCAGAATGCTATTTAAATCGATTAACATAGGAATTTTTTTATCAGTTCAGATGGGATTCGAACCCGCGATCTTTCTCTTACAAAGAGAATGCTATGACCACTGAGAAACCGTAAGAGTATCGGTAAATGGCTCCAACCGTTGCCCCAAGACGGACAAATAGGAAAACTAGATTTTGCCCGCAGCACCGCCCTCTCTATGTCCTTTGTTAAGGTCTAATCTACACCTATACCAAATTTCACAAAATCGGTTCAGTGGTTTAGGCGTGAACGAACGAACAGACACGCACACAATTTCCCATTAATAAATAATATTAGTATGGATTTCGATGGATTTAAGTATGATTCGGTGGTTCAGTGGTCAGAGATTTCCCCTGTAAGAGAAAATCGCAGGTTCGAATCCCGCCTGAACAGATAAAATTTTTACTATCTTAATAAATTAATCAGTCTTAAAGAGGCTCACAAAAAGTAAATGGTAGGATTTTATGCTTGTCCGTGTGGAGAAATTAGGTGTGAGATCCCTCCTACACAAAAGGGAGGATCCCCCGATGAGGTTAGGTGAACATGCCTTGCAAAAAACTAACTTTTAAACTCTCGCATTCCATGATATATAATTAAGAGAATGGGAATTAACGGGATCATGGTATAGGTACTTACATTCCATTGATTGCCTGATGTTTCGACCAGGTTACACCGGCCGTGGTCAATTTTCTATGTGATAAAAAGTTTTCTTCTCAGGAGGCAGTACAAAATGCTTTCACACAGTTTGTCGAATCTAGATCACCAGAGTTCTATCGCAAAGGCATAAATGACCTTCCTACTAGATGGCAGCAATGTATAGATAATAATGGTAATTATTTTGATTAAATAAATACGCTAAAATAAAAAAAAAACGAATTTCAATTTGTCAGTACAAATCGGCAATTTCATACTTTAACCCCTAATATATTGTTTCTATCCGAATTTAATAACCTATTTATTTCCAGAGCTTCCAGGGCGTTCATTTTCTGCCTTTGTCACACAGTCGCTTAGCCTCGAAGTTGGCCTTTCGATCAAAGGAGTGGTTTTCTAGCAGAAGGTGTTCTGCAAAGTTGGACTCTGTTTTTTTAAGTCTCCAACCTCTGACATGCTCAGCAACTCTGATACCGAAAGGTCGTCCAGTTTGGCCAAGGTGGAACATGTCAGCTCATATATACCACTTTTCAATATGTGTATTAGATTCCACCAAGTGCCATCAACTCCAGTATAAACATATATTATAATGCTCTCATTTCTTGATCTTATATCATACATAAATATTCTTATGAGACAATATAAAACAAATTGCTTACTGGTCCTACATACATATCACTAAAAGTTATTGAGTTAGGTTATTTTATTGTTAAGAGATTTACAACACACTAAAAATTTTATATGTCTCCTAGAGACGATAAAGCGATTCCTTGCAATTTTATATTGAAAACCAGGCTTTGTTCCGATTGCTTTTACTTTTTGAATTCAAAAAAGATACAGTTTTACTGTCCAGACTCATAAAAGCAATAAAATGTAGTGTGTAGGTTGGACATAGAGCGGGAAATACTTTATAGAACCTTTTTTATTGTTAAGTGCATATTGTGCTAAAAGTGAATCGTACATGCGCACACCTACATTTACTTACGCCTGTCAATCACCAAAAGGGTAAGCAGAGGAGTCTTAACACCCGCATTTCGCCAACTATGATTTTACGGTCCCACATATTAAGGGGCGAGCCTATTGCCTAAGCGTGCGGCTATCCCTTGTCGCCTTCTCTCTAGCTATGCTCTATCCGACAGCAAAAACACAGCCCAAGAAAAATTCCGACAGTCAAAAAGTGACCGTAAAATGATAGTTGGCGAAATGTGGGTGTTAAGACACCTCTGCTTATCTTTTTGGGGATTCACAGGCGTGAGTATATGTAGGTGTAGACATGCACGATTTTACGACACCCACGGAAAAAAATGGGGCTATTCTACTCCCCCAGGAACAAACACGGCAGTCTTAATTAATATTATTTTTCCGCATTATAGGGCCGTAATATAGCCGCGGTAACCTAGTGGTATGGGTAATGGACTGCTGAGACGAGGTCTCGGGTTCGATCCCAGGTTTCCCATGGCACACACCAATGACTTTTCGATGCTTTTCGAAGTTATGTATGTATTTATCGCAGGTTTGTAAGTGCCCAGTTAATGGCAATAGGCTCGCCACCTATTACATTGGGACCTAAAAACATAAACCGGCGAAATGTGGGTGCTAGCACCTCTGCCTACCCCTTCGGGGGTAAAGGCGTGAGTTTATGTTATGTTATTATAGGGAGGTATTGATATATGTATGATAGTAGATTATGGTACAAGTTTGTAAAGTTAGTGATTACCGCTGAGGCAATATTGAGACCCGAGCCGTCAGGTGAGAGTCTAAAGAGAGCCGAAGACGGTAATCAACAATACACACGTGTATCATACGACGTTTTTCATTTCACTTGTGACTAATATAATGCTAAAATATATCGATATTTACACTTACAGTTTGCAGATATAGTAAACATTCCATAACGTTAAGGACATCAATCACATCATATACCGGACGTTGTACAGTATATGTGTACACTATATCAGACGGTGTATTAGGTACATAAATCGTTTTCTTCATAACTAGTACAAACTTGTAGACATTTTAATTAATAAATAACTATAATTTTACCAGTAAAAACGAATTGCGAAACTTTTTAGTACTGGTAGACTGGCGGGAATAATAAAAAAAACACTGGCCACAGACTAAAACTTTTTTATAAACAATTTTTAACAATAGTTATATTTGAGTAAAAGTTATGTTTATTATACACGTACAAGATGAAATTTTCAATTTAAATACGAAGTTGCATGAAATGAACAAGCAATAGGTAGGTATACTAATTTATTTATTCTTTTAAATACGATCTTTTTGTATCTATTGTTTTAAAAAATAATGTAACTCAACCAATAAAGTAAAAATAGTCATTATCCCACTCGTGAATGCAGGTAAACATACTTAAATACTTTTTTGTGAATTTACTTTATTTACATTATTGTACTTACACAGAAACAGCCAGACCAATATAAAACATATTCATGCATACAAACATTTGCATTGAGCGGTAATCGAACTCGGGTCCCTTGTGTAGCAGCCGAACGGTCTACCACCGCTACGCCGTAGAGGCCATTTCATGTATGGCAAACTGAGATTGGGAACGAGAACCTTCTCGATTTGTTATTGAAACAGCGGGACTTTATCGCTACTCATCATCACTTCTACGCCTGACTAGCACATCGACCCACAGACGGCGTGCTGTTTAGTCGGTTCGAGTTCGACATAACCTCCTCCTCCGGCTCCGTCAAAATCGGTCCAGCCATTGCAGAGATTAGCCGGAACAAACAGACAGACGGACAAAAGTTGTAAAAAAATGTTATTTTGGTGTATGTACCGTATTATATTCATATGCATGTAATAAAAAACGGTTATTTCAATATTACAAACAGACACTCCAATTTTATTTATATGTAGGTATATAGATTAGTAACAGTAACAAAATCATACAATATAACGAAATATCTATATTCTATCTCAGTCAATTGATAATGTCGTTCAAATTATATAGTGAAGTTTGAATGTCAGTACCTAATACCCTCAATAAAATTTAATATAGATTAATAAAATAAACACAAATAAAACATAAAATAAGGACAATATATCAAAATGTCAATAGATTTTATAACACTCCATACCTAATTAAATTTGAAAGTGGGTATAATTAAATTGCCATCCAAGTTATACGATTGAGTCAAACGAACATACATACATATAATCACGCCTTTATCCCCGGAGGGTTAGGCAGAGGTGAATTAACACCCACATTTCACCAATCTGTATTCGGTCCCACGTAATAGGGGTGAGCCAATTGCCGTATTCCGGGCACCATTGCTGACTCGAGCCACGCATCTGAGGCTGAGTCTGGGCTGTACATATCTGTCTGATGTTGAAGTTAATCAGCCCTATCCCGTAGTCGCCTTGTACGACACCACATGGGAAGAGAAGGGGTGGCCCAAATTCTACTCTGCCGGGAACCACACGGCTGAGTCAAACGAACATACTTTTTTTAGTCAACACACTTTCTTTAAGTCCCTTAGATTTGTTATTAAGGAAGTCCATAACGGAGAAATAACACTTTTGAACTAAGAATTTATACAGGCATTTCTTAAATGTAATTATTGGCTTTCGTTTTGTTGGAGAGCAAAAAACTTCAACTTATTAACATTAAAACAAAGAAATGTCCTGAAAATATTCTCGCTACGTCATTGCTAGACTCGAATAACTTTTGAAATAATTAAAGTTGAGTTGCCGCCAGACTTATAACTTTGTTCTAAAGCAAATACTATTTTTCTGTTTTCTTTTGTTTATTTTGGTAGTTCAAAAAGAGTGGTTTTATTATATCTCACTGCTACAGGGTGAGCAGCTCGAGTATGAGGCCCCTGGTGTTGTACACGCTCATAAGGGCTTAGTATTTACTTCCCATTAGGTGGGCCGTGTGCTAGTCTGCTACTGTACAAAAATTGTATTATCAGCCTTAATCTCTCAGTGACTTTCCACTTTCATGTTCAAAGTCCCGAGATCCGTTTTATTTTTTTTTATTAGTATGTAGGCTTTTCCAGGCGCGACTGCTACTTATCTCCCAAACCAGAGAACCTGCTTTATCTTCTGCACTAACAGCATAGACACTCTGTTCTTACAAGTTCGCCAGCGCGAGTGTGACTCCCCTGATTTAACACACGTCTATATGACACGGTAACCACTTTCCATCAAGTGGGGCGTGTGGTTGTCAGCTGCGTAAGTAGTAAACTGATTAAAACGCACGCCAGTTTTGAGTCTGCGGTTGTTGGAGGATTGCTAGAGACATTATATCTCCCCAGCCGACCCAGGGTCATCTCTTTCATCCTGCCCAACACTAGGACCACCATACGCTGCGACCACCTTACACCAAAACGCGACAGCTCGCTGGACCTGTAACATTTTAATTTATACACCTACACATAAATTGGCGTTCTATTTATTAACCACTACAAAGGAATGAGTTCCGTTTAAATTATTTTCCCGTAGGTGTAATCATATTACGAGTTGTTGAACTATAATTGTCTGAAATTCTGTTAGAAGTTGGCGATCAATTCCAGTAACCGATTCGCTTAACCCGCCAAAAGTCGCGCCGCCTCCTTTTGAAGTCAAAGTCAATTAAAAAATTAACTAATATTCATTATTCACAGAAAAAAGTATCATAAATCACGGTATTCCAGAAATAACTGCATATTTTTACTTTTTGCCATGTAAGATCTAGAAAATTACTATAACTTTTTTTTATGTAGTCTAGAAATATAACTATTTTTTTTTTGTATCAAAACTAACCTTATTGCTTCAAAAAGAATTTATAAAAATCTTTATGCAGCTATGGCCCAAAAACCAGAGTTGGGTCATTTCGACCCAGCGCGACTGCTCGCGAGTTAAAACCCTTCATCAGATATTTTGATATAGAAGCAACCTACGCAACGTGTGGGTTCTAGATATTTGATTACTTTATAATATTGTGGCTCTTCCCCATCCCTTAAGAAACAGAATTAAGTAACCTTGATACGCCTACGTTCAGTATGAATTAAGGCACTGTCCGTTAGGTATAAATCTATCTTTATTCCTTAGGTAACACTTATTATAATTGCGAAATCTCTATCCGTGATCGCTTATTGAACAGTAAGCGCTTCTAAGATCTAGACAGCTCCATAAGGTACAAGATTTAACAACATAAATTTTAAATTTCTAATAGGTACAACACGATCAAACTATTTAGATATCTATCCAGGCAACAAAATTGAAAAGCTGCCTAAGTCTTTTAAAACCGCCGTTTCATTCTCACACGGTATTCAAAATTACAGATCTTACAGCATAAACGTCACATTAAACTGTGTAAACTAAAGAGACCCGCTGCATTAATTTATGAATTATTTATATATTGTTAGGGGTTCGTCGAGAAGAGATATAAAAAAAAGTAGGTAGGCACACAAACGTGCCTTCACCTTTATTTATTTCAATTATACGCAATGAACACAATCAACACAATTAACACTTCAATTACAATAATAAGTGATAAATTAATAAAGTCTCACGACATGGATTGCAACGACACCACAGGAGATCCGTACGGCAGGACGACTGGCAGGCAAATGGACGAGTGGGTAGTTCGCGCTCGTTTATATACCCTTCTGAAGGCTTAGGAGCCTACACGGCCTCTCCTGACCCTGCGTCGTCCGCGACGGCATTTGATATGTCCGGTAGAGCTTGAAGGCCTGTTATGACCTGGGGGTCGAGGTCGTTCTGGTCTGAATGCAGGTGCTGCTGGACGGATTCCGAATTTGCATATGCTGGTCCCGGTACCGGTTCGCTGGTAGGGGCCACGGAGTCGTCCATCAGATCAGCTTTTAAAATTTTGAGAAAGGGCACAATATTAAGTGACGACGTGGACTATGGTGTGCCTATTTCTTGCATTCATCGACATTTTACTGCCCACAAGCATACGGTCTAACATACGTTAGCTAGAGTTCACAAGTTCAGTTTATCTTGCATCATCACATTCGTCACCACGAGTAGTACTTACAAGTACTCATTCTTCGTCTAATAACTGTGTAGGGCAAGCATCCCGCAGTCTGTTTGCCAATAGGAACGTCCCGCAGTCCGTCCTCTACACACATAGCACCCCGCAGTTTGCTATCAAGGAACGTCCCGCAGTCCGTCCTTACAAACATAGCACCCCGCAGTTTGCTATCAAGGAACGTCCCGCAGTCCGTCCTTACAAACATAGCACCCCGCAGTTTGCTATCAAGGAACGTCCCGCAGTCCGTCCTTATATCACTCTGGCATCCCGCAGTCTGCCATACATACTTAGGATGCCTTTAAGCATTCCTAGGTACACTCAGACATCCCGCAGTCTGTCTGACATAGAACACACGCAGTTTGTTTCACCATTCAAATTAGTTGTGAAATTGGACTGGTGTTAAGAACTATACTCACGCTCAAAGAATGCAGCGCAGGTATCGGGACACCATTCCCCTTTCCATGGCACCATATACTGGGCCGCAGCCTGCGTGATTTTCCCGTAGGAGCCGCTCAGCAACTTGAGCTCGTAGCGGCCGTTCGGCAGCACACGTACTACTTTGTATGGGCCTCGCATGCCGGGGTCCAGCTTACCCGTGGCCTGCGAAAACTTAATGACGAACGCCAGATCGTTAACAGCAAACGTTCTAGGTGGTTGCCTGTTTCTGTTTACATATGCATCCTGCTGACCCTGGTTCTTTCTTAATAATTCAGTGGCACGACTCCTTTGCAACTCCCTCTGTGCCTCACGGTTTGGTTGCGACCCTTGTAGCGCCACGTCTCGGACGAGCGACCGAATCACTGGGGTTGTGGCATCGTTCCCGATCATGAGATTCAAAGGGGAGGCTTGAGTCGTCTTCTGCTTCGTGACGTTGAGGGTCAGCTGTAACCTCCACAGTGTCTCCGACCAGGTGGCTTCTTTGTGGTTGGCGACGATGCGGATCATGTTGAGTACAGTTCGTGCGTACCGCTCGACCTGTCCGTTCGCATGATGCATTTCCGGCTTAATGTAGTGAATGTCCGAGCCAATCTCTTTAACAAATTCTACAAATCTAGTCGACTCAAACATACGACCCTTATCAGTGACAATCAAATTTGGAGCGCCGAAGAGGGACACTGCGTTTTTCACAGCTCTAACTAGTTCGTTTACATCCTGTCTATAAATAGCATAGAGCAATGTATATTTTGTGAAGGCATCTACCATTATAAGAACAAACTTATAGCCATTCGACTCAGGCAGGGGACCAAGCGCGTCTAAATGTATTACGTGGAATGGGACTTCAGGTTTTTGCCATGAAGTTATGTTTTGCAAGGGAGCTCTAGGAACTCGTTTCTTGGAAATACATATCAAACAGTGGTCAATATATTTCTTAACGAACTGTCTGAGTCCTGAAAACCAAAAATGTTTCAGGATGAGGTCTAGGGTCTTATCATATCCGATATGATCGTGTTCGTCATGAAAAACGCGAAGTAGACTGAGCCTATGACCTCTAGGAATGTAGCATAAAAACTTGGGATCTTCGCCTATTGTCGTGTATTTATAATAGAGAAGGTCGTTTCTTTGGATATAGCGGTTAGAGTCCAGGTTACCTTCCTGAAGTTGTTGGAGGAGATTCTGGGTCTCTGTATCCGCCGCCTGTGCTATTTGAGCCCAGTTACGTGGTCTTATGACGTTTAGGACGTTCAAGGGTGGATTTCTACTTAGGTAGTCAGCGTGAGACATCATACTTCCTTTGCGATACTCGATATCGAAAGTAAAGTCTTGAAGGTAGACCCACCAACGCGCCACCCTCGGGAGTAGGTCCTTCTTGCGCTCGGTGGACTTTAACGCGTTACAGTCTGTCACGACCTTGAAGTGAACACCTATTAAATAGTGCCTAAAATTTTGTAAGGCTTTTACCACGGCTAAGGTCTCTAGTTCATAGGAGTGGTACCTACTTTCTGCACCTTGAGTGACTTTACTAAAATAAGCCACGACCTTCTTGTTGTTGTCTTTATGAGTTTGCAACAGCACAGCACGGTAGCCTACGCTGCTCGCATCGGTATGTACCTCGGTTGGCAATTCTGGGTCGAAGATGGTTAGGATAGGGTCACTGGTTAGTAACGAGATAATTTCCTGACGGACCTTTTCTTGTTCGGGGCCCCATTTGAAGGCGACACCTTTCTTTGTGAGTAAGGAGATACGAGACGTTTTTGTAGCATACCCCTTGATGTACTTTCTAAAGTACCCGGCTAGGCCTAAAAATTGTCGTACCTGTTTGACATTTTGAGGAGGGGGAGCGTTCACTAATGCATTTATTTTATGAGGGCTCGGCTTTACCTGACCCTGCTTCACTATTCTACCCAGATACTCGACCTCAGTGGTGAGAAAAACACATTTACGTAAATTGATCGAGAAGCCCGCCTCGGTAAGTGTGATGAGCACTTCGCGCAACAAAGATAAACCCTCCTCTATAGTCGTAGACATTAGGAGCACGTCATCTATATAGACTAGCACCTTGCCTGCATCAATGAATCGACGCAATGTTTTGTTTATAATTCTCTGGTAAACAATAGGTGAGTTGGTGAGCCCATACGGCATTTTTAAATACTCGTAATGGTTTTCAGGCGTAACGAAAGCCGTCCTGTGTATTGAAGATGGACTTATCCTAATCTGGTGAAAGCCTGTGGCCATATCAAGAGACGAGTAGCGCGTAATGCTCTTGTCACCTAACCTGTCTATGTGATCATCGATTAGTGGAAGTGGGTACCGGTCCTTCACTGTTATTCTATTGAGGGCACGGTAGTCCACGCACATACGGTCGGAGCCATCTTTCTTTTTAACGAGTATGATCGGACTTGAATATTCGGATTGTGACTCCCGGATAATGCCTTTACTTAGGAGGTCGTTTATTATGTCACGGACTTTAAGTTTTTCAACCTGTGATAGTTTGTACGGCCTGTAGGTAACCGGTACATCGCTGGTGAGATTTATGTGCATCTCCCCTGTCGTTACGGTTGTGGTAGCTGTTCCAGTTATAAAAAAGTCTGAGAAGACTTCAATCAATTTTAATAAAGAAGCTCTGTCTGCACCCTGAAGGGGTGTTGTAATGTCGGCTACGTTCATTTTTCGAGTCAGGCCGATTTTAGACGGTTTCGTATCCGTACGCGTGAGGTACTGCCTGTCCTTAGTACGGATGTAAGTTATTCCGTCACGGTTTAGGATATCGGTACCGATAATTATAGACGTGAACATGCATTCAGCGGGAACTACAACGAAGTCGGCCTCAAGGGTAATTTCACTGAACTCTATAGTTAGGGTAACACATGATTTCGCTGTTATCTCGTGGCTGCTAAGGCCTTTAAGAGTACAAATCGTTGGTCTTATTGCACATGAAAAATATTTCAAAGCTTCTGACGATACTAGTGAGACATTGAGGGCACCACTATCTATAAGTACGTCTATAGGGACACCCTGTACAACGGCAGTAACTATGTCTTTACTGTGCTCACTTGCTGAGTGATCACGGCAAAGATTTATATTGCGTTTATTTCGTGACGTAGATCGGTCTTTAGCAAAACATTTATCTTCCGAATGACCGGTCTTTTTACAGAATGTGCAAGTAATTGTACTAGGCGGGCTCTCCGTTGGCTTAGACTTCTTCGGGCAATTATAGCCTTTGTTCCCGATTTGTTTGCATTTAAAGCACTTAAGCGTTGATGAGCCTCCTTGTTCGGTAGGTCTTTTCGCGTGTTGTGTCTTTTGATGCCCCTTCGTCTGGGCCGGTTTGACATAGATGGATAGAAATGAGACTAAACTCTCAGGGGTAAGGTCAGCATTCGCAGCTGCTGCCCTAACTTGTGGGTCGTCTATCCCTCGAATAACTATTTGGGTCATCAATTCCTCGCCAAGTCCTTTGATTATGCGTAAGCGTAACAAAGTATGTCGTGCATATTCAGAGTACGAACTATACTTATCTGACGTTTTGTTCATGGAATCGAATAGGATGTTCGCGTAATCTAACTTTTTGGGGCAAAGGGGCTTAAATTCGCGTTTGAAGCTAGACCACGACCTGTCACTAGTTACCCACTCGGTAAGCCAGGTTTTAGCATCACCTTTGAGGCATCCTGCCACGCGGGATAGACATTCCTGATCGTTCCAACGATTAGTGAGCTGTGCGCGTTCCACCTCAGTACACCACGCGTCAATGTCATGTATAGACGGGTCAAAATTTGAAACGTAGTAGTTATGTGTTCTCACCGGGTTTATGGCCTGGATCGCGTCTACGATCGTCTGGGCGGCAGACGGTGTCGACAGATCGGAAGTACTGGGTGTAAAGTTTTAGTAAAGTTTTAGAATTGTGTCTAACGCCTGTTTTATCATTGGAGTTCTAAACATTTGTTCGGGGCTCGAGTGTCTATGGCGCGTGCCACGTGTGCTGAACGTGGCACGATCACATGCCCGCGACGCGGATCGAGATCGCGTTTGAGATCGCGAAGATAGGGAGGGTACTCTGGTACGTGATCGCGATCTACGGTATTCACGATGTCGCGATCGGTTTCGCGACCCGTGACGCTCGCGGTGACGTCGGTGCGATCCACTGCGCGATTTGCTTCGCGAGTGATGCGGTTTAGGCATATTTACACAAGATGCAAAACACAATAAAAGAAAACAAAGTCAACTCACTGACAAGTAGGGTAGTTTTGGTTGTGTTCCTTGCGTCTTTTGGCCCGATAAAATGGCGACCTGGGCTTGAATCCCACTTCTGATGTTAGGGGTTCGTCGAGAAGAGATATAAAAAAAAGTAGGTAGGCACACAAACGTGCCTTCACCTTTATTTATTTCAATTATACGCAATGAACACAATCAACACAATTAACACTTCAATTACAATAATAAGTGATAAATTAATAAAGTCTCACGACATGGATTGCAACGACACCACAGGAGATCCGTACGGCAGGACGACTGGCAGGCAAATGGACGAGTGGGTAGTTCGCGCTCGTTTATATACCCTTCTGAAGGCTTAGGAGCCTACAATATATTAATTATTCTTTGGCCTACAAAATATCCGGCGCATCTTCCAGGGCGAAGCACTTAAAAATTTTTTTTTAGACAACTTACGTGGCAGATATGCACACGGTCCACCTAATGGAAAGTGGTTACCGTGGCCTATGGACGTGTGCAAAACCTGGGGGTTACGCTCGTGCGGCCGACCCTGTAAACACATAGCCTTTGGTCTTCCCACTGACAGCACAAAAACTCTCCAGTGAGCTCTGGCTACCATACTCACGGCCGGGAACATAACACGAGGTTATTATGGGCGCGGTATTCTGTAGGGGTATATAATATACCTACAAAGGGTTATTAATATATTTAGGACACAGGCTCTATGGCGTGGCGGTAGTGAGCACAACTGCTAAGCATTGTTTGTGTGCATGAATATGGCTGTTTGCATTAGTCTGATCTTTAAGTGGTCGCTTCATCTACACTTCTACACTACTATTATAAAGAGGAAAGATTTGTATGTTTGTAATGAATAAACTAAAAAACAACTGGGCCGATTTTAAAAAAATATTTCACCATTGGAAAGTTCCATTCACCCTAAATATCATAGGCTATATTGGATTTCCACGGGAATGTTTTTATCACCCGTGCGAAGCCGGGGCGAATCGCTGGTGGAAAATATTGAAGCTCACCCAAACCAAAAGTTAGACTGACAAAACTGAACACCAGACTTGGAACCCGGATTTGACGCCAGGATGATGATGAAGGAGAAGAAGTGTATTAATATATTGACTAGCTGTTGTTCGCGACTCCGCCTGCGTGGAATTCTGATCCCGTTTTCACTGCACCTTTTGTTCAGCAGACCCTCCCTCTCCAGCTTCGCTCGTGATATATTTTGAATTGAATCCCCTTCGCACCCTTTTACCCCAAATTAATGTGTCAGTAATTTAATAGATTTCAAATTATGTTTTTTTTATACCAAGATGGTTGTCAAGCACACGGCACGCCCGATGGAAAGTAGATAACGTGACCCATGGACATATGCAACACCAGGGGCGTTACACTCGCGCTGCCGACCCTGAAGAAACCTTCTAATACCCTTCTTGAAGAACCCCATAAGTATGGATTTTTTTAAATTTATAATTACTGCTCCACACCCTTGCATAGTAGTATAATGACATATTGTTGCCTATGATAACTATGTACCTGTTAGCTGTTGCCCACGGCCCCGCCCGCGTGGATGTCGGTTATCGTGACCAACCATAGCCTATGTCTTTTCTACCTCTATACCAAATTTCATCAAAATCGGTTCTGTGGTTTGCGTAAAGACGGACAAACAGACACATACAAACACTTTACAGTATAGATAGCTTTATGAGCTGTTTTTCATAAGGATAGACCTTAGACTCTCGTAACCGGCTGGCTTGCATGAAATTTTACATACAAGGAAGCTCGTGAATTATGGTGGACTGGTTTATCTGCCTAACCAGCGGTGGAAAAGGCGGGATCATGGGCGCAGACAGGGGGGCAAAGGGAGGCAGGTGCCCCCTGGAAACCTAGCAGAAAATATATCATCAATCACACGTGGCCTTTTGCGCCAACTTTTGAATAAACCACTGGCAAAATGATTAAACTTGCATTGTTAGAATTATAGGTCTGTTTCTAACCTAAAAAGCAGCGGCGTCACCCCCGTACTCTAAGCTTTTTCTATTGAATAACTCTTTGAAAACAGGCAAGTATGCCGCCCCCATGAAGATGTACTTTGTGTCCTCAGATATACCGAGATTCAGAACTGAGTACCATTCTAGCATACAGGTCTTGATGTCATTCTTTTAGTCTGAGCTAGTTTCTATATAACTCATGCAGATAACCTTGATAATCAAAACTTTATCACGTATACAAATATAAGAAAATCCATTCATTTACATACAGAAAATATAATAATTACTCTTTTAATAGTATTAAATAAAGCTCAAAGTGGGCAACGCTGTACAATTTGCTTTTTCCAGGATTGAATTTACATGTTTTTGATTACAAGTTTCATTGTATAGATATTCTGGTGCGCAGAAGTATGATTGGATATTTACATTTATTAATGATTTCCCCCTAGAAGCTCCCTTGGGGAGACAAACGGATCTAAATAGGCGCCCCAGCGCCCCTGGATGGGATGGATGAATTCCCTCCATTTATTGATAATTTCATAATGGTTTTGTCTCCCCTGTGCTTCATCTATAACTTCCTACAATGTGTAAGATAATAATAACTATTTATATTTTTCTTTAATTTTCCTATGATCACTTGATATTTTAAATGCAAATAACGAACAAATATAAAAACTGTTTCCCTTTTTTGTTCCGTGACAACCTTAGCTTCATAACGTTTAAAGTAAAGAATTATTAAAGAGAAAGATGAATTAAAGTCTTTTAATTAATATCATCTGAAATCACTGCGTCATCATAACTTCGTCAAATCTTTAATTGAAGGAAATCAAGCCTCGCCATTTGAGTTGACTTTCTGTACTTATTTGTATTGTGATAGAATGCAAGAGTTAGAATACCTTATTCAGACATCTATTTATTTATTTATAAAACTTCATGCACAAGTACTTAGGCGGACTCAATGCCACAGGCAGAGAAAGATACTCAGTAGGTGCATTATTACAACTAACATTATTATAGAGAGATAATTGTATGAGGTGTGTGAATACCATGAAGCATGTAAAATGAGGTATAGGTACCTAGTACTAAATACACATAACTACATATGTGTACATAGATATACATGCTAAAGAATACATATCAAAAATATATACATACATAACGATACAACATATACATCATAAATACCATAAACATACTTATATAGACACATTATACAGTACATATATGTTTATATACATTATACAAACAGTAACTCAATATTATTCCGATGATTCTGCCAATTTATCCAACAGTAGTATATGTGCTATAATAGTATCTAAATGCTATTTTATGTAGGTAATAAATTTTAATTGGAACATGTATGTATGTATGTTATGTTTTGATATATTATCCGATATCTATATTTAGCAATAAACTTCATAGAGTTCAATGCCAAAAACACAGTAAAATTATCTCCTTTCCTCCTAAACCCTTTAGAACATATCACTACCACAACAGCCCCTCTAGACAAGTGGCAATTCCCTAGCAGGCGTTTGATGGAATAGAATGACGAATGTATAGGATTTGACATATTTGACATGCGTTAACGACTGTCATTTACGTCAAATCCCATACATTCGTCATTCTATTCCACCAAACGCCGGCTAGCGAATTGCCACTTGTCTAGAGGGGCAGGACAGCATCAAATAAATGCAAACAACAAAAATATTATATTCAGAGTACTATAGATTATCCGTGTGGTGACGGAGAACGAATACAAGTATCACCACCCATCTTATCCGAAGTGTATCATAAGAGACGAATATCGGATTAATATGCAGACGATATCACTACGATAGAAAAACCTGTAGCAACCCATCTGGTTAGAAACATTAGCCCAAAGACTCCCAACATTGGGAGAGGCCTAGGTTTTTTTTTTTAAAAGGACAAGTCGTTTTGTCTGTACAAGACACAAATTCATCCCTGCGTGGGATACTTATCTCTGGAATGGCTCCGCACAATACAAACACGTAGTCATCCGTAAGTAGCGTTTTCATACATTTGATATTTCCACGACCACGTCCGCGCCCACCGCCGCTTTTATATTTATACACGTAAAACCCCGAAGGGGTAAGCAAAGGTGTACCTATTAACCGTAAAGTAAGTAATGGGCGTACAGAGCCTTACCAACAGCTTTAGGGCCGAAGCTAACCTCACGTACCAAACAACGGAGGAGCCTTAGGCGCAGACTTTTCTCTTGGAGTTAGGAGGTCAGATGGCAGTTGTTCCCCGCTGACATTCTAATCACAGGCAATAAACGGACTCTCGGTTCCAAACCTACGAAGATGATGAAAATAGTTTTATTTCAAATCCATAGATGTTATTTACAGGACAAAGTATTTACTAACAGTATTGACACACAATGGAAACAACAAAGCTCCCCTATGAAAGGAAATATAAATAGACAGCTTTGATCGCAATGCGTTGCTTGCGTGCATCTGATCAGAGAAATCCTCCACAGTATTAGCAGCAGGCTCTATTCAGTAATGTTGCATTTTCTAAAGTGTGAATTCAATATGATATAAAAGAAAAACGTAAAACGTCTTTGAAATTTACATTTTGGTTTACGGTATACAGAAATTCACTCGGATATCGCCCCTGTTGGCCATCAGCGATGATTCTTTCGATCTTGGACCAACTAGTTTGATGTTTCCCTGGCCCCTCGGATGATCTAAAATTTTGTTCTAAACAATATACCACTTCGTTACGCAGTTGATAAGTAAAGCTGCTAAACCTTTCTGAAACTATTTTACAAAATTAAAGTATACTTGCCTACTAACTCTATCCACTAAGTTATCGAAAGCCTGTTCAGTCCGCGAGCAAGTTAGGGGCAGACCCTTCTCAAGTAATGTGAGATTTGGCAGTCCTCTTGAAGTTTGCTCGACAGCTATTCATGTTTTGTATTACATAAAATAACCCATAAATCTGTGTTTCAGGATAAATCTAGTAACAAAGTAATAGTTTTGGCTTATATGTTTTGATTAAACTGGTTTTCAGATGGTTATAGCTATTTGCTATAAAATTACGCCACAGACCAGTGATACCATCAAATGACACCTCCGGTAGTGTCAAGGTTATTTTTTCAGTCCCCATGACACCACCGGAAGTGTCATGGGTAGGTATTTTTCAATGGTCGACTCATCCATGCTTGATACCCCAGATCAGATCTATTTACTTCGAAGCAGTTTTTAATCAAATTTACTGTCACATATTATTACCGAAGAATTTTTTTGTTTGTTTCATTCCTTGACTACAGTGGGGTGCTATTCTTGCAGGTGGCAATCGGCAGGGTGTTCTATTACCTCACATCTACCACTTATGGGGTAAAAAAAGCTTTTCTATTTGACAGCCCAGTTTTCAGTGAAGGTCATTGGCTATTTAACATTTTTCAATTACTCTTAGGAGCCAAGTAATTAGAAAATATGTCAGAGCAGGTGATGCGATGCAGAGCGGTCTCAAAATCACACCTCCACGGAAATAGGCGTAGGTTGAAAATTTTTTACAGGAGAGTAAAAAAAACTGTTTAACGGAAGGTTATTCTTTTTTTTTATTCTTTCCTTCATTTTACCTCAGAATATAAAGAAAAAATTGACCGTACTTGTACTATTCAAAACAGTAAGAAAAAATTGGACATATTATTTGTACTTACACCTTTATTTCCTTGGGAGTGCAAAACGATCATAATACCTTGTTATTAGGCCTGTTTTATTGATTTCAATTGTATTACTGTCCGAACTAAATGTGTGTACCAAATATTAAAACAGTCAATAAGAAGGGGGAAAACCGAATTTGAATTTGAATTAAATCATTTTGAGTATCTTATTCATCAAAATCGACCTGATGCAGACTGTTCAATGTAAACACATTTAAACCGCTAACAATGTACAATATTTGGTGTGTAAATTGAAACTATAAGCAACGTAAATATTCCAATACGCGTAACAAACACAGAACTTAAACATGTGTGACGCTAACACTATCTAAGTAAGTACATTTATGTGTAATGTTTGGTGTGCGAATTGAAATGTGTACGTTACAAATTACTCTGTACCATCAGGCATTTTGACAATTTACAAATTCACCTAGCTATTGAATAACTGTAAAGAATATATCGACTGCAGCTATTAACAAAGTCGGAACTACATTTTGGCGATTTTCGTTTTATTGCTCCTGAGGTCTTCAAACGTCTATAACTATGTTTTCGCAAAGTTTCAAATTTGAAACTAAATGCTATCATAGTATTTCTAGATTAACAAAGTCGGATTTTATAGGAGCGTACGAATAATAATGTAGGTAAGTATGTTACTACAAAGTTCGCGGGGCTAAGAAGGGGAAGGGGCGCGCGCGCAACGGGCGGTTCTGCCTACGGATGCACGATTTTTCTCTTTGAATCGATTTTTTGGATTGTAATGGATCGTAAGCCCTTGAATCGATTCGTGGATCGGATCGTATTGTCTTGAATCGATTTCATGAAAATCGATTCAATCGATTCAAAATCGAATCAAAATTCGCATTAATTTTAACAAATAAAACATTATTTTACACAAATTTAAAGTTAAATGAAGTCTAAAAAAAAAATTTTGCTTTTTTAAATATAGAATAAGGTATATACCTATTTAAATGCACTTAATATGAATATTTTGTCAGTGCGCTAGGCAATTCCTCTAATTAACTGAAAACATAACAGAAAAATAAATGTTGTGCAAAGAAACCAACTAATTAACTAAACATGTCCCATCCCAAAAAAACTATAAAATCACACAAAATGAGAAGACCTTTTTATCGAATTCACACCAAAAATGTGATTCATACGCCGTATTTATGATTTATAAAACAAAAATATGAATTTCTTATCAAAAATACTAACTGGCACACCCAATTTGTACAATTTTACAACTAAATCTCTAATTTTTTTTTTGACAATGATAACAGTGCTGGGTTAGGTTAGCTTGGAATTGTGACCACAACAAGCCATTAGGTATCACTTAATAGCTTGTTGTGGTCGCAATTAAAAACACACGAAATATAAACTAATACATGAAAACCATCAGGTCTTAGAAATACCAATCTTCCACGTCCAAACTTTTTAAAAATAGTAATTGAGTAAGCCTTTTCGGCAGCAGTCTGTTGCGACTTTCATCTAAGGTAATATTAGCGAGAGAGAAAAGGCGTTCTGATGGCGTGGAGGTAGCCACAATCGCTAAATATCTTAATACCTTCATCTCATCATTATTTTGGGTTACCTATCTTAATCCCGAATTTTAATATTCCGAATATCATAATCCAGAAAACGTTTGGCCAATTTTTCATAATCCCGGTTTTTCAAATTCCGAAGTTTTATTTGCCATATAATCGCAACTCCGAATTTCATTTGCCTATTTATTCATTTGTACGACGTTTTATAATCCAGACGCACGAGTTCCAGACACACGAAATCTAAATGCACAAAATCCAGATGACCGTAATCCATATGCACGACAGCCCAATTTTTAAAACACAAATTTTTGAAATGCAATTAATTGATATCCAGTTAATTGAAATCCAGACAAACAATATCCAGATTTTTAAACCTAAAACTAAACCTCATATGGCGTCTACTAACTACAACTGGAGACCTACTGAACAAAACACACATTGCCTTAACAAATATATGTATGCATGTAAGCAAACAAGCATGCATGCAGGCAAGCTGGCAATCAAACTGGCAAGCATGCAGGCATGCAGGCATGCATACATGCATACATGCAGGCAACCAGGCAAGCCTGCAGGCAAGCAAGCAAGCAGGCAAGCAGGCAAGCATTCAGGCAAGCAGGCAAGCATGCAGGCAAGCAGGCAAGCATACAGGCAAGCATGCAGGCAAGCAGGCAAGCATTAGTGTTGCTCTTCTCCGGCGCTGCGGGAAGTGCAGTCCTTCCGCCCTTGCGTAACAAAGTTCGGGCACCCATGCTCGCTTCCGCAGCTTCGGCTTGCTGGTCGCCTTCGGCGACCAGCCTCAGCCGCTCCAGCTCGCCCGGGCGCGGACTGCCCTCCCTCCGCGCCTCCGGTTCTTAAATAACACTCTAGTGTAGGGCAGACAAGTACCACGGCGAGTCGGGTCGGGCGTGGTACGCAGTGTTCACGAGCTCGCTTTCCTGATTCATTGATTATACCTGCATACAAAACTGTTCATGCATGACATGGAAAACAATAATTTATTTATTTTATGGAAATTAATGTAATTTATGAAAAACGAGAGAATATCATTTTAGTCATCTGGCAACATAAATCTGTTTGTTGTTTGTGTAGTGAAGGTTAGATTTTTTGTTATTATATCAACCGTTACACACCCTAAATGAATCGTATAAATTTACTGATTTTTACTATACCTGTATATAGTTTAGCTGGAACACGATTTGTATGGGAACCAAATAAAAAGATTATGAAAATTTGGTACTAGTTTATTTGGAAAATGGTACGATGGGAAACAAAAAAAAATATTCTGAGAATCTGGTATAACTATATTTGGATTATGACAATATGGGAAACAAAAAAATACTATTTGAAAATTTGGTTTTAGTGCACCTGGAAATTGATTCATCTGGGAAATGAAAAACGGAATTATAGAAAGTTGTCATTCATAACATCTGTCTTTTAAAAGTTCTACCAACCGTTTTCGGGGTTTTAAGATTCGGGTAACAGAAATTCGATATTTCAATAGGTTACCATTATTTTGCCTATCGATTTGCTTGCTTCGCTTCGTACCGTCATAAAATAAACATTGCAGACTATGATGATTAAGATAGACAAACGAACAGCGAAACATAAATAAATTTGAGGTGTCGGCATTACTTTGTAATCGAACTTTGTTTATTAAAAATAATAAATCTTCACAGTAATACATTGTCGGTAATACGATCCAAAGGATTCGATTCACTATACTTTTGAATCGATTCGAATGAAGATCGTATTGAAGTGAATCGATTCAAAAAATCGCTAGATCGTATTCCCTTGAATCGATCTTCACAAAAATCGCATCGTAACGTGCATCCCTAGTTCTGCCAGTTCGCTCATTGTTAGCGGGGCGACTGCGCGTGCGTGTTTTATATTTTAATATTATTGTTTTACGTAAATGTGCAGTATATAGTATAAAATAACAATGTCTCGATCTAGATGTACTTTAACGGTTAAGATTGTAATATGTGTCAAATTCCACATTGTTAACGGATTATTATTTTATTACCTGTGTCGAATGTACCACATTCTACATTATTGTGCGCTTTGAGTTCGTTCATTTTTGTTGGATATGGCACTACCGACTTTGTTTCTTGTACCTAACATTCCCGTTTTTGTCGTTTATGGTACTGTCGACTTTATTACTCGTTCTTCTATTAAACGTTTTTGTCGGATATGGCACTACCGACTTTGTTATTCGTTCTTATAATGAAAGTATTTGTCATATATGGTACTACCACCATTTTTAATTGTACATTACTAAATTTAGATGTTGGATGTGTTAGTATCGACTTTATTTCTAAAACAGTTATACAATAATGTAGGTTGGATATGGTATATAGTGCTAAAATTAGGAAGCGTTCACTGGTTTTCTATTGCCTCATGTGACATTTTTAATTATAGGTATGTTATTTTAGAAGGTAGGACACGACGGTACCTCCCGTTACAACTGAGCAGTCCGACTGGGGAAGTACCTTGTGTTGTGTTCCCGATGGTGAGCAGGGTAGCCAGAGCTCACTGGAGAGGCTCTGTGTCGTCAGTGGGAAGACCAAAGGCTTTGGATGTCACCACTGACTAGTGCGGGAGTGAAATGTTGGCGCGGCGGTCAGGGAGACCCGATGAAACGGTTAACCGCTGGCCGCCCGCAGGCTGTACGGTTCCCGAACTCGGGGATCACAATCTCCGTTCCAGGAGGCTGAACCAGCAGCCTGTGTAAAGTTCCCGGTGCAGTTGTCGTGCCGGAGAAGGAAACCGGAGTAGACTTGGCAGTATCTGGGAGGGGACCCGGGGCCCGTCCGCCCACCGCACCAGCCAATCACACAACCCTAGCTCGTTTGCGGTGGCGAGAAACCTTACTTTGTCTTCTACACTGACGGCATAGAGCCTCTCTATACCTCCCCCTACCATTTTTATTATGGCCAAGAAAAATAAGAATAGACGTTCTACAGCGGCACCTTCATCCACAATGAAAGTTGACTTCTGTAACATCAGGGACCTCCACACCAATCTTAACGAGGTCCATCACCATCTTGAGACAGCAAAGCCGACCTTATTCTTTCTGAAGGAGACCCAAATATCATGCCAGGCCAATACAGCCTACCTTATGTACCCCGGGTACAAACCCGAGTATAACTACCTGAGTAAAGCCGGGTTATGCATGTACGTCCGGGATGACGTTTGCTGTCGCTGTCTAAACGGCCTTGAAGACAGGGACCTGTCCACTCTATGGGTACGTATGGATCACGGTGGCCCTACCCGTATCTATGCGTGCGTCTACAGGTCCCATAGCGGTGACCTGGGCACGGCTCAACTGTTTGAGAACTTACAGCGGTCGCTGGACAGAGTAATTCAGCAGTACCCTGCTGCGGACTTGATATTCTTGGGTAACTTTCACGCTCACCATGTGGAGTGGTTGGGTCGCGCAGAACTGATTTTACGGGAAGGGCTGCTCACTACGCCCTGACCTATGGGTTCTCGCAACTGGTGCATTCTATCACTAGAAAACCAGATATCGAGACCCACAGAGAGTCTTTATTGGACCCTCTGCTGACTACGTACCGAGTGGAGGCACCACTCGGTACTTCGGATCACAGCGTCGTCTGGGCGCAAGTGACTCTCGCGTGGCCAGAACCACCGCGGCCACCTCAGTGGTGGCATGTCGGGCACTACAAATCGGTAGACTGGAACGAACTGCGAGAATTCTTCTCGTCGTACCTGTGGAGGCGGTTTTGCGTCACTTCAAACGATTCAAGCTCTTGTGCAAGAGCAGTCGCTGAAGCGATTCTAACGGGTATGGAATGCTATATTCCCAACCGCTGGATCGCATCAGGAGCGAGCAAACGGCCAAACTTCTGCCACTCTTGCCTTCCGCCGCCGCAGAAACTCGACGGTAGCCTTGCCCATGGCGCTAAGGAGAAAGCCGATCTTTTGGGTAACCTCTTTGCGTCAAACTCGACAATGAATGACGGGAATACCGAGCCAATCATTCTCCCCAGCTGTGGTGTTTCCATGCCTGAAGTTAAAATCACGCAACGGGTGGTCCGGCGGGAACTCAAGTCCCTAGATGTTTGGAAGTCGAGTGGGCCGGATGGTATATATGGCGATGGTGCTCAGGCGCTGTGCCCCCTAATTGTGCCCAGTACTTACGCAGCTTTTCGCGCTCTCTTGCTCTGCCTCGTGGAAGACTGAGTTCGTGCATCCTGTGCTAAAGAAAGGAGACAGGACAGACCCGTCCAATTACAGGCCTATTGCTATAACATCCCTTCTCTCGAAGGTTATGGAGTGTGTGATTAATACACAGTTCCTGAGATACCTTGAAGGAAGCGATCTACTGAGCGACCGACAGTATCCAAGCCGGCGTCGATGGCAGCTGCTCGGACCCCATGGACACAAATGCTGGTGTGCCACAGGGCTCCGTGCTGTCTCCGACCCTGTTTCTGCTGCACATAAATGATATGCTGTCTGATGACTCCATCCATTGCCATGCGGAAGACAGTACCGGGGACACGTGATACACGGGCCGTGCAAATATCTCTCAGTCTAAGGTGAAGGAGAGTCGCTAACAACTTGCGACCAAAATCGGGAGTATCCGATTGGGGTCGACTAAACCTAGTCCAATTCAATTCCACTAAGACGCAAGTGTGTATTCACCTCTAAGAAAACCCCATTTGTTGTAGCGCCGCAATTCCTGGGTACACCGCGTACCATTTCCTCGAGTATCGGGATCCTAGGCGTCGACATCTCAAGGGACGTCCAGTACCGCAGCCATTTGGAGGATAAGGCCTAGCTGGCATTGAAGAAACTTGGAGTGTTTAACAGGGCGAAGCAGTACTTCACTGCGGGGCAACGACTCCTTCTTTATAAGGCAAAAGTACATATACATAACCCCTTCGTCGTCAGTGGTTCTGGACTGTAATTACTTGTACTTTCCATTACTTTTGTGAATTTTTAACCTGTTCGATGTACTAACCGTACACTATCTTGATTTAATTTACATTTAATTGGATAATAATAAAACATATTATCAGTTTTAAAACCTTCTTTTAATACATAAGGCCTATGAACACCCCCACATCCGACATAACCTTGTAATTACGTACCGTGAAAAATTGTTGGATGTGACACTTCCGACTTCCCTAGTACGTGAAATATTGTAGGATGTGCCACTTACGACTTTCATAGTACGTGAAACATTGTAGGATATGTGACTTACGACAAGTGTGCTAGTATCGGTTTCGGTTAACAATGTAACAACTGCTTTTTCTAGAATTTCCTAGATTTACTTTTGTTATTCACATTACGACCTTCATTATCTTTCAAAACTGTAGCACTACGCGAAATTTGGTTTCAATATATGGGCATTTGTGAATTTGGTGCAAGTTCAAAACTTTATTTGGCCGTACTGAAAAGTAGTGTTTTTGTAGTTCCGACTTTGTTAATAGCTACGGTCGATATATTCACAGTGGTCCTTGATTTGGCTATACGGGGTGTTATGGAAACACTCCCGAAGCCGAAGGTCGTGCTCTGGGTACACGGATACGTATTGGTGCTGATAAATACATGTTGGCATAGAAATACGATTGGGTAATAATTCCTTTATTTATTTATTCACTACAAAAAGAACGCATGCCTTTCATTTGTGACTTGAATCATTGATATCCGTACGGTGGTTCAAAAGATATGAGGTAATAAAGAATATTAGAAATATACATACATACAAGATACGCGCGAAAACATAATATATGCCCAAATGTAGTTTACCTTGAGTGCTACCAGGTGCCTTCGGCTTAGGGAGCGTTTCCCTAACACCGGGTATCGACTCCAATATTTTCGGGGCTCAAGGTAACTTAGGCTTTCTTATCGCGGTGTGGGACAAGCACACGGCTCAGCTGATGGGAAGTGGTTACCGTAGCCTATGGAAGTTTGTAACGCCAGAGACGTCACATTGTAAGAAACTTCTAACTTTGCAATTGATGAAAGTCAAATGGACCATACAGCCTGATTGTATAGTGGTTTCGAACACAGTTTCATTCGATAGCCAAATCACCTGGAAATATTAAATTCGCGTGGAAATAATTTTTGGTGAAAAAAAAATCAGAGTATTAGTAACCTCAGGATCACCAATGATACGAACTGCACATCGACGCTGCAATCTGTCGAGAGCATCTAACAGGTATTGTATGGAGCCATCCCGAATATAAGATTTGACCAATTTCGTTCACCCTCCAGAGATGAGTATTTCACGCAGGAGGAAATGTACCCTCATAGTACACCCGCACAAGCACCAAGTCAACCGACTGTAGAGATAATAAGGCTGTGGCTTAGTCTTCTCAGGTGCGGGCTGCATTTCGAACCGTTGCTGGTACATTTGCTAATCAAATCTTTATTGTTTTTTTGAAGTGAAAACTTCTTTAGCGGCGTTGGATGGGTAAAAAATATTAAACTTGCGTCAGGATCGCTTGACTTTTGAACCGTAACCGACGACTGGCGTTATACAATATTAGCAAAAGATTGTTTATTTTGTCAATTACGATATGAAGCTTCGTAGTTAAGTCGTAAACGCTTCGACTGTGCTGTGAGTCCTTTTGGTTTCAGGTGTTACCGGGTTCGAACCTGGGCGTCTGACGCTTATTGTGATATTTTTGAAGTGAAAATTTCTTTAGCGGCGTTGGATGGGTGTAAAATGTTAAGGAAGCGTCAGGATTAGTTGACCTTTGAACCGTAACCGACGACTGACGTCATACAAGATTGGTACAGACTATCTATTTTGCAATTTACAATAGATGGCGACGTAGCTTAAACGGTAAGCACTTCGACTGTAAGTCCTTATAGTTTCAGATAGTATCGGGTTCAAACCACCTGGCCTTCAGGGATTTTTTTGTGATTGTTTTTTCTTATTATAATTTATTACTTTTGGTGATTATTTTTTATTTTTGTAATTTATTACTTTTTATGATTATTTTTTCTTTCTGTAATTTATTATTTTTTGTGATTATTTTTTCTTTTTATAATTTATTAATTTCTTCTGACAGAAAATTTGCAGAAAATAAGTGATAGGTTCTATGATTAGCGCTATATTATAGGTATGGTATGGTATGTTCTTTTTTATCTTTTTCTATGTATATAACGAAGAAAGAAAAAAAGAAAATGTTTTCACTTCTGCCGGCACTCCCAGAGTGCAACCCGTCTTTTTTTTTCTTTTTGTAATTCATTACTTTTTGTAATTATTTTTTCTTGTTGTAATTCATTAATTATTATTATGTATGGTATCTAGACGACGGGACCCTAGGAGGAGATGTGGAGACTGTTTTACAAGATTTGGCCTTTATCAAAAACGAATTTAGTTTAATTGGTTTAGATCTAAATGATAGCAAATGCGAGATATTTTTAAATGATGCTTCGAACAAAAGAATTACTATTTCTAAATTTAATTCTTTGGCTCCTAATATCAAAATTATAGAAAAAGAGTCTCTACGTCTCCTCGGGTCCCCAATCTTAGAAGAAGCCTACACCCCATTTATAGAGGAAAAAAGTCAAAATTTTAATATCATTTCGGACCGCCTACTCAAAATTAATATCCATTCGGCTTTCACTATTCTCCGGTATTGTCTTTTCGTTCCGAAATTCACCCATGCTCTCAGGTCTACACCCTTTTGGAAACATTTAACAATTTTGGAAAAAATGGACAAAATTATAGAAATTACACTCACAAAAATTTTAAATGTGGCCTTGAATGATCGTGCGTCACTACAAGCGTCTCTACCGATTCGCTTGGGTGGGCTCGGTATTCGCAAAATTTCGGATGTCAGCTTACCAGCGTTTCTGTCTTCGGTCCACAGTACAGAAGAATTAACTAGGAAAATCCTTGCACCTACACTAGTTAATTCTGAAGTATTGTGTAAGACTGAAGCAGTGAACGCTTGGAAAATTGCTTGTCCAAACACTGATCTCCCAAGGAACCTTTTCTCACAGCGTCAGTGGGACGGGCCGCTCTGTAACTTATTAAGACAAAATTTATTAAATACTTGCACTAATGCTACTGAGCGTGCCCGCTTACTGGCAGTTGGAGTGTGGGAATCGGGTCTTTGGTTACAAGCTCTTCCGTCATCTAACGTAGGGACTATGTTAGATGACATTACTTTCCGCATCGCGACGTGCCTCCGCCTAGGTGCGCCGTGTGTCTCTCCGCATCAATGCCGTTGTGGAGAAGCAGTTGACCGACTCGGACACCATGGCCTGTCGTGCTGCAGGAGCGCTGGGCGAATAACGACATAATCCGCCGTGCTCTTGTCACCGCTGGTGTGCCTGCTGTGCTTGAACCAAACGGTTTGGCGCGCGACGATGGCAAGAGACCGGATGGTATGTCATTAATGCCTTGGAAAATGGGTAGGACTCTGGTGTGGGACGCAACATGCGTTGACACCATTGCCCCTACCCATATACCTGGCACGGCTGGTTGTGCCGGTGCTGCTGCAGCTTCTGCAGAGGCTCTTAAGCGGCGCAAATACTCCAATCTCATTGGAGATTATGAATTTGTGCCGTTTGGAGTCGAAACGTTTGGGCCTTGGGGTCCGAGCGCCCGCAATCTCTTCAGGGAGATTGCGAAGCGTATGGTCGACGCTTCTCGTGACCAGAAGGCTGGCCTCTTTTTAGGTCAGAGATTAAGCATTGCCATACAACGTGGCAATGCTGCCAGTCTTCTGGGAACGCTACCACAAGAGGCATGCGATGCGGATGAATTCCACGACGCATTTTAACTTTTAGTTTTAGTTTTTATTTTTTATTTAGTATTATGTATATATAGTAACTTTATTAATTTAATTTAATTTGTATATAATAGGTTTGATTTTGTAAACATAGAAATAATTTCTTACCTATTAACAGGACAAACTGTGTGATTATAACTATATCAATAAAGATCCCAATTATAACGGCCCAAGGGTTATGTGAAATCCGTAGAGAGGGGGAGGACACCGTAACCCTAGACTCGGGCCATCTTCTCTACTTTCGCGAGGGGGATAAGAAATCCCAGGGTGGCGTAGGTTTCCTCGTCAATAGGGCCCTCTCTAACAACGTTGAAGAAATCTCCAGTGTGTCGACCAGGGTAGCGTACCTGATCCTTCGGCTGTCCAAGCGCTACAACATGAAGGTCATTCAGGTTTACGCACCGACCTCGACACACCCGGATGATGAAGTGGAGGATATGTATGAAGACATATCCAAGGCCTTACACAACACCACCAAGGCCCACTTCAATGTTGTTATGGGGGATTTTAACGGCAAGGTGGGAACACAGACTGGCAACGAATCCCGTATAGGCCCGCATGGTTATGGAGTTAGGAATCACAGGGGGCAAATGCTTGTCAACTTCCTTGAGAAGGAGGGACTGTTCTTAATGAACTCTTTCTTTAAGAAACAACCTCAAAGAAAGTGGACATGGAGAAGCCCCGACACTGTGACAAAAAATGAGATCGACTTCATCATGACGGATAGCAAGCACATATTCAGAGATGTCTCAGTGATCAACAGGTTTAATACCGGATCTGATCACCGACTTCTCCGAGGCTCTTTGAATATCAACTTAAAGCTTGAAAGAAGCCGATTGATGAAGTCCACGCTCCGACCTAACCCAATCCATATCATGGCGGGCACCGAGAAGTTCCAGCAGCTTCTCGGGAATAGATTTGCTGCCTTGGAACCCATCGATGACGTTGACGAGAGCCTACACAATCTGGTCGAAACTCTGAGAGATGAGGGCATCAAGTTCTGTAGAACGCAGCGGACTGGCAGGATATCCAAACTCTCGGCTGAGACTCTCGGGTTGATGACAAAAAGACGGGAAACCACCCAAGCGACTTCGTCGGAGAGGTCAGACCTGAACAAGCAAATTGCGAAGATGGTACGGCGCGACCTTCGGAGCTCCAACACACGCCTTATTGAAGAGGCGATAGAGCGAAACCGAGGGTCCAAAGTATTCACTCAGCAGCTTGGCAGGAGCCACCTGACGAAGCTAAAAACGCACGACGGGAGGACCGTATTGTCAAAGCCAGGGATCTTCGCCGAGATAGAAGATTTCTACGGCCGATTATACGCTACACATGCCTCTCATACTCGACGAGATGACCACGATTCCAGAGCCACCCTGACACGCCACTACACCGACGAACTGCCTGATATCAGTCAAGACGAGATCGTGTCAGCTCTGAGACAGCTTAAAAATGGAAAAGCCCCCGGTGAGGACGGAATAACATCAGAGCTTTTGAAAGCTGGAGGAGCCCCTGTTATACAGGAACTACAGAACCTCTTCAACGCCGTCCTTCACAGTGGGAGAACTCCAAAGGCGTGGAGCGGGAGTTTGGTGGTGCTCTTCTTCAAGAAGGGTGATAAAACCCTTCTTAAGAATTACAGACCCATCTCGCTCCTGAGCCATGTCTATAAGCTGTTTTCACGAGTGGTCACGAATCGTCTCGCCAGGAGACTCGACGAGTTCCAGCCGCCGGAACAGGCCGGGTTTCGCGGAGGATATGGCACCATGGACCACATTCACACAGTAAGGCAGATTATACAGAAGTCCGAAGAGTATAATCAGCCCCTGTGTCTGGCCTTTGTGGACTATGAGAAGGCCTTTGACTCTGTCGAAACCTGGGCTGTTCTAGAATCCTTACAGCGATGCCAAGTAGACTATCGTTATATTGAGGTGCTGAGATGTCTGTACGAAGCCGCCACCATGAGTGTCCAAGTACAGGACCAGCAGTCTAAACCGATCCAATAGCGCAGAGGAGTGAGACAGGGGGATGCTATATCCCCGAAACTGTTCACCAGCGCGTTGGAGGATATGTTTAAGACGCTGGACTGGAAAGGAAAGGGCATCAACATAAACGGCGACTACATCTCACACCTACGATTCGCAGATGACATAGTCTTACTGGCGGAGTCGCTAGAGGAGCTGAACCAGATGCTGGGCGGACTAGCTTCAGCCTCGCGACGTATCGGTCTTGGCATGAATTTGGACAAAACCAAAGTCATGATCAATGGCCACATTGATCCGATACCGGTCGTCGTACATGGTCACCCTCTCGAAATCGTTTCTGAGTACACTTACCTCGGGCAGGTTCTGCAGTTAGGTAAAAACAATTTCGAGAGGGAGGCCAAGAGGAGGATCCAGCTGGGCTGGGCAGCGTTTGGGAAACTACGCCGAGTCTTCTCGTCATCCATACCGCAATGCTTGAAAACGAAAGTTTTCAATCAGTGCGTCCTACCCGTCATGACCTACGGAGCCGAGACATGGACACTCACGGCAGGGTTATTCCACCAGTTCAAAGTCACTCAGCGAGCTATGGAGAGAGCTATGCTCGGAGTTTCTCTGAAGGATAGAATCCGCAACGAATACATCCGACAGAGAACCAAAGTAATCGACATAGCTCAAAGAATCAGCAAGCTGAAGTGGCAGTGGGCTGGCCATATCTCACGAAGAACCGACAACCGTTGGGGTAAACGTGTTCTTGAGTGGAGACCGCGACTCGGCAAGCGTAGTGTAGGACGCCCTCCGACCAGGTGGGATGACGATCTAAGAAAGACTGCAGGCAGATGCTGGATGCGGCAAGCTGAAGACAGGGCGCTATGGCGCTCATTGGGGGAGGGCTATGTCCAGCAGTGGACTAATATAGCCTGATGATGAAGGCCCAAACTCAAAAAAAAAAAAAATTTCTTCTGACAGAAAATTAGTGATAGGTTCTATAATTGGCGCTATATTATAGGTATGGTTTAGTATGGTATGTTCTTTTTATCTTTTTCTCTGTATATAAAGAAGAAAGAAAGAAAGAATAAGTTTAGTTACCCGTCTTTTTTAATTTTGACGTTTTGTAAGCGTCATTTTAATGGTCTATCTATACAGAATAAATGATTTTAGACTCTGACTTCATGATCTAATTTTAACCAGAGATGTTCGCAAACCTGTTAAATCTTTAAGATTATTGCAAATGCCATTACATCGCATTTCAGTAACAGTTGGTGATAATCGCAGCAATAGAAACTTTCCCACAAAAACTTTACAAGTCGTTATGTAAATTGTTGTTCATCGATTCGAAACCTCCGACGGCTTGCGTTTATCAGCCGCGCTGGTATTCTTAATACGTATCATCTTCACAGAAACATTTTCAATATGGCGCCAAGCCCAAAGAGTAAAACTGAAACACTATTACTAAGATTACACTGTCCGTCTATCCCTCACCAGGGTTATATCTCATGAATTGTGATATCTAAACAGTTGACATTTTCACAGATGACGTATTTTTGTGTTTGTAGGTAGGTACGGAAGCTTTTATGCGCATGTCCAACACGCATTTGGCCATCATCCTCTGGTGGAAGAAATTTGATGGCACAAATTTGTCACAAATTTTGACCGGTTGGTTACCACCGTGCACTATTGCGAAAAACCCTCCATAGTAATTTAATCTCGGTTGGATTGCGTTCTGGGGTATATAAGTGCATAGTGAGGGATGGCGCGGGGCGAGGCACCAAATACGGAGACCCGTAAAAATTGTAGTGCCGCGCTGGCCGAAGGATGGCACGATGGACTGGCTAGTGGACACATCTGTCGAAGGATGGATGGCCGTTGAAGCAAACGCGTTCTAGAGTGGAGATCGCGGGAAGGAAAACGGAAGTTGGAACACCCCCTAGCTGGAAGACGACCTGAAAAAGGTGGCTGTGACAGACTGGATGCGAAAGACGGAAGATCGGGAGCAATTGCACACGCGGGGAGAGGCCTATGACCAGCAGTGGACTGCAACAGGCTAATTGACTTGATAAGACTTGACTAAATTCCCTGCAGACGAAGTGAACACAGCTAGTAATAAAATAAATGGATATATTTGGCACAAGAGATTATAATAGGTACGTTCATATTATTAGGTTCAGAGTCGCGAAAGAATTAGTACATTATGGTACAAGTGTGTAAAGTTGATGATTACCGCCGAGGTGATATAATTTAGACCCGAGCCTTTAGGTGAGGTTCTTAAGAGAGCCGAGGACGATAATCAATAATACGTGTATCATATGACTTTTTTCAACACACTTTGTGAATGAAATCAAACTAAAAAATCATTTAAATTTATACTTAAAACATTAAAAATAAAGAATAAAAATTAATGGCCGTCTTTAGTTTTTTTTTCTAATGATCCTTGCAGAACAGGCTTAGGTCCTATGGCCATGCTGCGTTGTCATCAGCAGATGGCGGTCTTTACGCACAGAATATCACAGTAAATTTTTAAACTTCGGCTGGATTTTTTCAATATAGTATGTTGACGCGGTGATATTGGCGCTCAAGGTCTGTTTTTACGCTACTTATATTAATTATTTAACTGCACATAATTCAATCTTAAAAGTTTTTAAGACCAAATTTTATTTTATACCAAGTTGCGTAAGAAGTAAGGACACTAATAGATAGAGTACGAGCAAAGAGTCATCATCATTATCAGCCTTGCACTTTGCAACCTGGGATCCGCTCTCCGAATCTTTATCTTGACTTGGCTTATATCAGCTTTTGCGGGAGTAAATGCCGCTTAATCTCTCATCTCCCGGAGGAAACCATACACCAGAGTCTTGTCCGTCAATTAGCAGATATATTAGCTTCAGATGAAATTGACTTGTCTCTTGAAAGATCTGATTAGGGTACCCAAAAACAGATGAAACACGGTTATGTACTTAGGCATTATAATGTCTATAAATATTTTAGTAAAACTTAACATTAATTTATTCTATGATTCAGAACCATGAAATGAAATCTCTACTCTTCAGGGTTAAAGCAAGTGAACTAATACTTAAGTTCTCTGGCTGTTTCAACCAATTGAAGGCTTTCAAGGAGATGGGAGATTGGCGTAAAGTTAAAGTGCCGTGACAACTTCATCTCTGATCTATATATATCTAGTTTTACAAGCAGGATTGAGTTAGGTTAGTTTTATCGTTATTAGGTATTGGAAACAGAATGTTACGTAAATGTTCGTGTACTTTTATTTATATTCCATGTATATTATTAGGTATATAATTGTAAAGAGGTCGTATCTCTGGCTTAGAGATAGTAAAAAAAGACTTAAGAGGAGTTATATTTTTTAATGATGTTTTTAAGCATTTTGTATGCTAAAATATATATATTCAAATCGATTACGATAGAAAAAATATTTAATTGGTCTAGCCAGGGTTTGAACCCGCGATCTTTGCTCAAATTTGCGATTAAGTTCTAAGGTAAGTAGTCAAAAATCAATATTTAAAATGATTGAAAAATCATTCATTGGTTCCGATAGTTTGTGAGAATATCGGTAGACCATCCACTGTCGTCGCCTAAAAGTCAGATTTAAAGGAGAAATTTGGATTGGCTCGGGTAAGATCTGGTAGCTTAGTGGTCTAAGCATTTTCCCTGTAAGACAAAGATCGCGGGTTCAGACCCCGCCTAGAGCACTTCAATATTTTTCTTATCTTAATCGAGGTGTTATATTAACATTATAAAACACAATTTTTTTATTCTTGTTAGTTTGTCTGTCTTTACGCATTAGAATTTTTGTTTGAAAGATCTTGATCAGACTTCTTGAGATCTTACGTAAGTTTGATCGCAATCGATCAAGTAGAACTGCCGACGAGAAATGACAATTCCTTCTCGTGCAACTGGTGGAACAAGTTGGTGGAACAACGAGGAAGAAGTGCTGCAGATATGGTCAATAAACGGGAAAACCAGCATCTGCGCGGGCGAAGCCGTGGGCGGGAGGCTTGTATTATTATATAATGTAACGAACATCACAGATATTCGTATGGAAAGCGGGGTAGACAGCTTAACGTGCTCTGCGAGGCACCGAGTTTCAATGTATAAAGAACAGTCCCACTCCAAGACTTATAACTAGCTCATTGAACTAGCTCATCAATAAAACCATTGGTATTATTTACGTTTAGCCCTTCGTTTTGGTTTTTACTTTTCAGCAGCTATGGTTGTGTATTGACCAAAGATAACAGTTGTCACATAGTTTAAAGAGTAAGTAACTCAAAGTACCCGAATTATGTTGAATTGTTGGTGGCTTAATCTTAAAATGTGCTAACCTACTCAGTTATATTTTCGAGGAGGTAGAACACGACGGTATTTCCGTTCAATTGAGCAGTCCGACTGGGGAAGTACCTCCGCCCTTCAAAATACCGCGGTCATAATAACCTCATGTTGTGTTCCCGCTGGTGAGTAGGGTAGCCAGAGCTCACTGGAGAGGTTTTGTACTGTCAGTGGGAAGACCAAAGGCTTGTCCTGCTTTGTCTACTGCACTACCGGTACAGAAACTTTGACTTTTCTAGTGTTGCACACGTCCATAGGTCACGGAAACCACTTTCCATTAAGTGGACTGTGTGCTTGTCTGCCACTTTGCAAAAATATCTTGGTGGCTTAATCTTGAAAAGTTTTAACCTACTCAGTTAACTCATAGAAAGGAGGTCCTCAAATTACTTTCTCAGTAACAGTCTATCCGCAACTAGCCCACAAATCATCCCTACCTTCGAGATAGCCAGTATCTAACTATACCCAATCTAATACAATAGTTCACTAACTCATCAATGTCTCAATTGACGCATCAACTCACGATAGGATTCCTCGGGGACTCCCCACTGAAAGTGACACCATAACTACTTTGAAAAAGTTGCCGCAACTGTCTCTGCGTTAGGTAGGTACTTTATTATTTATATTCTTTTGTGTTTGACCCAATGAAATGATACAACGTAGGTATACTGCTAAACTGGGTGTGTGCTGGCTGGACAAGAAAACAGAATCGCGAAAGATCAATAAACCACGAATAATGCATAAATTGTAGCTGTTATACGGATTTCATTAAAAAAGGTACGCTATGCCTGTTTACGTAGGCGCCAAAATTCATTAACTCATTCAATATCAAGTCTCTGCGGGCTGTTTTATATTCAATATTCATCTCTACCATGGACAATGTTCTTATGGCCTCTTGCAATTAGTCCCACCCTATCCTTTCCTACACAGGGCTTAGATGTCACCCGCATACGGTGCAAACAATTCCAACAAGAACCAAGTGGTACGGTGATTTCTTATCCTTAGCACACCATAAAGTATAGGATTTTTTCTTTTCCAGGCACTCGTGTTGCTTTGCGGCACCTTTAAGCAGAGTGTGAAAAAGCATCTGATGAGGCCGTCAAGCTGATGGCGTCCATTTTGATATTGTTGGTGACTAATAACGGTGACCCTCTTTCCTACATACATACATATCACGCCTTTATCCCCGGAGGGTTAGGCAGAGGTGAATTAACACCCACATTTCACCAATCTGTATTCGGTCCCACGTAGCCAATATTGCCGTATTCCGAGCACTATTGTTGACTCGAGCCATGCATCTGAGGCTGTGTCTGGGCTGTACATATCTGTCTAATGTCCCTTAGTCGCCTTGTACGACACAACACGGGAAGAGAAGGGGTAGCCCAAATTCTACTCTGCCGGGTACTCTCTTTCCTAATACTTCATTTTCAGCTTATCATCATTCATCAAGCGAGGTGAAGTCAAATTGAATCCAATATTATTTTTTTCAAAATATAGGTAAGATAATGGTGAATCATTAGGAATATTTCTAGTATTTTTAAAGCTTGAGATTAATAAAGTGACTTTTGATGGATTAAGCTTCTCGCGTGTTGTATCACGAGCACGACGTATCATTTCACGCGCACCCATCATGTGCTGTAACGTTGCATTTTTTGCATACATGATAATATTAAATGACTTTTAGAATAATTTATATTTTTAATTAAACTTGAACCGACGACTTTGAAATACCTAAGCGTCGTGTAAAATTCTTGCTGTACTGGTAAAAAGTTGGAGAATCTTTCAGTTCTTGCTATCCCAATGAGGTAGACTAATACCCAACGATAGCATTTGAAATGGTGGTCTTTACTCGAATCATCTTTCTCTGGCCAAACCCTATGTAGTTGATTGACAAAAAAATCATCCTCTCAACCCAAACTGAACTTACCGTTTCCATTCCATCATTGTATTATGGCTTTATGCCGCATTGATTCCACAGCATTTTTATTTATTTTCTGTTCTTTACCCATACCCCGGTTTAGATAAAGATTCGAGGTTACAATAATTCGCACCCGGCTGAAAGTTGGTAGGATTGTTCAAAACACTATCATAAACAAACTCGAAGAAGTCCTCGTAGATCCGCCTGGATTTTTTTTATTAAAAGTGTAATGTCGCTACAACAGAGATTTTGCAATTTTCAGCAAAAAAAATTATCAAAAAAATTCTTAGGCAAATAATAGATCAGATAATTATCTATAGTAAACGTTTATGGTCTTTTTCCTAAGAACCACATCAGAAACATAACGATTCGAAATAGTTGGAAGGGTTGTACTGGTGAAGATTAAAAATTATATAAGTCCTTTTTCCTCGAAATGCGTAGAGGTATCAAGTTGAAATTCATACCTCTTTTACTGTTCTTAATTCACCTATATCATATTATTTTTACCAAAAACATGATGTAAAGCTTTCTTTATAAACCTTAGCGTATAAAATTTATAATAATACCTACTAATTGTATTTACTAAGTCCCATAAGAAAACTATCCAGAGGTAAAATAATCAATAAATTCAAATTATTTGTTAAGTTAAAACACATTTTCGCTAGTTAGGTGAACCCATTATTAGGGGAAGGTCACTGTTGTATAATTTGAATATTAATGCACAGCTGACGCTGTGGTTTCAGTGGAACACCCTACTGTTACTAGAGGTGTGAAATTGACAAATATTGGTTGTGTGTGGGCCCTGTTAGATTTCAAAGATTTCCTTTCATTTAATTTACTATATTTCTTAGAGAGATACGATTCTTAAAAATTAACCTGTTTATTGATGCCATAAGAATGCAGGCTGTAATGTTTCGGATTTCAGTCGGTTCAATTACTGGGCAAGCGAGTTTTCGAAAATATTTGAATACAGTTTTTTCTTCTTTTTAAATTAAGTGAATGTTTCCTTGGAATAAAACTCGCTATCCCATTATTTTGAGTTATTTCCCTCTAGGTACGATCGAAAAATTCCAACCTGTATAACTAAATAGGTGTTCACGTTCTGATATGATTTAGAGAAGTTATCCATGATATGATTTAGAGAAGTTATCCATCGTAACTTTTGTTCAGTTCAGACTGTACTTTCATATTATATGACTTTCATTAATGGCAGCTTAATTTCAAAAGAACGTCAACATTACGCAAACCCCTTTAGATTGATAGAAATAACATCCAAATCGACACTTGGACTTGTGACCTTTTCAATGTGAAATACTATCAAGAACTACGCTACGAGGGCTTGTCTTTAGTGGCTGAATTTCTCGTCAACATACATACATATCTATTTATTTTCACGACTATAAATTTCCGAAGAGGGTGGCAGAGGTGTTTTAACACCCACATTTCGCTAACTATAATTTTCAGTTCGACGTTATAGGGGGCAAGCATATTACCGTCACGCGGGCACTTTGTCATGGTATGTACGCTTACTGTCGGATGAGCCCTATCCCTTAGTCACTCAATTAAACTTCACTGGGAAACAAGGAAGATACCTTAGATTGGAATAGTTGATAGCCAAGTCGGCACTACTTGAACCTGCTACAGTTCCCTGCTAGATACTATAAAGAACTGAGTCACCTAGATTCGTTTTCGTAGCGACTTAGTAGCTGAATTGGTTGTCTAGTCTTAGGTCGAAATTGAAGTAGTTACTGTAAAGACAGCCTAGCAGCGTAGCGGTAATGAACACGGCCACAACGCTGAAGGCGCGTGTTCTATCCCCGAATATTTTTATGCATAAATATAGTTATGTAATGGCATTGGTCTGGTCGTGCCTCTAGCGAGCCCCAGACCCCGAAGTCAAAGCTTCGGATGCAACTGGGATTAACGCTAAGATGAAAATATGAAGAAGAAGAAGCAGGTACTGTACAGAGCGATCCTAGATGGTGATCTTCCTACGGGAGCCGTATTCAATAACACTTTGAGACACACCTTCATTAAAATTACTGTTCATCATTTATTTAACAAGAATACAGTAATGTGGATTAATGAAATAATGGTTCAGGGGTTTGATTGGGGTTGGTTCGTGCAAATGGGTTCATAAAGCTAATTGTTTCATGAATGAAACATTCTTCGGAATATGATCAAAAGTTGGAGTAGACGACAAAGACTAAGAAGATACACACTGTAAATCACTTCATTTATCTACGCCTACATCGCTGATATCCAAAAATCCCACTGAGTTTCTTGCCAAAGTCTGCTCAGGACTATTGTTGCTGTTGCTTTTTGCTAAATATTAACTAAATTTTTTGGCGTATCGTTAGTGTTGCTTTAAAGATGTACATACGGTATGAAAGATTATTAATCATAAGGTTCAATATTCTTTATTTCTCTATAATAGCACAACATTGTTGTAACGTATTGCCGTCAATTTTACTTAACCTAAGTTTACCACCGCTTTCTAGGCGTTATTGGGGAAGAAGCAGCGCAACAAGCTCCACCGTGGCATTTTCTCCAGACGGTGCATCTTCTAAAAAATAAGCGTTTTTAAAGGTAAAAGTAGGAAATAAGCCGGCAAATGTGAATAAAAAAAGACGTTCCCATGCATGCTTCAGGACCCTTTTTCTGTTTCATGACTGCCTTCAACTGCCGTCTGTCCTGCCTTCAAGATTAATTGAAAATAAAGTCCAGAGAAAACAGGAACATTTTCTTCTAAAGCCTTATCAATTTGTGTGCTATCTTTATTAGCCTTGCGTCATTCAAAGGCAGTTCCACTGCGTTTTCGTATAACGAACTCAAGTAATCAGATTAGTGTCATAAATATTGTATTATGGTTTAAGCTGACCACCAAGGTCTTTCAGAACTTATCGTGTCTACATTATCTAGTCTATGCGCTGTCATATAGACGCGTGCCTGGGCGGGCGGGGTGCAAGGGGAGCGGGGTTCTATTGGTCCAGCTCACCTCGGCGAACCTTCAGTCTGGCGCGGGACGCGGCACAGACCGCATTGCGCGCGTCCTAACACTCCACAATATTAACCGCGTGTTTAAAATAAAGATTGCTAAATTAAATTGATTGTGTTAACTCATTTTGTGGGTAGTGTACTGTTCCTTTCCTGGTGGCGTCGCACGTACGTGGACTAACGTTCAGGACAGTGGCTATCGTTTTCTGAGGGTTAAACAGTATATTTTCAGTGGAAGTAAGTAGGTAGATCGTAGATGTCTTTATATGATTAGTACTGCTTACTGACTTTGCTTGTAGATCCTTCGGATTAGCAATGACATGATTTATCTCACCAGGATATATGTCACAGTCAAGAGATTCTCTATCATTGGATATTCGCAAGACTCGCAAGTTATCTACAGGAATATTGATTTGTGCTTTATTTACTACTGGTTATTTAAATAATGGTGTCAATTTATGATAATGATGATACAGTACATGGGTACAATACTAATTTAATAAATCAATATGATTCTCTGTGTTTAGTTACAAATTGACCAAGCCTAAGAGATAATGTGCTAATTTATAATAAGCCTTTTTATCAATATTTTCTTAAAAGGTTACCCTTGAATTGTACTTACAAGGTAGGTACCTACTTAATAATTTTCTTGATAACAATAGCACAGTATTTGAATAAGATGACAATACAATAAGAAATCAACTGGTTTGATACAATAGAAAACATGTAAACAAATAAAATCGATATCTTAATCATGTAAATAATTTCAATGGAAGAGTAAAAAATAATGTAATAATGATGCATAGGTAATTAAGCAATATTATCGGGGTACCATGTTCAATTAGGCTAGGTGCATAATAACATGATATCTATAAAATTATTCTCTGTCCTGAAATTTTAATAACATGCTGAATCCTATGTTTAGCACGTTATTAAAATTTTACTAATAGATTAACATTCTCAAACCTTCATTTTTCTTAATTTAATTTATTTTTTCCTAAATATTTTTGTGACTAAACATATGAAGAGAAAAGGCAAGGAGTGAAAGATAAAACAAAACTTTATTTTGTTTTATCTTTCACTCCTAAACGCAAAGAAAAGAAGGCATAAAGGATGACGAAAAATATTTTGCTCGCGTTTTTAATTTAAAAAAAAATTGAGAGTAAGGTTATTGGCATCCTTCAATCTGTTAAAAATCATAAATCCATCTGTAGGTACCATTAGGAATCATTCTTTGAAAATCCATTAAACCACCAGATTTAACTAACTAACCTGTCACTAACATCGTACCGGCAGCTGATAAACTATTTCCATCGATTTCAATTAGAATATTCTTGGAACGTCGATATTTAATGACAGCTGTGAAAACGGTTCCAATAATTTTATTATGATAGTGTCTGTGCAGAATTTAGTACTTGTAAGTACCAGCAGCTTACTGACTTTTAGATAAATGACAAAGAAACCATAGAATAACATACTATTGAAACATACAAATCGCAAGGATAGCTCCTTAACAAGCATACAGGCAATTGTATCATTTATGATATATTTGGTAGATTGAAATTGAATCAAACTGAATTTTCAACAAATTTTTGCTGAGAGAATTACTTTTCAGCTCGTAATCATAGGAATCCAAATAAAAGTACAAAACAAAAAGATTGATTTATTTATAAATCCATTTTCTGACCATAGAGATCGATGGAAACATAAGTGCTTCAGATAAAAAAGATAAAAATCATCAAGATTTTAAATTGCTATCAGTTTCAAAATATGAGGAGTTAAGAACATTACTTTAGGAACAAAATATTATCTAATCTGCCCATCTTTGTATAGAACTTACATTACCGATAAAGGCTTCTTGGAACAAAAAGACTTGATCTACTACTTGATCTACGACTTAACTTGGATCTGAATTCAATTCAGCTATTAGGATCCTTTCAACACATTTTGGGCCTCCCAGCCAGTCGATGTTCCTGCTAAGTAATGGACGAGGCTCTGGTACACGTCTCCCTTTCGAGATTAGGAGCCCGGAAAAGTCGTCATACCAATCGAGAACAATAAGCGGGTCTCGGGCTACAATGTACAAATTTTGGATGCAGTTTTGAAATCACTAGGATGATCACGACGATGACAGAAAATAGACTTGAAGAATTTAAAGAATTTTTAAAGTCATTATGGGGTAAGGATGGCTGATACAGGTGTACAGAGATTCGTGAAAGGTATGGCTTAAAAGAGAATGTTATAACGAAGATTGAAATGGACAAAAAAGGTTCGAGCATATAGAACGAAAGAGTTCGGAGCCAATGATGTCCAAGTATATAAAACACAGGTGAATGTGGAGGCCAACCGGGGACGATGATACATACACACAAGCCTTAACAAGCCAAAACCTTCCTTAAAAAATTAAATCAGACACTAGATATATTTTGATAAAATGTGCAACGCTTTCGGCATAATCAATAATGAAACAGTTAATTGATATGAATTTAACACCTTGAATGCCTTTAATTGTTCGAGCAGCTCTTCCCTTGAGGCACCTCAATATATCTTGTTAAACACCGGCTTGGGAGACGTTGTAACGGTCCAGACATTTCACAAATAGTTTCTGTCTACCCCTGTCTGCACATCTTTGTTTATTTCCAATTAACCGACGCACATGTATTGTCTGTTTGTTTAATACGATTGATTGTTGTAATTAAATTAGCGGTGTACATGGTTTTATTTCAATTAAGACTAATTTAACAGGAATGCTGGGTTCTTTGACGATATTTCTAGAGCCGTAGACTACTGCACTATTTCCGCTTAGTGCAATTATAAAATAAACAAGTGTAGCTATGCTGTGTACTGGTAGATTAAATTTAATGGCACTAATTTGCCAAAAATTTCGGCTGGGTGGGTACCACCGTGCACGATTGCGAAAAACTCTCCATAGTAATCTAATCTCAGTTGCATTGCGTTCAGGGGTCAGCAAGTGCATAGCTGGGCAGGGGGGATTGTAGTCGCAGCTCTAGTGGGATTGGTGGGTGTTACGCGGTACTGTAACAACAATCTTTTTTTAATGAGGCCGTCAAGATGAGTACCACCATTGTTAACATGGTATATGTATGTAATGGTGACCCTCTTTCCTAAGACTTTGCCTTCAGCTTACCATTAGGTGAGGTGAAGTCAAATTGACGGATACTATTTAGATATAAAAAGAAATGCTTACTTTAATGAAATATCAAAGCAATTGAAATCAATTTAGAATAGAAAAAGTGAATGCTACCGTCGCGTCGCCCCAAGATGGTTTAAGACGAGGCTCAGTTGCTCAGTGGTCAGAGCATTCCCCTTGTTAGGGTCTGGTCTTGGATAGTAATCCCGCCTGAGCATTAAATTTTTCCAATCAAAATCAATATGCTTACTTTGCTTTCTTTGGATCTAGATAACGCTGTGCTAGCTATAATTACCTGTGCGCACGCCAGCCCCCTGTTCGCTTGTTATGATTAGGTACTTGCCACACGAATGTTTTGAGTTTACACGACCTGCGGTTGAAAACCCTACAGCCACACTATAGCTTTAAGTAGGACTGTTAATACAATAGCCCAACTTTACCATAACTAATCCATTTGTGGATATCGATTCTGTATTAATTGCTATTACTTGGATATATTTTAAGTGTTCTCTATTTGACTGTAAACACACAGTTAATAACAAAGAGCTTCCTTGTCAGCAATAGACTCGCTTTTATTAAGTGGGACCGAACATGATAGTTAGCGTAGCGTGGATGTTAATTCACCTCTGTCTAACCCTATGGAGATGTTCATACGTTGGATTCACTAACTTAGGAAGTTATATCATCTTAATTGATTAATAGTGTTGTCAAAAGTATGCCAATACCATATATCGAAGCCATAACAGAAGTAACAGCTCTCAGGTACTTATTTACAAGTTATTACTTAAACATGAACTTAATAACTTGAACACTACTTAATGCGATCGATTTCTCGCGATTAATTCGTACTTGTATCACTAATAGCTCAATTCATTAAGTACAATGGCAGGAGAAAACCGCAGGAACTGTGTTCACTATTGGATTAGAGAGATATGTTTGCGGGAATTGACAAAATATATTATAATGATCAACATGTAATTGTACACCTATATAAATACTAGCTGTTGCCCGCGGCTCCGCCCGCGTGGATGTCGGTTATCGTTTAGTGTTGATCCGACGCTATTGAGCATTAAATTCGCCTCTCTATTCAACTTTGTCCTCGACTATGTACTCACCTCTGTTCTCGACTTTCTACTCGCCTCTATATTCGACTCTCTACTCGACTTTCTACTCGCCTCTGTATTTGAATTTATACTTGACTCTCTACTGACTTCTCTGTTCCCCTCTCTACTCGCCTTTCCATTAGCCTCTCTACTTGCCTATCCATTCGATTTTCTTTTCGCCTGTCTACTTGACTCTCCACACTTCCCTATCTACTCGCACCTCTACTCAACTCTCTATTCGATCTCTACTCGCCACTACATTCATCTTGCCACTCGCCTCCCTATTCGCCTTTTCAGCATTCTATTTGATTCTATACTCGCCTCTCCACTGGCTCTCTAGTCGCATATCTACTCGCCCCTGTAGTCGACTCTACTCGACTTCCAATCTTTACACGCCTATCCACTCGTCCCTATAACAATCTCTACTCGCCTCTCCACTCGCTTCTATATTTGGTTCGCTGCTCGACTATGTCCGTTCCGAAGCTCTAATTCACCTTTGTACCAAATTTCATGAGGACATCTTAAAAGAAATTCTTACTATTTATGCCATATTCACCCCCTTTTTGTGCCATTGAATAATTAGAAACTTTAATCCCAACGCCCTATGCGCCCTTCCCCCTTCTATCCCTTTTTTCGCGATAAGGGGTAGCCTTTGTCCATTTCCAACCTCTAATCCATCTCTATACCAATTTCATCAAGATATCTTCAAAATTGTCAAACTTACATACCCTTGCCCTATTCCACCCCTTCAACTCCCTTTTTCGCAATATAAGGTAGCCTATGTCCATTTTCGAGCTCTAATCCATCTCTGTACCAAATTTCACCAGGATATCATCAAAAATGACAAACTTTCATATTTACTATCTAGTCCTTATCCCCCCCCCCCCCCCCCTTTTACCACATTATTCGCGATCAAAGGTAGCATATGTCCGTTACCAAGCTCTAATTAATCCCTGTACAAAAATTTCATCATCTTCAAAACTGTCAAACTTTAATCCCTTATTACCCCCCCCCCCCCTCCTATGCCTCCATTTTCGCGTCAATAGGTAGCCTTTGGTCGTTCCTAAGCTTCAATGCCTATGTTCGTTCCCAAGCTCTAAACTATCGTTGTACCAAATTTCATCAGGCAATCTTCAAAAATGACAAACTTTCAGCCCAACCTTTCTACTTCCCTTTTCGCGATAAAAGGTAGCCTATATCGGTTCCCAAGCTCTAAACTATCTCTGTACCAAATTTCATCAAGAAATCTTCAAAAATGACAAACTTTCATACCAGGCCCTAGTCCCCCCCTTCTCCCCCCCTTTTCGCAATAAAAGGTAGTCTATGTCGGTTTCCAAGCTCTAAACTATCTCTGTACCAAATTTCATCAAGAAATATTCAAAAATGACATAATTTCCTCCCAAGTCCCTAGTCCCCCCCCTTCTACCCCCCTTTTCGCAATAAAAGGTAGTCTATGTCCGTTCCCAAGCTCTAAACTATCTCTGTACCAAATTTCATCGGGAAATCTTCTAAAACGATAAACTTTTATCCCAAGGCTCTGGTCCTCCCCCCCTACTACCCCCCTTTTTGTGATAAAAGGTAGTCTATGTCCGTTTCCAAGCTCTAAACTATCTCTGTACCAAATTTCATCAGGAAATCTTCTAAAACGATAAACTTTCCTCCCAAGGCCCTAGTCCCCCCCCTTCTACCCCCTTTTTCGCAATAAAAGGTAGTCTATGTCCGTTCCCAAGCTCTAAACTATCTCTGTACCAAATTTCATCGGGAAATCTTCTAAAACGATAAACTTTTATCCCAAGGCCCTGGTCCCCCCCTTCTACCCCCCTTTTCGCGATAAAAGGTAGCTTATGTTCGTTCCCAAGCTCTAAACTATCTCTGTACCAAATTTCATCAAGAAATCTTCAAAAATGACAAACTTTCATACCAGGCCCTAGTCCCCCCCTTCTACCCCCCTTTTCGAAATAAAAGGTCGTCTATGTCGGTTTCCAAGCTCTAAACTATCTCTGTACCAAATTTCATCAAGAAATGTTCAAAAATGACATACTTTCCTCCCAAGGCCCTAGTCCCCCCCCTTCTACCCCCCTTTTCGCAATAAAAGGTAGTCTATGTCCGTTCCCAAGCTCTAAACTATCTCTGTACCAAAATATCATCGGGAAATCTTCTAAAACGATAAACTTTTATCCCAAGGCCCTGGTCCCCCCCTTCTTCCCCCCTTTTCGCGATAGAAGGTAGCTTATGTTCGTTCCCAAGCTTTAAACTCTCTCAGTACCAAATTTCATCAAGAAATCTTCAAATATGACAAATTTTCATACCAAGGCCCAAGTCCGCCCCCCTTCTACCCCCCTTTTCGCGATAAAAGGTAGCCTACTTCCGTTTCCAAGCTCTAAACTATCTCTGTACCAAATTTCATTAAGAAATCTTCAAAAGTGACAAACTTTCCTCCCAAGGCCCTAGTCCCCCCTTCCACCCCCCTTTTCGCGATAAAAGGTAGCCTATGTCCGTTCCTAAGCTCTAATCTACCTCTGTACCAAATTTCATTAAGATATCTTCAGAAATGACAAACTTTCATAAAAACTTTCATCCCCTATTTCCCCCCCTTAAACCCCCTTTCTCGTGATTTAAGGTAGCCTATGTCCGTTCTCAAGCTCTAATATACCTCTGTTCCAAATTTCATCAAGATCGGTTCAGCGGTTTAGGCGTGAAAGCGTAACATACAGACAGACAGACAGACAGACAGACAGACAGACAGACAGACAGACAGACAGACAGAGTTACTTTCGCATTTATAATATTAGTATGGAAGTATGGATTATAAAGGGGAAATATTTGTTTGTAATCGATAAACTCTGGAACTACGAGACCGATCAAAATAAACTGGACTTGTTCTCGATTTTAATCTATTCTTGCATCAACTTTCACCCTAATTTCACCCTAATTTTAAGTCTAGTTTGGCGTTTGAGCGTGTTGAGTAACAATTACCAAAACATCCAAACATTTTCATAAACTTTCATTCTTATAATAGTAGTAGGATAGGATATAGATCTAGAGTGCCTTACCAACAGCTCAAGCCAAACTTGTTGCAGGTGCAACGTGTTAGGCTTGGGCTGGTTAAGCAGTGTTAAATAATAGACGAGGTTCTTTTTCAGGTTTTGCTCTTGTGGTTGCGATGTCAGATGGCCGTCGCTAAGTCGAAATACCAATCAATCGTGGAACAAAATACTTCAAAGTGCATAAAAGCAATAAATGATTTTGATTTGATTTAAATATTGTTAGAGATCGCAAAACTACGAACATGTTAATTTAATCTGCGAACTTCCAACCGATACCTACGTATCTACGTACAGCAGTAGGTCTGTTTGATAAACGCCGCGTCGTATAAGGAAAACGTTCCGACTGTTGTTTCCTCATTACTTGTTACGCAACATGAAATTACGTGAACTTCAGCCTCTCTGTCATTGTATCATTTAGGTGTTCCAGTCAGGAGATGTTATTAGGACATTAAAACCCGTACAACGATCTTCAGTCCTAAATTTAGATTTTTGACTATAAAGACAACTGGCAATTCGACGGCCGGCGTATTTTACGAATAGAATGGCGAATGTATGAAATTTGATATACTATAAAATATGACAGTCGTTAAAGTATTTATACATTCGTCATTCGTTCATTCGTCACTTGTCTAGGGGGGCCTGAGGCCTTCAGACTTAAATGAGAAGGGCTCGGATGCCACCGGACACATCCTTATGATGATGATAGTTATTATGACGATAGCAGTGCAATCAACAAAAGCAGCCCTGATCCTCCAACACTAAATACAGCTAACTAATATAATAATATCAAGCGAGAACATAATACTATTAATACTAGTTCCAAGTTAGGGCAATAAATTAGCAACAAAGGGAAAGACTGCCAAGTAAATGATGAATGACAATTGTTCAGGACTAGTTCAGAGTAGCAGAAAAACAGTGAAACATTCGCGAAGTTTGGACGCATGAGATAAACTGCAGAGGAGAAAAATGTGACGACGAACAAAAAGATTATGTTAGTCGTAAACTGTCGCTTCTTAAAATATAGCTTTAAAAGAATGTAAAATCGGGTAAAAAGGTTTGTACTGTTTTGGTTCAATTACAACACTTCAAGTACAGACACGACTAATTTTCAATTTTATAACAGTAGGTTTTATTATTGGTCAATTGGTCTAACTGCAATGTTTTGATATCGTCTTCACAGAAAATATCGAAGTTAAGCCAAATCCTCAGTTTGACTGGTAAAGCGGACCCCAAACTCCAAGTTGAAAGCTTCGAACGTGACTACGACTAACATTAAGGGGAACAAGATGTGACTTGGGTGGCAGAAAGCACACGATCCACCTGATTCCAGTGTGCTTATTGGCCACCATATCTGTCCATATTCCACGGTAACCAATGGCTATAATCTGCTACTGGTTATCTTGGCCTATGGACGTGTGCTATACCAGGGGTGATACACTCGTGCTACTGACACTATAAGAACTTTCTTGTGTCCTTTTTTAAGAATCCCAGATTGTAGTCAATTGGGAAAACCTCAGCAGGGAGTTCATTTCACAGCTTGAGCGTCCGCAGGATGAAGTTCCTTTCATTCCTTACTACGTGCACCGTTTTCGGTTGCAATGTGTGTGGGTAGAAGTAGATATTCTTTTAGGATACGAAAGCTATAATTTATGTATTTTATTAGCCGCGTGGTTCCCGCAGAGTAGAATTTGGGCCACCCCTTCTCTTCCCATGTGGTGTCGTAAAAGGCGACTAAGGGATAGGGCTGATTAACTTCAACATCAGACAGATCTGTACAGCCCAGACTCAGCCTCAGATGCATGGCTCGAGTCAACAATAGTGCCAGGAATACGGCAATAGGCTCACCCCCTATTACGTGGGACCGAATACAGATTGGTAAAATGTGGGTGTTAATTCACCTCTGTCAAACCCTCTGTTGATAAAGGCGTGATTATATGTATGTATGAATGTTTATTAGCAAAATCTTTTATTTTCACCGGTAACCTTCAAAAATTGGTACAATTTTATCTTTCAAACGGACAAGAAAGACGCCAGAGATAAACCGCGATAATATTATTACATTTTACTGATATTGAAAGCCTACGATTTTAATATGTGATCTAAGAATGAGTTATATAGTTACAAAGTTATAGTATTTTTTTTTCATTACTCTTCTAAGAGCCCTCAGTGTCTCTGAGATCTCGTTAAGCCATCGCGGTTCTGGTTACCAAAAACATGATGATAAATTATTTTCAATACTGTCTTTATTTATTGTCCTCATAGAAGTTTCTCGGTTCCATCTAAAATTTACACTTTGATGTCCGCTTATTGACATTCCATCCCATGTTTAAGCATGCTTCAGATCCTCGCATCTTCTCAGAAGGCATCCAAACCTAGTTAGTCCTTAGTAAGTAATGTAAAAATGAAGCTATAAGAATATATATACTTCTAAAATCTACTAATCTTCAAGCGCTTTACCCTTTCTTCGAGTCATTATTTATTTACTTCGGCATAAAACTTCCTCTTTACCGCACAAAGAACACCAAAAAAAGAAAAAACCTCAGTGAGGTAAGATATATATCTATTCCTTTTTTTTTTTTTTTGGATTTATATTGGACTTTTATTTATTTTCTAATTAACATAACAATGGTTTTAAAACTACATTATTAATTATTCCTTAAGTCCCTAATTGCAGAGCAAATGGAAGTTGATGATGGGTTTGACCTTTCCAAACTAAATGCTCGCTTTCATAAATAAATATCAGTTTTCATTTAGCGAAACTCCAAAAAAAAATATGATTACCACATTCACACTGCTTGCGTTGGGCCTTAGAGGCATAACGCACTTGCGGGTACAGTCGGCATCCTTGACTAGCAAAGTACTCAAAATGATCTTAATGCATTGGTTTCCCTCTTTCTTTATCCTTAGCACAAACAACTAACGTAAGCGTATTGAAAGAATGAAGCAATGCGATTGGTCGCCTGCCTACTGTGAAGCTGGCCAATCACAATCCTCCATTTTCTCAATACGTTTACAAAACGATTACGATAGTTTTTCGTGCTAGAGGGTTCGTCGTAGGGGGAGGGGGGGGGGGGGCTGATTGTGCTGATATTTGATGCACACCTTTAGTTCGGATAATAATACAAGTTAAATCAATAAAACAGTTTCTTTCACTTGAGAATTTATATTCGAAATTGTTCTGACGCTGCATTTTCACACAAAAGTAGAGATGCGAATCAGATGGCAATTGCCTTGTGGGCTTTAATGGCTTAGTGTTGTTATATATGTATACGTATAAATCTCAAAGAAGTCATTAATAATTACCTAGGTCTGTTAAGCCAAGCTTCATCTATCAATTAAAATGGGTTTATAAGTATTTCTCTTCTTTTTTTTTTAGCTTTATACGTAATAAATTTAGGCCTATTGGGCTATGTGCCTTCAAACCAACCATAACTTTTAACACCTGTAGATATCATCAAACGGCTTTATCTGCCGCTAGCGACTATAAAAGTAAGTCGCCGTTTTAAAGAATAGCCTCTGGATGACGAGACGACCCTTATAAACGTACCTCTAAAATTCTCAATTAATTTCACTGGATTGCGAGAAATATTTTATAGGCCCATAGGCCCGACTTATAGCCCCTTTAAAATCACGTTTTATGTATTTTTGTTATAGCGATCAACTCGCTGGCTGTCACGGTTCAGAGATACAGCCTGGTGACAAACAGATAGACGGGCAGTAGAGTCTTAGTAATAGAGCTATGGAACCGTAAAGACATCACTCACAGTACCTACTAATAATCAATGCAACTGCTTTTCAATTCGCATACACGTACGCGTACAATACGCACGCGTATGCGCGGAGTTTCATACAATAAATGAAACACATCCCCTGTTTTAACTCTAAAAGGGGGTTCATTTTTAAGGATACATTTATAATACACCTTTGCACCATCTATATTTATTTATTTAAACTTCATGCATACAATGTTTTATTACGTTAATTAACTTTTTACCGGTCAACCTAATAGGCAGGGCAGAAAAAACAGTGTTGGTGCATTATTAAAGGTAACCATGTAGATGGACACTTTTAATCACAGAACAGAAAAAAACTATTAGAAGTGTGATAGGACAGATTCAATAGCGGAACCAATGTCGCCAAACTCACACATACAACCAGATAATAATACGTTGCACTACTAGTAAACAATTGTTTTGATTGGTCGTATATCTTTAACACCAAACTAGCCTAAAATATGCACACTGCAAAACGAAAACATACCTTAAACAATCGTTTTAGTGATTACTTTTATATAGATAAAAAAAGGAATTTACGACGTTTTGTATCTGGATCAAACTTGCTTCTCACTCTAACTCTATTCCGAAAAAGTTCAACTACTCCCCAACAGATGTCCGTGTATTTCAAGAATGTTATTTAAAACCTTAAGCGTTAGGAATATGGTTGATATTACTTTGAAGTATTATCTCTCTCACTCTAACTCCTAACATTAACGCTAGACCGGTGACATAAAATTTTGGCAATATCGATAGATTTGAAATTTGTTTTCGTAATGTCAAAGGATTCGAAACGCTGTTAGTAATTATAATCTAAGAGTACTAAAAAAGAGGGATTTTATAGCTTGTTGAACTGTTTTTTATTAACGATTAAAAATGTATGAAGACGTCAAACTACGTATGTACCTATTTAATTGAAATAAAACAAGTGTCCATTTAAAGTAGATATTTTATGTAACTGTTGCAAAATAAAAACGTTTTCACACTATCCGGCGCATCCGATATCCGATATTAGTGTCGGCTCCGATATCGAAGGAAATAAAATAAAGTAGAAAAAGAACTTGATACTATGTTGAAAATAATTGCTACGATATTTTTTCTTTTTTTCATCCAGTCTGTGCGATCGAGCAAATGGCCGAATCGGACCGATTTTATTGAATATTATGTGGAAACAGCACATGGTGACGGCTATCGGCGTCAGACACCCAATATCAGAAAATGTGAAATCGGGATACTTAAAATACAAGTGCGAGTATTTTACAGTATCAGACGTGTGTTTTAAGACCATATTACGAGCAGTTTCATACACTACTTTGAAATAATTAATATAATTTGCATAAAATGAGAAAACGTAGAGCACCAAAATCTATTTGCTGATCGCGTATGCATGTTGCGCCGCCTTCACAAACTAGAAAATATCCAGCTGGAGTTGTTCAATTCGGAAGTTTATATTTTTGTATGTTTGTACGCGCATAGCTTCGTCATGTGTAGACAAATTTGCAAAATTCCTTCTTTGTTCGAAAGAAGACTATTCCGGAATGATACCATTTATTTTTTGTAAAGATCCGATAAAGGGTTTCAGAGAGAGACCACGAAACACTTCAATATTAGATGCTCTCGACAGGTTCTAGCGAGGTACGGTCCGCATTATCGGAAATCCTGAGGTCACGAGTACCCTCAAGCCTTTGCAGCTGCGTAGAGATGTTGCTTCCTTGGCAGTATTTTACCGTCTCTACCAGTGCGAATGTTCTGAAGAGCTATTCCAATTAGTCCCACCCTCTCCTTTCCTATACAGGACGACACGTGCAGGACTTAGATGTCACCCGCATACGGTGCAGAACATTCCTTCAAGAACCAAGCGGTTCGGTGACTCTTTCCTTTGTCGCACAATTAAGACCTGGAATTCCTTGCCAGCTCACGTGTTTCCCTCTTCCTACAGTCCCGGGTCCTTTAAGCGGGGCGTGAAAAAGCATCTGATGAGGCCGTCTAGCTGAGTGCCACCATTGTTAACATGGCACGTGTGTATAATGGTAGCCCTCTCTCCTGAGACTTTGCCTTCAGCTTACCATCAGGCAAGGTAAAGTCAAATTGACGTGTCCTATATTAAAAAAAAAACTAACTTTTAAACTCTCGCATTCAAAAACAAGCTTTATTGATATGCAGTAAGGTTGATTTTTTATTTTATTTTATTTCTTTGCATTTCAATAAGATAAGTTATAAATTCTGCTATATCCTGACTTATCGATGGTATAAAACGCCTCCATTTCGAATATTTATGCTCCTACTATCATCGGTGCACTACAAAATGGCCCAGTAAGGCATATTTCTATTAAATAGTATTAAATAACACACGGTCCAAAACTGTCAAATACACGTGATGACAGATACGACTGAAGGTTGAAATTGTAAGGTCTTGCAAATCTCCGCATATCAATGACACGCGTGCCACGCCTACTTCACACTTCCATCGTTTTTTCTGTTCCGTGCTTTTAATAGATAATAGATACATAAGTTGTAAAGTAAGTATTCATACTTGCTTCATGGTAGATATTAAGAAATACGCATACATAATATAGCAAAATATAGTAATTAATACTACCAAAACTATGCCCAAAATCTTTCGCTCCGAAATAACTATAAAATCAGCATGTACGTAGCTCTGGTTTCGTAGACGGCGGAAGGGGATTAAACACCACCACAAGTCCTTATGTACATAAACTTAAACTTCACGAAGCATACAATGTGCAATATATTTGTCTATCTGCAGTGATATCTGTGGTATCTGCAGGCTGCAATCTTCCTGCGATTATCTGTTTGATAGCAGATCTCAATCAAGATGAACAAATATGTACATGTGTCTGTTGATTATAAGGCTATGTGAATATGGTTCCTTCTTCTTGGTATTCGGATGTAACTGATATGTTTAACTTCAATGATATTGCATACATGTGATGGTTCTCAACTTTGGATGTGATTAGAAATTTTAATGAAGAAGAAAATCAACTTTTGCTAACTATTAATATAGGTACTCTACTCCGATAATATTTTCCTTTATATATCTCTTGAAACGCGGTTATAATTTCATGAATAAAAAATGTCAGTTTATGTTGAAGGGCAGGCAAGACATTTTTTTACATTACGGTAATATTTTGTTCATAATTATGATTAGCGTCCATTGTGTCAGTAAAATCTACCATTAGTACGTATTGTGGGCGAAAGTCAATATTGGACAATTTTATATCGCTTTTCTTCCATTACTATATAATATTTTGAATTCTGGATAAAGTCATAAAGTAAATTTTTAAGTGTTACCTTGTTACGTTTTCTAAGTGCCCTTTAACGGTGTATACAGAATGTATTAATTTAAGCTTTGACGTTGACTTTGACTTAGAATTTTGACTTGGATCATTCTGATGATGGAATGCTGTACCAGTGCCCCCCCCCCCCTTCCCTCACTACATAACGATGCTAGAATGTTTTGATTCTAGGTGTATCAAAGTGAATGATCAACCACACAAATAACCTGGAACTTCTTGCCAGGTCACGTGAGACACCTTCCTACAGCAGCCTTCTTTCCACAGCTGCTTACCATCAGGCGAGATGAAATTAAATTGACGTGTCCTATGTAAAAAAAAATATGGAGCTAATAAAATTATTATTTTACTGTTTTTAAATTGATCTACTAGTCATTCATTTAATATATTATTAATGCCATTCCTAATTTCTCCCTACGACATATATTTGCAGACATTGGGTGTTTTCCCCACTTTTACCCCCAGAACTTTTTCACAGCTTAACCGATATTCACTGAACTTATTATTTTTCAATGTGCATGTGATGTTCTTTTATTTGAGACCCAACTCGAGTAAATTTACGGACATTCGGTTATTCTTCCCCACTTTCAACCCCCACAACTTTTAAACGGGTCAACCGATTTTCATTAAACATATCTAAGAAGACTCGCACATAAATCACCTTTTATATGAAAGAAGAACTAAATTGAAATCGCGTCATCCGTTCTTGAGCTATGATGTCGCAGACAGACAGACAGATACGACAAACTTATAACACCCCTCTTTTTGCGTCGGTGGTTAATCAGTAATAAAACTAATTAGCTGCAATTCAAGAATCATAATGAAAAAGCATGTCCATATCATTTTCATAGCTTCCTTGTCACAAGGAATATACAACTACACGTCCAGCTCTAAGCCCAGATGGCAAATCGTAATAATTTAAACTGTCCTCAGAGTAAGATGTAAATAATAGGCAACTAATTCCAAGTGGGTCGGACCACGGTTGCTTCCATGAGAATTAGAAATTGTGTCACACTCCGCATTAATGTAGATTGTTGGAAAGGTGAGGGGGCACAGGTAAGCCGCCGGCTTACTGTTTCATTTGCGCATCGCATCGGCTTCTAACGATTTTAGACCGGCTTTTGTTAAAGCTTGCCGTGGTATTGACCCTAATAGTACGGTCAACGCATCTATAGTTTATAATGTATCATTGATACCTTTTGACTACTAACATACATAATTATTCAATACAGCGCTAACTAGAAGTAAAGCAATCATAAATTATCTAGATTGTGCCATGGGTTCTAGAATGCAGATAAACATACTTATAGATAAACATAAACACAATAAAGCAGATAAACAGATAAACATAAACACAATACATAGGTCCTAGACCAATGCAAATATTCATATTTATACATTAACATATTTACACTGAGCGGGAGTACCTGCTCTCGCTACGCAATAGGGGTGTGCAATCCATTATGGACTTTATGTTTGCTATTGAATAGAGAACAGCCCTTTCTTGCAGTCGCTTTTACCACGGATTGCCCATGGAAAGAGATGGAGTGGCTCTATACTACTCCACCGGAATCCAATATAGGTCTACAATCTATCAGTTTAGCACAAGAATTGAGTTCCTGGACACCAGTCTGCACGTCAATCATTCAAGCTATCGCACCGTAAGTTAATCTAATCTCAAGTGACTCGGAATGTACACACTCTACGTAGATTGTCTACACCAAAAGTTTTCCATAGGAAGACGATAGACCACTTAGCGTAGATTATTTTGTGTATTTCCATGTTATAATAGTGACCAGTGACGTGTTATCATGTAGACAAGGCATGCAGGAACATCGCAGCTTCCAAAAATGGAGCAAACACATAGTTTAAAAAAAATTATAGCTACAAACTCGCGTGAAGAAATAATACGTAATAATTATTATTAATTGTTTGTTTCAATAATATTATCATTATAAAACGACATTTCGGATCGGAAATTGGAAAAATTATTTTTTGTTGCCATGTCCTATCACGATAACCCTAGTTAATCCACACTAAAACAGCAGTGGACGGCGGCGCGGCGGTCAGACTTTTGTACTAATAATGATCACGAGCAGGATCCTTCGCCTTTCATGACTACAATCTTTTTCTCCCATAGATAATATTCAAAATGGTTTGTAATTTTTTGCCTCAGAAAGCCGCTGGGGATCTTTCAGTGGGGATTGGGGATTGACCCTAATAGTACGGTCAACGCATCTATAGTTTATAATGTATCATTGATAGCGACTAATTCTGTCATTATTATATTAGGGTGCAATCTTTCAAATGATATTGAGTGCCTGTAAAGCAAAGCTGAAGTGCTCGTGGCCAGGTACGCTTACTGTTCGATCAGTACGTTAAGCTACTTAGGCGCGGTTGCCATTTGGATGGGTGACTACTTGTTGGTATTTCATCTAAGCGCGTCCGTGGCGTCGGCCCTGGCTGCCAAAAGCCATTAGGTCAAGACGGAGACCTATATGGGTGACCTGAACAACTCTATCAGTGGTTGGCCACAAACCACCGCTTGGGCTGGGATGTTTTTTTTTTTAATATTTAGGGCACGTCAATTTGACTTCACCTCACCTGATGTTAAGCTGAAGGAAAAACGGCAATCGCTTCTAATAACCGCATCCAAATCCGTTCAATACTTGTTGTAGCGATCGTTTTTTTAATACCACTGAGATGGCAAACAAGCACTCGTTGCACCTGATGTAAAGTGGTCACCGTGGCCTATGGACTTGTGCAACACCAGAGGAGTCACACTCGTGCTGCCGACTGTGTAAACACAGAGTTTCTGTGCCGTCAGTGTAGAACACAAAGCAGGAAAAGCCTTTGGTCTTCCCAATTACAGCACAAAAACTCTCCAGTGAGCACTGGCTACCCTACTCACCGCCTTAAACACAACACGAGATTTTTATGGCTGCGGTATTCTGTAGAGCGGAGGTACTTCCCCAGTCGGACTGCTCAATTGGACAAAAAACCCGTCGTGTCCTACGTCCTACAAAAAAATTCTCATTGATTGTTGGGACGGGAAAATACACTTAAACGACACTGGACCTAATTCTCTGTTAATCATGTTAAAAGTAACACATTTGATTACATCCCCGGTCCCAGGAGTTGATTACAATCTGCATTAGCTCTTTGATAATTACTCCAATTAAGATTTACTAATGGCCGACTTAATTTACTCGGGTTACAGAATTTGATTACAGTAATAACTCAATTCACAGTTCTGGTTACAGTTCATTTAATGATATGAGTAATACGTTTCGATCAATTAAGTGATCAGCAGATTAAATTCATATACATATATGATTTCAATAATTTATTTTATTTTTATGTATTTATTATCGAGTGAACTTCGATATTTTCCATGAAGCGCCGGGCATCTGATCTCCTCAACCCATTGGCTATATTGCTAAGTATGCCTATAAATATCTTAATTCTTTATTGAACACAAAAAAAACATCTTATACAACATGTATACATAAATAGCAGGTAAAAAAAATATTATTCCAAAGTGCAAGCCCCAGTCTATAAAAGTTCTCTATCAATAAACCTTTGAGGTGCAGAAGCTGCAAAAAGAAACACTCGTATGTATTATCTAACATTCTAACTTATATAAACCCTTAGTTAATGTAATATATACGCTGAAACGAAACGTTGAAATACTATCCCTACAGCGATCCCTTTAGGGACTCCACATCTATTTAATACGTGACAGTTTTCTGAGCAATACCAAGATATCGCCTTCTCTCATATCGGAACATTGAGCTAAAAGCACTAACTGAAGTCAGTTGGGGCGTCTTACGTAACAAGGAGCGAATAAGCGAGGTCTTAGAGCTCCGAGACACAGAAATATTTTAGGATAGAATGGCCATGTGAGCGAGAAACGCGTGACTGAATTTTTTAGCCAATTCGTGCCCTATGAGCTAGGAACTTTCGAACGCTTACTCGGTACAGCCCCTCTAGACAAGTGGCAATTCGCTAACTGGCGTTTTGTGGAATATAATGACGAATATATGGGCTTTGACGTATATGACAGTCGTTAACGCATGTCAAATATTTACGTCAAATCCCATACATTCGTCATTCTATTCCATCAAACCCCGGTTAGCGAATTGCCACTTGTCTAGAGGGGCTGTTAAGACTAGCTTATAATAACATCGTTAAAACAAAGGTGTTTCTATCTCTCATGAGTAGATATTTATTTACAGTGAAAATGTCGCCACGCACGACATGAAAGTGAACATAGCCGTTCTATCCTAATTTATTTCTGTGGTCTATGAGCGTGGGGAAGGGGGGAGGGAGTAGAGTATGAATAGCTTCCTCACTGAGGGAATAAAGAGTGCTTTGATTTTTAATGTTTTTTAAGTTATAATTACAATGTTTAGGTTCTAGAGAAATACTATTCTACAAAAGTTTGTCGCTTGTAAGAAAAAGTAGGTACCAAAACCCTAAACCAAAGATCGCCGTGGGTGAGCTGGGGTGCGAGGGATATATATTAGGCAATCATCTGAAGGCCGGAAACGGCGTGCGGTTTTAGTCGGCTCGATTCCGATATAACCAAGCGGGTGGCCAAGATCCGAGGAGATTTTCGCACGAACAAAAAGGTAACAAAAGTCTTGTTACAGTCAACTTGACTTGTTTTTTAGTAAGAAAGTTGTTAGAAAACAACCGTCAGCAAATTTATCCATCAGGTTATCTTTGTTTCCTATCAATTGACGGATTAGGCTCTAATGCTGGCTTCATTTACGGGTTAGTAGATCAGAAGGCAGTCCCTCCATAAAAGCTGTATAACACTAAACCAAAAGAAAGTTAACTCAACCGTGAGCATTGCAAAAAAAAGTGGGGTAATATTGAGGGTGGGTGAAATTACTGTCAATATGTCCAGACGATTTGTAAGATTTTGAAATCTTTATTTCACTTCTTTTTATGCATCTTAACACGACCTTGAAAAATGGCAATAAAACACAAGCAGCGGGTATCCCGACTCATGCCATTTTCATAAATATTCCCCTTTTATAGTCCATTTATCGTTAAAATGGACTTTAACGGTGCCATATCAAAGGCTGCTATGTTCTAGTTTAAAATACGATTGTCGCAAACATCTAACAGGAAACTTAAGAAGGTTTTCTTAACAAAGCCGGTTTTTTCCTATGATTTGTGAAGCCTCTGAAATGCCTTAGATTTATTTGCTCTAAGGTTTTTTTTTTAAATTGAAATAAGTGAAGTAATTGTTTTTATGTCGCTAGACCTTGGTAGGAATTGCGTATTGTTACTGGTAACCTCGAAATAACTCAAATATTTTGGATATTTCTTTTTTTAATTAATTGCTTCTGGCTGCTTTAGGTCGGTCGTTCTGGAAGTCTATAGGAGAGGCCTATGTTCAGCAGTGGACTATGTGCGGCTGATATGATGATGATGAAAAAGCAAATGAGACCGCAAGAAGGCAAATGGTAGGTCCACGTCCTAGCCAGATGTACTGACAAACTGCAAAAGAAGGTCGGAACAGACTGGATACTGGAGGATCGTGACAATGGCACACATTGGGAAAGTCCAAAGTCCAGCAGTGGACTACAGCAGGCTAATTGATTAATTGATTCCTTAGGAGGTCAAGGCCGTATGGCTTACATTCAGTATCTACTACCGAGTTTTAGGTGAATTACATTAAGTAATAACAAAAAATTTGTAAGTAGGAGTAATAAACCTAAATAATGTAGTAGACAGTAGATAAGATAAAATGTAACTGAGGTGATTCTTCCAATAATTTACAATTCCTTAACTATCTGCGGGTGAGAGAAATAGGAGCGGGTATCGTATTCCAAAAGATAGATACATACGTTTTCTTAGAAACCCGTAAAACGTAGATCAATGTAATTTATACCCTATTTTATCAGTTATAGGCTTGCGTTTCGTACTATCTGGCTCGATGGTGAATAACGATGCTATCCAGAATAGAGTACTTTTGGGTAAAAAATACGTATTTACTAGTAATTTTCTCACTCTAAACTAGTTACCTGAAGCAACTATATAACGTATTAGCCGACCCTTAGCTGTTTCGATCAATAGGGATCCCTTTCGTTAACATAATATATGTAATCCTAAAATGCGTTGGCACAATGAATTTGGCATACTTTTTTGGCATAATTGATTTTTAGCAGCATATGTACTGTGGCATATTTAGGTCTAATATGTTTATACATAATTTGCACAATGTTTTTTATTATATTAAGTATACAATACAACATCATCAACTAACGCAGCGGTAGGGAGCGAGCGAAGCGAGTTCGTGGATAACGCGCGCCCCGACTCGGATAGATTAGAAGGGTATATGGCGGAGTTCTCTGTCGTGTTAGGTTTCTTGAGATAACGCAAGAAGAAATAGGAGCCCCGGCAAGCGGGGCTTCGTCGACATAGCTAAATTTTATACTTAAATATGATTACGCTAATTTTATTTATGAGTAAGACAAATATGCTAAATTTGTTATGAATAAAAAAATTATGCATAAAATCATTAGTCTAAATTACCATATGCCAAAATATTTTATGGTCATTTTTTTATGCAAATGGATAGTGAACCCGATCAATACCCTAAAGTGATAGGCAGAGGTGTATTAATATCCATATTTTGCCAATTATGATTTGCAGTTCAATATGCTAAATTTGTTATGAATAAAAAAAATATGCATAAAATCATTAGTCTAAATTACCATATGCCAAAATATTTTATGGTCATTTTTTTATGCAAATGGATAGTGAACCCGATCAATACCCTAAAGGGATAGACAGAGGTGTATTAATACCCATATTTTGCCAATTATGATTTGCAGTTCCCCATATTAAAAAGCGACCCTATAGTCATCAAACAGGCCAACAGCTCTATCTCTTAGTTGCCTTTTACGATACCCGCGTGAAGAGGATGGCCCTATTCTGTTCTAACATGGGAAGCAAATCAGCCAATCAATACCCGAAAAACACCTTTATGAATATTTCAAACATGTTAATTCGATTTACTACTTGATACACGATTAAGTTCCGTACAAAGCACATCTATCTTTACAGTATTCATTTACAAAACACTAATCACATCCCTGTGTATTAAAAGTATTTAACAACTTGCCAACGTTCTGCAGGTTACAGAGAAGGTCCCTTTCATATCAACAGTACGTAGTCTATTGTTAAAACGACTTTCATTTCTGAAGCCATTCTGTACAAAATCTCTTTTCAAAAAATTTTCTTTGGTCTTTTCAATTTGACGCCATTATCGATCGGTGTAACAATTTGTAGGCAGCACAAACAAACTCCATAAAATTTATGGAGGTAAGGTATAAATATAATACCGCGGTCATAAGTGAGTAAGGTAGACAGTGCGAGAATTTTTGTGCTGTCAGCGGGAAGACTAATGGCTAGTCCTGCTTTGTCTTCTACACTGACGGCACGGTAGCTCTCTGTATTTACAGGGTCGGCAGCACGAGAGTGACACCCCTTGTCCCTTGTGTTGCACACGTCCATAGGCCTCGGTAACCACTTTCCATCAGGTGGACCGCGTGCTTGTCTGCCACCTCAGTGAAATAAAAAAAGAAGAGATTAGGTGGCTTTATTCTTTTTCACTAGAATATAATAATTATCATTTACGTTATTGACACTGTGAATACAAATCACTACCATTAATAATTTGTATTTAATATACGATAACACTATTGAACATTTATATCTAGGTACAGCAACAGAGCAAGGTTGTTAGAAGATAATAATTGTCTCAAATCAGGGCTTCTCTGTAAACAATGTTCGTGGTACTATTATTTCCTGTTATTAATAATAAGAGCCCACTCGAGATAAGCCAATAAGTATATTATTATTCTATTAGAAAAGACTCGATGACAACTAGACTACTCATAGACGATCTCTGTTGTATGGCGGAAGAGTGTTCGACTGCTGGTTCGCGGGTTTGATTTCCGCTCAATGTAAACATTTTTATGCATGACCACGTATATTAGCATTGTTCTGGGTATTTTTGTGCCTCGGAAAACTCGATAAGCAGGAAGTCCGACTGGGGAAGTACATCCGCCCTACAGAATACCGCGGTCATAAGTGAGTAGGATAGACAGAGCTCACAGCGGGAAGACTAATGGCTATTCCTGCTTTGTCTTCTACAGTGACGGCACGGTAGCTCTCTGTGTTTACACCCTTTGTGTTGCACACGTCCAAGGCCACGGTAACCACTTTCCATCAGGTGGACAATGTGCTTTTCTGCCACCTCAGTGGTATAAAAAAGTCATCTGTCCCAGTTGTCATACGAAAATCAATGTATGACAGTCATTACGGGTAGTTTGTTAGAGCCCGCAAAGCCCTACGACGTAGCGTAGCGCTACGTCGGAGGTCATGGATTCAATTCCCGCTTAGTGTTATTTTTAATGCCTATAAATATATAAGACACGTCAATTTGACTTCGATGGTAAGCTGAAGGCATTGTCTCAGGAAACAGGGTACCATGTTAAGAATGGTGCAGGCTCCTGTATGAATATAAAATGTATATTTGCATTAGTCTGAGAGTTTCTATGTATATTTAATTTACAAAAGAAAATGTATCTATACCCGAATTATAGATCGTTATGTAGAGTACCTCGTACCTCTGTTATCTGTTTATTAATTAACTCCGGTGTTGAACAACAATGTTTGGCTCTCAGACTTATTTATGGATAAAGTTACATTTTTGCGGAAAATTGCGAGAATTTAAACGTTATATTCTGTGGGTATCGTCGCAATCTGTGGAATGTATAAGACTTATATTTTTTTTTACAACATCATTCTCTTGTATGTCGCCATTTATAAATATTGAGATTACGGACTGTTCCTTCAGTGTATAAATCATAAAAATAGTTACTCACTTATTATGAATAGTGCAGCTGCTACGTCGGAGTTCTATTCCCGTTCAGTGCAAATTTTAGTTTTTTTCCAACCATAATTCCTATTCCTAATAGTCCCATTAACTCCTGTAGCTTAACGAAATTTGCTTGTTTGACGAGTATAATACATACTTATACGTGGAAATGTATGCTTAGATAAATTTTCCTTTTTCTTATACACTCAGGCAGGCGGGAATCGACCCCGCTTCATCGAATAGTAGTCAAATAAACTACCACCACGCCACAGAGATCTATAAAATAAAAGTATGAATGTATGTAAAAAAAAAGCAGTATCGAAGTATGTTTATCCGCAATCTAGATTCCATAACACAAGCTAGTTAAGTTATGCTTACTATCGATCTAAATGGGCTTGTATGAATTGTTGTGAAATATAAAAAGAGAAGTTAACATGGGCTGTCATTGTTAAAATTTTCAACAAAAGGAGCACTCAATTTAGACATTTTCTTCTCGGTACTCAGGTAAGGTTCTACAGGAACTCAATCAGACACATCCGGACGGAACCAGGGGATACAGTTAGTGGGCTATAAATACGTGCCCTTTAGCGTCACGTAGGGATGAGCCCACAAATAATATGCTATCGTAAATTCATGGAATACGATCGGATCGTCCCCCGAGGTTGCTTTACTTGCTTCGTTCGATTTGTTATTTATAACTTTATTCGGGAATTGACGTTTTTTATTTCACAACCATTTAATGGTAGATTTTATTGTAATGTGTTTTTATCAGTTATGGTAACTTCTGGTAACTATCTCCAGTCCATCTCTCCTCTCATACCATTGCTATACCTTAAAGATATTTAAAAGTTTCTTGGCTTATAATAATTAAACAGAACATAAAATTAGTTTTTTGGAATTCTTATTTGTTTGTGTGTTGGTCTCGATGGACGCAAAACTACTTACTAAACGAATTTAGATGCGTTTATTTTGTTCGAAAGACTTCAAACTTAGAATCTTATGTTGGTTTGTTCGCAATCGGTTGGGTAGAACCGCAGAAACCATGGGCATAGGCAAGTCCTATATAAAAAAGCTAGCTTATTCGAAACTCACTATGGCAGTAATTAATTTACGCGTCCATAAGTTAATTTTATTGCTAAAAAGTAATAAAGCGGGCCTCGCTACGTGTAATGTAATCTAATTAATGACTCCATGTTGGTGAAAAAAGGATCGCTTACGGTTGCAAAATAGCGCTGGAAGTTATTTTCTTTATCAACACCAAATTAAAAGAGGATTATTTTTCGCATTCATATTTATATTAATTACTTTGCGCTCAAAGGGATTGAGAAAACATTTATTAAAGATGGTATTAAGAAATAATGAATTAACAATTATGAAATAAGAAATAATAATATAAATAATTTAAATATGAAAAGTGATAAGAAACACCTGAATGCTGAACTTCAGCATCCCAAGCAAGTACTGCAAGAAAAAGGCTCTAACAACTGTGCCTCAGTCACAGATCCCAAGAAAAACCAGCCACGGTCGAACGCCAGCCTGCTGTACTACCAACGAGGGGTCACTGACAAGATTGGCTACATCTTGATACGAGCCTCAAACTATTATTTAAGGTACTAACTACTACTACTTAAGGTTTAATAAACCACAGATACTTACTAAAGAGCATAGATATACAGGGTGTATTTTTGAAACGGGGCAGTAAGGGCAAGTACCTTAACCGTTGCAGTTACAGCAAAACGTTCTTAGAAGACCTTCCCTAACTTTTTGACATATTTTGAACTGCATTCACAGATTTTGTAAAAAACTTACAGTTGGCAAAAAAAATGCAAAAAGTCCAAAAATTTTTTTTATGCCAATCGATTCTATTTCATGTGGGGATCAAAAAACTCTATGAGACCATTTTAGCTTTCAGTACTAGGAAAGACAGAAATCGCCAAAAACGTTTCCCATACATTTCGGCAACAGAAACAAATTTCTACGATGGTCAAACTTTTTGTTATGGCCAGGAAGTGGGTAGAATTGACTGTCAAGTAAATAAAAAGAATTTTTACCCTCAAATTTCGAATTTGATTCGAAAATCTGTGTGTTATTCTTAGTTTCAGCTGAGAAACTTCGTATGAGTTATTAATTAAGGATTTTCGCTAAAATGTCTTCTAATCGTGAAAAAATTGACTTATTAGAAGCGTATTTTGTCAATAATCGAAATGCGGGAGCTGCATTAGTGTGGTACCGCAATAAGTATCCGTTGCGGCATGTGCCAACAAGAAAGGTTATTACAAATCTTTTGAAAAACCTGGAATTGCAGGGTTCTTTCAAAAGAAAGCGGCAGCCTCGTGTGGACATGGACACGGAGATTGCGGTTCTAACTTATGTCGAAGCATATCCAGAGGTATCGTCCAGGCAAGTCGCCCTTGAAGTAGGTGTATTCCACTCCCTTGTGATAAAGATATGGAAGAAATACGGCTACAAGTGCTATCGATATGGGCGCATAGTTCAAGTGTTACATCCGGGTGATGATGTTCGAAGGCTTACTTTTTGCAGATGGCTAAGAGGAAAAATAAGCAGAGATCATGAATTTTTAAATTACATACTGTGGTCAGACGAAACGAATTTTTCCAATAACGGTATGTACAACAGAAAAAATCACCACTATTGGTCCAAAGAAAATCCACTAAGAGTTACGGCAAGTCATAATCAGGTTCGCTTCTCATTCAACTGTTGGTGTGGTATAATGTCCAATCGAGTCATAATGGTGGAATTTTATGAAGGGAAACTGAATTCTGCCATGTATAATGAAGTCATTTTACACCATCTTGAAAACGAGATGGACGAATGGCCCCTGTCGGAATTGCGAAAAGTTCATTTTCAACAAGATGGTGCTCTGCCACATAACAGTCACCTTTCACGTTCCAATTTGAGCCGCCTATTCGGTACACAGTGGATAGGTACACATGGTCCAACACAGTGGCCACCTCGTAGCCCCGATCTAACACCACTTGATTTTTTTTTATGGGGCTTCGTGAAAAACGAGGTGTATAAGACGACGTACGCCAGTGTTCAAGAGCTCAAGGATGCATTAATGACCATTTTACGTAATATTCATCCCAGAACATTATTAGCCGCCATTCGTTCAGTGCAAAAAAGGATAGACTTATGTATTCGTGAAAATGGAAATCATTTTGAGCAATTTATTTCATAAACCAATTTCTTAAATGTTTAAATGATTTTTTTTATTTAAAAAAGTTCAAAATTTTACCTGACCTATGAGTTTCGAGTTGATTTATCATATTTCCGTACGAAATGTATGGGAAAGGTCTTTGGCGATTTCTGTCTTTTCTAGTACTGAAAGCTAAAATGGTCCCATAGAGTTTTTTGATCCCCACATGAAATAGAATCGATTGGCATAAAAAAAAAAAATTGAACTTTTTGCATTTTTTTTGCTAACTGTAAGTTTTTTTACAAAATCTGTGAATGCAGTTCAAAATGTCCCAAAAAGTTAGGGAAGGTCTTTTAAGAACGTTTTGCTGTAACTGCAACGGTTAAGGTACTTGCCCTTACTGCCCCGTTTCAAAAATACACCCTGTATACCAAGAATAATCCGCGAGGCTATTGAAATTAAAAAATACCCAAATTTGAATAGAGAAGATGTTTGGAGTATACCAGCAGCCTGGGACCCAGTCATCCACCTAATCAAGCCACCTAAGCAAGTAGCAGAGTAACCGTGGAGACGGAAAAATAATCTTACTTGCATATTATGTGTACATTTTATTCTACATTTGGTGAAAACTTCTATAGTTGTAATAGAAAAAAAAATTGGATCAAGAAAAATAATGGAACCCACGTCATCATTAGCGGTCACGATGCAATTTATAACTTACTTGTCTTTTTTTAATCCATACGGGCAGTATTGCCTATTTGACAAATTGTTCAGCAATCATTAAAAACAAAAGTTTTGTAGGCGCGATGAACACAATTTTTGTGAAGTTAATTAGTACTCTCTACTTACATACTGACTTGTATACTGCAACAGCTAGTGTTTCATAATGTACAATAACTGTGACCACGGCCGGATCGAAACGTCAAACAAATCAAAGGTATATCTTAATCTTGATCGCATTCATTTCCATTATCATTAGTATTTTCACTTAAATCGTTATTCCCGGAGCCCGGCCACATTTTTATTTTAATAGTAGGAAAATATCAGTAAAGAACATTATTTCTGGCGATAGTAAAAGAATATAAACAACATACTGCGCATACTACCGATATTGTGTTTGAGCGAAACCTCTCAAGTCCTACTAATTGGTTATTTCCACCTTCATGACCGTATAACAGACAAAATGCAGGACAGGAAATAGTGCAGGCGTTTGATATTGAAGTGGACAGTTTTTAATGATAAGGACATCAATAGAAAAGTATTGTATAGAGAAATATATTTAGGCGTCTATGGCGCAGCGGTAGAGCGTTCGACTGCTACACATGGAGCGTGGGTTCAGTCCAATATTTGTATGCCTGAATGTGTATATTTATATTGCTTTATCTTTATATGTTTACTATGTACTTATGTACCTATTTACAAAAAAAAATCTAAGTATGTTTATCTGCATTATAGATAAGATAAGAAAAGATATTGTTTATTGTACACCATAAAAGTATTATAAGATAACAGTTCAATAATATTTACAAATCATGCACAATGGGCGGCTTTGTCGCTAACGGTGATTTCTTCCAGGCAACCTTTGGATAGATAGAAGCAAAAGAGATGACAAGTTAGTGTACAATTAATTATTTTTAAGAGAAGAAAGAACAATGGTAAATAAATTAGATAGATAACCAGGTTATATATCAGTCATATTTGAAATATCTACATACACTACATAGTATGTCAATATAATGAACCTATATAAAACATAATATTCACAATGTATACTACCTACTCAGTATACATATAGGTAGAACCACAAAATTACAATTAGCATTTCTTTAAATGACTAGAGATTATGCTTGTTTTATATATAGTGGTAGTGCATTTCACAGGCGAACTGCCTGTATAGTGAACGATTTAGCGTAGAAACTTGTACAGTGCAGGGGCATTGCTAGTTTCAAATTCGCCGATGATCTCAGAAATCCCGTATATGTGTCACCAAGGAACTTGAACCGTTCTTTGGGATAATGAGGAGTGCAAAGATTAAACAGTATACGCTGTATAACAAAGTACATGAATATTCCATCGAAGGTGAATTAGGAGCCACTTGAGTTTGTTACGGAAGTCGGACACGTGATCATATTTGCGTAAGCCAAATATAACTTTAATACCAAAATTCTGAAGAAGCGTAGTCAAGAACGGGAGCAACAGAGTTTGCGCAAGCGCAGCTTTGGTAACAGTCGGAAGTTTTAGCCTCGCAATTTTCGCAAGGACCCCGCCGATGCAAACAGCTTGCCAGATAGATCCCATAACACAAGCTAATTACTATGCTTACTTTGGATCTAGATAGCGCTGTGTAGAATGAATTAGAATATTTATTATTTATTTATAGCTAGTTAGTTATAACAACTTTACTGTTGACTTTACTTAGTAAAGAAAGTTACTGAAGCCAGGACACGGGCCGCTAGTAGGTACCTACTATCGGCCCGTGTCCCGGCTTAGCGAAAACATCTCGAAAACACAATCGCTGCAAATAACATCATATATTTTGGTTTATGGACAATTCCGTTAAAATATTAATGAAAGTAGCTTCCGTGAATATGTACCATTTATTGTCGTCAAGTTATTGATGGTTATTTGATCGTGTCCGGAGCCCACACAAATTATTATCTGTGTCTCAATACGCATATCTAACAACATTTCTGTTCGCTGAGCTTGCAATGGGCCGACTTTCAGCAAAATTATGATAGCGATGTCATTGCATAGCACAGTAACTGATTTTCAATTTCCGTCAAGAGGACACATCCAACGTCGCGAGGCAGCATATAAGTCACTCATAGATTATAATTTGATAACAATAAAATCAAGTCCATTGATTTTTTACTGCTTACCAAAATGTTGCTGCTAACCATTGCACAAATCGAAATGTTTATTACTTTATTATATTGAAACAATAAATTAACAATTTATTTTCGCTCTCAAAGCTCAAGGTGGTCAATTCTGTAATATATTACTATAGAAAAAGTAGTTCCATTAGTTAATGAATAAACATAAAAATATTACGAACGACAAACATACTTATATCGAAATGAGGGTAGAATAGATTCCTAGTAATCGACGTTCATTAAATACTTCTACCGACTATTAAGTTGAGAATTATTTGTATAAAAATATCACTAAAAGAACGAATAACTGCAAAAAACATTTTTTTTACTAGGATTCGAACCTAAAACCTTCTATGATATATTTAAATTAAAATGCGACTTTGTATGCCCCGGAACCACGATGATTAATGTCAACTTTTCTAAAAATAACAGTCATATACTATTCTATGAATTTTATGAACTATTACTCGAGAAACTGTAACTAATATAATAAACAAATACGAATGGTTTTGAATCAATTGCAATTTGCAAGTGTGTGAGTAAAGAAATGAGTTATTGACAGTTCACACACATGTAAATATCTACGTTTGACCTAATTCTCAGCATTTGACAGACCGTATATCTACCGACATACATTATATTAGAAATACCCACACATGTAAAGGCAGGCCTCCTTCACTCCATATACTTGCGCGCTATAATTACCTACCGCCCGGCCGAGCGGCCTCGGGCCGTTTGCGGCCCAAAATTCAGTGCGGTTTTCGCAAGCGAAGCGCACGCACGCTGTTTAATTTTAATCGCTCCGTTCGTTCGTTCGCGTACCTACGATGCCATCTGGTGCCTTATGTGCTGTAGATGGGTGCAAATCATGTAAAAGAAGGGATAAATACCTAACATTTTTCCATTTACCTGTCAGTTTAATTTAATAAGCGAGAATTTAGAAAGGGCAAATCGAAATAATTTACCAACATCATTTTTGGGTGTCGGCTCTCGGATTAGTTTAAGCCGTTTCGTGTTTGCGTCGTACGGCATTCCAGATTTGATACGCATGTAACTGAACACCTAAATGATAATATTCAATTTAGCAAATACACTAAAGTGTAGTAGCAAAGAATACTAAATGTAGTAGTATGCTTATCTTCTTATGTTAAAATATGCGGACATTGTAATAAAATACTTTTTTCATCTAAATAAAAAATGTCAACTTTCAAACATACCTACCTAGTAGGTGTGTTTGAAAGTTGTAATTTTTCACATAAGTAGAAAAATAGTAATAGGTACATAACTGGTATGTTAATCAAATATTCAGATCTTCACAAGAAGGCAACCCTAACAGCGTAAGAAGAGATAAGAGGTACGCGATAGAAGGAGACGCAAGTTGTAGTTGAATAAAATTATAGGTACTTAATGTTGTGCAAGCTGAATTCCACCGTATTGCGTCGAAGCAAGACTGGAATTAATTTCAATCTTCTTGCGCAGTGATTCTTCTGTACGTTAGTACTATTAATTATTCTGTGGTAAAGGTGGCATACTATCAATTTTGCCGAGTGTAGAATGATGTTGTGTAACTGAATGGTGTAGTGTGTATGTAGTATAACTTGCCACTGACGCTGGAGACTCGTTCACAGCCCAATTGGTAGTTCCAAGTTCACCATCGGGTGGAATCACAACTGGAATTGCACCACTCGTGAACACCACGCACGTGCCGATAACATGTTCAGATGCGCGTACCCAGTGCGTATTTACACCGAAACATTTTTCTTTACACGGAGTCCCCACGGAAACGGGTTTTTTTTGGTTCTATAACTGATCACAAATTAATTTCCAAAAAATATATAACCCAGAAATTAGCTAAGCTTCCCGTACAAGCACAAAGACAATGTAATGCACTGACAGCAAGTGACATTTTAACTAAACTAAAATGGTGGAATGAAAAATAAATGTTGGGCTGGACCTTGACCTTTTTAGACCAAACAAATCCCTATTATCATAAAGTATTGTAATATATTAAATCGTCTGTATTCAGTGAATATACAATGGATGCTTAAGAGCTGATGCATTTTGAACGATGAGCCATTTGTTCTTGCCTCTACGTCGCCCTCCTTACGCTACTTAGAAATTGATTAAACTCAAATACTTAATTTCAGAAAATGAGTTTGAAATGGTTCGATTTCTTTCTTCATAGAATGAAAGTACTAAATATTTTTGAAATCACCTTTGTTTGCTTCCTAGCTAACTAAGTAGGGAATTGGATATATTATATTTATTGCTAACCAGTTCTATTTACTTATGAATTTTATTCGGAAATAGTAGACTTCCACAGGGGAACACCCTAACCAGGTGAACTGACGACTTGAAAAATGTGGCTGGGATAGACTGGGTGCGAAAAGCAGAGTATTGGGATCAATGGCGTACATTGGAGTATTGGAGGCCTGTGTCCAGCAGTGGACTACCAAAGGCTTTAACTGATTGAAACATCCAAGACGAAACTTGAACCTGCAACCAAGTACCTTACATTGAAAATACTGAGCTACTTGGACATATCTTTGATATTAAAAAAGTTGGTATACGGGCGAAAGTTTTACGTGACAACGACTTTGAGTGGTAAAATAATTTTAATGTGAATATTCATTCGTATAGTAGGAAGAAGGATGAAATAATAGTAACAATTTAAAAATGTCTGTCTCTCTCGCTCTTAGGCGGGCTAACCATGCCCGAGTGGAAGGGACGCGTGCCTCTCACTCGCTCTCATTGTGAGCGCATAACGTGAGCTGAGCGTAACGCAGTTTCTTGAAGTGTCACCCGGCAAACCAATTTATAAGACGTTGTCACGTCAAAACGCTGCATTATTTATGACACTGACTTGATAGATACGCACACGGTCTACCTGATGGAAAGAAGTTACCGTGGCCTATGGACGTGTTGATGCACACGTCCATAGGACGATGCCACGGGAGTCACACTCGTACTGTCGACCTTGTAAACACAGAGAGTTCCTGTGCCGTCAGTGTAGAACACAAAACAGGAATAGCTTTTGGTCTTTGGTCACTGACAGCACAAACACTCTCCAGTGAGCTCTGGCTACCATACACACCGCCGAGAATACAACATGAGGTTATTATGGCCGCTGTATTCTGTAGGGCGGAGGTACTTCCCCAGTCGAACTGCTCAATTGGACGAAAATACCGTCGTGTAAAACCTCCTATATTACATTATGCCAACTTGCAGATAAAATGTAGAAAAGTCGTCTTCACTAGTGTGGTCACGTTTTGTAGAAACTGTGAAGCTATGCTGATAACGCCGGGTCCTGGTAGTATGGTTAGGTCCAAGAAACCTTGGCTTGACGTCGTGGAGGGTGACAGACGTGCCATGGACCACATTAGACGCCTAATACAGTGCGAAGTAGACAAGAAAGAGCCGAAAGGCGGAGTCAGAGTTCTGAGTTCACTTCTGTCTCGGATGCAACCAGGAGAATATTTCACTGTAATGATGATGATGATGATTACGCTTACTCTTAAATTCCATTAGAGCCTTATTCCGCCCTATTGCAGTTAGATTTAATCACCGTAAAATTTTATTAAAGCTTCTATTTAATACCATTTAGTTGGCTTCTTTGGCATTGTATCGAGTTTCACTATAACTGTATTTTTTATGTCTTATTTACTAACTGATGCCCGTGGTTTCAACTGTATGGTCATTATTACCACTTTACTGGTGCTGTACATTTCTGCGTGTAACCACACAACATTTGAGTCCACACGGACAAACTAAACACAAATATTGACACTGGCGTAATTACAAGTACATAATACTTTATCTCACTTGACAACTCACTCGAGGATCACAAACTATGTACAGTAAATCATTCTAACTGCGAACCATTGTTTGTGTGAGTAAACTAACAACACGGACATGCTTATATAATGGTATAGTGAGATAAGTATGCAATATGTTTGTTATCGGTGTGCGAATTAAGTTTGTTTGTCCTTTAACACAAGGGAGGATTAATTAACAGTTATCCTTGTCCTAGGATGTCATTGCCTCTGCACCCCGGCGAACCCTGGGTCATTTACAGTTTTACCTATGGCCCTCTCTTCCCTATCTTGTTTTGAAAATAGAAGGGGGAGGGAGCATGTCTAATCGCTGCGCCTTCTTGCTTCTACTGGGGGTATACCAGGCTTCCTGTATAGGTAGCTTCACTTGCCACTCCTAGGCCTACGGTCCCGCCCGTCGCCGTGTCTATTCTACATTGTACAATCTGCTATTCAGAGAGACATGTGGAAAGCTTTCGAGAAACCCTCAACAGGGCCATTCCCGCCTCGATTGGAGGTGGCTTTAGGCGGCAGCGTCTCTCCCACTCCCTCTTGGGGGATAGGTGCTGCTGTCTCCGTGGTCCATATTGTTCTGATATAGGCACCGACAGTTAACTTCAAATAACATAAATAAAAGATAATTTAATCAATCCAGGCTAATCAATTGATGTTTGTCGCCATTTTGTCACTAAGGTAGTAGTATGTTCTATCGAGGTCGTATCTCGCCAGGCCTTCAACTGCTCTATGCATGCAAATCTTTAACTTTCCTTTTTAGTACCACCTAAAACCAAGGTAATTTGCATACATATTGTATTCTAGAGTTAGCGATCTACCTTAATGTAATAGTTTTCCTTATACGTAATAGCTTCTAGGTAGTAAAACGAAACCCACAACCAGACTTAAGCACCTACGTTCGCGTTCAAGGGTTTATTTCTGAAACTTTATTAAATATTTTGGGTATCCAACGCAGATCTTCGGGGCCCAAACTAACCTTACCTGCTGATTTAACGAATAAGACTCTGGTTCTGAACAAGATAATCGTCGCTAAATAATCAAACTAAAGTTACCAAGACGGAAAATGTTAGAAAATAATTCTTCGAAAAAACTCGGTTATGAAAGAGGACGAGCCGGGAAGGTTAAATAACAGTAGCTCACGTAAAAATCAAATCAATAATAGAAAGGAAAATAGCTATTGCCAAAAAAAGACGAAAAGGCAGAGCCACCGGTAACAACTAGCGTACAATATGTGCGTTTAAGGTAACCGACTGCTTATAATGTTGTCCGTCACTGGCGCCACCTTTGAATATTCTCAGATTCCTTATCTTATCCATTCTTGTCTCCACAAATCCACCTCGATATGCGAATCCGTCCTTATCTAAGCGCCTGAGTTCATCTTAGCGCCTTATGTAAGATCTATCTACAGCCACTTCTTTTCACATGTTGCTGGTACTGTCAGAGCATTTTCACACTCTCCGATCCGATATCGGTGTCGGACGATGATAGCCAACAGCCGATAGCTGACAATTCAGCAGTATCTCGAATATTTGATATCGGGCCGGACAATGTTAAAGAAAGTAACATCCATACTTATATTATAAATTGGAAATTGTATGTGTGTGTCTGTTTGTCCGTCATTTTTCAGTTCAACCATTTTTAATGAAATTTGATATAGGGGTAGATTTGACCTTCAGAAAGGACATAGGCTATGTTTGGTCGCGATAATCAACATCCACGCGGACGGAGCCGCAGGTAAAGGCTCTTATTTCACAACACACAACACACAACATCGGATCGCCGTCCGATACCAATACTGAATCGGATACTGCGAAAACACTCTCACGAAGAAGTGCTTGTATCACCGTTCCATAAACGATCACTGGGTTAAGCTACCTAGGTGCGGTTATCATTTGGGTGTCTGTGAATCTCCACGGATACCCCTCCCCCCCCCCCTCCGGAGCCGGGGGGAGGTTATTTCGGACTCAACCGACTAAACCGCACGCCGCATCCCTCGCACCCCGGCTGACCCAGGGCCATTCCTCTCGGTCTGACCCTCCTCGGGAAGGGGGACCAGGGTTACTTATTGGTCCGTGCTTCGGACGGCATCTCGTTAAAAGTTGACACCGGCTGTAAATAGTCGCTAGGTTAAGACAGAGGCGACCTGAACAACAAAGAATAAATTTTGTTTATTCAGTTTAGGCACATAGAGAGCATATATGAACTCTGTCAGAAGCTGGCCACAAACCACAACTAATAACATAGGTATATCACTTTTTTTTTATATGTTTGCCACCTAAGTCATTTCAAAAGAATTGTATCGTTATATCATTATGTCTTTGGTTGTCAATGAATATGGATAAAAAAGATAAACAGCCTTAACAGGACCTTTGGCGAAGGTTAGCAAGTTCGAATCTGGTTTGGCTACAATACAGTATTATTTAGGAGTATGTAGCACTGCACTTGATTCTGTTTTCGATGTAGGTAATTAATAATAATCTCAACCGTGGAAGTATTTATAACGATAACCAATCTCTTGACTTTTTTCAATATGCCCTGCATTATCACCTTTGCGTTGGCATTGCGAGGATTGAAGCATTGTTAATGTAGTGGTTAAGGAATCAGTCTCACACTCAAAAGGTCCCGGGTTTGAATCATGGTCATTACACTTAAGACGGGACGTGAGCCTGCTCCTAAACATATTTTCATTTGGACACCGTAGGGAACAACTGTACCAACTTTCAAAACTACACGAATCATTTAGTGCGATTGTCAGTTTTTAGGCCAGGTAAATTTAATCACAGAAAACTCTAGATGCACTCCAGATTTAACAACAAGAATAGCGATTGCCAAAAAAGCTTTCAATGGCAAAAAACATCTTATAAAGGCTAAAATATCCAACAAGATCCGGAAACGCCTTATCAAAACGTATGTCTGGAGCATTGTCTTGGAGCACTAGACGGGAGTGAGACATGGACCCTAACACAACGTAAAAGAGAAAGATTGGAAGCTTTTGAAATGTGGTGCTGGATGAGATTGGAAGGTATAAGCTGGACGGAAAGAAGAACAATTGAAGAAGTTCTGGAAATAGTGAAAGAAAATAAACAAGTCTTAAAAATAATAGAGAATAGGAGAGGGAAAATGATAGGACACCTGATGAGACACGATGAGTTAATAAATAATATAATGGAAGGAAAAGTTGAGAGTAGGAGAGGAAGTGGAAGACCTTGGAGGAGCTATATGGACCAAATAAAGGAGAAGGTTAACGTCATGTCGTATCAGGAAGTCAAGAATAGGGCGATGGATAGGAATGAATGGAAGTTACTCCACGGACAAGAGCGACGCTCTTAGATTTAAATGAATGAATTTTCTTCTACCAAACACAATTCATTTAGCTTAGCTACAAGTAAATTCGTTGACTTATTTTCTTAAAAAAAAAAAACATTTTTGATTACCCCATAGGGAAAACACAAGCATGAATATTTAAGTAGCGAGCAAATAATCAGTTCATGATTGCTGATGGAAATTTGCACGCAAATCGAAGCTACTGATTTGCATAATGAATCGCGTCGGTATGTTTCCACCAAAACAAAATGTACAGCAGATGAATACATAATAATAAAAGTAATTCGATTTGATGAGGGAGGTCCAGAGCGCAGGGAGGGCATAATCAGATTTCCCTTTTTAATTTGGAGACTGACTGAGGATATGGAACTGCTTACGATATAATACTTGCTTGTATGCGTTATATTCTGTTAGTGTTTCTATAATGTTAGAAATTTAATAGAAGCGTCGGCAACTAATTTAGTCCCCGTTAATTTAAGGTTCCGGTTCGAATTCTTATTGAACTCTCAGTGCGAGAACCCGACTCGCACTTGACAGGATTTTATAAATCACTACATAGTATAAAACAAAGTCGCTTTCTCTGTCCCTACATCCCCTTGTATGCTTAAATCTTTAAAACTACGCAACGGAATTTTGTGCGGTTTTTTAATAGATAGAGTGATTCAAGAGGAAGCTTTATATGTATAATACATGTTTAATAGAGTAGAGGGTGCAGCGGGAACGAAATCTGACACCACGCGGGCGGTAAAATATTGGGGGTAACCTGACTTCGTTCGCCGCGGTCAGTTTAATCATATAATTTAACTTTGTCTTACATATTTTGACAATAAAAACCCTTCGTGATAAAAATGCAAAATAAACTATATTCATCATCTTAAAAATAAGGATAGGACTTTTAGTATTTTATAATATCTAATGGTTGACCCAAGGTCTTTGTCAAATGTCAACTCTGTGCGATTTTTTGTTGCTTATGTATATCCGACCTAATCTAGGATAGTATAGGCAAGGCAGTTTGAAACGAGGCAGCCTTAGCTTTTACAGAGGTAAGCCTTGAATTATTAGATTTATTTTCTAACCTTTTATGTCACTAACTTTTAAAACCTTTTTTAAGCTGCGGCTTAAGACTAGGCGAGGCTAAGCTTCCCCCCTGGTTTTTTTATTGCGGTTCTAAATCTAACAATTCTAAACTGCCTGACTCTCTCAATATATACTTAAAATTACATAGTTTCAAATCGATATTTATAACAGTATCGTTTAAGAATCCGAAACCACTGAAATATTTTGGCACGAGAAGGTAAAGTTATTATATAATAAGGTTATGCCAATCACAGTAATGTTAAAATTAATACGAAAGCAGCCGGCCCACCGCTTCCATTTCTATTTAACGTTCCTGATTATTATTCCGCTCATGTCCCGATACAAAGGCTCCAGACATTTCTTTGCCCCATTTCGGCTGTTGCTGAGTACGCAGGTCTATAAATGATACTTTTACTCCTTGTCTGCCCCAACACTTGAACAATAAAATCGTTGGGTTCCAGGAAATTTGTGTGAAGAATTTTTTTCTAGTCGGTTTTATTTTTAATTATTTAGGGAAATATTTGTTTACTTTAGGTTGTAAATTAAACTATTCTTTGAACATTTATGTTCAAGGTTTTACGTCGGTTTTGTAATGGTCAGGATTTGAACCAGGGATCTCTTGATCGTTAAGCTAACTCCTAGATACCGAAGCTTCTCAAAAAAAGTTATTGAAAACATCATTTTTATTTTTGAAACGACGCGACTGACCGACCTCCTAACTCGAGCCCATGGTGTCTATTATCTTTCTCCATCGAAATTGTACTCCTCATTACTTTCTAAGCCACACGTTGCTTCTACCCTTAAGTAAGTGAAGGGTCTAGTTACAATATCGGCTCCGAACTCTTAACATTATATTAATAACACTGTCGTCCGCGCTTCACCCATCTCATACTTTAAAACCCTATGTCACCTCTGTAAACTATGTATGACAACTTTTTAGTTTCAAAATAATGTAGGTAAGGGAATCTGCCGAATTTGTTGACATTTATGGTTACTACTCCGCACTCTTTTCTAGACGCGTGATGTTATATAGCCTTTGGCTATCCGCGATAAACAGGCTATGCAACACTAAAAGATTTTTTTAAATTCTAGCCTCTAGTTCCTGAGATTAGCGTGGTCAACCAAACTTATAAAGAAACTCTTCAGCTTTATAGTACCTACCGACGAGTATTTCAAAATTTCGGTACTCTTCTAAGAGTGCAAAAGTTGAAACGGTGGCCATTTAGAAGATATTATTTTAAAAAATCCAAGGAACTAGCTTTCTTGTAAATAATCAATTTTTAAAAATATGTCAAATGGTTTTCTGTACGATTTTTTAAATGTTAACTAAATCGTGGTCCGCCCTATATTTGTATATTATAAATAGAGATACCTAATTCAATTTTTCCTCTGCCTGTTATCTAATTTTGTGTATTTGAAAACTTTTGATATATGTAACGGTGTATTCAAGTTTTGAATTATCATATTAATGATCTCTTTGCCCACTCGGTCTTCACCACACCACGGCTGATGAAGTGAAATTCAGCTCCAGTTCCCGTAAACCATATTAACTTATCCCAGGGATAAAAATTGGCTGAGTATTTACTGTCCCTGAACCAAATTTTAGCTAGATTAGTTAGATATTTCATCTGTTTGAGCGTGATTGAACCACAAACACTTCAACCATCTTCACACACTTTCAAATTTAATTTTATACTTAATATTAAATAATTCTATAGGTCGATTAAAATAATATGCAAGGTTAGGATTTTGTGAAATAAGATTACATTTTCGTACTTAAATCAAATATAAAGGCTTAGCCGGAACTCAGAAAATGCTCAAGGTACGAGAACACGCCACCCGTCTAAGTAACTGGCATTCGCGAAATCGAATATCGGTAAAGTAATGAGTTTTCAAGCGCTATTTGATAGAGTTTCGGAGCTCTAAAGCAATTCTACCAAAGCTTACTTTTTCGACTCACTTTTTGAAGCTGTGGGTCAAGTTAGATTTCATCAATTAAACATCAAAGTCGAGAGTCAATCAATATAGGTTTATTTCCTATATTTAACCTAGTTTTATTTATTTTGTATATGCCCAAAGGGATTGGCAAACGAGTATTAGATATGGCATCTAATACGCATTTACCCGGGCATAATATTATGACCAAACGTGGCAAATGATTGCCAATTTCTTTGTTGACTTTTGCTTGGACTTAACGTCAATATAAAGTATTTTTTCTAAAAATAGAAAGGTATTTCAATTTTATAGAAATTTAATATAATAAATATTTATATAAATTTACACAATAATTATAATAAATAATAAATAATTAACATTGATTTTTAGATAAGAAATTAGCAATGAATTCAATAATTAATTATATTATTTCTGTCTTGTTTCAGGTAAGTGATGGACCATTCAAGTAAAAGAGAGATGGAACATAATTTGGAAGGGAGATTATGATCTTGCTTCGAATTATTTATTTAGTTTTGTGTAAAGGTAACAACAGTCTGATCCTATCACTGTCTACAATTATTGAGGTTTTTAATTTATTATAAACCTACATTTCGAGCGACTGAGAACTCGCAGCACACTATTTAAATATCATTTAAGGTTTACATCCACTATACATCCACACATCCATACATAAAATCACGCCTTTATCTCTGGAGGGTTAGGCAGAGGTGACTACTCGTACATACTTGTGCATTTATGATGAAGGTGAAGGTATGAAGTCTGAATCTTCATAAAACATATTATTTCATTCCTTTAGATATCATCATCCCTGCAGTATGTTCTGATTGGATTCAACGCCTTCAACTGTCTCTTTTCAAGAAATCTCTCTCTCTCTCTTTTCGTCTTTTCTTTTACGATTCATGCGGTCTTGGGTATACCAGGCCCTACTTTCTTTAACTATTTTTTGCCCTCGTGCACAAAGTAATTGTGTCAAAAGCATCCACATCTTCACTTACAAAATGTTCGCAAGAAGTGCTCACGGTGCAGCGAAATTAGCACACGATGTTGAATTAAATAAATTGAGTTGTTATGAGTTCTGACTTATTGCGCGAATTACAGTTGAAATGAAATAACATCTTAGGTATAAAATTTACAATTTCTGTTTTTTTATATAATACTCGCCAGCGACGTTGATGAGGCTTCGCGAAGTCTACGTATTGGCAATTTTGGTGGCAAATATACCAAAAAAAAACTGGACAAGTGCGAGTCTCGCTCGGGTACTAAGGGTACCGTGCAGAACTGAATTCAGGGACGATCTTATGCTACATACATAAACCACCTCAAACCGCAATATTATATTTTAAGCACATTCACTTAGAAGTTTGATTTTTGATAGTAACGTAACTCGTTACAGACGTCTTTTCTTTTCAGACAAAATTGTAGACCACGTCACTCATTAGTACCGTCAATTTTCCAAAGGCTCATACACGAAAGCAACTAAAGCATGTACCTGGATGTAAAGGCCTCAATACACGAAAATATCTAGAGCCTATACCTGGAACTAAAGCTTGTTAATTAGAAACCTGTATCTTTACCAATCACGTTCCCATTACCCGCCACAAAGCGCTCAAGGGCTCGGCTCAAAGCTGTTGATTCAATTACCTGGAGCAAATAAGGATAAATAGAACTACTTTGTCATAGAGTTGTTAATATTGTTTTGTTTCAAAGAAATGTCAAGTTTCAGATGGGTATTTAACTCGTAAATTGTGTCTTTGGTAAAGAACGTTTTAGAAACGTGTTATAAGACTTAGAATCTAATTGAAAATGAATCAAACTATGAGTGATTCTGAATGTTTAATAAACTCACGAAGACGTAGATGGGTTTTGGTTTTGATAGAACATACGGAATAGACAGACAGCCTCCATAGCGTAGCGGTAGTGAATGCGACCGCTACGCTGTAGGCGCGGGCCTCGCTTCATGCAAATATTTATTAACATGAATGTGGGTATTTGCATTGGTCTGGTCGTGCCTCGGAGAGCACGTTAAACCGTCGGTTCCGGTTGCCATACGAACATCTATGGCAGTCGTTACGGGTAGTTGGAGCCCAAGAAAAGTCCAACAATTGAACTGCAATGCTTTAATATCGCCTGTGGGTTCTGGAGTACAGATGGCCAACTCCAAGTTTAAGAACTTCGGATGCGACTGGAATTGACGCTATGATGAAGAAGATAGGAAATACCAAAGGTCATACGGCAGTCGCTTCCAGATAAGACGATATACTTACCAAACCTATCTAACAGAATGGACAAACACTGAAGGATGCAGGCAAACAAAGAATGCAGTTCCGGTAGCATCAAACACGTTTAGCCGAAACCTCATTAGGCTAAAAAGGGACCTAATCCGCAAGGTCACCGGCATCTTGACCGGTCAATGTCCCCTAAACAATAATCTGTTCAAAAAAAAGAAGAAAAAAAGTGTGACGGACAGCCCCCTATGCAGAGGCTGCATGGGGGCAGAAGAAACGCCACGGCATGTGCTTACAGAGTGCACGAGCGTGGCCGCACAACGGGCGAAATTCCTCCAGTCACCAGCGTCACTCCGGGAAGCATGTGGAAACCTGAAAAGGCTGCTGGCTTTTTGGGAGGATCTGGGTTGTTTGGAATAAGAGGTAAGGTGGTATGCACAATGGCCCAATCAAGAGGCTAAGTGCGGAACAGCCCAGGTAAACTAACTAACTATACTTACCAATCAAAAATAATAAGCAAAGCCCTAAGTTCAAAGTGGATACAATAGCCGCGGCTATAAAATAGCAGTGAGAATGATATTTACTTCTTTCTTTCTAATAGAATTGTAATGACGGGTTTTTAAAAAAAGCGGCCAAGTGCAAATCGGACTCGCTCATGAAGGGTTCCGTAGCAGCAAGTAGGTAAATTGCGGTTTATGATTTAAGTATTACGTATTAAAAAGAAACTACTTACTAGATCACGTTCTAACCAATTTTCGGTTTGCATGGTAATGTACATCATATAATTATTTAGTTTTATTATTCTCTTATTTTAGAAGTTACAGGGGGGGGGGGGGGGGCACATTTTACCACTTTGGAAGTGTCTCTCGCGCAAACTATTCAGTTTAGAAAAAAAAACATATTAGAAACCTCAATATTCTTTTTGAAAACCTACCTATAGATCACAGGTATGGGTTTAATGAACGAAAAATTTTTGAGATTCAGTTCTAAATATGGGGAACCCACAAATTTTATTGTTTTTTTTTCTATTTTTGTGTGAAAATCTTAATGCGGTTCACAGAATACATCTACCTACAACAGTATAGTTCTTATAGTTTCGGAAAAAAGTGGCTGTGACATACGGACGGACAGACAGACAGACATGATGAATCTATAAGGGTTCAGTTTTTTGCCATCTGGCTACGGAACCCTAAAAATGTCTTTACTGAATCGGGCACCTGCCGCATTATCCTACTTGATATTGACAAAGAGTTTTCAAATCAGTCGTAGCGAGAGTAGACGATGGACTTGAAATTGGATAACGTAAATCAGCCAGTTCTAGTCCATACACCCAGATTTATCACGCAACTAGTTGACCGCAAGGTTTACAAACACGTCACAGTTCACGAAACAATCGACGATTTTACACAGATGAAGTGAATGTAGTTGTGCGGTATTTCAGTTCAGACAAACTATAGTTATGAGTAGGGAGGTATGTTACGTTTGGTCAAGTTTAATGAGGGATCAGTATTGAGCAGTCCTGACTAAACAATTCTGAGGCAGGCAAAAGATTACTGCAGGCGGACGACCTAAGCCTATTGATATTTTAGCTTGTCCGGCTTTGTAAGATTTAGCTGCTAGAATTGATGGGGCTATTCTAGTACTATTGTTTGTTTGAGTTTAGACAAACGTTTGCAAACCCTTGAGGAGTATTTTTGGTGTCACGATTTCTAATAGTACTCGCACTATGGCCATTCTGGTATACTAGCTGACCCTCTTCGGCTTCGCCCATGATATTTTTCGAGCCTCCGCTGCACTTCATATATGCCCGTTATTTATAGTTGAGAAAAACAGACTCTTTAAGTCAAAAAGATTCTTTTAACTGTATAAGCAGTTCCTGTTTTTTTTTTATATAGGACATGTCATATTGACTTCACCTCGCCTGATGGTAAGCTGAAGGCCATGTTAAAAATGGTGGCACTCGTATTGACGGCCATATCAGATGCTTTTTCACGCCCCGCTTGAAGGAGTAATGACTGTAGGAAGATGGAAAAACGTGAACTGGCAAGGAATTCCAGGTACAAGTCAACCAAATATAAACAAAGTTTTCAGCTCTATGATATTAAATATAGATTAAATAAATTGTTCCACCACGATATGACCTTACTGATGAAATGGGTCTTAAATAATATTGTGGCTTTGATTACTGGTTTTTCTCTTGGAGTGGGGGGAGTCGTTTTCAAACCTAAAAACATAACATAACATAAACTCACGCCTTTATCCCAGAAGGGGTAGGCAGAGGTGCTAGCACCCACATTTCGCCAGTTTATGTTTAGGTCCCAATGTAATAGGTGGCGAGCCTATTGCCATTAACCGGGCACTTATAAACCTGCGATAAATACACACATAACTTCGAAAAGCATCGAAAAGTCATTGGAGTGTGCCATGGAAAACCTGGGATCGAACCCGAGACCTCGTCTCAGCAGTCCATTACCCATACCACTAGGCTACCTAAAACCGCCAAATAAATGAGAGCAGGCGGACCCTGGGCTCCGAGTCGAATAGCATGCAACGATGATGCGATGATGATGAGGAGAAACTAATAAAGGTGTACTAAATAGGTATTTTCAATCATGTGTCACACAGTATGTGTTCGGGACACTAGCTCATTTATGTCGGAGCGACTGACGGAGATTTGTCTCGTTAGTATGACGTGGGACACAACAAAAGGTCGGCATTCGGGACGGTGGAATATATTTCATGCATTTATCTCAGAGTGTGTTAACACGGAGGCTACTAATAGGAAATATTACTACGATTTCTTTATAACATTTTCTGTTCTTATACTAGCAGTTCTGTGAAGAAGAATCGAAATTTTCTGGTACCCTTATCTGGTATAAAAAGTATTAAAACTATACGGATCTTCTTATTTTAAACAGCTCTGGATTTCTCACCAGAAAATAACATCATTCCGTTTTTAAAAAACGCTACAGCATACGTTCCCCCTTTTACCTCATCTATTATTGAAGTGAAAACTTATTTAGCGGCGTTGGATGGGTAAGAAATGTTAAACTCGCGGCAGGATCACTTGACCTTTGTACCGTAACCGACGACTGACGTCATACAACATAAGCTACAGATTGTTTATTTTGTTAGGTACGCCAAGAAGCTTCGTAGCTTAACGGTAAGCGCTTCGACTGTAAGTCCTTATGGTTTTAGATAGTACCGGGTTCGGACCTGGGCTTCTGACACATTTTGTGCTTATTTTTTCTTTTTGTAATTTATTACTTTTGCGATTATTTTTTCTTTTTGTAAATTATTACTTTTTGTGCTTATTTTTTCTTTCTGTAATTCAGTTTCTAATCACGCCTAAGGTTGAATATTGTCATATAAACAAATCTTACTTATTTGGCCATACCTTTTTTTTTTATTCGTGACAGTGGCTTGGCCCGTAAACTTCCGGTAGTAAGAAAAGAGTATATATAACGAATACGTAAAAAATAATACGTGTAAATTAATGTCACAGAGTAAACGAAAATAATTTTAAAATCTTGTCTTACAATTAGTATTACATTTAGTTTAAATTTTAACTTTATAACGACAATATCAAGTATATCGATTAAGATAGGAAAAAGTGAATGCCCAGGTGGGACTCGAACCCACGATCTTTCCCTTACAGGGGGAATGCTCTGACCACTGAGCCACCGGCTCTGATTTGAAAAGTTAGCATAGTAAATGCATCAAAATTTCATTCAAATATCAAGTATGTCACTTCGTGATATTATTTTACACGTATCTATTTATTACGTATTCGAACTTTTTTCTCTCAATTGCAAGTTGATAGTTTGCGGCTCAAGTAACTGTCCTGTGTAAAAAAATCACAAAGTGTATTTAAATGACAATTTTAACATTATTTTGACCTTATACTTGATTAGATACCATCGATCGGTTTGTTTGCACATATGAATATAAACACTCTTCTAACTTACGTAATAACAGAAAACGAATCGCTAAGATTGCTTGACCACTCTGGATGCTTACAACAATGTGGAATTTTGGTATTCGGATCATTTTGAGTACTTTAGTGGTCAACATCTTTTCCAATGTACCATTTTTGACATTTAGTTTGAGTTTGACAGATGGAGACTGAATTGAATTGATTAAAAACCAATAATTAAGAATCTGTTTACTAAAACGATCCTCGTTGTATTAAATACGTAATATACTTACTGTGACAGGACTAGCTCTAATCAGCAGACGTTGTACACAATGTTTACTGACCGTGGCTAGCGATGTCCGGAGGGCCGTGTCTCGATACTCACGATTGAGTTTACTTACCGTTAAGCGTGAGGACATTACACTATGTAAGTGAAGAGTTATTTGTAGAATTGTTTGTGGTGGCTGAGTAAGTCTCCTCCTAGAATAAATGAAATACCAAATGAACATGTATTTTTTTAGGTCCAAAAAGTATAAAAAAGGATAAAGGAAAGGGTCTATTTTGATCTAAATAGTCCCTCTACGTTTCTAGCCAGGTCTCAGGTCGGAGTTGCGTTTCGAACAGTTGTTCTATTACAAAATAAGTCTTTAATATTTTTAATTTTCAAGTTGTGAGTGTGTCGATTTAATGGTCTATAGACATTAAATTACGTTTGATTATTCTTTGAGTACTTTTAATTTTTGAGTGCCGAGGGGTACCTTTTTTTACGTGCGGGAAATCCCCACGGATACCACCCCCTCTGGAGCCGGAGGGGGAGGTTATGTTGGACTCGAACCGACTTAACCGCAGGCCGTCTGCGGGTCGTAGTGCTAGGCCGAAGGTGAGGTTGTCATGCGACATCTCCCTCGCACCCCGGCTGACTCAGGGCCATCTCTCTCGGTCTGGCCCTCCTCGGGCGGGGGAGACCACGCGGTCCCTGCTTCTGCTAGGGTGACGGGCGGCTCCACCCGTCACTCTCAGGCCCTGCCGAGGGGTATCAACAAAAAGGACCATAAGCGTTATGACCAGTTGCATCCAAAGCATAGAGCCCGGATTCCAACTTTTTCCTTTTCTTTTGGCTTATCGTTGGTTTTTCAGGAGCAATTGCCAACTGATCCCCCAACCTCCAGAGTAAAGCCTGCATACGTTCCCTATATTTTTAACAAATGATGACAATTTAAGATAGAAGATAAGGTACTCATCAAGGATGCTGCTGGCCTACCACTAAACTAAGCAACTCAATTATTGAACGGCTTAACTTTTTAATCCCATATAAATATATAGGATTACAAAGTTACATTTGCAGTTGATAGTACGATAGCCGCCCAATTATTGAGCTGTTTTACGAGTTCATGGTACGAAGCTGATGGATCTCACCCCAAGGGATAAATTACTCACATCGATGCGTGTGCGCAGAGTGGTGTTACTTGTGGCGAACATTATTCATGTTGACAATCTACGTCCACTTGCATCTTAAGATTATTGCTAGGGCTGTCACGTAATATAAAATTGAGACCTATTCGAGATGATATCGAATAAAGAATCGAAAAGCAAGCGCTCTGTACATAATATTAAGAATAAAATCAAATTATTGAAAAACAATAAGCCTACAGCTGTTGAACATATTGAACAGGCGGTGCCGAATAATTTTCATTTGGTTTATATTTTTAAGTGAATAGTAGTTAGTGAGGCTGCAGAAAATATACAAATAAAGGATATAATACAAATAAAAGAAAATAACTTAAGTAAAGCTTTTATTTATACTTCAGCATCAAAATGTGTTTGATGTTTTAAGCAGCTTATGATATTGAATTCGTTTAGAATATTTTATCACGGCTCACATGAATAAAGTTAGGGAGACATACAGACATATGGCCGCCGACCTCCGGGACGGAGATGGCACTTGAAGAAGAAGAAGAAGAAGCTCACAAACGTCACAAATTCATAATCTTTACCCCTTTATAATAATAGCACAGTAGAACGAATCACATAAAAGTGTTCGTTAGACTATCAAATCAAATTTATTTATTTGCTAAAATATGGAACAAATAATGTTAAAATAAATAATATAATAAATAATAATAATAAATATTCCATAACATTTCACACAACGCTATCTAGATATTTGCAGTGAGCGGGGATCGAACCCGCACCTCCTGCGTAGCGGCCGCGTTCACTACCGCCACGCCACAGAGGCTGTCAATAATAAATTCTGATATATGGAGATAGTACCTATAGATTAAGTTACTGTATTTATACGTGCACAGGGCTGCATTTCAATAGTTACTTGATTCTCATAAACCAACCAGTATATACCCGACGTTTCAGCTAGGTTAAACCAGCCGTGGTCACAGGATACCATAATTCCCGTATCATTATTGTAAACCAGGAGATAATTCTGATTATATTATTGTTACAAAATCCATGAATATAATACTACACTATAATAATACATGAATAAAATACCTACTAGGTGATACCAAAATATTGTATGTATCTAGTATTAATGAAACATTTCTTCTATTCAGTGGGTCACGAAGGGGCAGTGTGAAAATTACCAGGCCATGGCAGACCAATGTTTGGGAAATACTGAAGTAGCTCAATCGGTATGGTTTCTATTTCGCGACAGCCCTAGCTCGGTAAACAATCTTGACCCACAAACGGGTCGCACACAAAACCACTCGATGACGTAAATACCTCTTTGATCGGCACTTTGCTGCAAGTTAATTATTTTAACGCCATTATTTTGGGCACAATATTGGTTTTATAATTTAAGACGTTCACTGTGGAGCAGAAATTATATAATATATTATATGTCTCATGACAACCTCACCTTTGGCCTAGCACTACGACCCAGAGACGGCGTGCGGTTTAGTCGGTTCGAGTCCGACATAACCTCCTCCTCCGGCTCCGGAGGGGTGGGTATCCGAGGGGATTTCCCGCACGTAAAAAAATTAAAGTAGTGCTAGCTTATACATTAGTTATAAGATAGAATGACTCTAGTCATTCTATCGTAGTTTTAGTTCACCCCAGGTTCTGAGTTCGGAAAATATTTTAGGGGTGAATCGAAGTTTTATCGCACTGAATCATATTATGTTAAAATCAGGTTAAAGCTAGTGATGTAAATACAGTATCAATAAATTTATCGATACTTGACATTAATATAGTAATGGTATTTGTTAAGTAATATATTTCATTAATTAATAATTATTAAACCATATTGTAAGATATGCAATATTGTATAACATTAATAATATGGTACGGTTATGTACTATACAATGAGCGGACAGATTGTAAATTTTCTAAAATTTCTATTTACTTGTCACTCGATTTTTAGCACTCATTTTTGACATACACTACGATATTTTGGAATAGAGGTGATCTCCACGATACCACTTGAAGTTTGAGAAATTGCTAAATCGAACATTTCCTGATACTTTTTATTTCTCGGGACATTTTTGTGCAATTATAAATAACTAGCTGACCCGGCGAACTAGGGTGACGGGTGGAGCCGCCCATTGGGGACCGCGTGGTCTCCCTCTCCCGAGGAGGGCCAGACCTAGAGGGATGGCCCTGGGTCAGCCGGGGTGCGAGGGATATGTCGCATGACAACCTTACCTTCGGCCTAGCACTACGACCCAGAGGCGGCGTGCGGTTTAGTTGGTTCGAGTCCGACATAACCTCCACCTAAGCTCCGGAGGGGTGGGTATCCGTGGGGAATTCCCACAGGTAAAAAAATAAAATAAAAAATTGACATGGCGAACTACGTACCGCCAATATTATTATTCCACCCGCATGGCGTCAGATCCCGTTCCCGCTGCACCCTCTACTATAATAAACATGTATTAAACATATAAACCTTCCTCTTAAATCACTCTATCAATTAAAAAAAGCCTCATCAAAATCCGTTGGTTACTTTTAGAGATTTAAGCATTACAAATGGATATAGGGACAGAGACAGTGACTTTGTTTTATACTATGTAGTGATTGTCACGTACGTACGTACAACATTAGTTCATAGGTCACAAATCATACATACGAACTTGTAAACGTTTTCATAGGTCTAACGGCCCTTTCTCCGCACTGAATGATATTTTTTTTCTCGTGGTGTGGTAAACGGTCTATAAACTTCAGGTATGTTTTTTATGCTATTCGAGATCCAAATCAAAATTACAATACAACCATATACCTATTTATCTGTAGGTATCATACGTGTAGAAATCTACAAGTTGTAATCTCCGCACCAGAGGGAGATTAGAATATTTTTGCACCGAACCGTATGGATGTATATGTAAGAGGCCTTTTAGCCCCCTACCGCAGTGAACGTGTTAACCTCACCTTCTTGCTCCGAATAAATAATAATGATATCAATTGTCCCGAGCTTTTGTCAAAACTGTCATTCTATGTACCATGTGAGTCAATTCGATTTAATCCACCGCTACGAATTCCGAATGCTTCTACAAATTACAGGCAAAAGAGCTACATAGTGAGGGCTACTCGTAACTTTACCAGACTATGTAAGCAGTACGATATTGACCCTTTCTCGACCAGTATGCCCGCGGCAAGAAGGTGCTTGAGTTTAGCATTTTTTTAAACCTAGAAATTGATGGTCTATGTTGCTGGTGTTGACTATAAGGTGTGTGCAATGCGTGTTTTTGCTCACAATGTTTAACATATGCAGCGACTATAAGCGAAAACTTGTTACTGGCTTTCTATTGCAGTAAGTTTTCGATGGAATAAATGAATAAAAAGAAAGAAATTAGAGAATTTCGATTAGTCTCTTTTGGAACACACGATGCATTCATTTTGTTATGATGATTAATATTACAATAAGTTACCTATATACCTACCTTGTCGGTTGCCGATGGAGTAGAATAAAACCACCCCTGTTCCTTTTCTTGGATGTCGTAAAAGGTGACTCATGGATAGTTCTGTTCTCAAGTAGCGAACCTCCATACACCTTCACAACCTTCATAAACTGAAGATACGTTATGCAGGAACATGGCGGCTTTCAAAAATGGCGGTAACCCCTAATATAATAAAAACATTGCAACTTACTAATAATACGTCAATATTATTAATTAAATTAATTAAATTATTATTTATATCAATTATAATAATATTGTTACAAAATTATTATAAAAACCATTTTTTTTTCATAGCGCACTGTCGCGTCGCTAATTCGTGCAGAAAATGATGACAAATGTCATCATTTTTTTGTCACCATTTTAGAGCCCCGACAACGCATCTACAGTTTATAATAAATAATTATTATAATAAAACTAAAAAAAATAAATCATTGTTTATAATATATTTTTTTATATAATTTAGATAGCAGACAAGCACACGGCCCATTAGATGGTAAAGTTTGTATTGTTAGTTTAAACTACATTCTTATCATTTCATTACAAGTAATTATGGTTCATTTACGTCGAGTACCTACAATAGTTCGAAATACAATGTGACGTAGATACCTACTGACGTGTAGTCAGTCCGCGCTTAACCTTTTCTGGATTCGGACAACTCCGAACATGCTCTGTGATATTCATTACTTGTACTAACACATAACATACTGTTATGAGACTTTAGTGTAATTTTTAAGTTGCGGGTTGAATGCGGATTTTTTTCTTTACTTAACCGTCGAAAGCGGAAAAAATGTTCACCGGTAGAAAAATTATCATTTGAAAGTGGAAAATTTTTATTAATAGATAATCACACACCATAAACATTGATCTTTCGATGCTAAGAGAAGTGATGTGATTTTTCTACATTTAAGTGAAAAGTGCACATGTTGTGGTTTAGTGAGAAAATGTTATAGCAGTGAGCAGTAGATAGGTAGTAGCAGGAAAATAAAGACAGGATATGGACGTCAATGTTGCGGTTATTTCGTGTGGGGTTTTCAAGTAAGGCTTCCAAATTTTTGTTTAAATGAGTGACCGAAATAAGTTGAACTCCCAATAACCCCTCCAGCTAAGTTAAATAATCATTTTCATGACGATTTAAATAGAAAAAAATTAATCGGTCTAGAACCCACGAAATTCGCCTTACAGACTTAAACCAGTAAACTACCAGACCTCTCCCTAACTAATTCAAATTTCTCCTTCTATATCTATCTGTGAGGTGACAGTGGAAAATCTTCCGACGTTCTTACGGACTATCGGAACCAATGAGTGGTTTTTTAATGATTTTTAAACATCGATTTTTGACTACTCTGCCCATACAATTTGAATAATTTTTTTTATCCTTTCTCGTGCTAAATAATCAAATCCATTTAAATAGAAAAAACTATTTAAAGCGATTGGAATATTAAGCATGAAAAATTCTTCAAAAATTCATACAAATAATTTTCATATTATCTAAACCACCTCTCCACATTTAGAACCAGCCCTAGTGGAGACGATTAACCCAGGAATATTCACTGTAATTTACCGTACCAGAATGAATTTAGTGGGGCATATTGGCTATACATTTTTTTAACATTCCATTTTGCCCTCCCAGTTTAGACGCATGGTGTTACAAAGTGGAAGCACCCTGTATTCGGAGTAGATACACTTCTATACACACACCGGCAGAAATAGCGGAACACAAAATTATGGTCTGGGGAGGGATATGTTTAGGAGCTCGCACGGAGTTAGTGGTAGTCGACGGCGGAAATCTGACTGATCATCGGTATATCAGGGAGATTTTAGAGGAAAATGTTGTGCCATTTGTCCCATTTATTGGCAATGACTTCATTTTAATGCAGGATAATGCTCGGGCTCACAGTGCTCGCTCAGTACAGGCATACCTAAACCATGTTGATATTACGGTGATGGAGTGGCCAGCACGGTCCACGGATATAAATCCGATTGGACGCGTTTGGGACTTGCTAAAGCGGAGTGTCAAATCAAGAATACCACCTTCTAACAATCTGGGCGAGCTGCGAAACACATTAGTTGAAAAATGGCAGAGGTTGCCCCAAGGAATCATTGACAACATCATTCGCAGCATGCCCAGACGGATGGAAACCTTAATCAGGGCACGAGGGGGAAACACTCGTTCATGTTTAATTATTATTTGTTTGAAAATAAAGTTAACTATTTTATACTCTCCTTTTTTGTGTTCCACTAATTCTGCCGGTATTTGTAGTATAATGGGCAGGCTACAAATTTCAACTTCGCTTGTTGATCAGTGTTTGGATTTTTATTACTCAATCACTCTCAAACAGCTGAAATTCTGGATATACTAGAAAGTTTATGATATAAGTAATTCGGAATAAGATATAGACTTGCTTTTATCCATGAAATAGGTTCCTATGGGTTCCGGTAACTCGTTCAGAACTAGTCCATACTAACATTATAAATGGGGAAGTGTATGTGTGTGTCTGTTTGCCCGTTTTTCATGGCTTAACCACTGAACCGATTTTGATGAAATTCGGTATAAGGGTAGATTAAATCTTGAGAAAGGACATATAGGTTATGGTCGCGATAACCGACATCCACGCGGGTGGTGCCAAAGCCAAAAAGCTAGTTATATATATAATTGTTTTACTATTCTGCTACGTGTAAATACTAACGCCTCTGTATACCCTAAGGGCTAAGCTGAGGTGGATTAACACTCACATTATGTCAACATTGTTTATCACTTCTACCTGATAGTTGCAAGTTAATTACTACTAACTGCATTGTATGTTTACTATCGGATTAAGAATAGCCTCATCTCTTGACTTTGTACGACACCCACGTGAAGAAATGAGGTGGATTGTAATCTGCTAACCGTATCCACATATTTTTACTCCTTAGTATAATATTATACAGATTACTATACCTGGTAATACGGCTGTATCTCCGTGGGTTCACTATCCATTTGCATAGAAAAAATAACCATTAAATATTTTGGCACATGGTATTTTAGACTAATGATTTTAATGCATAATTTTTTTTATCCACAACAAAGTTAGCATATTTGTCTTAATCTATATATCTATACATCTATACATATAAATAAAATTGGAGTGTCTTTTTGTAATATTGAAATAACCGTTTTTTACTACATGCATATTATATTCAATAATATTTTTTCAAATTTTGTCTGTCTCTGAAATCGCCGGAACTATTTTGACGGGACTTTTACGGCAGGTAGCTGATGTAATAAGGAGTAGCTTAGGCTACTTTTGTTTTCAAAATAGCGTTGACTCAACACTAATCGACAACCGACATCCACGCGGGCGGAGCCGCGGGCAACAGTTAGTCATAAACAAAATTAGCATAAGCATATTTAAGCATAAAATTTGGCCATGTCGACGGAGCCCCGCTTTAAGACAAGAAACGTAACACAAAGGGTAAACGGTGGTTGTCTATGGGAGACCTCTGCTATATACCCTTCTAACCTATATCAAACCGTGTCGGGGCGCGCGGTGTCCACGAGCTCGCTTCGCTCGCTCCCTACCGCTGCGTTAGTTGATGATGTACAACATTTTGTATACTTAATATGATAAAAACATTTTGCAAATTATAACTATGCATAAATATATTAGACCTAAATATAATAATGCCACAGTACATATGATGCTAAAAATCAATTATGCCAAAAAAAGTATGCCAAATTCATTGTGCCAACACATTTTAGGATTATATATATTATGATAACGAAAGAGATCCCATCTCCGTGGCGTGATGGTAGAGCGTTGGAAGCCAAGCGGTTTTATCTTTTAATTGTCGGGATTTGAATCCCCTACAATTTTACCCTTCAAACTGAAGTATACATAAGTGCCTCATTAATGAATGCCCGAGCATATAGTTGGTGAAGTATTGTAAAATAAACGTCTGCCTACCCCTTCAGAAATACAGGCGTTACTCATGCCTATAAAAATATCTAACTCAACTTTCACCCACAGAAAATCACAATATAGGACGAACAAAAAGGCACGATATGAATTATATTGTGAATGACTGATGGAGTTCCCGTAATTTGCACTCATCGGTAATGACACATAGACCACAACGAATACGGGAAAACGGGGCCATAGTGACGGAATTTATATTCTCCATATAAAGTTCCATACCTTAAATAAAACGTGATAGTGCCTCTAGACAGTCATGAATACCTATTCGTGCAACTGGGTATCTACTGTGTTCAAAGTTTTTGCTCTAATAAACTGAGTAGTTCAAAAAAACAATAAAGGAGCAGGAAGATACACAACTAAGAGATAGGGCATCGTCACCGCTTGCCAAAACATAAATATTCAAATTTTACTTGGGGTGTAATATGCGTATCAAATATTATTGTGAATGGATTAAGATAGGAAAAAGGGGATCAGCTCAGGCGGGGCCCGCGAGCTTTCTCTTACTAAACCTATTGAAAGCTCTGATCACTGAGCCACTGAGTATGCTGAATGGCCAAAATGCTTAACAAACGTGTCAATTATTTGTGCTTATGCATTTTAAACATACATAAATATACATTTATGGGCAGTGCGAGGATTTATGACCTCTTCCTAAAATTATGTACCTACATCTTTCGAGTACTATTGACAAAGGTATTTAACATAGTATTACTGATAGGTAGCCGAAACGTCGGGATTAATCTAAATAATTAAAATAAATCATGAAAGTATCCGTTAAAAAGTGCTTTTATTTCAATAGACTTCTCTATAAGACTTCTTAAAGATGTTGCTTAATATTGTTAACGTAAAAACGACATCTTATCATCAAAAAAAGTTTAAAAATTGGAATTTACAGTCAAGACTTTGCGGTTTTAATCGCTAACACTATGGCTCAACCTTACAGAATAGAGATACTAACCTCCTGTTACGCCGAAGTAACAAAGTTGCCATTAATTCATAACTCTTTGTTCCACAAACATATCTGAACGATGACACAACGTGTAGGTACCTATGTCCCTTGTTTCCGTGTCGACACAATGAAACAGTTTAAAACATACACCATCATAATTACGTTAGAAAACTCTAGTGTTCCTTCTGTCAACTCTGTGGCGAGTTTGTAGTGTTGAAATAGAGGTTGCAGGTTCGAATTCTGATCAGTGTAAATTTTCATTAGTCTGACATTTTCTGATATATAACAGTATAGGGATTTTGTGTCTGAACGTTAGAGATATAAAAAAATTCTTAGGGTATATTCAGTTAGCGAAACGTCTTTCTAAAAGTAGATTATAACAAATGAATCGCGATAGAATCTGTTAAAAAGTGGGAGGCGCCACGGGCATCAACTAGTTCATATATATGATTAAAAAGTTTCGTAACCTCAGCGCAGATAGGTCGTATATTTCTGCTTTTAATTAAAGTTTAATTAAAACCTAGAGACAGCGAGCACTGCTGCTGTTTTCAGACTTCAACGTCTGTTCAGACTTACGCCATATTTAAGAGCTGTGCTTAAACGGATTCTACGAAGAACAAAAAAGGGGATTTTGTAGCCAATTTATTCGTGTGGTGACAGAAAAAGAATTCAAGTATCACCACTACATCTCATCCGATCGGTGACGTAAGAGGTGACTTACGGAAAAATACGCAGACGATATCTCTGCGAGAGAAGGGAAACACATTAAACTCTGTACTAATCCGTCTGACTAGCGTGGAAACAGTAGGCTCTGCCTCCCAATATTGGCAGAGGCTTATGTCTAGTAGTGGACTGCTAAAAGCTAATTGATTGATCGATAGCCAATTTAATCAACGCGTTACCCTCACTCGTGTTCCCTCCTTCATACAATCCCGGGTTTTTTAAACGGGACATGAAAAAATCTAATAAGCCTACCAAGCTGAGCACGATTGTAACATGGTACGTGTCTATAATAATGTTTTTATATATGTATTTAAAAATATAATTTATAAGTTGGTGTAAAATGAATAAAGAGGAAATAATTATGATAATAATTGATTATAACCGTGCTCCTCCATTACAATACAGATTAATACATGGTTTCAAACAAGTCATTATTGTAGTTGGAGTGTGGTTTTTGTGTGTGTGTGTGTGTGTGTGTTGTGTTTGTATGTGTGTGTGTGTGTGTGTGTGTGTGTGTGTGTGTGTGTGTGTGTTTATGTGTGTGTGTGTGTGTGTGTGTGTGACAGAGAGAGGGAGAGAGAGAATGTGTGAAAGTTTTCCTATATGTGTTCCAATAAATCCTATAATAGATAATCCTCTTTCCTGAGACATTGTTTTCAGCTTACCATCAGGCGAGATGAAGTCAAATTAACGTGTCCTACACAAAAAACGGAGTGCATTCAATGCAACGATTTACATTATAGAAAGAAAACAAATAGCTGCAGTCAGTACTCAAACACAAGCTTTAACAAAGAGCTATCACATACCATTGTAAATGATAGGACAACAATTACAGCATTATCTCACTCTATCGACGGAAGACATCTTCCTTTAACAAGGAAGCCGTGCCTCCATTAGTGCCACGAACGTCGTGTGACATTGTTGTCCCATTCAACTCATAATTGTCTCAAACTTGTGACAATTGTGCCGCGATTGTGTAATACCTGTTGACTGATGATACAAAGTGTTGATATCGCTATCATCTGCACAATGTAGATCATCATTATCATAGCTTATCCATCATCAACATTAAATACGTTTGTGCCGATCGCATCCCAGATCCTGATCTCGGAGTCAAGGTTTTGTATTTTTATTTTCAGTCGAACTGCAAAGCGGCTGTACTTCAATTTTCATAACATGTTACAGAGGCACCTACGAAATTAGATAAATATTTAAATTGAAAAACAAGTTACAGGAATAATTACTAATTAATAATTTATTAATAATTACAGTTACAATTAATTTATTATTATTTATGTATATTATTTCATTAATTATTATAGTGTATTAATAATTACAGAAAACTTGTTTTATAGAACGACGGTTTAATTCCTCTTTCGTAGTTCATTAACATAGCAAAAGTTTTTCTTGCTTTGTTAATTGGATACGATCCATGTTTGTAGCTGGTACATAAAAATCAGTTATGAAAGTAGACGAAACCGATATTTTGTGTCATCCATCTGAAATCCACAATACGTTACCGAAAGCTAAGTTCTGTAGTTCGACCTGTTCCACCCTGACCACGAGCCCCCTAGCCCCAGTTGCACCCAAAACTTATATTTTGAAGGCCTTAGGTCTGCTCTCTTACTCATTTATTTATTATCTCGATTTTTACGGTAGAAACTTTCTTGGAACCTCCCGAAACAAATAGTAAAATCTACACCAATACCTGGTGCATCAAATAACAGGTGTCCCGGATTAAATATCTAGTCGTCTTGTCCTTAATCAATTGCTGGGTCCCCATACACTCACGTTACTCTCTAGAATGTTATTAAAACTAAGTTTCAGTAGGGGTTATTGGGTTAAAGGCACACATTTGCCCTCATAAAATACTGCACTAGCCGACAAACCCATTTTCTCTCCCCGCGATATAGAAAATTTATTGCATTTTTAATAGTTGAGCTAGAATTTCATAACGCATGGATATTAATTGCACGTCTTAGAGAACAAAATTAGATTTATAACATAGACCGGATTAAAAATATATAGTTAGCTAAAGGAAACAAGAAATATTTTACGTTTATCTATAATGGATCACATGAAAGCGGGTTGTACCCTATTCATCCCGTTAAAAGTTATACCATTTTGAAATTTCTTAACGCATCTTGTTTTTTTATTCAGTATGATTTTCTCTCTGAACTCATGTCATTTTATATGATCTAGCATTCTTAGGTGATGTTCTACAAGTCATAGGAGAAAATATCACAAGATTCTTGTCTGTTTGTCCACGATTCCCGAACGGATTGTGATGCGGTTCAATCTTATGCATGTTTAACTGTATTTGATTGTATAGATACGAAGATATTACCAAAAAACACGAAAGCCGACATTCATGCAGGCGGAGGCTGGTATGAAAAAAGAAAGTTTTGCGTAAGAGATGCTTGTCACTAATGTAATCCTGCTAATGACATTACAGCGGTAATATAATCAGTGTGTGTTATTTCTCAACTAAGCGTTTCAACTTAGTCACCCTTAAGGTATGATTCCGAATTCTGTAGCACGCAGTACTGCTGCTGCAGTAATGCTGTCGCAGCACTACTGGTTCCTATGTAATCTGTATGAGTTTATATGAGATTACATTCCGAGCTACGCAGCAATATCGCTGCAACAGGACAGCAGCAGCACTGCTGTGTACAAATGAATGAATACTACAGAATACTACGGCCATAATATAACCTCGCGTTGTGTTCCCGGCGGTGAGTAGGGTAGCCAGAGCTTACTGGAGAGCCTTTGTGCTGACAGTGGGAAGACCAAAGGTTATCCAGCTTTGTCTTCTACACTGAAGGCACAAAAACTTTGTGCTTACAGGGTCAGCAGCACGAGTGTGACTTCCTTGGTGTTGCACATGGCCATAGGCCACGGTAACTACTTACCATCAGGTGGGCCGTGTGCTTCTCTTCCACCGAAGTGGTACAAAAGAATTATACCGAACTCTGCAGGTGCTGCGCTGCGTGGAGATGAATGAATGCACAACAGCACATCACGACGAACAGCGCAACGATGCTGCTCTGCTCGGAATCAGCACCACAGTTGCGGCACTGCTGTGCAGCACTGCAGCGTGCTGTTGAGTTCGGAATCATACCTTAACTAAAATACGCTAGTCATAAGAAACGGTCTAATGTATTATTAATTGCGGTCACGAGGAGACCGCAGGTCTGTAACACAAACTTAATATGAAATAGTAAGGTCCTTTTTACTTGGAATTTGAAATGAAGGCAGATTTCATAACCTGAAAAAACAATAAAATTTCGCTATTTTTGTTTGTTTTTGTTAATAAACAACTAAACGTCAAAACACGCTGTCGTGATCTGAAACAAAGCAAAAAATTGCCTTTATAGAATGTTCGGATAATGTTTTCATTTTGTTTTAATTTAGCGAGTTGGGTCCGAGTCGGATTGATTACTTTTTTCTTACTGCGGCGCAGCGGTAACCCAGGTACGGCAAGAGTGTCAAATGGTTTATTTAGCGTCCTAATTTTCAGTAGTGAAAGGGTACTATTTTATTGGCGTCAATTCTACTTAAAGAAGAAGCGGCGCAACAAACTCCACTGTACCTACACGATAAATTATTCTTTAACTGTACATTCGGTTCAAAATCTGTGGGAAACTTGGGCATCGGCTTCTGAAATGTCCCACGAGTTAGCAACAGGACACAATTACATACAAAAAGAATGTATATTGACTATTACGATTACAAACAAATATGTACGACAGTAAACCTTTATTATCAGCCGAAAACGGAAAATATTTTCTTTTCATGACTATTTTTTCGGACAAAGGCTTTGATCACATTTTCGTGGGCTAATGGGGGTATTACCTGATTTAAGTGACGTCATTTCCTGTCATTGTCAGCCGCCTGTCCACCTATATCCTGTTTTTGTTAGTGGTTGACTTCACAAAGGATACATGTTTGTTTTTCAATTGTACTACTGCGGTAGGTTTTTGGTGATAAAATATAGCAGCTTTTTTATTTAATGATACTAGATTTATTAGTATGTAGAATATGTAGATCGAAAGGAAAGTAAACGTAGGTATAAACAGAAAAAATGTGATGGTATTAGATTGTTCGAAATCGCCAATAAGATTTTTATGCTTCTTCATGGTCCAGAGACGGTCAAGTTCAGGGTGGAGACTCTTGCACTGCAGCACGAAAAAGTGTGGTGGCGGACTCTGTGCAGGGGTCCATTCTGGCCAGAGAAGACTTGCAAGCAGTAGAATCAATGTATCTGTAAAAGCTGATGCTGCTTTTCAGTCATTGAGCCACTTTACGGTGACTATGCAATGGATCTTGTTAGCTCAACTCAAACTTGCACATGAATGAAGCTATGTATCTGCAAATACTAGGAAGAGAAATGCCAGTCAATAGATTAAGCATTTGAACCGGAATCTGCTTAAGATGCTAATCCGGCAGGATTTTTTTTTTTTTTTTTTTTTTTTTTTTTTTTTTTTTTTTTAGTCACATTTTTATATTACATATTATTTCTGTTATTTATACAGTTCATAAATTGGTCAAAAAAGAGGTATTTTGTACTGAACTCCTAGATAAGCTGCCAAGCAGCCTGTGTTTAGGAGATACAGTTCTCGTCTCTATCGGAGTATGTTCACAATGTTAATCAATATAAACAACTATGAAACATGAATATATACGTCTACCAGTGTTTGTGTGTGTGTGTGTGTGTGTGTGTGTGTGTGTGTGTGTGTGTGTGTGTGTGTGTGTGTGTGTGTGTGTGTGTGTGTGTGTGTGTTTCACTATTGGTCGAGTGTCTGATTATGTATTATCACATTTCTAAAAAGTCTTCTGTCATTTTGTAGTCTAACGTTTTGAGGAAAGATTTTACAGTCCTTTGGCATGTATAGTAGGACATACCGTAAATGGGGCGTATAGCATTAAGTTTATTATACATTTTTGGTCTGAGGTAAATAGCAAATCTTTTAAGAAAAGATGTGGGCGAGGGAGGGATTTGGCAAATACGGTCTTTTCGTCGTTTACTTATTAGTTTAAACGGAGTCAGGCGGTGTTGCAAAGATATTATATGATAAATGTACATTTGTCTCACGTTAAGTAAGTCGCACTTCTGGTAGAGCTCGGTTGTAGGAAACAGTATGGGCCGCAGAGTGGCGACCTTTAGTACTGCCCGGTGGGCAATTTCCAGCTGCCTCATTATCGTTTTACCTGCACCTCCCCAGCTGGATATGCCATAAGTTATTACCGATTGACAGAGTGCGTAATATACATTACGTATGACAGTTGGATTAGCTACGTGTCGTAGGGTTTTGAAGATATATATTAACTTTCGGACGCGACCCGAAAGGATGTCAATATGACGTTTAAATTTTAAGTGTTTGTCCAAAGTAATGCCAAGGTATTTGATATGGACAACTGAAGTAATATCCGGACATTTGCAAGTAAGGTGGGCTTGAGATTGACACGAGTGTGCCAGTAGTTTAATGGGGTCTCGCGGCTGAGATCGTGTACTAACTGAAAAGGAGATGAAGTTAGTTTTGGTAGAGTTGAGGGTTAGGGTGTGAGAGGTCAGCCACGATAGGACGGAATTGAAGCCCTTCTGTGCTGCCGTTTCAACCTCTTGCCATGAATATGCGGAGAATGTTATGGCAGTATCGTCAGCAAATGAGACAATGTTTGCATTTGGGACACTTAGGTTACAGAGGTCGTTGATGAATATAAGGAAAAGCGTAGGGCCCAAAACACTACCTTGAGGAACACCGTATTGGATGGGGAAGTCATCACTAGTGTGGTTATCAATTTTTACAAATTGTGAGCGGTTGGTGAGGTAGCTTTTTAAAAGTTCCAATGGAGGACCCCTAACACCTATACACTCCAGCTTAACGATGAGGGTAGAAATTGGCACTGTATCGAAGGCTTTTGCTAGGTCCAGAAAGATGGTCAAAACTTTCTTCTTATTATTAATGTTTTCCACTATATTTTGGAGTAAGTTGTGGACGGCATCGCAGGTCGATTTATTTTTGCGAAAGCCAAATTGTTGGGCTGAGAGCAATTTAAAGTGCTCTAAATAGTTGACCAATCTCTTATTAATAAGCCTCTCCAGTATCTTGGACAAAGCGGTGAGCACAGCAATAGGACGATAATTATTCGGCGATTTTGCATCTCCACCCTTGAAAATTGGATGAATGATTGCTTTCTTGAACGAGGTCGGAAATACAGATTCTTCAAAACAGAGGTTAAAAACATGGCTTAAAATAGGAGCTACAGTCACAGTGTAACGTTTTAGGAATGATAGGGGAATTCCATCCCAGCCCATGGCTGCGGTCACCCTCAGTGATCTTATTACAGACGAGATTTCGTCTGCATCCGTTTGTTCTAGGACGAAAGAGTTTTTGCTTGTAGAAGTGCAATTGGGTTTAATGGGTGTGAATGTGTTTGTTGTTGCTACTTTTTCCGCGAGACTTTTGCCGATATTTACGAAAAATTTATTAACGTCATTACAGGACTGCTTAGGTGTAGCAGAAAGTGATAACAATTGAGATGCAGTGTTAGTTGGTTTGGTTGTATTCGTTATAAGTTTTATAGTGTCCCAGAGTTTTTTAGGGTTGTGACTAGCCTTAGTTAGTTCATGAGTATCATACAGTCGCTTTGCTTTTTTTTAAAATGGTAGAGCAGAACTTTCTGTATCGCTTATAAGTAATCAGCAGAGTGATATTGTCTGGGAACTGTTTTACCTTTCTGTGAAGTGAGTCTCTCTGCCGTATGCACCGTAGGATTAGTTTAATGTTATATTCAATAACTTAGTGTGAATGGAAGAGTACACGTATTCACCTGACAGACATTCCTGTGGACCGCATGCACTTATAGTGAGCACACTTTTTCAAGAGGTTATTACGAGGATAGACGTTCTGTTGGATGATGTCTTTGCAGTTCTTTTTGAACACCAGCGACCTCTCCAGAGTAATTCACTTCATTCCTCAACTTCATATATATTGTAGAAGTCGTGTTTGACGGGTCTAGACTTTAAATCTTATCATTATTTTCGCAATTTTGGCATCAAGCCCAGACCTTAAAAAGCCAATGTCTTTTTAAACTTTGCTCGGACAGCTGACACAATACTATCCAAAATATTTTCTGCCTCTATCGCAACAAATATACATTAGTGAAATTATTCCACGAAACAAAACAGGGTCTACATCACTTCGTTTATTGGTTTTTTATCTGCCTAATTGCCCTAAATAAGGCTCTTTATTTAACACACTCGGAAAGGTTTTAAAAGGGTCGAATTTGTACAAAAATAAAGCCTGATTATTTGGTTTAATGACAGCCACAAAAATGTAGATTATACTGAAATTTTCGCTGAATTGTAATAATTTGTAGTTTCAGCGCTCCCACGCAATTGAAGCGAGTCTATCGCCGTCAAGTGGACACTTTGTTTTGGGCTGTAAGCGACACGCGCACAGCTCATCTGAAGAAAAGTGGTTACCGAGGCCTATTGGACGTGTGCAACACCAGGGGAGTCACACTCGTGATGCCGACCCTGTAAACACAGAGAGTTTATGTGCCGTCAGTGTAGAAGACGAAGCGGGAAAACCTTTGGTATTCGCACTGATAGCACAAAAATTCTCTAGTGAGCTTTGGCTACCCTACTCACCGCCGGGAACACAACACGAGGTTATTATGGCCGCGGTATTCTGTAGGGCGGAGGTACTTCCCCAGTCGGACTGCTCAATTGGACGAAAATACCATCGTGTCCTACCGCCTACAAAAACTACTGACTGACTGAAAACGTCAGAAGTGGTGGCTTTGACAGCGACGTTAGAAATCGTGAGTTTTAGTGATGTAGTTTTTTTTCTAAAGACACAGATTGTGAGTGCTAATTCCGGTGCGTGCAAACATAAGTGTTGCACCTGTATTATATTTATGCAATTATAATATGTATGTGTTTATGTATGAACTAGCTTTTGCCCGCGGCTCCGCCCTCGTAGATGTTAGTTATCGCTATAATATCGGTTATCGTTATAAATGGTAGGCTATGTGTTATTTTTATGTATAAGCTATTTTATTGTAAATTTTCATTAAAATCCATTCAGTAGTTTTTACGTGAAAGTGTAACAAACATCCATCAGTCCATACTTACAAACTTTCACTTCTATAACATTAGTACGGTTTATTTAAAATAAATAAATAAACGGTTCACGATAAAACTAACCCTGACTGACCTCTGACCTCCACAACCTAAAGGCGATATCGAAGCATTGCAGTTAGACCAGTTGTTGGATTTTTGAGGGCTCCAACTACCCGTAACGACTGCCATAGATGTTCGTATGGCAACCGAAACCGACGGCTTAACGAGCTCTCCAAAGCACGACCAGACCAATGCAAACACTTACACCTGCGTAGCAGCCGCGTTCAGTACTGCTACACCACAGATGCTGTTAGAAAAAAAGTAATAGTCTTTATGCATTATCACTAAAGTAACCCGAAATGACACGAAGAGATCATAAAATGTATCATATTCTGTGACAATTATTCGATATATTATTTAGCATGAGGTCTACCATATCTGGCGACAGATTAACCATTCTGAGTACCAACATTTGATAACAAAATATAAAAATTCCTACCAAAAAAATATATTTCCCATTCGAGAACAGTTCATTAGTTAATAGAATTTAGTATTCTGCTACAATACGTGTGAACACCTCGGCTAGTCGCGCGCTGCGGTCACGCGCCGCGCGTGATGTGATTCTACAAGCACCCAATCACACAACACACTCTAGTGTAATAACCCTAGTGTTACAGCTGATTCGTTATATAAAACGTTTGTTTGTTTAATATTATACTAGCTCTTGCTTACGGCTCATCCCGTATAGAAATTCCCCATTTTGCCATCTATGAATTTCCGTCCCACGTAATAGAGGACGAATCACAGTTGTCATGGACTGTAGTATGTTAACTGGTTGAAAGCTCTATTCCTTAGTCGCCTTCTACGTCACCCAAAGGAAGAGATGGGGTGCCCCTATACCACTTCACTGATTCCAGATTTATAGAAAAAAAGGACACACTTAGGTATGTAGAAAAGGATTCCCAGGAATATAGCTCTCTTTGTTTTGAAATGCACATTACTATCTTGTTCGATTACGGTACATACAGGATTACGTATAGCAATAAATTAGACCGATAATAGCTTTCTGATTAAATAATGGGATGTAATCTTTTGCTTTGACATAGGGTGTCGTCTACAGATTGTAAGAGACAAGGGTTACTCTATAATACGCCTCGCGGCGTTTTCGCTGAGTATAGTAATGGAAAGCCCTCAAGTACGTTGATCCGGAGTATTAACTACCGTATGTGATGGGCTTAATATAAGTTTCATCAGGGGTTAATTACCTGTAAATGTATATCTTCACACATTATTAAATCTCTACGTTAATGTACAACACGAGTTTGCCTCTTATTGAACTGTAATTCCTCTGTGCAATCACGGGTTTGCTGGAAAAGAACTCAATCTTGAGTTAAGCTCGCCTTTGTACATAAATTTCAATAAATAAAAATAAATAAATGAAAATTAATTATTAAATTTTAACACATCAATACCGTTAATAAAGAGACTCTGATTAATATATTGCAAGGTTATGTGACACTAGCCGAGGTGGTCTTAGAATGTGTGAACTTTGAGACCCCTCCGTGCCTCGGAGGACTACGTTAAGCCACCGGTCCCTGTTGCCAACGAACATCGTTGACCATTGGTCTGGCTATAGAACATCAACACACACATATGGCAGTCGCTTCACGGAAAATAATACATGGAAGTTCAGCCCCCGATTACCTAAATAGTTAGACTTGAAAAAGCCGACCCCAGACTCCAAGATGATGCAACCAGGACTAGTGTAAGGATGAAGAAGATCATGAAGTTTTAAATAATCAAAAAAGGATATACTTGTTTGAAATCTAATCTATATTTAAACAACTTCTAGTAATGTCAGTATCAGTAATCTTGTTTGGCGTCGAAGATCGCGAAAACCTGGTTGAGTTTTAATTTGATTTATCTGCTTCTGATTGCCGTCACTAGGATTACGTTGATTTGAAGTAACTACCAACCCAGGCGTCTGATTGCCTACCAATCAATGCCTTAATTTATTTAGTTCAAGATATCAACCTACTACTAACAAATTATATAATCTTTATATTCTATACTATTGACAATGAAAAATAAATAAAAGCAGTTGACAAAGAAAGCCATAGTGAAATAGCAATATTATTACGTTGAATTTTCAATATGTTCTAGTAATAGAAGACCCTGGCTTATAAAATATCACTATTGAAAAATTCTACGACAGTTTAAACAGCGCCATTTAGGCTTGTGTCGTTGTGTATGCCTAAATGTTATATAATCAGAAAATTGAAATCTTTAACCAGATAAAACATGCTCCAGTTCTTTCTCCAAATTTTCGTTTAGTCTTTGCAAAAGTGTCATTTCTAAGCAAGTGGCTAGTTGCCAAAGAACAGCAAAATTATATGTATACGTACCTTATAAGAAACTACAATCTGAGTTTTTAGGTCATACATTATGTAGTAGGCATTCGTGTATACCTACTTAAGTTGGCACATATATAAATATACTAGTATGTATGTAACGGGCCATTTAATAAGATCGGCCACCATGAATTTGTATCGAAAACTGCCGGCGCCGAAAAAAGTTCTTTTTTAGGTAGAGAATAGGTCATAAAGTATTTTTCACCATCCTTATTTCGCTATTTATTTTTAATTGCGGTATTGTACTGGATTTTTATACTTAGTTGCTTCTGATTTCTTTGATAATTTTATTTATATGAACGGACGGACGACCTTTGTCAACTGGCATCCCACGATATTCTATGAAACACTGCAGAGCGGTGCTGTCTAGACTCAAAGTAAACGTGGTTCAACTAGTTTTAGTAAATATTTCAGGAATGTATAAACATATTTCTTTATTTTGTAAATTAGGGTACCTACATATTATAAACAATCCATACTAATATTATAAATGCGAAAGTAACTCTGTCTGTCTGTCCGTCTGTCTGTCTGTCTGTCTGTCTGTCTGTATGTTACGCTTTCACGCCTAAACCACTGAACCGATCTTGATGAAATTTGGTACAGAGGTATATTAGAACTTGAGAACGGATATAGGCTAGGAGAAAGGGGGTTTAAGGAGGGGAAATAGGAGATGAAAGTTTTTATGAAAGTTTTTCATTTCTAAAGATATCTTAATGAAATTTGGTACAGAGGTATATTAGAGCTTGGGAACGGACATAGGCTACCTTTTATCGCAAAAAGGGGTAGAAGGGGGGAGTATGGCTATGGGAAGAAGAAGATATCCTGATGAAATTTGGTACAGATATAGATTAAAGCTTGGGAACGAACATAGGCTACCTTTTATTGCGAAAAGGGGGGTTGAAGGGGTGGAATAGGGCTAGGGTATGTAAGTTTGACAATTTTGAAGAAATATTGATGAAATTGGTATAGATATGGATTAAAGCTTGGAAATGGACATAGGTTACCCCTTATCGCAAGAAAGGGATAGAAGGGGGAGGGGGAAGGGGAATAGGGCTATGGGATTAAAGTTTCTCATTTTTTAATGGCACAAAAATTGGGGGTGAATATGGCATTTCTTTTAAGGTATCTTCATAAAATTTGGTACAAAGGTGAATTAGAGCTTCGGAACGGACTTAGTCGAGTAGCGAACCAAATTTAGAAGCGAGTGGTGAGGCGAGTAGAGATTGTTATAGGGACGAGTGGTGAGGCGAGTAGAGATTGTTATAGGGACGAGTGGATAGGCGTGTAAAGATCGAAAGTCGAGTAGAGTCGACTACAGGGGTGAGTAGATATGCGACTAGAGAGCCAGTAGAGAGGCGAGTATAGAATCAAATAAAATGCAGTAAAGGGTTGAGTAGAGAGGCGAATAGGGAGGCGAGTAGAAAGATGAATGTAGTGGCGAGTAGAGATCGAATAGAGAGTTGAGAAGAGGTGCGAGTGGGGAGAGTCAAGTAGAGAGGCGAAAAAATAATCGTATGGATGGGCAAGTAGAGAGGCCAATGGAAAGGCGAGTATTGAGAAGAGTCCAAAGTCGAGTAGAGAGGGGAACAGGGAAGTAAGTAGAGAGTCGAGTATAAATTCAAGTATGGAGGCAAGTAGAAAGTCGAGTAGAGAGTCGAATATAGAGGCGAGTAGAAAGTCGAGAACAGAGGTGAGTACATAGTCGAGGATAAAGTTGAGTAGAGGGGCCAATTTAATGCTCAATAGCGTCGGATCAACACTAAGCGATAACCGACATCCACGGCGGAGCCGCGGGCAACAGCTAGTATAAATATAGCGCAAAGGGACTCTGGTACCACCGACGGGACGTCGCAGTCGACCACTCTTCTACTTACTACTCTACAGTAGTTATCAAATGCCTTAAGCAGGGCATAATAATTATATTTTGTTTTATATTTACGCAATTGCGCATTTACGTTTAAATGCTTTTTGACATCTATTGTCAAGAAGTATTTTTCTTGGCAATTTGCTGTGTACGCAGCTAATACTACGTTAATGTGTGACCCTCCTAAGCATATAGTGTGGACATGGTTTATATGTAGTAGTGCACTTATAACTATGTACATTCCTCGACGCTAAGTTCGAGCCAGTCATATATGCCCAAATGTGGATCAAATATCGACCTATAACCCAAACAGACGCAGTAGTGTGACATATTGCGGGCCAGTGGTCAGCTCACTTTCCCCATTAGGCTCCAGAGATTGCGTAACGATCCCACAATTGCTTTATTGCCTTGTGTTGCTTACGCATTGTACATACAGACAGAAAGAACAGTACCCCGAGCACGAATAACATTCAAATTCGTATTCAGAGTAGGGAGCAATGTGATTGGCCGCCTGCCTACTGTGAACCAATGGAAATGCTTTATTCTTGCGATACGTTTACGTTACGACTTCGAATGTTATTCGTGATTGGGGCACTGCTCGCTTCTAGATTGTTACATTTTCCATTAATTTTATTGTTAAGCCCAAATGACGCGCTCCACCACGTTCGTTACGCAAATAAGCAAATAAAATAAACGGTTTTTCTTTCGCGTTGTAAAATAAATGGTGTTTCTTTCTTTCTTTAAAATTGACGACGATTGATTTCGGAATTCTTGGCCAATTAGTCATAATTTGACAAGATAGGAAAAATATTGAATAGGTCCAGGCGGGGCTTGAACCCGCGATTTTTGCCTTATAGAGGCAATGCTTGGACCACTAAACTACCAGACCTCGCCCAAACCAATCTAAATTTCTCATTTATATTCGTCTTTGAGGCGATAGTGGAGGTTAATTGATTCGAAAATTTAACATTCAAAATGCTTGACAAAAATCAGTGCATTAAAAGCCCAGTATCTACCTATAAGAAACGGTAAAAAAAATATAAGAAGAAACAATTATCTATTTTATTACGTGTATTTATTCAATCAAAAAACGTTGACCTAATTAATTTCCTATTAGGTACCAATACAGTGTCGTTATCGGTAACGAGTGTAAACAGTTACTAATTAACGATCAGTTTGATGTCTGATAGTTATTAGGGTCGCTTTATGGAGCGTAACAGCTATTAATATGGGTATTGAAAGTTTGTATGTAGTTATTAGTTATGCTGATGAATGCTGAGTTACGTGACATAGTAATAGCGGATATTAGTAGGCGATAGTAAGTGACGTGTTGGTTTTCTGAGGAATAGAGTAGGGCGATATTAAGGGGTAGGGTTGTTCTCCATCTAATAGTAAATATACAGCCTGTGACAAGGAACTCATTATGTTGCTACATTAAATATACACTCCAAAAGACTTTTATAGTTGACTGTACCAAATCAGCAATGATTTGAAGTGTTGTGCGAGTTGACGAATAAAAAACAAATGATTTTGTGCCATCTCCCTCGATCGGGCTAGTTTATTGCGAGGGAGTTGACGATCAACTCATTACGTGGGACTGAAAATCATAGTTCTCTTAAGAGGATTTACAGGCGTCAATTTATCTATGTGTCATAATAATGTTATTTCCTTGTAACTATCTAGAGCTGTGAACGATAAGGGATACAAATCATCATCATTGATGAATATGAATTGAAATATAACTGTCAATTAGTGATGCATGCTGTATTCACCTGTAATTAGTTAGGCAATTAGTTATAAGCATCAAGCAAGTGTAATTCATAATTAAATTGTATTATTGTATATAACTGTTGGTGAATCTAATAAATAAATAAATAAATAAATTACAACATTTTAAGAGCACCTCTGATATTTGTCTGTTTCTCTATTTCTGTTGCCATTACATAAATACATAATAAATAAATATTCCACAACATTTCACACAACGCTATCTAGACCCATGGTAAGCATAGTTGAACTAGCTTGTGTTATGGAATATATGCGGATAAACATACTTAGATACATTTTTTTTGGAAATAAATACATATTATACTAAGAAACACCCAGACCAATGCAAATATACATATTAATACATACAAATATTTGCACTGAGCGGGGATCGAACCCGCACCTCCTGCGTAGCGGCCGCGTTCACTACCGCCACGCCACAGAGGCTGTCAAACTACAACTACAACAACAAATAAACTAAATTGAAAACTAAAATTTGTTTGGTACGGAACTCTTCATGCGTAAGTCTGACCATCAATTGACTGCATCTCGCCAAATGTAAAAAAGCTAGAGTGATATCCAAAAGATACGGCTCACCATACCAGATACTTCATGTACATAGTTCGTTACATATATATACATATACATTTTAGGGTGGTAGAAATTTGATGGCACAAATTTGTCACAAATTTCGACCGGGTTAGTACCACCGTGCACTTTTGCGAAAAATCCTCCATAGTAATCCAATCTCGGTTGGATTGCGTTCAGGGGTCAGCAAGTGCATAGCCGGGCAGGGGGGATTGAGGTCGCAGCACGAGTGGGACCGGTGGGTCTTGGCGTAGTCTAGTGGGGGGTGGCGCGGGGCGACGCGCCGAACAGGGAGACCTGTAGAAACGGTGGTGCCGCTGGCCGCCCGCGGCATAGTACAGGGGCCCAACCGGGACTAACCACCCTGGGAGGCTGCCCCACCAGGTCGCGCATAATCCCGATATGGCTCGTCGTGCCGGTTGGTGACCGGACGAGGGAGCCCGGCGACCATACTCGGGGGGGTACGGGGGCCCTTCCGTTCGGCGCGTCGGCTCTCGCCATACCTCACATTCATAGATAAAACCAATATCCCACGCTTTGTCACGCTGTGCTGCGACAACAATCGCCTCTTTTTCACGCCTTCCCTCCTCTTCATCCTCATGGCAGCGCATAATAACAGTAGATTGGTCTACACAGCGGCAAGAAACTCTCCCTCGAGCTCGCTATTTGAGGTGGAGTCCACGAACATCTGTGGGCTCCATACAAACCTCAACGCCGTCCACCAACACCTGGAGACGGCGAAACCAGCAATGCTGTTTCTTACGGAGACACAAATACGCCGCCCTGATGACACGACCTACTTACTCTACCCCGGCTATGTCCTTGAGGAGAATTTCCGCGCAAAAGCCGGGGTGTGCGTGTTTGTTAGGGCGGATGTTTGTTGTCGCCGTTTGCGCTGCCTAGAGGACCCATCCTTTTCCACCCTTTGGGTACACATAGACCATGGCTCTACGAGTCAGATCTATGTGTGCCTCTACCGCTCCCATACAGGAGATGCCGAGACAACTCGACTCTTTGAATACCTTAGTCAGGCGGCAGATGATGCGCAGGAGCGGTTTCCGAACGCTGAACTGGTGTTTTTGGGGGATTTTAACGCCCACCACGAGATCTGGTTGGGCTCCGCCAAAACAACCCACGCGGGAAGAGCCGCCCATGCATTTGCTCTGGCGCATGGCCTGACCCAATTGGTACACGAGGTCACTAGGATACCAAAAAGGTCGGACCATGAGCCCTCTCTGCTAGACCTTCTGCTGACGAGTCGCCCGGACCAGTACAGTGTTTCGGTGAGCGCCGCTTTAGGTGAATCCGACCATTGTCTGGTCCGTTCCGAGGTGCCCATTTTAGCGCCCCCACGTCCCGTGCAGGGGAAGCGGCGTCTCTGGCACTACTCGTCAGCGGACTGGGATGGACTGCGTGATTATTTTGCGTCCATCCCGTGGGTTGAACGCTGCTTTGGAGGTAAGAACCCATCTGAGGCCGCAACTGCTGTCGCCGGTGAGATCAGTCTGGGCATGGAATATTATATCCCCTACACTGATGTCGCCGGTGTCCGCAGGGCACGCCCCTGGTTCGGGCGCGAGTGCGCGGAGGCTGTTAATCATAAACAGTCTGCGTACCGCGCTTGGATCAGGGCGCGCGCTACGTGCGATCCCAACGTGGGCTACTTCAAGGCGGCGTACAACAGAGCCACAAAGGCCTGCAAGAGGGCTTATGTCAGAGCGGATGCCCAGCGCATAGCGCGGCTTGGTCAGGAGCTAGTAGAGCATCCCACGGGTAGCCGTGGCTATTGGCGACTGGCCAAAGCCGTGCAAGCCAACTTCTGCCAGCCTTCGCTGCCCCCGCTGCGCAATCCCGATGGATCCCTGGCCCATGAGCCGCAAGAGAAAGCAAATTTGCTGGTTAATCTCTTTGCGGCCAACTCCCGAGTCGATGATTGTGGTATGGAGCCGCCGACACTGCCCGTCAGTGACCATGCAATGCCTGATATTCGTATCAGGCAACGCGATATCCGAGCGGTGTTGCAATCACTCGATGTCCGGAAAGCCAGTGGTCCGGACGGTATTCCAGCGGTGGTTCTGCAAAAATGTGCAGCGGAGTTGTCTCCAATGCTTGCGCGGCTGTACCGGCTGTCCTATAGCTCTGGTACAGTGCCTTCGGCTTGGAAAGAGGCGAATGTACAGCCGATCCCCAAGAAGGGGGATCGCTCAGACCCAAACAACTATCGACCCATAGCCGTCACCTCAGTGCTGTGCAAGGTGTTCGAGCACATTATCAACAAACAGCTCATGCGTCACCTTGAAGATCACTCCCTAATTAATGACCGGCAATATGGCTTCAGGCCGAAACGGTCAGCGGGTGATCTTCTGGCGTATGTTAGCCATATTTGGGGTGAGGCTATGGACAAGCACGGCGAGTCATTGGCAATTAGCCTTGACATCGCCAAAGCTTTCGATAGAGTTTGGCACAAGTCGCTTCTTTCCAAGTTACCAGCCTTTGGTCTGCCTCCTAGACTGTGCGACTGGGTTGCCGGCTTCTTGCAGGAGCGCCGTATTCGCGTCCTTTGTGATGGACGAGCCTCGGAGTTCTTGCAGGTAAATGCCGGCGTACCGCAGGGATCTGTCCTATCGCCAACTCTCTTTCTTCTGCATATCAATGACATGCTGTCGACCGGCAGCATTCATTGCTATGCGGATGATAGCACCCTACACGAGAGTTATCATGGACGTCCTGCGGATAAGCAGACGCATATCGCGGAAAAAAGGCAGCTTCTTGTCACTGAGCTTGACCGGATCCTGAATCACATTTCCCAATGGGGCTCTGAGAACCTGGTCGAGTTCAATGCCAAGAAGACGCAGGCATGTGCGTTTACAGCAAAGGTATCTTCTTTCCTTCCCCTTCCCACTCTTCAGAGCACGCCACTGCCACTGCAGGACAACCTCAATATCCTAGGTATGGATGTTCGCTGCAAACTGAACAACAAAAACTACATCGAGAGTATCATCAAAGCAGCCTCGCGTAAACTCGGAGTCCTGAACAGAGTGAGACGGTTTTTCACGCCGGAGCAACGGTGTCTTCTTTACAAGACACAAATTCGTTCCTGCGTGGAGTACTGCTCACATCTCTGGGATGGATCCGCAAAGTACTTATTAGATGCTCTCGACAGGTTGCAGCGACGTGCGATCCGCATTATCGGAAATCCTGAGGTCACGAGTACCCTCGAGTCTCTGCAGATGCGTAGAGATGTTGCTTCTTTGGCAGTTTTTTACCGTCTCTACCATGGTGAATGTTCTGAAGAGCTATTCCAATTAGTCCCACCCTCCCCCTTCCTATACAGGACGACACGTGCAGGACTTAGATGTCACCCCTATACGGTGCAGAACATTCCTTCAAGAACCAAGCGGTTCGGTGACTCTTTCCTTTGTCGCACCATTAAGACCTGGAATTCCTTGCCAGCTCACGTGTTTCCCTCTTCCTACAGTCCCGGGTCCTTTAAGCGGGGCGTGAAAAAGCATCTGATGAGGCCGTCAAGCTGAGTGCCACCATTGTTAACATGGCACGTGTACATAATGGTGACCCTCTTTCTTGAGACTTTACCTTCAGCTTACCATCAGGCGAGGTAAAGTCAAATTGACGTGTCCTATTTATAAAAAAAAAAAAAAAAAAAAAAATGTACATAGTTAAATGCACAGATGATAAAAAATATGTGTTTGATGATTTAATCGTCCGTGTGTCACAGTGCAACAATACGCGATCGATAGCCGCCTAGAATATTTTAAACGTGCTCTGGCGACCGTCTAGTCTGTCACCTGTTTAATATACAGTTGATTTTATATTTATTTTTATTTATTATCTCCCATATCAGAAGAGTATAAAAATACTGCATATTATTAAGTCGTTACATATGAAATTGCCGAAATTTTCTTACAGATTCTTTAGTTAGTTATTCCTGTAATTTAATAGCTATATCCATTATTTATACTTTGTTTGAAAGTTGATTTCAAGATTTTACAAGTCTGTATTAAATTTTGTTTTTATTGGCCGCTTGATTAATTAAATTCGATCTTCATAAACAGTACCTACTTCCTAAATGCTATCCATTTCGATGATAATAATTTCCTATTACTTTTTACAGCTGTCACTTTTCGAAAATGTAATAAAAGTTGCTGTTAGCTAAATGTTGTCTTATGCATACACAAAAAAAAAAAAATTTGAATTTGTCATTCTTAAAAAAATGCAATAATGTTAGTACTGCAAATTGGGTTTCATGCAATTTCTTCAATAAAACGGCAATTTCATATGTAACGACCTATTATTTAAGTTAGTCTATTCAAAATGACGGACTACTAACAAATTAGATAAGCATTGACTAAGGCAGCTCATTTTTGTCCCTGCTTCGATATTGCACGGTAAATACAGACTTTGTGTAACTTTTTAGTGTCACTCTGTCTCTTCCCGTGGGTGTCATAGAAAATGACCAGAAATAGATCTGTTTTTCATCCGGCAGTGAACATACACCGCAAAACAAGGTGCCCACTTAATGTTAATAGATTCATCCCCTATTACGTGGGACTGAAAATCATAAGAGGCAAAAATGAGGGCAAAACCTCAAAATATATTAAACGGATTTTATGTGGATTTTTTGGTTAGAAAGGTCTTGCTCAGACTTATTTCGCATGGTTAAACCAACATTGACGCAGGCAAAACTGCGGAATTCAACTATTAAATGAAGGGTACAGGGAAAAAAGGGGCTCATTGAAATTTTGAATGAAATCAAAGTAATAATAATGGCACTTGATACATTTTGAACAGGCCTTTCTTAGACATATTATTCAAAATAATCTAAAAAGGGTTCATTGCTTTGTAATCCTCAATATTAAAAACCACGTCAAGGAATAAAAAGAGCTTATTTTATATCGAACTAGCTTAAAAGGTGCACATTGTATACCAAACAGAGTTAAACACTTTTTAACTTTCTTTGGTACGTAATGTGTACCTTTTGTGATTCTAAGTATTAATTAGCGTTTATTTCAATTTGTCTCTATGGTCGATGAGCTCCTTCTTTCCCTGTGTACTTCAAATGTTATAAACCTTAAGATTTCTACTAAAAGGTTTCAAGTAACTCTGGAGCTCCAACATCTATCTTCTCAACTTCAAGCAGTACACACATATCGGGCTTCTTATCTACAAATATACCTAGCGATCGAAGCTATTTGCTGTAGGACATAGTCACGTAATGCCAAGAATGCCTACACAATTCCAAACATCCACTCTGATTGGAATTCCGTCCGATAATATTATTGTCATTACTGAATAGCTGTGGGTATTATTTTCTGGTTTATGCTACTGGGATGATAGTAAAAAGGGGGTTTAGATTCTTCATCATTCTATGTGCCTTTTTAAAACTCAGTTGGGGCTTTCCAGTCTTATTGTGACGCAGCTAATATTGTCCGTGAAGCGACTGCCATCTGACCTCCATAACCAATTGGCGATATAGAATTTCTGCAGTTAGACTACTCGGACTTTTGTGGATTCCAACTACTCGCAACGGCTGCCAAATATGTTCAATTTGCTGGTCTAGCGTTACTCCCAGTCCCATTCGAAGCTTTCAACTTGGATTCTGGGGTCCGCTTTTACCAGTCTAACTCCGGATTTAGCTGAACTTCGAGATTTTCCGCGAAGCACCTGCCAACCTGTTAGATTTTTGAGGGCTCCAACTACCCGTAACGACTGCCGTAGATGTTCGTGTGACAACCGGGACCGATTGCTTAACGTGCTCTCCGAGGTACGACCGGATCTATGCAAGTAGCCATGTTCATATACTTATATTAATTTTCGCACTGAACGGTAATGGAAACCGTGCCTCCTGCGTAGTAGTCGAGTAAAAAGACTTTATATTCAAAACGTTATATTATTATTGTATGGAATGTGTGCATTGAAATAATATCATTTTTGAAGTTTAAAAATTAAATTTGTCGTGTGTTTTCTAGGTGCTGGTGGTACAGGTGCAATTTATTTAGCTGGGATTTGTTGCATTATCTATCATGACATGACTCCGTTGTTTTATTTGAGTTTTCTCTTAGGTGTACGTTATTGCCCCACCTTCTCCTATATTAGAGAAAATATTTATACATTATCTGTAGCCATATCTCTGCGAATGTGTTGAATGTTCCAACGGCTTCCATAATTTTTTATGAGATTTAATGTAATAAAGGTCCGCTGTACAATGAATATACGAGTATACTGAGAAATTTGAATAGGCAATATTGAGCTCAAAACGATTCAAAGCACATTTACTTCGCTTTGAGTCGTTTCTCACATTTTCAATCAGTACTTGTTTTACGTTGCACGTCGCGTCGGTTTAATTTGGATGCTGGTTGAACATATAAATTAATATTTCCTTTATTAAATTTAAAATCTGTGTTTAAAATACATATGAATTACATCTTTATTAATAAACCAAAAAAAATACAAAATACATTTCAAAATATGAAAATATAAAATATATATTTTTTAATTTGTATATGGAATACTTTCTTAAGGTATATAATATAATATGTTTACATATAATCACGACTTTATCCCCGGAGGGTTAAGCAGAGGTGAATTAACACCCACATTTCACCAATTTGTATTCGGTCCCATGTAATAAGGGGTGAGCCTATTGCCGTATTCCGGGCACTATTGCCATTGCATCTGAGTCAGCGGAAACAGCCCTATGTTTAATATTGTAATACTAGTTTGTGCAACTGTCGGTTTTCTTAAAATACGAGTGTGAGATAAAAAATTAACAGTAGGTGAGTTTTTGAAGTGAAAACTTCTTTAGCGGCGTTGGATGGGTGTAAAATGTTAAGGAAGCGTCAGGATTAGTTGACCTTTGAACCGTAACCGACGACTGACGTCATACAAGATTAGGTACAGACTATGTATTTTGCAAGTTACAATAGATATCGTCGTAGCTTAAACGGTAAGCACGTCGACTGTAAGTCCTTATAGTTTCAGATAGTATCGGGTTCAAACCACCTGGCCTTCAGGGATTTTTTGTGATTGTTTTTTCTTATTATAATTTATTACTTTTGGGGATTATTTTTTCTTTTTGTAATTTATTACTTTTTATGATATTTTTTTCTTTTTGTAATTTATTATTTTTAGTGATTATTTTTTCTTTTTATAATTTATTAATTTCTTCTGACAGAAAATTAGCAGAAAATAAGTGATAGGTTCTATGATTAGCGCTATATTATAGGTATGGTATGGTATGTTCTTTTTTATCTTTTTCTTTGTATATAACGAAGAAAAAAAAATTACATGTTTTCACTTCTGCCGGCACTCCCAGAGTGCAACCCGTCTTTTTTTTTATTATATCTACAAGTATTTTAAAATAAAATAATTTCATGTACAGTTTTATACACTATTTAGTTTATACTCGTGAAATAAAAAAAAATAGAAACGTTGAGCAGCAGTTAGATGTATATACATATTTTGTTTTTAAGGTTTAAATGATGCACATCAATCCTGAGCATTGAACATAATGGTCAAACATGGTCAAACATGAGTCTATCAAAGGTAAAAGAAAAAACTATTACCTAAATCCATGCGCGCCTCCTTCACGACTATACAGTAAATCTAATACCAGAAGTAAGAATAAAAATCGCCCTTACGTTCCTACTGATACGTGAATGATAAAAAGGTCGATGAAACAATTATTATATAAATACAACACGCGAGGAAAACGCAATTTGTCAATTATACTACACTACGCAATTATTATGGAACTATAACTTCCGGGAGTGACCGCCCTAATCCCCTCAACTGTAGAATTATTCCACGAAAGCCCAATTTGGGTAGGGCCGTGAATGGGCATGTGATAAAACTTTAATCGGCTATAATTTTACTAAAAACTTCATTTGCCACGATATACTGAAAATAAAAAATATCGCTCAATTTATTTCGAAAGTGGAGTTTAAAATAGATATAGTATTCATGTGATTGGCGAGACCGAATACTGAAATAATTTAATTGCAATATATAACATATACTAACCCCTGTAAACCCCCGAAAGCAGAGGTGTATTAATACCCACGTTTCGCCAACTTCGATATTCGGTTTACATAATAGGGGGCGAGCCTTTTGCCGTCTTTGTAGGGCTCATTGTTTGGGCTGTGTGTTAACTGGCGCATGGACAACAGCCCTATGCATTAGTTACTTTTTGCGACACCCACGGGAAAAGATAGCGTGTTTCTAATCCACCGGGAAACAGTCTGTAAATATATGTAAACATATAGGTCAAAAACATATGCTAAAAACTATATAATATGTTTTTTTTTTGTTTTTTTTAAAAAGAATATTATCAACCGAAATTATCGAAATGGTAATTTCGATATTCCCTCTAACCCCTTCAACTAAGCTAAATTGCTTGTGCTTGAAGTGGGTTCACGTCGGTAGTGTAATGTGTACGATTCGAACCTTGGATCTCTCGAACGTAAAGCCGACTCCTTAACCACTAAGCTACCGACTGCCTTACAGTACGTGCACAGAGGAGTGTAATTTTTTATAAGCCCATTTCAGGCGAGCGTGCCCACCAATACGCACATGTTATACTTTGTAATTTTTCCTCGTGTTATTTTTCTTTCTTGGTATACAATTTCACTTACTGGTATAGTTACTGCCATATATCTTGGACCCAAAATGTGTTATATAAGAGCAGTGCGCGTTTACTGGGTGTCTTTTGAGGATCGCACGGGTGCTGAGGCAGTGGTGGAGCTGAAATCCACCAATGGTAGATATCAGAATAATACGTGCGCGCCAGGGCCTTGTTCTGTTGCAACTTGGATCCAAGATATATCGCACGGACTATGTTAGGTATATAGTCTTTAGTTGTAACGAATAAAAAGAAAATATACTCCACGACACGTAAAATCCTTCGTGTGGGGTCTAACCAATAATCATCTCAATGAATTCAATCATTGTTATCTAATATATAAAATTCTCGTGTCACAGTTTTCGTTGCCATACTCCTCCGAAACGGCTTGACCGATTTTGATGAAATTTTGTGGGCATATCGGGTAGGTCTGAGAATCGGCCAACATCTATTTTTCATACCCCGATTCGCGATAACCGACATCCACGCGGGCGGAGCCGCGGGCGACAGCTAGTTATTACTATATTAATCCTTAATCGCACAATTCGTATTAAATTACAATTTGATATCAGTCAGTTACGAAGCAGGTACTTTGCATTAAAAAGTTAGTTATGTTCAATACTTTTTTTTTACGTGTTGGAAATCCCCACGGATAAAAAGGAGGGGGAGGTTAGGTCGGACTCGAACCGACTAAACCGCACGCCGTCTGTGGGTCGTAGTGTTAAGCCGAAGGTGAGGTTGTCATGCGACATCCCTCGCACCCCGGCTGACCCAGGGTCGGGCTGATCCCTCTCTGTTTGGCCCTCCTCGGGGGTTATTTTCAATACTAGTAAACCACTTTAATACGCTTCAAGCTTATTTAATTTATGAAAATTTTCACTGCTTGTTTTCCTCACACCTTTTTTTATACCAATAGGTAGCAGACAAACACACGACCCACCTGATGGAAAGTGGTTACCGTGGCCTATGAACGTGTGCAACATCAGGGACGTCACACTCGCGCTGCCGACCCTGTTGGAACAAATAATTTCTGTGCCGTCAGTGTAGAAGATAAAGCAGGACATGCCTTCCTACCCTACTCACGGCCGGGAACACAACACGAGGTTATTAAGACCGCGGTATTCTGTAGGGCGGAGGTACTTCCCCAGTCGGACTGCTCAATTGGATAAAAATACCTCCTACAATTTTTTTCCGGAGTCAAAAAGTGATCAAAAGTTTAACTCAAAAATGAACTCTTTCTAATGTCTTTCTGTCTTTGCGCACTGGAACCAAAGACGGCAGATGTAATCTGTCTTTGCACACTGGAACCAAAGACGGCAGATGTAACTACAGGCTAGCTAGTCAAATATAAAAGCAAATATTACTTCGGTATTTCCCGCATAATGGCCAAAACATTTATATATTGATCAATCTTTGTCTGCAAGCTATCGCTGTACCATTTAGTTCTATTAAAACTACATCAGTATTTCCCGAAGATGAATAACAAGTAGCATTCTACAGCTATCGCTAATGACTTCCTTATCGTGGATACTCAGATGTTAATCTAGTTTTCTTGAACCTCCCAAGCGGAACTTAGATTTAAACCTTCGATTTTATTTTGTTTTGCATCCTCGTTTCTTTCTGCACGCTCTATTGTATTTGGTCTCCTACCAGGGGATTATTGAGCACCTATCAATCAATTAACCTATTGCACTTCATTGCTGAACATGCTTTATTGCTCCCCATCTTGCATTTTCTTCATCCCATCTGTCCCAGAACGGGTTGAATTTTAGAAGAGCATTGGGTTCGTTCCCTCTTTAGGCCTGCGCTAATATTCTTGCAATTAGTTTATAGATTTCGGTAACTCAATAAAACTCTAACTTGTTTATGATCTTAGTAGGTACTATAATGTTATTAATTAGCAGCTATGGCAATAACAATTAAGTCAAATGCATCTAGAACTGAAACTAAAGAATGAAGTTGTATTTTCAAGTTCAAGCAATCCAACATAATTAAATAATATTCGCGAAATAAGCAAGTTAAAGCATCAACTTGAGAAAAAAACAATCCTATTCTACTAGTAGTAGCACAAACAGGTATTAGGAATGTGAAACGATGTTAGGATGTATGGATGTTTGTTGTTCAATCAAATCGGGATTGAATCGATGCCCCGGCCGCGAGAAACAGTTAATAACTGATCAGTATTTATTTTCCTCTAGTAGTACTGTTATTACTAATAATAATTGCCATAAATAAATATGTAGTAGGTACAATGATTTTCTCAAAAATATATTTCACCAACTTCCTCACAATGTTTTCGCCCGCTGTCGACTTATAGATAGCCCTTCCTCCAAGTCCTATTAAAATATCATCAGAACTCGGCCCGCAATGAATGCCAAATAGGCAGTTACTTCCAAATTATAAGGAAAGCATCGCAAACGACTGTTATTAGTGGTAAATCGCAGTTTGATGACGCGCCAGATAGGTGTTGTTTGTCATAAATAAATAACGTTACAGAATATCAATCCGGTTGCCATACGAACATCTATGGCAGTCGTTACGGGCCAACAATACAAATCAGATAGACTGGTAAAGCGGACCCCACACTCCAGGTTGAAAAACTTCGGATGCGACTGGGATTAACGCTAAGACGAAGAGGAGAGAATTTCGATTCTTATGATGTTGTCAGTTTAGTTTTAGAAAACGTTAGCGCTAGTGAATTTGTAATTCTGAACTCTGAACTTTCAATTATGCATGTCCAAATAGATTAAGGCCTGTATTCCTTTTATACCTACTCAGTCGTGAATCTCGGTTTATAACTAGTACTGATGACAGATTGTATCACACACAGATGTACGGCCTTATCACGGAGGACAGAATATGACATTTCCTTCACCATGGGCCTTATTAACATTGTTTGTTTTGAAATGTCAAATAGTTACAATTAATGTATTATAATGTTAGTTAGATAGTTTATGTTGTTTTAATTTGTTAAAGTGATTTCTTATTCTTCGAGTCAATGTCTCATAAAATTGTATAGATTTTGTCGGCTTGGCATTGTCCATTACCGAATAAAGATCCTCCATAGTATAAGTGGAGGGAGATAGAATATGTGTAGGAGTAAGGACACGACGGTATTTTCGTCCAATTGAGCAGTCCGACTGGGGAAGTACCTCCGCCCTACAGAATACCGCGGGTATATTAACCTCGAGTTGTGTTCCCGGCGGTGAGTAGGGTAGCCAGAGCTCACTGGAGAGTTTTTTTTGCTGTCAGTGGGAAGACCACAGGCTATTAATGCTTTGTCTTCTACACTGACGGCATAGAACCTCTTAGTATTTACAGGGTCGGCAGCATTAGCGTGACTCCCTTTATACGCATAAAATTCCTACTAGAAGACTCGGTAAACGTCCTGGAACTCATTAAAATATTTATAACAAAATTTCATTTACATTAGGTGAACCATTTAGTAGAAATTATGTAACAACGTTTTAACACACACGTTTAGATTAAATAGACATATTAAGATAGAAGATATAATTATAATCCGAAAAAAGGGAGCTGTAAAAGCGCATATTAGTAGACAAGTCCGTTGAGCTATCTGCCACCCATCGTACGGGTCGTGAATATAGTAATCTTTCGCGAACCCACCCATTTCAAAGCCTTTAATCAGCGGGGATCATTTGAGTTTACATGACAATGAAGGAATAATAAGCATGTTTACCCATGTTAATATTATTCCGTTATTCCAAACATATTATGTAATTGTATTATATCACAGCCAAGTGTCAATTAGACTCGCGCATAAACAGTTCCGTACTATTATCTATTAAATTTTAGCTCCCTTTTAGCCACATACATATTTTACTGCCATATTTCGAAACCCCGTTGCTCGCATTTTTTATTAATTTTCAAACAACATATCGTATGGGAATCTGTCGGATTTTTACACATTTATGATTACTATGCCACTCCCTTGGGAAGTAGTGTGATGATATATAACTCTCCTTGATTAACAGACTCATCATCAACATCTCTGAGGAGTTTCCCAACTCAGTAAGGGTCAACTTTCCAGTCTAACGGGGATGCGGCTGAACTTCGATATTTTCCGTGTAGGTTTGAATGAATTCGTTACGAGGTCATCCGACAACGAACCAAAGCTACCTACATAGTTCGCAGAAAAAGCAAGCTGAAGTGGCCATGGGCTGGCCACATCTGTCCAAGGACTAATGGCTGCTGGAGCAGCCGAGTTCTAGAGTGAGGACCGCGAGAAGGCAGGCCCCCTAGCCAAATAGACTGACGACCTGAAAAAGGTGGCTAGGAAAGACTAGATGCGGAAGGCGGAGGATCTGACGAAATGGCACGCATTGGGAGAAGCCTATGTTCAGCAGTGGACTGCAGTGGGCTGATTGATTAATATTTATTTAATTATATATTTATTTATTACATAAATAATTGGCTATTTATATATTTTGGATTAGTCGTGCGTCGGAGAGCACAATAAGCAGGTCCCGGTTATCATACGAACATCTATAATAGCAGTTACGGGTAATTGGAGTCTAAAAAAGTCCGACTAGTCTAACAGCAGAACTTCTACATTGTCCATAGGCTGTGGAGGCCAAATGGCAGTATTTTCACGGAAAATATCGGAGTTTAACTGCATCAACCAACCTCAACTGACCTAGGAAAAGGTACAGAGAATGATGAATAAAGTTAACTGGTTTGCATGAAGCTTATATAGTCAGTTATATAATAACGCAATTAATTTTCTGTCTGTGTCAAACAACAACATAAACAAGCAACAACATGAATCAAACAAAACAATAAAGTGTTCAACTTTGTGTATTTAAACAGAAACCATTTAACAATTCCTATTAAACACAGAAAACTCCACACCTAAGTTCTACCACAATCCCACGATACGAAAACAATCTACAAAGCTAATACAACATGGCACAACACCGATATTTGTTTAGTCTAGTTAGTACGAATCTACATCCTTTTATTTGAATTGCAAAAAGGAAATGCTCTAGACGACACTTGAACCCGCGAAGAGTCTCTTACCGGAGGAATGCTCTGACTGAGCTTGACTGAAAATAATTGTATAAGAGAATTTCGAATGCTCAACAACGTGGCTCAGGTGGCCATACAGTGGCCATAGCATTTTCCCTGAAAGAGACTGCTTGCGGATTCGAGTCACTTTTTCTAACTAAATTGATTTGAACAGTTAGCATATTAATCGTATATTTGTTTAGTCTAATTAATTCTAATTTACATTATTTGTCAACAGGTAATTTAAAATAAAGAAATGTGGAATATCAATGAACGAAACCAAGTGGAAGTGTCCAAGAATTAATCTGCCATGACATCCGAAGAACCCATCGATGTCGTCGCTAAAAAAGACGCGAAAAAGACTGATGAGTGCTCGAATTTCGAAATACCGAACAACAAAAAAGAAAAAACCATTGAAGATCATAGAGTGAAACGCTCCCAAGAACTTATGAGATTAGTTTACGAGTTACCTGATGAAATAAAAGCACCTGAAATAATAACAAACAACAATATGTTGAAAGAAAAGGAAAACCCACCGATTACTATAGTCGAGATCACAGAACAGAATGGTTGTGCAGAACTGAGTTCTTCTCAATGTGATAATTACTATGAAGATAGGAATTCAGAAGACTTAGGCAATAAAGTAGTATACGATGTTTTGGCGACGAATGAACTAATCATGCAATGTACTGACGAGTTTAAAGAGATTATAGATAGGTCATCTCCAGACGATTGTGACGTAAGTGACGAAGATTTAAGTGAATTGAAAAGAATTTTAGACTCGAAACCGAACATTTTAGAGAGGTATATTCGTGAATGTGCAAATACTGATGAAGTGACACGGCTACACAATTTGACATCATTAGGTCCTTTGTCCCCAAGGCCTCACCACGAGGCTCGGAGTACTTCGGTGACATCAGACCTGTTCCAGCTATGGTTGTCGTCTTCTCCCGTTAAGGTGAGTAATATTATACTATTGTGACGTCATTGTTATATAATTGGATGGTTTCTTTTTATGGGGTGTGTTATGGTCTAGTAATTGATGGTTGTCTAGCGGTAGTGACATAAAATTATATGAGCGGTTATTATATTGCGTTGAAAACAGAGCTGGGCTGAGAAAATTGACAGTTACTTTTATTATAGCCATACGTAGTTCGTTTAAAATATGATTATATACATCTTCATTAAGTCGTTCATTCGCATTACAATGTGTCTTTTACATTACACATCATGAAATGATTTTTTTTTGGCTCACGAGACCACCTATCCAAATTGATGTAAAGTCTTTCTTGACGTGAACACTACATACGTTTTGTAAGCATTAAAAAAAGTAGATACACAATAGATGATGATTGTAATTTTTCATGAAGTAATTTAGAGTTAAAATGACGAATGAACGAATACTTATTGTAATGAATAATTTTTCCAATTCTTAAGAAATTATTTTTTAATACTTAGGCTGAAATCACATAAGTGGGCGATACAGCCATGCAGAATCTACGAGTCCTTAATTTCATTAGAACGCTCGTTGTCGAAGTGTATACAGTTACTCTGTAATAAATTTACTCATCTTGTGGAGTCGACTGTCACAAACTACAAGATTGTTTTTATGTCTTGTATTATCCATAGTAGTTCCAAATGAGCAAATACTAAGTTTCTATACATATGGTAGTTCCTTAGTAAGTACCTATAACTACAAGTACATTATGACTGAATTTTGAAACCCGCGTGGATGACGGTTATGGCGACCACACGTAACCTTTCCGAGGTTTAATCTATCTCTGTTCCAAATTTGAGCAAAATCGGTTTAATAGTTTTCGCGTGAAAGCGTAACGGACAGCCAAACAAACAGATATATTTTCGCATTGATATTAGTATGAAAGTATAGATCATGTTAACTTTGCTCTCTTTAAAATCGCTATCTTGTATGACCTCAGCCTAACACGCGTTTAAAAGTAGCGTGGGCATACAATATCACTTTCATCTTTTCTTTTTTATTATTATAAGGGAAATATAATGTAATAGTAAAATATTTAAATGTACCAGCCTACTGTGATTACATATCACATTGGTAAAGCCTACCCTCACGCGTCAAAGGTTTCAGAGAAAATAATACCATTGTGTTCAACTTTGGAGAGATATTTCTAGGAAAATGATTTATTATTCAGTTTTCTTACTATCTATACGTGAGTTCAACCGTTCGAGCCGTTTATTCGATTTTGCTGGCAAGATAGGGTCGATTCAGATCAGAGGGGAGAATGCTCGAACGGCTCAATGGTTATGACAATAATAATAATATTCTGCGACCAACGCCAATAGACATGTTAATATTTACACTGACTAGGAACCGAAGCCATCCATATTAATACACCAAATCTAAAATAAAACGAGTAAGTAGACACCTTCACCTCAGGGACCAATCAAGGGACAGGGCCGCTGCCTCGAATATTTACAGGAGACGAGTCGGCGCACGGTACGGTATTAAGGGGACCAATAGGTTCACGCAAATCATAACGATGTGCGAGGCCAAGCTCGTAAGACGAATGCGGAATAAAGCGAATTTTGGCACCAATTCAGAATGTAATCCTGTCAGGCGGTTCCAAAGTCAACCAATAAACCCCACTTCTTGTAGCACTTTCACGAGCCTGGCTGTCACTTAATGTCAGTATTTAACGTGAGAAGGGTTTTCCTCGGTCGTGCTATCCTAAACGTGTGACAAAAATCTTATTATCTGACTAATTCTACTAATATCCCACATGCCTACTTTAATATTAGTTGAATGTTACTAAAGATATTCATATGTTCATTATTCAATTTCTAACAATATTTTAGTGTTTTAGTTTATTAGTTAAACTAATTTAATAAAATAAGTACAATTCATAGGTGTAGGTAATCTTATAAACGCGAATATTTGAGTAAGGATGGAAAACTATTAAATGAATTTTAATGAAACTTTACAATAATGTAGCTTGTACATCAGAATAACATATAGGCTACAATTTACAACGATAACCGATATCATAGCATTAAAAGATATCCACGCGGGCGGAACCGCAGGCAAAAGCTAGTATAATAGCTAGTACAACTATAGTATTGTCGCATTGATTTTTTACCCGACTGCTAAGAAGGGTTATGTTTTTCGCGCGTATCTTGTAAGTTTTTATGCATGTTTGTAATATTTTTCATTACCTCATATCTTCTGATCCACCGTACCTACGGATTTCAATGTTTCATGTCTCAAATGAAAGTCATTTATTGCCCAAGTGTTCTTGGGTACATAAAATATAAAAAAAGCTATATGTTGGGGTTTTTGATGCCAAAATTTATGAAGTAAAAAAAAATTAATGAATTATCAAGTGGGGTATCAAAATGAAGGCAATTAGAAGACGGTTACATAAATATATATCGCACACCTAGATCTAAACTGGAACAACTCAAAAATTTGGGATTTTGAGTTATTCTTATATTCGAATGCGCAGTGATGAGACGCATCTACCAAAAAAACAGGTTCAGCAAAAGCTTGAGCGGTTCGGCAACTAGATGGCGTTAGCTTTTTTTATTAGAATCAACCTATGTGAGTGGCTCTCACCAAAACAAGTGTAATGTCAGTTGGCCTTCACTAATTGTTGACAGTGCACGTATCAATATAAACGAAAACACGGACATTTTAAGTTGTTACAGTTTGGTGGACAAATAGATTTGATTTACTTGAGTTGTTACAGTATTGGTGAATTATTTTGCCAAATTACTCGAGATATTTTATCTTGTTCCAGTTTTGTTGGAAAAGGTGAGTGAATATTTTTTTACTATCTTGACTTGACTTTGTTTTGATGGAACAACTTGTAAATTTCCAGTTACCCTACTTTTGTTGAAACGAATTTATTTCTATATTTTTCTTAACAAAACTTACATTATACATTATTTTATCTACAAAAATGTGTACAGTTTAATAACTTCTGTTTGAAAATTATATTGCTTAATTAAATTGTCTACTACTTTGTTTTTAAAATACTGTTTTTGAATTACCTCACTATTGTTGAATTAGTTTAAAAAATACAATAGTCACTTTTACCTTTCAGTGGGAAATGAAACGAGGTCATTTCCTAGTTAATATTGTGAAAGAACGGTGCAAGGAGAACCCACTAAAAGTTAGTGAACAAGGGATAGAAAAGTCTGTAGATGTTAACACGCAAAAGAATAACGAAAAGAGGCCAACAAGCACTGCCTGTCTGTCAGATTCATGTAACAGCCAGCAAATTGAAAATGATTAGTATGTTTCTTCAAGCGATGAAAGTTTCATAGACGACTCTGACACAGATCCAAACTATATCCGGCAAAAGAAGAAGAAAATGCCCCCTAAAGTAATTCCTACTACGTCATCGTCATCTTTAAGTGCCACTAGTCCATCTAATACTTCAAAATCCGATAGGAGTTCTAAAAGTTCGGATTCTGAAACTGAAACCCATATTGCTGTGCGTAATGCTATTACACAAACTCTAAGCCAAGACGTTATCAGCGAAGAACACTATAATCAGCCCCAGTGAGAATCGAAAAGAGGAAAAAAGAAGCTAAGAAGAGAATCGATATGGAAAGCGAATGTTTGCAAAGTTCTTAGGAATTCCTTCATCAAGCTTGTGGCGGAAATTGCAGGTTACGTTGTAGGGTAAGCATAAATGAAGAAACAAGACAAAACATTATTTGATTCATATTGGGGCCTAGCTGATCTTCAGAGGGAAAGGGAGTTTATAGTCAGACATAGTAAACAAATTAAACCAAAGTACAGGTTCGAGCACTCAAAACTATAGAGCTCTTAATAATGCATTTTATTTTGAAATTGCTGGGAATAAAATCAGAGTATGCAAGACTTTTTAAAGCTACACTCGATTTGATTAATACTGCTATTACTACTGCACTTACTAAAAAAATGATTCTGGTATTGTGGCTAATGATCTTCGAAGGAAACATGGTAATCAACCTAAAATTAAGCCGTTCTTATTAAGTAATGAGAAAAAATATTACCATTTTTTTATTTTTTAATGTTTTCTAATATTTTTGGACCCCTAATAATACTTTTTGGACCCCTAATAAATTTTTAGCAGATTCAAGACACTATACGTGTCTTGAATCTGTTAAAAATGTTTGTTTAACTTTTAAGTTTATGTTATTATCACTCATTTAAAACAGTTTTGTTCGAAAATTGTTCTTGTATAATTTTTAGTCTAATACAGGGTGAACTCAAACTGATTTAATAAAACTGTTTCAAATCTAAATGTGGTTTATTATTTATACAAAATTACCAACCTAAAGTGTAACAAATAAAAAAATAGAGGTTTTCTATATTAATCATTTATTTTTAGCGGAATTTTATAAACAGTCACATTTTATGACCATATTACAAGCCGAAATAAACTTGAGTTTCATAACTTCCCTAACAAAAAAAACAGCAATACGTTTTTTTCGTCTACTGAAAAAATTACTTTTTTGAGTTGTCTCAGTTTAGATCTAGGTGTGCGATATGTTATGACTAAAAAGTAGAAAATAAAATAAATTATTAAAAACAAAAAACCCGCCTGATGCTAAAACGATCGAAACGAGCTATATAGCAGGCGGTACCACGGAGGACAGAATTATGATTAAGTAGCGGAGATGCCACAGTCAAATTTCTCTTAAGAAAAACGCGTGACCAAATGCGGGTGGGAAGGGAGACGCGGGGGGTATGACGTCATACCTCGTCTACGTCTCCATCTAGTGCGTCATAACGAAACCGAACAGAAACAAACCTTGTCATTTTTGTTATATAGTTTGACTATTCGCCACCAAGCGCTACACGGAATTCTAGAATAATCTATTTTAAGGAAATAATTTTCAAAAATAAGGCCATCTTTTGGATTATAGCAAAATCATTTAGGGGGCTAAATGATTTGACCTTATACCGACAGATGGCCCAATTTTTTTTACTTTAATTTTCAATTTTAGCAAAATATTCCATTTAATAAATAATATAAAATTTTTGAAATTGCTAATGAAGTCGGACGAGATTATTGTGATCATTTTCATAAAATGAATTGAGTTATTATTACAACTAGTATACATGCCAGACTAGGTTACTTATTGCTTCTCTACGCTAGATGGTTCTGTTAAGACATCTTTTTCAAAAAAAAAAAAATTTAAATATAGTGGACTTACTGATGAAATGTTATGGCCTTAAAATGTTGAAATTGTTTATTTTTACACTTTGTACATCCTTGTACTGTACACTTCATTCTTAAACCAGGTTAAAGCTATTTTTATCCTTGAACTTTTGACCAAAAATGACAACCGAACGCAAGGACGTTTCACTAGAACTGAATGGTGACGTCACAGACCAATTGAGTCGTTTTGACATATGGAAGGCTCGCCACTCGATTGCCTTGTAACATCTCCGCTATCATTTCCTTCTCCATGGGCGGTACCCATTTACAAATCTCAAACTAGATGAAAATTATTGGGTACCGCCCGGCTATAAAGCTTGTTTCGATCTTTTTAGCATAAGTCGGGTTTATAGTTTTTAATAATTTATTTTTAACTGTAAAATAAATGTAAATTTACTGTAAATTTATTTTTTACTTTTTTTTGGCTGTATCTAAATAAACAAATATATAGAGAAATATTTAACGAATCTGGGTGATATTATATATAAATAATAATAATAAAATATAAATAAAAATAAAATAAATTTCATAGGTAAGCATAGCTTAACTAGCTTGTGTTATGGAATCTAGAATGCGGATAAACATACTTAGATAGTTTTTTTTTGTAAATGCATACGTATTATACATAGAAACACCCAGACCAATGCAAATACCCATATTCATGCATACAAATATTTGTACTGAGCGGGGATCGAACCCGCGCCTTCTGCGTAGCGACCACGTTCGCGCGCTACGAAGGCTGTGTGCTATAACACTTATGCTGGGAACGGGCACAACATTCCACCTGGGCGGAGCCGACAGAGAATCAAATGTGAAAGGTTGTAATCATGTGTGTCTAGATCGGTGTTACAGTGGTAGAGTTTTTGACTGTCAAGTCAGTGGTCGCGGGTTCGATGTCGATGAGTGCAAATGTTTGTATGCATGAATATATATGGTCTGGGTGTAACTATGCATAATTTCTATCTACATATTTATAAAAAATATAAATATGTTTATTTTAATTTGCATAGATTATTTATATGGCTTCAAGGTTATATTTATATACTTATGGGACTAGGGACATTATGGGAATTCTTGATATTTATAAGCGTGATGTTAAATGTAGCCTACAGCCTTTCCCGATAGACAAATTATTCAACACAAAAAGAATTCGAACAAGTGGTTTCTGAGTTTAGAGTTTTCAACCAACCAAACAAACACTCTTTAGTTTTATAATGTTGGTACTTTTTAATATTGGACACATCAATTTGACGTCACCTCGCCTGATGGTAAGCTGAGGGCAAAGTCTCAGGAAAGACGGTCACCATAACATACACGTACCATGTTAACAATGGTGGTACTCAGCTTGACGGCCTCATCAAAAGAGGTACTTAGGTTTATTAAACTGATTTTTAATCAAATCTTAATCAAAGTAGTTAAAAGATAATACTCGGTGAGCATGTACCACAGAACAAAGAGTAATAATTGGCGCAAACAATAGTACACTATGCCCATAGCGGGTACAATGGTATCACTGTGTCGGACATCGTATGCAGATTTACTATCGGTGTGTACCTAGTAAAGTATTCTGTGGTCTGCTAATGGTATACAGGGGTTTTGCCAATGTATCAGTACCGCTATTGTATAATTAAGTGAAACATCAAATGATATCTATACTAATATAGTAAAGAGGTAACGTTTGTGATTTTGTGACGTTGTAATCTCTGGATCTACTGAACCGATTTCTAAAATTATTTCACCAATAGAAAACTGCACTATTGTGGAGTGTGGCTTTAATAATTTCCATAGTTAATTTCGCATCTTTATTATTTAAAAATTGCTTTCATCGCATGCGCTGCGAAAACTATTGAGAATTGAACAAAACAATGTACCTACTATATTAAAGAACGTATCAAAATCTATAAAAAAGTCCACGATAACATATGCCTATCTCCTACAGATAATTTACTATAACCGCTTTTACTGTGAAAATTGTGGATTAAAAATAATTCAATTTTATGAAACTTATTTAGCCCATATAGTATCAATATGTATCTTCATAAATATATTTTTAGAACGGAAATTTAATGAAGAATATTTGTGCCCGTTACTCTATACAGCTTAAACAAATATCTCCAAAGATATTAGCAAAATAAAAACGTGCGGTGCGCGCCGCCTCGTCCGGCCGTTGCGTGGCAATATAGGCAGTATCTATCCGATTGCGTCGCGTCCAGCTCTGTGGGGAGCATCATTATTTTTATTTATCCTGAAATTTTAACCTGAAGTATTACGCGGAACAAACGGGCGGCTATAAAAATATTTCTAACGCGGAACGGAGTCCGCAGGTATTGCTAGTGATTTATTAAATTACAAACCAGTGCCTTTATAAATATATAATTTTGGTTCCCTTTCCGTTATCCATGGGAACTTATTTCCAGGATGAAAAGTAGCTCATGTTCTAGACTGTCATCTATCCTTGTACTAAATTTCAACCAGATCCGTTAAAAAATCGAAGTTATTAAATACAACACATTAAAAGGACACATCAAAATGGTTTAAGCTTAGCCAAATGGTGTTAGTTAGGATGTAGAATTCATCCCTAGTCCTCCATTTTAAGTAATATTAATAAAATAATTTACTAAATTGTAAATATTATGTTTAGATAACTGGATAACAGCCACTAAAGATATAACAGTTATCAATAACAGGCCTATAGATAAGTTTAAAAGCATGTCGAGTGTTAGGCCACTTTGTATCAGAGTGTTAGCCTGTGGTGACAGCGTATCGGAGATAATAGAAGATCGATACGGGGTATAGCGCCACCGTCCATTGTATGTTATGTCCAGTCTTATATCATATTTGATAATCCTGACTAATATCACAGATAATATAATTTAATTCTTATACAGATGCACAATCAGGAACAAAAAGTGGTTACACTCGTTACTTCAATAAGCAGGCAGGCAGTTTTTTAGTTCAGGAGTTATAACTAGATGGCGACATTGTTTTGGCAAACTTATTATAATTTGTAGTATTAAAATTAACTTATCAAAAATAAAACACCCAAAAGGCATTATTGAGCATGACTGAATAAAACTATAAATACCTATTCTAATCTATATTGATTCTTGCAAATTCTGCAGTTATTGTAAAAGTGACAGACGTAATGCCCTGGATCGCTAGATGGCATAAAAATAAATAAATAAATAGCACGATTGTCATACATACATACATACATATAATCACGCCTTTATCCCCGGAAGTTTAGGTAGAGGAAAATTAAGACCCACATTTCACCAATCTGCATTCTGTCCCACGTAATAGGGGGTGAGCCTATTCCCATATTCCGGGCACTATAGTTGACTCGAGCCATGCATCTGAGGCTGAGTCTGGGCTGTACATATCTGTCTGATGTTAAAGTTAATCAGCCCTATCCCTTAGTGGCCTTGTACGACACCACATGGGAACAGAAGGAGTGGCCCATATTCTACTCTCACGAAATCTTTATTCATCAGATCCGCAAAATGATCTAACTGCAATACTTTAACATCGCCAATTGATTGTGGACGTTAAATATTAAAGTCCACCCGTGTCACAGTTATAGTAGAGTGAAAAAAGCGGACCCCAGATTTCAGGGTGAAGGCCACGGATGCAACTAAGCTAAATACAAGAATGATGATTACTATAGTAACTGAACCATTTAGTCCTGTCCTGCCGTTTGAAATCCAGTCTTGAATGTTGACTTTTTCAGTTCAAAATTAGTATGCATAAAACAGGCACAAAAATTGCTTGAAAACTTTCAGTCTAAAAAGTAACTTTAGCTCCGTTGTTGTTACTCCTTACAAGGCAACTATTTGCCTTGCGAGAGCTATTCATCCACAAACAGCCAGACTTGGAGTAAACACCAGCAGACCGCACAAATATTTGCCTCGAGAGGGATCAAGCCCACAAGGCTTACAAAATTCGTGGTTCTCCAGACATTAACTTGTTAACATTAGGTGTTTATCAAGTATTTGTTGGTGTCAGTGATTGCGTTAGTTCTGGGTATTTTGGTATCGAGCTGGAAGGGATACTTATGTTTTAAATCATAACTGAAGAATAAACTAACCTTCAAAATCTTTTTAAACTGCGGTAAGGCAAACTGGTTGAGCTAGGCTTCCTTTCTTCGTTTTTCGAAACTGCGATCGTAAATCTAATATTTCAAAACTGACTTTGTTCTAACTGCTTCTCTCTGTTTTATTTACCAGATCTGTCTCAACTTCCCAGGATACCTATTACATATCCTTTGAAGGTATATAATTATTCTTATACGTGGCAATATTTTTATATTATGCCATTTTTATATTATAGGATGCCAGCCTCTGTGGCGTGGCGGTAGTGAACGCGACCGCTACGCAGGAGGCGCGGTCGCCTTGAAGATCACTCCCTAATTAATGATCGGCAATATGGCTTCAGGCCGAAACGGTCAGCGGGTGATCTTCTGGCGTATGTTAACCACATTTGGGGTGAGGCTATGGACAAGCACGGCGAGTCATTGGCAATTAGCCTTGACATCGCCAAAGCTTTCGATAGAGTTTGGCACAAGTCGCTTCTTTCCAAGTTACCAGCCTTTGGTCTGCCTCCTAGACTGTGCGACTGGGTTGCCGGCTTCTTGCAGGAGCGCCGTATTCGCGTCCTTTGTGATGGACGAGCCTCGGAGTTATTGCAGGTAAATGCCGGCGTACCGCAGGGATCTGTCCTATCACCAACTCTCTTTCTTCTGCATACCAATGACATGCTGTCGACCGGCAGGATTCATTGCTATGCGGATGATAGCACCCTACACGGGAGTTATCATGGACGTCCTGCGGATAAGCAGACGCATATCGCGGAAAAAAGGCAGCTTCCTGTCACTGAGCTTGACTGGATCCTGAATCACATTTCCCAATGGGGCTCTGAGAACTTGGTCGAGTTCAATGCCAAGAAGACGCAGGCATGTAAGTTTACAGCAAAGGTATCTTCTTTCCTTCCCCTTCCCACTCTTCAGAGCACGCCACTGCCACTGCAGGACAACCTCAATATCCTCGGTATGGATGTTCGCTGCAAACTGAACAACAAAAACTACATCGAGAGTATCATCAAAGCAGCCTCGCGTAAACTCGGAGTCCTGAATAGAGTGAGACGGTTTTTCACGCCGGAGCAACGGTGTCTTCTTTACAAGACACAAATTCGTTCCTGCGTGGAGTACTGCTCACATCTCTGGGATGGATCCGCAAAGTACTTATTAGATGCTCTCGACAGGTTGCAGCGACGTGCGGTCCGCATTATCGGAAATCCTGAGGTCACGAGTACCCTCGAGTCTCTGCAGATGCGTAGAGATGTTGCTTCCTTGGCAGTTTTTTACCGTCTCTACCATGGTGAATGTTCTGAAGAGCTATTTCAATTAGTCCCACCCTCCCCCTTCCTATACAGGACGACACGTGCAGGACTTAGATGTCACCCCTATACGGTGCAGAACATTCCTTCAAGAACCAAGCGGTTCGGTGACTCTTTCCTTTGTCGCACCATTAAGACCTGGAATTCCTTGCCAGCTCACGTGTTTCCCTCTTCCTACAGTCCCGGGTCCTTTAAGCGGGGCGCGAAAAAGCATCTGATGAGGCCGTCAAGCTGAGTGCCACCATTGTTAACATGGCACGTGTATATAATGGTGGCCCTCTTTCTTGAGACTTTACCTTCAGCTTACCATCAGGCGAGGTTAAGTCAAATTGACGTGTCCTATATATAAAAAAAAAAAATTGAATGTATGAATATGTATATTTGCATTGGTCTGGGTGTTTCTATGTATAGTATGTATGTATTGACAAAAAAAAACGTATCTAAGTATGTTTATCCGCATTCTAGATTCCATAACACAAGCTAGTTAAGCTATGCTTACCATGGGTCTAGATAGCGTTGTGTGAAATGTTGTGGAATATTTATTTATTTATTTATATCCTTTTTAGATCTTTAAGTTTCACTTATCCACCACCTACGAGGATAATCCTCATGTTCTCATTAACAGTAAAACGCGGGTATAAGCCACTCAATATAAATACGTTGATTAATGTACACACCGCCCACAAGTCAGATATATCGTTAACAGCACTGATAGTACTTGTAAAACACTATCACAGGAGATAAGATAGATGCGCCAAATTGAACCGAATCCCTCTGAATGATGGCATGTCCATCCTGTCACTCAACGTTATAATCCCTGTTACCTACCATTTTTACATTTTACTTTTTATCAATATTCTTTTCTGCGTACCGTTTAGGCACTTCTAACTTTTCGATAAATCGTGCGTTTTTAGTTATATGTCAATCAGTGAGAGAGGATCAAATAGCATGATTTATCTTGGTATATTATGAGACGGGAATGACAATCGTTTGGGAAATAGTGATGAGTATAAATTCGCTGGCTTTCTCGCGGCTGGATGGATCTCACTCCAAAATGTCTTGGTATGTTATGAGATGGAATGACAATTTTGTTTGAGTAAAAGAGCTTAAATGCTGGTTGTTGGGGAGCATTGTTGAAAATTATGTGAAAGATGAGAGTGAATGGATGTTTAAAAGTGTGGGATTCGATACCTCGATGTACATTGGAAGAGGCATAATGTCCAGTAGTGGACTATGTAATAGGCTTATTGATTTGTAAGATACCACGAAGGAAAAAGCAGCCATTATTTCAATGAGTTATATTCGTGTAAACTTTCAACAGCATCATTAGTTTTCGACTTATTCTGCGTATACAGAACTGCTGGCAGTCCAACAAACTTTCCACTAACATAGTGCCCAGTTTGACTAACTCATCATGTTGTTCAAAGTTCGCCCTGGCTTCAGATGCGAGGAAATTCTATTAAAACTACGAAACAAGTACGTACTGCAAGCTTGTTGTTTTTTTTACTCTGGATCAGAGCCAGAATACCAGCCTTTAGTAACCTTTAAAAGTATCAAATAGGAAGTCTTAGGTCTTCCCTATGAGTTTATCACTGTTCTGAGAACTATGGCGTGTTAAGAGTGAGATTTTTGGTTGACCCCTATCTTTAAAAACTAAACTGTTCGAACTACTGGTTCTGTGAACAGTAGACATCGCTGGTACCGTCTAATTTTCCCCCTATCAAAAAAGCTCCTGACAAAACTTATTTGACAATGACTTGTCGATGCTTTTCGAAGTTATGTGCGTAATTATCGCAGGTTTATAAGTGCCCGGTTAATGGCAATAGGCTCGCCACCTATTACATTGGGACCTACACATAAACTGGCGAAATGTAGGTGCTAGCACCTCTGCCTACCCCTTCGGGGATACAGGCGTGAGCTTATGTTATGTAGAATATGTGTGTCAAATACTGGACCGGAACTGACAAACATATAGATATACATCACAATATACATAGACTAAATGATAATCAGCCACCTTTTCGAAACGGTGACTCTCACTCTCGGTTAAAAATATATTTTTCTTTACACCTGAAAAAACAAGTAAATTCCAAAATGAGAAATTACTCACTTAGGCAAATTGTGCGTTAAATGTCTACGTTCGAGAAAAAATATTATAGATGTGAGAGAAAGCTTTTAGCTGAAACAAAAATGATTTACCGCTAAGGTAATTTGAAGTGTGGGGGAAATTACTGGTAAATAAGTTATTGTTTCAGCGGGAAGCGAGAACAACAAAATGAAAAGTAAAAGACTTTGCCCAAGTGCTAGGGGCCAAAATAGAAGCGGGGGATAATAGCTTTCTACGGTAAATGATTATATTATGTACGAAACACTTTTTAATAATCAACTTCAACTTCTTCTAAATGGCCTCTGCAGGAAATAACCACAATTTTGCTAGTGTCAAGTAAAATATATTATAAAATTTAATAGTCCTAAGCCTGTAAGAGCGGTGTAGTAACACTTACATTTCAATAAAATTTTCCTATTTCCATGACTATACAAAATTGGAAATCATTCATATCTGTGCATGGGATAATGGGATATATTAAAAAAATATACTCGGGCTACAAACAAAACTTTTTTCAAATTCATGGACGCAAAAGCTATTGAATGGATTTCATGAAATTTTTTATAAAGATTTGAAGGTTTGATTTGATCAACCTAAAAGTAAAAACGGAGATGTGACCATCCATCGTAAAAACTGATAACAACGCGGGTGGATTTGCGAGCCTCAGTTAGCAATAGGATAATTTCACCAGATTCATGCCTCAGCTAATAGAAGAATTTCAAAGTTGGTAAAATACCTAGATATGAAAGAAAAGCTACGTAAATAGTAAATTAATGATCCGTGTCAATCGTGAGATAAAAAAATATTTCGTTTCGAGCATTTATTTTATTTTATTTATTATTAATTATAAATATAAATAAAATTTAATTTAAATTAAATAAAAATTATAACAATCCCCTCGAATACCCCCTCTCCCCAACGTCTAATAAGACAAAAGCCCAGAATAATACATCTAGTATCCTTAATCATTTGACCACACTGTTACTATATTTGGCCGGAAATAGCCTAGGTCACGTTTTGTGATCTCCATCGTAACCCAAATCTATTTCGGCTGATGGCATGTCTTTAAATAATTCATCGCCAAAAGTAAGGCCTGGTGGTTTTGATATTATAATCTATAAATACTCGTACCTTTTGATATATCTGTAGGTAAACCGTAAAGCATCTTGGCACCTTCTATTTCTTTAAGTAACCCTCCTGATTTATGAAAATCTTTAAATATAATCGTATTTATGTCTCTGTTATCTGATTTACGCGTCACATCAATCATTTTAACTTCTGCCAACGTCTTGGAAATTGGATTTCCACAGTCTTGAAATTATTCAAGGAATCTACCTAGATTATGGTTTATTATTTACTGAGAAAAACCCTATTAATAACCTTTATGATCCTAAGTAAATCATCTTTTATTCCGATCTCTTTATCGTTTCAGTTCTGTCAATTGCTTGTCTTGCACTACATAGCTCCCAAAATCGGGTATTCAAACTTTTGATCGGATGCTCCCTAAGGAGCATTGTTTGCAGCCTTAATGAAATTACCCTTAGCCTCGAACGGAAAATAAATTCTTAGCGAGTCTGAGTCGGACTGGAAAAAATATTTGACTAGAAAAAGTATTTAGAAAACCGTTTTACTGAAATTTTATGTGAAGACTGCAGTTCTCGAAAGAGTTTAATTATACAACTTTTTATTTATTTTATAGAAAGTGGTTACCGTGGATAGGCCACGCGTATAGACGTATGCCGCATGCCAGGGGAGTCCCACTCGTGTTGCCGACTCTGTAAACACAGAGTTTCTGTGCCGTCAGTGTTAAAGACAACTGGTCTTCCCACTGATAGCACAAAAACTCTTAAATGAACTCTGGCTACCCTACTCACCGCCGGGAACACAACACGAGGTTATAATGACCGCGGTACTCTGTAGGGTGGAGGTACTTCCCCAGTCGGACTGTTCAATTGGAGGGAAATACAGTCGTACCCTACCTCCTAAGACTAACGTAATAAATGCAAATGGACTCACATTATGCAAATAATTAAACAGCCAGTTTACCAAAAAAAAAACAATATGTCACAGAATGAGTATGGGGAGAAGGTTGCCAACGATAAAAATAGATTTAACCCATTACCTAAGTCAACTTCCAATGAACGTTACAAAGTATCGAACACACCTTTGTCATTCTGCACAAATTCCGGTAAATTTCGCCACTGATAATTATAATTTCATTACTTTTACTTATTTATTAATCAGGCATATCAACAGTGCAAACACCAACTTTGATGAGAGATACTGGCAAAATTTTATTAGGCATGTGCTACTCAAATTACAAATAAGCACAGCATTGGCTGGATGTCTTACATAAATAATACATGAAAATAAAGTTTAGTTTCAAATTATACTTAAAAACTACTTATGGCATGTCAACATATTGGTCAGTTAGATATTAATATTAAACATTTTAAAAATGAGTCAATAACATAATTAATTAAAGATAGAGGACAATAACATAATTTACTAAAAAAAAGAAACAAAATATTTATCTATCACTATACACACACACTATACACAAAATTTAAAATTTGTAAAAAGATAATGTCATAGTCTACGTTTAAAGTTAAATAATTAAATAATTTAAGTTAACTATTAAACTATTAAAAGTTACATAAATTCACAAATCATAACATAACATTATTATTATTTTGCATTATTCAATTTAAAGCTGCTGAGTCAATTTAGACTGGATATTTAATAATGTGGAAGATGTCAAGATCTAGCTGTCGCCAACTAAGATTATATGTTATCAACATCAAAAGAAAAAGATACAAGCTGCGGAAGCCATTGCAAACTGTAATTAAAAAGTCATTACTAGATAATAATCTCAAAACGTTAGCCAAATCTCGCCATTTTACGAGCTGCCAACTTTTCTTTTTGCAAGCGGCAACCTTTTCAGAAGCCGATGCCAATAAACATAGTCGAAATATTCCATAAAGTAATGGTGACGGCAGCGGCAGGCCATTCAAAATATTACGCCGAATATAAAGACGGTCCTAAGGGTAAAGTTCAAGGCTTGGAAAATCCTACGAACTTTCAGAAACCGCGAATATTTAAATCTGTGGAGGTGTTTTCAACCGTTTATATATACGAACGCTGTATGTATTTACGACATTCCAAATATTGATGAATGGTCTTGTTCTCCTTTCCATTTTTTTTTACAAAATCGACAAAAATAGATTATTATTTTCAAAGTGATTTCTTTTTTATTTAATTTTTTGTTTAATTAAGAATTAACATTGCCTTTTGACATGACAACGTAGCCAGCCTTCTGGAAACATCAATGATGAAGCGGAGGAATTCTACGACGCTGTATGTAAATATTGTATCCTGTTATTTTTGTTTATTTTGTAGCGGTCGACGTAGACATCCATATGTCATTCAGATCGAAGGCATTTCAAAGAAAGGACATTTCAAGAGTATAAGAAATAATTATTGTTGAGTTTCAAATGATAGGCAAGTGTATTATTGCACAGATTTATTTTTTATTAATGCTGAGAGCACAATTTGTTACGAGGTTGAAAACGGAAGAGGACGTTGACATAAAAAGATGACACTTTTTTACAACATATTGCCAGCACCAAAATACAATTTTCTAGATATATGTTCAATCAATATTGATTGAACAATTATTAAGTAGAAGTAGTGTATACCGCAAGCGGAAATGTGTGGTCTTGGCCTCCCCACTGGGAAAGAGGCGTGATGTATATTTTATTTTTAACATTCAACAGTTTTTCTAGTTGCAAGAACGAGTAAAGCACTTACTAAATATTTATAAACTTTAATAATTCTAGTCTTCGTTCCCGGAATACTGTCGGTGCTAAGCCTTCGTTTACTTGAAGGTTGTATACAGCGAGCGTTCCAGGTACTCGGCGCATTATTCATCTTATTTTCATATATATTATGTTTTTGAACATCTATTTACCGTTTCGGTGTGCCCGTAAATTGTCACTTTCCATATTGTTAAGGTTTCATGAGACTGTTCTTGACTTAGATTAGGACGATAAAAAGACACAGAGATATTTCTATGAAATTGTGTTTTCTTTATCAATTTGATTTTTTTTTAAGCACAAACATTGCAAGACGAAGACACTACTTCACTGCACAACAAAAGTCCTTAAAATGTGATTAAACCCTGTTTCCTCATTTCATTCACTCTGTAGTCGGAAAAAAAGACAATTACTTTGGCAATACAGGTGCAAACCTACTATTACTAATAAAATTAATTATACCGACTATACAAAACGTTATAAGAAAATTATAGGTCTCACAAAAAAGGCACAGAACAATAATCGCCTAAAAAAATCTCAAAATAAAACTAAAATGACATGGCAAATAATCCAAAACTCAAAACTAAATCTACCTAAAAATACAATTAATAAAATTAGAATTGACAACTTGACTATTACCCAACCAGAGGAGATTGCAAATAAATTTAATGATTATTTCATAGAAAAAATATTACCAATAACAAGGACAGATAATAAAGTCACGTCCAATATAAACTGTCCAAACAATTCAATGTTCATGCCTCCAAGTCTGCCAATGGATTTACTTAATATTATTAAAAATCTTAAGAATACAAATAGCGTAGGCAGTGATGAAATATCTACAAGAGTCATAAAGTTTACAGGTGATTTAATATGTAACCATTTAAGTCATATCCTAAATCTATGTATAACTCACGGTGTCTTCCCAGATAAATTAAAGATGGCAATTGTCAAACCATTGTACAAAAAGGAAAACAAAGAGTTCATGCAGAATTATAGACCAATAGCTCTTATCTCTGTTATATCTAAAATATTTGAAAAATTCATATACCAGACCGTGTATTCTTACTTTGAAAGAAATAACATTTTATGCAATGAGCAAACTGGTTTCAGAAAAGGTAAGACCATAAATATGGCCATATATAAGTTCCTAAACATAATTATAAAAAATATGGATATAAGAAATCCAGTGTCAGCTATATACTGTGATATGACGCAGGCATTTGATTATGTGGATCATAAGATCTTACTGGCAAAGCTGGAGGCCTACGGTATCAGAGGAAATATTTTAAAACTACTGGGATCATATATTTCTAATAGAAAACAAAAGGTCGCAATATCAAGAATTGATTCTGAAACCAAAATTGAAAAAATATACACATCCAAGGAACGCGACTTAACATTTGGGGTACCCCAGGGTAGTGTACTAGGACCTTTACTCTTTATTATATATATAAATGACTTACCTAAGATAACAAACCATCATATGACACTTTTTGCCGACGATAGCACATTAGCTATAGAATGTAAACAACTTGACCAATACGAATCGGAAATTAAAAGCTCCCTTAGTTCTATTATGACATGGATGGATAATAATAATTTAAGAATAAATTTAACTAAAACAAAAATTATGCACTTCAGCCCAAGGCAAGAATCGACATCAAAAATAAATATTAAATATAATGACCATGTAATTGACGAGTGTAAACAAATTAAATTTTTAGGCATTATTATTGATCGACAACTTAGCTGGAAAGATCATATCGAAGCGCTACGTAAAAAAATTAGCAGTGCCTCATATGCACTTTATAAACTTGCTCCAACAGTTAGTACAGATGCTCACTGCATATCATGGTCTTGTAGCATCTATATTAAGGTACGGAATAATATTTTGGGGCCGTTCTACTGACAGAGAGATTGCGTTTATAGCTCAGAAGAGATGTATAAGGGTAATTTTTGGACTCAAACTCACCGATAGCTGTAGACCATACTTCATCAGGCATGGAATATTAACACTTCCGTCTTTATATATTTTTGAAATGGCCCTATTTGTTAAGCAAAACTCTCATTTGTTCCCACGACTTTCGAATGGTGTTCAACGTAGCAGACGTGACGATACCAGGTTACGGATTCGGAGTGCCAAAACAGCACTTATGTGGAAAAGTATGTTCTGTTTCGCCCCTAAAATCTATAATAAAATACCAAATGCACTTAAAGATTTAAGTTATAATTTGTTTAAAAAAGAATTAAAAGACATACTAATTTCAAAATGTTATTATGACATTGATGATTTTTTAAATGATAGTTTATGACATAGATGTAAAAAATTAAATGACTGAATTAATATGAATGTTATTGAAAATGTATATTGGAATTTGACATTAAATTTTATGGATAATCTATTCTAATTTTATATTATGATAATTTCTAATATTTGACAGGATATAATGATGAAGACATAATCTAATAATAATAATTTGAATTTACAGTAATATGCATGATCTTATGACAGTTAACTTATATTTCGCATTAATAATTTGTACGCCACGAATGGCAGAATATGCTGAACCTTCACATGTTTACCATGTTATTATAAGAACAATGTAAAAAACCATATTCACAAATAAATATTATTCTTATTCTTATTCTTATTCTAAGAAACCTTTTCCTGGGTAAAATGTTGCCTATATGTTATTCCTAAGTATAATTGATATTGGTGTCAATATTCGTCCAGACTACTTAATCATATTCTGTCCTCCGTGGTCCAGACCGACCAGCCCTTTTTTTGTCAAGTGAGAGTAACAAACATTAACTCTCAATTCATTTTTTTTTTAAATGTTAATTTGATGATAGTGATATTCAACATCCATCCGCCATCCATCATAAATATTTTTACACTATTACGAATAGTAGTCAAACTGATTTAAATGAAATTAGCCGTTAAATACCCTCTATAAATGTAATATACTCGAAAGCAATGAATACGGAGTACGGGTTGAAAAATCCTCAGAAACTAAGAAAGCTAGCTTAATGTAATATATACATACATACATATAATCACGCCTTTATCTCCGGAGGGGTAGGCAGAGGTGAATTAACACCCACATTTCACCAATCTGTATTCGGTCCCACGTAATAGAGGGTGATCCTATTGCCGTATTCCAGGCACTATTGTGGACTCGAGCCATGCATCTGGGCTGTACATATCTGTCTGATGTAAAAATTGATAGACAATTAATTGAATACTCCTTAAACAAAAGTAGTAAAGTTTTATGACTTACTACATTTTCTTAAACAAATTACATAAATTTTTTTTTCTATGTTTACGAAGTTTGGCATACTGTAAGTACACCAAGAATTTTGGGTCCCATTCTTCTGTGAGATTAAGTTTGAGCGCTTGCTACTTTTTCTTCTTTGCATGCTTGCTTGAATCTTTCTACAGTGTCTTCCATCGTGCTTGTATAGGATACATTTTGACCATTAAACACAATTATTTCGTTAAGCTAGCCTTGGTAATTTGCGAGATTTTCAGTGGCCCGTAATTCATTGCTTTCGAATGTATTTTTAAATTTCTGTATAGAACCAATTCAGACGAAGTCCATATTTCTATGTTCTTTTAATTAGATAATAATCAAACTCAAAAATATAAAATTATTTGAGAAGCTTAAACAGGCGTCGGCTTGGGGCCGACGACAATAAAGTGTACTTTCTTCGGGCTAAAATAACTTGCAATTTCACTTTACAATAAGTTATAGAATTTCAACTCTTCACAATAGCTTAAAACTTGATTTATCATTTTCTGCAGGAACTTTCAAAGACGTATTATAAAATTTTCTCATCGTAAGAAAATTTCTTTCAAATATGTCAGGAATACAAATAGCGTGATATACAATGACCAAACATAAAGCTTTATTTCGAAGCCATTGACAAACAAACTTCGTTAGAAGCACAAAGACTCGATCGAAACGTTTATAAAGTCGCCTTTTCAGTTCTCAATCGTTCGTTCTTTCATACGCTAAACGACCTGCATTCACCGTTTCCATTCAATAAGTTATCGCTAGACATATTATATAACGCTATTTTGAAACGATCACTTTTTGAAGCTTTTTCAGACTTCTTGCCTAGTTTATTTGAATAAAAAGATTTTGAGGTGTCATGGCGACTAAAGTGTCAAGATACTTCTGTGCGCTGATTTTATATATATAGGACACGTCAATTTGCATTCGACCTCGCCTGATGGTAAGCTGATGGTAAAGTTTTAGGAAAGAGGGTCACCATCACTGGCCGTCAAGCTGGTGGAACTCAGCTTGACGGCCTCATCAGATCCTTTTTAAGCGGGGCGTTAAAGGACCGGGACTTTAGTAAGATAGAAACACGTGAGCTGGCAAGGAGTTCCAGGTCTTAATGGTGCGATAAAGGTTAGACCTTCCTAGACCATTCAGGCCTCGCCAACCGCGCCTAAAAGCCGGGATTCTTCTTGTTGATTGACGGACAAGGCTCTAGTGCAGAGACTCGGGGTTGGAAGTTAAATCCTAGCCTCCATAGTGCGTGCAACCGGAATAAACCTTAGGTTAATGGTGATGCATACTTAAGAAGTGATAAATTGACTTCCACCCTTATGGTCTTAGTGGTATCCATACGAACCTACCATAATCGTTGGTGGTCAGTCTGTACTCACTTTCATAACAAGGTTTGTACTAAACTGGACATTTCCTTTGATAGCTTCAGTACTTTTAAAAAAACATCTTTACTGTGTGCTTTTGGCTTATCTGTTCCTGTTAAGGATTTATTTATAACAATGTACCTACTAACACTTTTCTTATTTACATATTTTTTTTTTTTTATACCTACTGTCTTAACGAAGCTGTTTAGCAAAAAATTTAATTGGATAGCAGGTTTAAAAAGTGTATCTGGAAATTGTAAAATGATATTATGTGATCTGTTATCTGTTTTTGTACCTAATAAAATAAAATGAACATAATAAGTTGCCCAGGGAGTAGAAAGCATGAATTGCAACCCGGGCTTCAACTGCTACATTTCATGTCCCCATAATAACCTCAAAGAATGATTAAGCAAGCATACAAGTATTTGTATGAAACCCACGATCTCAACAAACCGATATTAAGCTACTCATCTAAACATGAGCTGAGCTGTTAACTCACTTATTTATCGTGAAGATGATATCAAAATTCACCCTAATTCAAGGGTTATTCTTAGAAGAGGTCAGTAGGTTAGCAAAGGGCAATTACTTGCTGATTATACATTAAAGGGCTTAGGGATATTAGCGTTGAGTGAGAGAGACAACGCTATTAAGCTGAGACTTATGAGCGTTATCTGTATAAATATTGTTTGTATGTGGTGACGCTCTGACCGCTGCACAGAGAAATATTATAATCTGGAATAATGCATCTGTTACTTTTTTGTATAGGGTAATAGGTTCCTCATGGGCCTCACGGGCGAAGCCGCGGGCGACAGCTAGATATAACTGAAGAAAAAAATAACAATAATTCAGTACATGTATTAAATACTACCGTACCCGCTCCAGCTTCGCCTATGACATATACATTCACACATACATATACTCACACCTGTAAATCCCCGTAGGGGTAGGCAGAGGTGAATTAACACCCACGATTCGCCAACAATGATTTTCGGTCCCACGTATAGGCTAACCTATTGCCGTCTAGGGGACACTTTGTCTTGGGGTGTATGCTTACTGTCGGATAAAGAACAGCCCTATCCCTTAGTCGCCTTTTACGACTCCCATGGGAAGAAATGAGATAGTACTTTTCTACTTCACTGGGAACCAACCAAGTACTTATTAATTTTTAAATTATGTACCAGAATCTATAGGATCTCTGCTCAGCTCCTTTAGGTAGTAGCCTATAATCTTCCTAAATAGGTAAATTGACTCATTATCATCGTATCAGCACACACAGTCTACTGCTGAACATAGGCCTTTCCCATAGACTTCCAGAACGACCGATCTAAAGCAGCTCGCACCCAGCGCTTACCGGCGACCTTGATGAAGTCGTACATCCACGTGGCCGTTGGGCGTCCCACTACGCTTACCCTTACGCGTACTAAAAGCTCAAACTCGCTCAACGAGCTATGGAGAGGGCTATATGCTCGGGATTTCCCTACGTGATCGCGTTAGAAATGATGATATCCGTAGGAGAACAAAAGTAACCGACATAGCCCAGCGGATAAGCTCCTTGAAGTGGCAGTGGGCAGGACACATAGCGCGCAGAACAGATGGCCGATGGAGCAAAAATATTCTGAAGTGGCGACCGCGTACGGGCAAGCGTAAATTGACTATTCAACCCAAAAATATTATTTCAATTCGAAATAGATCAAAGAAACTATTCAGCTTCATAATATTACATAGTAGGTATAGATTATAAAAACATACAAACATTTTATGCTCAAGTCTATTTCCCTACGGGCTAGACAGAGGCATCAGCAACAATGGTTTTATTTCAATAAATTCATTCGTCAATTTCCACCTCATATTTTCATTTCAAAGTTCTTAGGTCGCCGGTTTATTTGCAATTTCCCTTGAGTATTGAGAACAATAAGAGATGTTATTACCAACAATGTATGGTTACTGCAAATCTTCATCCCATTTTAATTTCCCTAAAGACATTTCCTGTGTTACACTACAAAATACAGGTAAGTTGATGGTACCTACCTAGATACCATACAGCCTTTAAAAATACATGTCGTAGTAGTTATTCCATAATATATCCATATTCTTTACTAGCCTATACCCGCGGTTCCTCTTCCATGGGTACCGGTAATCGCGACTTTTAATCATTTATCTCCGGTGCTACTCAATCGATTGTGATGAAACTTTCGTAAGATCTTAAGTCTTGCGAAGACCATTTTAACAATATGACTACATCAGAATCCGTTCAGTAGTTATTGCGTATATAGCTAACAAACAGATAAGAATTTCAACACACATCTCTCTTTTAATATTACTACACACATAACCAGAGCTCACTGGAGATTTTTTGTGCTGTCGGTGGGAAGACCATGCAAAGGCTATTCCTACTGTGTCTTCTACACTGACGGCACAGAAACTATCTGTTTACAGGGTCGGCAGCACGAGTGTGACTCCCCTGGTGTTGCACACGTCCATAGGGCACGATATCCATTTCCATCAGGTGGACCGTGTGCTTGTCTGCCACCTCAGTGGTATAAAAAAAACATGTATTTTTAATATTTCCAATACTACACAGTTATTTTCCAATAAAGTGTATAATATGTATTATAGTGTAGATAGATTACCACTCACACACACTCCGTGGCGTAGCGGTAGTGAACGCGGCCGCTACGCAGGAGGCGCGGGTTCGATCCCCGCTCAGTGCAAATATTTGTATGCATGAATATGGGTATTTTCATTGGTCTGATCGTGCCTCGGAGAGCACGTTAAGCCGTCGGTCCCGGTTGTCATACAAACATCTATGGCAGTCGTTACGGGTAGTTGGAGCCCTCAAAAATCCAACAACTGGTCTAGCTGCAATGCATCGATATCGCCTCTGGGTTGTGGAGGTCAGATGGCAGTCGCTTCACGGAAAATATCGAAGTTTAGCCAACTCCGCAGTTAGACAGGTAAAAAAAAGCGGACTCCAGATTCCAAGTTGAAAAGCTTCGGATGCGACTGGGATTATTAACGCTAGGATGAAGAAGTGTAGATAGCTTTTATCTACGCACCTGCGATAGCGTTTTTTCGTCAATGTGCTGGTATACCGCATACCGGCTTGCTGGTGACGTAATCTTGTTTCCGAAAGTCCTAGTAGGACCCCATACACACATACCGTGCCTTGCTATTCCAGTATCGAGTTGATTCCCTAAAATCATCATGGTCGTTGCCATATTATTATTCTTGCATTAGTCCCAGTCGCATTCAACGCATTCACCTGGGATTGATTTAGATTGCAAAAGGTGAATTGGAATACCTCTAAGCGGTCACCCATCAAAATAGCAACCGCATAGGTAATCGCGCTTAATCCACTGATCGTTTACTGAACAATGAGCGCACCTGGTTACGATCTCGTCATTGTGTAATCATGAGACGCGCAACTTCAAAATCTATTCAAACTCGCCCCGTATTTACGCTCCACTACACACCAGTTAGCTGTACAGCGCAGTACAAATTTAATATTGGTAGTCGTATTCAGCTAAGTGCATACCCGAGTGCGATGTCGAGCGCAATTTGTCGAGCAATTGGTAGCTTGTGAACATTGCCGTGAAGTTTCGTGCAGGCGTTAAATTTCGCTTGGAGTTGAGAGAGCGTTGAATAAAGTCATACTTGGTAGTTAGATTGGCACACTTCATACTAGGAATAATTTTATTCTAAGTTCCATATCAGCTTGAATTCGAGATTTTTCCAGATAATTTTGTAGTCTATTTTCTTTTTCAATGTATTGGCAAAATGCAGAAATTAACCCAGAACCGCTCTAATTATGTTTTACCTTAGTGATTCTTTTGCGATGACATTATTTATGTACTGTATTATAGCAATGATTAAATAATTTCATTTTAATTTACGTGTTTATATGAACATATTACATTAGATATTGCTAAGTTATTGAATAAAGTCGACCATACTGACACATATTATCAAAAGATGAACAATTTCTACATGAGCCGCAATATAGCGATTTCAGTACTAATATTCCCAGACCGGCTGTCTGTGGGAAACATCTTCCTGACCTTCCTATTTCCCACCCACGCAGCTATCATAATATCTTTATTTCGACGTCTACTGTACCAGAAGTTAAACGACTTTATAAATCAAATAAAACTTTCAAATAATCTTGTATATTTTCTTAAAGTTCAGCGAAAACGATATAAAATTTTATGTTTATGCAAAGTAGAAAAACTCGAAACGATAAGACCGAGTCGCATCGGACCCATGGTCGTTTCACAGTGCAAGTGCTGCGGAAAGTGATATGAATTGCTACATAAATAAGACTGGGTTGTTTCACACCGCGTGATTGGACTAGTATGCAAAGGTTGTGCCATGTATTTTTCGGTGTGACTAAATTCGGATCATCATCATCTTAGCGGCTGCTTGAACCCGAAGATTTTGCCTAGCAGACCAGAGACCGCTTACTCCTTCCTCGCAGGACTAATTAGTTTGGGCCTCGGAATTTTGATAGCGTCTCAAAAACATTCCAGGCCACTTAAATTATATACCTGGATAATCAATTTGTTAATAATGCACTCACAAATATAAGTCCATGGTATACAGTTAGATAGTCCAGTTATATTAATTCGTTTCATTGTGATAAGCCTTACCGACTGCCCCCTAAGGGGTATAAAGAAAAATACAGCGGCTTACCAGCTCAGGTTGGCGATAAGCTCACTGGGTTTCCTAATTTTCTTTTTTTTATTGTCAAAATCAATAAAGTTAGCCACCATCAAACACATTTGCATCATAAAACCTTAGGCACATTTGTTACTTTTTGTTAGTACGATATAAAAAAACGGTTCAACTAATTTCCTCTGCACAGTTTACACCCGAATTGGAGTGCTTTCACACTGCCCGATATTGATTTCATTTCATCTGTAACACTGGCATATAATTTAATGTAATGCAAGTGACCCTATTGTTGATTTCAATTCTTTTATTCATTGAAATCACACCGAACATCTACCCATTCTCAATCTTAGCCTCGTCATGGCACTTGAAATCTCGAGAACAATCTGAATAGTGAAATCGACAACTTCCCACAATATTATATTCTGGAAATCATTTACGAGCAAGAAGTATTATTATTTCAAAATGGGGACACCGGAAGCCAGATTGATGAACCACCCGTGACATCTGCGAGCCATTCCATCTATATTTCCAATGGAGTAGCTCTGATCAGTATGTATAGAATTTTGTAACAGTATAAAAATATAAAAAGAAATCAAAATCGGACAGCGTAAATACAGAAAACCTTAACAGTAGTTAACACAGAGGGACGTCATGACGTGGACTAAGGCGATATAAATTTTATGGATTCAGCTCCCTTATTGAATACTGCGCGCACCGCCGGGATCTCCCCTTCGATTACGTGTATTGTTTCCTTTCAGGCTTTAGGGGGGCTACGCCTTGCTAAGCTCTTTTGTAGAAAAGGTAGTATTCATTTCGGCCGAGGCAGTTTTATTTTCAGTTCTGGCAACTTCAATGATAACATAGTACCTACGTGATCTTTATATTCGTCTGTAGATGAGTTGTGATAAAGTTACAGGTTATCTATTCTATTTATATCTATTGCAAATTTTGCAAATTCAAATTATTTTATTTACATAAGACAGGTATATTAAAAGTTGGGTAATACATTATAAAGTGCAAGTGCTCTGCTTATTACCTTTGATAGGTGTGCAAATTTTAGAAATACGTTATCACGCAAAATTGGAATATGAAAAAATAAAAAACAAAAGTTATCACAATAAAACCATAATAATAGATATCACATAATTATTAATGCCATAGTAATAATAAATAATGTCAAAGTAATAGTTAAAAATGTCAAAAATGAGGTCAACAATGTCAAAACTATTATATTTCGCAACATTTATTCTCTAAGTATTCATGCAATGGGTGCAAGCATTTATCGACCAGATATTGTTTCAGTCTCCTTTAAAAAATGTTTATATTCGGGAGATCTCTTAGCTCCTTAGGTAGTTTAAGGTATGCATGTTTTCTATTAAAGATAGGTACAAAAGCTACATCTCTTTAGGGATGAATTACTTTCTAAGCAATAGAACTGTTCTTTATCAGAAAGTTTGATAACAGTAATAGAGTCCCCCTCATTTAGTTAAACTTTAGCGGGAGTCCTATTAATCTTCTCAAGGTTTGAGTCTATTTTTGACAATTCAAGTTCTTATTTGAGTACAATTCTTAGCTTGAAGTTTTGTTTTCAAATAGTTGTCATCGTTCTTTCAATGGTTAAGTTGAAATTATTTTCTGCCTTAAAAGGTGACATGCCTCCTATATTTTTGACATTGCTTTGATTGTTTGCTCTATCCTCGTTCATTTCATATTTCTTCTCCTTAGGCATGAAATTTCAGCTAACACGATAGTCTTAACTCAAAATAAGGGATTACAGTCTGTTTATCATCTTAAATGAACATTAATCACATTCCTCAGTAACGAATGTGATTTCTACTTCCCACACTAAAAATAAATCGGCAGAGCAAAGCAACAGTCAGTTTGTTAGGATGAACGAAGTTTTAGGAGCCATCTTAATTAACGAAGCAATATAATATGCGCGGTATGTAACAAAATACTTTAATTTTTGATTACCCAACGTCTTTACCAGTTCGACTCGGCGGTCCACAACTGAGGGCGCCAATTTTACGACTAATTTCAACTAGTTTTTCATTTTTAGGGTTCGGTATTCAATGGGTAAAAACGAACTATCTTTATCTGGCTCATGAACCGTGATAACTATATAGTTGAAATTTTCACAGATAATGTATTTCTATTGCCGCTACAACAACAAATAATAAAAATAGAGTAAAATACATATTTAAGGGGGCTTCAATACAACAAATCTGTCGTTTGTCGTTTTTTACTTGATATTTATTAATATAACAGGCTGACGTTGGAATTTTTAGAGAATATTTAGTTTTTTAGAGTTTAGAGAGAATTTATAGACTGTTGAAAGATACGGAACCATGTGCATTTGTCCAACTCGCACTTAACCGGTTTTCTTCCAAGCGCCGCTGAATGTATAACTCGGCGTGAGAGCTAATCAACTAGGAAATACACAACGTTCGTTTTTTACCACTAATTTCCACGTTGCGGTTAATTTGAAACCTTTTGCCCGAACCTCCCGACTAATAATTTAATTTCATGGTGTTTGATTGGAGTTAGATACCCCATCAACGTTGTTTTAACATAGGTACTCGTCACTTGAGAAAAATTAGGGGACTTACAGCAATACTTGATCGATGTACCTAAGAACATAAATAGGGTGAAAATTTTCAAAAGGCAAGCCGGTGGAAATCTTGGCATATAAATGTAAACATACCAATAGCTTCCCTTTGCAGAGCAAGCTGGCAGGAATCGTGTTATAGGGAACGCTCGCCACTGATATGTGGATTGTGTCGTTGTTTCCGTTTGTAGTAGAATAGGGTGGGTCACGGTATCTCTGCCGTTGGGTGTCGTAAAAGGTGACTTAAGGATAGGACTGTTTTTCATCCAACAGTAAACACTCGCTTCTGATTCCATTTTTTGGAGGTTAATTCAGACTCGAACCGACTAAATCGCACGCCGTCTGTGGTTCGTTGTGCTAGGACGGAGGTGAGGTTGAGGCGCCCCAGCTGACCCAGAGCCGTCTTTCTCGATCTGGCCCTCTTCGGCCCCTTCCTTCCTTCCTCTCGTGTGATTAGTGGCCAACCTGTGACAGAGTTGTTGATTCCCTTGAACCGAAAATCATAATTAGCGAAATGTGGGTGTTAACACATCTCTACGTAACCCATCGAAGATTTACAAGCGAGAATATACGTATGTATAAACAAATTTACTCCGATAGAATCATTCATTTCGTAATTTAAAAGTACGTACACTGTAATCAATTCTATTTGGCCCATTGAATTTCCAGAGTACTGTTATATCACTCAATTAGCAGTCACTCAGGGGTACAAATTGTAACACAATTATCGTTCTTTCAGCCAAAGTGACGCTTCATCTGTAATTAATTTAAGTAATTACTCAACTCTGTATAATTGGAGTCATTTTGAACGGTTGTTTTTTTAACTTTTCAGTAATTATTAAGAAAGGACTAAGGGCTATGGCTTGCTTTTTACAAGCTTTTATTTAGTTTCACCTGTCCCGTTGTCTGTAATCAAATCTTGCAAGTTAAATTTGATCCACTTCCCGGTTTCCAATTGAGCTGAAATTTTGCATACTTTTATATTATTGTTATATAGGGCTGATCTGATGATGGACCTGGAAGCTGGCCATGGGCACTCAGTATTTAAATGACGCAACCCCATCGAATTTGGGCTCGTTTAATCCGTCTTGATGAGTATCTTGGTTGGCGTGAATATGCAACTCCAACAAATTTGAAAATTTTAACTTATTAGTTAACCTTTATTTAAAAAAGGGTTATTTTTAAATAAGAGATTGTTTGTGTCTTATTTCCGCATAGTAAAATCAATGATTCGACAGCCTCCGTGGCGTAGCGGCAGTGAACGCTGCTGATGACTATGGATATTTGCATTGGTCTGGTCGTGCCTCGAAGAGCTAGTTAAGCCATTGGTCCCGGTTGCCATACAAACATCTATGGCAGTCGTTACGAGTTGTTGGAGCCCTCAAAAGTCCAACAACTGGTCTAATTGCAATGCTTCGATATCGCCTTTGGGTTAAAGTGGACCCCAGACTCCAAGCTGATAGCTTCAAATGAGACTGAGATTAGCGCTAGGATAAAGAATAGTAAAATCAATGATTCCGTGAAGTGACTAAATAGAATAAATAGATATATAAATAGTCAATCGATCCAGTCCAATGCTGTCCTGGATTGTAGTGTAAACATTACTGTTTGAAAAATCTACTGGATAGGAATCACTCACTAGAATGGGCACAGTGATAGTTCACATTATTCCAGTGCATTTCAGCACAGGATTCGCTCGCTGGACTGGAATGCTACTGGAATAATATGAACTGGGCAATAATTTAATTTAGAACGATTTGATAATATTAAACAGCGGTGGTGGCAGAATTGAGTTTACGTCATTGTTGGTTTTTCTTTATTGTAGTATGTTTTTGAATACCTGTATCTTCTAGAAAAGCAATTTCAAAAAATCTGTCTGTTTCTTCCGGGTATTCTTTATAGAGGCTGGGCCGTTTTTGACGAGATTTTAATGTAAGATAGCTGATTTATCTAAGGCGTTACTAAGGCTATTCCGCTGCAAAAAATCCACTATGAACCCAATAGGTACGTAACTAACAGTGCCTCTTCGATTAAAACAAAAAGTTATAATCAATGAAGTTCCTGCCAGCGAGGGAGTTCCCCGCCCACGCTAATTTTAGCATATATATCACTTCGTTATATTCGCAGCAGCCACCCAATGTCTAATTTAATGCCAGATTGAATTTCATTTTCCATGAATTTTCGCGTTTTACGTGACCGCAATATTGCTATGCGGAATGTAATGGAAGCTTGTTTTAGAATATTACTTAGCTGATGCCCGCGGCTTCGTCCGCGTGTATATCTAATCTCAATTACCCATGGGTACCTATTCCCAGGATAAAAGTAGCCATATGTTATTCCAGACTATAATATAATTACAAAATTTCAGCCAAATTAGTTCAGTCGGTAAAACATGATTTAATAACAAATATACAATCATCTATGGCAGTCGTTACGGGTAGTTGGAACCCTCAAAAGTCCAACAACTGGTCTAACTGCAATGCTTCGATATCGCCTTTGGGTTGTGGAGATCAGATGGCAGTCGCTTTACGGAAAATATCGAAGTTTAGCCAAATCCGCAGTTAGACTGGTAAAAAGCGGAGCCCAGACTCCAAGTTGAAAAGCTTTGGATGCGACTGGGATTAACGCTAGGATAAAGAAGAAGAAGAAGAAGATCCAATCATCTTCACAAACTTTTACATTTACCACATTAGTAGGAGGAAATAGAATTATTATTAACTAGTTTTTACTCGCTGGTCCGCCCGCGTGGATGTCGGTTATCGCCAACAAACATAGCCTATATCCTTTCTCAAGGTCTAATCAGGTAGATTAGACCTCGGAGATAATAGCCCTCTGTTATACTTCGACTGGCTGCAAGTACCGCAGCGCTTAAATTTGAAATATTACTAAACAATATCCTATATAACTTATCAATTCACTTACCCAGTGTCACCAGCACTTGCAGAACTCCTGTAGAACCCTCTCAGGCGTGTCTGTCTTGTGTGAAATGTGTATCTGTTAGTGTAGTGCCTTGTCAGTGTTGACTTGCCTGCTGACGAGGGCTCCACAGCCCAATCGCGCCGCTGAATCCCTTCCGACGGCGCCGACGGCAATCTTCAGCATGTACACACACGTGCTCACGATTAGCACGTCACGAGACGTATTTTCACCCGAACTGTTTGATATCCACTACGCCCCGGCGGATTGGTACATATATTGTAATTTCCAAATTAGACTAAATACTGTATTTCCCACAAATAATTAATCTTCCTAGATAAACCCGGTCCGCACCCGCGAGACTATTTTAAGTGAGTGACATAGATGACACTAGATGACACTCAACTGTCATTCAACTGTCACCGAAACTTATAACTAACCTGTTTGGAACCTAGTCCTTTTGGATCAAACAGTCACCCGCCCGAACAGGTCCCAACCTGTTCCTTCAGACCACTGGTAAACGAGACAGTGTTGCTACTGCTCGCTTGAGAACTGACTCCCCAACCTTGACTTCTGCGGACCGCGGGGTCCCATCCTTCCCGGGGAACAAGTTAACGATGCGCCCCCGGCGCCATCGCAGTGGCGGTAGGTTAACATCCTTAACCAGCACTAAGTCTCCAACACGAGGAGGGGTAGTCTTGTCAGTCCACTTAAGGCGCTGCTGCAACAGATGGAAGTACTCGAGCGACCACCGCTTCCAAAAATCTTGCGACATCTGTTGTAACATTTGATACCTGCTCAACCTATGGAGCTTCACCCCCGCGAATGGGTATTCAGGCAGCGCGTTAAGTGGCCTCCCTATCAGGAAATGACCCGGAGTCAACACTTCCAGGTCATTCGGATCCGAACTAATTTTACACAATGGTCGTGAATTAAGAACCGCCTCTATTTTACAGAATACAGTGACGAGTTCTTCAAATGTTAACACGGTTTGCCCTATAACGCGTAACAAATGTACCTTAGCAGACTTGACTGCAGCCTCGAAAATCCCACCCCAGTGGGGACATCCCGGGGGACTGAAGGTCCACTCGATGCCCCGACGGGAGAAGGCCGTTCCGATGTCATCCCTATTTACATCGAGAAATTCCCTAATTTCCTTAAGTTGACGCTCCGCACCAACAAAGTTGGTCCCATTGTCGGACCGGACCAGAGACGGAAGGCCCCTCCGGGAAACAAACCGGTCTAAACAAGCAATGAATGCTTCCGTCGTAAGGTCAGCGACTACCTCAAAATGAACGGCCTTGGTGGACAGACAGACAAACACGCAAAGATACGCCTTGAACACCTTCGCATTCCGAAGGCGTGAATTCCGAATCATAAATGGCCCAGCGAAGTCCGTGCCCACTCCCATAAATGGTCTAGCCTCCATCACCCGATCGGGAGGCAGATCCCCCATTTGAGGCTGCATCATGGATGCCTTCGTCCTGTAACAGGGTAGGCATCGAAACACGACGCTCCGAATAATACGTCGCCCAGACAGTATCCAATACTCACGCTGTAGCGTGGCCATCAGCGCGTTGCATCCTGCATGCGCATTTTTCACATGGCGGTCCATCACCAATAGCTCCACTAAGGGCCCTCCCTTAGGGAGTAAAAGCGGATGACGTGCCGCATACGGCAGGTCCGCATTCCGCAGACGTCCCCCGACTCGCAGTAAGCCCTGGCAGTCAATGAAGGGGGTGAGGTGCGCTAGAGCACCCTTCAGCCTGGCACGACCCGTCACCATGGTTGACATTTCCTTCCCGAAATGCTGCGTCTGTACTGCCTTAACCAGGCAGGTTAACGCACCCTGGCGTTCGACAGGAGACAGTATGGACGCCCTCGTCCGCTGTAACCTGGGAGCTCGACAATTTTGAGCGAACCTCCGCTTCCACGCGGTCACGTTAATCAGCTTGTCCAGTGAGCTGTACCTACCCAGGAGGAACTCCGCGTTCAACTCCGGCTCACTGGTCGTGACGTGGACGTAAGTCCGGTTTTCCGGCTGGGCTGTCGCCACTACTGGATTGAGTGGCCACTCCGAGGCCCTTCGGGTCAACCACCATGGTCCCCACCATAATGGGTGGTCCACGATTTCGTGTGCCTTGCATCCCCGTGATGCACAATCCGCCGGATTCATTTCACCCGGTACATGCCTCCATGTGAGAGTAACCTCAGAATCCCGTATCTGAGATACTCGGTTCGCCACGAAGGTCTCGAGGGTGTGAACTGACGCCCGAAGCCAGCATAACACAATCTGGCTGTCAGTCCAAGCATACACCGTCTCACTGAGATCCATCGTCCCACGCAGAACCGATGTCGTATGGACCAGCAGTCGTGTTAGGAGGACTGCTCCCGACAACTCCAATTTTGGAATGGTCTTCTTAGACCGCAGTGGCGCGACCTTGCTTTTGGCTACCACTAGCCGCACGTCTACCTCCCCGGAAGACGATACCGTACGCAAGTACACTGCCGCTGCATAGCCCTTCTCGGAAGCATCGCAAAACCCATGGAGCGTTGCTCTGCATTTCCCTGCAGGAAGCAGCTTCCGAGGCATGGCAACCCGATTGATCGCGGGCAGTGCCGAGAAAAGGTCCAGCCAGTCCCTCAGCAGATCCCCCTGGATGGGCTCGTCCCAGCCCAGCTGTGCCGCCCACAGCTTCTGCATGAGGTACTTCATGGAGAAGATGACTGGTGTGATCCATCCATTTGGATCAAAGGTCCGTGCGACCGTAGATAGTACCGTCCGTTTGGTCCAGACCTTGGGAGACTCCAATTCCACCTGGTAGGTGAACACGTCCTGGACGGGTCTGTACTGTACCCCTAAGACCGACAGTAAATCTGGATTGCCCGAATCCTCAAATAGGTGTGGGTCTTGCTGGAACTCGTCTGGTAACCCCGCCAACAGTTCCGGTGAGTTGGAAAGCCACTTCCTCAACTCATACCCACCCCTTCCCAATAGCTCTATGAGCTCATCCCGTAGAGCTAGAGCTTCCTCGACGCTGTCTGCCCCAGAGCAGGCGTCGTCGACATAAAGATCCTGTTCCAGGATCGCTGCTGCCCGTGGGAAATGTAAACGTTCCCGATCCGCTAACTCCCGTAGTGTGCGGATTGCGATGTACGGACTTGACCTCAAGCCGTAGGTATTTGTGTTCAACTCGTAAACCTTCACTGGCTCTTCTGGACTCTCGCGCCACAAGATCAGCTGATACCTCCGGTCCTCCGGGTGTATCACTGTCTGACGGAACATCATCTTGATGTCAGCCACAAACACCACCTGGTGTCTCCTGAAGCCAGTGAGGATGTCCGAAACGTCCCGATTGAGCTTCGGACCCGAGTGAAGACATTGGTTGAGTGAAGCCCCGTTCGACGTGGGTGCCGATCCATCGAACACCACACGTATCTTTCCCGATGGAGTCTTCAGGACAGCATGGTGGGGAAGGAAGCAATGGTCTTCCGTTCTCCAGTCCACCCCGGACACCGACATGTGCCCCAAAGACTCGTACTCACGCATGAACTCAATGTACTTCCGTCGAAGTACCGGATCGCGTCGCATCCGACGCTCCATTGAGAGCAACCGAGTCTCAGCCGCATGGTGAGATTTTCCCAGTGGTGGCCTATTAGCCCTAAAAGGCAGCCGCGTCACAAACCGACCAGAGCGGAGGCGACCAGTATTGTTCTGGTAGAACAACTCGCACTCCTTCTCATCTGGGTCCTCCCGCCGAGCCATCGGCGGTTCTTCGGTTTCCCAGAACCTCTGCATGACCCTGGCCAATGCAGAGTTCGCCATGACACCTTGGCACTCCTTCGGACCTTCTACCGGCAGGACCGGTCCCATCAGTGCGAAACCAAACTTGGTGTCGATTGCTACCAGCCCCCCTGGCTGTAGCACCCGTTTACCTGTTAACAACAGGTGTCCCAGGACATCCGTACCGAACAGGATGTCCACCCGACCTGGGGTATCGAAGGCAGGATCCGCCAGCCTTAGTCCCGTGGTCATAGCCCTTACCGAAGGGCTCAGCTTGGTCAGTGGGTGATGGCCCATCACCTGGTCCATGACCAAGGCTGCAGTCTTCATGCCCCATGAAGCACCGCATGAAGACGAGTTCCCAAATGTGAACTCTGTAGCCCCAACCCGGTCCCTTACCGGGTTGTTCCCTATCCCATATAGGGTGTGTGGGAAAGGTTTTATGTTATGGCCCAACCGTTTCGCAAGTCCGCTCGAAATAATGCAGCCCTGGGCTCCCGAGTCCAGTAGTGCGCGTACGCGTATCATGTTGCCCTGCCAGTCCCAAACACAGACCGAAGCTGTGGGCAACAGCACTGTCTCTGGGTTGGTGGCAACAGGTGGTTGGGCCGACCCGTCCTAGCGTTGGCCACCCTGGGTCCAATCCCCATGGTGGGCCTGGCGAGCAGGGTCCGTATAGGCCAACGGGTCCCACTGCTGCTGGTATGGCGCGCGCTGACCCGGATGTCTCCCGTACCTCGTCTCATAAGTTGCCCCCGGCGGTAGACGAGGCGATGGGGTGAAGGGCAACACCCTAGGAAACTCCAATAGAGGGGGAGAGAGTCGAGCCGACCCGGAGTGCCGAGGTTGCGGTGGCGCTTCCGTCACCGACGGGCGACACCCGCCCGTGCCCCCATGCCCCCACTCTTGGGTCTGCAGACTGTCCCCATGCTGCGCGTTACATGGTCCCCCTGGACCCCCCGAACCCCCGAAGGGGTTACTACCAGTCCTCCTGGTTGAAACCTTAGAGGGGGGGGAGGGCGGCTGTGACGAACTCGGAACCCCCGACGCCGTCCACCCGCCCGTGCCCCGCGGCACCCCTCTCTGCGCGTGCCCCACGTGCCCGTGATCCCCACGGTACGCGAGGTCAGACTGGGCTTGGCCCCCCCGGGTAGCCCCCCCCTGACCACGGTCAGTCCTGTTGCCCCCACGGTCACCCCGAACACCCTTGGCACCCCTGCCCGAGTCCGACAATGGACCCCCCTGAGTCCGCCCCTGGCCGGTGCACAGCAGTTCGTGATGGTCGCCGGAGCAATCCCGGCAACGGACTGGCTGTGGGCAGTGCGTTGAGAAATGGGGCCCCAAGCAAAAGAAGCACCAACCCTGCTTCCATGCTGCCCGCCTGCGTTCGTCCTTGTCCCGGGAGGCAAAGTCCCGACATTCCCCCACGGTATGTCGAGGACTCTCACAGTAGGCACAACCCCGTGCCGACGCTGACACGTGGGCTACCGTGAGTCTGGCCCGGTCACGCCGACGCGTCGCGTTCCCGTCGCTGTTCCGCGCGGGTGACGGGTGTGAGGAGGAAGCCGCTGGACCCGTGCCAAGCGCTTCGGCCCTCGTGCATTCCGCCTCCAGGAAGTCCTGCAACGCAGTGAAGGTTGGCAGTTCTCGGCTCCCACCGACCTGCATTTCGAACCGGGTGTGGACATCTACCGGCAGGCGGGAAATGGTCCAATAGACCAACATATAGGACCAGTGGTCCACCGGCAGGCCCAGATTGCCCAAAGCCCTTACGGCCGCGGTGAGAGGGTTGAGCAGCTGCCCTCGCATCTGTGCCACTCTTGCCACCCGTGGCAAACCAAATAGGCGGCCCAATTGAGCGTCCACCAACCGACGCTGGTTCTGATACCGGTCGTGGAGTAGCGCCCTCGCTGTCTCATATGAGGCCTCCGTGACTGGAAGGTGGGCCAGCAGATCTCTAGGCTCCCCTCGGAGCGAAGATACCAACTGGGCCATCTTATATGCCCCTGGTAGGTCCGTACGCAGGTGCACCAAACTGTCGAATAGGTTGATGTAGTGGGACCATTGGGTGAGATCCCCGTTGAAAGTGGGCAGTTCGATATTTGGGAGCCGTGACACAACCCCCTGGTTTGGCCCCTGAATACTCCCACTGCCCCCAGCCCTCTGGTGTCTGAGTTCCTCAGCCCGCTGCTGCACCGCATCGCCCAAGTCCACACATTGGGTTACATCGGCCTCGATGCCCTGTAGTAATGTTGCATCAGTCGACGACTCCTTTAACTGACCATAAAGGTCAAACACCACCTCCAGACGCTCCTTGACCTCCATGGCCCTCAGGAGCAGAGCGTCCTGTCTGTCCGGCCTATCCACCAAGGCTCCAGCGGCTGCAAACCACCGCAACTGTGCAGATAACTTGGTGCGAGGCGTCGACATAGTTACTACAATACAGTAAAATTCCTTCGGTACCTACTTACCAACAGAACCTACTTACTTTTACAACACAGAATACAAATTAAAGTTAAATGTGAAATACAAGTAGGCTTATACAATATAAACTTAAAATTAACAACTAAAGATAACTTTAGTATTAGAGTGCAATAACAAAAAATGCACTTACTACCCACTTATTAAAAAAGTAAATTATTTATTTAAAATGAAGCAGTGGAAGACTGATTATATGATTATACCCGTGATGGGTTGAGCATTCGAAGACTCGCCCCCCTAAGCTTTCCTGGATGCTCAACCACGCTCTGCTACCAACAAATGTCGGAGATAATAGCCCTCTGTTATACTTCGACTGGCTGCAAGTACCGCAGCGCTTAAATTTGAAATATTACTAAACAATATCCTATATAACTTATCAATTCACTTACCCAGTGTCACCAGCACTTGCAGAACTCCTGTAGAACCCTCTCAGGCGTGTCTGTCTTGTGTGAAATGTGTATCTGTTAGTGTAGTGCCTTGTCAGTGTTGACTTGCCTGCTGACGAGGGCTCCACAGCCCAATCGCGCCGCTGAACCCCTTCCGACGGCGCCGACGGCAATCTTCAGCATGTACACACACGTGCTCACGATTAGCACGTCACGAGACGTATTTTCACCCGAACTGTTTGATATCCACTGCGCCCCGGCGGATTGGTACATATATTGTAATTTCCAAATTAGACTAAATACTGTATTTCCCACAAATAATTAATCTTCCTAGATAAACCCGGTCCGCACCCGCGAGAATATTTTAAGTGAGTGACATAGATGACACTAGATGACACTCAACTGTCATTCAACTGTCACCGAAACTTATAACTAACCTGTTTGGAACCTAGTCCTTTTGGATCAAACACTACCCTTGACCCTATACCAAATTTCATCAAAATCAGTTCAGTTTTGTGTTGTTTCACACACTTTACCATCTATTAAGTATGGATTACGAAAAAAAGAGCCGCAGGCGATAGCTAGCTATATTCCGTTAATACAAAAAGTCAAACTTAAAATTAATCCCATGTTCAGCGTTGTCAAGCGAATAATAAAACAGAGGCCCGTAAATCCAACTTTGAAATAGATAAGACAAAAGTTTAAACTTCATAAGACCCTACTTCTCCCGTACGATGAGCTGGAGAAGTATTTGTACTGTCAGCGTCAGAACAATCTTGACTACAAAGTGGGTATCAAAATGATCTTTATATCAAAGTGGTAAGGGCAAATGTAACTGTTTTAATGATTTAAATTTTATTGTTATCCCAACTAAAGGTGTAACCAAATATCAGAACACTTAGTCAACAGGGAGGGGAAAAACCATGGCATTAAGATTATTTCTGATGCAGACTGTACAATACCATCAACTTTACTAATGGGTCCCAACATTTTTTCTATTCATCAAGAAACTTTTCAAGATAAATAAATTTTCGTTCAAAAATAACGTGTTGCCTTTAACTCAATCTGCATCGTCACTCTGAAAAGTAATTTAATTCTCAAGTACTTACGCTGATTTTTACTTGGCCGGGTCTTACAGTTGTGTTTTTTTTTTAATCCGAGAAAGTAATCATAGAAAAGCTTTTTAGACGAAGCGACGGCTTAGTATTTAGAAACGGTTGACTTATCTGGTTATTGGCGTTTGTAAAAGTGACTTGTTTTCATTTGGTCCTGGAAATATTTAATATTTAGAATTTCTTTCGGCACTCAAGATAAATTTAGGTCTATTTTGATTAATTGATTTACATTCAAAAGCTTTCTGTTTCTCTGAATTCAGATTAGAATTTAACTACCAAGTCATAACTTTATACTAATATTTCAATATATCAATCGCTCAGTTGTGAATCGACTCTCACAATGGCATTAGAACTGTCATCTAAATCTGTCTTCACATCTAGTTTGTAAATCGATATTCAGGACTGAGTATCGTTCCAGAACCAGTAGCCCTGTAGGCCTTAGATAATAAAACTTCCTACGTTTGTTCTCTTAATCAATAAACCCTACAGTGACAATCTCGTTCTACTTTTTACAATAATAATGTACCAAAGAGTTGTATACTTTTATTTCACAAAGTGAAGCTCCGTGCGCTCAAACGGGAATAAAAAAGCTTCTATTTCTCAAGCCGCAATAAACTTACTTACTGTGCTCATAAAACAAGAACCAACTAGAAAATTTTCATTTCTATTCATGCTATTTGTCCGCCATCTTGAATATATTTAAATGAAAAGTCATTGCAAATAGGTTTTCTTGGTTCGGGGTTCTCTGCAACATTGTTTTGACTTATATCCGTAGACTTTCCTATATATATATAAATGTCATGTCACGATGTATGTTCGCGATAAACTCCGAAACTACTGAACAGATTTTGATAAAATTTTGTTACCATTTATAATATGGTCCAACTTAAAAGATAGGATAGCTAACATCTCAATTCCAAGCTCCGAGATCCGAATTCCACGCGGGTGAAGCCGCGGGCAACAGCTAGTCTATTTAAATAAAATTACTAGTCACGACGGCCTTGTTTTGTCTTAGAGGAGATATGCGCCCGCGCCTCCAGGCGACGACGTCCCGCCACTAAAGTGACGCGCCATCGCATCGAGTGACGCGCGTCACGTCATTGACGTTATTGTACACTACGAGTACATAAGGTTTATATTGTGTTACTTCAATTGTCCGCTACCGCCAAATGTACCCCGCCACATCCTTTCTGTAGAAACCGCGCCTTATTAATATTATAAAAGCAAAGTTACTTTATCTATCGGTATGTTACGGTTTCACGCCTAAACTACTGATACGATTTTGATGAAATATGGTCTAAGGGTAGATTAGACCTTGAGAAAGGACATAGGCTATGCTTGGTCGTGGTAACCGACATCCATGCCGGTGGAGACGTGGGCAAAAGCCAGAGATTTATAATTTAGTAGGATGCGGACTGCTTTAGATCGGTCGTTCTGGAAGTCCATAGGAGAGGTCTATGTTCAGCAGTGGACTATGCGCGGCTGATATGATGATAATGATGATGATGATGATGAATGCAAGTCGACCCACAACCGTGACTACTGAAATGCTACCAATACATTGGAAACTATCGATAGTAAAATAACATATTATAATAAATCAAAATTCGCAAAGAAATGTAGATAAAAGAATTCACACGTCAAGCTTTCTAAAACCAAAATGTAAAAGTCTTTTCAGCACAACTTAATCGTACGGAATGTTACTATCGACTTTGCTCACAACTCGTAGGGTAGTTTTTCTACAGAAAATGGCTGCAGCAATAGTAAAGTAACCCTTTGATACCAGCGAGTGTTTACACGGGTGAATAGTGTTTACGAAACGTTCACTTGGATGCGAAATAGTCAATGTATGTTTGATTTCGTTTATTTACGTCTCACTTATTGTGAGAATAGAAAAGGAATAGGTTACCTTGATAGTCTAGTAGTTTGGCGAGTAAGACTTCTGCGCATGAGATGTTACCTTTTTCAAGTCGCTATGGTCTTTTTGGGGTTTACTGTCGATTTTTTCTTTTGATGTTAACCTACAAAACGATCAATGGATTTCATCTCCTTATCCTTACGTTACACACAGCTTTCACCTCGAAGTCTGGTATTCGCTTTTCTAATCTAACTTCGGTATTAGCCATACCTTCGATATTTTCCGTGCAGCGACTGCCATCTGACCCCACAACCCAATTAATGATATCGAAATATTGTAGTAAGACCAGTCGTTGGAATTTTGAGGGCTCCAACCACCCGTAACGACTGCTATACATGTTCGTATGACAACCGGGACTGACGGCTTAACGTGCTCTCCGAGACACAGACATATTTAGACCAATACAAATAGCCATTTTTATATATACCTACTTATATTTTTCAGAGCGGCAATCGAACCCGCGCCCTATTCAATCGATTTGAAGTGATAATTTAAAATCTCTATGTATTGTTCCAGAGGTCGCGTTCTCCTAGCGGATCAGCGCAGAAGCAGCTAGACGAGGCTGATCTGTTTATGGACCTCATCAAAGACGTGGCCAATGAATTGGATATAGACGTGCTTTGTCATAAGGTATGTCAATATACAGATAAAGTGTAAATGTTCTAATGAGCTCTTCAAATAAGTCCCACCCTCTCCTTTCCTATACAGGACAACACGTGTAAGACTTAGATGTTACCCGCATACGATGCAGAATATTCCTTCAACAACCAAGCGGTTCGGTAACTCTTTCCTTTGTCGCACGATTAAGCCCTGGAACTCCTCACCAGCTAACGTGTTTCCTAAAGTCCCGGGTCCTTAAAGCGGGGCGTGAAAAAGCATCTGATGAGGCCGTCGAGCTGAGTGCCACCATTGTATAATGGTGGCCCTCTTTCCTGAGACTTTGCCTTCAGCTTACTATCAGGCAAGGTGAAGTAGAATTGACGTGCCCTATATAAAAAAAGTGAACCGACTCAGGCGAGACATGAACCCGCAACCAATCTCTTACAGGTAGATTTTTTTTATTGGCTTTATGATGGCTCAACGTCACCCCAAGAAGATACATATAGGAGAATTTGAAGCACACAAGCCCCTCTAGACAAGTGGCAATTCGCTAACCGGCGTTTGATGGAATAGAATGACAAATGTATGGGATTTGACGTATTTGACATGCGTTAACGACTGTCATATACGTCAAATCCCATATATTCGTCATTCTATTCCACCAAACGCCAGCTAGCGAATTGCCACTTGTCTAGAGGGGAAGGCGTGACTCGGTAGCTCAGTAGTCAAAACATTCCCCCTGTGAGAAACTGGCCGTGGGTTTGAGTCCCGCCTGAACAGGCTTAGAATTGCATCCCAGTTGTGTGGACGCAGAGAAAAGTACTATTTATTTTTTATTTGCCCTCCGTATACCTATATAAAACGCATTTATGGTATAGGTAGGTATATAAATACCAATGAGCTGCAGGCGTTTCGACAGAATTGAATTGGTCCTGAGCCAGCTTATGATCAATTTGAATTACTTTGTTTGCTGACGGTGCGAACTGATGAACACATGAAATACATAATGAACAAATGTATAGCTACTATACGCCAAGGTAAAATTTGGAATGAACTTTTGCAGTGGGTACAAAACGGAATTATTATTATTTTTTTACCTCATGGGTAAAGTTTCGTGGGTAAGAAACGGAAGACGTCAATTTTATGGCAATAGGCAGAGGCTTATTAACTCATTACTCACATATCGTCAATTACGATTTTCGATCCCACGTAATAGTAGACGAGCCTATAGCCGTCAAGTGGGTACTTTTTCATAAGCTGTATGTTTATTATCGAATGGAGAACAGCCTATCAGGCCCCCGATTCTGCTAATTTTATGACATAACACCACCACTGTCATACCGCTGACATTGCAAAAACTGTCATTAAATTTTAGACTTTATTACTACGTCTTAAAGTCTAAACTACGTCTAAAGAGTAAGACTTTGTGTAACATTTTCATTCACTCTACAAAATTATCATTTAATTTTAGACTTTAACAGTATGGCAGTAAAGTCTAAAGTTAAATGGCATTGGTTACAGTGTCTGTAGCACCGCAGTGGTTTTACCATGAAAAAATAATAGCAGAATCAGGGCCCAGTTAGTCGCCTCCTACGACACCCATGGGAAGATAAACCGTGGCTCTATTACGTTATGAGCTGGTTGGCTTATTGATGCAGTTTCCGGTGGCTTATGTATCCAATTTTAGGCTGTAAAGGCACGACCATATCGCGTGCACGTCAGTGAAACGTCTTTGTAGAAATAAAGCATTGTCGCAGGTATATATGATATATGAATCATGTTATGACATAACACAATACGGCCATTTTTCTACCTTTTAGACACAAAGTGCCTATACGCATCAGTTCAAGGTCAAAAACTGAAAATAACAATTTTTACTCAAAGGAAACATTCCTTTACTTTTAAAAATAAATAAATCTGATCAAATTTAATTAAAGTAGAAGAAAGTTAGAAATTAGTTTACTACACCCGGCTATCGAACCCGGTATAATTCACCCTGTATACTATTTTTTTTGAAGTGAAAACTTCTTTAGCGTCGTTGGATGGGTAAAAATTGTTAAACTCGCGCATCAGGATCACTTGACCTTTGACCCGTAACCGACGACTTTGTAGGACAACACGACGTCATACTACATTCCTAGCTACAAAGTGTTTATTTTGCTAAGTACGCTAAGAAGCTTCGTAGCTCAGCTGTACGCGCTTCGAATGTAAGTCCTTATGGTTTCAGATAGCACCGGGTTCGAACCTGGGCTTCTGACACGTTTTGTGATTATTTTTTCTGTTTATAATTTATTAATTTCTTCTGACAGAAAATTAGCAGAAAATTAGTGATAGGTGATTATTGGCGCTATATTATAGGTATGGTAGGGTGTGGTCTTTGTATCTTTTTCTCTGTATATAACGAAGAAAGAAAGAAAGCTGCCGGCACTCCCGGAGTGCAACCCGTCTTTTTTTTTATATCACTGAGGTGGCAGACAAGCACAAGGTCCAACACAGAGAGTTTCTGTGCCATCAGTGCAGAAGACAAAGGAGGACAGGCCTTGGGTCTTCCTGCTGACATCACAAAAACTCTCCATTGAGCTCTGGCTACCCTACTCACCGCCGGGAACACAGCACGAGCACAGAATAATTAATAGTACTAACGTACAGAAGAATCACTGCGCAAGAAGATTGAAATTAATTCCAGTCTTGCTTCGACGCAATACGGTGGAATTCAGCTTGCACAACATTAAGTACCTATAATTTTATTCAACTACAACTTGCGTCTCCTTCTATCGCGTACCTCTTATCTCTTCTTACGCTGTTAGGGTTGCCTTCTTGTGAAGATCTGAATATTTGATTAACAGACCAGTTATGTACCTATTACTATTTTTCTACTTATGTGAAAAATTACAACTTTCAAACACACCTACTAGGTAGGTATGTTTGAAAGTTGACATTTTTTATTTAGATGAAAAAAGTATTTTATTACAATGTCCGCATATTTTAACATAAGAACTGCTACTACACTTTAGTGTATTTGCTAAATTGAACATTATCATTTAGGTGTTTAGTTACATGCGTATCAAATCTGGAATGCCGTACGACGCAAACACGAAACGGCTTAAACTAATCCGAGAGCCGACACCCAAAAATGATGTTGGTAAATTATTTCGATTTGCCCTTTCTAAATTCTCGCTTATTAAATTAAATTGACAGGTAAATGGTAGGTATTTATCCCTTCTTTTACATGATTTGCACCCATCTACAGCACATAAGGCACCAGCAGGGCTAACATGCGCGCGTCGTGAAATATCTCGAATCGAGATGAGATATCATCTCGAGTCTTCTCGAGCGAAGTAACGCCGACATATTTTGTCGCGTCAAACTTTTTCAATTGTTGTCTATGGCATACACATTTTTTAAACATTTATCCGATAAAATCGGCCCGATACGGCCATTTGCTCGAAAGCACAGACTAGTTAGGGATGCTAGGTATGAAAAAAAGAGAAAAAAATAGTTTTCGACCTTATTGACATGACATGCTATCGATTTTTTTTTCTTATATTCGTGATCAGCGTCATCAAATAATGCGAAAGGACACGTAACAAAGGAAATGTCATTAAGGTCGAAAATGGCTTGCAGTCGCTGTTTTAGTCCAAAATGAACCGAGCACAAAAAATGTTTACACGAGATAACTTCTCGTCGACCAAATGAAAGACTGGAGACAAAACATTTTAATTTAAAAAGAGAAAAAATAGTGCAAACAATTTTCGACCTTATTGACATGACATGCTATCGAATTTTTTTTCTTATATTCGTGATCAGCGTCATCAATTAACGCGAAAAGACACGTAACAAAGGAAATGTCATTAAGGTCGAAAATTGCTTGTAGTCGCACAAAGGTACTAAATTTTGATCCAAAATGTACCGAGCACAAGAAAAGTTTACACGAGATAACTTCTCGTCGACCAAATGAAAGACGAGAGACAAAACATTTTAAATGTCAAAATTCGAGTAAATAAGGGCACGTATGTTACAATTTGCAGACACTAAGTAGAGATGATTTCTCGAAGTCGAGTTATGGCGACATCTGACAGATCGCCATGAAATTTGCCATGTTACCAACAGTCGATATCGAAATAAAACGGCAAAATGCCTCGAGATAGCTATCTCGTGGCGCGCATGTTAGCCCTTCATGCTACCAACAGTCGACATATCGACATAAAACGGCAAGATGCCTCGAGATAGCTATCTCGTGGCGCGCATGTTAGCCCTGCAGATGGCATCGTAGGTACGCGAACGAACGAACGGAGCGATTAAAATTAAACAGCGTGCGTGCGCTTCGCTTGCGAAAACCGCACTGAATTTTGGTCCGCAAACGGCCCGAGGCCGCTCGGCCGGGCGGTAGGTAATTATAGCGCGCAAGTATATGGAGTGAAGGAGGCCTGGCACGAGGTGCCTAAAACTCTCAAATACTCATAATAAAAAGCGTCGGTAGCTTAGTGGTTAAGGAGTCGGCCTTACGATCGAGAGGTCCCGGGTTCGAATCCTGGCCATTACACTACCGACGTGAACCCACTCCTAGCACAAGCAATTTAGCTTAGTTGGAGGGGTTAGAGGGAATATTAGTAATTGCGAAAATTTCGGTTGCTAATATTCTTTAAAAAAAAAAAAAAAAAAAACAATATTACCCATGCCTTTTTTACTTATTTGGAGATATAAGTAACTTTATTTACTGTAAAATATCATTGCCGCAATTCTTGGAATTCTTTACCAGAACACTCTTGTTACCTTCTACCTCCATTCTCGGGTCCTTTAAGCGGGGCGTGACATAAACATCTGTCTAGGCCGTCAAGGTAGGCACCGGTTTTTTGAAAAAGCGTCTGTTATGGCGGCCGCTACTCATTGGACTACGTCTCACCTTACCATCAGGCAGGGTGGAGTTAATTTGACGGCAAAAATATAATTTTATGAATTTACATTTAGCAGTTAAGTTTTGAGTTCTAAATAGGAAGCCGTGTGGTTCTATTTGCAGTACAGATCAATACAAGCCGTAAATCTATTGTTTTCGCCTTTGTTTAGTAATCGTTTTTGTTTGATATTTGAACGAATATAACTACGTTTCGGTTTAGTTTCAGGAACCCGGACCTGTGCTTGAACTAGATAGGCCTTTGGATGAAGCGGGGAACGAGTCTTTATTCTAAATCATAATCACTGACATCCCCAAGTGAAAAGCTGCTAAAGTACCATAAACTGCTAAAGTACAATAACGTTCCATAGTCACGGCAATACAGCTATTGGCTTAGTAGAAGGTGGTTAGCTCTTTGTGACTGATCAGGGATCCGAAGGTGGATTTCTTGAAACTATATTATACCATAGGCGCCATAATTTTCGTCATTACAATCTCTAACCTAAATTTATAAATTTTCAAGAAAAATGTAGCTAGACACAGACGGTTTACCTAGCCCAGTTAGAGTACCCTGCTATATAGCACCTAGCCTAATCCAAGAAATGTATATATTTCCACCATGTATGGTCTCAAATTTATAATGATTATGATCAAATTTCGATCAATAGGCGAAACCCCCGAATGAGTAGTGAAAATTAAAAAAATACATTAGCAACAACAGAGTAAGCTTAGTCCTGTTTGGAAAAGATCTTATTTTCAGATTAAAATAACGATCTTTTCACAGTAGGTACAAGTGCAAGTAATTAAAGCAACACTCTGTATACATATTAACAATATAAAAACCAAAGTACTACCATCAAAGATGCGTTAAATTCTCCAACAGGAATTACGCCAACACATGAACTCCCATACAAGACAAAGTTGAAATAGCTGTTGTACAACAGAGCTCTGTGTGTGGTGGTTGAACATTAAAGGGAAGAGGGGCTGCTAATTTAAACTTCTGTTTATATAGAAACTCATTCGCAGGTGCTATGAAAATACTACTAGGAAATACAGTAGGTCTGTATTAGTCTGTATGATAGAACAACATATTTTGAACACTGAATACTATTGTTTGAAGTTAATCATTTCGAATAATCTGAGAAAGTGTGTGTATATAAATAAGATATCATTTACTATAATCATGATTTAAAAAATACACCCCCGGTTCTTTTTTACGTGCGGGAAATCCCCCCGGATACCCCTCCCTCCGGAGCCGGAGGGGGAGGTTATGTCGGACTCAAACCGACAAAACCGCACGCCGACTGTGGGCTGTTGTGCCTAAGCCGGAGGTGAGGTTGTCTCGAGACATATCCCTCGCACCCCGGCTGACCCAGGGCCATTCCCCTCGGTCTGGCCCTCGTCGGGAGGGGTACCACGCGGCCCCCGACTCGCCCCTGGTAGGGGGGGGGGGGGAATACACCCCCTGTATAGGTTACTTAAGATGACATAATGAAACGTCAAACACGCGTCATTTGTAGTAACGATAAAAAGTTTTTTTTTTAATTGGTTATATAATAATAATTACAGCAAGCAAACCCTAGAATCCATTCTAGTACAAAACAGGAATTAAAGAGCACGGTGGGTGACTGGCGGCCGTAAAAACTCAGTTTAAATTACAAAAATAACGTTATGTTCGTCTCTTCATGTTTATAGAGTTTAATAAACAAGCTGCAGTTAAATTAACTGATTACGTTTATAGCCTCTTCTAACGAGATCAGTACATTATATATTCGTATACTTATATTTGTATATCCTCAGAGGGATGAGATAATACATATATCCAAAATAACTAGAGGTATATTTTTTTAAACACGATTTTAGTGTAAAAATTCATACATATCACGCCAACTATGATTTTCGATCCCACTTTCGATTCGATTTGACATCACTGTCGGATAGAGAACAGCCATAAGATAGATAGATTATGACTAGGTCTTAGATAGGCCTAAGTTGCCTTCTACAAAGAACAGTATTATTCGAATATATATATATCCTATAAAAAAATTAACTTCAGCTGCTACTTTCAAACATTCATTGCAAACTGTTCACAAAACTACACAGTAAAAACTACGAGTATATTAAATGTTTCTTATCTTTTCATCCTTTTTAGGACCAAGTGTTGTACCCTGGGGTACACCATTCAACTAAATCTGCTAGCATGATAGCCATTTACCTTTTTCTTGCAGTACACTGAATAAACAAAAAGGGTGAACAGTTTATTTGGATTCAGAGGAACAAAGAAGAATTTACATGTTCTATTATATGCGTTCTATAAAATGCGCTACTTGGTCGTAGGCTAAGATCAAATCATGGTGTATTTTTTCACGTTTTGTTTTTTAATATCTATCATTATATATTCAACAAAGCTGTCATTTCATACATTCCTTAAGCTTAAGCAAACGACATAATAATATATTGTGAGCAAGGAAATTGTTACTTCTTAGAATAAAACCTTCCAAGATTTGAAGAATACTGTCATCTTAATAAATTAGTCAGTGATGCTTTCAAATTTGATGCCGTGATCTTTGCTCAGAAATCTCAAATCCAGGAATTCAACAATTTCCAAGCCTTAAAGTTATTGTACTCAAGCTTTGTCAAAAGTTTGAGATTTTGGATTCAGTATTGATAATTGATTCATAAATTAAATTATTAGTATCCACATAGCGTATGTAAAAAGATGGCTCGTGACGAGCTTGATAACTTAACTTAGTATCATGATTGACCATAAATAAAATAATAATAATAAATAAATATCCCACAACATTTCACACAACGCTATCTAGACCCATGGTAAGCATAGCTTAACTAGCTTGTGTTATGGAATCTAGAATGCGGATAAACATACTTAGATATGTATTTTTTTTTGTAAATACATATTATACATAGAAACACCCAGACCAATGCAAATATACATATTCATGCATACAAATATTTTCACGGCGAGTGTATGTGCTGATGGGGCTACGAGATATTTCCTTTGATCTTCGAAAAAAAGCGGAACCCCATTACTAAACCTCCATTTTCCGTCTATCCATCGCCACCCTGTATCTTATGAACCGTGATAGTTAGACATCTGAAATTTTCACAGATGATATATTTCTGTTCCCACTAACAAATACTATTAAGGGGGGCTAGATAATGGTACAGATCCGTTGGTGAGCGAGTCAGACTCACACTTGGCCGGTTATTTTTTACCACCAGGCCGTGGCGCCTTCGTTAATATTTCCCAGGTGCCGTGCCCATCACCGACGTTTAATCTTTTAATCCGTTTAGAACCGAAAAGTTTTAATTAAAAACCGGTTTTTTTGCGTACCGACGATGTGACGTAACATAACTATGTTACTTTGGTACTATTTTAACTGATAAAACTAATATGATTTTTTTATTTCCGAAATTGAATATTCTTTTTTTAAATGAGTGATATAATTTAACCGGTTTATGCGATGTGAATCTAGTTTATTTTTTGTAATTCGATATTCGATTTCGAAGCTATTAATAAGCCAGTTGACAGTCTCCGTGGCGTAGCGGTAGTAAACGCGGCCGCTGCACAGAAAACGCGAGTTCGATCCCCGCTCAGTGCTAATATTTATATGTATGAATACGAGTATTTGTATTGGTCTGGTTGTGCCTCGGAGAGTACGTTAAGCCATCGTTCCCGGTTACCATACAAACATCTATAGCAGTCGTTACGGGTACGTGGACTCCTCAAAAGTCCAACAACTTGTCTAACTGCAATGCTTCGATACCGCCTTTGGGTTGTAGAGGTCAGATGGTAGTTACTTCACGGAAAATGTCGAAGCTTAGCCAAATCCGCTTTTAGCAGTTGGAAAGTTAAAAGCGGATCCCAGACTCCAAATTGATAGCTTTGAATGCGACTGGGATTATTACTAGGATGAAGAAGCTTAATAACTCAGTTGTTTTGCAGATGTACTGACTTGCACGTGAGGTACACTTGACCTTAAGTTTGGCAACACTAGTGTGTACAGAACCCCTGTACACTCCTTTCACTAATAATACCTTCTGTGGGTCAGTAATCTCAATTTTATTTATTCAAAGTTCTCGAACGAAAGCTCCTTTAGTACAGGTGGCTTGAATTGGGTCAGACGGCAGACCCCTCGTCAACCTACGTCCATTTTGAAAAGGAAAAAATACATTACAATATGTTATCCAGTACAAAGTGCCCCTGTTTGTCGAAAACTCTGACAGCGCGTAGAACACCTGTAAAATGCGTATTAAGTTACGTAAAAAGGAGATAAAAATTAAGAAAATTTGAAACATGCAATGGTAAACGTGGACTAGGTACAGTTAAAGTGTAGAAAAATGCGGAAAGCTTATGCAGTACAGCCATTTTGTATAATTCCCGTCATATATCTTTATTCACATTGGTCTCTTTTGAAGATAGTACGGTGTGCTACGGTAGCGGAGAAGCTCAAATTCGCCAAGCATAAATGATATCATACTGATTCTGTACTATTTGTATATATATTAAAAACATCTCGTTAGGTTAAGTTCTAAGCTATTTGTATATGTAGCGGTATTGTCTAAACGCGTCTAACTTTAATACCAAAGCGAATAAAGCAAATAGCATTAAAGTGAAGGAATAAATTGACAAAGTTATCATTGAGTTAGCTCGCAGCGATGCTCGCGAAAGAATAAATAATTTCAATTTTAAATTCTTTCCTCTCGTTTCGTCTTTCAAGTTATAATTCTATTTGTGAAAAATTTATGGGTTTGTGTATTATATGTTTTAATATCCATCCACGCGACTTTTTCTCATATATCTGCGGTTCTATTTAACCAATTGCGTTCACAGACAGACTTAAAATGTTACGTTTATGATTTATAATCTTTATAAGACCTTTCATACTAAAAAAAAATAGTTTTTGCGTCCATCGCGGACAAACAGACAAGAATTTAAATGAAAAATGTGTTCTATATCTTTAAAATAACCCAAACGGTTATTTAAATATCTTCAGTGTACAGACACAACCACTTTATACGATAGTAGATATAGATAGAATACATGAATAATTACAAACGTGTGACAAAGTAACTGAACCCTAATAGACGGCACAAGACACAGCTGTGCTCGTCCTTTTGTCCGTCCTCCAACTTATTAACCAAAATCTCATCACGTGGAACTCTTGAAACAAAAACAGTCTCATCCCGTGTAATCCCGGTCGCTTCATGGTTTTTTAAAAGGGACATAGCTAAATCTCTTGAAAATCATTTTCTTAAAACTTTGATATAAAATATTCTAGAAATAAAATAGTTTCTTGTAGTCTGTATTTAGAACTTCAACTTTATTTTTCGTGAAGATTATACCGAGAAATGAAACTGCTACATTCTGCTCATTAGAGCTAAAAGGGACACTTTTATAGTTGAATTTTAAGCGAAGGATATTTTGGTAATAAATAACAGAGGAAGACAGAGGAATCATTCTTTCTATTCTGTGGAGTTTGTTCCGCATTCGTTTAGGCAGATTAAACAGAGCCGATTGTTTTTTTTTTATATAGGACACGTCAATTTGACTTAACCTCGCCTGATGGTAAACTGACGGCAAAGTCACAGGAAAGAGGACCACCATTACATACACGTACCATGTTAACAATGGTGGCACTCAGCTTAACGGCCTCATCAGATGCTTTTTCACGCTCCACTTAAAGGACCTGGGACTGTAGGAAAAAGGAAACACATGAGCTGGCAAGGAATTCCATGAAGGCAAGGAATGTTATCATATCATATCATAGAACTAAATTTCGCAGGGTGAGCCCTGTAAAAATTCTTACTCTGATTGGAACAATAGAAATGGATGCTAGTCCATACAAAATATATGATCGGCCTTCCTCAAGACTAATTCCATCCACTTTATTACTGTAAGGTACAGCAGGATTAACATCAGTGACGCACGAAAGCGCCAAGCTTTATACTAGGCGAGTTCCACGGAAAATTAAACTGTTTTGTAACCTGTAATGAATTTAATCAGAACTAAATTGAAGTTACTGGAAAAGCAATTAATCCTCGTTCCCCCATTTTGAAGAGGGAAGTATGAGGAAGAGGGGAAAGTCCATTTTGAGGTAGTGAGGAAAATTGTTTTATATCAGAGATAGGAACATGGTGTATATGGGGTCTCAATAAAATCTTAAGAACTCAAGCCAACCTCATCGGCGCAATTTCAATTTCTTTGTTTTTCAAAATAGTACAACGCAATTACACCTTAAAAGTAGTCGAGGAAGTAAGCGGAACCCAAGTTTAAGATGTTTTAACAATTTAAAACATCGTAGAATCAATGGTGAGACTAGCTCACTACTGAAACCTGAAAAATAAATCTACGGGGTTAATAAGCACAGGGTGTAAGGGCACACCGCGTCTATCTAATCGTCAAAATATCTACAATTTATTTCATTAATATTTAATTCAATGATTCCACTAGATGGCGCTATAATTGAAAGTTAACGCTCGTAAAAGTCCTTAATTCTAGGTTATAACTCACACTTGGCTATTTTCGTTCCACATGATATGAGTATCCGGAAAAAAAGTGAGTTACAAGTGATTCTTTGTTTGCGAAACCAGAACAATATTATGTAGCGTATTTAAAAAAAGAATAAAAAAATAGATGTTATGTTGGGGCTAGAGATCAGATGACCATCGATTCCCAAACACAACAAGGTGGGTATATGGATGAAAATAAGATATATTCGAAAAACCTTTTTAAAAACAATCTTTTTTTTCTTTTTTTTTTCTTGCATTGTCATCCGAACTGAACGTGCATACCAAATTTCAGCTCAATCGGTTGAGGGCAAGTGCCTTAAAATTGAGTTGTAAGATTCCACCCGAACAAACATACATTGCAAGTTAAATAAAAGCTTGTAATAAAGATATGTTAACTACTTAACATAACTTTATTTTCATCCATATACGGGCTTATACAAGTAAATGTAACGGGAGGGGTTTGGACATCAGACGATGGTCAGACGGTAAACTCCACCACCGTACTAAGAATAACATCTAAAACCTTACTGACACTGCAAGCTACAAAAATAAATGCTACAATAAAATCCATACTAATATTATAAATGCGAAAGTAACTCTGTCTGTCTGTCTGTCTGTCTGTCTGTCTGTATGTTTGCTTTCACGCCTAAACCACTGAACCGATCTTGATGAAATTTGGTACAGAGGTATATTAGAGCTTGAGAACGGACATAGGCTACCTTTTATCACGAGAAAGGGGGTTTAAGGGGGGAAATAGGGGATGAAAGTTTTTATGAAAGTTTGTCATTTCTGAATGAAATTTGGTACAGAGGTAGATTAGAGCTTGGGAACGGACATAGGCTACCTTTTATCGCAAAAAAGGGTAGAAAGAAGGGGGGAGGTATGGCTATGGGATGAAAGTTTTGAAGACATCCTGATGATATATTTGGTATAGACATGGATTAAAGCTTAGGAACGAACATAGGCTACCTATTGACGCGAAAATGAAGTTATAGGGGGGGGGGGGGGGGGAATAACGGATGAAAGTTTGACAGTTTTGAAGATATCCTAATGAAATTTGGTACAGGGATTAATTAGAGCTTGGTAACGGACATTTTGAAAATATCTTGATGAAATTGGTATAGAGATGGATTAGAGCTTGGAAATGGATATGGGCTACCCCTTTATCGCGAAAGAAGGGATAGCAGGGGAAGGGGGGAAGGGGAATAAAGGGGCTATGGGATTAAAGTTTCTCATTTTTCAATGGCACAAAAAGGGGGGAATATGGCATAAATAGTAAGAATTTCTTTTAAGATGTCCTTATGAAATTTGGTACAAAGGTGAATTAGAGTTAACTAGAGGTGCGAGTAGACAGGCGAGTGGGGAGAGTCAAGTAGAGAGGCGAAAAGAGAATCGAATGGATGGGCAAGTAGAGAGGCCAATGGAAAGGCGAGTATAGAGAAGAGTACAAAGTCGAGTAGAGTGGGGAACAGAGAAGTCAGTAGAGAGTCGAGTATAAATTCAAGTATAGAGGCGAGTAGAAAGTCGAGTAGAGAGTCGAATATAGAGGCGAGTAGTAGAGGTGAGTACATAGTCGAGGACAAAGTTGAGTAGAGAGGCGAATTTAATGCTCAATAGCGTCGGATCAACACTAAGCGATAACCTAAATGCACGCGGGCGGAGCCGCGGGCAACAGCTAGTATTAGATAATTGAGGACCATCGGATAAGCTCTCGGAGTCAACAAAGAACTATTGTTTCAAGGACCTCTTGAGTAAATGGCGAATTCGCCATGAGTGGTCCAGAAGATCAGAAGAATAAATAAGAAAGTTTACAGTAATATTATGGATATTTGTCAACCCTATGAAGTTACATCTCCCTTATATATGTATATACACTCACGCCTGTAAATCTCCGAGGAGGTAAATAAAAGTGCATTCACAGTATAACTAATGATAACTAATGAGTTATCTCTAGAAAGTTATATCCATCACAGATGGCCTGCGTTAACCTAATACGATAAAGTCGATGAGCCTTCACGGGGCTTTCGCAGTTCATACTCCGAATATGTTAAAGACGAAGGTACGTGCGCACGCGGGTATGGTATTATAACGCACACGATAATATGGGCCTATAAGAAAAGATATCACCCACCTCGGCTCTTCGAGCCACGACCAGATCTATGCAAATAGCCATATTCATGCATACAAATATTTGCATTGAACTCAACTTTTTTACAATCCAAAAGAACAAAATAGCGAATTTGCTTTAAGCCGTTGCTTAATAAACGAATACAAAGAAAATGTTATTTATTCTATATATATTAGTAATTACAATTTAAAGTAGTGATAACAATAACAAATAAATGTTTATTAAACTGAAATTAATTTTTAATTTACAATTAAAAAGCAGTCAGTTATTTCAATTAAGTGTAAATGAGAAAAGTTTATAGATCAGTCTAGTCTCATCATATCTAGAATGATTTAATATAGGGACCTACTAATGTTTAGAAGCTTATTTAATGCTTAAGGATTTAGGTATTTTACCAATTTGAAAATGGGTCGCACAAATTATTGGGTTCTTCAGCCCTATTTGCCATCTAGTTGGAGGCTCTGGTGCAATTTCAATTTCTTTATAGTGCAATTCCATCATTTTCACGTCAAATTCTACTTAAAACTAAAGTTTTCTATTTCTTTTTAGGCTTTCCTCCCTCTCTATCTCTCTCTCTCTCTTTGTGAGGTTAGACTGCAGTCACTCTAGTGAAGAAGTATAAGCCAAACCAAAAGTGGGATAAGCAGTAAGCAAACCAAGAGAAGCTACCAAATGATTTCACGATATTTTTACTATTTGAATAAAACATCGTGGAGTCAGCGGTGAGACTATATATATATAAAAGTTGAAACCTGAAAATGCAATCTGTCTTCTGTCTACACTCGAGAGCAATGAATCCGGGTCACTCAAAGAATCCAAAAAATCTCGGAAAGTAAGAATGCTAGGTTAATTCAATAAATTGTATTTAATAGACAATTTAATACTCCTTAAATGAAAGTTAAAAAAATATGAGTCACCATACATTTTATTTACACAAAATTACATAAAGAAAAAAAACTGCTGATCTCTCCTTAAAACAAAAATAGGAAACATGAAATTTTTGAACTTTATGACGATTTTCTTGAATTTCAATACTTCGTATTACCTCCTCGTGCTTCCATTACTGCGTTTACGCGGTTTGGCATGCTGTACACCAAGTTCCTTATATGATTTTGGGGAATATTCTCCCATTCCTCTGTGAGAGCAATTTTGAGCTCAGGAAGCGTGATTGGGGGAGGGTTTCGTTGTTTTACGCATCTCCCTAGCTCGTCCCAAGCATGCTCGATCGGGTTGATATCCGGGCTGCGCGCTGGCCACTCCATACAAGTAATGTTCATCTCTTGAAGGTAGTCATTCACAATCCTACCTGTATGAGGTCGGGCATTGTCATGCATAAATATAGCATCCTCACCCAAATTGACCATAAATGGACCAACGTGTTCGTTGAGGATTTCTTCCACATATCTTACGCTAGTTAAAGAGCCGTTTTCTATGATCACCAGCTCTGTGCGACTTTCAGAGGAAATTCCGGCCCACACAAGTACAGACCCACCACCGTAGGCTACTTTTTCTTCGATGCATGCTTGCTTGAATCTTTCCCCTGGTCTTCTATACACTCTGTGTCTTCCATCGTGCTTGTAGAGCATAAATTTTGATTCGTCGGAGAACATAACTTTCGACCAATCTTCAATACTCCAATTTACGTGGTTCTAGGCATATCTTAGTCTTGAAATACGATGGCCACGCTCCAGTTTAGGGCCGTTTGCAGGTCTAAGGGGTTTTAAGTTAGATTCAGCAAGCCGACGTCTTACTGTCCATGCACTTGGGTTACTTCCTCCGAGGCGTCGATACTGATTTGTGAGTTCAGTTCCTGTGAGAAAGCGATTTCGAAGCATGGTGTTCACCAAGTATCGGTCTTCTCGTGCTGTGGTACACCTAGTTCTGCCCGTTCCTTGATATTTAATTCAATGATTCCCTACTAGACGGCGCTGTAAATGAAAGTTAGGGGTCGTAAAGGTCCCTTAATTCTCGGCTATAACTCAAGCTTGGCTATTTTTGTTCCACATAATGTGAGGATCCTAACAAAAATGTGAGATACGTGAGTCTTTGTTTGCGAAACGTCGTATAATGCTAAAATGATTTGGTATAGTGACCTGGTATGGTATGGTATGGTATCACGGGCTGGTACCCGCAATCATGGCGCGGTTTTTGCGTGAGGGTGGGCATTTCACTCGATCAACCCCAACTCATTGAAGAATACCAGCAGGCTGTTCACACTGCTGGTGATCTCCCGGAGCGTACCTGTTTTATTGAAGTACTTAGACCTGTATGTGGCGGTTGCATGACAGTGTAAGAGCACATGTGCCGCTGTTTCCTCCTCTGTCATGCAGGCTCTGCAGAGAGGGCTGTCGGTGATTCCTAAAATGAAAAGGTGTTAATTGAAGGAGCCGTGCCCCGTGATGGCAGCTGTAGCCGTGCGTAGTCGTTGTTTTGACATTTGTCGAACACGCCGGGTCAGTCTATGTTCAAGCACAGGGAGTGCTTCCCTGGCCTGCCTGCATCCTTCCAGGTTTGTCCAGTATCTGTTGTGTTGTTCTATCGTTCGTTTGTTTACGATGGTTCGTAGGTATGCAAAGGGGATCGGTATTATGGGCTCAGGTCCCATTGCGACCATGTCAGATCCTCTCCTAGCAAGCTCGTCCGCTGCGTCATTGCCGCGCGAGCCGCCGTGGTCCTTGATCCATTGCAGGATTATGTTGTTGGTGTTGCCTATTTTATTTAATTTAAGATGGCACTCCAGTATCAGTCCCGAGTTTATAGTGTGGCTGTTTAAGGCTTGCAGCACGGCCATGCTGTCCGACAATATACGTATAGAGTGGCCTTCCACTCTCATGGCCATTACTGATGAAGCCGTCAGGGTTATCCCCATGCATTCTGCTTGGAATACTGTGTTGTGCGTCCCCAGCGGTTTCGAGATGGTGATGTTGAGGTCTTCTGAGAAAACACTGGCTCCTGTGCCTTTATCCATTTTTGATCCATCTGTGAGGATACGCATTTCTGCTGGGCATAGTGCCTCGCAGCGGTGGTCTTCATGGAGCTGGATTTTGTATATATAGTGACCTACTGATGTTTAAACCTTTAGAGGCTTATGTCGTGGTATAGAATAAAACTAGATGATTGCCATCTACTAGATTGTAGATGGCAGCAGCATATGACCAAACAACAATAACCATCTGTTCTGTGACAATAACAACCTCACAGCTGTCAGATTTGAATAGACAAACAATGAAAACTACGGAGATGTCAACTAACATTGGCCATTACGAGGCGCCCTCTGTAGGGATAAAAGCGCAGTCGGCATCCCCATTGGGGTCAGTATCATCCTCCCAGTGAATTCTAATCTCGTCCAAAGTTTACACTTGAGACTTCGAGGTCCGCTTGAGACTTCGAGATGCACTTGATATTTTTAAGCGACTGCCATCTGGCCTCACAATTCCAAGTTTCTCATGAAACCGCGTGATATGAACAGATCACTAGAAAATATTTAGGGGATTAACGAATCCCCTAAATGTTTTAGTAAAAAGTCGATTCACAACATTAGTTTAATATCTGAGGTTCGAAGCCGTGACTTCTTAATCCGACCAGTCTTAACTATAGGCATGTAAGTAATGTGCTTCTCTTTGTCTTCAGATCTTAGTAAACGTGTGCCTGTTGACGTCAGCAGACAGAGGCAGCTTGTTCCTGGCGAAGGGAACCCCACCGAACAGATGTCTGCAGGCGAAACTCTTCGATGTTACTAGAGATACAGGTACCTAGATACATACCTACTGTACTTACATTAATTATTGGCACTGTCAAGAATTCCAAATATTGTGAGTGTTGGAAACTCAATAAATTCTATACAGCTTATACAATTACCTTAACGGTTAAATAATATAGAAAAAGTAACAGATAATACCTTACACATACAAACATAATATTAGGTGTTAGGACACGACGGTATTTCCGTACAATTGAGCAGTCCAACTGGGGAAGGACCTCCGTCCTACAGAATACCGCGGCCATAATAACCTCGTGTTGTGTTCCCGGCGGTGAGTAGGTTAGCCAGAGCTCACTGGAGAGTTTTTGCGCTGTCAGCGGGAAGACCAAAGACTTGTCCTGCTTTAACTTCTACACTGACGGCACAGAAACTACTCGACAGCGCGAGTGCGACGCCCCTGGTGTTGCACACGTCCATAGGCCACGGTAAACGCTTTCCATCAGGTGGGCCGTGAGCTTGTCTGCCACCTAAGTGGTATAAAAAAAATAGAACCACAGATGAATTAAAACCCACATTTTGCCAACTCTCTTTTCGAATCTATTTAATAGGGGGCGAGCTAATTGCTGTTCAGCGGTTACTTTGTCATAGGCTATAATATAGCCTACTATTTTTTACTATCGAATAGCCGTATCCCACAGTCGCTATCTGACACCCATGGGAAGAGCATGTATGGCCCTATTTCACACCGGGATTTTTTTTAGAGTAGGTAACAGTGGCGAAGAAACCGGTGGAAAAAACTTTATTCAAAAATCATTTATTCTGTATAGACCATTAAAACGCCGCGCGGTTCCCGGCAGAGTAGAATTTGGGCCACTCCTGCTCCTACCATGTGGTGTCCTTCCAGAAGACTAAGGGATAGGGCTGATTAACTTTCACATCAGACAGATATGTATAGCCCAGACTCAGCCTCAGATGCATGGCTCGAGTCAACAATAGTGTCCGGAATACGGTAATAGGCTAACCCCCTATTACGTGGGACCGAATACAGATTGGTGCAATGTGAGTGTTAATTCACATCTGCCGAACCCTTTCGGGGATAAAGACGTGATTATATGTATGTATGTATGTAGCATTATAACGAAACTTATATATAAAATCCAAACTAGTTTAGATAAAGGACCACCGGTTCAAAACGCGGCCCCGACCTGAAAAGACTCCGGCGAGAAACTCAGCGGGCATTTTCTCTTTGGTATACTTACAAACATTTACTTAGTCTATTTACAATAGTAGTATAATATGTAGCATAGTTGAGCGAACAGCTCATTTCCAAGCTTGTTTGTCATCTAATTAATCTTGGATTTTATAATAGCCTTTTTGGCACAGTTTAGTCTTGATTACATTTTTAATTTATACACAGGTAAATCCCTATTTTCATTTGTTAAAAAGCGTATAGGTACAGTTGCCAGAATTACTAATATTTTTATGGAGTCTGCTATCAGAAACTACGAGATTGGTTTTATGTTTTGTATTTATATTATGCCTGTCACATACTCTTGAAAACTATGAAATATGTTTCCTTGAACACATTAGGTTCTCGAGAATGTCTTGGGACACTAATGTAAGAACTTCTATTTCTTTAAACTTTCCTCGGAGGGAGACTCTTGGGCCCAAATTATAAAGAGCTCGCATAGCCCACTTTTGTAAGATCAATATTTGTATTGTTCTGTATCTCACATATCTTTTTATTCATTTAACTATTAACAATATATGTACATTAGAATCATTTAAATAATAATATAAAAATATATATATATAATATATACAAACCTGCAGGTTTAGGCGTCAAAGAATTCCTCCCCGTCGACGTCAACTGGGAGGGTGGCCAGGAGGCTGGCGGCATAGCCACGTTGAATGGCAATATCGATCCTTTGCGCAAGGAAATAACCGGCCCTCTGGTCACGGGTAGCGTCTATGAAACGTTTGGAAATATCCTTAAATAATAGACGGGCACTTGGACCCCATGATCCCAGCGTCTCGACCCCAAATGGCTCAAATATTTAATTATCACTTAAACTACTATATTTCCGCCGTTTGAGGGTCTCTACCGAAGCAGCAGCAGCGCAGTTACAGTCTCCAGTCCCTGGGAGATGTGAAAGCGCAAGAGTATCAGCACATGTTGCAGATAAATATTGTGTTCTAATCCTCTGAATTATTACCCAAAGGTCACTCAACTCAAACTACCATGAAAATAACTGAAATAAACTATTCTAGCCGTATCCACGTCTTTATTTTCACGTATTTAGTTTGTCATGTACCATACGTCCCATTGGTTAGACGACAAGAATTTATTTTCTTCTACAAAGGTATTAATATGGTTACCTATCTTAATCCCGAATTTTAATATTCCGAATATAATAATCCAAAAAACGTTTGGCCAATTTTTCATAATCCCGGGTTTTCAAATTCCGAAGTTCATTTGTACGACGTTTTATAATCCAGACGAACGAGTTCCAGACACACGAAATCTAAATGCACAAAATCCAGATGACCGTAATCAATATGCACAAAAGCCCAATTTTTAAAACTCAAATTTTTGAAATGCAATTAATTGATATCCAGTGAATTGACATCCAGACAAACAATATCCAGATTTTTAATCCTAAAATTAAACCTCATACTGAACAAAACACACGTTGCCTAAAAAAATGGTAACCTATTGAAATATCGAATTTCTGTTACCCGAATCTTAAAACCCCGAAAACGGTTGGTAGAACTTTTAAAAGACAGATGTAATGAATGACAACTTTCTATAATTCCGTTTTTCATTTCCCAGATGAATCAATTTCCAGGTGCACTAAAACCAAATTTTCAAATAGTATTTTTTTATTTTCCATATTGTCATAATCCAAATATAGTTATACCAGATTCTCAGAATATTTTTTTTTGTTTCCCATCGTACCATTTTCCAAATAAACTATTACCAAATTTTTATAATCTTTTTATTTGGTTCCCATATAAATCGTGTTCCAGCTAAACTATATACAGGTATAGTAAAAATCAGTAAATTTATACGATTCATTTAGGGTGTGTAACGGTTGATATAATAATAAAAAATCTAACGTTCACTTAAGACATAAATAATTTCACTTAATATAATGAAAGCCTGAAGACTTATAAATATAATATAATTTTGTTTAAATTATTGTTTTCCATGTCATGCATGAACAGTTTTGTATGCAGGTATAATCAATGAATCAGGAAAGCGAGCTCGTGAACACTGCGTACCACATCCGACCCGACTCGCCGTGGTACTTGTCTGCCCTACACTAGAGTGTTATTTAAGAACCGGAGGCGCGGAGGGAGGGGAGCCCCTTATTTCGTAGAAAGAAATTTCATAGAATTTCGTTTCACAGAAAATGCTTCATATAATATTTGGTTCTTATATTTTTATTTCGAATATTATTGTTTGAAACACAATTTCCTACAATGAAACATATTTCACAGAAACACAATTTTTAATCAAATTTTTTTGTTTAACAAACTTATCAAGCTGTAGAATTATTTTTAAAGAATATTAAACCACCTTTATAATGTTCCAAATCACATTTTTAACTGTAACATTTACAATTTTAACACCCGACTCAGATTACCCCGACTCGGATAGGTTAGGTTAGAAGGCTAATGCGGGAGCGGAGCGTAGCGAAGCTCCCGCATTAGGCCTTCGTGGTTATTTTTTTATAAACCACCCAGAAGTAGGAGCCCCGCGTAGCGGGGCTCCGTCGACCTTGTAGACGCATCAATTGTTTAGTTCATAAAAACCATATATATGATAATATGTTATTCTTTGTAATAAGTTTCTATTAAATAAACAATTATTATTCTAATGTTTAACTTTATATGAAACAAAATTCAATGATTTAAAATTATATTAGTTAAATATAATGATTATATTGATTATTCTATGAAACGAAATTATGCGAAACATTTTCTGTTATACGAAATTATATTAAACAATTGTCTATAAAACAAGGCACACCCGCGGAGGGCTGCGGAAGCGAGCATGGGTGCCCGAACTTTGTTACGCAAGGGCGGAAGGACTGCACTTCCCGCAGCGCCGGAGAAGAGCAACACTAATGCTTGCCTGCTTGCCTGCATGCATGCATGCCTGCATGCATGCCTGCATGCATGCCTGCATGCCTGCATGCTTGCCGGTTTGATTGCCAGCTTGCCTGCATGCATGCTTGTTTGCTTACATGCATACATATATTTTTTAAGGCAACGTGTGTTTTGTTCAGTAGGTCTCCAATTGTAGTTAGTAGACGCCATATGAGGTTTAGTTTTAGGTTTAGAAATCTGGATATTGTTTGTCTGGATATCAATTAACTGGATATCAATTAATTGCATTTCAAAAATTTGTGTTTTAAAAATTAGGCTTTCGTGCATATGAATTACGGTCATCTGGATTTTGTGCATTTAGATTTCGTGTGTCTGGAACTCGTTCGTCTGGATTATAAAACGTCGTACAAATGAATAAATGGGCAAATGAAATTCGGAGTTGCGATTATATGGAAAATAAAACTTCGGAATTTTAAAAACCGGCATTATGAAAAATTGGCCAAACGTTTTCTGGATTATGATATTCGGAATGTTAAAATTCGGGATTAAGATAGGAAACCCTAAAAAAATACATGTATGCATGTAAGCAAACAAGCAAGCATGCAGGCAAGCTGGCAATCAAACCGGCAAGCACGCATGCATGCATGCATGCAGGCAAGCAGGCAAGCATGTAGGCAAGCAGGCAAGCATGTAGGCAAGCAGGCAAGCATGCAGGAAAGCGGGCAAGCATGCAGGCAAGCAGGCAAGCATTAGTGTTGCTCTTCTCCGGCGCTGCGGGAAGTGCAGTCCTTCCGCCCTTGCGTAACAAAGTTCGGGCACGAGGACTGCCCTCCCTCCGCGCCTCCGGTTCTTAAATAACACTCTAGTGTAGGGCAGACAAGTACCACGGCGAGTCGGGTCGGGCGTGGTACGCAGTGTTCTTAAGTGAACGTTAGATTTTTTGTTATTATATCAACCGTTACACACCCTAAATGAATCGTATAAATTTACTGATTTTTACTATACCTGTATATAGTTTAGCTGTAACACGATTTGTATGGGAACCAAATAAAAAGATTATGAAAATTTGGTAATAGTTTATTTGGAAAATGGTACGATGGGAAACAAAAAAAAAATATTCTGAGAATCTGGTATAACTATATTTGGATTATGACAATATGGGAAACAAAAAATACTATTTGAAAATTTGGTTTTAGTGCACCTGGAAATTGATTCATCTGGGAAATGAAAAACGGAATTTTAGAAAGTTGTCATTCATTACATGTCTTTTAAAAGTTCTACCAACCGTTTTCGGGATTTTAAGATTCGGGTGACAGAAATTCGATATTTCAATAGGTTACCTATTAATATACATTTAAGCACTTCGTATTGTAACATTTCAATCCTTTGTGGGAGACTGGTAACTAAACTAGGAAACCCTGTCACACAGATTACCAAGCCCCCTACAATACAAATGTGTAGTAAAAGTAGAATAAGTATAATATTGAAATTAACGCAGTATAAAACCACAATTAAATTGTATTCAGTGCAAGAAGAGAGAACTAAGGACAATTGAAAATAAAAACACAAGCGTGTGTGTGCGTTTGTGTGTGTGCGTGTGCGTAAGTGTGTGTGTGTGTGCGCGCGTGTGTGTGTCGAGTGTGTGAGAGTGGGTATAAGATTAATATATTAGGCAGCTTTTCCTGGAACTGCAAATAATTTTTCAGTAGAATCATAGTCGAGCCCAACAGATATGAACCGTCAGATTATCAAAGGTATGTAATATACTTAAACCATGATCGCGTTAATTCCCGTTATCATTATTGTATAGTTTTAGTTTCAACAACGTAGAAATGGTGTCAAGCTGCAGAAAGTAATCGATTGAACGAACATACTCTATTTTTATTAGACACTAAGAAACATAAATGACGAAAACCTGGGTGATATTTTCTGAACTCTTCAGATAATAAATAAAAATGTACGTTAATTTAGATGTAAAAATTATTCTCATATTAGCAATATGAACACCCACGGCAGAATATGAAATACGTAAAAAGCTTATTTAAATTTCAGCATAAGATATACCGAAATCCTTGATACCGAATTTTGGGAAAACGTTAGCTCCCTAAATGTTGTGATTCATAAATTGAGGCGCGTGTGCCTTCGGGCGTCAAATTAGATTCGACTACGACGTTGTTGCACGGCACACTTACATCACCTTGGAAGCCTACGAAATTACTGAATTGATAGGCTGTTTTTCTCTCATACCGTTTTTTCGTGCAGAAATCCCCTTAGATAGGGGTAGAGGCGGTTATGTCGTTCCTAAGCCGATTAATCGTACGCCGTCTTGGATTTTGAAAGACGAGAAGGTTTCATTTTTGATACCGGGGCCTAAGATTCATTAAGATATATTATATCAGTCACACCCCGCCTTACCCAACCTCACGTGAAGAGGTGCAACAGCTATGTACTATTTGATTAATAAGTCTCTAACGCATGCTTTCCTGTCGGTATTGAAAAGTCAGACGATTGTCGCTTATTGTTTTATCTCTTAATGTTCGGAGAGCCGGAGATACAACCAAAAATCGACACCTGAGTTATGTTTGATCGCTATAACAGACATCCACACAGGCTAAGCCGCTTTGACAGCATGTATAATCTGTATGTATTTACAAAAAAAAAGTATCTAAGTATGTTTATCCGCATTCTAGATTCCATAACACAAGCTAGTTAATCTATGCTCACCATGGCTCTAGATAGCGTTGTGTGAAATGTTGTGGAATATTTATTTATTATTTAGCCGCTGGCATCAGCCAAAACACAGTAGGCAGAGGTCTATTAACACCCATATTACACCAACTATTTTCTCGATCCCACAAAACAGGCCAAGAGTTGATTGCTATCAAGTAGGCATGGGCTATATGTTTACTGTTGAATAAAAAACAGCCCTAGTCATCTTCTACGATACTCAAGGCAAGTAATAGGGTGGCCAATCTTCCACCAGGAAATATGGCATGGCTTAAACATAAAAATATATGATAAACGTCTACCAGACAATATCTTGTGTGGTCGCTTCAAAAGGTGCGTTTTACAGTCCCTTGATGTCTCATTGTTCCACTCCTCCGACTGTAATAAACACTTGAATGGGTTATAAACAAACTATTAACACTTGATCATTTTAATGTTCATTGCATTTTATTATGATGTTTTGTACTGCTCGTTTTATAGCGGATACTTGTGTCGAACGCCCGGCGTCGCGGGGACTCTAAACTATGGATTGTAAATTCTAAAGGAGCTATATCTATGTGTCAATGTGAACATGTTCTAGATACATAAGAACATCTGACATTTAGTTAAAAATTATGAGTATTACTTGAATGTGGAAAACATATTTACCGTAGAAATATTACTGCTTGAATGTAGAAGATTACTTTTGTAAGAAATAAAGAAAATATATTTATTCTCAAAAACGTGTCGCGCACGGCCGTGCAGAATAACGGTCGCCTCTTAGCTTAATGCTGTTCACTTTGTAGTGCAGGCGGAACAGCTCTGATTTTTAGAGAGAGAGAGTATGACGTTGTGCAAATAAACCCTTCACCATTAACCATAATCCTATCATCGTCCTTGCGTTACTCCCAGGCGCATCTGAGGCCTTTACCTCAAAGTCCGGGATCCGCATAAATATGGTGGACCTTGGATTCTTTGGTTATATTAGGGGCGTTATGGTTAGTGGCTAATATATTAGGATACAACGGCCATGTGAGCGGTAAACGCGTGGCATCTTTTTAATTAATTCCTGATCTATGAGACAGGAACTTTCGAACGCTTACTCGGTCCTGCTAAGACAAGCTTTTAGGTAATAAAATTGTGCTATTTCCAAATGTAGGATAAAAATAGAGGAGTAAATTTGAAAAATAAAGATATTTCTAATTTATTTAAATTGATGAAGTCGCCACGCGCGGCTTGCAGTCCCAGAACACTGCGTATAGCCGTTCTATCCTATCTTAATATATATAAATCTCGTGTCACAATGTTTGTCCTCAATGGACTCCTAAACCACTTAACCGATTATAATAAAATTCGCACAACATGTGCAGTTCGATCCAACTTGAGAGATAGGATAGTTTAAATCTCAAATTATAGTCCGATTCGCGATAACCGACATCCACGCGGGCGGAGCCGCGGGCGACAGCTAGTCCTATTATATTTCTGTAGACCCACCACTGACAGAATTGTTCTGATCACCCATATAATAGGCCTTCGTCGTGACCTAACTATCTATCGATACCCGGGACAATCTTCTAACGTGCCCTGCTTATGCGCTAAGATCAAATAGGTATAGGTTTATTAGGAAACGTAAAATAACCGACACTCATTTTTATATTGGAAACGAGGAAATTGCTACATCAAGTCAGGTGAGGGATTTGGGTGTTATCTTTGACTCTAAATTAACCTACATTCCACACTACAATAACATGATCAACAGAGCTGTTAAAATTATGGGTTTCATTAAGCGTAACTCTAAGGACTTGCATGTTTCCTCAAAAATATTACTATTCAATAGTCTAGTGAGAAGTGTCCTAGAGTTCGGTAGCGTTGTCTGGAACCCTCAATACGCAGTCCATTCACAGAGTATAGAATCGGTCCAAAGAGCCTTTACCAGACATCTGGCATTTGTCACTCCTGGACTTCATCCTGGATGTCCCTACCACGAACGGTTGGTGTATTATGATTTACAATCTCTCAAGGATAGAAGAAGCGCTTTAGACTTATTGTTTCTACAGAATTTAGTAAGGGGATCATCACATGAACTGGGACTTTTGATGCGTACGAAAGTATGTGTTCCGAGACCTAATAGCAGAGTTAGGAGCAACTTTCCGTTTTTCCATGTACCGCATTATAGGACCAACTTGGGTGCACAGGCTCCCTTGGCCAGGTTAACTGCCACATATAATGGTAGCTGGAGACACCTAGACCTCGACATTTTCCACGACCATCCCAGGCGCTTCAAGGCTAAGTTGACTCAACAGCCTAAACAGAATACATAGGAATAATTATAATCTTTATTTGTCTGCATGTTATTTTTGAATTATCTTTGAATTACTTTTGTACATTTTAATTATTTGATTTTATTTTTAATTCTATTTTTATTGTGAATGATTTTTTTTTTTTTTAATTTTTAATCATTATTTTAAACTTGACATGCAATACTTGACTAATCAAATATACATTTTTTTATTGTTTAAAATTATGTTGACATGTTGAAAGCAATATTTTGACATTTTTTATAATTATTAATCCTACTATACCCGATTATTATTTTTGTATGACAATCAGCCAATGCTGTGCATATCTATAATTGGTGTAGCACATACCCAACAATATCCCACCAATGTTACCCATATAGCAATGTTTGTGTATACACTGTTGATATGCCTATACAAATAAATAAATAAATAAATAGGTACCATTAAAAATGGTCACCCATCTAAATGGCCAACCACTTCTAGGTAACTTAACCCACTAATAGTTTACCGAAAAATGAGCACAGCTGGCCACGAGCGTTTCTTTAACCTCAATCTCATATTCCATCAGTATCTATAGACACTTCATGACGTAAAGACAAGCCCATTCATACATCATAGTGACGGTCAAACTATGTGTACAACCTACTCCAGAAATACAGGGACGAACTAAATATAGCTGGCCCTGACGTGGGCGCCGGATTTAGATGCGGCCTACATTGGAATCAAGGTTCTCAATAACGCAATGGAAAGTAAACAGGAAGTGTCCTTCCCGATATTATAGAAAATAGTGTCGCCAATCTCGTATGTTATGCTATACCATAATTGAAAATAAGCGTAAATTGAAACACAAGTCCTGGAGTCCTTTAAGCTGGGTGTGAAAAAGCATCTAATGAGGCCGTCGAGCTAAGAGCCACCATTAGAACATCGTAGGTGTATGTAATGGCCAAGTGCGAGTCGGACGCGAGCTCAAAGGGTGCCGTATCATTATTTGTTTTTAGTATTTGTTGTTATAGCGGCAATAGAAATACATCATCTATGAAAATTTCAACTGTCTAACTATCATTCATTCATACTCATGTTCATGAGATAGGGCCTGGTGACAGACATACAGACAACGGGGTCTTAGTAATAGGGTTTCATGTTTACCCTTTGTGTACTACAGTACCGGAATCCTGATAAATATTTATTATATAACAAAAGAAAATCAACACCCGTTAATAATACTTGCTACACTACTAGAATGTCACTCAGCTGAATTTCGATTTATCAGAAGAAAAATTATGTAGACAATCTGCCAGGCAACTTGATAAATCTGTCAATATGTGTATACAATCTTTCCCTAGATAAATAATTATAAGTATTTATTTCATTATTTATCATACACATAATCTGAGGTAGCTTCATTAAGTTATGCAGATACTTGTGTTTGAGCTGCCTCGCATCTGTCCTTACAATAATCATTCCATCTCAAACTAAAGACATGCTGATAAACAATAAATAATAATAAAGTTTAAATCGAGGTTCAGTTGAGTGCCATTATAAAATACGGGCCTAAAACAGGATATAATTAAAAATTCAGTTGAGCACAAGAACGTTGGTCTTGAACTCTGCAAAAGCAAGTCCCACTGTGCGAACGATATTTACTCAATGTGTACTCGCTTATAGGGACAATAGCTGTACAAATTCTTAGAAAATTTAGGGACCGAACATTCAATTATTCCACGGTAATACTATTATAATTATGTACAAAACTAACAAGTTCTGCTTGTTATTGCGCAGTTGGCCTTAAGAAAACTACAGGCAGTGGGGAGGAAACACTTAGTTACAAGACTAGTCTAGGTTAATTTGTAGTGTGCAGCTCATGTTAGTAGATGGGAAGAGAGAACACAGCCTGGGCTATCTGTAGGTCTGTAAATAAATATATATAATACTAACTGTCGCCCGCGGCTCCGCCCGCGTGGATGTCGGTTATCGCGAATCGGGGTATGAAAAATAGATGTTGGCCGATTCTCAGACCTACCCGATATGCCCACAAAATTTCATGAGAATCGGTCGAGCCGTTTCGGAGGAGTTTGGGAACGAAAACTGTGACACGAGAATTTTATATATTAGATAAAACGCTATCTACACCCATAGTAAGTATAGCTTAACTAGCTTGTGTTGTGGAATCTAGGCAGACGTGAATAAACAGACTCCCCCCCCCCCCCCTTCGGGTCAGCCGGGGTGCGACCTCACCTTCGGCCTTGCGCTACGACCTATAGACGGCGTGCGTTTTAGTCGGTTCGGATCCGACAAAAGGGGGTACCCTCCGGCACCAGGTGGTATACGCGGGGATTTTGAGCATGTAAAAAAAAAGTGGGTGAGCCTATTGCCATATTCCGGTCAATATTGTTGACTCGAGCCATGCATCTAAGACTGAGTTTAGTCTGTATCTATATCCTTATAATATTATAAATGCGAAAGTTTGTGAATATGGATGGATGTATGAATGGATGGTTCTTACTCTTTCACGTAAAAACTACTTAATGATTTTAATGAAACTTTACAATAATATAGCTTATACATCAGAATAACACATAGGCTATATATCATCATGCTACTACTCAAGGGAGCGGAGCAGTGATCATTAATGTCAACTAATCCGACATCCACACGGACGTAGCCGCGGGCAACAGCTAGTAGTACATAAAAATCAATGCCACTTTTCGTTTTAATTTAATAACTCAAGAACGGGCGCACCTACCGAACCAAATGTTTAGGCTTTGTACCGACTATTTAGTAGAGGGTTTATTTGAAGTTTGCACATAATCGGTCGAGCGATTACAGCCACGCGGGTGGAGCCGCAGGCAAAAGCTAGTAGTGTATTATACGTGTGTTGTTAAACAACCCTATCCCTTATTCACCTTGATTGAGATAGGGTGACCCGAAGTGTACTCTGCCGGGAACTACGTGGCTTAACAAAAAAACACAATATACATATTCACACATACAAATATTTGCAATGAGCGGGAATCGAAGCCGCGCCCCCGCGTATCAGCCGAATGTTCTACCGCTACGCCACAGAGAGAGTGCATAACGTTATATAGTTGCAATTTAGTTCCAAAAAAAACAGAGCTGGATGCAATGACATCAAATGCATCAACACCGCTATTGTTCAATGTCTACTCAATTTGTCATGCCCGCGGGAAATTTGTATCGCGTTCCCGCACCCAATGGGAACCTATTCCCGGGTTATAAAGTAATTATCATAGAGAAGAGGTTAGCCCGCTTCCGCTTCAAAGAGCCGGCGGCGATCGCCTCTTGTTTGAAATTAGTAGAATATGTATCCCACCAAAAACATTTTCATGTCAAAATGTTGCCAAGACAAGTTTACGTAGCTTACTCTGAGAAAAAGTTATCAGATCTCGTATAAAGCCAAGCTCTAAAGACTGCACGCTCTAAACCTACAAGCTCTACACTACACCTTAGGTTTAGAGCGTGCAGTCCTTGGAGCTTGGCTTTATACGAGATCTGATAACTTTTTCTCTTTTCCTCTCCGTAGGCCAAAACATCCTTAGATTAAAAAAGTTATCCCATAGTCAGATAGTAGAATTCTGATTTAGAATAGTGGAGAGGCTTGATCACAGTCAATATTAACAGATTTTTTTTATTAAAAATTAGGATTATTTGTCCTATTATGTTTTAATTTTAGTACTATAATTTGTACTAAACATCTCCGTTTTTCTCTTTTCCTCTCCGTAGGCGAAAACCTTCTGGTCATCAAGGAGACCATTTTTGTCTACTAACTTAGTATATTATATAAGTTCTAGTTTAAATAAGTGCTTTCAGCATTTTTATGTTTATATACCTGAACGTAACTTCCATCATACCTAAACTTTCTGCTTGCAGAATTGAACGACGCACTCCAGCATGCCCGTACGCAAGAAATTAAGATCCCCTTCGGTGTTGGTGTGGCCGGCCTCGCGGCGCAGACCAAACATCCTATCAATATCAAAAATGCATATTCTGACCCTAGGTATGTATAGTTTAATTCACTCCTACCAAGATATTCGAGGCATCAATCAATCAATCCCACCATATCAAAGCTAATACATACATAGATATATGCTTAGATGAAGTGGTAGAACGGGACCCCCCCATAGGGTTAATACACCTTGTAATAACCCTATTTCCCGTTCTACATAATAGAGTGCGCATACTTTCGTTATGCGGGTACTTTGTTATTGGCTGTACTGTCACTTAGTCGCATTCTACAACGCCCACGGGACATTGGGATTAACGCTAGACGACTAAGAAGGTTGTAGCGATGATTATGATGATGATGAAACTGATGTCATTAATTGCAATAGTGGTGATGATGTGTATGGCAATGGCTATTGCAGTGATGGTGCTACTGACAATGATATTGAACAAGATGATGATGAAGTTTTACATATACTATCGTTATACAGGTTTAACAGTGAGATCGACGCTCGAACTGGTTACAAGACGGAGCTGATCCTGTGCATGCCAATCTGCAACTATGAGGGCGAAGTCGTCGGAGTAGCGCAAATCATCAACAAAACAGACGGTATGTGAAAATAATGACGTTAAAATTGTACTATGTATTAGTAGAAATGTGAATATTTCTGAGAGTATTGGGATGTTTATTAGTCTATCATGTTCTTACAGCTGATCGAATCTGTCTGAAATTTGGTACAGTGATAGATTAAAGCCTGGACTAACTGGGGGTTAGACCAGGCTTTAATATGGAGGAACAAATTCTTTTGGGTTCAGTGTTGAAATCTGATCTCGTTCCCGCAGAACTTCACACTGGCAGAAACGCGTCTAAAGCTACTAACAGACCGAGCTACTTTCACATCCTATCTACCTGTGCTATCCACTATCTGATTCTACTATTCTCTCCTTTTATCTTATTCTACTACCCTGTCTTACTTCCTTCTGTTATTATCAATGTGAATTTATGTATGTGTTATTTGTGTTGTGTTATCCAGCAGGGTAATGCCGCTAGCGTCATGGGTAAATTTGTCCATCGTACGGCGAGGGGCGGGTTAATTGATTAATTTTGCCAAATTTGTATTTTTAAGAAGAGGAAGATAGATTTATGATAACATTTGTAAATTAATATGTAGTTATTTATGTAGTTGCTTAGATGTTTAGATATTTGGGAGTCTGTTTTTCAGTCATTCTCTAATAGCTCAGACCAACAGATCAGACAATCTGTAATAACACATAGGCTTATTTCAGGCTTTTCATCAAGGAATCGGTTCCCATATGATGCGAGAACGGTATGAAAATTTCACACAGGCTAAGTCACAGGCAACACCAGAATGTCACCCGGTTTTACAAATATAAAAACAATTCACTAGTTACCTTGTCCTTGTCTTATCTGAGTTTGTAGTTTCCCCATTTAATATAATTTTATTTGTCCGAGATTCGCACCGAGTTTGCCAACTTGCCGGAGTTCCGAGTTCCTAAAAGCCTTTGTTTGCAACTTCGTCTGTTATAACTCAATTTATAGTTGACGACCATCAACGTCCCTTAAATGTCGTATTTTTAACTCCTAAAACTTTTATATTGTTTGTTTTCAGTTGAATTCTAAATTTGGATCAATATTTGTAGTCATATTGTGGAGAAGTTCAAAGTATGAATGTAGAGGCATGGTATTAAGTTAGTGACACTGTCAATCGATCACAGATAGGCTGCTATCGCATTCCACTGTTGGACATAGGCCTCTCCCAATTTTAGTAGACTTTGGCCTACGGTTTACACGCTGGCCAGACGAGTTGTTACAGGGACTTATTCAAGATTTTCTTCTCTCACATTCAGGACGCTATCCGCATATTTTCCGTTAGTCGCCTCTTACGGCACCTTTCGGATGAAATAGGCTGGACCAAGAAAAGATTAGAATGTGTGAAAGGGAATATGACTACTGAGTGACTGAGGAAATGACATCTGACAGCAATGTATGGAGGAGAATGACATGTTGCGCCGGCCCCAAGTTTGGAAGAAGGGCAGAAGATGATGATAAATTTCCTTTATTTCCATTTCAATCAACCAAGTAGTCTATTGCAATCTACTAATCACCCACATCCAGTTTATCCCAGCCACCTTTTTGAGGTTGTATATGGTCGGTTTCAGTCCGAGATAACCTTCCCTCGGGAGGGGGGGGGGATTATGCGCACATAAAAAAGGGTGCGTCCCACCTTAAGTTTGCTAATTCACGATCACCATTTTAGGATTCGTTTGCTCCATCAGCCATAGCTTACCATAAGTATGGGAACTCGTGGTGGTGGGAAAGGCATTTGACCTGGTATCCTATGAGGTACTGTGGAGTAAACTTCAGGCCGATACAACGGTGCCAGATGATGTAGTGTCTTTGTTCCGATACTGGTACAATAACCAGGAAAATAGCGTAAGGTGGACGCAGGCCCGGTCTGACGTATATAAGCTGGAATGTGGTGTGAGGCAGGGTGGACTGAGCTCGCCCCATCTGTTCAACTTGTACATAAACCGATTGATCGGTGAACTCAGCAGCGCGCGTGTCGGATGTCATATCGATGGAGTTGCAATGAATAATGTGAGCTATGCTGACGATATGGCGCTGCTGAGTCCATCGATTGGCGGTCTTAGGAAGCTGGTAGCCTTGTGTGAAGCGTACGCTGTTTCCCATGGGCTCAGGTACAATGTAAGGAAAAGCGAACTCCTTATGTTTAGGTCAGGTCCGTTAAGGCATACAGATGTGCCGGAGGTCATGCTTGGCGGGGTTGGCTTGAACTGGGTAAGGTCTTTCAAGTACTTGGCCACTGGGTCTCCGATGGGCTCAGAGATGACCTAGATGTTGAGAGGGAGCGTAGGTCGCTGGCTATCAGGTGTAACATGGTTGTTCGGAGGTTTGCACGTTGTACTAACACAGTCAAAGTGACTCTCTTTAAAGCCTTCTGTCAGTCCTTCTACACGTGCAGCCTGTGGTCGTGTTACACTCTGCGAGCATACAGCGACCTGCGCGTTCAGTATAATAACGCATTCAGGATGCTGTTGGGGCTGTCGCGGAGGTGCAGTGCGTCAGGAATGTTCGCTGAGGCCCGCACAGACGACTTCTATGCAATTATGAGAAAGCGTTCGGCCTCTGCCTTGGCACGACTCCGCTGCAGCACCAACAGTCTCCTGAATGTGTTCAAGGAAAGGTGGGACTCCCCTTTGTTGCGGCACTGGATGACACTTCACACGTGTCACAGGTAGCGGAGTGTTGTTTATTGTTTATTTATAATTACTAACATTAGTTCTTAAGTTAAATTGTTACTAACATTATGGATCAATGGTCTGAAAATAAATGAATTTAATTAATTAATTAATTAATTAATACTTACTAGTATATGACATTCCGTTTTTGAATTTTGCACGCCTCTTAAGTTAACTTAGTGGTTAACTGGTCGGCCTTACGATTGAGAGTTCCCGAGTTCGAATCCTGGCCATTACACTACCGACGTGAACCCACTCTTAGTACAAGCAATTTACCTTAGTTGGAGGGGTTAGAGGGAATATTAGTGATTTCGGCGGCTAATACTTTTCTCTTTAAAAAAAAGTTGGAATAAACAGCGAATAAAATGTACCATCTTTGGGACAGGAATTAATTGCTTCATACTTTTTACAGGCTTTCTGGTAAACGTATTATAAAGTTTACTAATTTTAACTTTCTCCCAACTAGTTCGGTGCAATCACCATCAAATATGGTGATGCTAATAAAAATACCTGGCGTGAAGGTCTCATGCGTGTATATTTCCAAAGAACCATGTCTAGATCTTATACTATTACAATCTTATTTCGTCAGCCATGTTTTCTATTCCTAAATAATTAGGGATAAACCTAAATATCTGCTTATATCTACTAGACACGATGTGTTAGATATACCAAAACAAACTAGAAAACTAATAAGAGTAGTCTCAGTTATCACCTCAAGGTCCTTCAGTTTGTTTCCCTAAGTTTAATAAGCCCAGGTGGAATAAAGCTATACATATTGATGTAAGATAAACCTGTAAACATATTCTTGCCACATTACAAAGAAAATTACTTATTTTGGACGAACACGATTGCTTTTCTCCGTGACCAGAAAACTCGAGATTATTTCGTATAACTTTAAACTTTATTAGAAAAAGCCTTGTTGTTCTTCACAACGGATTTTCGTTTTTCTAAATTGAAGCTTACATTTTTAGAATAAGGAGGGCTACAAGCTTACCGCTTTTAATAGTTACAATAAGTAATTATAATATTCTAGTACATATAGACAGATATATTAACCCAAACACAACTTGTTATATGAGTCTAGAAAAAGGAAATACTTTTTGCAAATGCATAGTTGCGGAATATAGAAATATGTACAAGTACATACAAATATTTGTACTAAACTGTTTACAAACCCACAATCTCCCATAGTAGTCAAACTCCACGTGGCACAGGCAGAGATGATTAGCACTTTGTCCAAACTAGACGACATGTTCAATATCAATCTACCGAATGGTATTCTCAAGTAAAATCTAAAACCCACTACTTTTACCTGAATAACTTAATATTATTATATTTTTAACAGAAACTGGTACCAAAATTCGTACAGACAAGTATTTTTCAACGAATTCAATAGTGGATGTTTTTCCAGGATCCAAAGAATTCTCGCCAAGAGATGTGGAAGTCTTTCGCCGGTATCTCACATTCTGTGGCATCGGCATTCAAAATGCTCAGCTCTTCGAGTCTTCGGTGTTGGAGTACAAGAGAAATCAGATCCTTCTGGCTCTCGCTAGGAGTATATTTGAGGAGCAGAGTAATCTGGAGTGTCTCGTTACCAAAATTATGACGGAGGCTCGGGAGTTACTGAAATGCGAACAGTGTGCGGTGTTTATTTCGGATACAGATCATTGCGAATCGGTAAGTGAAATTGATTTAGATTGCTTCATCATCGGCATCCTAGGTAGATGGAGACCTTATAGTATTAGAACGATCTCTACTAATAGAAATCTGTTATGATATTGCACCAAAGCCAAACTCAAAAATCATTTATTCTGTATAGATAATTAAAAGGAGATACACACAAATATTAAAAATAGTAAAGACTCGCCGACGGTTCGAAATACGGTCCTGATGTGAGACGACTTATCCAAAATCCTTTATTCGTTTGTCGCTTCCAAAGTCTTAAAACCATCTTCCTATACCTTTGTTTTTTTTCACACTGCACCATCTTGTATGCCGTAATGGTCTCTATGTTCCTCAATCTATTATTCAAGGTTATACATTGTCATCTTAGTGTTTATATTACTATCTCTCTTCTACCAAACTCCAAATCCACTTCCATGCGAGCTTCCCAGGCCCCTTATATCGCTTGACCAACTGTAGCGTCACCACGCGCGTTCGTATTAATTTTTTTTTTGGTTTTCGCCATTTCTATCTATTATATCAACATATTAAAGCTCATCGTCTACTTACGTTACGACTGCGTTTGGAAACTCATTCTCAAGTAGAAAAATATGATTGCCTTGATTAAAAATCAGATCTGGCTATTTTTGTATGTTTTTTTTGCCAAATCCATCAGATAAAAAGTATAATATTATTATGCTCTCTTGATTGCAGAGTCACTTAGAACGGATAGTTCAACGACCAGGCGGTCAGAAGTCTGCACTACCAGCGTTACCACCACCAGCACCTACCAGATTTCACACTCTCTTCGAGTTAGGCGCTCACCAGACCAGGACTACTCTGACACCACGACACGACAATAAGTCTACACTCGCATCCATTGCGTTGGCAGTAAGTATTAAGACTGATGTCCAAGGAAACATTTGTCGCGAGACATCTTGCACAACATGTTACTCTTTGCGACAACGCGAAACTTTTTATAACAATATTGTAAACGCAAATCAGTCGTGAAAGAAACAACAAGCCGCACGTTATGGTACACTTTATAGAGGACACGTAAATATGACTTCGCCAGAAGGTCTCAGTAAAGAGGGTCACCATTAGGGACACCTACAATGTTACAATCATGGCCCTCAGCTTGGTGACCTCATTAAATGCTGTTTCACACCCCGCTTAAAGGACCGGGGACTGTAGAAAGAAAGAAACGGCTAGCTGGCAACGCACGCGTTGTAGTGCAACGTTGCCGGTCTTGTTGAGCATCAATTGTTACCAAGTAGACACGAGACTTTATATTGATTCCATACATTTAGAATTCCACAAGACGTCGCGAATATTTATGGATTCTGGAAAAACGCCAGAAATAACGAATTCACTATCAATAATAAAGCAGCTTTCTTAATATGGCAGATGGTGGCATTTGGCACTGGTTCAGAGTTAAATAGAAGTAATTTATTAATAAGAACTTGGAGCTGTGCGCTCTTAGAGAAATCAAAGTGGCACGATGAAAGTAGTTTGGAACTTTTCAATTTATGAAACCTTATTTCTGCTGCATTTTAATGACGTGCTGTCGGAAGACTCCATTTATTCTTATGCGGACGATAGTACTGGAGACGCATGTTACACTGGACGTGTAAACATCCCTGGAGGAGAGTCGCGAACAACTTGTGTCCGAAATCGAGAGTACTCTCTCGGGAGTATCCGATTGGGGTAGATTAAACCTAGTCCAATTCAACCCCACTAAGACACAAGAATGTATATTCACCGCTAAGAAAACCCCATTTAGTGTAGTGCTGCAGTTCCTGGGCACACTGCTTACCACCTCCGCTAGTATTTGGATCGTGGGTGTCGACATCTCAAGTGATGTCCAGTACCGTATTTAGAAGACAAGGTCAGGCTGGCATCAAAGAAAGAAGGGCGAAGCAATACTTCACTGCGGAGCAACGACTCCTTCTTTATAAGGCACAGGTACGGCCCCGTATAGAGTACTGTTGTCACCTTTTTGCCGGAGTGCCTACATACCAGCTTGACTCGGTGTAAAGACGGGCGTTGAGGCTCGTCGAAACTCCCTTGCTCGAAGGCGACGTGGAACCTTTAAGCCTCAGGAGGAACTTTGCCTCTCTGTCTGTATTCTACCGACTATACAATGGCCTGTGCTCAGATGAATTGTTTGACATGATGCCCACAGCAACATTATATCACCGCACCGCTCACTATAGCCAGGGAATTCATCCTCACACAGTGCAACCGAAAACGGCGCGTGCCGTGCGGTTTGAAAGGAACTTCATCCCACGCACGCTCAGGTTGTGGAATGCACTTCCTGCTGTGGTTTTCTCAAGTGACTACAATATGGGGCTCTTCAAAAAGGGCAGTAGAAGGTTTCTTCAAGGTCGGTAGCGCAAGTGTGACGCCTCTAGTGTTGCATACGTCCATAGGCCACGGGAACCACTTTGCTTGGGCTGTGTGCTTGTCTGCCATCTAAGTGTGTGTGAAACAAAATTTGGATGTTATTAATCTTATCCTTATAGAATGAGGCATAATCATACAAATTAAATTTATATTTGTTTGTTAAGCATTAAATTTTGCTTCTGGCAACCGGTAACGATGAAAATGCTTAAAACGAAATATTCATTGACTAAATCATACTTGATAGCCCCTTATTATTATGGGGTCTTAATACAATAATTATTAACAAAGCGAGAGTCTCTAAACTGACTCGGTTGAGTGGAAAGTTTTTTCGTAATCTATACTAATATTATAAATACGGAAGTAACTATCTGTCTGTCTGTTATTCTTTCACGCCTAAATCAAACATATTTCGATGATATTTGGTATGGAGATAAATTAGTCCTTGGGAAGGTCCTTTACCAAGGTCAAATTTATCTTGGTCGCGATAATCGACATCCGCGTGGGCACTACTTGAGCACTAGCTCTTGTCTATAATGGCCTTAATTAAATATTTCCATTTATTAAATTTTCAGTCCTGTAACTAAAACTAAACCCATTTACAGGTAGCTCAATCAAACAAGGCCCTCAACATATCCGACGTGGAGGAGTGGAGACGAGACAACGGCATGATCGTGGGCGACGTCACTGTGAATGACGCAGCCAACGTCCGCACGATGCTGTGCATGCCCATCGTGAACGCAGCTAAGGATGTTATTGGAGTCGCACAGCTTATTAATAAGGTAACATAGTCTATCTATTGCTATAGCAAAGACATATCCAAGAAGACTAGTCCAGGGCCAAACTATAAATTCGAACTCCTCATCCTTGCTGCTTGTACCATCCGAGGCCTTCAACCTCGGAGTTCAGGGTCCGCTTAAATATGATGTGACAATATCGTCTGGCCTCCCAGCCTAAGTAGTGGTCAGTGACCAACTTCTGACCGAGGTTCCCATAGTTCCCAGTTACGGGCCCGGGATCAAAGATACTACGATACTACTAAACGATCCGAGTTATTATGTTTACTGCATGCTACAATATCCTTCTCAATAATAATCATTATAATTATGATTATTAATCCTTTATTTCCGACGTACATTTTTAAATTATTATTTCATCGATTACATCGGGTGTACCAGTTTAACGAAGCCAGCGTGTCTTGTGACACATAGGCCTATTCGAACTCCTTCCGTTCTATTCTATTGTTTGCTCTTCTGATCTAAATTGGGCTTGCTGTTCTCTTTAAATCATCTGCCCATCTTTTGATCAGCTGTCTTCCTCTTTTTCTTTTTCCATCCCGTGGTTGCCATTCTGACATGAGTATTGTCCATTTCAAACTGCTTTCTCTGGTCATAATAACCATACTTTAATATAATTCACAGGAGAACGGTTGTCAGTTTACCGACGGCGATATCTCAATATTTGAAGCGTTCGCGATATTCTGCGGGCTCGGCATTCACAACACACAGATGTATGAGAATGCTTGCAAGCTCATGGCGAAGCAGAAGGTAATATACATACGAAACTGATTTTAATTACAACGAGATGACGACGAGAGATTTGTTACCTAAATCTCTGTGTTTAAGATGTAAAAACCCTCTAGAAACAGCCAGAATTTGTTTGAAAATTCCTTTTTTTCGGCATAATTCAAACAGTCGAGTTTAAACCTAAAAGTGTGGATTAGGTACAACTTTTACAAAGTTCTTTTCTTACTCATTCTCATTTCTATTGTTATCACAATAGTATACATATAGTTTCCTCTCCACAGGTGGCGCTAGAGTGTCTCTCGTACCACGCAACAGCTTCCACAGAAGACACGAGCAAGTTGTGCCAGGATATCATTCCCTCCGCTGAGAACTATAACCTGTACAGTTTTCAATTTCATGGTAAGTTGTAAAGTAAGTTTATGTCCGAGTTTTTATCTGATCTAGGATAGAACCCGGATTCCTTGGCATATCAGCCAAACTCACTAGATACCACGTCAATATTCAGTCAGAGATACTACATCAATATTCAGTCGGAGGATGCTTCTTCCTCGGCCAAATTACGGCAATACACTAGGTTCTTCAAGAAGGGTCTCACAGGGTCGGCAGCACAAGTATGGCTTTGCACACATCCACAGGCCACCTTTACCACTTCTCTATGAGGTGGGCCGTGTGCTTTTCGCAAACATGCTTCCTTCTTATAATCCCAGGTTCTAAAAGCGGGGCTTGAAAAAACATCTGTCAAGGATGTTAAGGTATGAACCAACAATTTGAGATTATCAGTATCTGGAATATAAGTCTTCAGGCTTTCACGGCCGGCGTTGCATGTAGAATATACTAGTAAGTATCTGGTATGGTTGTCCATAATCATCTGGACTGGATCCGTAGGCTGTGTATAAGAAGTACCTGCATGTTATTTGAATTGTTTCAGATTTCGACCTGGCAGACGAGGACACGTGCAGAGCCACGTTGCGAATGTTCCTACAGTGCAACCTGGTTGAGAAGTTTCATATACCGTATGATGTTAGTAGATAACTTTCTTAATACTTTTAAAGCTGCATTTTAATAAAATAAGGTTTTATCTGACTAAAGAAATTAGTATACTTAATTTCTTTTACCATGTAACATCCACAAATGACATATTTTATTGCCTGGAAGGTTGCCTGGAAGAAATCGGAGGCCGCCTATTTTACATTCAATGTATACATGTTACCTACTTGTCTTTACTGTAAATCAAATGGTGTACAATAAAGTATTATCTATCTATCTATTTTAATCTTCTCGATTTGACCCTATCGATTGATTTTTTAAACTTGACGTTTTGTAAGTACCGTTTTAATGGTCTATACAGAATACATGATTTTTGACTTTGACTTTGACTTTGACTTTGATATCATAAAAATTCAATCTGTTATTTTTTGCATTTTAGTCGACTCCATTCTCGAGCGTGATAAGCGATATCTGAAAATGTTTGAATGCAGAGTTGTTTCTTTTTAAAAATAAAGTAATGTTTCCTTTGAATAGAGTTTGCTAACTCAAGTATTAAGGATACTTTGACTCTAGGCAGGTTCCAAAAATTCTACATTTTATAGTGAAGCAATAATATAACGGCGAAATCTATCGCCTGATTCTATTCCTTTCAGGTGCTATGCCGCTGGATCCTAAGCGTGAAAAAAAACTACCGTCCGGTCAAATACCACAACTGGAGACACGCCCTCAATGTAGCTCAAACAATGTTCGCCATGCTCAAAACCGGCAAGTTGGAGCGCTTCATGTCTGACCTGGAGATCCTAGGGCTGCTGGTAGCCTGCCTATGTCATGACCTGGACCATCGAGGGACGAATAACGCCTTCCAGACTAAAACGGAAAGTCCGCTAGCCATTTTGTATTCGACATCAACGATGGAACATCACCATTTCGATCAATGCGTTATGATTCTCAACAGTGAAAGCAATAATATTTTTCAGGTAAGTATTTACGTTATATCATTCCACTATTTAAGTCTTTCCACTATTTCATTATGGCCACAATTTTTTACTATTTTACCGTTATTCACCAAGCCATCCATCATTTCCACCATTCCACCAGTCTACCATTCCACCATTTTCAAATCGCAAAAGATGACATACGAGCCAATGGTCTCACTATCACAAATGCTCAAAACCGTGCAAAGTTTAGTTCAGTCAACTGCTGGACATAGGCCCCTCTTAATGTGCGCCAATGCTATCGATTCTCCATCTACTGCATCCAGTTTATCTCAGCTACCGTTTAGCTTACGCTTACGATCCGTGCCCGGAGTAAAAATTTAATTGTAGAATTCGTAACTTAAACGTATCAAAAGAACAAAGCATTGTGATTGGCCGCCTACCTACACTGTGAACCAATCGGAATGCTCCGTTCTTTCAATACGTTTACGTAACGAATTCGATTATATTTTCGTGCTCGAGGCACTGAAACTAAAACATTTACGTTTATTTTTGGGCATAGTTTGATAGCAAAATCGTCAGGTATTGTTAATTTGACAAAAAAGAATATTTTCTCAAACATGCTTGGAGATTTGAACATTATTTTGACAACCTTCTTCGAGATAAATCGAAATTGCTGTACATGCGAGCAGCGGCCGGCAAAAGCTGTATTAAAATCCATATCTGTCGTGTTTTAGTGGCCAAATAAATTGCTATGTAAACTCATATCTGCCGTGTAATTTAAAAATGGAACCATCTTTTACTCCTAACCATGGTAACCAAGGAGGTAACTTATGCAAGGCATTATTATATAATACGGAACTGGCTTGCAAATAGAAAGCTGTTTATTAAGAAAAAAAAAAAAAACAAATGAACATTAACAAAAATTACTGTTGTTCGTTATTGATTTAGAAAAGTAGGTAACTAAAAAGTTCTGCCTAGATACTACTTAGTTTTAATTTCCGCGCATTGTTTAAGAAAAGCACTATACAAGCCTTGGCCACAACTGAGCGTTGCCGGACTCCGTAATGCGTGCCACGGCTGCACCTCGGCCCGCATACTTCACGATCATCCGGCAACACTACACTTGGCGGCCACGGCAGTAATGTACTATATTGAATTATTCTATTCACCAGTACATTGTTCACATACATTATAATTTTTTTGCTAAATTATTACTTCTAGATGATTTTTTTATCGAAACTGTGTCCAAAATCTTTTAGATACTATTAGATAAGCCAGTACATAATTATTTTATGCTATTTCAGGCTCTCTCACCTTGCGACTACAGAAATGTGATGAGAGTGGTGGAGACAGCAATATTGTCGACAGACCTGGCAATGTATTTCAAAAAGAGAGCAAAGTTCCACGAACTTGTCGAAAATGGAGAGTTCGACTGGCAAAGTCCTGAAAAGAAGGAACGTGAGTGATTAATTATTTTCTACTAGCTGTTGCCCCCGGCTTCGCACGCATGGGTATCGGTTATTGCGACTAAACATAGCCATTGTCCTTTCTCAAGCTCTAATCTACCGCTATACCAAATTTCATCTAAATCGGTTCAGTGGTTTAGGCGTGAAAGACAGGCAGACAGACAGACAGAGTTACTTTCGCATTGAGTATCTAAGTACACATACTATTTAAAATAGTAAGTTTGGAGTTAACATTGGAGGTAAAATACTTGGATTACCAGTAACCAAAATAACATACTAGGTTCTTAACCCCTCTAGCTCCGCTAAAAAAATATTCTAGAAGGATTGTTCAGGATGCAAAGGGGAATACCTTTTTAGTATTAAGACTTAAGCAACTGCATGCTGATCTAATCTACTTTTTTTCCCCCCAATGTAGTTCTTTGCGGTATGATGATGACAGCATGCGATGTGTCTGCAATCGCCAAACCTTGGGAAGTACAGCATAAAGTCGCGAAGCTGGTGGCAGACGAGTTCTTCGACCAGGGTGACTTGGAGAAGCTGCAGCTGAATCAGCAGCCTATTGCCATGATGGACAGGTATCTGGACTTAATCATTTGTACATACGAGTATATAGACATAATACATGATATTCACCAAAGTAAATCTTCGACAGTGTAGGCATATGTGTATTATCACCCACAATAGAGTAGTGTCCTGAGTGAACTAACGAATAAATCATCTCCTGCCCTCATCCCTCATCAATCATCCCCTCTGCTTTATGTCGTAGTTTTTGCTTAACAAATATGCATAGTAAACTAAGACGTTGCCTAACTAAACTGAAACTATGACTTTGCATTATTTTAAATTCACAATATACCTAAAATATAAACAATCGAATTTATGCAAAAATTTACAACTTTTTATATTCCTTATTAAATTTCATATCAATCTTACTATGCATTGTACATGTGTAGATGCAACGTGGACGGAGATAAATGCGATACTCTCTTACACTCCACACATTTGGACTACGCACCAACGCGCTGTGACGTACGTACGCACAGGGTGCTTCGATTTTGTATGGAGCGTTTTCTGGCGGCTAGAGAAATTGAATTTTCAATTTCAAATATTTTGAAAATAATTTGTTTTAAGAATATTTCACTTTAAAAGTTCATTATATTATTGTAAAATAAATAGTTTACGATAAAAAAATTGAACATAACCCTATTCGCGAACTATAATTTTCGGTCCCACGTTATATGGATGTTCCTATTGCCCTCATAGATAATATTTAACCAATTGTGGGTAGAGGCCTTCAGGCCGAAGTCCATATATGTAAGTCAGAGAAGCTGGTGTATGGCGTATGAGGCTCTGGCGCGCGCTTCCCTATCGGTGTTCGGAGGTCAGACGACAATAATCGAACCCCAGGCGAAGCAGTACAAACTGGACGTCCCTGGCAAATTGTTATAATGATAATGATAAGTAATAATAATAAGGCGTGTTTCTATCTGCTGACTCTTTCTTCCTCCTGATTGATTAAGATAGGAAAATTGTTGAATTGGTCTAGGCGGGTCTTAAACATTGTATGGTTCAGATTGTATAGGCGGAGTAGTCAAAAATCAATGTTTAAAAATAATTGAAAACATCATTAATTGGTTCCGACAGTTCATGAGAATGTCAGTAGACCCTCCACCGTCGCCTAAAAGACGGATATAAAGGTGAAATTTAGATTAGCTGGTTAAAGCATTACCCCTGTAAGGCAAAGATCGCGGGTTCAAACCCCGCCTAGACCAATTCAATATTTTTCCTATCTTAATCGATTTGAATAATCAGCATGCAAAATGCTTAAAAATTTCACTCTAATTCCTCCTGATTCTTACTTTCACCCCGATTAGAGTAAACGGTACCAGACACGGTACCGGACCGTGTACCTAAGCAGGAGTACATAATTTGAGTTCATATCGATTGTAAAGGCTGGAGGTTGATTAAGCCCTCGGCTTCTTAGTACATAGAGTTTGCTAAAGTAGCTTAAATTCTGCTGACAACTATCTCTTACTGTAATACTCTGTTTTCCTACTTTACAGAGAAAAGAAGGACGAACTACCTCAAATGCAAGTAGGTTTCATCGATATGATCTGTTTGCCCTTGTACAAAGTGCTCTCAGACACTTTCCCATGGATTCTTCCCCTGTACTCGGGCACCATGGACAACCGGCAGCGGTGGCAAGACCTCGCGGAGAAGGTGGAGATGGGTCTCACGTGGATTGATCATGACACCATCGATAAACCTATTGAAGAATTTACCGGTAAGGCGAGGCCCGCTTATTGTAATCGCTGAATTTTAGGGTTCCCATGGGCGGCGTTCCCGCCGCCCTTGGGAACCCGTTCCGGGGATAAAAGTAGCGATGTGTTATTACAAACTTATAATCTACTAGCTTTCGCCCGCGGCTCCGCCCGCGTGGATATCGGTTATCGCGACCAAACATAGCCTACGTACTTTCTTAAGGTCTAATCTACCTATATCAAATTTCATCCAAATCCTTTCAGTGGTTTTGGAAGTATGGATTAGTAGGAGTAGAATAGGGTACACTTGCAGATTTCTCACTGATTAGTTTTACAATTCAAATTTATATTATACAAAAAATAAACGGGTACGTATCATCTAATTTTTTAATAACAGTATTCTTTAATCTGCTTCCAGCATTGAACGAGCCAATAAAAGACGTGGAGCTTACAGTCCAGACCTTGAACTGCTCGAAGCCGATTCCCGAAAGCAGTAGCAGCACCATGGCAGTTGTCAAACCGATTAAACACTCCTTCCACTCTTTGAGGAGAGGGAAGACTCCGAACATAACTTCAAGGTCAAACAGAAGCAAACTGACGAGGTAGGTGTTCATAATGGAAGAGGTTCCAAGCTTAACGCTCAGAAATGGTAGTTTATGCTGTTTTTCAAGCGCTTAGTTAACTATTTAATCAGATTTGTTGTAAAAGGAAGGGTTTGTGTTTGAAAACGCATAGTAGTTTAGATTAGAGTACAGAGTAGAGCAGATAGATTATAAATCTCGCAATTTTAGATTATCAAAGATACAGTTTCCAATTGATCATGTGCTGATAAGTGAATGCTATACTCAATGTCAAAATCATAAATCGTTTTTATTCTGTGTATTTAACATGTTTAGCCACTAATTCCAAACACAACCTTGGCCAGAAAAGACTCCGGCGGCAGGCTTTTTTGGTCTATTTGCAAACATGATTACTTCCGTGGCTGGCATGAATACATGTCTAAAAATGCAATTTCTCAAGGCAACCATTTTAAACGTTCAAACTAGTCTGGTAAATCGGTAAATTATTTTAGTATTTGTGTATAAGTTGTTTAATATCTACTTTTATTCCATAGCTTAAATGAAAATAGCAAATAAATGTAATTCTTTTTAGATTGCTTAATAATAGACTTGTTAAATCGTTCTTCAATACGTTGTCAAGTTATTCTCCGACTTGTCAACTTATTCAGTGCGTTGTCAACTCTTTAGATTTGACATTGACTATTTCTTAAATATCGCATATTTCTTAGTATATTTTTTCTAAACATATTTCACTATTTAAATTTATTATTTGGATTCAGACTCTGCCAACCTTGTACGATACTTGCTTTTACACTGGACACCGAAGATGTTCACGCGTTTGATTTGGAATTGTTTTTTGGATTTCACGATTGTCTTGGATGGAATATTGCTGAAACTATGGATCGCTGTGATTGTGGCATAACAACTAATCAGTGCTATACCCAAGGCCGACGAGTGCGGATGATAAAACAATTCTGTCTGTAATTCAGCAGTAGCTTGTGCAGCTTCTTCGAGAGCTGTCGGCTTCCAATACAACATAGCTACTTAAATTATAATAATTACATAAATAAAAAATATTTCAGTCAATTCATTCCGATAAACAATTTGATTTGTCAATTAATAATTGATTAGTCATGTTACATTAATATTACCGTTGTTAAATTATATCGTAAAAAAAATAGATTATAGTGCATATAAATAGCATGAGTTAATTGCCTACTTAATGCAAAACTTATTATTTTTGTAAGTAATTCTTTAATCGATTATTTAAAGCGTCCCTGTAAATAAAAATCTCTTTTTCATTTATCTCCGCTCCCAGATTAAGAATTCAGCAGATTTGTTATATTTTTAAATAATAAAATATCAATTTTTAGGGTTCTGTACCCAAAGAGTAAATACGGGACCCTATTACTAAGACTTCGCTGTCCGTCCGTCCGTCCGTCTGTCACCAGGCTGTATCTCAAGAACCGTTATAGCTAGTCAGATGGAATTTTCACAGATTGTGTATTTCTGTTGCCGCTATAACAACAGATACTAAAAATAAAATAATAATAATAATTAAGGGGGGCTCCCATACAAAAAACGTGCCCGCGGCTCCGCCCGCGTGGATATCGGTTATCGCGACCAAACATAGCCTATGTCCTTTCTCAAGCTCTAATCTACACCTATACCAAATTTCATCAAGATCGGTTCAGTGGTTGAGGCGTGAAAGCGTAAGATACAGATAGACAGACAGACAGAGTTACTTTCGCATTTATAATATTAGTACGGATCTACGAATAAGAAAAATAGTTGTATTAACTAGTTGTAAAATATATAGCAATGCCAGGACCCATGGGGATGAATCTACAACTTTTATTCCCAGGGACGAACTTCTGCTTGATCGAAATGTTGGTTCATCGCCAATATTCCACCTTGTACCATGGGTTCTAATAGGAACATTCCCAGCAACCCCCAACAACTATTAGCCAACAACCATACCAGAAAGAAACAGTTGTGAAAATGAGTAAAACTAAAGCATGTTCCAGATCAATGTACGCGGCGCCCTTCCGGGGTGGGGCTCCCGAGAGCGAGCGGCCTCTGAGGAGGAGCGTGGCGGCGAGCGACAGCCGGCGGGCCTCCCTGGTAGAAGAACTGCCCGTCAAGACGAAACATAAGGGTCGCCTCTGCCATATGTTGTGACGGTTGAGTTTTAACTGGTAAGTGTGAAGTATTGGTGCTATCTTGAAGTTAATTTTTATTACATATGATAAAAAAGATAAAAGTAAACGAAAAAAAGGACGATATGTAGTAATTATCTTCTTTTTTCATGATATGTTTTCTATTAATGCATTTTCGGGCGGAACCCGGACCTGGGCCGCTAGTATATATATAAAATATATAAAAACACACATATACCTACAACTTGCATTGATATATATAAATACAACATACACTATGAGAGAGGCCATCCTACAGCTGTGGACTGCTTCAGGCTAACGCAAATTAATTGATTGATGCAATAATAATATATGGTATATTATTATTACATCAATCAATTAATTTTTTTTTTAAATTACCACAGGTGACATCTTGGGTTCAAAATACCATTTCTTGTACCTATTTCATTATATTGCAGGAGCAGCCAGAACAGTACTGACAAGCCTGAGAAGCTGGACAGAGTGAAGCCGTCCAAATCAGTTGACTAGGCTACAGAGGGTTGTCTCCGACGTCTCTTTGTATAAATAATATTTGGTAACCTTTCGAGCCAAGTGGGGTCTGATTTGAGAACGAAATGGTCATTTACATTCATAGTAAACCATTCGCCGGGATATTATTGCAATTAATAACCCCATTTTTTTTTAAATTGTAAATGACACATGGATCGTCGCAATAGCGCCGCAATATCGGATACTCGGTAAAATTACAAAACATGGTAAATATCCATGTTTTACTATTAACAAAATGAGATTATTATCTCTTTATCACTATAATGTTGCATTGTCATACAATTTACACATAATATGCAAAACTTCCGCTCCATAAATAGGAAACGGGTCAAATTTAATTTCCAAGATTTGATAACAAACATCGGGGCAGTTGAAACTAAATGAAAGCTTGTATTTTGACAAAAATATTTGAATTACAATATTGTACAAAGTGACGTCAGAGTCCAGGGTCGTACTCTCTACTTCGACTCGTAAGAGTCAAATGTCGTTTTACTAATAGCTGTTACCGTTGTACATTTCTACTGTTAGATACTTCGTATTAGGTAGACTACATGGAATATACATTTCTCTGTGGCTGAATAAAATTATTGGATATTGTTATGTTTTAAGTGGTGAATTCCCGCATATAGGGCTATTTGTCTAGAAAGTTTTAAAAAAAAGTCCGTTACAAATAAAAAAAATATATATGAACTTTTGATCCGATCACATGTAGAATACTTTGAGCTTAGTTCTTGTATAAAAACTATTTGCACATTAAGTTTTTGAAAAATAATTCTATTCAGTCAAAGAGAATGTTTAGAGAACTAAAACTAATAGTAATTTTTAGTATTTTAATCTCTGCGTCTTTTTGGCGTTAACGTGTTTCTTGTAAAGCAACTCTAGGTAAATGTTTATCTAATTAAATGTATTATTTACATAGACTGTGATCTAGTATTACTTCACGATGTTCTATTTTAAAAACAACAGAATTAATGCATTTTCAACTATTATAAACTGTAAACAAAATGCATTCGAGTTAACAATAAAGGTGTGGTGGTCTGTAAAGATAGGCAGGTGTCTTATTATTTACAAATTGTACCATGCCAATAAAATCTGAAAAATTAGTCTCATTTATGAAAATAAAAAATGTGTTATACTTATGAAATATATATCACTTACGTATTTTTAGAGCTAATAGTTTTATTGACTTGGGCTTGTATGAAATTTATTTTAACCATTGTATTCTGAATAACATAATTGAGAACTTGAACTATTATTATTATCATTTTTTTTATTGTAACCTTACAGGCGCCATACAATATTCTTAACTTGAATGAACTATTTGTCCACTAATAAAGTAGATAGTGCAAGGACTTGGCATTCATATTTTCCCTTTCCAATCTCTTATTAATAGGTACTTACGTGTAAATGAAAGAGAAAATGTATTTTTCTATTACTAACAACAAAATATCCTATCTGTTAAACTTTTAAAATAGAATATTCGTCTCTTCGGCCTGAGAAATAAGGTTTACGATGTAACTACTAAGTATGTAAGAGGATGTTTTCATGAATAACATTTAAAATGTGCAATTAAATTATTTTCTTATTTATTCAAGCGGAAAGTATTATGATGCTAGTCGTGTGTTATGTTATAAAATATTTATAAATGTTACAAATTGCACGTAAATACGTTCGTCCATTCGCTTATGAAGCTTATTTTGTGAAATAGAAATGTAATAGAAGATAATAATAACGATTTAATTGCTACAAGTCCGACTCTGTTCAATTGTGTCAGATTATTATTTTAATCGTAAGTAGCTGCAATATTCTTAAGACTTTTGTTCTGTCATAATTTGTTACACCAGGAATATGGCGGTCCAATGTTCTAAAATTGGAAAGTCGAATTATAGTCCGGTTGCCAATCCAAAAACCCAAAAATTTTGGAATAAGTTATATAATAAATCTTGATATATAATAAATTCAAGATGGTGGCTATATCTCAAATTTCCCAAAGGCGACAGAATGTCATCATGCAGTTTCTTGAAGCTTTATATGTCCTAGTAATTATTCGTCAATAAAAAAAAACTAATCCAACATTTTTGAGTTACCCTAAAATATAGGGTTTGGCAACCGGATACATCTTTTTGGATTAACAAGTTTAAAAGATATTTGTAATTCATTTTTTATCTTATTAAAACTTCCAATAGCGTAGTAGTTTCAATATTGTTATATTCTTTGTTCACATTGGTTTGATGTTACTTGTGTTGAGTCATGCATGAGAACCAAACTAATGGTAGTTATAGAGCATTAGGCTCCAGTTGAGTCAACGTGCACAGAGACCTTTAATCCTATCTTCCAATTTGACTCAATAGCGATCAAATATATTTTACTGTATCATTTCTAAAATCTTGATACATTTTTATAGATTAAACCATTTATTCAACAATATATTGATGTCAAATATTGTGCATTCTTTACTGTTGTTAAATATAGTATAGATAAATTGACATTGTATTAGCAAAAATAAATAATTTATAAATATTATTTACTTGTACCACTGTCAAAAATGAAAATAATAAAAACTTATTTAACGAATAGACCAGTAATTCTAAACGCAGCTCCGATCTAAGAGGACTCCGGCAAGAAACTCAGCTAGCTTTTTCGGTCTATTTACAAAAAATATGATTTAGTATAAATACAATGACATGTTTGGGTAGCAAGCAAACAAGCATGTTATATATATCATAGATGCATGGACGTCTCAATACAGATGATGATAACCTGGTCAGGCAAATCAATTGTTATGAAGTATTAATATTGCATCAGATTAGCGACGGCCTAGCAACCGAGCGTAAACCAGTTTCAGTAATTTCGGGTTCTTCTGTATTCTGCTTGCCGCACTGAGATAATTAGCCCGTAAACAGCTCATTTCCATGCTTGCTTGTTGCTTGCACCTAAATATTCTTGAATGTCACAGGTAGCTTTAAATTAAATTTTTGAGTTTATTAGCAGGTAAATTCTTAATTTCAAAAGAGAGCTTGTTGTATAAGCTTATACAGTAATCCACAAATGAATAACTAAATCTAGTGGAGTGTTTGATTTGCTAATGCCAATGTCAGATAGTACAGATGTTGTGAAAATAGACTTCTAATTTGAATATAAATAGCATGTTAACTGTACTTTATATAGTATACCTAAGAACGCCGATTTAATTGATATAACAACTGAAATTGAATATAACATTGATCATATATTAAATAACATGTGTAGTTTCTGATTTGTACTCTTAACCAAATCGGCCCTATGTGTGTGCTTAAATTAACAATTGTGTTTCAAAAGTTGCATCAGTTCTTATTTTATCGTTTTTATTTATTTTCAATCGTATACCCAAGCTATAGTGAGTTATTGAACAATTAAAACTATGACGTTATTTAAAACATGATTTCTTAGAACATACCGTTTTGACGTTTTGTAAAAAGTAAATAGGTATCCTGTATGTCTTTTTTTGTTTGTTAATATCATCGCAAAGGGTTACAAAATGAACACCTTTTGTCCAGATACTATCAATCTTATCATATATGCATAGTTTAGTGACCAAAACTAGACTTGAATTTTTAAAGAATACTTGACATCGTAACTAAATGTTATTTGAGTCTATTAGGAGTTACATTTTCTTTTATAATTTAACGAACTAAAGTCGCGCTTCCCCCTGAAAATTATTGCTTTATAATACAGTGATAATACGCGTTTATAAAACCGAGAATTATCCAGGAAATCATCCATAAGCCCCAAAAGTCAGGCTGTGCAATTTATTATTGTAAAATTGGGTAAGTGTAAAATTAAATTCAAATATTTGGGATAATAGGGTAAGTTTGCGATGATTGGACCACTTAAGTTTGAACGGATCTAAATTGGAAAATATCTAACATTTAGGAATTCTTTATTAATAATGTAGATTTATATTTGTACTTCAAATCATACTTGTAAGAGGTTACAATACTTAACCCATAAAAAGAAATAAAACAAAAAGTGACTAAGGAGTAGTTGCATTCTTTGGACCATGGTCGCTTTCATTGGACCTTAGAGTTGCCATGGTTGTACTTCGATGAAACTTATCTTTTGGTCCAATGAAGGATAAATAAAATAATGAGATTTTTGCCGTAATAGTATAACAATGTTCAAATTAAACCTAATCTTCAATCTTATGGTGTTTTTGCTACTCTAAATCTAAATATTCCTCGAAACTATTTCTCACGTAACTACCTACTGGAAATCTCATTATTATTTTTATTTTTATTTTGGCTCCTTGCTTACATCAATCTTTATACACAAGTATTTTAGTAGATAGGTTTTTCTAAAGATTTATTCAATTGTTTATGGGTTTTTTCATCATGTGATTTTCGGATTGTTGGCTTTGGTTCATCGTATTAGTCTGCTAGCCTAAATATTTAAGACCGTCAATGCAAGCTTCATACTCTCCATTCGTAATATTTCCGTTTAGGTTACATGCTAAACAAATTTAATATACGTTTAATTTGTTAATAAATATACAAATAATAATGGTAATTGTATATTTTGCTATGGTTGAACCAGTCCAAATAAGGAAACTGACAACGGGCCACTGACAGCAACATTCCCTAGTTTCGAAAATCACATGGCGATTAAAATACCATAAACAATTAAATAAATCTGTATACACAAGCGTCTTATTAGATAAATTTATGTTAGTTTAGAACCAAAAATAATTAATAATAATGAGATTACCAGGACTTATATAAGATATAGCTCCGAGGAATTTGTGGACTTAGATCGTCAAAAACACTTTTGCATTCGTCCTTAATTCATCGCGACTCGTGCGTCATGGCACTTGTTGGGTAGTTAACTAGCGGGGTCAAAAGCGCTGGTTTGCGAGGATCGGTTTACTTTTAAAGTAAATGGTTTCGCAAATACTTACCTGGTCCAAAGACAGAACCGGTCCAATGTTCACAACCTTAACCTAATTCGTAGTGCCCACAGAAACTTTGTAAAAATAGTTTTGTTGCAACTCTTGGCATTCAAAACTAGTGGTGGCTCTTATATTTGACTATTTGGCAAACAATTAGGCACTATGTGTAGACAGTGTATTTGACAAAGTCAAGACCTTAAGTATTGAAAATTTGACAAAAAATATGCCCAATGCCTAATACATACATTTGACAAATTCTTTTGTTTTTAAAAATTCAATTTAATTGGCCAGTAGCACCTTTTAACAGCAAACGAAATGTGACAATTTACATGTGACACCTGTTTTAAGTGAAGCGACGAAAATGATGCAGTTTACTTCACAAAAAAGTATTCGCTTCAAATATTATGCTAATACAGCAAACGTCCAATAGCAAACACAAATAGCCATGTGAAGTAATAGCCAATTTCGTATGGATGGCGTTCAGAGGTCAGCAAGTGCATAGCCGGGCAGGGAGGATTGCGGTCGTGGTCGCAGCACTCATTCGACAATCCTCTTTTGATGAGGCCGTCAAACTGAGTGCCACCATATAATGGTGACCCTCCTTCCTGACACTTTGCCTTCAGCTTCTTTCAGGCGAGGTGAAGGTCCTATATATTTAATAAAAAATGCTACTATAAAATTGTGTGTTCGGACTGGTTCGGACTTTTGCTCCACAAATGTAACTTTTATATAGACTCATAAAAATATAGTTTTCTCTTTATAAGTTATGCCAAAGGGTTCGAGATTATATCTTTCTACATCAATTAATTTTCCAGCAATAAATTAAAATAGTATACAATTATGTAGATCTTAGTTTCTGTAAAGGTGAAATTATTTGAAATGGTTTTGGTACCGAATAAAAAAAATGTAACAAATGCCTACTCTGTAATTTATTAATGAAATTTTGTAATGAACTATACGTTTTTAACAATTAGTTTTAAATTAAGTAGACATGTACTGCTTTAAGGTTGTTTTAAAACTGACAATACCTATCTACCTATCTCCACTACGCTTCAACTGAACAATAACAGATGTTGTGTTATTTCACTAATTTATAAAAGTACATACTGAATGTGTTTCGAGGAATAAAATATTGTGAACAGTATCTCTTTTTCTACATTTTTTATCCCCCAGCAATAACCAAACTTGTTAAGTCGGTTGAAAACGGAAACACCCAGAAACCTTTAAAAATACCCTAATGACCTGATGTTGGTGACAGCTGCTCATCATGGTTCATTAGAGGGTCAGTCGCGTCCAAAGTATGTAAGTATGTACATAGGAGCGCAATGTCCGCACGTTGTTTCGGATGGGCCGTTAACGGCTTTCCGGGAGCAACTGCCGCCTGGCCTCCCAGCCCCTAAAGGAGCTATTAACATGTGGTATTGCACATTTACCGTAGGTAACGTACTTTAAGCATGGTTTTAAAGTATATTTAGGTAAATATACTTAAAGCACAAAGTATTTTATGTCATAACTCATAAGTCATAGCAAACAAATTCGGCCTTTAAATGTACGCTGCATTAAGATATTATATCTTACTTGGTAGCGCTACATCGTCTGTTCACAATACGGACCATTATGGTACCGATTACGTTATATTATATTAAATTATTCTACGTTGTGCTTTGTGTAGTAAGTTATTTCAGTTCAACCTCGTTGCATTGAAATGAAACAATGCATTTTCTGACGAGGATCCTGGTCCACAGGCACCATTTGTGACTGTACGTCGTCTAACCAAAGCTGAGTAAAATTCGTTTTTACGTATTTGATTTAAATATCAAGTCAAAAATGCCAGCCCCCGCCCTTTGGCGGGAGATATGAGTGCTCCGCCAACCGCACAGATATTGTGGAATTCATCCAGAGACAATAATTCCCCCACTGGTCTCAGTCGTTGCAATAGATAAAGGAATTAACCGCGAGTTAAAAGAAGTAGAAATGAAGTACAACAAACGATTAAATACGTTGATAGCAGTTACTTGACTCACATCCATTCGATCGTACTTCTGAGTTAGGCTTACATTATACCGCACTTCCAACACATAGACCCCCGAGAGGCTCAACGTCCCCAATCTCCAGTGTGCCATAACTAGTGTTCCGTCAATCTGAACTTTAAGCCAGTTCTTGCATGCTGTACTCATCTGGGACTTTAACCTCAGCCCCTCCAGGTATGACAGGACTGGTGTAATAGAATTTATACTACGGCTGAATACGGTCTCAATGCGATAAGTTGCTCCTAACTCATCCATACAATTTTCACCATACATTCGTCCTCGCGTAGCGCCGCCTCGCTAGCAGATTACAGGCTACAGGGGCGTCTTCGGCCTAGGCACACACAAAGGATAACTTCGGCCTCTGCCAAAGCACATGTTTGCCAAGTTCCTGGTCTGAAAGCCATGACTCGTTACGTGGGACATTCTAATACGCGTAGAGGGCTAAGGTACCGCGTCACATTTATCAACGAATCCCGCGATCATAAGAATATGATTAAATGTACACAATTAAATACTCTAAGCGTCACGTCACTCAGCTAAGAATAATATTACACATGAAACAAATAAATACAATAATAACTATAACTAATAATTGTAATGGTATGAAAGTAACTCACCACGTCTGTAGATTAATAATAGTGTTACACTTGACAGTGTAGCACCGTAACTTACTCGAATGACGCCTTTGTTCCTACTCCTCCACGAGCCCTGGTCAACCGCTCTCGTCCACGGATCCCAAACGAATGCCTCGAACCTACGCTCTCTCCAACCTCATAAAAAATCTCTCCAAAACGCTCCCACGCCTTGTCTTTACAAAACCTGCACGTGTACTACGGACCTCTCTCGTAAAAACTAACGTCCTAATAGTTTCTTTAAAGTATCACAAAAACAATAACCATCGTTTCAGGAGCCAACACAAAAGGTCTTGCTTTACCTGATCTGTGGAGGGTCAAATAGCAACGATGCGAGCCAGATGCCTGCAAGTGGACGCCCGCTATTAAATATCAAAATACCAACGTATTGAAGATGTAAATTTTAGGGCTTATTAATTTCCCATTGTTTAGTAACTTAGGTGTATAAAGACCTGCAACAGTTTAAAGATATACAAAGCTACTTGCATATTTTCAAAAATATCACCAACAGGAATTCCCTCTCACGCGGTATATCGTTGAACTTTTGATCACAGATAACCTTAGATTTTCTGAGACAACCAATTGGTTTTTCCGTGATTTAATGGCCTGCGTTTTGGCAATTTTGATATAGTCGTGATGATAATGTCAAAATATTAATGTTATTCTAAATATTTCAATACTTTCACAAGGTTTAATATTTATTATATGCGATGCGGATTTTATTAATAGGTTAGGAAGTCAATTGCTCGCACTTTTGCGGCTAGCTACATTTGATCTCTAGGGGGGGGGGGGGGAGCAACTGCATTGGCGACGCCCTTGGGCAAGGGTAACACAGCTAAAAAGGGGGGGGGGGCAACTGCATTGGCGACGCCCTTGGGCAAGGTTAACACAGCTAAAAACAAAAACGACGAAAAGAAATTCGCAGACTTACCTAATTGTAACTATGAGAATAAATGATGAATGATAAAAAATACCTACCTACCGAACAATTAGGTACGATTCACACTGACCGTTATTGCTTTCCTCAGGCCAAGGGGAAGTAACATATTAAATTTCACATTTCTTTTAAGTATTAGCTAGTATTTAGAGTGCTCTCTGGCTATGGTCCTGGGTCAGCCGGGATGCGAGGGATATGCACTGCACTACCTACCTCTCCTTCGACCTTGCACTGCGACTGCGACCCTTCCCATCCGGCCCCGGCGGGGGGTTGTGCACGTAAAAAACCGGGTACTCTCGAGACAGGTGTTAGTGAGGTACAACCTCCTTGTGTCAACTTTAACTTAAGAAAAAAGTGTTTTTATTTAAATTCTTGTCAGTTGATGATTGTCACTCTCTCACAGAATATATTTTTCTCCAGAAAAATTTGTTTCAATAAATAAGGTAATTTATCTCTTGTCAGGGTCCATATTCCATCTGGTTATGGGCCCAGAGTGCTGTGTGACTGTGCAGCTTTAGTAAAAAATAGAAAGTGTTAGTGACGAGCGTAAAAAATGTCGGTCTCCGGGAATTCGTCGGGGAGTTGGCCCGTCGAGAAATTACAAGGGGCTGAGGACTACGCATCGTGGAAATTCACCATGTCGATGGTATTGAAGCATGACAATTTGTGGGAGTGCATACAAACAGAAAAAGGTAGTGACGACGGAAATAAAAATGAAAGAGCACTAGCGAAAATCTGTTTGTCGGTTGGAAAGGCGGCTTTGCCACATGTAAGGTCGTCTACAAGCCCACATCAGGCATGGCGAGCTTTGGAGAAAGCCTACGAGGACAAGGGGCTGATGCAAAAGTGCAGTCTACTGAGAACTCTCTTTAACATAAAGCTAAGTAACCAGAATTGCATTAAAGAATACGTGTCTAAGATCACGCAGGTGGCGGAACAATTAAAAGACATCGATTATCCTATTAATGATGATTTTTTGGCTGTGGTTATGTTAAGTGGACTAACGGCAGACTACGATCCCTTGGTGATGGCTTTGGAGAATTCTAATACGACCTTGACGAGCGATTTGGTCAGGGCGAAGTTGCTGGCGGAGAAAAAGAGGCGTGAGGAGCAAGCGGGACCGTCGGAGAGTACCACAGAACAGGTTTTCATTACGAGAAAGAATAAGAAACAGGTTCGATGCTTTAGATGCAGAAAATTAGGACATCTCAAATACAACTGTCCTACTAGAGAGAATGTTAAGGAGGAAATAAAATCAGTGAACAAGGAGACAGGTTTGTTAACTGCCTTGACGGTAAACATGGCAAAGCATCGGTGGTACGTGGACAGCGGCGCAACAAATCATATGTGTAATCGGAAAGATATAATGCAGGACATGGAAATCGGCAGGACTCTTTCGGTGAATGTTGCGAATGGTGAAACGTTGCAGACGGCCGGTTGTGGAAAAGTGCGGGTTGCACTGAAGGACAGAATGATGAATATAACCAATGTTTATTATGTACCTAACTTAACTGCGAATTTAATATCTGTTAGTGAGTTAATTAGGAAGGGTTATAGAGTTATTTTTGATAAAAAGCGTTGTAGTGTTATGTCAGGTAGGGATGTAATAGCGACTGCCTCTTATGTACATGGTGTTTATGAATTAGACATAAAAACACCTGGGGTTGCCATGAATTCTTGTGTAGAGTCAGGTAGCTGTGTTGAGATTCCTCAGGTACAGGAAAATGCAGTTGGCTCAGGGTCAGCGGAAAGCACTGCAGGAGGCGCTGATAGCAAGGTGACACAGTTAGTATGGCACAAACGTCTTGGTCACCTCAATTCGAGGAGCATGAATTTAATGAAGCGAAGAATGGTAACAGGTATGTCTTATGACAATACTAATTTTAAATCTTGTATTGCGTGTATTGAGGGAAAACAGACTAAGTTACCATTTCCGAAGAAAAGTTATTCTAGGGCAAAGGAGGTTTTAGGTCTGGTGCACACGGACGTGTGTGGGCCGTTAGAGACGGCATCTTTTAGTGGATCCAGATATTTTGTAACCTTTATTGACGACTTTTCTAGGAAGTTTTTTGTTTACTTTTTGAAGAACAAGGGTGAAGTTTTTGATAAGTTTAAGCAGTTTAAGGCGCTTGTTGAAAATGAAACAGATAGGAAGATTAAAATTCTCCGGAGTGATAATGGTGGAGAATATATTAGTAATTTGTTTCAGGAATATTTGCGGACGTGCGGGATACGTCATCAAACTACAATCCCGAGATGTAGCGAGCAGAATGGTGTGGCGGAGCGGGCCAATCGAACCATTATGGAAAAAGCTCGCTGTATGCTGTTGGACGCCGGCTTGGATAAACAGTACTGGGCTGAGGCGGTAAATACAGCGGTTTATATTATGAATCATGTACCAACGAAGGCTGTCAAGGGAAAAGTACCTGAAGGAAAATGGCTAAATAAGAAGGTAGATGTTGCTCATTTTCGTACATTTGGATGTGTAGCGTACGCGTTGCAGCATAACACAAAGAAATTAGATCCAAGGAGCAAAAGGTACATTTTTACTGGATATTGCGATGACAGTAAAGGGTACAGGTTGATGGATCCCTCGTGTCCTCAGCATATAGTTAAAGCTAGGCACGTGACATTCCTAGAAAATGAGTTTGTGAAGAAGGTTAGTCTATCACAGGATGAAACTCAGGAGGAATGGTTTGAATGTCCAGTAGATACTTCGGATGTTAGTTCTGAGGTAATAGAGGATAGACAGGTGTCAGTAGATTCTGATGATGCTATTGAGTCTTCTGAGAGTGAAGAAACACTAGTGAGGGACTTGTCTGATCCAACTTATGTTCCAGGCTCAGAGGAGGAGTCGGATACGTCTACTGATATGGAATATGAAGATGTAGAGGAACTACAACAAGAGTTGGCGGGTTTGTTGGCCAAACAGGAAGATGTTCCAGAGACAGTGCAGGAGGCTCTTCATTGCAAAGATGCAGGGAATTGGAAACAAGCCATGATGGAGGAATATGACTCGTTTCTAACGAATCGTTGTTGGATTTTAACTGATTTGCCGAAGGGAAAGAAAGCAGTGAAGTGCAAGTGGGTGTTTGCTAAGAAGCGAGGTGGGAGAGTTTACGAAGTTTAAGGCAAGACTCGTTGCAAAAGGCTACAGTCAGCAGTATGGCATTGATTACAATGAAACATTCGCTCCAGTTGTTAGATACTCGTCGTTGAGAATATTGTTATCACTTGCAGCGCAATATGATTGGCAAATAGAACAGTTAGATGTGAAAACTGCATTTCTGAATGGAGATTTACATGAAGAAGTCTATATGCAACAACCGGAAGGTTTTGTAGAGAAAGGAAATGAGAAGAAAGTCTACAGATTGAATAAAGCTATCTATGGACTCAAGCAGGCTGCTAAATCATGGTATGAAAAGATAAATAATGTTATAGTTAATAAACTGAAGTTTAAAAAAATTATTATCTGAGCCATGTGTGTATGTTTACAGCCAGGATAAGGAGTTTATTATTATAGCTTTGTATGTGGATGATATTTTGCTGTTTTCTTCTGAGAAAATACAGAAGAAAAAGGAGGAAATTAAAATATCATTAAGTGAACATTTTGAGATCAAGGATCTGGGTAAAGTCAAGCATATATTGGGCATGAGAATTACTCAAACGGATAACGGCATTACCTTGGATCAATCTGAGTATATTAAGAAGATATTGGAAAGATTCAATATGTCTGAATGCAAGCAGGTCAAGTCGCCGATGGAATGTAACTTGAAGTTGCAGAAGAGTACAGAAGAGTGTAAGCTGGATTATAGAAATTTAATTGGATCTCTTTTGTACTTATCAGTTTGTTCCAGACCAGACATTTCTTTTGCAGTGAGTTATTTAAGCCAGTTTAATGACTGTTTTTCAGAGTCTCATTGGAAAGCTGCGAAGAGGGTGCTGCGTTATTTAAAAGGTACTCAGAGTTGTTGTATTACTTTTAAAAAAGGTGGTACAGCAGAGATTGTAGGACACACTGATGCTGATTGGGCTTCTAATGAAGTGGATCGTCGCTCCTACACAGGGTATGTGTTTAAGGTGTTTAATAACATTGTATCTTGGGAGAGTCGCAAACAGCGTACCGTGGCTCTGTCTACAGCAGAGGCAGAATACATGGCAATCTCTGATGCCTGCAAAGAAGCTTTGTATCTGAAAAGTTTCTTGGCAGAGTTGATCGGGTCGGCATACAATATTAAATTGTATACTGATAATCAGTCAGCACTTAAATTGTGTTCTAACAATATTATGCACGGGAGAACTAAACACATCGACATTAGGCATCATTTTATAAGGCAGTTGGTCGATGATAGAACAGTTTGTTTGAACTATGTAACTAGTAGTGAACAATTTGCAGATGTTTTAACGAAAGCGTTAAGTCAGGACAAACATGCTAAGTTTGTTAGTGAATTGTTTAGAGTTATTTAGTTGTTTTATATCAGGACTGTTATTTGTTTAGTTATTTGTATTCTTTAGTTATGTTTAAGGGAGGGTGTTAGTGAGGTACAACCTCCTTGTGTAAACTTTAACTTAAGAAAAAAGTGTTTTTATTTAAATTCTTGTCAGTTGATGATTGTCACTCTCTCACAGAATATATTTTTCTCCAGAAAAATTTGTTTCAATAAATAAGGTAATTTATCTCTTGTCAGGGTCCATATTCCATCTACAGGATCCAAAAATTCTACCATTTGCTTATACCGGGTGTAAGGGGAACGCTCCCGAAGGCCCCTGGAGGTACTCCGGGTACCTACAATACATAGAAGCATAATCATATTTACATTTTTTTTAAATATTTGTTCCCTATATCATAAAAATAAAAACATCACCACAGATTTTTTTTTACAAAATTGGCGTTTCATTTCGCTTTCCTTGTACGATGGAGGTCATTATAAAAATAAAAGTGTAGGTATTACAAAACCATTAGGGCCACTATAACTCTAACTCTAACTCCAACCTTGACATTATTTATTTATTTATATTGTAAATACAAGTAGAGGGTTGGCACAAACTTGTCTCTCACAAAGTATCACTACATTTGGCCTTACGGCATGCAACAGTATCCATGAAAATAATCATGCATTACAGACAATTAATTAGAATTTTCATTGATAATAAATTATCAAATTCATAAAATAATAGTCAATATAAAAATGTCATTAAACAATACCAAAATAAATAGACTTAAATTGAAGATGAATTAATTGGAACAACAGTAAACATGAAAATAAACATGCATTACACACAATTAATAAAAATTATCATTTACAATTAATTATAATTATCATTAATGCCATGCATAGCTCTCGAACACACTATACCGTTGTGATGGGGGACTTTAACGCGAAACTGGGCAAACGAAGCGACAACGAGCTGAGAGTGGGGCAATTTGGATATGGAAAGAGGAATGCACGTGGCCATCTGCTGGCCGGCTTCATGGAGAAGGAGGGCCTTTTTATGATGAACTCCTTCTTCAGAAAGCCGGAACAGCGTAAGTGGACATGGCTACACCCTAACGGTGTCACAAAAAATGAGATTGATTTCATCTTGTCGACGAAGAGGCACATATTCAATGATGTCTCCGTGATCAATTCAGTAAAAACAGGAAGCGATCACCGGATGGTAAGAGGCACATTGAATCTTAGAACAAAGCTCGAAAGATGTCGACTGATGAAGTCTACGCTCCGACCAGCACCTATCCAGTTCCAGAACCCTGAGCACTTTCAGCTCGAGTTGCAGAATCGCTTCGAATGCCTGGGAGATTGCGAAAATGTGGATGATTACAATGACAGATTTGTGGAAATTGTCCAAACGACTGGGTCTAAGATCTTCAAAGCCCGTCGTTCAAAAGGGACCAAAAAGATTTCGGACCTCACCAACAAACTCATGGAACAAAGACGAAATTTGGTTCTGCAGTCCTCTGAAGATGCTACTCAGTATCGGCGTTTAAACAGACAGATCTCCAAGTCCTTGACTCGCGACCTACGCCAATTTAATACGACTCGTATTAAGGAGGCGATTGAGAGCAACAAAGGCTCAAAGGTTTTCGCAAGGGATCTGTCTGTTGGTCAAAGCCAACTGAATAAGCTGAAGGCGGAGGATGGCAGAATTATTTCGTCAAAGCCGGAGCTGTTGGAAGAGGTCGAGAAGTTCTACGGAAAATTATACACGAGTGTACGGCAATCTGTTAATAATCTGGCCAAAGACCCAAGAGCCAGATTGACCCGACACTATACCGAGGATATCCCGGACGTCAGCCTGTACGAGATTAGAATGGCTCTCAAACAGCTAAAGAACAATAAGGCACCGGGTGATGATGGGATCACGGCTGAGCTTCTAAAAGCTGGTGGAACACCGATACTTAAAGCTCTTCAGAAGCTATTTGATTCCGTCATACTCGAGGGACGAACGCCTAAGGCATGGCACAGAAGTGTGGTGGTACTCTTCTTCAAAAAAGGTGATAAAACCTTGTTGAAGAATTATAGACCCATCTCGCTTCTGAGCCATGTCTACAAGTTGTTTTCGAGAGTCATTACGAATCGTCTCGCTCGCAGGTTCGACGACTTCCAGCCTCCCGAACAAGCCGGTTTCCGAAAAGGCTACCATAGACCACATACATACGCTGCGACAGATTATACAGAAGACTGAGGAGTATAATCAGCCACTCTGCTTGGCGTTTGTGGACTATGAGAAAGCCTTCGATTCGATCGAGACCTGGGCTGTGCTACAGTCTCTCCAACGGTGCCAAATTGACTATCGATATATCGAAGCGCTGAAGTGTTTGTACGAAAACGCCACCATGTCAGTCCGCCTCCAGGATCAAAGCTCAAAACCTATCCAGTTGCAGCGAGGGGTGAGACAGGGAGACGTTATATCTCCGAAACTGTTCACCGCCGGCCTGGAAGATGTTTTCAAGCTCCTGGACTGGAGAAGACTCGGCATCAATATCAACGGTGAGTACATCACTCACCTTCGATTCGCTGACGATATCGTAGTCATGGCTGAGACCTTGGAAGACCTAGGCACAATGCTCGAAGACCTCAGTAGAGCCTCCCAACAAGTGGGCCTCAAAATGAACATGGACAAGACGAAAATTATGTCAAATGTCCATGTCGCACCCACTTCTTCTTTAAAGGTAGTAAGGGAGACTCTACACTCGAAGTTGTCGACGAATATGTTTACCTGGGACAGACAGTCCAGTTAGGCAGGTCCAACTTTGAGAAAGAGGTCAGTTGTCGAATCCAACTCGGCTGGGCAGCGTTCGGGAAGCTTCGTAATATCTTCTCGTCCAAAATACCGCAGTGTCTCAAGACTAAAGTCTACGATCAGTGTGTGTTGCCAGCGATGACCTACGGAACTGAGACTTGGTCCCTTACTATGGGCCTCATAAGAAGGCTCAAGGTCACCCAAAGGGCGATGGAGCGTGCTATGCTCGGAGTTTCCCTGCGTGATCGAATCAGAAATGAGGAGATCCGCAGGAGAACTAAAGTAACCGACATAGCACACAGAATCGCCAAACTTAAGTGGCAGTGGGCGGGGCACATAGCTCGTAGAACAGATGGCCGTTGGGGCAAGAGAGTTCTCGAGTGGCGACCACGCGCCGGAAGACGCAGTGTAGGCAGGCCTCCCACACGGTGGACCGACGACCTGGTGAAGGTCGCGGGAAGGGCATGGATGCGGAAGGCGCAGGACCGGTCACTGTGGAAATCCTTGGGGGAGGCCTTTGTCCAGCAGTGGACGTCTTTCGGCTGAAATGATGATGATGATGATGATCATTAATAATATAATTATGAAATTCATAAAATAATAGTAATACCAAAGTAAATAAACTGAAATTGATCATGAATTTATTGAAATGTTTCATTAAACAGTAAAAAAAGACCATAATTGTGTCCATTATTTATCATTTATTTATTCGTCCACTGAATAACAACATTTCTCCAGCAAAAGGTTTTTAATTTTGCCCTTGAACTCATTAAAATTTGTTTTTTGTAGAATAGAATTAGGTAACGGGTTGTACAGTCTAGGAGATAGTGTTGTGAGACAAGATATCTTTAAGTGATGTCTTTTACTGTAGAGTTTTTAAAAAAGTTGCATGTTTTTTCTCACAAATAACACGGTTTACAAACTATAAATGGACGGCAAAGTTAAATTTGCAGGCTGATGAAACTGGGTCTAAGTTGTCAATAGTTTGCAACCTACTTAAAACTCTAATGCATTTGTTTTCAGCCCTAAATATGTTTTCAACGTTAGTTGAATTACCCCAAAATATGACACCGTAATTTAATTTTGGAAACACATATCCGTAGAACGCTCTTATAGTAGTCGATGTACTGGCTGTTTTAGATAGCATAATAGTGAATAAGAGTGTTGATTGATTTTTGCGCATAACATCTCAAGATGAGTTTTCCAATTCAGCCCATTATCTATATTTAGTCCTAAACGCTATTTGTGTTCCGTTCCGTATTCAATCCAAATAAAAATATTGAGCATGATAGTAGAACATGTATGAACGGTAGCCACATGGAATGTAACTAATGAAAGGCTTCAATGAGAGTGCAGTATCAAAACTAGTACCAATAAGAAGAAATAAAGGAGAGAGTGACAATTTGTAATAACAGAATGCAGCTACATCCTAACATATTGGCCCACCACCGTTATTATTAATCTCCGTCTTATCCACAGTCAGTTGTGGACGGCAGTCTAACTGCGAAGCGGCTGAACTTCCATGTAATGACTGCCATCTGACCTCCGCAATCAATTGGCGGTATTAAAGTTCTGCGGTTTTTTTAATATTTTTTTTATTGCCTGCCTAGATTTTCTCATGACAACCGGGACCAAAAGCTTAACGTGCTCTCCAAGGTACGACCAGACCAATGCAAATAGCTTACGTTTTTATTACGTTCTTTATCTCTTCTTCCGGGCAGTCCAGGGGAGCTACGAATGGTAGGCCATTAGTAGTTCACAGAATAGATAACAGTACTAGCGTACCTACGGGTATCCGTTCCCGCTTGCCCCATTGCGAGCCAGTCGCCTGGTGTGAGTCGTACCTTAGTTATTCATGTTATTACACTAAACTTTTCAACTAATCTCAGTCCATATAAATAACTACGATTGTTAAAACCTCAGTCAATATAAATAACTACGATTGTTAAAACAGCTTCGCAGAATTTTGAAATCAGCACTGGGAGAGTAAAGTAAGATTTTAAAATTATAATCTACGCAGTAAGTTTGTATACAGAAGAATTTGGTCGCCATGATGCCCTCAACTATTGTCTATCATCGCACCACTCGCCATAGGCAGAGAATTCTTCCTCACACATAATAACCCGAAGCGGTGCGGTATGAAAAACCACTTTCCATCAGGTGGGCCGTGTGCTCTTCTGCCATCGATGTGGTATAACTAAAAATCCTGAATGTACTAACGACCTGAAATAGGTATCATGAATAGAGTACACGGCGTACATGGGGAGAGGCCTATGTCCACTAGCGGACTGCGATAGACCAACCGATTGCTTGGAATATTACTCCAGGGCTTTAAAGCGAATATTTAGATTTAGTATTGTTGTTTTGAATAAGCTTTAAAACCGTAATAAGGTTTTATTTGTTTGGAATTTGTATGACTTAATCACTTAATAATATTCTTTAAAAAGTTCCTCTCTTAAAACTATATTATATTTTCAGCTGCACACAATAACCAAAGATGATAACCTTAGCATTGATATGTATTTGCGCCTTATATCTGCTCTGGAAGCAGTACTACACCAGATCAGACGAGCCCCCGGTGCTACCTGGATCTTGGCCTTTTGTCGGACATTTATTTTCATTCATTGGGACTGGTGCCAGTAAGTACACAATCTGTTTGCTGAATTAAAGTTTCTCGAGAAACTCAAAATTAATACAGTGCTGTAGAAGCTCCATAACGATGCGATACTGCCACTAATATAGGTAATTGAAACGGATACTAAAAGAGACATGTAACAAGAAGTTACATACATTACATCTAAAAAGTTAAACTACTAGTCTAACTGCAATGCTTCGATAGCGCCAATGGGTAATTGTGGAGGTCAGATGGCTGTCGTTTCACAGAAAATATAGAATTTCAGCCAAACCCACAGTTAGACTGGAAAAAGCGGACCCCAGACTCCGAGGTGCAAGATTCGGATGCGACAGGAGTAACGCTACGATGAAGAAGAACAAGATGTTAAAATTCTTGTTTTATTTCGTTTGGAAATAATGGCGAATTTATTAATAATAGCTATACCACAAATACAATATGTACATACCCAGTGACAGTTAGCCAAAACACTTCCACACTACGACGTAACCACCAATGCCATAACCAACTGCAGAATAAAAATGGAGAAGAAAAGAAAAAAAAAAGAATGGGAAAGAAATTTGAAATATACAGATATTTCTTATATCACCTAGTTACTTATTTATATTAAAAAAGTCGCCATGTATGCATTCATGGCAAGCAGGTGAATGCTACTTATAGCCGTCCTGGGATTCTGTAGTCACACTCAAAATTATTATTTCCTGCCGAAGTTCTCGTGGACCACCTAAGTGATCCACTAAGTGTTCCACGGGTAATACCCCAATACTGTACTTGGTTTCATTTCCTGTGTTATAATTTCAGGAATATGGGACAGCTTAAGTTACTATTCTGAACACTGCACTTCTATGGGTGGAGTAGCAAGCCTGCGTATTGGCCCTAAAGTAGTCTATGGTAAATGTTATTTTTCTTATACTTGAAAAATATTTTTTAATCCAACATCTAGAAAACATTTTTTTGTATTTATTATTTGATGTGCATGCCTGATGCACCAATCCTCATGCAGAATTAATAATAGTCTCTAGTAGTCTCAAAGAGATAGGCGCATTATTATCGGTCGATAATACTGAAAGCGTTATAAGGTGTAACGTTAATAAGTCACGGAACTTCAAGGTGATTGGCAAAAACAAAAATAAAAATTGGGTCACCGCAGTTTTCAAGAATGAATTTAAAAAATTTAAGAAGTTGTCATTAATGAAAATGCCTCTACCTTCGTGCCACGGTGCCGTAGAGGAACTACGACCAACTTTCCATGAGGTAGGCCGTGTGCTATTCTACCTAAGTGGTATAAAAAATATTTGGTAAAAATGAACATAATTTTCTGGTTTTTCCTGATGAGTTACCGATACCGGCCAACCCCTCAAAGTCCTGAGAATTAATTACCACTAGTGCCGTGCTTTAAAATGTTAATTAATAGATAAACGATTGCAGCTGTGACAGACCCCGACGACATGCTCACGGTAGCTAACACATGTCTAGAAAAGGACGATATCTACAAATTCGCAAAACCTTGGCTGGGTGAAGGCTTAATCACTGCTAATCGTAAGTTTATTAAAAATTATTTGAATTAAATCCTCAAGCATTTTTCATGCTGAATATTTAAATCGAATTAAGAGAAAAAATTGAATCGAATTTGATTTTTTTTAGTTTTTCTTTTCTTGAATTTGCATCAACTTCAGTATTGGAATCATCCGAACAAGGTTTAACAGAGCACACCTCCCAAACCTAGTTCCAAAGGATTCCGTTAAAGTGTGCTAATATCAAATAAGTACATATAACTTATATGCACTATGTATCATAAGCAAAATTTCTTAAATTGCACTAGAACTGATATGGAAAAATCATCGCAAGATGCTTAGTCCGGCGTTCAGTCAGGCTGTACTGGATCGGTTCGTCTGCATTTTCAATAGTCAGTCCAGGAAACTCGTCAACGACATGAATAAGGAGACTGTGAAAGGGTCCTTTGATTGCATGGAATACACCAAGAATAACGCTTTAGAGAGCATTTGTAGTAAGTCTCTTATTTTTTAAGAAAAAACTATAAGCACCATTACTAAAAAAAACACTTTTATATAGTACTCCGTTTTGGTTTCGGCGTAAGAAGAGAACAGTCTGCTATTTGCTTCTATATTTCTATGCCTAGCCAGCATATTATTTGGGCTTCATCCCTAAGCCCTGGTTGGCTTGCCGGATGCGGTATTGCCGCATACTTGATCCACGTAGACTGGTTATCTAAAATGAATATGGCCAGACCAATGTAAGCTGGCTGGCATCATAGTTAAGTTATAAAATAATACTTATTTTCAGTGACTGTCCTTGGAATTGACTTCACCGACTCATTGTTGACTAAAGAATATCTAAAAACGGTGAACTTAGTGTTGCGCAGCTTTGTTGAACGATTTTTAAAGGTTTGGTGGATCAGCTCATACACCTTCCGTTTTAGTGCCCTCAAGAAGACACAGGATGGTTTTATCAAGAAATTGCAAAAATTATCCGATACGGTAAGGACAATTTGACACAGAAACAAAATATTTATGTGACGATACCTTTATTACGGTGCCTAAAGTGATTATTTATGCATTTATTACAGGTTCTGCAAAAACGAAAGATCGAATTTGATAGCAAAAATCATGCTCAGCATAATATGTTTTCAGGTAAGGAGGTAGGAATAAAGCCAAGACCTTCAGAGAAAGTGCTTCACTTTTGAACTTACATACATACATAATAATCACGCCTTTATCCCCGGAGGGTTAGGCAGCGGTGAATTAACACCCACATTTCACCAATCTGTATTCGGTGATCTGTACTATTGATGACTCGAGCCATGCATCTGAGGCTGCATCTGGGCTGTAAATATCTGTCTGATGTCGAAGTTAACCAGCCCTATCCCTTAGTCGCCTTGTACGACACCACATGGGAAGAGAAGGGGTGGCCCAAATTCTACTCTGCCGGGAACCACGCGGCTAGATATTTTGAACTTGGCTATAATATAATTGTAACCTTAATAAAAATAATACAATTTATTTAGGAAACAGGCTTAAAACCTTCATGGACCTCTTACTCGAACTTTCACTTAAGAGAAATGTGTTGAGTGATGAAGACTTAAGAGCACACCTAGACACTATTATCATCGCAGGCGAAGATACATCGTCTGTAGCACTCAGCCATACTATGATGTTACTGGGAGCGCACCCAAAGGTTCAGGAAAAGATTTTTATCGAGTAAGTGTTATATCTCTATACTATTTTAAAATTATAAAATAGAGAGACAATAATTTGATAAATACAATAAACATTAGGAAGCAACCAGTTTATCAAATCTAATAGCTACAAATTTTCAGGATAAAACAAGTTCTCGGAGATGAAGACAGAGACGTGACGAAACACGATCTGCCGCAGCTGGTGTACCTGGAAGCTGTAATCAAGGAGAGCTTGAGAATTCGCACCGTTGTGCCGATAATCGCTAGAAAGCTAGATAGAGATGTAAAACTTAGTGAGTGTGTAGGCAAAATACAAGTTAGGTATTATAAGAGCGGATATCTGGGTGTTGAAAGCCATTAAACCTTTGGGGCCGTACCAATCTTCTTGCAGGTATTCTTGCTTATTTACCATCGAGCCAGCTGTCAGACGTAAGTTGCTTCTTTAATAGCCAAACAAAAAGGAGGAGAAGCTACCAAGATGACGATGATGAAGATCGAAAACGATTTCATCGGGCTCAATGAGTACAATGAAGTAAGAGCTATTATCTTAATTTTTCAGAAAACTACTCGCTATTAGCCGGTCGAACATGCTGTTTAGGTTTGTTTAGTGTTCATCTACATCCAATGTGGGGTCCTGACCGAAATGAATTTAGTCCTGAACGTTGGCTCGATCCGTGCCGGTTGTCAGAAAATCCGAACGCCTTTGCTGCTTTCAGTATGGGAAAAAGAAATTGCATAGGTATGTGACCGTGTTATGTCATTGCAAAATATTTAAAAATAACGTTCGAATAAGAAAATGCTAAGCTGATATACAAATTTTGTATTCAAGAACAACATTTGCATGAAATATTCTATAGTAAACCAACTCGACGTGCGATTTTAGGCTCGTTAGTACTCCGTAAGTAGTACTCCCTTCTTGCAATATTGTCTTCACTTTCTTTAATCTTGTGCAGGAAAAACGTATGCTATGATGTCAATGAAGACGATTCTTGCGCACCTGGTGCGCCGCTTCCGCATTACTGCAGAAGATTCTCCACCGAAACTGAAGTATGAAGTCTTTCTTCTGCAAGATAAGGGTCACTTTATTCATATAGAGAAGAGGACATAGCCGATTACGTACGGCAATCTTCAATCGGTGACTGGAAAACTTTTTTAAAGTGTCGAGGAATAAAAATATTGTGAAAAAGGATATCTTCTTACATTTTCATTGCTCAACAATTATCTTACTTGTTAAGTTTGTAGTTATTATCTATGGAGTGAAATTAATTAAGACCTAGCCCTACTAGTTCTTTGGGGCCCAAGGCAACCTTACCTGCTAAGCAGTGCTACCTGCTAATTATCAATCAATCAGCTCACTGCAGTCCACCGCTGGAAATAGGGCTCTCCCAATGCGTGCTATTTTATCCGATCATCCGGCTCCCGCACCTGCTGATTAACGGTTGAGATTTTGGCGTAGACTTTCCTGTCGAAGTTGGGGGAGTCCGATGGGATGAGATTATTCTTGGCTTCTGTCATTAAACTGCTTATACTGTTGATTGATGGCACTTGGTGGAACTTGCTACACATCTTCAATGAAAACACTTGTACTATTCCACATTATTTATTGAATTCCTGACCGGTTTCGCCTTACGGCATTATCAAAGGTTGATACATGTTTTTTGGGTATCAGATGTCAATTAGAGTAATATACTGACTGTGTGGGTAGACAAAAATAGTGGGATACCACTTTATAAATTTTCCCAAAATTTAGGGAGAATCACAATATGAGACCATTACCATAAATCAAGTCATGTTTGAAGTATTATTATAATGAAATGTCAAATTAATACAAAAATGTTAGAATAATGAATGAATGAACGAATGAATGAATGAATGAATATATTTATTTCAGGTAATTAACACATAGCCATGTATTACATGTAATTAAAATTAAAATATTAAAATTAAACAACCATAAATAAAAAATGAAAATAAAAATCACAAATAAATAGTAACGATTTACAGATCAAAAAAATAAAATTGAAATAAAATTAATCAATTAATCATAAAATTATCAAAAATTTAATTAAATTAAAAATTAAGAATTTATTTATCGTCAGAGGCCGCATATGTGAGTCCTACAAGCCCGATATACGGCCTCTACTATAACATTTGTTGTATCACTGATAGTGGACATGAAAGAGGCGTGTCGTTTTCGCATGACAGCATAGAAGTCATCCACCCTGTTCATGGCAAACATGCCAGACGCACTGCACATCCAGGGCAGCCGCAGCATGCAGCGAAAGGCGTTATTATTTTGTACTCTCAGCGCATTATACGCTCGCTGTGTGTACCTACTGCCGCCACAGCTGACAGGTGTACATGGGCTGGCAGTAAGCCCCGAACACGGTAATTTTTACCTCTTTTGAGCAACTTGAAAATCGTCGACCAAGCATATTGCTTTTTGCGGCTATAGATCTTCGTTGCCTTTCCAAGTCCTCATCATCCATCATCATTCTCATTGAGTCCGTTATTATGTGGCCTAAATATTTAAATTTCGAGACATTTTTTTTTTTTTAATTGGACACGTCAATTTGACTTCACCTAAGAAAAGAGGGTCACCATTACAAACACGTACCATGTTAACAATGGTGGCACTCAGCTTGACGGCCTCAACAGATGCTTTTTCACGCCCCGCTTAAAGGACCCGGGACTGTAGGAAGAAGGAAACACGTGAGCTGGCAAGGAGTTCCAGGTCTTAATGGTGCGACAAAGAAAGGAGTCACCAAACCGCTTGGTTCTTGAAGGAATATTCAGCACCGTATACGGGTGACATCTAAGCCCTGCTCGTGTTGTCCTATGTAGGAAAGGAGAGGGCGGGACCAGTTGGAAGAGCTCATCAGAACTTTCACCATGGTAGAGACGGTAAAATACTGCCAAGGATGTAACATCTTTACGCATCTGCAAAGGCTAAAGGGTGCTTGTGACCTCGAGATTCCCAATAATGCGGACCGCACGTCGCTGCAACCTGTCGAGAGCATCTAATAAGTACTTTGCGGAGCCATCCCAGAGATGCGAGCAGTATTCCACGCAGGACCGAATTTGGGTCTTGTATAGAAGACACCGCTGCTCCGGCGTGAAAAACCGTCTCACTCTGTTCAAGACTCCGAGTTTACGCGAGGCTGTTTTGATGATACTCTCGATGTAGTTTTTGTTATTAAGTTTGCAGCGAACATCCATACCGAGGATAGTCAGGTTGTCCTGCAGTGGCAGTGGAGTGCTCTGAAGAGTGGGAAGGGGAAGGAAAGAAGATACCTTTGCTGTGAACGCACATGCCTGTGTCTTCTTGGCATTGAACTCGACCAGGTTCTCAGAGCCCCATTGGGAAATGTTGTAATAACCCCGGTCCTAGATCACGTCACCAAGATGTAATATCCTGGTCACGCGGGACCAAATTGTAATAAACACTGCCTTAACCATAGTAATCCTGGTCAGCGGCAGCAAATTGTACCGTGATCCTGCGTCACAGCTCCAATACGTAATAAAGCGGTGGTCATACCCGCGGCATTTCACCACACTAAATAAATCGTCTATATTGTTAATTCTACTTTGGCCAATGATCGTATAATGGTCAGAGGAGACCCTAGATGAGCCCGCATATCCCGGATCCTATAGAGTTCTAGGAATGCTGGTATTTATATAATGAAACATTACTATACAATTACTTAATTCTACCCCCACTTACTTTAACTGATTTATGTTAAGGTACAACAATTTCTCCATGAATGAGTCTCTCACAAATAATTTTCTCACAAGCAACCTACAACCGTACTAGATCCTAACTCTGCCCTAATTACTACTACTGTGGCAAACAACCCGAATAACTTTATTGATCTAACTTTTTACATTGTCGACTTAGTGTTGCAACCGCTTATTACTAGATCCTAACACTGCCCTATTTACTACTACTGTGGCAAACAACCCGAATAACTTTATTGATCTAACTTTTTACATTGTCGACTTAGTGTTGCAAGCTTAACACTGCCCTAATTACTACTACTGTGGCAAACAACCCGAATGACTTTATTGTTCCCCATAGGCATATACTTTGAATTTGTTAGTTTTTGTTTCCCCGTTGGCACAGGCTCCGCCAATCGCCGTGTGCAGTGGGATACTTCCAACTTTAAATATCCCCCCTCTATCCTTTTGTAAGCACGTAGTCCCAAATGGAACTTACGCGCCTTTAGAGAGTGGGATAGCTGACTCGTATTTTCCCTCCCCAATATCTGAATCCAGACAAATGTATACGTCAAATTAGACTTGAATTAGAAAGGGCATTGCCAATTAATTCTAATTCAAAATAAGATTATTTCTTTCACAATATTGTCAAAACATAGTATGACTAGTACAGATTCAATGAATAGTTTCATGTCGTAGCGCGGTCTGATGACCAATCCATCAAATGAGATTCTGTGTCCAGAATAGGATCTTTAACATGTCAGAACTGACTCATACTTGTCACGTGCATAAACGAGATCGATATAGTGTCCCTGGTGTAGAAGACAGCCATATCTAGGGTCAACTGCCCAAATCAATTAAGGTTCGATACAAGTTCCAAATTAGGAAAGCGCTCTGCTAAGGTGAGCTAGATGTACCTCGCCAAAATGATTCCTCGGCTACGACGCTCCGAGTAATAAGTATTATTTATAGCATAGTATTTTATTCAAAGTCAATTGGTAGATCAGTCAAACAAACTTCTCATTTCGGAATAATTTCCATTACGAATTTGATTAATTATGATGTGGGTGGATTTAAAATATGTTATGCCACCAATCCAAGTTTCATTGAGACCATACTAAGTCAGTTGCTAGGCAAGTAGAACATTAGCAACGCGGTCCAACGACGGCTCGCTTATAGGTCTAATCCGAATACAACGAACGCCTACTAAAATATACAACACGATAGCTCGTATACAATTTACTCAAATCACGATTTCACCACGGCATTAACGCACGAAAAGCTTTAACTAAATCAATCACAAGCATCACCAAGGAATGATATGTTACATCACCAAGCAAAGGTCCGATTAGCTCAGAACCGTTGCAATACTAGTCCTTACTAATACACTTCCTAACCTATTCCCATTGTGTGAGTGCCTACTCTACCCCCAACTTAGAACTTCTGTTCAACCAAAACTAGGTGTAACGTCACCTCATTTACATTTAAACGTGTGGTGTGTTGTGAGCCTATCATGTATTGATGGTATTCCATCAACACTCCTGCTCTGCTATGGGTGCAAGCTAGTTAGGCTTGACTGGCCTATCCTCATAACTGTGTGCTTGCTCCAGTCCACGAGCCGAAGCTCAGGGATGTGAACTGAAACCCTAACGAGATAATAGTTAGTGTATATATAAATAGATATATAAGACTGAACTGCGAGCTCTGTAAGTTCTGATCCAGGCCCAATTGGACGGTTCCACTTCGACGGTACCTACCCATCACAGAACAAACAGTCACCCACATTCAGGAAGCTTTTCCGATCCCGTTTCCACAGGTAAAATCGGAATGCCGCCCGCTTCAAAGGTTACCGGCCCCTAGCTATTCAGATAAATATGGAGTCGTTGCCACCGTTAGGTATCCCTCCATAACCAGGCACATCGCCATGGGTTTCCTACGGGAGAACTAGCTAAAACACCGCAGTGCTACCCTCAACTACTAACATAACAAAAGATGATAAAACGACAGCAATGACTTTACGAATGCACTGCCAGACTCAACAGCACAAGACAGTAATAATACGCATACATTTACACGTACTATCCCTGCCCAATGTAAGGTGTCTTCATTTTCGTAAAGGCCCTAAGTCCTGCTCCGATCGCGACCCATCCCAATATTCGACGCGAGAACTGGCCTACCCCACGCCCTAGTCGTAACAAATCTTAATCGCGCACCCTTGTACGTATCACGCCCAACCACACACAAAATCAAGATTTACAATTAATTTCAACAATTTCAACATAATAAAGATGATAAAACGACCGTTAGGACTTTACGAATGCACTGCCAGACTCAACAGCACAAGACAGTAATAATACGCATACATTTACACGTACTATCCCTGCCCAATGTAAGGTGTCTTCATTTTCGCAAAGGCCCCAGGTCCTGCTCCGATCGCGACCCATCCCAATATTCGACGCGAGAACTGACCTACCCCACACCCCAAACACACAAACAAGATTTACAATAAATTTCGACAATTTATAATTTTTACAGAATTATAAAACTCTCGGCGGTACATTGGAAAAACTCTAAACTGTTCGCGTTAAACAAAGATAGCTAATAATTGAAAGAAAGAAGAAGAAAGAAAGAAAGAAAGAAAGAAATTTATTTAGCAACTCACAAACTTAAAATTAAACTAGTGAATTAGAGTAACTTAAAACTAAACATTTGCGTGAGTGCCAAATAGGTCACCATCTCAGCATAAAGCTGCACAACTAAAAGTTGCGCAGCGCTGGTTTTCAGATGGCACCTAAGCAACACCATGGACGTGCAAAGAGTACAATTATCTATGTTGTCTATTTTACTCTATGTCCGTGACATACTCTATGCTCCTTGGTCAGCAACTGCAATGCTCCCGCGCTAACAGATTGACACTTAGTATACTGTCAAAATTGTCATCCTACTGTCACACACTTAGTTGCATTCTTCACACAACACACCGAAGCCATCAAATCAAACAAGAATTTAATTAATTGTAAGCTAAGCTCCGGTTAAATAAAATAATTTATTATGTATTACTGTGCAGTGTAATTTGGTCTGATGCAATTATTGCCCCAATCACCAACCATATAAACTATACATTACAAGTTACGTTAAAACATCTCAAATGATCCATACTAATGAAAATCAATAATAATGGATCCATACTCGTTTCGGTGCAGTTACGCTATAAAATTCAAACAACTCGTCGCGTCCGGAGTGTATCCCAGAGGTGAGTCTAACAATTTTTTTGGTTGTTTAAGAGGTATAGTTTGTACCTAGTTCTGAATGCGTTTATTGATTTCAGAGAACGAATAGGTGGTGGGAGGTCATTCCAGACGCGGCTTGCAGCGAACTTAAAACTACCCCTAAATGAAGAGGTCCTGTGACTCGGTGTGAGCATGAGGTAAGAGGATGCCCTAGTGCTGTGTTTATTTACATCTCTTGACCAGGACAATCTATCACTGAGGTATTTTGGCTTCTGTGTTAACACAACACCAAAAAGTAGTGTGGCAAGGTGTAACTCTCTTTGCTCTGACATTTTTAAAATGTTGCCCTTGTTAAGGAAAGGAGTTACATGCGTTCGTGGTGGTATATGAAAACAGAAACGTGCACATGCATTCTGTACACGTTGTATGAGTCGCTCAGTTCTCTTCAGTAGGCAATTTCCATACAGGGTGTCACAGTAATTTAACCTGGAGAGAATGAGGGACTCGCACAACAGTATTCTAATGTGAACACTAATATAGGGTCGTATTCGGTACAGAACTCTCAGCCTGTAGAAGCAGTTCCGGGCAGCTTGTGCTAAATGAGTTTCAAATTGTAGCTTTGTATCAAAAATAACTCCCAGGTTTCTTGCCTCTGATACCTGCTCTATCCTGCAGTTATCCACCCGTACGTCTGGCTGCAGCTGACATATCTGTTCCACTGTCCGCCCAGTACCCATAATGATGAATTTAGACTTATCTGGATTAAGAGTAAGAGAGTTCCTTCGTGACCAGTCGGCAATGTTTTTTAAGTCCTCATTCACTTTATTTACAGATACTAAACAATCAGATGGAGAAAAGGACAGATACAGCTGGACATCGTCAGCATAAAGATGGAATCTGCAGTTAGTGATTGAGTTAACAATATCGGCACTATACAGAATGAAAAGTAATGGACCAAGGATCGAACCCTGTGGAACACCTCTAGTAACCTGGCGATGTGCGGAGTCAAGCATATATCCTGTTCTGTTATTTTTCATCTGAACAAATTGATATCTTTTTGTGAGATAACTGTGGAACCAAGTTACAGCGTCTATGTCGCATCCATAGTGAGCAAGCTTTGACAGCAGAAGCGAGATATTTATGCCATCAAAGGCACGTGAAAAATCAAGCAGCGTGAGCACAGTGGCCATACCTTGATCCCGGGCATGTAGTACATTGTCTACTACATCCAATAGTGCTGTCGCTGTGCTATGGCCTTTACGGAAGCCAGACTGCAATGCAGGAAGTATTTTTGAGTCCTCAAGGTATTTAGTCAGTTGATTGCTGACGGCTCTTTCCAGGATCTTTGACAGGCATGGTAGCAAACTAATTGGTCGAAGGTCCTTTAGGCGCGATGGGTTGGGCACTTTAGGTATTGGTCTCACTTTTGCAGTCTTCCATGAGCTGGGGAAGGTTGCTGAAGTGATGGATGTGTTTATAATATGCGTTATAATGGAGAGAGTTTGGGGGAGAGTCATTAACAACATATCCAAAGAGATGTCGTCAACACCCGTTGCATTTGACTTCATTGCTCTAAAGATCTTCATCACATCATTCTCATCAACTGGCTCCATTTTAAAACTACCATGGCCAAAGCGACTAAATTCAAAAAAGGTGAGATCTGATATAGTCACTGTATCACTGCCCGGTATGTCGAGAAAGTGCTGATTTAGTGCATCTGGGCTACCACAGAAATCTGGTATCTCATTATTGTTTTTGTTTCCAGGCAACACGCTTGATTTGAGATGACTCCATAATTCTTTTGGGTGATGAATGTTACTATTAACATGAGTACTAAGATATGCATGTTTCTCTTTCTGTATGGCATCTCGCACTGTGTATTTCATGTCATGATATAACTTATAATGTACTTCTTGTTTGGTTGATTTTGCTTTTTTGTGATATTTATTTCTAAGATGCATCATGTCTCTGATCGTGCTGGTGATCCAGGGGTAGCTTTTATTTTTTATCAAAATTCTCTTTACCGGAGCATGCAAGTCAAAGAGTGCAGTGATATGGGTATTAAAAGAGTGGACCATGCAGTCAACATGAGTTAGATCCCGTAGGGAGTCCCAGTTAATATTGTTAAGGTCTTGTTCAAATTTATCCGGTAAAATGTCCCGAAGTGGTCTGTATATTATCCACTGAGGTGCAGGTTTCTCTACTTTGAAATTAATCTCTGCAGAGATCAGGGCATGTCTACCAAGCTCGGGTATATGCAATACAGAAACATTGCTTGTCTGGGCGTCCGTGCAGATCAAGTCGATTAATGTCTCACTGTGATCTGTAAAATGAGTAGGTTCAGTCACATAATTAATTAAGCTCATGCTCACCAGGAAGGAGTTAAACAGATTAGTTTTGTAGTCTCCCACATCTAAAAGGTCGATATTGAAATCACCCAGTAGGAGTATCTTATCCACTCCTGAGAAGGAAGTAACAGAGTCAGTTAGTGCATCTAAAAAAGTATTTACGTTAAGCCAGGGAGGTCTATAAGCTGTGCCAATTATTATAGATTGTGAATTTCGGCTGAGTCTCAACCACATCTGTTCGACATTACAGGAAGCCGGGTGTGACTGAGCGCGCACGTGTATCCCCTCCCGTACATAGAAGCCGACCCCTCCACCGCGCCCATGGCGGATGTAAGCCGGACGCGGCAAGAAGCGGAGCCTGTAGTGGGGTACATTTGGCGCGAGACACTCGGCACCTTCCCTGATCCACGTTTCGTTAATTGCCATTATGTCGACTGCAAGATCTTCCATGGCTACAATAAACTCATCATGCCCCGTACCAAGTGACCCTGCATTGAAAAGTCCGATTTTCAAACGTTTATCTTTTTTGTTATGCATGTTTATTATTATAAGTATACTTGTTTATAGATTTAGGCAACAATGTTGTATATTGATAATAAAGGTCAAACTTAATGTAATAAATGCTGTGATTAAGTAATGAGCATGAAGTGAGCGTAATTGTTAAAAAGAGTTTGGTCCCAAAAAGAAGCACTGTTATACTGGTGCATAGATAGCTATTATGAATGCGATGATATAATATTAAATATAAGCGAAAAGTCATTAATATTGCAACTGGGAAGTAATTGAACATTAATTTAGTTTCTAGAAACTTTTTTATGCAAATAGGGGCGAGATAGAGGTTTGTGGCACGGTAATTGCGTTGTATTTGTGTGTGTAGAATTACCAAGTTATTATTGTAAGAGAAGAGAATTTGATTTAAGCTAACAAAGATGCAAATCACTACAACATCTAGATATTCCCGACTTAGGATTGATATAAAAATGGCACTATTAAAAGTACAATTGGACATAATTGGCAAATAACTTATATTAGATGGTAACGTCGTGAAGTGCGTCCGGTCCAAAAACACGCAGGAGGTCCTCCTCGGTCCGAATACTGTGAGTCTGTTTACCCTCAGCCTGCTTTACTAGGATTCTGCCGCCCCTCGTCCAGGTGTACTTCCACTGCAGGTGTTTGGCCGCCTGTCGCGCTCGGTAGAACAGCATTCTGTTGTGGCGGGTGAGCCGCTCGTTGAGGTAGAAGCGCGCGGCGGGCGCGCGCAGGCCCAGCTCGGCGGTGGTGGCGGCGCGGCGCACGCGCGCGGCGCGCAGCAGCTCGTCGCGCAGCGGGCGGCGCGCCAGGCGCAGCAGTAGACGGCGCGCGCCGCCTGGCCTGGCCGGTGGCGGGCCCGCCCTCTCGGCGAACACTATGTCCCGTGACTCCATCTGCACTCCCAGTTTCTTCGCGATCAGTTCGACGAGGTGTAAGGTGTTTTCGCCGCTCTCCTCAGGGAGGTTAGAGATTTCGAGGTCAGACGACATCGCCTCCTGCTCCCTATCATTGATCTCAGCCTTAAGCAGTGCCACGGTTTTTTCCAGGCCTCCCTGGCCTGCACGCTGAGTTTCGAGCTCCTTTACCCTGGCCTCTAAGCCGTCTACCCGAGTTTCGCACGCGGTAATGCTCCGGCTAAGTTCTCCTACCTCCCGACGCAGCTCCCTGAGCTCATCGGCCAGTTCCTCTTTCATTTCGCGGAGTTCTACTCTAAAAGACCTAATCTCCCCTGCGATTTCTATTGACCAGGCATCAGATGAGTTTGGCTGTTTGTGCGGTGTTTCAGTTGCATCCTCGAAGCTGGCGGTTGGACTGCTGTGTTTGGATGGCGAGCCTACATTCAAGTCGTTATCACGAGTAGGTTTTACGCACATATTTATTGTACGACATTTACAGCGAGCGCCATCTCTTGACAAAAATCGGCCGCACGTGTTACACTTAGCCATGTTAGATAGCTAGCAATGTCGATTCCTGATATTATTGGCAAATTATACTTTTCACCACTAGATGGCGCTGTTACAAAGAAGTCTTAAAGGCTGTAGTATTTGGAGGCTCTATAGACAACTCACAGTACACAGTTACCGCTATATCACCACCGCATCACCGCGCACCATTCGTTTATTACACAACACCGGCAACAATTTCATATAATTCACAAAAGGAATTTAACACTATTTCTTTACAACGATAGAAATATATAACTTACAAAGACAGTCCGCCGAGCCGTACCCCTTGTTAGCTATCTGGATCGAATGAATGACGAAAAAAAGTCCCCCCCGCCTCCAGAAAACCCATCTTTTAAAGGCGAGGTCTCCCTTCTCTAAACTAACCTCGCCGTTTCTAGAACTACACATCATCCTTCATCCAATCGTGAGCTATTTCCGGCAAGCCGCCTCAGCGAATTTGCTCCTTTTTTATAAAAACTCCTTAATTCATATGATTGGAATAAGAATAATCCAAGATAATGTCTAACTAATTTTCCAGTTAATTATTCGTATACTAATATTTAGAATTCGCGACTAGTGCAATATCACAGAACATGCAGCCAATAGAGATTCCTGGTTACATCAACCGCAGGATCAGTAGCAGTTGATGTTAAATCTTATTTCAATTTTTTTTTTACGGATAATCTTACGTTATTTCGCTACCAATAAGACAAACATGGAATTTAATTTATTTACAATAAAGGAAATGGCTCAATCGCTGCGCCATCTAACATCCCTCTTAAATACCACACCCATTTTTTTGAATTTTGAATTTTAGCTCCATCTACCCATCTAATTGTGAACTACTTCCACTCACCAACTGCAGTCCGTTACAATGTTGTTCAGGATCCGGTCAAGCCCAGTGACAAGAAGCTGCCTTTTATCTGCGATATCCGACTGCTTATCCGCAGGACGTCCATGATAACTCCCGTGCAAGGTGCTATCATCTGCATAGCAATGAATGCTGCCGGTAGACAGCATGTCATTGATATGCAGAAGAAAGAGAGTAGGGGACAGGACGGACCCCTGCGGCACACCAGCATTTACCTGCAAGAACTCCGAGGCGCGTCCATCACAAAGGACGCGAATACGGCGATCTTGCAAGAAGCTAGCAACCCAGTTGCATAGTCTAGGGGGCAGACCGAAGGCTGGTAGCTTGGAAAGAAGCGATTTGTGCCAGACTCTATTGAAAGCTTTGGCGATGTCAAGACCAATTGCCAGTGACTCGCCGTGCTTGTCCATACCCTCACCCCAAAGATGGGTAACATGCGCCAGAAGATCACCCGTTGACCGTTTCGGCCGGAAGCCATATTGCCGGTCATTAATTAGGGAGTGATCTTCAAGGTGACGCATGAGCTGTTTGTTAATTATGTGCTCGAACACCTTGCACAGCACTGAGGTGATGGCTATGGGTCGATAGTTAGTCGGGTCTGAGCGATCCCCTTTCTTGGGGATCGGCTGTACATTCGCCTCCTTCCAAGCCGAAGGCACTGTACCCGAGCTGTAGGACAGCTGGTACAGCCGCGCAAGCATTGGAGACAACTCCGCTGCACATTTTTGTAGAACCACTGCCGGAATACCGTCCGGACCACTGGCTTTCCGGACACCGAGTGACTGCAGCACTGCACGGACATCGCGTTGCCTGATACGAATATCAGGCATTGCATGGTCACTGATCGGTAGTGTCGGTGGCTGCATGCCACAATCATCGATTCGGGAGTTGGCCGCAAAGAGATTAGCCAGCAAATTTGCTTTCTCTTGCGACTCATGGGCCAGGGATCCATCGGGGTTGCGCAGCGGCGGCAGCGAAGGCTGGCAGAAGTTGGCTTGCACGGCTTTGGCCAGTCGCCAGTAGCCACGGCTGCCCGTGGGATGCGCTACTAGTTCCTGACCAAGCCGCGCTATGCGCTGGGCATCCGCTCTGATATAAGCCCTCTTGCAGACCTTTGTGGCTCTATTGTACGCCGCCTTGAAGTGGCCCACGTTAGGATCGCACGTAGCGCGCGCCCTCACCCAAGCGCGGTACGCGGACTGTTTATGATTAACAGCCTCCGCGCACTCGCGCCCGAACCAGGGGCGGGCTCTGCGGGCGCCCAGACTGATCACCGGCGACAGCAGTTGCGCCCTCAGATGGGTTCTTACCTTCAAAGCAGCGTTCAACAGCGTTCAACCCACGGGATGGATGCAAAATAGTCACGCAGTCCATCCCAGTCCGCTGACGAGTAGTGCCAGAGACGCCGTTTCCCCTGTACGGGTCGTGGTGGCGCTTTAATGGGCACCTTGGAACGGACCAGACTATGGTCGGATCCGCCTAAAGCGGCACTCACCGAAACACTGTACTGGTCCGGGCGACTCGTCAGCAGAAGGTCCAGCAGAGAGGGCTCATGGTCCGACCTTTTTGGTATTCTAGTAAATTCGTGTACCAGTTCAGGCCATGCGCCAGAGCAAATGCATGGGCGGCTCTTCTGGCATGGGTTGTTTTAGAGGAACCCAACCAGATCTCATGGTGGGCATGTTTAACTCACAACCGTTTAACGTTATAGAGGGTATATTATCGGGCCCCTTGCCGTTCTTAAAAATAACAACCTCTGATTTATTCACATTTTATGTTAAACTGTGACTTTTGGCATAGTTTTCACAGATAGCTATCAATTTATTTAGGGCACTGACTGAGGGGCTCAGCAGCACCATGTCGTCGGCGTAGCTGAGATTGTTAACATTGTTCAAGTGACAGCTATACCCCGTCCTGCTCAGTCCCTCAATCAGGCTATTGATATACAGATTAAAGAGTGTCGGATATGTAAGTCCGCCCTGTCTCCTGCCACACCCGAGAGTATTCCTCAGACAGCGCGGACCCCCACCTGACCGTGTTAGTTTGACCCCCGTATCAGTACCTCATGATCCTAGTTATATCCTCAGGGACTCCCGCCTCCTCTATTTTTGCCCACAGTACGTCATAATTAATGATATCAAATGCACGGCTCAAATCGAGGAAGCATGCATACACATCCGTTTTTTTCTGTGTGCAATACTTTACGGTGTTTTTTAAGAGAAAATATAGCCATATCCGTCGATAAACTGAGAAGAGAAGACTGTGCTCTTCTTTGAGATCTTTTTTGTCAACATCTACTTTAAAAGACCTGAAGGTTGTCACATTCTGGGATTTCAATTGCTCGATACAATAAGCTTCATAACCGTTGTCTTTGAAAAATTCTTTAATATCGTTTTCTGTGCAGTCTAGGCTGAATCCTGAGATGTAGATAGGTACAGTGTACTTTTAACTTATCTGTGCTTATTTTCGTACCTCGCATATTCAGAGGCTTGCGCATTTTCGTGTTTGTAGTGGCCACCTTCTCTCTGACTTCATGTGAAGTGGCTTCTGGACTGCGTTCAACTCTCCGACGCTTTCTTCTGTTCATGACAATCGTAAAGCCGTCGTCAACCGCGCTCTGTACTGCATCACTGTAGGACTGCGGTATGTTGAAAATTGGTTCTTGGGGCGTTGGCACGATTCCGCCGCTATAGGTATGATTCTATCTATCACAGACACAGGTATGCAACTCTGTGTTCCAAAACCGTTAGAAGATGTTTGCAACGGTCGGTTAATCGTCGGATTAATCATCGGATTGGTGTAGCCTACCTTCATCTGAGTAATTTTTAAATTTAACCGTTTAATCTCCGTTTCCATCGCACTTTTCATAGTAAGAATTTCAGCATTCATCGTAGACATCGTTTTCAGCAGGCTAGTAACATCCAGGTGGTCAAAGGTTACGGGTGGTAACCGACCGAATAAAACAAGTAACGACTAAAAATAAAATAAATGAAGTATAAGACCTTATCAATAATTAATTAATAAATTAAATGTCAAAAAAACGATTGTATAATGTCATCAATGTCAAAGTATTATAAATTATAAAAAATATAATAAGAATATTAACTAACTAAATTCTGACCTTAAGTACTTGCTATTTTAATGTCTTCTACATAAAAGTACTCTTAATTAAAACATTTGAACTCAAAAGCTTACGAATTTAGGTCTTTTTCTACCTGCATGAAAATCACGTCATAAATAGTTAACATAGTACGTGTTTGTAATGGTGGAAGTCTTTCCTGAGACTTTGCCTTCAGCTTAACATCAGGTGAGATAGAGTCAAATTGAGGTGCCCTGAATATAAAAAAATAGTAAACATTTTAAATTATGTGTAACGTTTCCGACCTTGGAATAGCGCATGACTATTACTTATCAGAAACGGAAACTGTAATGTGATTGCGCTGGGTATGGCGGGAACTGCCGGGATTGCGGAGTCGTCGCGAGCATAGGGCCGCTTGCAACACCTTCGGTGGGTACCTCGGTGCGTTTGGGTGGCGTTGAGAGTGGGTTCTTGGCGGCTGAAGAAAACACTTCTTGTAAAAGGTTTCAAGCTTTATTTTCTTCCAAATGTTTTTACTATTTAGAGCGCTCGACCACTAAGGTACGGTGCTTCGCAGTCTTCACAGCGAGCCGCGTGGCCCGCGCGGAATCCTTTTAGGGCAATGCCCCGTGTGGAGGAATCTTGCTCGCACCAAAAGGCACCGGTCCAGGGGTTAGGGCGGCCCTTAAGCCCTATGGATTTGTGACGCCGCGTAAGCCGCGGTCTTAGCGGCGGGTAATGGCTTGCACGCAGCTTTACGGCACCTGGGAACGTCTTCTGGGCATCGGCGGCTGTTCCTCCTGCCAGATTCATTGTCTGGCGCATTGGATGGTAATTACTGCGGCGTCAAAGGACGAGCGGGCTGTCTCGTTGATCTCATGCTTTTTCAGCAAATGCAGAAGGACGGCGATGGCGGCTGTGAGCTTCTCACTGCAGCGGGCCAAGCATGGGCGCGGGGCAAATATCTCTCTCCACCGCTTATGTCAAATAGACAGGGGACAAAGGTGTTTCTCCCCGGTAGCTAGCATTGCGTCAAAGAAGTTAGCTTATGTCCCTCGCTGTGACGCAAACAAGAGACTATTTCTCCACTTGCTCAGCACGGTGGCCGTAAAGTGGAGATAATTTGTCTCTTTTTGACAGATGATAGAGAGAAATTAGTCTCCGAACTATTGAGGTGGGGACAAGATTGCTTAATACACAATTAAAAATGTCTCGCGGCTTATTCGTTCTAAGTGAACTACAAATACAAGAAACGCAACAACAAAATGCAGGCGTATGCTGCGGGATCAAATAAACGTGTTCGAATTACCAGAGAGTGAATTCATATGAATTTATAGGATTTCTAAAGATATGGCCCTAATTATGAATGCAATGCATTGAACAACGCATTTTTTTTATATTATCAACCGAAATTATCGAAATTACTAATACTCCCTCTAACCCATCTAACTTGACTTTTGACTACTTAACCACTAAGCTACCGACGCGACGTAATCCTAAAAAATATATTCTTTGTAACAAATTGTTTAGAGCGAATTCACAGTGTTCACACATTTATTCACAATAACATAGGTACTTAGAACATTTTTTCACTCATTTTATTAATATTACAATAAATACTACAATAAAGATAATATTAATGAAGGATATACGATTGAGTTATGTACCGGGTAAATGGGGTAAATAAGTAAACATTAAAAAAAAACGTTACATGACAGATTGTCTTTCTTTTTCTTCAATATGGCGCACTCTTTAGTCAATAATAATATTCTGCAGCATAATACTGATAATTTTAAAAGTCACTATTACTCTTATAAAATATGCTCGTTGCTAGATTTTGTTAATTTTGTAATATTAATTTTGTAATATTACGCGTCGAATATTTTTTCGTATTTTGGTAGCATTGAGTGGAGAGACGTTATCCCCGGTGAGAAACAAGTCTCTCCTCGACGCCGTGCTAGCTAAAGGGAAAAAAACGAAGGGAAAGACAAATTTTTCTCCACTCCCCGGGGACTTTTTGTCTTCATGCCTGCCAGCCCTGCAGGTGTGGAGCTTGAATGCAGAGATGATATCCTCCGGGTCCATCTGGCTCGCCTCGCTCGATACCGAGGCAAACACCGGTGGAGCTAGGGGTGGGGCCTGGGACGGGGCTTGGCTCCTCCTTCTCGTTCGTTGGGACTGTCTTGCGGGCTCGCATGCGCTTCCGTCTGGAGTGCTGGCTGGCCCCTCGGGAGATGGGTGCGTTCACCGCCGTCATAAGCGAGGGACTCGCAGTCCCCTCACTGAGGGGGTTGGGGTTCACCGGGGCCGGCGTGCCAAGCGTGGTCGCTCTTTTGGTGATGGCAGCTCTTGTGACTTTGTTATTCCGGGCCTTACGTCTAAAGACGGGGCACCGGGTATGGTTGGCCGGATTGGTGCCCCTGCAGGTGGCGCAGGTGGCGGGCTACTCATGGGGACGGGGGTAGTCGCTCGCGCGGTGCTCGCCGCCGCACCGCATGTAGGCAATGGCAGTTGTGGCTGGATTGCCGGAACTGCTGGCAGCCGATGGCACTGCGCAGGCCTCCTCTTTCCCCTCCAGGCTTCGACAATGACCCCTGGCATGCCGAAAAGTTATGAAATGTTGTGGACTTTGTGAAAATCTCGGGTTTTCTTGAGTACTTCAAGGAAGATACATCCGGACCTTCCGCTCCGGCCCCGAATCACGCGAACGTAGTTAGGATCGTGCCTCAGTTCGCGGAGCCTGTCTGCTATCTTGGCCGGTGTGGCAATCACTGCGACCAGTACCTTTACCCCTAAGTCTGAAGGGCGGGAGTAACAGTACCCGAAGAGCTCCTCCTGGGCATCCAGCATAGTAAAATACCGATGGATGGGAGGATGCCACCGTAGTCGCCGAATCGTGTCGCGCGCGCACCAGCTTCCCAATCATGTTGGGTCGCGGCTGGCAGACCGTCCAACCCAAAAAGCTAAAGAATCAGCCTCCTCGGTCCCGGAGGCCCCCTAGGGACCCCCGGGCCTGCCGAAAAGGCCCTTCTCAGGGCCAAACATCATCCTCTAAGTGGTCGAGACGAAGCCTCCGCATGCGCCTGCTGTATTATTCTCAATAAAAGACAAAAGAATCGATATGCAATCCTATATTGTTAAAGTCTTAATTACAAAGATCTTAGCACATGTAAGGGCACAGTGCGAATGGCGCCCTCTGATTCCCGCACTCTCACTTGGTCCTTTTACAACGGTCTGTACCCACGCCCAAACGCATGCAATATTTAGTTAAGATGTAATGATTGGTTTACCACCGTCTGTACTTAGTTGGCGTTTAGTTCCCACTAATAAGTATTGTATGGTTGATACAATTATATATCGAGTGCGCCTGTTGCCGACCCGCGCGCCGCCGGGTGGGTCGAGCGCCCCTCGCGCCGCGCCGAGGACGACGAGCCTGGCAGCGTGCACCACGCCTATAGTGACTCCGCCGTCTGGAACGTCGTCAAGTCCTAAGGCCATACGAACGCCGATCTGCAAGGTTGCATCCATCGACTCGCCGCTTGAAAATGCCTGCGAGTCCCCGGCACACCGCGCGTGGTATACTATGCGCGGTGCTGGAGACTTCGCTGGACTGACCAGTACCCTCCATGTCAGCCTTCGCAGACTTGTCCGACCTGCGCATTTTTGTAAAGCGCAAGTCGAAGGACACGCCCAGGGACGACGACACGCCACCGACACCGGGACCATCGCGCCGTCCGCGCAGCCCCGACTCCGCCAACAAGGACGCCAAACGTCCCAAGACCGCTGCCACAGCTAATCTTGCAGGACGACAGGACGGGTTGAAGAAGGAGAAGTACCCGCCGATAAAGGTGGAGGAGCTTCCCAACTTCTCCCGTCACTTGAAGGACCTGAAGTCCCGACTGGGGATGACCCGGCTGCATCTTCTTCTTCATGCTCCGGAAAACCAACAATTACAATAAGATCTTCCAGGTGCAGGAGGTTCTCGGCATGCCCGGGATAATATGTGAAGTCTGGAGATGGAAGAGGAAGCCCGCGTTCTGCCATCGCTGCCAACAGTTCCGGACACTCGAGCCACTACTGTCACCGCCCGCAAGCTTGCGCGCCCGTCGCGGTGCATCCACACCCCCTCGGTGAGAGAACTGCGGGCGCTTCGCTTATGGCGGAAGCGAACCCGCCCACCTCCCGAGGGGCCAGCAGCAGGCCCTCAAGAAGAGTCCAGAAATCCCGGGGAACGAGGAGAAGGAGCTAAGCCTCGCCCACTTGTCGCAAGCCACGCGCGCCCCCAGAGCTGCCGGTATCCACCCCGGCGCGCACAGAGGCGTCGTGCCAAACAGACTACCCGACGCCCAGTATTTAAACCACTGTCCGGAAGATGGAGAATGGAGATAGCCGGCATCACAACCCAGTTGTTAACGAGTTGGTGGGTTCTCAGAGTAATTAATTTGTTTCAAGTGTAAGGAGGACCCGTCTTGCGGATTTGACCTGGGCATTGTCGAGACGGTCGTCCACCTCCTAGATTTTGTGTCACAGATGACGGTCCAAACCACGGAACAAGAATCGTGGTACATGTCTCGGATGGTGTCAATTTAAACCTCTGTAATTCTTCAAACCGCAGTGCCCACACGAGGAACACATTTGAAGACCCTTAAAGTCAAAGTCAAAAATCATTTATTCTGCATATACCTACCATTAAAACGGTACTTACAAAACGTCAAGTATAAAAAAAAATCTAGACTAGTTTACCAAATGGACCACTGGTTCGAAACGCGGCCCCGACCTGAGAAGACTCCGGCAAGAACTCAGCGGGCATTTTTTTGGTCTATTTACAAACATTTGCTTAGTCTACTTATTATTTACGCAAAGTTGAGCGAACAGCTCATTTCCAAGCTTGTGTATTATCTAAATATTCTTGGATTTTATAATAGCCTTTTTGGCACAGTTTAGTCTTAATTACATTTTTAAATTTATTCAAATTCAAATTCAAATTCAAATCATTTTATTGTGAAAATGGGTACATAGTGGTGTTGTGATAAAATGTGGTTTCTCCATTCTCCGCCTCAAGGCATACAATAAGAATTATTTATAAAATGTGCAATTAAACAATTTATGTGGGCTTCTTAATTGCATACCAATAATTGATTGTGTTAAAAAATTATGTCAGTATGAGTAAATGTCAAAAAAATAAAATAAGTCATCTATACAATTAAAATCATAAGGAGTACATACATATTATTATCAATAGAATATTTCAAATTACACTAAAAAAGTAACAATAGACCAAATCATAACAAAACAAATTACAACAATTCAAATCACATTAAATCTCGCCTACTGTTTATTTCCAATAAATTAAATCTCAATAAATTACTTTGTCTTGTCTTCTAGGAATTCGTTTACACTATAGTAAGTTTTTTCGAATAGAAATGATTTAATTTCATGTTTAAATTTGTCGATATCTCTTACACTTAAAATAACCTTAGGTAAGTTATTGTAGATCCTCGGCGCCATACAGAAAACGCTACTATCCATTAACGCGCTCTTATGCTGAGGGCAACATATTTTGTGTTTGTGGCGCTCACTTGTATAGTGTTCAAACAAACCTAAATTGGATCTAACAAATACCGCAGTTTCGTAAATGTACAAACACGGCATTGTCAATATTTTCAAACTCTTAAAGTAAGGCCTACAGCTGTCTATTTTTTGTAGATTGCACATTGCCCTTACACATCTTTTCTGTGATTTAAACACTTGTTCTTTCTCAGTACAGTTACCCCAGAAAATTATACCATACCTCAGTATAGAACCTACGTAACCGTGATAAGCCGCCAGTACAGCCGGTTGGTTGAATTTTTTGGTTAGCATATATTATAAAGCGCGTATGACTGCGAATTTAATTTAGAGCACAGATTCTCTACATGCACCTTCCAGTCTAAGTTTTTATCTATAGTCAGACCTAAGAATTTAGTTGTGTCTACTTCGTGAATCGTTTCACCTTCATAATTAATGTCAATATTTGTGTCAAATTTAGGAATTCTATTTCTAAATGTCATTATATGTGTCTTACTTAAATTAATTTTCAGATTATTTGATGTCAACCATTGTATTATGTCACCTAGAGTATTGTATATGTCAGATTCAAGAAGTGTCTTATCCGTACCCGTAAACAAAACTGTGCTATCATCAGCGAACAGGATAGTGGGATGTCCTGTAACATTCGGTAAATCATTAATATAAACGTTAAATAAAAGTGGTCCCAGCACACTACCTTGCAGGATACCCCTATTATTTTCTCTATATTCTGACAAAAAATTAATTTCAGATCTTAGTTTTGGGCATAGGTGTGTTATTTGTGTGCATTGATTTCTATTGCGGAGGTATGATGCTATAAGATTCAATGCATTACCCCTTACCCCATATGCGCTTAATTTACTTAATAGTGTTTCATGGTCCACACAGTCAAAAGCCTTTGTGAGGTCCATGTAGAGCGCACATGCAGGTACTTTCTTATCCACACAGTCTGTTGCAATTTTTAAAAACTTGTAAATGGCCAGATTTATACATTTGTCCTTTCTAAAACCAACCTGCTCCTCTGCGAATACATCATATCTTTCAAGAAAAGTGTAAACTCTGTCATGAATTACCTTCTCAAAGACTTTAGAAATGATCGGTATCAGAGCAATTGGCCTATAACAGTTCATGGAATGTGGATCATCTTTTTTAAACAGTGGTTTAATTATTGTAAATTTTAGTCTGTCAGGGAAAACTCCATAGAGAATGCACTGATTAATTATATAGCTCAGTACCTCGCATATTTCATTGGAAACCTGCTTCAGAACTGCTGTGGATATTTCATCATATCCAGTACTGTTACAATTTTTTAATTTTGCTATAATTGTACGTATTTCACTTGGTGAAGTTGGGGTCATAAATATAGAGTTCGTGATGTTATTTAATGGTCGAGGAGTGTTTTTTGGTGACTTAGATTTACCTACTTGGTCAATGAAAAAGTTGTTGAATGTCTTTGCTATCTGTAGTGGATTGTCAATAATAGATGATTATTTCATTTTTTGGTACATTAAGTCCTTTGTCATTAATTAGTTTCCATGTGGCTTTACATTTATTTTGAGCTGTGCGTATATAATGATCATTTTGAGCTTTTTTCGTCAATTTTATTATACGATTTAGTCGGGAGGACAGTGCATTAAATTCAGTTTTATTTTTTTCTGTGCGCTCTTTCCTGTACTGCCACAAGAGTTGCCTTTTACGTTGACAACATTTCCGAATACCTTTTGTGATCCATCTTGGTTGTCGATGTGTTTTAATTTTAATCCGAATTATGGGAAAACATAGTTGGTAAAATAAGATAAATATGTCATAGAAGCTGTTAAAAGCCATAATAGGGTCATCATTCTCAAAACATTCGCTAAAAGTCAATGCACCAATACACTCCTTAAATTTCCTAATGTTGTCTTTTTGTATGCCACGTTTTGTAATATACCAATGTTTGATAGAGATGGTGGCTTTAACTGGGCATGTAAACAGTTGAGCTGTGTGGTCCGATAGTCCAAAGTCAATTACTCTCGCTTTACCCTTCGGCATATTATACATGAAATTATCAAGACACCTGCCACTGGCTGGGCGTGTAGGTTGCTTAACCGCTAATCTCAAATTATAATTCGTTAGTAAATTAATTAAGTCTATCGATTCCTTTGTTTTCACAAGAGTATTTATGTTAAAGTCAAGTTTAGAAATTTCCTTTCTTTCCGAGAGAAGAACCTCGCCCAGCGACGCACCGGATTTCCACGTGTATTGTACCGCGTAATCTTCACCGACCAGATTCTTCAAAGTTTTTTGAAGGTTTCTACCCTGCTCATCGGCTATTACAATGATTTTCTTTTTTTGTTTCCCTTCTTGGTTATTGTGTTCATTTAGTTGGCGAAATTGAATTGACTTTATCTCTTTCTCATGCGTTACCGCACCCTGTGGAGCAAGTACAATTTGTGCCATGTCTATAGCACTGCGTTTTTCCCTGTTAGCGTGAATTGGTGAGCAGAGTCTTGAGTTATTCGCCAATAATCGTTGACCTTTTGGAGTCTGGAAGTTCACAGTATTCGTAGTGAATTCTTGCGAAGATGTTCTGGGTAAGTAGTGTGTTATTGGGCATTCTAGACCACTTCCGCTCAGCTAGCTTCGCTTCACGTGGTCTAGAATGCCCAATAACACGATTGAGCGTACCGGCTGCGAAAACCATGGTAAGTAGTTCGCTGGGAGCCCATGGTAAGATTCAACCCACCGGTAGCATTCCTAAAAAGTATCGGCTGCGAAAACCGTGGTAAGTATTTCGCTGGGAGCCCATGGCAAGGTCCAACCCACCGATCTTATTCCTAAAGCGTACCGGCTGCGAAAACCATGGTAAGTAGTTCGCTGGGAGCCCATAGTAAGATTCAACCCACCGGTAGCATTCCTAAAAAGTATCGGCTGCGAAACCCGTGGTAAGTATTTCGCTGGGAGCCCATGGCAAGGTCCAACCCACCGATCTTATCCCTAAAGCGTACCGGCTGCGAAAACCATGGTAAGTAGTTCGCTGGGAGCCCATGGTAAGATTCAACCCACCGGTAGCATTCCTAAAAAGTATCGGCTGCGAAAACCGTGGTAAGTATTTCGCTGGGAGCCCATGGCAAGGTCCAACCCACCGATCTTATTCCTAAAGCGTACCGGCTGCGAAAACCATGGTAAGTAGTTCGCTGGGAGCCCATGGTAAGATTCAACCCACCGGTAGCATTCCTAAAAAGTATCGGCTGCGAAAACCGTGGTAAGTATTTCGCTGGGAGCCCATGGCAAGGTCCAACCCACCGATCTTATTCCTAAAGCGTACCGGCTGCGAAAACCATGGTAAGTAGTTCGCTGGGAGCCCATGGTAAGATCCAACCCACCGGTAGCATTCCTAAAAAGTATAGGCTGCGAAACGATCTATCGATTGCAAAACGATCTGTCTGCATGTCAAGCGATCTGTTAGACAAGTCCTAAAGAAAAATACTTACTTATTACTAATACCGTTACCATTTCAGCAAAACCGTACCACACATTACCACAATTACCTGGGTTAAATAAATAATATTGGATACGGGTGTAATGAGTAAAATCAAGACGTCACCAACTCATTTTGCAATACACCTATGAACAGTCGGTATTTTTTCCTTTTCTTTTATCTTAAAATACAATTAGGTAAATAAATACAGCTTTATACGTTCTTGAAACAGCATCTTGCAAAGCATTGTTCTCGCAGGCTTCGGTGACCCGCGAATGATCTTCTTCATATCTTTTCAGTTTCACTCTGTAAAAAACATTAGCTAATGTTATACATAACAAAACACATTTAATTATTGTATAAGTATAACAAGACACTTTTTAAGAATGATGATTAAGACGCCTATTTAATCGTATTTTACTATATGAATTTTTTTATTCAGATATTTCTGAATGTATTCAAATGAGTAGATACTTAATTTCTCTCTCTGAAAACACAAGGTCCATCCTAGTGAGGACTTATGTTTGCATCAGGATATAATATTTTAGACTCACGTGCTGTGGTTAGCGAGGTTACTAAATTTTATTTCAAGGTGTTCAATTTTCATAGTATGATAGGTATTCAAACAACCGTGCAGCCTTCACGTTATATTAAGTAGGTATCTGCTTAGCGTGTCTATATAAATATTTTAATTATAACTTTGAATAAATAACTTATGATTATTTGAGGTTTCCGGCGGAGGTTTCCGGCGACTCGGACCGCGATTAACTCGGACCGCGGTCCCAGTCGCCGGATCCGTAAAAATTAAATAATTTTCTTCCGGTGACTGGAACCACTCATAAATAATAACTGAAATCAAAGAATGTACAGTCAAACTATAAAATACTGTTACAAATATGACATAACGTGACAGTCATTTGATCTGAATTCGAAGAATAATTTCGAATGTCTGGATGGCTGAATGGAGTCTATTTATATGAAAATGTCGTTGCTCGCCTGATCTATTGTACCTAATTCAGAAAAACTAAAAGGTTAACTTTGATTAGTTTTTTAATCTGTACTCCACATTGTGGTAGGATATAGCGAACATAACCTAGCCTGTTTGACCTTTGTATTTTAACCTATGTTTCACAGAACAAATAATATGAATATGAATATAAAGTCTTATAGTGATTCGTAGAACATTTTAAGTGATAACCGAATATCATAAATTTAAACTCTTGGAACTATTCGTAGAACATTCTAGGTAATGTGATAATCGAAGATTATGAATTCAAACTCTTCTAGCTATTCGTAGAATATTCCGAAAAAATAGTAATGTAATGAAGAACGAAAAGAAGATAGAAATTTGGGCTATATAAAGAGCCCCTACAGCGGTGAAGATGCAATTAAGTTCAAGTGATCGAAGTGAAGAAGAAGAAAAAGAAAAGTGGAAAAACAGTGAAGTGCAAGTCCTCGTAGTGCAAGTGATAGTGTAAATCGTTAGTGCAACGCGCGGTACAGTCACGCTGCTGTGTGTGTCGTGTTCGAAAGTACAGTGAGCCGCTAGTTCAACGATCACTCAGCGTAACTGTCCCAGTTACGCTGAGTGGTCGTGTACAAGTTTTGACTGTTGGGGTGTGTAAATAAATTGGTCTCGCATACGAAGTAGATTACTTCCAATCCCGTTACCCGTCTCCCGTAACAATACTATAAGAATAATTTTTAGTTGTAATAATTAAAGAAAAATCCTTTTTTATTAAAAAACATCATTTATTGATATAAAAAACAGCCTTTCACCACAGTTCTGTTATTTAAAAGTTTCGTAATAAAAACATACATTATAAATCCTGCTAACAGTAATAATAAAATGAGCATATATCGTGTTTATAACAGTAATCAACAATTTTCAAACAATTAACAATGATAAAGTAATTATTTATCACAAAATCAGTTTTTAAGTGGTACCATTAATATAATTTAAGAAAATAACAAATCGTACTTATAATAATCAAAATCAACAAATAAAACAATATAATCAACTATTTTCAAACAATTAACAATCATAAAGTGATTATTTATCACAAAATCAGCCTTTAAGTTGCTACCGTAAATATAATAAAAAAATAACATGAATCACAGTTAACATTATAAACGTAGTTGCTATCTTTATCAATAACTATTAGTTTAAAATGGCCGTTATAGCTTCACACAAAATCAGTCAAGTAAATATTTAAAAGTATGTATATATTTAAAACACCCCTTGACCACTATTATATTAATTAAAATATACTTAACAAAAGAATCAAATAAATCGTGCTTACAATAATAAAATCAACAATTTTCAAACAACAATTAGTAAGTAATTATTTATCACAAAATCAGTCTTTAATTAGTATTGTCAATATAAAAAGAAAATGTATCACATTTAGTTTAAAATCTCCGCCATGGCTACACAAAATCAGTTAAATTACATAACAACTTAAAATCTACATTAGATTAATTATACTCTTAACTGGAGTCAACTTTTATCGTAATCTCTCCAAAAAATGGCCGATACTTATTTTACAATTAAGTAAGTCATTAACAGAATTATTAAGTTTTTTCATTTTAGCAATCGAAGAATTCTTCCTCTTCGATATTTGGATACCGTTGGGATTTTTTAATGCTCCAGAATAGTATTTCATATCTTTTAGGAGTCCTTGCAGCAACTGGGCAATGTTTGGCTTTGGTTTTATGTATTTTCTAATATGACTGTTCCATTGTTCGACAGCATTATTTGTTTTATTTAATTCCCCATAAGTAGTAAATGTACCTGCGAGTGTTGAATTTTCCAACCATGTTTGTACAAAGTAGTCGTTAAAGTTTGTGACTTCTGCACTAGTTGACGACTCTTCCATGACATACAACCAGCCATCGTCTAGCATATCTATTGGGAGATGAGAAAGAGCCGAACACAGCCGAACATGATCTTTTCCCGGTTGAGTTTTGTCGACGCCCAATTCCTTCGCTTTACGCCACAAACTTTTTTTAAAGTGATAAAAGCAACCTACTATTTTCACACCAGGGAAAAAATGTTTGACCGCTTGTATAGAAGAAACTTCGAAGTCCATGGTCATTATAGCCGGCTCCCATTCGGGTATCTGGCTTTTTACGAGTTCAAATAGCAACTTATACGTAGTTGTCTTCTTATCAGGTAGAAGTGCGTAAGCTACTGGAATAACATTTACATAGTCATCATTACTTCCAACATCTGCATGTATAGTACAGAGTTGATAAAACGTCTTAATACAAATTTTAAATGTGCCATCAATATAAAAATGTTTGCACAGTTTAAAATGTTGTTTCATGTCTTCATTTGCAAACACAATTACGCGTGTTTTTTGACCTCTATAGTCAGCAAGCAACAATTTTTGGTACTCTTTTGGTATTTCGACGTCGGCAGCTTTGTGAAAAGTGACTTTTTTTGCTCCAATGGCATCATTTCTTTTTTTATAGAGCCGTTTCTCTACGTTGTGAAAATGTGGTAGTTCTGTAATAAAATGTAATCCCTCGTCTTTCAGAACTTCCATATTATTTTCAAATACTTGCGCAACAGGGATATTTATGTCCTTTTGAACATCTTCTACACATTTCTGCATTTGGCGGTTCACTTTGTCTTTCGCGGTATGAATGGGTTCATGACAATGAGCAGTTTCATTCAAAATAGTCATCGTATCGACTCTGATTTTTATTGTCGCATTGCAAACACTTTTTCTTGCACATCGCCAGAGTTTTGAGCCATCTTTGTTAATTCTTTTAAGAATATATTCATAGCCAGCTCTACGCAAAAGTTCACGTCCTCTTTGTGTGACATCAATATAAAAAAACTGTTCACCATTTGAAGTTGAAGGTCTGTTTTCATCCATTTTGATAATTCTAAAATCGAAAAAAAAATTAACTCTCAGATGACAATTTTTACTAAATGCAATGCAATCTCAGGTAAAAAACATTGTAACGACGGCGTCGTCGTTTAACCCCCTTATTAGCTTGTTTTGTTAGAATAGAGTAGAAACGTTTATTTCCAAGAATAATGGTTATTACAGGTATTCGATTTTTCTTGCTCTGCATATTCTGCCAAGTGTGGTGTGCAAATATTTTATTAATAATAATAATTAAGCATTGTACAATAGAGTAATTTGAGATAAGATATAACATAAAAATAGTTGATTTAATAAGTCACACATTAGCCAAGTAGCAGTCAATATAATTATGAGTCCATTTAAGATTTAGAATTTATTTCAATAATAAAATACAATACATTAATCTATATCACAGGCTATATTAAGCTTTACCTTGAAGATATTCCTTAATGTTACAGTAAAGCTTATCTTGCAGAAGTTTGCCTAATTCTCGGAATTGTTTACATGGTAACTTTTTTAAATTATCCAGTAGGTGGTACACAGTTGTTTAAGTTAATAAAAAAATATTTTACATACCTGAATACTATTGAGTCACTACACAACCACTCACATCACATAATTGGCAACAAATATTCTTTAGTTCAGTATCTTACAATGCAATGTTCTAATATGACACTGTCCGATGCAAAACTTGAATCTCTTAAACTGATAAGCTTCTTGTTAGTGATTGGTCGAGCCAGTCATCGGGCGATGCGAAATGTCCCGTTTTAACAAAAGGGCTACCTGACCTTGAAATCGACAGTCAAAACGGACTCGAGTTAGAGAGGGATAGTATTATGCAATCACACAATGCTATTCCTTTTGAGTGTGTTTAGCTGCACGTGTGAATTACGAAAAACGGGCTAGCTTATCCTATTACTTATAGGATAAAATCATGTATAGAACGAGTCAATGATATTCACATATGTAAATATTTTTTAATAAAGGAATTTTTCCGTCTGACTGTACCGATTTTGGCTTGAATAATAGATTTTTTTAAGTTACCTATGAGCGGTCCCAGTCGCTGGAAGAAAAATATTTAATTTTTACGGATCCGGCGACTCGCGTTTTTCGTAATTCACACTTGCAGCTAAACACACTCAAAAGGAATAGCATTGTGTGATTGCATAATACTATCCCTCTCTAACTCGAGTCCGTTTTGACTGTCGATTTCAAGGTCAGGTAGCCCTTTTGTTAAAACGGGACATTTCGCATCGCCCGATGACTGGCTCGACCAATCACTAACAAGAAGCTTATCAGTTTAAGAGATTCAAGTTTTGCATCGGACAGTGTCATATTAGAACATTGCATTGTAAGATACTGAACTAAAGAATATTTGTTGCCAATTATGTGATGTGAGTGGTTGTGTAGTGACTCAATAGTATTCAGGTATGTAAAATATTTTTTTATTAACTTAAACAACTGTGTACCACCTACTGGATAATTTAAAAAAGTTACCATGTAAACAATTCCGAGAATTAGGCAAACTTCTGCAAGATAAGCTTTACTGTAACATTAAGGAATATCTTCAAGGTAAAGCTTAATATAGCCTGTGATATAGATTAATGTATTGTATTTTATTATTGAAATAAATTCTAAATCTTAAATGGACTCATAATTATATTGACTGCTACTTGGCTAATGTGTGACTTATTAAATCAACTATTTTTATGTTATATCTTATCTCAAATTACTCTATTGTACAATGCTTAATTATTATTATTAATAAAATATTTGCACACCACACTTGGCAGAATATGCAGAGCAAGAAAAATCGAATACCTGTAATAACCATTATTCTTGGAAATAAACGTTTCTACTCTATTCTAACAAAACAAGCTAATAAGGGGGTTAAACGACGACGCCGTCGTTACAATGTTTTTTACCTGAGATTGCATTGCATTTAGTAAAAATTGTCATCTGAGAGTTAATTTTTTTTTCGATTTTAGAATTATCAAAATGGATGAAAACAGACCTTCAACTTCAAATGGTGAACAGTTTTTTTATATTGATGTCACACAAAGAGGACGTGAACTTTTGCGTAGAGCTGGCTATGAATATATTCTTAAAAGAATTAACAAAGATGGCTCAAAACTCTGGCGATGTGCAAGAAAAAGTGTTTGCAATGCGACAATAAAAATCAGAGTCGATACGATGACTATTTTGAATGAAACTGCTCATTGTCATGAACCCATTCATACCGCGAAAGACAAAGTGAACCGCCAAATGCAGAAATGTGTAGAAGATGTTCAAAAGGACATAAATATCCCTGTTGCGCAAGTATTTGAAAATAATATGGAAGTTCTGAAAGACGAGGGATTACATTTTATTACAGAACTACCACATTTTCACAACGTAGAGAAACGGCTCTATAAAAAAAGAAATGATGCCATTGGAGCAAAAAAAGTCACTTTTCACAAAGCTGCCGACGTCGAAATACCAAAAGAGTACCAAAAATTGTTGCTTGCTGACTATAGAGGTCAAAAAACACGCGTAATTGTGTTTGCAAATGAAGACATGAAACAAGATTTTAAACTGTGCAAACATTTTTATATTGATGGCACATTTAAAATTTGTATTAAGACGTTTTATCAACTCTGTACTATACATGCAGATGTTGGAAGTAATGATGACTATGTAAATGTTATTCCAGTAGCTTACGCACTTCTACCTGATAAGAAGACAACTACGTATAAGTTGCTATTTGAACTCGTAAAAAGCCAGATACCCGAATGGGAGCCGGCTATAATGACCATGGACTTCGAAGTTTCTTCTATACAAGCGGTCAAACATTTTTTCCCTGGTGTGAAAATAGTAGGTTGCTTTTATCACTTTAAAAAAAGTTTGTGGCGTAAAGCGAAGGAATTGGGCGTCGACAAAACTCAACCGGGAAAAGATCATGTTCGGCTGTGTTCGGCTCTTTCTCATCTCCCAATAGATATGCTAGACGATGGCTGGTTGTATGTCATGGAAGAGTCGTCAACTAGTGCAGAAGTCACAAACTTTAACGACTACTTTGTACAAACATGGTTGGAAAATTCAACACTCGCAGGTACATTTACTACTTATGGGGAATTAAATAAAACAAATAATGCTGTCGAACAATGGAACAGTCATATTAGAAAATACATAAAACCAAAGCCAAACATTGCCCAGTTGCTGCAAGGACTCCTAAAAGATATGAAATACTATTCTGGAGCATTAAAAAATCCCAACGGTATCCAAATATCGAAGAGGAAGAATTCTTCGATTGCTAAAATGAAAAAACTTAATAATTCTGTTAATGACTTACTTAATTGTAAAATAAGTATCGGCCATTTTTTGGAGAGATTACGATAAAAGTTGACTCCAGTTAAGAGTATAATTAATCTAATGTAGATTTTAAGTTGTTATGTAATTTAACTGATTTTGTGTAGCCATGGCGGAGATTTTAAACTAAATGTGATACATTTTCTTTTTATATTGACAATACTAATTAAAGACTGATTTTGTGATAAATAATTACTTACTAATTGTTGTTTGAAAATTGTTGATTTTATTATTGTAAGCACGATTTATTTGATTCTTTTGTTAAGTATATTTTAATTAATATAATAGTGGTCAAGGGGTGTTTTAAATATATACATACTTTTAAATATTTACTTGACTGATTTTGTGTGAAGCTATAACGGCCATTTTAAACTAATAGTTATTGATAAAGATAGCAACTACGTTTATAATGTTAACTGTGATTTATGTTATTTTTTTATTATATTTACGGTAGCAACTTAAAGGCTGATTTTGTGATAAATAATCACTTTATGATTGTTAATTGTTTGAAAATAGTTGATTATATTGTTTTATTTGTTGATTTTGATTATTATAAGTACGATTTGTTATTTTCTTAAATTATATTAATGGTACCACTTAAAAACTGATTTTGTGATAAATAATTACTTTATCATTGTTAATTGTTTGAAAATTGTTGATTACTGTTATAAACACGATATATGCTCATTTTATTATTACTGTTAGCAGGATTTATAATGTATGTTTTTATTACGAAACTTTTAAATAACAGAACTGTGGTGAAAGGCTGTTTTTTATATCAATAAATGATGTTTTTTAATAAAAAAGGATTTTTCTTTAATTATTACAACTAAAAATTATTCTTATAGTATTGTTACGGGAGACGGGTAACGGGATTGGAAGTAATCTACTTCGTATGCGAGACCAATTTATTTACACACCCCAACAGTCAAAACTTGTACACGACCACTCAGCGTAACTGGGACAGTTACGCTGAGTGATCGTTGAACTAGCGGCTCACTGTACTTTCGAACACGACACACACAGCAGCGTGACTGTACCGCGCGTTGCACTAACGATTTACACTATCACTTGCACTACGAGGACTTGCACTTCACTGTTTTTCCACTTTTCTTTTTCTTCTTCTTCACTTCGATCACTTGAACTTAATTGCATCTTCACCGCTGTAGGGGCTCTTTATATAGCCCAAATTTCTATCTTCTTTTCGTTCTTCATTACATTACTATTTTTTCGGAATATTCTACGAATAGCTAGAAGAGTTTGAATTCATAATCTTCGATTATCACATTACCTAGAATGTTCTACGAATAGTTCCAAGAGTTTAAATTTATGATATTCGGTTATCACTTAAAATGTTCTACGAATCACTATAAGACTTTATATTCATATTCATATTATTTGTTCTGTGAAACATAGGTTAAAATACAAAGGTCAAACAGGCTAGGTTATGTTCGCTATATCCTACCACAATGTGGAGTACAGATTAAAAAACTAATCAAAGTTAACCTTTTAGTTTTTCTGAATTAGGTACAATAGATCAGGCGAGCAACGACATTTTCATATAAATAGACTCCATTCAGCCATCCAGACATTCGAAATTATTCTTCGAATTCAGATCAAATGACTGTCACGTTATGTCATATTTGTAACAGTATTTTATAGTTTGACTGTACATTCTTTGATTTCAGTTATTATTTATGAGTGGTTCCAGTCACCGGAAGAAAATTATTTAATTTTTACGGATCCGGCGACTGGGACCGCGGTCCGAGTTAATCGCGGTCCGAGTCGCCGGAAACCTCAAATTATCACTTCTTGTATTTTATTTATGAAAATAACTAAGGAGCCGACTTTGACGTGACGACGACATACGTAGCTAATAAATTAAAACTTTATTAGCTACGAAGATATCAATTGAATATGGTTACATGTAATTTATCGTTCCAACGTGTAAGGACTTGTACGCACAAGGACTTTATTCACAGGTAAATCTCTAATTTCATTAGGGAGCTTGTTGAAAAAGCGTATACCGTTGCCCCGGAAAGAATTACTAATTTTATGGTGTCTACTATCACAAGCTACAAGATTGTTTTTATATCTTGTGTTTATATTATGCCTGTCACAAACTCTTGAAAATTTTGAGATATTTTTCCTTACATACATTAGGTTCTCGAAAATGTATTGTGACACTACGGTTAGAATGTCTATTTCTTTAAACTTTTCTCGAAGGGAAACTCTTGGGCCCAAATTATAAATAGCTCTTACAGCCCGCTTTTGTAAAATAAATATTGAGTTTAAATCCGCAGAATTACCCCAAAGGAGAATTCCGTAGCTCAAAATACTATGAAAATAACTGAAATAAACTATTCTAGCCGTATCCACGTCTGTTAATGTCCTAATCTTTTTTAAAGCGTAAGAAGCCGAATTTAATCTACTGGCGATTTGTTCAACATGCGATCGCCACTGCAGTTTGGCGTCAATACTTAAACCTAAGAACACTGTTGATTCCACAAGGCTCAACACTTGTCCATTGAGTTGTACATTGGTTTCCACCTGTGTAACATTAGGTAATGTGAATTTTATTCATTTAGTTTTGTTCCCATTAAGGCAAAGATTATTAGTATTACATCAATGGACCACTCTTGTGATTGCACCATTCGATCGTCATAATTATTTTGTTGCCTTTTAATTTTAAATATTAACGAAGTATCGTCAGCAAATAAAATAATACTAGTTTTTGAATGTCATTTTGAAGCATTTACTATGCTAACTTTTCAAATCGATTAAGATAGGAAATAGAAATACTAGTTTTTTCCCTTACATAGTAGGGGAGGTCATTAATAAATATTAAGAATAAAAATGGTCCAAGTATCGAACCCTGTGGAAAACCCATCGAAATCACAGATCCCACTGAACATCGACCCTCTGTATGTCATTCAAAACGAATGGTGTATTTTTACGTGGCTATTTGTATTTGGATATTTGACAAACAATTAGTACCATGTGCAGACAGTGTGTTTGACTTAGGTATTGCCTATTTGACAAAAAATATGGCCAATGCCTAATATGTACATTTGACAAATTATTTAGTTTTTTTAAGAATTTAATTTAATCGGCCAGTAGTACCTTTTAACAGCAAACTTTTAACACCAAACATAATGTGACATTTTACATGTGTCACCAGTTTTAAGTGAAGCGTAGGAATTATGCAATTTATTTCACAAAAAAGTATTCACTTTAAATATTTTGTCAATACAACAAACGCCCAATAGCAAACACAAACAAGCCAATCTCGGTTGGATCGCGTTCAGGGGTCAGCAAGTGCATAGCCGGGTAGAGGGTGGGGGTGTGGTTGCAGCACTTGTGAGGCCGGCGGGTGTCACGTGGTGCGCAGACGACAATACTCTTTTGACGAGTCCTCTTTTATTAACATGTTAGGTATGGCCCGGTTTCCTGAGACTTTGCCTTCAGCTTACCATCAAGTGAGGTAAAGGGTTCACTATCCATTTGCATAAAAAAATAACCATAAAATATTTTGGCACATGGTAGTTTAGACTAATGATTTTAAGCATAATTTTGTTATCCATAACAAATGTGTCTTAATCATAATTAAAATGAGTATAATCATATTTAAGCATAAAATTTAAAAGCTGCTCCTATTTCTTCTTGCGTTAGCACAAGAAACCTAACTTCTAACCACGAGCTCGCTTCGCTCGCTCTCGAGGGTCTGAAGAGGTGTATGAAGACTTGCAACAGTTTAAAGATAAACAAAGCTACTTGCAAATTTACAAAAATACCACCAACAGGAATTCCCTCTCACGCGGTATATCGTTGAACTTTTGATCACAGGTAACCTTAGATTTTCAAAGACAACCAATCGGTTTTTACACACTAATGAATTGAAAATTATATTTGTAAAATTGATAGTAATTTTATTTTATTTCTATTGTATTTTATACAATAGGTACAGTAACAGCCATCAGATTACTAAGACTAAGATTCCATTAAATAAATAACATTTTAAACCTGAGGTCTACTTACATCTGTACACAGCACTTCCGTTGACTTCAGTGCTAGTTTACTTTGTAAATATTACTTAGCACAAAAGTAAAAATATCACTATAACAACTGCATTTTGAATAGGCAAGTCATAGGCGTCGCCAGCTTATGACTAAGGGAGGGGGGAGGGGGGGGGATCATGGGGCAATATTTTGGAGGAAAAAAAATATGAACGCCGAGAGCATGAAGCGTTACACTTTGCGCCGCGTGTAACTTAGATAATGCGAATGATGGCGTGTTTTCATCAGCAAAACGTACTTCAAGGGAGGTGATAATTTAATCCAAGTATGGTATTACTAAAGACCTCTTCTATAGGAATATTCTGAAGGGCTTTCTGCTGGATGATTGCGTCTATGACGTTGTTTCGGCATTAATGTAATGTCCTCCTCCAGTCCGACTTTCTCCGTTACAGCAGTTGTAGGTTCCTTTATAATTTCGTCTGTCACTTTTTCCGGATTTTCACGGTGATTTTTAATTGAAAGTTAAGTCCTTTTAACGTTTTCCGAGGCTTTGACCACGTCCAAAGCTACAGATTGGAGTACGTTGACAACGGGTTCCATGAAAGCCGAGTATTTGGCTACCAACATAATCCCGAGAATGAAAGAAATTCTAGAAGTAGCTTCATGCAGTTGGAAGGCACTTTTCCAAGTTGCACTATTTCCTGACATAATGTTTGTAAGGCTTCCAGAATTACAGGAAGATTCTTTTTAAAACTCTGATGGTTTTATGTTTCTCACTCCATCTTGTCTCGCAAAATCTGGAAATATTAAGTATCAACTTCCTCCTCAAAACTGATTCCTGAAAAAAGTTTATAGTATCATCGGTAGTTCCAATGGCATTTTTAATTTCAGGTAGTGAATTTAGATCATTGATAACTAGATTCAGTTTGTGGGACGACCAATTTAAGTAGAGAGCTTTGGTGTTCTTTTTGAGTAAGATCGCTTGTACCCCTCCGTCTTTATCTGACATCGTTGAACAACCGTCAAAACCAAATCCAACGTATTTATTTATATTCAGATCTTCTTTTGTCAAAAACTCATCTATGCTATGTGCAATGGATTTCGCATCCAAATCTTTTAGCTCAATGAATCCGACAAACATTTCTTGGACTTCCTGTGTTTCTTCATCAAAATATCGCATCCCTATCGATAGTTGTTCAGTGCCAGAAATATCAGCTGTTTCGTCTGCTAGCACACTATATGCTGCTGCTTCTTTCACTTTTTTCATAATATCAGCCTTAATAACGCTTCCACAAATATCAATAATTTCGATTCGAATATCCACTGACCGGTAGCTTGCATTCTTTTTCCCTTGCTCAATGTGTTTCTTTAAATCAAATCTCCCGCGTCAATTCGCAGCCTGTATAAATCCTCGAGAATACCTTCACCATAATGTTTACCTCTCAGTGGTAAGTCGTGTAACCCGCAAAATGTAATGCGGGAAATAATAGATTTTATAATTTTGCGATTTTCTTCAATAATTAGCTGGGAATATTTGTTCAAGATCCTACATTAGTCGCAGCGAAGCCGCCAACGAGGCAAGGTCTCCGAACTCATAGTCGCCCGGACCTGCGCCGCTGAAGATGTCGACCGCAGTGATCGACGAAACGTCTGGAACGCAAGTTTCACATGGACCAAGGCCAAACAGCCCGGAAGCAGTATATTCTACATACAACGCCGGCCGTGAAAGCCTGAAGACTTATATCATACTAAAATGTACGGTAACATTCTACCTGGTCTAGTAACTGCGACCGAATTCCAGAGACTTTATTGAACAAGCGTCGAGTAGCAATACTAGGTTTTACAAGGATTGTAACTAGTCAACTGCAATGGCCTTGGGCAAGATAAACACAGCTAAAAATAAAAATGACTAAAATAAATTCGCAGACTTACCTAATTGTTACTATGAGGATAAATGATAAAAAATACCTACCTACCGAACAATTAGGTACGATTCACACCGACGGACATTGCTATCCTCAGGCCAAGGGGACATAACATAATAAATTTTATATTTCTTTTAAGTATTATCTAGTATTTAGGGTACTCTGGCCATGGCCCTGGGTCAGCTGGGGTGCGAGGGATATGCACTGCACTACCTACCTCACCTTCAACCTTGGACTGCGACTGCGACCCTCCCCCTCCGGCTCCGGCGGGGGGTTGCGCACGTAAAAAACCGGGTAGGTACTCTCGAGACAGGATTCAAAAATTGTGCTTATACCGGGTGTAAGGGGAACGCTTCCGAAGCCGACTGAAAAAATAAATAGACTTAAATTGATCATGAATTAATTGAAACAACAGTATATATGAAAATAAACATGCATTACACACAATTAATAAAAATTATCATTTACAATTAATTATCATTAATAATAGAATTATCAAATTCATAAAATAATAGTCAATATAAAAATGTCATTAAACAATGTCAAACTAAATAAACTGTTATTGATCTTGAATTTATTGAAATGTTTCATTAAACAATAAAAAATTAAAGTAGGGACAAGATAATAGGTCACTTTTGACAGATGTCAGTTTTATATTCATAGTGAGGTGACCTGCTTAAAAACATCGATTAAATGAATGAATCGAATGAATCGATACAGACTTGAAACATATGTGAATTTTAAAAATGATCATGCGAATCCCTGTCCCATTATTATTTTTTCTTTCATAAATTAAAGGAGCAAAATAAGATAAGTACCTACGTAATTTAACAAAAAAAATGCTTTTATTCACTTGAACTATCGGAACTGCTATCTTCATCACTGCTGTCAGCACTCAGAGATATTATTAATTCATTTTCAATAATATTGTCTATTCTCACATCTCGTTCAAAATCTTGTAAAATTATTTTCTTCGTCTTCTCCACGACTTTTCGCCAGTCTTCTGTAGTGACTTCTGCACATGCAGTTTGTAGCAGAGTCATCATTTTAGCAGTACTGAAGGGTGGTTCAGTATTGTTCCGCGCTGCATGACCCTTTATTTGTGCCCAAATAAGCTCGATGGCGTTATACTGGCAATGGTAGGGAGGCAATCGAATAACTTCGTGTCCATGCTCTAGGGCTAGTTCATCGATTACATAGCGGAGCTTGGACGGCTTAGTTGCTTTTACCAGATTTAACAACTCAACTTTTAATAAAGTTGGACTTGCCTCCACACCATTTCTTACCAGCCACGAGACAATTTCTTGCTTTTAGTTGTTGGTTTATCAACTTGTACAGAATGATACGGAGCATTGTCCATTATAATTTTCGATGGGTTTTCTAAGCTGACTAGCAGCTTCTCAAACCACTTTTTAAAAACATCAAAGTTCATTTCCTCATGGTAATCTGTTGTAGTTTTAGAGGCGAATGCGAGGAGGCAGTCTGGAATAAAACCTTGAGAAGCTGATCCCGCGTGACATATAATAAGTCGGGCTCCTTTTCCCGATGGAACTTTTGAGGTGGAGGCCGCTGTATCATCGGTCCATGTCCGCGCAACCGTATGGTTCGCATTCAACCATGTTTCGTCAATAAACACGACATTGTCCCAATCCGTAATTTTATTTACCTGGCGTAAGAATGTTATTCTCTTCAAAATAATATCGTAGCGTTCTAGCAGGATTTTCCGCTTGTCGGATTTTTTAAATCTAAAGCCAATCGATTTCAAAACCTTTGATAGAGACGATTTGCCTCCAAAAAATAAGCCTGCGCCTTTTAACGAACTCAATAGCTTTTCCCGTGTAGGATATTCTTTTCTCGAGTAATATCCATAAATGTGGTTGCGAATTGCAGCAGCATCAAAATTATCAACGTCAACAATGTTCTTCTCCCTCTTTCGTTTTTTCGGTGTACGTAAAGTATTATCTTCTGAGCCTGATGGTCCGTATTTCTCTTTCAGAATTTGAGTTACTGTCTTCTTCCCTATTCCCAATGCTTCGGCAACGCGTTCTCTCGGTGGTTTCAATGGTAAAAGAGGCCCATCGTTAACTGATTTACGTCCAAAATAATTGTACAATTTCAGCACTAGTTCGCGAGATTGACTGTTTAGAGTTTTCCCCCGTTTCGACATAGTAAGACTGTAATGTTTTTCTTGTTTAATAATCGTTAAGCAATCGGAGTCCAATTTATAGCCAGGTAAACGTAGTCAGTAAGATCAGTTCAATGAAAAAGCCGGATCAGAAGAAAATAACAGAGAGCACACCAAAAACGCACAGTCACTTCGCACAACAACAAAAGACTGCGTCATCATCATGTTATGGCGACATGACATGCGTCATCGACAGGCACTGGTGTTGCCAGCAACATCCACCTAAATTGCACCCAACATCAATGACCTTTCTATTTAGTTATTTTTTTGTATTTTTATAGTTAGTTAAAAGAATAATAAATATGTATAATTAGGTTTTATTATAATCACAACGTGGTTATAAATTTATGGTGATTTTTCTTCACAAGTAATCATTGCATTCGATTCAACTTACAATCCTATCAGCTTTCGATTTTTAGAGTAACATCCCTAGTGTTTAAAAAGAAAAAGGGTTGACTGACGCAACATTGTAACGACGTTCAGTTCTTTAGATCAGAAATTGTTTATTTTGTTTAGAATGGTTTATTAGTGAAAGCAAATCGTAAAATTACTCGTATCGGTCATTATTACAATAAATTTGTAAACGTAATTGAAAAAAGTTAAGCAATTGTGCAGTTCTTATTTTATGCCCGCCGTTACAAGGTTACGTTGTTGAATTTTGATGAAATGTCAAAAGTGACCTATTATCTTGTCCCTACTTTACCATATTTTATGTCTATTATTCATCATTTATGTATTCGTCCACTGAATAACAACATTTCTTCAGCAAAAGACTTTAATTTTGCCCTTGAACTCATTAAAATTTCTTGTTTGTAGAATAGAATTAGGTAACGGGTTGTACAGTCTAGGAGCCATGCAGAATATGCTTTTGTTAAGATTTGCCGTCGTATTTGTGGGACAAGATATATTTAAGTGATGTCTTTTGTTGTTGATATTTTCAAAAAGTTGCATGTTTATTCTCATAAATAACACGGTTTCCAAACTATAAATGGACGGCGAAGTTAAATTTGCAGACTGATAAAACTGGGTCTAAAGTTGTCAATAGTTAGCAACTTATAGCTCTAATGCATTTCTTTTGAGCACTAAATATGTTTTCAACGTCAGTTGAATTACCACAAAATATGACACCGTAATTTAATATTGGAAACAAATATCAGTAGAACGCTCTTATAGTAGTCGATTGGCTGTTTTAGATAGCATAATAGTGAATAAGAGTGTTGATTGATTTTAGTGCATAATATCTCAAGATGAGTTTCCAATTCAGCCCATTATCTATATTTAGTCCTAAAAAAATCGTTTTTGTACCTGTTCTATTTCTTTTTTTACCGCTTAGGTGGCAGATAAGTACACGGCCTACCTGGTAGAAAGTGGTTACCGTGGCCTATGGACGTGTGCAACACCAGGGGAGTCACACTCGCGCTGCCGACCCTTTTAGAACAGAGAGTTTCTGTGCCGTCAGTGTAGAAGATAAAGCAGGACAAGCCTTTGGTCTTCCCACTGACAGCATAAGGACTCTCCAGTGAGCTCTGGCTACCCTACTCACCGCTAGGAACACAACACGAGGTTATTATGGCCGCGGTATTCTGTAGGGTATTTGTGTCCCGTTCCGTATTCAATCTAAATAAAAATATTGAGCATGATACTAGAAGATGTATGAGCGGTAGCATCATGGAATGTAACTAATGAAAGGCTTCAACGCGAGTGCAGTATCAAAACTAGTACCAATAAGAAGAAATAAAGGAGAGAGTGACAATTTGTATCAACAGAACGCAGCTTCATCCTAACATATTGGCCCACCACCGTCATTATTATCCTCCGTCTTTTCCACAGTCAGTTGTGGACGGCAGTCTAACTGCGAAGCGGCTGAACTTCCATGAAGCGACTGCCATCTGACCTCCGCAATCAATTCGCGGTATTAAAGTTCTGCAGTTATCCTCTAACTACCCGTATCGGCTGCCTAGATTTTCCCATAACAACAGGGACCAAAAGCTTAAAGTGCTCTCCTAGGCACTACCAGACCAATGCAAATAGCCCACGAAATCGGAATTAACACTTATAGTCTGACATTGTTATACACAGGGGAGATAAAATTATCGCATTTAAAAAAAATACGGACTTTATCTCCTTTTCTGGGCAGTCCAGGGGAGCTACGGATGGCCTACGTCACAGAATAGATAACAGTCCTAGCGTACCTACGTGTATCCGTTCCGGCCTGGCCCATTGCGAGCTGGTCGCCTGGTGTGAGTGGTACCTTAGTAATTCACATTATTACACTAAACGTTTCAACTAATCTCAGTCCATATAAATAACTACGATTGTTAAAAATCGTAGTTATTTATAGTTGAAACGTTGCTCTACAGAGTTTTTAAATCAGCACTGTGAGAGTGAAGTAAGCTTTTAAAATTATAATCTACGGAGTCAAGTTTGTGTTCAGAAGAATTTATTCGCCATGATGCCCACAACTACTGTCTATCAGCGCACCACTCGCCATAGGCAGGGAATTCTTCCTCACAGATTATAACCGGAAGCGGTGCGGTATGAAAGGAACTTCATCCCGCGCGCGCTCAAGCTGTGGAACGAACTCCCTGCAAGCTTGTGACGCCCCTGGTATTGCACACGTCGGTAACTGTAACCACTTGCCATCAGGTGGGCCGTGTGCTCTTCTGCCATCGATGTGGTATAACTAAAAATCCTGAATGTACTAACGACCTGAAATAGGTATCATGAATAAAGTACACGGCGTACATGGGGAGAGGCCTATGACCAGTAGAGGACTGCGACAAGCCAATCGATTGATTGGAATATTACTCCAGGGGATTGAAAGCGAATGTGTGGATTTAGTATTGGTGTTTTGAGTTAACTTTAAAAGCATGATAAGTTTTTGCAAGACTTTAAACTAGTTTGGAATTTGTGTGATTAATCGCTTAATTATCTTAATATATATAAATCTCGTGTCACAATGTTTGTCCTCAATGGACTCCTAAACCACTTAACCGATTATAATAAAATTCGCACACCATGTGCAGTTCGATCCAACTTGAGAGATAGGATAGTTTAAATCTCAAATTATAGTCCGATTCGCGATAACCGACATCCACGCGGGCGGAGCCGCGGGCGACAGCTAGTATTCTATAAAAAGTTCTCCTCTTAAACTATGTTTTATTTTTCAGCTGCACAATAACAAAAGATGATAACCTTAGCATTGATATGTATCTGCGCCACATATCTGCTCTGGAAGCAGTACTACACCAGGTCGGACGAGCCTCCGGTGCTACCGGGATCTTGGCCTTTTGTCGGACATTTATTGTCATTGGTTGGGAATGGTGCCAGTAAGTACACAATCTATTTTTTCTTTTTTTTCCACTTAGGTGGCAGTCAAGCACACGAGTCACCTGATGGAAAGTGATTACCGTGGCCAATGGACGTGTGCAACACCAGGGGCATCACCTTCTCGCTGCTGACCCTTTTAGAACAGAGATTTTCTGTGCCGTCAGTATAGAAGATAAAGCAGGACAAGCCTTAGGTCTTCCCACTGACAGCACAAAAACTCTCCAGTGAGCTCTGGCTACCCTACTCACCGAGGAAACACAATTCGAGGTTATTATGACCGCGATATTCTGTAGGGCGGAGGACTGCTCAATTGGACGGAAATACCGTCGTGTCCTACCTCCTACAATCTGTTTGGTGAATTAAAATTTCTCGAGAAATGCAACATTAATACAGTGTTGCAGAAGCTACATAACGATGCGATACTGCCACTAATATAGGTAATTGAAACGGATACTATACTAAAAGAGACATGTAACAAGAAATTACATACATTACACCTAAAAAGTTCAAGTAATTGTGGAGGTCAAATGTCAAATTTCAGCCAAACCCGTTAGACCACTCTGGATACTTACAACTATTTGAATACTCTAATAACCAATATAAAATTGGAATTTTGGTATTTGGGTTATTTTGAGTACTTTTGAATTTATTAATTTAAATGTCGCCATTTATGCATGCATGTCACGCAGGTGAATGCTACATATAGCTGTTCTGGGTTCCTAATATTTCTGTAATCACACTCAATATTATTATTTCTCGTGAACAACACAATGTGTTCCACGGGTAATATCCAAAATACTGTACTCGATTTCATTTCCTGTGTTATAATTTCAGAAATATGGGACAGCTTTAATTACTTTTCTGAACACTGCACTTCTATGGGTGGAGTAGCAAGCATGCGTATCGGCCCTAAGGCAGTCTATGGTAAATGTTCTTTTTCTTATACTATGTATGTGTATGTTGTATGTGATGTGCATGCCTGATGCGCTAATCCTCATGCAGAATTAATAAATTAATAAATGATTGCAGTTGTGACAGACCCCGACGATATGCTCACGGTAGCTAACACATGTCTAGCTAAAGATGATTACTACGACATTGCAAAACCTTGGTTACGGGAAGGCTTACTCACTGCTAATCGTAAGTTTATTAGAATTTAATTTTTTTGTTGTCCTTTTCTTGAATTTACATCAACTTCAGTATTGGAATCATCCGAACTAGGTTTAACAGAGCACACCTCCCAAACCTAGTTCCAAAGGATTCCATTGAAGGGTTCTGTTTGGTCTAAAAGGGCCAAGATCCAGCCTAACATTTTTCATGCCGCCATTTTAGTTTAGTTAAAATGTCATTTATGTCACTTCATTCATTCCGGTTTTTGGTTGCGCACGAGCATTAAGTTTATCTTTTTATATTATTTGTTATTGCAATCTGTCTAGGAGATATTCAGCAATACTTATACACTGATGGATGGTTTGTGGGGTACAGGTCCGGTGACATGCCCCCTTAAAATAATATTTTATAGTGTTGGAGAGAATTAACCCCTGTTACTCCAAACTGGCTGCGATACGCAGCGCTGTATTTATGGCCTAAACCTAATCTGACAATGTCTTGATTCACTCACCCGTTATGATGTCACCAGCATCTGCAGAAACCCTCCAAGGCGTGTCTGTATTGTGAGGTGTGTATGTGTTTTGTGTGATGCGTCTGTTTGTGTTACTTGCCGTCAGATGGTTGACTGGTCCTGCACTGTCGACCACGATGCTGATCTGCTCCAAGCGTGCGAGCAATCTCTTCAGTAGGTACACCACACACGTGTTCACTGTTTAGCGTCCCAAGACGTATTTTTATCCGAAACCGTTCGATATCCACTTCCCCCCGCGGATGGTATATAGATCTCACAGTTTTACTAGATAAATCTCAAAATATTCCCACAAATATAAAATCTTCCCAAGATTGCAGCTGCTTCCAGCAGCCGATTAGACCGAGTGATGACATAAAGTGACAACTGTCATTCAACTGTCATCGAAACTTATGACTAATTTTGTTTTCTTATTCCTATGGACCAGTCTTGTTAGCCAAAACATATAGTAAGTCTTGAGGGACTCTTTTCTTCAGTCTCCTCACGCTTGGAAATATTTCATCTTACGGATGAAATATTTAGGTGGTATGGCAATATGTTAGGGTGCAACTGCAGTCTGTCTTTATAAGCTGTGATTTTCTCCTTTATTTCCTCTTTTACGGTTTTGATGCCAAGCTCTCGGTGAAGTCTTTCATTAGTGACATACCATGGTGCGTCTTCTATCATCCTTAGCATTTTTGATTGAAACCTTTGCAAAATTTCTAGGTTGGAGTTGGCAGCCGTGCCCCACAGCTGTATTCCGTATGTCCATATTGGTTTTATTATACTCTTATAAAACAAAAGTTTGTTTTCCATTGAGAGCTGGCTGTTTTTATTAATCAGCCAATATATCTTGCGCACCTGTTGTCCCATTGCTAGGCGCTTCGTAAAAATCTGCTTTCTCCATGTTAGGCGTCGGTCCAGGTACATTCCAAGATATTTTGTTTCGTCAGATTGTGGAAGCTGAACATTGTTTAATGTGACTGGAGGACAAGTCTGTCGTCGGGTTGTAAATGTTACCTGGACCGATTTGGTTTCATTGGCTTTTAGCCATGATGTAATTTTGTCCAGGCTGTTCTGTAGCTTATGAGAGGCTTGAATTGGTGATTTATCTGATGCCATGATTGCTGTGTCATCAGCGAATGTGCTCATTACTACATCGTCAGATATCGGCAGATCAGCGGTGTAAAGAATATACAGAGTAGGTCCCATTACACTACCTTGTGGCACTCCAGCTACTATCTTTTTAAGCTCTGTATTTGCTTCCCACTGACTGACAAAAAAGCATCTACCGAGCAGGTAAGATTTTATTAGACTGTAATAGTTAATGGGCAGTGTCTTTTTAATTTTGTACAAGAGCCCATCGTGCCAGACTCGATCAAATGCTTGTGTTATGTAAAGGAAAGAAGCTGTACAGTATTCTTTCTGTTCAAATGATTTAGCAATGCCATCAACGAGCCTGTGGATTTGCTCAATTGTACCGTGCTTTGCCCTGAATCCAAATTGATGGTCGGATATTCGTTTGTTCTCGTTAATAATTGGATTCAACCTTCCAAGGATCAAAGTCTCCATTACTTTGGATGTAATTGGGAGAAGGCTAATCAGCCAATAAGATTTAGCTTCTTCGAGGCCCTTGCCTGGTTTTGGGATCATTATGATTTTTGCTACTTTCCATTGAGGAGGTACATATTCCCTTCGTAGGATAGCATTATACAACTGCGTAAAAAATGTTATGCCCTTCTCTGGTAGCTCTTTTAGAATGGTTGGTGTAATTAAGTCGAATCCAGGTGCTTTCCCAATCTTCAGTTTTCTGATTGCTGATTAGATCTCCGCTCTGCTAAGTTTTTGAATAGGCAACTCTAGTTGATGCGTCTGGTTCAACAAATCTGCAACCATTTCTGTCTTTGTGGAGCCATTATTGGGATTTGGTCGGAAGACTTCTTGTAGATGCTCCATGAATACATTGGCTTTCTCAATATCATTCCTAGCCCATGAATTGTCTGCTTTCAGCAAAGGTGGTTGGTGGGTTATTGGTTCGTCGAATGAGTAGAATGCTTTCTCGCATAGCCATCGCTTCAGTCGAAGTTTGAAGGAACTAATACTAGGAGCTGAAGTCACATTAGGTGGCAACTTGTTATACACTAACGGCCCCATGACATGAGTCGTCTTTTCAGATTTGGCCAGTGACCACCCAGGTCACTGGCCAAATCTGAAAAGACGACTTTCAGTTTTTCGCGATCTCGTGTGTGATATGAATGTACATCGCCCCGCTTCTCAAACTGCCCAAGGTTCGTTCTCACGTGTATCGCTACCTGGTATATTACTATCGAGAGCAGGGTTAGTATACCTAGCTGTGTGAAATATGGTCTAGCTGAATAGTCCTGCGGTAACCCTACTATAGCTCGCACGGCTCGCTTCTGCATTCGGAACGCGCGCTCCCAGTCAGCAGCGCGTCCCCATAGCTCTGCACCATACTGGAGCAGAGAATGTACCGTGGCGAAGTAGCACGTTCTTACCTCAGTACTAGGTACCACCCTAGCAATTCGTCTGAGGGCAAAGCATGCGCTCCCCATCTTATTACTTACCTTGTCAATGTGGTCCTCCCACTTTAGGCACCTGTCGATCTCGAACCCGAGGAATGTTACGGTCTCGACTTGTGCGAGGGTTAACCCATCCGCAGTAACCACTAGTGGCTTCATAGGTCGACCTGACAAATCAAAATTTATGAAGTTTGTGTTTGTCAGGTTGAGCACTAGGCCTTATATCAGCGTCCTTAACATAACTCGGCAAATCGTTCAGGAGCAATGAGAACAGGATATTAGAGACAGACGATCCTTGAGCTACCCCCATCTCAGATTTCACCGGGTCAGACTGTACTGTACCTCCGCATGCAATTACGACTTGTGATCGCTCTGACATTAAGTCTGTCATCAGTAACTGGGCCGTCCCACCTACTCCGTAGTATTTTAATTTCACAGCCAGCACGTCGCGGTCGGCAACATCGAATGCCTTCGACAGGTCGCAGCATATTAGTGCCACTAGCTCCTTGTTCTCTCACATTACGCGTCAACGAGGTAGTCGACCGACCCTCGCGATATGCGTACTGTCGGTCAGATAACATGTTCAAAAATTTTTGCAACAGCAGGGATAATGGAGACAGGCCTGTATTTGTCCATGCATTCTTGGGTCCCATTGCCTTTGTACAGAGGAGAGACCTTTGTTCGTTTCAGCTGGGTAGGATAAATGCATCAGGGAGGGATTCTCCAGTGTTACTGGTACCCTCCTGGGGTAGTTTTGTTTTGTGTTTAAAGTCTCGCTGCTGCAGGTCCACCGATATTTTGGCATGGTGATTTTGTTATATATTTATTTTTCGATTCTCATAATCTCATTTAATGATGTGTTCCTTTTTTTTTCTTTTATCCGCAATAAAAACTAATTTTCTTTCTTTCTAATTTTCTTTCTTTTCTATCTTTCTTTCTTCCATAATAAAGTCTCTGTTTTAGGTGTTTTGTAGACCCCAAGGCTTGAGAGCAGCCTGGTCAATATTTTTTTCTTCGGGGTTTATTTCCCCTAGCCAGAATATTCGGTTAGGTGTCATATTGCAGGCCCGATCCGCCAAGGGACCGAGGCAACCAGAACCACGGAGTCGTCAGTCTCCGCAGAAATAGCCAGCACCGGCCCCACAACGGAGCGGAAACTGCAAATGACACAAGGCGCCGAAGACTCGCCTTCACACGTCATACTTGGCTGTAGTGGCCACGAGGTAGGTAGAGAAGAGTGCGAGCTCGTTATTGACCACGACAGTGCCCGGGGAGGACGATCTGCATAGGGAGAATATGCAGGCCCATCACTAGTCTAGGTCGGCACACTAGTGATGGCGTGGACGTGTATGACGTACTTGTCGGTGCGTGCTTGATAGCCTAGCTTCGCACTCCTAGGCGTACACAACTGGCATAACTTAGTATTTTATAGGGACGAGTTAAGTTAATCTAAGGGTATAGATATTGTTAGGCCAATATTTCGGGGATTAAGATTGTAAAACAGTGAAGAAGATACCAATCTGTGGGTGCGGTTTGTAAACGGAAGGGTTTCCGACATAATTACGTCTTGGTACGCTGAAATAGTAAAGTGGTTAGCACACATGCGACATCGTTGAGATTGCTGGTGGACGCTGGGAGCAGTTCAGCGCCGCGATCGGCTGTGCGGGGAACAGCCATAAAATACTAAACACAGTACACAGACAAAAACACACCTCACAATACACACAACCTTGGTTGGGATTCCACAGGTGATCCGTGATGGTAACATTTACAACAGGTAAGTGAACCTTGCTGTAGTTCATTTTTTACTTTATTTATTCAGGCGCACAAAACACATGACAATCGATTAAAAACGATAACAATAAAGCACACATCCTTTCTGGATTGTAACATAAATACATGTGCACACAGTTAAAACAATATAATAAAACTAGGAAACGCTCTAAATTGGTCAAAGTCTAATAGTGACGTGTTTAAATGTCTTTCAAGGCCAAACTGCTATAGAGGATGTCTTTCAAAATTTATTAAATCTGTGCAAGTTGGACTCAAATTTGTCAAGGGGTTTGTTGCACTTTGCCACTCCGTTATATTGGCGGGCCATATTCCTTCTATAACCCTTTAACAAGTAAAGGGTTATAGAAGGAAATATTATTCTCATAAACCTGAAGGGAAAATAAATTTGTTTCATTAGACCTACGTGCGCTAAATTTAATATTAAAAGTAATATGATTTAGTAATCTTGGGGAATCTATAACATAATGTGTAATTTTGTACAAGTATACCAGAACGAAATATGTGAGCCGAATTTCTAGTTGCTGTACTTTGAATTTGCAAAGTCTATCTTGGTAGTCAATGCTTGACCGCCCAGGGTTTTGACGATAACTTAGAATTCTAAGTGCTTTCTTCTGAATACGCTCAATCCCTTCAATATGTACCCTGTAGTTTGGCGACCATACGGGACTGCCATATTCTAATATACTCCTCACTAGAGCATAGTACAGGTACAAACCACAAAGAGGCTTTCTACATTCTTTGGTAGATCGTAAAACAAACCGTAGAAGTTGGTTGGCCTTGGATATGATATAACTGTAAAGAGCACGAAATGAGAGCTTTTCATCAAATATAATACCTATTTTACCATTGATTGATCACGGTAAGGCGCTGCGTTACTTGCAGCCCAAGTTTGGAGTGGCAGACGGGTGTCTGGCTCCAACAGGTGCTAATGTCAAATCAGTACAGATAAATAATGTACACTATGTTTTATAGGTATTTTTTTTTTAATTGCTCTAGTAATGACATGGAAAAATCATCGTAAGATGCTTAGTCCGGCGTTCAATCAGGCTTTACTGGATCGGTTCATCTGCATTTTCAATAGCCAGTCCAGGAAACTCGTCACTGACTTGACTAAGGAGACTGTGAAGGGGTCTTTTGATTGCAAAGAATACATCGCGAGTAACGCATTAGAGAGCATTTGTAGTAAGTCTCTTATTTTTTATAAAATACTATAATTAGCATTACTAAAAAAAATAACAAAATTTACATAGTACTCCGTTTTGGTTTTGGCGTAAGAAGAGAAAACAGTCTGCAATCTGCTTCTATTATTCGATGACAATCCAGCATATTATTTTGGTTCCACCAGTGAAAGCTGGCTGGCATCATAGTTAAGTTATAAAATAATACCGATTTCCAGTGACTGTCCTTGGAGTTGACTTCACCGACTCATTGCTGACTAAAGAATATCTAAAAACGGTGGATTTAGTTGTGCGCAGCTTTATGGAACGATTAAAGTTTTGGTGGATCAGCTCATACACCTTCCGTTTTAGTGCCCTCAAGAAGACACAGGATGGTTTTATCAAAATATTGCAAACAATATCCGATACGGTAAGAACAATTTGAAACAGAAACAAAATATTTATGTAACGATACCTTTATTACGGTGACTAAAATGCTGGTGGTAATTATGTATTTATTCCAGGTTCTACAAAAACGAAAGATCGAGTTTGATAGCAATAATTATGCTCAGCATAATATTTTTTCAGGTAAGGAGGTCGGAATAAAGCCAAGACCTTCAGAGAAAGTGCTTCACTGTTAAACTTGGCTATAATATAATTTTAACCTTAATAAAATTTATTACAATTTATTTAGGTGCGAGGCTAAAAACCTTCATGGACCTTTTACTCGAACTTTCATTTGAGAGAAACGTGTTGAGTGATGAAGACTTAAGAGCACACCTAGATACTATAGTCGTCGCAGGTGCAGATTCAACGTCTGTTACCCTCAGCCATACTATGATGTTACTGGGAGCGCATTCAAAGGTTCAGGAAAAGATTTTTAACGAGTAAGTGTTATATTTATTGCGAGCTTAGTAAAAGATACCACAGTTTAATTCATCCAGCTTTTTAAATTACTAATACTATTGATTGATATATACATTATAATTTCTACTCCTTATATAATTGTATTTGTAGTAGGATATCGCCATTCCTTGGGTTTTTGCTGACTGACGATTCCGTTGTAATGGCAGAGGGCGTGATTTCTTACTTATCACATTATTATTTATACAATTCAATTTCCTTATAGAAATCACGTCCTCCATATCCATGACTGCCATATCTCTATACTATTTTAAAATTATAAATCCGAGACAATAATTTGGCAAATACAATATATAGCTTATTTAAAAGCTACAAATTTTCAGGATAAAACAAGTTCTCGGAGATGAAGAAAGAGATGTGACGAAAGACGATCTACCTCAGCTGGTGTATCTGGAAGCTGTAATCAAGGAGAGCTTGAGAATTCGCACCGTCGCGCCGATAGTCGCTAGAAAGCTAGATCGAGATTTGAAACTTAGTGAGTGTATAGACTAAATACAATTTAGGTATTATAAGAGCAAAAATCTGGGTTTGAATGACATCAAAACCCAGCAGGTATTCCTGCTTAGTGGCCATTGTAACCAGTTTACTTACACTGGCCACTTCACCAGTCAACCCAGAGGAGCTGACAGAGACTCTATGCCAAGGGCGCCTTTTGCGTTGAGACTATAATTAAAACACAAAGTTGGGATATACATACATATACTTCAGAGAGAGAACAGATACTGTTACAGGTGTTTAGAGGGAACAGCACAGAAATATACAGAATTACACAGAGATGCACTGTAACAGAAGGATCTGCACACACACAGAAGCTTTTAGAAGTTCACATATACAGAGGCAGACTACAGGTACCAAGATCAGCTTTCAAAACTAGGCAGTAGGTAGGTAGTGAATGAATTTGTAAACATGACCTTTTGTATGGTAATAATCCAATTATTGGTCACCAGTGGTTGTTCCTAGGATGATGTAAGTGATGCCCATTGCGATCTCCGAACTTCGCTTGTCTTCGTGCGGATTCTCACTGTATGTGAAACTTGGAGATCAAATGGTTGCTAGCACTTCGATCGTGGTCTTGACCGGATCAAAGAACCCTGCCGCCAAAGCACACAAAGCCAATAAGTTAAAAATACCATGAGGAGTGTGAAATAAACCCTTCAAGACAAGAAAACGGACTCAACAGAAATCCTGGGTAAAGATGACTGACTTAGTTCACAGCGTGATCGCCAGATATATTATGACCGCTGACCAACAGAGCGTGGAAATAAATAATATATAATATTGATTGCTACACTAGGTGTAACTTAGAGATGCAGAATAAAATATCTTGGGACACCAGAGCCGTGTGGTTCCCGGCAGAGTAGAATTTTGTGCCACCCCTTCTTTTCCCATGTGGTGTCGTACAAGGCGACTAAGGGATAAGGCTGATTAACTTTAACATCAGATAGATATGTACAGCTCAGACTCAGACTCAGATACATGGCTCGAGTCAACAATAGTGCCCGGAATACGGCAATAGGCTCACCCCCTATTACGTTGAACCGAATACAGATTAGTGAAATGTGGGTGTTAATTCACCTCTGCCTAACCCTTCGGGGATAAAGGCATGATTATATGTATGTATCAGAGCCGGCCCTTATATACTGATTTCCTTGGAACAATCTAGACAAATTCAGTGAAATACCCCAGTTACGAAAACATAGGATTACGCACAAAGGATAACTATGGCCCGTACTATGAACATCACAGATACACGTCTGCACATAAACAATTCCAGAACCTAACCCCATGAATTTAGTGAATTATTCCCCTAAGATATACTTTCCCGGTAGATATACTTTTTGAAAATTATCACTTTTATGAATTTAATAATTATGAGTAAACATTGCCTCTAGATACACTTTTCTGTACCTATGCACATAAGTTTTTACATAACTCTCGTAATTTTAACCTTGGATACGGACTACGGACTAACGGACAATGTAGAATTTTTAAATTATAATTTACAATGAGTATGCAACCTCTGAACAGGGAGATAACAGCACTTACCTCGACTGTTCATGAAAGTGTGGCTAACCTAATATTCTATCCTAGTCTATCCTAACGAAGGAGTACTTACGGTACTCCTAAGGCAAAAGTATCCTAACTAATCCTAATCCCGTCACCCTATACTACTGTAATCCTAACGTCCTCCTAACTGCTACCCTATGGTGCAATACACGCTTGGTTCTCGGGGGCTCGTTGGCAGACCAAGTTGTGTTCGCAACCCTAACCTATAGTTCGTCACGGCGTGGTACTCGGTGGTGTTCGGTGACACAGACCTCCGCTCGTGTACGTCACTACGGTGCGTCGTTGGTACCCCTACGCGTCCCTACTCCCTTAGCCCTACTACCCTAGCCCTACTATAAGTATTTAAAATACGTATATATAATAGGTACAGGATATCTGATGCCAGGCGACCTAAGACACCAGACGGACAGAGACAGGAATTGGGGTGCAGGTGGTAAGGTTTTCTCACTGCCGGTCAAGCAGGCTCACAAGACCGATCAGGTACTGACGGCTAAGGGTGTCTTGGCCACAGTGAGAGGTTGGATAGGTAATGAGTCAAAGTCGGGCTCAACTTGATGACTGGTTTATTCTTACTTTCACTATATCTTAAATACTAATTTAATCATATGTACACAACTATAACTACGTCTTAGTGTGCTATTGGTGTACATGCAACTTCAGCAGTCCTTTTCCTCGTCCGTCACTTTCACTACGTGATGATAAGAGCATCTTAGTTTATTATTTGGATATCACGTAGTGTCCATTGACGTCAGAATATAGGAATTTGCTATAAGTCATGTTCATGCGTGAACATTCTGGCCACTCCCAGAGGTAGGCGCCTTCAGTTCGTAGAGCTCAATGGCGTCCTCCTTGGCTGGAACTTGGTTGTCATCCGAATGTTGTCTTGCTGGCTTCGGTATTCGGTTCGGCTGGCTGTAGACAGCATCCCATATAGTGTGTGGTGGAGGTTGATTGGCGGTGGGTTGCTCTGCGTGCTGCGGCCGCTCTCTCCTGGATACCTTGGGGCGATACTTATTACGCTGGCACGTTGTGCTGAGGCAGCTCGCGATCTTGGGTCCAAAAACAATTAGCATGATAATTATCACCAACATACTTATCGATGATACTATACTTACTAAGTAGGTATGTGACTGAATTTGATACCACACATTATTTGATAGACTGGTTTCTAAGTTGACTTCTTTGTTGATTAAATGTTGATAGAAATCACTTGTACTGTCTATCACGTCTTCAGCTGACTTGTTTAGTTTCCCCCTCGTAGTGGGTATGTAGGTGCTGATGTTGAAGTCCAGTGGTTTGGTGTATGACGAGACTACCTGCACTGATAGTGCACGCTTGGCAGTCAGTCTGCTGTTAGCCGATTTAATTAAACAGTTGTCGGCTATTCTGATGACCCCGACATCTTGAAGGACTATCTCCTCCCGTTGACCATCACAAATGATGGATACGGTAATATGATCTTTTGCTATGAATAGCCATGAATTTTGCATACATAGCTGTTTCCATATGATGGTATTTGGTATTACGAATTTGTTTGACGGACACTTCATACTAGTTTGATTCCTGAGAAGCTGTTCAACAATGCAATTCTCGTGGACTTGCATGTTCTTCACGACCCTCGGGAAACACATAAGATGCTCCCGTCGTTGAATGCAACTGCTAAATTCGTCTCGGTCCAGCTCAAAATATTGTTCATTGTTGTAATCCAGTGCTATATAAGCCTTTTGCACCTCTATGCTTTGAAATGACTTGTCCTCATTTTTCTTCGGAACCGTTGTTATGTGAATCAAAGTATATCGTGTTACGTCTTGAATAGGGAAATAGGCGTGTACTTGTATGTGCGTATTATTTTCCGCTATTCTGGTTTCTAACAATTGCTGCTGCAATATCCTCAAGTTTGATGGCATTTTTCTGTTGGCTGACGATACTAAATCACTGACATTTTTTTGTGATAGTACACTATACACGTTTGCTTTGGCTAAATATATTTCTAGTAATCCGTTGTAGTGGTTTAATATTTCTTCAATATAGTTATTCGCTAGCTGATATGTCTGCATGATTTGGATTTTTATGCTATTGTGGTTGGTTGTCACATACCAGTGATCATAGCTATTTATCTTTTCAATCACTTGAGATAATTTCGTATGAAAGTTTTCTAACTTGTTACTTATCCTTGCTTCGGTGCTGTTTATTTGCGACATAGCCGATATCATAAACTTCGTTTGATGATTGGCCGCTTCAATTAATTTCTGCTGGTTTTTATTCAACGAGTCTATATCTTGATAAACTTCGTCATTTACCCCAAACACTGATGTCATAAATTGCCCTAGTAAGCCCCTTTTTTTTCTTGTTGTATTGATTTCTGTTAGGCATTCTTTTATTCGTTCAAATTTTGCTTCTTGTTCTAGTAAGTGCTGATAGAACTGTTCGCAATGCGTTTCGGTCGTCACGACGGCCGCATTGTCACACATTTGTTTAAATCTAGCAATTGTTGATTTTATTTCAGCGTGTTCTTGGCTGAGGCGGTTCCGTTCGTATACAATTTCTATTCTAAACATGCCTCGGTCTATGTTTGCAATCCCTAGTTGCTCCACATAAAATCCGGGTGACAAACTTTTCACCGAGTAAGTTAATGTTGCGTGTAGACTAGTAAATAGCTGTATAAATACTAGTAAATATATAAACCATTTGGACGTTGTACACCTCTGATTTCTACTGCTATTTGACCTGGCACTGACGTTTGCATGAACAGTGCTATTACTGCAGCGCTTCTCTACACCCGCCTCATCTGGTAGCGGAATAAGCGTATGTATGGATCGTTTCTGGGTGGCGCCTGACGGTTTTATTAGAGTGACTACTCTCACTAACCCATCTTTGCCTGGGTGTATTTCCTTGACTCTCGCAACTGGCCACTTGCTTGGACTAATATTTTCATCTTTTATAAGAACCAGGGTGCCGATTGACAGGTTTTCTTGATTAGATTTCCATTTATATCTTTGTTGTAATTGGTGTAAATATTCGTGCGTCCATGTTTTCCAAAAATCCCTTTTCATTATTTGAATATTTTTCCATCTATTTAAAATATCTGTATTTAAGTTAGATAGTGGATCAGGTATTCCTACTGCTTCTCTTCCAATTAGAAAATGACTCGGGGTTAACACTAAGTTATCATTTATATCCTCACTTAGCGCGCATAACGGTCTTGAATTCAGACATGCTTCAATTTGATGCAAGAATGTAGATAATTCTTCATAAGTTAATGTCTGATCCCCGATTACTCGGCGTAAGTGATGTTTCATTGATTTTACTCCAGCTTCCCAAATACCACCGAAATGTGGCGATGCCGGCGGAATAAAGTGCCATTGTATCCCTATGGCTGTTGTTCTGTTTAGAAACTCCTTCGACTTGGTTATCTCTAATACTTCTTGCTGTAAAAATTTTGCTGCTCCGACAAAGTTCGTACCGTTGTCACTGTATATGTGTGACACGGGACCTCTCCGTGCTGTAAATCTCCTTAATGCGGCTATAAAGCTCTCAGTGGACAAATCTCCCACTAATTCTAAGTGTATAGCTTTTGTTGATAGGCATACAAAGACTGCAATGTATCCTTTATATGATTTATGACCTCGACCCTTCATTGCTCTTACTTGAATGGGCCCTGCATAGTCGATTCCTGTATGAGTAAACGGAAACGATTCTGTTACTCTGGCTTCCGGCAGGACTCCCATCTTCTGTCCATTCGTCGATGATCTATATCGTATGCATTTCACACATCTTCTTATGTAATTTTTCACTATACGTTTCCCTCCAGGAATCCAATATTGTTGTCTTATATACGATAATGTTAAACTGTTACCCCCGTGTAATGTCGTCAGGTGTGCATCATGTATTATGCTTAACGTTGCTTGGTGATTGTGGGGTAACAAAATAGGATGTTTTTGATCATACGGAAGTCTTGAATTTTGAAGCCTTCCTCCGACTCGTAACAATCCCTGCGCATCAATAAATGGGTCTAAACATGACAGTCTACTGCCCTTCTTTAGCGCTATCCCATTATTGATCGCTTTATACTGTTCCGAAAATTCCTCCTTTTGAATAAGTTGTAGGACTCGATATTTAGTTTCCTTAATTTCCTCACAGCTTAATGGACCCTTATTTCTCTGCCGATGTATAATTCTATAGCAATATGATAACACTCGTATCATTCTGTTAAAGCTTGAGAATCTATGAAATATAGATACACATGGCGTTATGGTTACGTGATTACTGCGTTTCATTTCTTCACAATTCTTTGGAATATTTTTTGTGATTGGTAGTGTAGACGTCTTCAGCCATTCTGGGCCCTCCCACCATATTTTCAATTCTTGTAGTTTATTCGGAGCTATACCCCTTGTGATTACGTCTGCGGGGTTCTCCGAAGTATTAACGTAATTCCACTTGGCTTTCGGTAGTAATCTTTGTATTTCCGAAACTCTGTTGGCCACGAACGTTTTCCATCGACCTGCTTCCCCTGTGATCCACCCTAGGGTGATCATTGAATCTGTCCAGCAATACGTGTGTATAATTGGGACTTTCAAGTCATTTTTAATCTTGCTCATCAACTTGGCAAGGAGGAGTGCTGCACACAGCTCTAATTTAGGTAGCGTAGTTTTTTGTTTTCTTGGCGCTACCTTAGATTTTGCTTGTAACAGCGTAATATCATAACAACAGCTGTTATTGTTGCGCACTCGACAATATATAACTGCCCCGTAGGCTTTCTCGGAACTGTCACTGAATCCATGAAGTTCAATTTGTGACTCCGATGTATATCTACACCATCTAGGAATAGAGATACTTTCTAGCATTTTTAGCTGATCTTGTAGTTCTCCCCATCTTCTTTTGATAGTATCATCTACAGGTTCATCCCATCCGCTGCAATTAGTCCACAGTTCCTGGATGATCAGTTTCATATTAATTATGACTGGTGCTAACCACCCTAGTGGGTCAAATAATTTTGACACTTCCGACAGGATAAACCGCTTCGTTGGATTTTGGTTTCTATTTATTATAATTTCAAATGAAAACCTATCTTTTGCTGGTGACCATAGTATCCCTAGTGATTTTCTGGTTTCATCTAGAGGTATTTTTAACATGCTGTCATTCTGACGTTCATTTGGTATATTTTCCAATACTTCAGCGCGATTGGATGACCATTTTCGTAGATTAAATCCACCAGTCTTGACCATGCGGATTAATTCGTTTTGTAATGACCTTGCTGACTCAATATCTTTTGCCCCTGACAACATATCGTCGACATAGCAATCTTGCAGTACTATTTGACTCGCTCTCGGGTAATCCTTTGATTCACTTAATGCCAATTGTTGTAATGTCTTGATCGCTAAGTACGGTGCGGCTGCAGTCCCGTACGTAACGGTTGTCAACTCGTATTCGTCGATGGGATGTTTAGGTGACTCTCTCCATAATATTCTTTGGTATGGGTAGTCCTGTTCATTAATTTTAATGAACCTATACATTTTTTCGACGTCTGCCATAAACACTACTTCGTGTTTACGCCATCGTAATAATATAGAGGCCAGGTCTTGTTGTAACCTTGGGCCTGTAAACATATTAGCATTTAAGCTAATGTGGGCGTTGACTTTGCTTGACGCATCGAATACCACCCGTAGTTTGGTAGTCAGTGAGTCTTCTTTTATCACCGGTTGGTGTGGAATGTAGTATTTGCCTTGGCAATACTCAGATTTTGGTACTTTTCTCATATGACCCATTTCTTGGTACTCATTTAGAAATTCTTTATACTGGTTTTTTCAGCACACTATTTTTCTCGAATTTTCGTTCTAATTGTAATAGTCTAGCAACTGCTATTTGGCGTGTATTCCCATACTCTATGTCGGGATTTTTGAAGGGAATCCTCACGGTGTAGGTTCCATCCTCGTTTCGTATTGTAGTTTGGTGATAGAACGTTTCACATAATATATCTTCCTTGGATAGATTATATTTTTCAGGAATCTCTTCTAATTCCCAGAATTTTGTTACTTGTTCTATTTCACCCGTCGTTGTCGTCATACTAACAATCTTTAAACTGTTAGTGATTGGATTGCAACATATTCCGGATAATATCCACCCAAACTCCGTGTTTTGAGCAATAATTCCGTTTGCATTCTTATCCAACCCTTGTAGTAGTATTCTACTATATTCCTGAGCGCCCAAAATTATATTTATTGGACCTCGTTGGTAATATGTAGGGTCTGCAATTAGTTTATTTACTAAGCAGCTTGTTTGTACCTGTGGTACATCTTTGTTTGGTAGTGAACCGGTAAGTTTCGGCAAGATTATAAGTTTTATGGGTAACTTAAACTCGCTCGGGAACCTTGGTTCAAGTTCGACGTTGATACAATAGTTCGACGTCTTCGGTGTCTCGTCAGCAATACCAAGTATCTCGGTTTTAACTTTGCTGCGAGGGTAGGACAGTAATTGGGCTACTTCCTCGGTACAGAAAGAGGCCTCTGAACCTTGATCACAGAGCACTCTTAGCAAGTATGGTGTGCCATCTATGGCGTGAGCTTGCACCAGAGCTGTTGCTAACAATGTCGTTTTCTGTGTCTCCGATTCTTCTGTGGTAGACATATTTGCCTTGGTTTTACTCGTACTTGGGTTCTCTGCTGTATTCGTTGAACCTTTATAATTATCACTCTTGTAGTATTTGTATGTTGGTTTGTCGCTTGTTTGCGACCTATGTAGCCATGTATGATGGTTATGCTTTCCGCATTCTCGACACTTCGCCGTACTATAACACGGATATGATGATTCATGCTTTAAGCATTGTTTACATATTCTATGTTTATTCACCTCGCTATGACGTTGATGTGCTGACAACGCAATAAATTGTTTACATTCGTATATTGTGTGTTTATCATCATTACATAACCAGCACGTGCTACTTACATTCTTTGCTTTTTGCTTACTTGCGGTTTGCCCTGCTTCCGGACGTGGTTTGATATTATCTTCGCTGTTTTCAAGACACTTAAACCGTTTTTCGAGGAAAAACATCATTGAGGAGAATGATTGAGGTTGGTTTGGCTCTTGTAATTGTTCTTCATACTTCTCATCTGTTTCCGAATCCCAAGTTCGGCTTAACATGCGTGTTAACAAAGGGCACCATGAGGATATATCAATCTTTTGGTTTTTTAGTGCTTCCAAGTTCTCGTTCATCGTGTCATGTAAACTTTTCAAATTGCTTGCAGTTCCTACTTTTATTTTTTGTAGATTCATGATGTTGTCTATATGTTTGGTAATGATAATCCTTTCATTTTTGTAGCGATTTATTAACAGTGTCCAGGCAGTTGAATAGTTTGCTTCGCCGATGGTTAGATGTTTGATCAATTTATATGCCTCCCCTCTGGTATGCGTTTTTAGATACTGCATTTTTTCTGTGGCTGTCAATGACTCACTTTCATGAATAACCTTCGAAAATAAGTCATAAAACGAACTCCATGACTCATATCTCCCGGAGAAGGTCGGAATGGTTATTTCTGGTAATTTTAACGATGAGCCGTGTCCACTCTTGCTCGTCTGTATCTTATCATATAATTGATCTAGTATGATATCATACTCCAATTTCAGTGTTTCGAAAGTTTGTTCCTGGAAGTATTCATGCTCCAATGTACTTCCCTCTTCTATAATACTGAAGTGAGTTTCCTCTATTTTATCGCACTGTGTTTGTAACGTCGCTATAAGCATTTTAAAATGAGAAGTTGGTTTATTACTTGATATCGTCAATTTGGCCTTGTTTAGGCTACACTGCATCTGTTTGATGCGATATAACTGCAGGTTCATTTTTGCTGAGTTGTTCCGGATTGTTTCGGGTCGTATCTCCTCTAATCCCTGCAGCTGTTGAGTAGACTTAATCCTCTCTTCGCATTCTTCCAGATGCCGTATTGCGCTAGTATAGTTTCTTTTGATGGCTCCAAAGTAGTCAGATTCCACATAAGGATGTTTCTTTAAGGCTTCCTGATCTTCTAATTTTGCATGGTTTTCCGAAGCTTTCGTGAAAGCTTCTGTTAATTGGTCTCTTCTATTCCTTATATATTCTTCTGTTTTCCTCGCTGTCGAGTCTTTTTTAATATTTGTAAATAGTTGGTTTATTGTCTTGTTATATTCTTCTTGACTTTTGATAAGCGAGTTAATTTGCTGGATGTCCATGTTGAGACGTGCCTCCCTAACTGTATCCACCTAGTATAACTACAAACTCGAAGGATAACTGTATCCACCTAGTATAACTACAAACTCGAAGGATAACTGTATCCACCTAGTGTAGTTGTAGTGTAACTCGAAGGACCAAACTGAACAGGGAGATAACAGCACTTACCTCGACTGTTCAGGAAAGTGTGGCTAACCTAATATTCTATCCTAGTCTATCCTAACGAAGGAGTACTTACGGTACTCCTAAGGCAAAAGTATCCTAACTAATCCTAATCCCGTCACCCTATACTACTGTAATCCTAACGTCCTCCTAACTGCTACCCTATGGTGCAATACACGCTTGGTTCTCGGGGGCTCGTTGGCAGACCAAGTTGTTTTTCGCAACCCTAACCTATAGTTCGTCACGGCGTGGTACTCGGTGGTGTTCGGTGACACAGACCTCCGCTCGTGTACGTCACTACGGTGCGTCGTTGGTACCCCTACGCGTCCCTACTCCCTTAGCCCTACTACCCTAGCCCTACTATAAGTATTTAAAATACGTATATATAATAGGTACAGGATATCTGATGCCAGGCGACCTAAGACACCAGACGGACAGAGACAGGAATTGGGGTGCAGGTGGTAAGGTTTTCTCACTGCCGGTCAAGCAGGCTCACAAGACCGATCAGGTACTGACGGCTAAGGGTGTCTTGGCCACAGTGAGAGGTTGGATAGGTAATGAGTCAAAGTCGGGCTCAACTTGATGACTGGTTTATTCTTACTTTCACTATATCTTAAATACTAATTTAATCATATGTACACAATTATAACTACGTCTTAGTGTGCTATTGGTGTACATGCAACTTCAGCAGTCCTTTTCCTCGTCCGTCACTTTCACTACGTGATGATAAGAGCATCTTAGTTTATTATTTGGATATCACGTAGTGTCCATTGACGTCAGAATATAGGAATTTGCTATAAGTCATGTTCATGCGTGAACAACCTCTTTAATAATAATAATATAATCAGTGGTTTAATATTGAAAATTATTGTAGTGAGTACCTACTTCGTGATGTTATAAAATTGTTATGAAATGGAAAATCCTGGATGCAGTTCTGGTGTAACGGAATTTACTACACTGATGTCACCGGTGTACGCAGAGCGCGCCCCTGGTTCGGGCGCGAGTGCGCGAAGGCTGTTAATCATAAACAGTCTGCGTACCGCGCTTGGATGAGGGCACGCGCTACGTGCGATCCCAACATGGGCCACTTCAAGGCGGCGTACAACAGAGCCACAAAGGTCTGCAAGAGGGCTTATGTCAGAGCGGATGCCTAGTGCATAGCGTGGCTTGGTCAGGAGCTAGTAGCGCATCTCACGGGCAGCCGCGGCTACTGGCGACTGGTCAAAGCCGTGCAAGCCAACTTCTGCCAGCCTTCGCTGCCCCCGCTGCGCAATCCCGATGGATCCCTGAAGGCCGGACAAGAGAAAGCAAATTTGCTGGTTAATCTTCTCGCGGCCAACTCCCGAGTCGATGATTGTGGTTTGGAGCTGCCGACACTGCCCATCAGGAACCATGCAATGCCTGATATCTGTATCAGGCAACGCGATGTCCGCACAGTACTGCAGTCACTCGATGTCCGGAAAGCCAGTGGTCCGGACGGTATTCCGGCGGTGGTTCTGCAAAAATGTGCAGCGGAGTTGTCTCCAATGCTTGCGCAGCTGTACCGGTTGTCCTACAGCTCTGGTACAGTGCCTTCGGCTTGGAAAGGGGCAAACCTACAGCAGATCGCCAAGAAGGGGGAGCGCTCGAACCCAAACAACTATCGACCCATAGCCGTCACCTCGGTGCTGTGCACGGTATTCGAGCACATAATTAACAAATAGCTCATGCGTCACCTTGAAGATCACTCCCTAATTAATGACCGGCAATATGATGATGAATATGGCTTCAGGCCGAAACGGCCAGCGCGTGATCTTCTGACGTATGTTAACCATATTTGGGGTGAGGCTATGGACTAGCACGGCGAGTCATTGGCAATTAGTCTTGACATGGCCAAAGCTTTCGTTAGAGTTCAAATCGCTTCTTTCCAAGCTACCAGCCTTTGGTCTGCCTCCTAGACTGTGCGACTGGGTAGCCAGCTTCTTGCAGGAGCGCCGTATTCGCATCCTTTGTGATGGACGAGCCTCGGAGTTCTTGCCGGCGTACCGCAGGGGTCTGTCCTATGGCCAACTCTCTTTCTTCTGCATATAAATGACATGCTGTCGACCGGCAGCATTCATTGCTATGCGGATGATAATACCTTGCACGGGAGTTATCATGGACGTCCTGTGGATAAGTAGACGCATATCGCGGAAAAAATGCAGCTTCTTGTCACTGAGCTTGACCGGATCCTGAACCACATTTCCTAATGGGGCTCTGAGAACTTGGTCGAGTTCAATGCCAAGAAGACGTAGGCATGTGCGTTTACAGCAAAGGTATCTTCTTTCCTTCCCCTTCCCACTCTTCAGAGCATGGCACTGTCACTGCAGGACAACCTTAATATCGTGTAGAATATACTGCTTCCGGGCTGTTTGAAATGCGGTCCATGTGAAACTTGCGTTCCAGACGTGCTTCGACAAGTCAGCGGTTGCAGAACACACCCAAGAGGATGGGAATCATACCATTGAATTTCAGAACACGAAAGTTCTAGCTACCACTACACATTTTTTCCCACGTATACTTCGAGAAGCCATCGAAATATTCAAGCATCCCAACTTCAACCGAAAAAACGAGGGATTTCAGCTCCAAAAAGATTGGTACCCAGCACTGAGAGCCACTCGGTATCACAGTGCAAACGACCAATCAGGATCGAGTACGTCCGTGCCACAGCGCTCGACTAATCAGAATCGAGTGAGTCGATTCCCCGCTCCGACCGTGCCTATAAATACGCCCGTGATTCAAGACTTCGCATCAGCCGCAACTCAGCCACCGGCGAGGCAAGGTCTCCGAAGTCGTCGTCGCCCGGCCCTGCGCCACTGAAGAAGTCGACCGCAGTGATCGACGAAACGTCTGGAACGCAAGTTTCACATGGACCGCGGCCAAACAGGCCGAAAGCAGTATATTCTACATGCAACGCCGGCCGTGAAAGCCTGAAGACTTATATAACCTTAATATCCTCGGTATGCATGTTCGCAGCAAACTGAATAACAAAAACTACATCGAGAGTATCATCGAAACAGCCTCGCGTAAACTCGGAGTCCTGAACAGAGTGAGACGGTTTTTCACGCCGGAGCAATGATGTCTTCTATACAAGACACAAATTCGTTCCTGCGTGGAATACTGCTCGCATCTCTGGGATGGATCCGCAAAGTACTTATTAGATGCTCTCGACAGGTTGCAGCGACGTGCGGTCAGCATTATCGGAAATCCTGAGGTCACGAGTACCCTCGAGCCTCTGCAGATGCGTAGAGATGTTGCTTCCTTGGCAGTATTTTACCGTCTCTACCATGGTGAATGTTCTGAAGAGCTACACCAATTAGTCCCACCCTCTCCTTTCCTATACAGGATGACACGTGCAGGACCTAGATGTCACCCGCATACGGTGCAGAACATTCCTTCAAGAACCAAGCGGTTCGGTGACTCTTTCCTTTGTCGCACCATTAAGACCTGAAATTCCTTGCCAGCTCACGTGTTTCCCTCTCCCTCCAGTCCCGGATCCTTTAAACGGGGCGTGAAAAAGCATCTGATGAGGCCATCAAGCTGAGTGCCACCATTGTTAACATGGCACGTGTATATAATGGTGGCTCTCTCTCCTGAGACTTTGCCTTCAGCTTACCATCAGGCGAGGTAAAGTCAAATTGACGTGTCCTATATATAAAAAAAAAATGATTTTCTCCCCACGAAAAAAGGTAAACAAGCATTAATAAGAGCCGGCCTAGGTAAATACTGAAAAAAAAAACAAACAAGAAAGTTTCAACTTTATGGCGTTGTCAAGATAAAACATGCAATTCTACATTAACATTGGAGTCTGATCAAGAAACGATTAAGCGGGAAGAACTGCAAACATGTAGACAAGAATTAAATTAAATTTTTTTTACGTGTTTGTAAGCAACTTGTTTGCCAGAAATTAACTCCTATCCCATCAATTTTTGAAGCATGCATGCAAAATTTAAAAAATAATGAAGAATACTTGGAAGTCCTTTCAAATTGTCGTAATGTAAAAAATAGTTTATACAGTGCTAGATGAAAGTTTTTTAATACAAAACAAACGACTTTCACATTCCCGAAAAGTTAGCCAATATTTTTTTATTATTTGCCTTCCAGAAAGACAGTATTTAATTGAAGAAGCTGTCTGTGATTTTTAGCATTTTTAGCGTAAATATGGTTCAAATCTTACCTGAATATCTAACTTTCGACTATGGTCATGTATCTTAAACCTCACCAACTGACAACTGCGTGTCTCTATGTTTACCATAGACCATAGCGTTTTGTGATTTTTACCGCGTAAGGTGTAAAAAATTTCAAGTCAAGAAAAAAGTTCTTAAAAAGTGAATTACATAGTAATTATGTTGTTTTTACCGTTTGTATGTGTACAGTACAGTGCTACATAAATAATTGCAAGGTATATTATTTTAGTGAAGTTTTTTTTGCTGAGAACTTCGGTAAGTAGATATTGTACCATACTAATGAATACCGCAGAGAGAAGCGAGAGTGCTCCAGATCGTTGCTCCGGAGGGAGAACGAAGTACTTATAAATCCAAAGGCAGTTCCTTATCTTCGGAAGATCAGGATAGCTTTACCTCGCCATCCCCGAATAAGCGGTTCAACCGGTCGAATCACGTCGAAACGTGTTTGAGAGATGAACCCACATAAGTACGTAACTTAGACTTAAATTTCACAATAAGCTAAGGTTTACACCAAAGAATTAACCTGTTGGAATTGGTAATAAAATCCAAGACACTCATTTGTTACTGATATACATAAAGGTTAAATAGGTTAAATTGTTGCTTGGCTGACCCCTCAACATTCAAAAAGATTGTAACTCCCCAGCAATTTAAGTCATTCAGACAATACTAGCTCGGCAGGCACTTGATATATAGACTATTTACATATATATAAGTTTACTGGCCACTTTCGTCACCTATTTAATGTGTGATTAATCAACAAATGTTACCGTAATAAAAGTAATGATTATGGCAGGCACTGATCAGTTGATAGCAGGCTTGTTAACATAGCATTAACATGAAACTATCTTACAAAATGTTATAGCAATCTATAACATTCCAAGGCCTGGTAGGTTAATAGAGAAGAAGACTAGAGTGTCTAGTGACTGGATTCTTACATCCTTATGCCATCAGTAGAATTTTTCAGGATGTCACAAGTTATAAGTTGTAACCAAGACTAACTATAAATATTATATTATAAGTTACACCGTAAAACTAAAAAAGATAGTTCTAGTTCACACTCTAAATCTGAAAGGAAGAGTAGGTAGTAACCATAAATGCATGTTATCTTAATAGACCAAGATTTTAACATTTAAATTACATTGGACTGCAACCTGCCAAGCATGATCACCATGCCTAAGACAGGCAAGTTAAGAGATTTACAGGTGTCACTCGTAAGAAATCTAGCGACTCCAAGTATTTTAAGTAATAGGCACCTGAATAAATAATTCCAACAGGAATCAAATTAGATTTTGAGAAACAGCTCTTTCTCACTCACAATTTTAATAAAATTTGAACTTAACATAACAGTTGATCACCCAAATAGATGGGGTTCAATTCCTACAACAGGAAAATTGAATGACAAGAATTGTACCAGGCAGTTCTTCATCTATGCAAAAAAAAAATGATCTCACAGAAGGCTCCTGTGCATAATACCTATAAGGAAAGAAATTTCCTATCTAAGAGCCCTCCCTTTGGGCCTCTCATCATCACCATTGCAACGACAACTAATTGGATTGCGGAAATCCTTTGGAAACAAGTCACAGCCATGGTCCTTTTTTGCTAAATAAATCAACAATATTCTTTTATTTGATCTCCTTAATGCCATCTTAATGGTCCCATAATAATATTTTGGTTCTTGAATATATCTAAAATATACCATATACACATTTTAGGAAAGTCAAACTGATAGGTGAATTAGGTAAATTCCAAAGATCAATCCACCTTGAATCACTTGGAACATTAATTTCCAGTCTACTTTAGATAAGTGAAGAAAAGAAGAATAAATATTATGTACAAAATCTACATTGAATTACCTAGTAATGTATCAATGTAGTTGATGTATAAGTAATTGTATAATGTTTAGAGAACAAAGTTAATGTATTTCATAATGGTGATTACTTTAGGAAGAGAAAAAATGAATAATAAATGAAACTTCTAATTAACCACTTTTGCTGTTGACTCTACTATAGTTGCAAGGTACTCTAAAGTTAACCTGAGGTCTATGTACAACTTTATTGTCTCAGGATGCAATTGCTTCAAACAGGGTAAACTGAGAGGAAAAAAGGGCTCTGTATCCCCTAGTGCGGTGCGATTTACAGTGGTAGCTCAAGAGTGGGGACCACAGCGCACAAGGGACACTCAGTCAAAAAGGTGACCACTCACTACAAACGTGATGGTCGCGGACTAGGAAATGCTATTGAACAACTTTATGTTGTCAAGCAAATGGAGTTAGACCAACAAAAAGTGGCACTCCAATATGATGCAATTGTAAGCAGCTTTACTTATGTACAAAAAGTGCTACTGGTCAAGTCAGACAGCATCCAACTGGACCAAAAAGGAGCACTTGCTCCTTAACCCGTAGAGGTCTCCAGAAAACTTTCCAATTTATCGAGCAGTTCATTACTGACGGCATGTCACCTCCAACCCTTTCAGATCAAGGGACTCACCCATTGTCCTATAGGATGTGGAACTCGAGGACTTGCAAAGCTTTCAGTCAGACTGGAACTATCAGTTGAGATTGACGTTTCCTCCACCCAGTTAACACCTCAGTGGCTGGGCCATCTAAACAGTACTCTAGGCTGGTCGATCTTAGATTGAGAGCTTACCACTAAGTCTTGTCAATAAAGGATTTGCGGAAGATCCTTAAACAATGACAAGAGACAACACTTTCTAAATAGCCCTACGGTGGGATGAGTACTGGGCTGGTCAATCTCAGATTGACAGCCCGAATGGACCCTTACCAATAAAGAATCTGCGGGAGATTCTAACAGGCCCTCATCAGGGACTGGGAGGTTATCCTGCTTAAAGGGGGGGGGGTGGGGGGAGGGAACAAATAAATTACTGGAATAAACAAGAAAGGGAGTTATTGAGTTGTAGTTGGCGGACGACCACTCAATACATACATACATGTTTTAACACTTTGGCTTTTACGTGGTTGATATTCTGTAGAGACTCGAAATATGCCTTATATATGAGTCTAAACTGTCAATGTATGTTATGAAATCCATAGAAATAACATAACATAACGTAAACTCACGCCTTTATCCCCGAAGGGGTAGGCAGAGGTGCTGGCACCCACATTTCGCCGGTTTATGTTTGGGTCCCAATGTAATAGGTGGCGAGCCTATTGCCATTAACTGGGCACTTATAAACCTGCGATAAATACACACATAACTTCGAAAAGCATCGAAAAGTCATCGGTGTGTGCCAAGGAAAACCTGGGATCGAGCCCAGGACCTCGTCTCAGCGGTCCATTACCCATACCACTAGGCTACCGCGGTTAGTCTATAGAAATATCAACCAAGTAATACCTATTTTTATGCCAAGTTGTAAGGGCCATTTCTTTCTCAATAGACTTTGATGTATAGTCTGAGCATACAGGGTAACCCTGAAACTATGGGTTATATATTGCATTTTCACTGACATTCTTTCATGTTATAGGGCCAGGGTGGTGCTTGGTATCCCAGATATCTTGGTTTAAACATAAATATATTTATTTACCTTTTGCTTACAATTCGACTAATTTAACAATTAAGATATGCAGTTATTTATAGTGGAATCTGCAGTCTCAGCATATTGTGCTACAAATGAAGACAATTGTTCTAAGGACTTATTCATTCAACAAGTCCTAAAAGCTACTGCTTTAGTCAAACCTTAGGCCATTAACTCCCCTAGATGGCATATGTTAATATATTCATGCATGTGGATCTCCAAAGGGGAGCCAGAGGTGTATTATTTGACACCCATACTATGTACATTTTTCAGTTCCATATAACATGGAGCGAGTCTGTTGCGCTCAAATGGAGAATCATTGGCTGATTTCTACTATTGGTTGGTAAACAGCCGTATCCCTTAGTAACCCATACCATGGGAAATGATAGGATACCCAAATCACACTTTAATTTCCAGTTTCAGTACAATATAACAGCTCTCTTTTAAGAATTCTAGAAGAGTTGCAATTATTATGCTTCTAGCTGCAAGCAGGTTAGCGCGTAAGTTCATTTACTAGATACATCTTGCAGTATCTTCACAGAAGAAGAGAAAAAGATGTTAAGAACAGAATTTATTATGTAATACATTCTAAAACTGATTGTAGATAGCATAGGCAGGTCAGGTGCTAATGTCAGAACACCAAAACGCCTGTTTGTGCTTCAATATACTCAACTCTGCAGTTTCAAATACTAATGTAACTAGTCATTTTATCTCAATTAGAGGTGCTGTAAGAGCAACTACCGGGACACAATTTAGTGTCTATTCCTAGATGCAGTACACATGGATGAGGCTTCAGGAAGGTTTCGATCCGCAGTGACCTTCAGAGGTTGGTTTGTAAACATGCCATAGCATAGATTTTAAATTGAGAAAATCAAAAATCTCGTTTAGGTAATTAAGTTTAATGTTATAAATATGATATAGCATGCTGCATCTTCGTGGCTTTTTTGTCTAAACATTTCATTATGGTTATAATTATAATAAGGCATCCTTTTTCATTCATACCCTTAATAATACCGTTTTAAGTATTATCACATAGCGTTACAGTTACCATCACCAGCAGAAACCAAACACGTCTTCAATTAAATACTGTCTTTCTGGAAGGCAAATAATAGAGCTGTTTTACATAAAATAAAACAGTTATTATATGCCGAAAGAAAGACAGTATTCGAGCAAGGTCCTTGCTGGCGAGAAGACCCTATGATCTATGGTAAACATAGAGACACGCAGTTGTCAGTTGGTGAGGTTTAAGATACATGACCATAGTCGAAAGTTAGATATTCAGGTAAGATTTGAACCATATTTACGCTAAAAATGCTAAAAATCACAGACAGCTTCTTCAATTAAATACTGTCTTTCTTTCGGCATATAATAACTGTTTTATTTTATGTAAAACAGCTCTATTATTTGACGATGGCGCAGATAACAAAATAATTGCATTTATATGCGAGGAATTACGATCAGTTAGCGCAAGTATGAAACACATTACAAAGCGTAAGTAAATCGTTTTACTAACTCTATACATTATACAGCGTTATTCAAAATACCATACAAGGTATGACTGTAATAATTCCCATACTTAATAATTCCAATATATACTAGATTGTTTTCTTTATTAATAAAACATTTGCTCAACTTTAAACTTCACGTTATCCAAAGCGAGACAGGAATAATGATGCCGCAAAACGTGTATTTCCCCAAGCGGATGTCAAGGGTTGTTTGTTCCACTATACCCAGGCGTTATGGAAAAAAGCTAAAAGTATAAAGCTAAAAACTGATAAATCACACAAGGAAGTAATTGCTTCATACTCTACTATTGCTTATCACCGTTATGTTATTTCCAGAGGCATTAATGACCATTCAAGAACCATATGTTTCTATGGCAAGAGACATCGCACTACTAATTCAGTAGAAGGTTAACATAACCGTTTAAATAAAAAAATAGGTGTAAGAAATCAACATTTATTTTTTTTCAATTCAAGTCTTGAAAACCGAAAGCATTGCACAAGAACTTTGAATGAAATAAGCAGAAATATATATTCATTGTGGCACTCGAAGACAGAGCGATATTGATGTTGATAAAAGAATTAATAAAAAAACATAAACTCACGCCTTTATCCCCGAAGGGGTAGGCAGAGATTGTGAAGGACTTTATTGCTGGCAAAACCGATATAGAGCAATGCTTATGCAATACGTATTAAAAAATATTACGATTAAATTTTAATATTAAGTTTAAGTATTGAAACTCGACGATCCGTGAGATGGTCTGGCCCGCAAGTGATTAAGTTTATTGAATTTATTATTTAAGTTTAATTCATCTATTTTTTGATTGTCAATTAATGCCTATTATGCATGTTCAATAACTGATATATATTTTTTGTATGGAATGAATAAAGCTTTATTGTTATTATTATTTAGACGACATAAGCATTCCTCTATCTCTTTGCTCTGTATAACAGTTTCTAATAATATGTAAAATATTTTTGTTAAATCGTATTGTTTTTATTAATCTATATGACTGTATTACACAAAAGTGTACCAAAAGGAAATAAAAGCGAGAATTTTCAAAAAGTGTATCTACCGGAAAAGTGCCTCATCATCAGTGGGAACGGCGCCAGTGGTGACGACTGGGAATAACCACTTTATTCCATCTAGTCCTACCAGTAGTTCGATAGCCGAACTGTTTGCATTTTTTATTCCAAATTGTTATACTGACGGATCGAACTATTTGGAAACGGGATTTTATTCTTAATAGAACTACCGAAAAAATTTAATTTTAAATTGATTTCATAAAATACAAAATGAAAATTTTACAAGTGAACACAAAAAGCATATAACACCCAAATGAATTAATATCCATTCGGCATTCACTATTCTCCGGTATTGTCTTTTCGTTCCGAAATTCACCCATGCTTTCAGGTCTACACCATTTTGGAAACATTTAACAATTTTGGAAAAAATGGACAAAATTATAGAAATTACACTTACTAAAATTTTAAATGTGTCCTTTAATGACCGTGCGTCACTACAAGCGTCTCTACCGATTCGCTTGGGTGGGCTCGGTATTCGCAAAATTTCAGATGTCAGCTTACCAGCGTTTCTGTCTTCGGTCCACAGTACGGAAGAATTAACTAGGAAAATCCTTGCACCTACACTAGTTAATTCTGAAGTATTGTATAAGACTGAAGCAGTGAACGCTTGGAAAATTGCTTGTCCAAACACTGATCTCCCAAGGAACCTTTTCTCACAGCGTCAGTGGGATGGGCCGCTCTGCAACTTAGTAAGACAAAATTTATTAAATACTTGCACTAATGCTGCTGAGCGTGCCCGTTTACTGGCAGTTGGAGTGTGGGAATCGGGTCTTTGGTTACAAGCCCTTCCGTCATCTAACGTAGGGACTATGTTAGATGACATTACTTTCCGCATCGCGACGTGCCTCCGTTTAGGTGCGCCGTGTGTTTCTCCGCATTAATGCCGTTGTGGAGAAGCAGTTGACCGACTCGGACACCATGGCCTGTCGTGCTGCAGGAGCGCTGGGCGAATTCCACGGCACGCCAGCCTTAACGACATAATCCGCCGTGCTCTTGTTACCGCTGGTGTGCCAGCTGTGCTTGAACCAAACGGTTTGGCGCGCGACGATGGCAAGAGACCGGATGGTATGTCATTAATGCCTTGGAAAACGGGTAGGACTCTGGTGTGGGACGCAACATGCGTCGACACCATTGCCCCCACCCATATACCTGGCACGGCTGGCTGTGCCGGTGCTGCTGCAGCTTCTGCAGAGGCTCTTAAGCGGCGCAAATACTCCAATCTCATTGGAGATTATGAATTTGTGCCGTTTGGAGTCGAAACGTTTGGGCCTTGGGGTCCGAGCGCCCGCAATCTCTTCAGGGAGATTGAGAAGCGTATGGTCGACGCTTCTCGTGACCAGAAGGCTGGCCTCTTTTTAGGTTAGAGATTAAGCATTGCCATACAACGTGGCAATGCTGCCAGTCTTCTGGGAACGCTACCACAAGAGGCATGCGATGCGGATGAATTCCACGACGCATTTTAACTTTTAGTTTTAGTTTTCTTTTTTATTTTGTTTAGTATTGTGTATATATAGTAACTTTATTAATTTAATTTAATTTTTGCCAATACATCAGTATAAATAAATAAATATAATTTATACATTAGGTAGGTAATGATGCTTATACATGGTGAGATCTGAAGGACACAGATGGATCTAAGGCGAAAGAGGTGGTATTTGAAATTTTACCTGAAAATTTCTAATCCCACCAAAAACATTTTCATATCAAAATGTTGCCAAGACGAGTTTACGTAGGTTACCCTGTGACAAAGTTATCAGATCTCGTATAAAGCCAAGCTCGAAAGACTGCACGCTCTAAACCTAAGGAGTAGTGTAGAGCTTGTAGGTTTAGAGCGTGCAGTCTTTAGAGCTTGTCTTATTTTTTAAGTTAGTTAAAAATTATGAAGTACGTATTTTTTATTTTTTATAAGAAATATTTTAATTATTTTTGACTCATGTAGCACAAACTGTAGCACAAACTGTAGTGCAAGTTTCATTTACAAACTTCCACCGTAGTTAGGTTTTTTAATTTTTTGTTGTCTGTGTAGTAATATTAGCTTACATACCAAATTTCAGCTTTCTAGGACTTCAGGAAGTACCCTAACAATTTTGATGATCAGTGAGTGATGAGTCAGTAACGAAATTATAGGTTTTGAGACATTAGTAAAATCTAAAGTATAATAGCTACGATATTCAAACTTTGTATGTTTAATGATTGTACTGATGGCATTCTATCTTGAAAACTTTAACTATTTAGCATCATCTAAAGCAAAGTTATGAGAGTTCAAAATAACGACTAAGCGTTTCGAGAAAAGGTATGTTGTGCCCTTGCGCTTCGCTTGGCTCGTCTTGGTGGGGGCACTACCGTGCCCCCAGAACAATGTCCTACAGATATGTCACCACGGAACAGAAAAAAACGGTATGTCATCATTTATAAGCATCATTTGGGTGTTTTGAATTTGTTGATTTCTCAGGACGCTCTCTTGTTCTGCTTTTAAATGGGGCCACGCAATTTTCAACTTGTTTTCTCAAAACACTATAAAAAGTGGCATCATCTTTAAAAAAAATTAATATTTTCAATAAAGTGGCCTTTTTCCTTATACATTCATTGTTAATTTTTTTTACAATGAATGTATATATAATTTTCTATAAAGGTGTTTGTGCGGTGTGTTTCACCAAAAACACACCAGGAATTGACAAAATTACTATCTTATTGATGAATTGCTCTTCGTGTTTTTTCTCGTCTTCGTTTACCATGGATGCTAGTTTCAATCTTTGTAACTCGCTGTCACTTTCCTGATATTTTCTTACTTCTTGCCAATCAGCGATTCGGGGTAATGAGATTGTTTCTACGACTCGTGAAAGTGCGTCGGCGACTACGTTGTCGAGTACGTTTATGTGCTGACTTGTGCTATGTATTCTAGGTATCTGATTCTTCTCGGGGACTCATCCATCGATGGTTTCTATTCGAATGCATACATCAATAGCTTATAGTCCGTGAAAATTGTAAATATACGACCATTGTACACGCCGGAGCGTGTAGTGCCCGCGCCACACGAGGGGAGCGGGGCGGAAGAGGCGCGCCCGCGCCGCGTTCGCTCATCGCAGCCCGAACAGTCGGCTACAAGCATCGCTAGCGTGCGGCACGTCGCGCCGTAGTGCATTAAAAAAAGTGACTCGCCTATTATTTAAAATATTTCATTGTATTGTAATAGTTGATTGTAATAAAAATAGGTGCACCAAAGAACTGTTCATTATTTAGCCTGGACATCTGGCGACCGTGACACGACTTGAACATGTAATCTGCCTACAAGTGGACGTGGTGAACTTTGCTGCCGGCGACTACTACGTTGGCGATCAAAAAAGGAAGTAAGCCCGTTCCTATCTTATCCTATTCTGTCCAACCTCTGTTTGTGTGTGGATGCCTAGCTGCTATAAGCTGAGGGGAAGGGTATCTAGCGAATACGCGTACCTCTTTTACCTACCTATATAATCCTGCACCAGGCTGCGCAGAGCACCTATTTTTTCTTGTTTATAATACGCCATTTTGCCTGCAAGCACGCTGTTTTCTGTTATTGGGGGGTGTGGTTAGCTTGCCCTAAGCACGTGCTTTAAAATAATAATAATAATAATAAAAAATATATATATACCTACCATCTTGCCTATTGTTCAAAGTTTGCTGCTTTGCTTCCGTTGTACCTTACGGTACGCCTAAAATACTAAAATTTCATCCCTCTAAGTTAATAGCCTATTAAACCACTTATCTATCTTCATATCCCGGTTGCCATAATTATATAACCGTGATACTGAAACGCGTATTGCCGAACAATTTCAGCGACATCGCTCGCCGGCCTTCGCACCGCTCGTGTGCCTGTGGCGCGCCTGGCGGCCTTCAGTAGCTGTTGGCGGGCTCGGCGGCGGTGCGGTCAGCTGCGTCCTGTGTACGCTGCTCGTGCTGTTGGCGTGCTCGGCGGCAGAGGCGTGGTTTGCTCTGTTGACGGCTGGATTGTATACCGGTTTGATTGCACAAGTTATTATAGTCTTGCCTGGCTCATTTCTGGTACGTCACCTAAGTGTTTAGTAAAATGTCAGATAGTGAGTCAAGAGATAAGAGCCCTATTCGATCAAATATGGAGGAATTAAAAGCGTTAACACGTAAACGTGGGGGTATACGTAGCCGTTTAACCGTATTTAAAAATTACTTGCAACAATATAAGGAAGGTAAAACCGCTACTAGCTTAGAAATTAAAGAAATTTCATTAAGACTGTCTCAAATTCAAGATTTAATGGTAAAATATGATAATGTACAATTAGAAATAGAAGAGCTCTCTCATGATATGGATGAGCAGTTATTGGAAAGGGAGACTACCGAGTCATTATTTTATTCTCAAATAGCTCTCGCCCAAGAAATTATTGAGGCACTATCACCACAAAATAATGATGATAGTGGCTCTAATAAATCTAGTTGCTTTACCAACAGTTCAATTAAGTTGCCCACAATAAATTTGCCTACTTTTGACGGAAACTATCTAAAATGGCTAGAGTTTAGGGACACGTTCCAATCTTTGATTAATGACAATGCGTCAGTAGCACCGATAAATAAGTTCCATTACTTAAGGAATTCTATTAGTGGTAGTGCTAGTACGGTTATCAGATCTATAGAGTTTACAGCCAAGAATTACGAATATGCATGGCAGGCCTTATGTGACAGGTATAATAATAAAAATATTCTCATAAATAATCATTTACATGCATTGGTTAACATGAATCCTATCCAGAAGGAATCCTTTAAGGCCATAAGATATTTAATAGATCAAGTTCTTAAAACCCTTAATTCGCTGAACACGTTAGATATTTCCACTGCTGGCTGGGACCCATTAGTTATTTTTTTAATGTCTGCTAAGTTAGATCCTAGAACTAGCAGCAAGTGGGAGGAGTATAAGGGACGTCTCTCGCACCTGCCCTCTCTTACTGAGTTTAAGGATTTTTTAGAAAACAGAGCTGTCGTTCTTGAAACAGCGAACTATAATCGAAATGATAGTAAGAATTCGAACAACTCAAGTAATAAGTCTCATAATACTTCGGTAAAGTCTTTTACTACGGTTATTGAATCTAACAGTAAATCATGTCTTATTTGTAGTAAACCACATTTTGTCCATCAATGTCATAAGTTTAAGTCTTTGAGTCTTAATGATAAGTTTAAAGAAGTTTCACAACACAAATTGTGTACTAATTGTCTCAGAGCTGGTCATAGCAGCACTAACTGCCGTTTAAAGGGTTCGTGTCGCATTTGCAAAGAGAAACATAATACTATGCTGCATAAAAATACTGGGAATAATTCAACTACAGATAATGCTGCTGACTCAAGTGAAGCATCAAATAGTAACGCCACAGTGTCATTATCAGCCGTATCGTCAGGTCAAGTCCTCTTATGCACTGCACAAATTGAAGTTGTAAATACAACAACAAATAATACTTACCTCGCTCGTGCTTTGCTGGATACTGGCAGTCAGTCGTCCTTTATAACTAGAACTCTGAAAGATAGACTGGGGTTGCAATCTAAAAAGGTAAATTCTTTTAATATATCAGGCATTAATAACGTACCATGTAAAGTTACAGAAGCATGCAGCATCAGGATAAAATCTAGAATTGGCTTGTTTAATGTGCAAGTCAATTGTTTAGTGTTACAAAAAATTACAGGTTATTTACCCAGCGTTCGTATAGATGTTGAAAGGTTACAGCTACCAGATAGCATTGTCTTAGCTGATCCTTTGTTTCATGAACCGTCTGAAATAGATATTTTGTTAGGTGCAGACCATTTCTTTGATATTATAGATAACAATAAAATAAGTTTAGGTCCAAACAGACCCACTTTACAAGACAGTAAGTTTGGTTGGCTTGTAGCTGGCCCGACAGGGGATTTATCTCAGCTCCATGTAAATAAACATTGTAATTTTGTAAAACATGAGTCTCCGTCACTTCAAGACATTAATGACTCTCTCAAAAGGTTCTGGGAGGTTGAAGAATTGCCTTCAGAATGTAATAATCTTTCTATAGATGAACAATTTTGCGAATCTCATTTCGTTAAAAATACTCGTCGCTTACCTAATGGGCGCTTTTCAGTTATGATGCCGCTGAAAGAGCTTCCTGAGCAGGCGCTTGGTAACTCATTCCCTATTGCAATGAGACGCTTCTTAAATTTAGAAAAAAAGTTAAATAACAATGAGAACGTTAGTCAACGATATGCTAGCTTCTTGCACGAATATGCTACTCTAGGCCATTTAAAGGAAATTGAAAGACCAGCTTTCGGATGCTTCTTGCCTCATCACTGCGTCATAAGGGAAGAGCATGAAACCACTAAGCTTAGGGTAGTATTCGACGCTTCTGCTAAAACAAGTTCCGGTAAATCCCTTAATGACATCCAGGCAATTGGTCCTGTAGTACAAAGTGACTTGTTTTCCATTCTTATCCGTTTTCGAGCCCGTAAGTTTGTACTAACAGCCGATATAGAGAAAATGTATCGACAAATTGCTCTGGATGAATCGCAGCGTCATTTGCAATTGGTTTTATGGAGGGATAAAGGTGAAATTACTAGCACTAGAGATAAGGTCGACCCGCCTATTAAGATTTTGCAACTTGAAACCTTAACTTATGGCATGGCTTCTGCTCCATTTTTGAGCACCAGATGTCTTGCGGAGCTGGCTAGTCAGTGTGAAGACAAAGTTATTGCTAGAGTCATCAAGAATGATTTTTATATTGATGATCTCAACACTGGCGCCTCGACAGAGGATGAGCTTCGGCATATCTATGAGGGTGTCACTAAGACGTTAACCATGGCTTGCTTTCCGTTGCGAAAGTTTCGTACCAACTGTCCCAACATTATTTGTGACGACGCAAACACATCAAACTGCCTAGATTTTCACGAAGAAGCTAATGTGTTGGGTTTAAAATGGTCACCTCAGACAGATAATTTACAGTTCCCTAATAGCATTGAAGCTACATCCAAGGTTACTAAAAGAACAATTATCTCGACCACTTGTAAACTTTTTGACCCACTAGGCTTAGTAGGTTGTTGTATTATTAAGGCCAAAATCCTACTCCAGGAATTATGGAATGCTAAACTGGACTGGGATGACCCAGTACCGGAGCCTTATATTAAAAAATGGTTTAATTTTATAAATAATATACATCTTTTGTCAGATATTGTTTTACCTCGTTATGTTTTTAGTAATACTTTAGAAATCAAGCATATTGAAATTCATTGTTTTGTTGACGCATCCCAGCAAGCCTACGGTGCTTGTGTATATATGCGTTCATTAGATGATAAGCAAAACGTTACAGTTAAGTTACTTTGTGCGAAAACAAGAGTTGCACCTATTAAAACATTAACCATTCCTCGTCTGGAATTATGCGCTGCATTGACTGGAGCTCAGTTGTGTGACAAAGTATTAGATTCGCTACCATGTCCGGTACATAGTAAATTTATGTGGACGGACTCCACTGTTGTACTCGGTTGGCTTAAGACGCAAACCAAGGTTTTACAAACGTTTGTGCGCAACAGAGTAAATAATATAAATGAGATTACTCGTGATTTTCAGTGGAAACATGTCCCGACCAAGGATAACCCTGCAGATCTTGCTTCTAGAGGTATTGACCCGCAGCAACTACACTCATCATCTTTGTGGTGGGAGGGACCTTCGTTTCTAAAGAAGGATTATTCTGATTGGCCTACTCAAACACACACAACAACACTTAATGACTTACCCGAGATCAGGGTTTTGTTAAATGTCGAAGATAATGTTATAGACTCATTTATTCAATTTCAAAATTATTCGAATTTTCTAAGATTAAAAAGAATATATGCATACGTATTGCGTTTCCTTAACAATTGTAACAAAAATAAATCTAAGGTCGAAGGACCACTAAATGCTGATGAGCTTAAACATTCATTGATTTTATTAGTACGGTTTAGTCAGTCTGAGTCTTTTTCTAAAGACATGATTACTATTAAAAAGGGAAAGCAGTTAAATCATAAGAGTAAGCTTCTTTCGTTAAATCCGTTTATTGACGAGGATGGTATACTTAGAGTAGGCGGTAGACTAAATCAATCTGATTTACATTATGATAAAAGGCATCCAATAATTTTAGACGCCAAACATTATTTTACAAAATTAATTTTTAGATGTGAACATTTAAAGCTATTTCATTCAGGACCCCAATTATTGCTCGCCACTGTACGTGAAAAATTCTGGCCACTTGGTGGCAGAAATTTAGCTCGCGCCGTAACCAAACAGTGCGTTGTTTGTACCCGCTTCAGAGGACAAACGGTTCAGCCTATTATGGGAAATTTGCCTAGTGCTAGAGTCAGTACAGATTTTCCATTCAATTCCTGTGGGATGGATTTCGCTGGTCCCTTTATGATTTTGTCAAAAAAGGGGAGAGGCAGCCGTGTCACTAAGGCATACCTGTGCGTGTTCGTGTGTCTTGCTACCAAGGCTTTGCATTTAGAGGTAGTCAGCGACCTAACCACGGAAGCTTTTATTTTGTGTTTACGCAGGTTTGTATCGCGCCGAGGTAAACCAAGTACAATCCATTGCGATAACGGTAAAAATTTTGTGGGAGCCAATAATGAGCTGGGCAGGGTTATACGTTCGAGCCGTCAATCAGTCTCGGGCTACGCAGCTGCTGAAGAGATTAAATTCATGTTCTGTCCCGCCTATTCACCACACTTTGGTGGAATTTGGGAGGCTGGCGTTAAATCCGCCAAATCCTTGTTAAAACGCGTGGCTGGCAACGCTTCCCTTACGTTTGAAGAGTTAGCTACGCTCTTCACACAGATAGAGGCCATCCTAAATTCTCGCCCGATTTCTCCTCTCTCTTCCGACCCTACAGACCTAAACCCATTAACCCCAGGGCACTTTCTGATTGGTCGACCATTAATATCAGTACCTAGCTTGCCTATGAACCTTACAAGACCCAACAGGTATCAGCGCATAGAGCAGATCCGGCAGCACTTCTGGAAGAGATGGCGCCTAGAATATATGGCCGAACTTCAAAACCGCCACAAATGGCAGCAAGACCAAACACCATTACAAATAGATGACCTCGTGATTTTGAAGGAGGACAACGTCATGCCGCTCCACTGGTGTATGGGTCGTATAATCAAACTATACCCCGGACGTGATGGTGTCAGCAGAGTGGCCGACGTGCACACCACAAAAGGCACAGTAAGAAGAGCCGTAGCAAAGATGTGCCTACTTCAGTCAGACGTCAAATAGTACTTAAAAGGCTATCTTGAGCCTTTCAACGCCGCGGAGTATGTACACGCCGGAGCGTGTAGTGCCCGCGCCACACGAGGGGAGCGGGGCGGAAGAGGCGCGCCCGCGCCGCGTTCGCTCATCGCAGCCCGAACAGTCGGCTACAAGCATCGCTAGCGTGCGGCACGTCGCGCCGTAGTGCATTAAAAAAAGTGACTCGCCTATTATTTAAAATATTTCATTGTATTGTAATAGTTGATTGTAATAAAAATAGGTGCACCAAAGAACTGTTCATTATTTAGCCTGGACAACCATCTATTAATCTTCTAAAGTGTTTTATCGCCATGTAAATACCTAGTAGCTCTCGATCGTAGGCAGAATATTTTGAATAACCCTTTGTTGTTACGTTAACGTGTTGTTGAACGAGAAGTTGACCTTATACGAATTCGTCATTTTACGATTTTGACATTGAAAGAAGTTGTCGTTTTAAGAAGTGGACATTTTAAGAAGTTGTCATTTTAAGAAGTGGACGTTTTGCGTCCGGTGGTCACTTTAGGAAGTTATCATTATGAGCTGAAACGTAGCATCCGTCATGATGGCTAGCGCTGCGTACACTTCAGGGAACGCTAGGGTTGTGACGTCTCGAATATCCTGTTTACAGGTTTCAAAAGCGCGGTTTGCTTCTTCGTTCCAATCAGTTAGTGTTTTGGCGTTTTTCTTTGAGTTTGTTAGGAATTTGTTGAGTGGAGCCTGCAGGGCTAACATGCGCGCGTCGTCAAATACCTCGAATCGAGATGAGATATCATCTCGAGTCTTCTCGAGCGAAGTAACGTCGACATATTTTGTCGCGTCAAACTTTTGCAATTATTGTCTATGGCATACACATTTTTTAAACATGTTAGTTGCTGTTTTCACATTTATCCGATAAAATTGGCCCGATACGGCCATTTGCTCGAAAGCACAGACTAGTTAGGGATGCTAGGTATGAAAAAAGAGATAAAAATAGTGCAAACAATTATCGACCTTATTGACAGGACATGCTATTGAATTTTTTTTCTTATATTCGTGATCAGCGTCATCAATTAATGCGAAAAGACACGTAACAAAGGAAATGTCATTAAGGTCGAAAATGGCATGCAGTCGCTGTGTTAGTCCAAAATGAACCGAGCTCAAGAAAAGAATACACGAGATAACTTCTCGTCGACCAAATGAACGACGGGAGACAAAACATTTTAAATGTCAAAATTCGAGTAAATAAGGGCACGTATGTTACAATTTGCAGACACCAAGTAGAGATGATTTCTCGAAGTCGAGTTATGTCGACATCTGACAGATCGCCATGAAATTTGCCATGTTACCAACAGTCGATATCGACATAAAACGGCAAAATGCCTCGAGATAGCTATCTCGTGGCGCGCATGATAGCCCTGCAGGTGTCTTGCTGCGTGCGGAATGCTATTTCTATAGAAGTTAATTATTCCCAAAAATCTACGTAGCTCCTTTACTACCTTATGTTTAGGGTATTCGATTATTACTTGTATTATCTCAGACGTCGGAATGATTCCTTGGCTCGTTATATGATAACCTAGGAAGTCTATTTCTACGACGTAGACGTATATAATTATATTCCAGATCTTTAAATAGGGAGTCCATAAACCTTTGAAATGTATTCTCACTGTTGAGTAAACCAAAAGGCATGGATTTCCAGTGTAACAGCCCCATTGGCGTAATTACTGCTGTCTTTTCGGGTTCTGCGACCTTGATTAGGTGAAATGGCTTTTCTATGTCCAATTTGCTGTATACCGTATTTCCACTTACGACGTATGTGAAGTCGTGGTAACGGGTATCGGTCGGGGACAGTTATTTTATTTAAGGCGCGGTAATCTCCGCATAGTTTCCACTCTCCTTTTTTTCTCTTCACCATATGCAGTGCGACCCCCATGGACTACTTGATGGTTCTATTATTCCTAAGTTGAGTAGGTCTTGAAATTCATGTTTTGCTGCTTATATTTTTCAGGCATAAGTGGGCGGGCGAGCGCGTGTGCTGGAGGACCTTTTGTTATTATATGATGCTGCACTCCATGTTCGGGGGTTTCTTGAACGAAGTAGTCATTCTTGTGATACTTTCGTATTTTTCTAGTAGCCGTCTAATCGGCGCCGGTAGTAATGCATCGGTTGACCAGACCGAAGGGAAGTTTGCTCTTGCAATATTTGTAGGATTTCTTAAGTTTGTTTCTTGGTCGATCAATCTTTTTTTCGTGCAAATTCACTAGTAGTTTGTGGTGCTCTAGGAAATCAGCTCCCAAAATAGGCATTTTAACCTCAGCGATTACGAATGTCCAGGTAAAAGGTCTGCGTAGCCCAATGGTCTTATGTTAATGTACGCTCGCCATAAGTTTCAATTGCTGATCCATTCGCGTCATATAACTTGTAGTTGCTTGCGTTTTTAATGCTCTATGCGTTTTGAAAGACTGAAATTTGGTGTGTATTAAAAAACTATAGCCACTGTTAGAGTCAGTTATAGTTAGACGGTTTGAAGGGTTAATGGCACAGAGTCCCTTCTCATTCTGTGCTACTGGTGGTTTTCCGACTTTTGGTTTGATTTATTTTTCTGCCAGGAACACGGTTGTTGACATTTGTACACGTTTTCTTCAATTCTTTTATGCTACAAACAATCATGACCGTGATCGTGAATGCGACCTTCCGTGGAATTTGCTGCGTTGCAAAGGTTGGCGATACGTAGCTCGTTTATTTTTAAACGCATTGGTACTATTTGAGACATGAGAATTATTATATTATTATTATTTTATAATCGTCGCTGCTCGCTTCTAGTGGCCCGCGCCAGCCACTTAATACTGACACAAAACGTCGCCTCATGCTACGCGCGCGATTCCGCATCCACCTCTCCCTTCTTAAGTACTCCTCTCCTTGTTACTGAAGGGCGACGATTGCCTCAAACTGAGCAAACCAGAGGCATGGTGAGCTGGTCCAAAACTGTGGTATGCGCTCCGCAATGGATATAGCTGCCACCATCTGGGCATCAGTGTTTGGATCTGCTGATGTGCCGGGGTTTTTTGCAGGTGATCCAGCGAGGGTTATCGGTGCCATTTTGAATGAAGCGTCTTGATATTTTAGTGGTGGAATCCGCTTGTGGAAAGCCACTGAAACTGGCTTTTATTCGCTGTTTGGTGGTGGTCGGTATGCTGGTGGGCTAGTGGGTGATTTTCTCAGTATATAGCTCCACGGTGATTAACTGAGGCCGGCCGGCAAAAACCAGGTCCGTTGCTCAGTAAGATCACGTCGGGGTCACGAATATTGCGGGCTTAGTGAAAGATACCACAGTTGGATTATCCATTGATCTATTGATTGATTGTTCTTGATTGTTATTTACATTCTTAATACTACTGATATCTATCAGTGGAGCGAGTCTATATGTGACCGACTGTAGCAAGCTACACGTATGAACTGGCTTCACAGAGTGCGGCCTCACCTCGCCGCATGGAAAGGAATGTGCTGACATCGCGTCTACGCTACGCGCGGTCCGCTACACTAATATTTACAAATAATTATGGACCCCACTCCATAATTATTTGTAAATATTAGTAAAGATCGTCAGTCCTTGGGTTATTGCTGACTGACGATTTCAATGTTATGAAAGCGGACGTGATTTCTTACTTATTAAATTATTATTTATACTATTAAATTTTCTTATAGAAATCACGTCCTGTATATACGTGCCTGTGCCATAAACAATTTGGAATAAAAAAATACACACAGTTTGACTCTCGAACTACTGGTAGGACTAGATAGAATAAAGGGGAAAGTGTATCTTAGGGGAATAATTCAATTTAGTTATCCATTACTAACGGTAAGGGAACATCCGTCGTAGTTACAAGGGTAAATAAATTGTCCGACATTGATACTAATAATAAAACAATTTACTAAAAGTACAGAGAATCAAACTGATACCATCCAGCGTCTGATAAATCAAAAACACGACAAAATCAAAACTGATTAGTTCCACTTCGATCGGCTAGATTTCACCACCATGTATGTACATAATGAAATGTCACACCATGGAGGCAGTTGTCAGACGTCAGTCGCTTCTATAATAGCCAAACTACAAGGAGAGGAATGTGCAATGATGACGATGATGAAGATCGCAAACGATTTCATCGGGCTAAATGATTATAATAAAGTAAAAGCTATTATCTTAATTTTTCAGAAAACTGCACGCTATTAGCCGGTCGAACATGCTGTTTAGGTTTGTTTAGTGTTCATCTACATCCAATGTGGGGTCCTGACCGAAATAAATTTATTCCTGAACGTTGGCTCGATCCGTCCCGGCTACCAGAAAATCCGAACGCCTTTGCTGCTTTCAGTATGGGAAAAAGAAATTGCATAGGTAAGTGACCGTGTTATGTCATTGCAAAATAATTTAAAACAACGTTCGAATAGGAAAAAGCTAAGCTGATACACAAATTTGTAGTCAAGAACAACATTCGCATGAATTAATATTCTATAGGAAACCAGCTTGACGTGCGATTTCAGGCTCGTTAGTACTCCCTAAGTAGTACTCCCGTCTTCCAATATTGTCTTCACTTTCTTTAACTTTGTGCAGGAAAAACGTATGCTATGATGTCAATGAAGACGACTCTTGCGCACCTGGTGCGCCGCTTCCGCATCACTGCAGAAGATTCCCCACCGAAACTAAAGTATGAGATCTTACTTCTGCAAGATAAGGGACATTTTATTCATATAGAGAAGAGGACATAGCCGATTACGTACGGCAATCTTTTCTTTTTCTTTCAAGGGAAAACTTTTTTAAAGTGTCGAGGAATAAAAATATTGTGAAAAAGGATCTCTTCTTACATTTTCATTGCTCAACAATTATCTTTCTTGTTAAGTTTGTAGTCATTATCTATGGAGTGTGAAATTAATTAAGACCTAGCTCTACTAGTTCTTTGGGGCCCAAGGCAACCTTACCTGCTAAGCAGTGCTACCTGCTAATTATCAATCAATCAGCTCACTGCAATCCACCGCTGGAAATAGGGCTCTCCCAATGCGTGCTATTTTATCCGAGCTCCCGCACCTGCTGATTAACGGTTGAGATTTTGGCGTAGACTTTCCTGTCGAATTTGGGGGAGTCCGATGGGATGAGATTATTCTTGGCTTCTGACATTAAACTGCTTATACTGTTGATTGATGGCACTTGGTGGAACTTGCTACACATCTTCAATGAAAACACTTGTACTATTCCACATTAATGTATTACATGTAATTAAAATTTAATTATAAAAACATATTAAAATTAAACAACCATAAATTAAAAATGAAAATAAAGATCACAAATAAATAAATAAATAATAACGATATACAGATCAAAAAAATAAAATTGAAGTCAATTTATTCAATTAATCATAAAGTAATCAAAAATTTGATAGAATTAAAAATTAAGAATTTATTTATTTATTTACTTGTTTCCTAGTGGGATTACAACGTCAGAGGCCGCATATGTGAGTCCAACAAGCCCGATATACGGCCTCTACTATAACATTTGTTGTATCACTGATAGTGGACATGAAAGAGGCGTGTCGTTTTCGCATGACAGCATAGAAGTCATCCACCCTGTTCATGGCAAACATGCCAGACGCACTGCACCTCCACGGCAGCCGCAGCATGCAGCGAAAGGCGTTATTATATTGTACTCTCAGCGCATTATACGCTCCCTGTGTGTACTGCCGCCACAGCTGACAGGTGTACATGGGCTGGCAGTAAGCCCCGAACACGGTAATTTTTACCTCTTTTGAGCAACTTGAAAATCGTCGACCAAGCATATTGCTTTTTGCGGCTATAGATCTTCGTTGCCTTTCCAAGTCCTCATCATCCATCATCATTCTCATTGAGTCCGTTATTATGTGGCCTAAATATTTAAATTTCGAGACATTTTTTTTTTTAATAGGATACGTCAATTTTACTTCACCTATTGAAGGCAAAGTCTCAGAAAAGAGGGTCACCATTACAAACACGTACCATGTTAACAATGGTGGCACTCAGCTTGACGGCCTCAACAGATACTTTTTCACGCCCCGCTTAAAGGACCCGGGACTGTAGGAAGAAGGAAACACGTGAGCTGGCAAGGAGTTCCAGGTCTTAATGGTGCGACAAAGAAAGGAGTCACCAAACCGCTTGGTTCTTGAAGGAATATTCTGCACCGTATACGGGTGACATCTAAGCCCTGCTCGTGTTGTCCTATGTAGGAAAGGAGAGGGCGGGACCAGTTGGAAGAGCTCATCAGAACTTTCACCATGGTAGAGACGGTAAAATACTGCCAAGGATGTAACATCTTTACGCATCTGCAAAGGCTCAAGGTTGCTTGTGACCTCGAGATTCCCAATAATGCGGACCGCACGTCGCTGCAACCTGTCGAGAGCATCTAATAAGTACTTTGCGGAGCCATCCCAGAGATGCGAGCAGTATTCCACGCAGGACCGAATTTGGGTCTTGTATAGAAGACACCGCTGCTCCGGCGTGAAAAACCGTCTCACTCTGTTCAAGACTCCGAGTTTACGCGAGGCTGTTTTGATGATACTCTCGATGTAGTTTTTGTTATTAAGTTTGCAGCGAACATCCATACCGAGGATAGTCAGGTTGTCCTGCAGTGGCAGTGGAGTGCTCTGAAGAGTGGGAAGGGGAAGGAAAGAAGATACCTTTGCTGTGAACGCACATGCCTGTGTCTTCTTGGCATTTAACTCGACCAGGTTCTCAGAGCCCCATTGGGAAATGTTGTTCAGGATCCGGTCAAGCCCAGTGACAAGAAGCTGCCTTTTATCTGCGATATCCGACTGCTTATCCGCAGGACGTCCATGATAACTCCCGTGCAAGGTGCTATCATCTGCATAGCAATGAATGCTGCCGGTACACAGCATGTCATTGATATGCAGAAGAAAGAGAGTAGGGGACAGGACGGACCCCTGCGGCACACCAGCATTTACCTGCAAGAACTCCGAGGCGCGTCCATCACAAAGGACGCGAATACGGCGATCTTGCAAGAAGCTAGCAACCCAGTTGCATAGTCTAGGGGGCAGACCGAAGGCTGGTAGCTTGGAAAGAAGCGATTTGTGCCAGACTCTATCGAAAGCTTTGGCGATGTCAAGACCAATTGCCAGTGACTCGCCGTGCTTGTCCATAGCCTCACCCCAAAGATGGGTAACATGCGCCAGAAGATCACCCGTTGACCGTTTCGGCCGGAAGCCATATTGCCGGTCATTAATTAGGGAGTGATCTTCAAGGTGACGCATGAGCTGTTTGTTAATTATGTGCTCGAACACCTTGCACAGCACTGAGGTGATGGCTATGGGTCGATAGTTAGTCGGGTCTGAGCGATCCCCTTTCTTGGGGATCGGCTGTACATTCGCCTCCTTCCAAGCCGAAGGCACTGTACCCGAGCTGTAGGACAGCTGGTACAGCCGCGCAAGCATTGGAGACAACTCCGCTGCACATTTTTGTAGAACCACTGCCGGAATGCCGTCCGGACCACTGGCTTTCCGGACACCGAGTGACTGCAGCACTGCACGGACATCGCGTTGCCTGATACGAATATCAGGCATTGCATGGTCACTGATCGGTAGTGTCGGTGGCTGCATGCCACAATCATCGATTCGGGAGTTGGCCGCAAAGAGATTAGCCAGCAAATTTGCTTTCTCTTGCGACTCATGGGCCAGGGATCCATCGGGGTTGCGCAGCGGCGGCAGCGAAGGCTGGCAGAAGTTGGCTTGCACGGCTTTGGCCAGTCGCCAGTAGCCACGGCTGCCCGTGGGATGCGCTACTAGTTCCTGACCAAGCCGCGCTATGCGCTGGGCATCCGCTCTGATATAAGCCCTCTTGCAGACCTTTGTGGCTCTATTGTACGCCGCCTTGAAGTGGCCCACGTTAGGATCGCACGTAGCGCGCGCCCTCACCCAAGCGCGGAACGCGGACTGTTTATGATTAACAGCCTCCGCGCACTCGCGCCCGAACCAGGGGCGGGCTCTGCGGGCACCGGCGACATCAGTGTAGGGGATATAATATTCCATGCCCAGACTGATCACCGGCGACAGCAGTTGCGCCCTCAGATGGGTTCTTACCTTCAAAGCAGCGTTCAACCCACGGGATGGATGCAAAATAGTCACGCAGTCCATCCCAGTCCGCTGACGAGTAGTGCCAGAGACGCCGTTTCCCCTGTACGGGTCGTGGTGGCGCTTTAATGGGCACCTTGGAACGGACCAGACTATGGTCGGATCCACCTAAAGCGGCACTCACCGAAACACTGTACTGGTCCGGGCGACTCGTCAGCAGAAGGTCCAGCAGAGAGGGCTCATGGTCCGACCTTTTTGGTATTCTAGTAAATTCGTGTACCAGTTGGGTCAGGCCATGCGCCAGAGCAAATGCATGGGCGGCTCTTCTGGCATGGGTTATTTTAGAGGAACCCAACCAGATCTCATGGTGGGCATGTTTAACTCACAACCGTTTAACGTTATAGAGGGTATATTATCGGGCCCCTTGCCGTTCTTAAAAATAACAACCTCTGATTTATTCACATTTTATGTTAAACTGTGACTTTTGGCATAGTTTTCACAGATAGCTATCAATTTATTTAGGGCACTGACTGAGGGGCTCAGCAGCACCATGTCGTCGGCGTAGCTGAGATTGTTAACATTGTTCAAGTGACAGCCATACCCCGTCCTGCTCAGTCCCTCAATCAGGCTATTGATATACAGATTAAAGAGTGTCGGATATGTAAGTCCGCCCTGTCTCCTGCCACACCCGAGAGTATTCCTCAGACAGCGCGGACCCCCACCTGACCGTGTTAGTTTGACCCCCGTATCAGTACCTCATGATCCTAGTTATATCCTCAGGGACTCCCGCCTCCTCTATTTTTGCCCACAGTACGTCATAATTAATGATATCAAATGCACGGCTCAAATCGAGGAAGCATGCATACACATCCGTTTTTTTCTGTGTGCAATACTTTACGGTGTTTTTTAAGAGAAAATATAGCCATATCCGTCGATAAACTGAGAAGAGAAGACTGTGCTCTTCTTTGAGATCTTTTTTGTCAACATCTACTTTAAAAGACCTGAAGGTTGTCACATTCTGGGATTTCAATTGCTCGATACAATAAGCTTCATAACCGTTGTCTTTGAAAAATTCTTTAATATCGTTTTCTGTGCAGTCTAGGCTGAATCTTGAGATGTAGATAGGTACATTGTACTTTTAACTTATCTGTGCTTATTTTCGTATCTCGCATATTCAGAGGCTTGCGCATTTTCGTGTTTGTAGTGGCCACCTTCTCTCTGACTTCATGTGAAGTGGCTTCTGGACTGCGTTCAACTCTCCGACGCTTTCTTCTGTTCATGACAATCGTAAAGCCGTCGTCAACCGCGCTCTGTACTGCATCACCGTAGGACTGCGGTATGTTGAAAATTGGTTCTTGGGGCGTTGGCACGATTCCGCCGCTATAGGTATGATTCTATCTATCACAGACACAGGTATGCAGCTCTGTGTTCCAAAACCGTTAGAAGATGTTTGCAACGGTCGGTTAATCGTCGGATTAATCATCGGATTGGTGTAGCCTACCTTCATCTGAGTAATTTTTAAATTTAACTGTTTAATCTCCGTTTCCATCGCACTTTTCATAGTAAGAATTTGAGCATTCATCGTAGACATCGTTTTCCGCAGGCTAGTAACATCCAGGTGGTCAAAGGTTACGGGTGGTAACCGACCGAATAAAACAAGTAACGACTAAAAATAAAATAAATGAAGTATAAGACCTTATCAATAATTAATAAATAAATTAAATGTCAAAAAAACGATTGTATAATGTCATCAATGTCAAAGTATTATAAATTATAAAAAATATAATAAGAATATTAACTAACTAAATTCTGACCTTAAGTACTTGCTATTTTAATGTCTTCTACATAAAAGTACTCTCAATTAAAACATTTGAACTCAAAAGCTTACGAATTTAGGTCTTTTTCTACCTGCATGAAAATCACGTCATAAATAGTTAACATAGTACGTGTTTGTAATGATGGAAGTCTTTCCTGAGACTTTGCCTTCAGCTTAACATCAGGTGAGATAGAGTCAAATTGAGGTGCCCTGAATATAAAAAAATAGTAAACATTTTAAATTATGTGTAACGTTTCCGACCTTGGAATAGCGCATGACTATTACTTATCAGAAACGGAAACTGTAATGTGATTGCTCTGGGTATGGCGGGAACTGCCGGGATTGCGGAGTCGTCGCGAGCATAGGGCCGCTTGCAACACCTTCGGTGGGTACCTCGGTGGGTTTGGGTGGCGTTGAGAGTGGGTTCTTGGCGGCTGAAGAAAACACTTCTTGTAAAAGGTTTCAAGCTTTATTTTCTTCCAAATGTTTTTACTATTTAGAGCGCTCGACCACTAAGGTACGGTGCTTCGCAGTCTTCACAGCGAGCCGCGTGGCCCGCGCGGAATCCTTTTAGGGCAATGCCCCGTGTGGAGGCATCTTGCTCGCACCAAAAGGCACCGGTGTCCAGGGGTTAGGGCGGCCCTTAAGCCCTATGGATTTGTGACGCCGCGTAAGCCGCGGTCTTAGCGGCGGATAATGGCTTGCACGCAGCTTTACGGCACCTGGGAACGTCTTCTGGGCATCGGCGGCTGTTCCTCCTGCCAGAAGGATGGTAATTACTGCGGCGTCAAAGGACGAGCGGGCTGTCTCGTTGATCTCATGCTTTTTCAGCAAATGCAGAAGGACGGCGATGGCGGCTGTGAGCTTCTCACTGCAGCGGGCCAAGCATGGGCGCGGGGCAAATATCTCTCTCCACCGCTTATGTCAAATAGACAGGGGACAAAGGTGTTTCTCCCCGGTAGCTAGCATTGCGTCAAAGGAGTTAGCTTATGTCCCTCGCTGTGACGCAAACAAGAGACTATTTCTCCACTTGCTCAGCACGGTGGCCGTAAAGTGGAGATAATTTCTCTCTTTTTGACAGATGATAGAGAGAAATTAGTCTCCGAACTATTGAGGTGGGGACAAGATTGCTTAATACACAATTAAAAATGTCTCGCGGCTTATTCGTTCTAAGTGAACTACAAATACAAGAAACGCAACAACAAAATGCAGGCGTATGCTGCGGGATCAAATAAACGTGTTCGAATTACAAGAGAGTGAATTCATATGAATTTATAGGATTTCTAAAGATATGGCCCTAATTATGAATGCAATGCATTGAACAACGCATTTTTTTTATATTATCAACCGAAATTATCGAAATTACTAATACTCCCTCTAACCCATCTAACTTGACTTTTGACTACTTAACCACTAAGCTACCGACGCGACGTAATCCTAAAAAATATATTCTTTGTAACAAATTGTTTAGAGCGAATTCACAGTGTTCACACATTTATTCACAATAACATAGGTACTTAGAACATTTTTTCACTCATTTTATTAATATTACAATAAATACTACAATAAAGATAATATTAATGAAGGATATACGATTGAGTTATGTACCGGGTAAATGGGGTAAATAACTAAACATTAAAAAAAAACGTTACATGACAGATTGTCTTTCTTTTTCTTCAATATGGCGCACGCTTTAGTCAATAATAATATTCTGCAGCATAATACTGATAATTTTAAAAGTCACTATTACTCTTATAAAATATGCTCGTTGCTAGATTTTGTTAATTTTGTAATATTACGCGTCGAATATTTTTTCGTATTTTGGTAGCATTGAGTGGAGAGACGTTATCCCCGGTGAGAAACAAGTCTCTCCTCGACGCCGTGCTAGCTAAAGGGACAAAAACGGAGGGAAAGACAAATTTTTCTCCACTCCCCGGGGACTTTTTGTCTTCATGCCTGCCAGCCCTGCAGGTGTGGAGCTTGAATGCAGAGATGATATCCTCCGGGTCCATCTGGCTCGCCTCGCTCGATACCGAGGCAAACACCGGTGGAGCTAGGGGTGGGGCCTGCGCCGAGGGGACGGGGCTTGGCTCCTCCTTCTCGTTCGTTAGGACTGTCTTGCGGGCTCGCATGCGCTTCCGTCTGGAGTGCCGGCTGGCCCCTCGGGAGATGGGTGCGTTCACCGCCGTCATAAGCGACGGACTCGCAGTCCCCTCACTGAGGGGGTTGGGGTTCACCGGGGCCGGCGTGCCAAGCGTGGTCGCTCTTTTGGTGATGGCAGCTCTTGTGACTTTGTTATTCCGGGCCTTACGTCTAAAGACGGGGCACCGGGTATGGTTGGCCGGATTGGCGCCCCTGCAGGTGGCGCAGGTGGCGGGCTACTCATGGGGACGGGGGTAGTCGCTCGCGCGGTGCTGGCCGCCGCACCGCATGTAGGCAGTGGCAGTTGTGGCTGGATTGCCGGAACTGCTGGCAGCCGATGGCACTGCGCAGGCCTCCTCTTTCCCCTCCAGGCTTCGACAATGACCCCTGGCATGCCGAAAAGTTATGAAATGTTGTGGACTTTGTGAAAATCTCGGGTTTTCTTGAGTACTTCAAGGAAGATCCATCCGGACCTTCCGCTCCGGCCCCGAATCACGCGAACGTAGTTAGGGTCGTGCCTCAGTTCGCGGAGCCTGTCTGCTATCTTGTCCGGTGTGGCAATCACTGGGAGCTCCCGGACCAGTACCTTTACCCCTAGGTCTGAAGGGCGGGAGTAACAGTACCCGAAGAGCTCCTCCTGGGCATCCAGCATAGTAAAATACCGATGGATGGGAGGATGCCACCGTAGTCGCCGAATCGTGTCGCGCGCGCACCAGTTTCCCAATCATGTTGGGTCGCGGCTGGCAGACCGTCCAACCCAAAAAGCTAAAGAATCAGCCTCCTCGGTCCCGGAGGCCCCCTAGGGACCCCCGGACCTGTCGAAAAGGCCCTTCTCAGGGCCAAACATCATCCTCTAAGTGGTCGAGACGAAGCCTCCGCATGCGCCTGCTGTATTATTCTCAATAAAAGACAAAAGAATCGATATGCAATCCTATATTGTTAAAGTCTTAATTACAAAGATCTTAGCACATGTAAGGGCACGGTGCAAATGGCGCCCTCTGATTCCCGCACTCTCACTTGGTCCTTTTACAACGGTCTGTACCCACGCCCAAACGCATGCAATATTTAGTTAAGATGTAATGATTGGTTTACCACCGTCTGTACTTAGTTGGCGTTTAGTTCCCACTAATAAATATTGTATGGTTGATTCAATTATATATCGAGTGCGCCTGTTGCCGACCCGCGCGCCGCCGGGTGGGTCGAGCGCCCCTCGCGCCGCGCCGAGGACGACGAGCCTGGCAGCGCGCACCACGCCTATAGTGACTCCGCCGTCTGGAACGTCGTCAAGTCCTAAGGCCATACGAACGCCGATCTGCAAGGTTGCATCCATCGACTCGCCGCTTGAAAATGCCTGCGAGTCCCCGGCACCCCGCGCGTGGTATACTATGCGCGGTGCTGGAGACTTCGCTGGACTGACCAGTACCCTCCACGTCAGCCTTCGCAGACTTGTCCGACCTGCGCATTTTTGTAAAGCGCAAGTCGAAGGACGCGCCCAGGGACGACGACACGCCGCCGACACCGGGACCATCGCGCCGCCCAAGCTGCCCCGACTCCGCCAACAAGGACGCCAAACGTCCCAAGACCGCTGCCACAGCTAATCTTGCAGGACGCCAGGACGGGTTGAAGAAGGAGAAGTACCCGCCGATAAAGGTGGAGGAGCTTCCCAACTTCTCCCGTCACTTGAAGGAGCTGAAGTCCCGACTGGGGATGACCCGGCTGCATCTTCTTCGTCATGCTCCGGAAAACGAACAATTACAATAAGATCTTCCAGGTGCAGGAGGTTCTCGGCATGCCCGGGATAATATGTGAAGTCTGGAGAGGATAGAGGAAGCCCGCGTTGTGCCATCGCTGCCAACAGTTCCGGGCACTCGAGCCACTACTGTCACCGCCCGCAAGCCTGCGCGCCCGTCCCGGTGCATCCACACCCCCTCGGTGAGAGAACTGCGGGCGCTTCGCTTATGCCGGAAGCGAACCCGCCCACCTCCCGAGGGGCCAGCAGCAGGCCCTCAAGAAGAGTCCAGAAATCCCGGGGAACGAGGAGAAGGAGCTAAGCCTCGCCCACTTGTCGCAAGCCACGCCCCCCCCAGAGCTGCCGGTATCCACCCCGGTGCGCACAGAGGCGTCGTGCCAAACAGACTACCCGACGCCCAGTATTTAAACCACTGTCCGGAAGATGGAGAATGGAGATAGCCGGCATCACAACCCAGTTGTTGTTGGTGGGTTCTCAGAGTAATTAATTTGTTTCAAGTGTAAGGAGGACCCGTCTTGCGGATTTGACCTGGGCATTGTCGAGACGGTCGTCCACCTCCTAGATTTTGTGTCACAGATGACGGTCCAAACCACGGAACAAGAATCGTGGTACATGTCTCGGATGGTGTCAATTTAAACCTCTGTAATTCTTCAAACCGCAGTGCCCACACGAGGAACACATTTGAAGACCCTCAAAGTCAAAGTCAAAATCATTTATTCTGCATAGACCATTAAAACGGTACTTACAAAACGTCAAGTTTAAAAAAAATCTAGACTAGTTTAGCAAATGGACCACCGGTTCGAAACGCGGCCCCGACCTGAGAAGACTCCGGCAAGAAACTCAGCGGACATTTTTTTTGGTCTATTTACAAACATTTGCTTAGTCTACTTAGTCTAACTTCTCTGTATAACTCAGCACGAGTATAACTCCTCTGGTGTTGTACACGTCCATAGGTTACGGTAACCACTTTCCATCGGATGGGCCGTGTGCTTGTCTGCCACCTCAGTTGTATAAAAAAAGCATCTGATGAGGCCATTTAGCTGGTGGCGACCCTCGTTCAGGTTACCATCAGGCGAGGTGAAGTCAATGTGATATGTACCAAGTGGCCCCGTATCTTAAACTTGAAACGAATGGGACTTGTAAGAAGTAGACATCATGTCCATAGGCCAAGGTAACCACTTTCCATCATATGGCATTAATAGGAAACGAAATATTCTGGCACAAGTAAATAAAATATGTCACCGAAAAAAGCAGAAGTTGAAGTTCCAGTTCAGTTAGAAAAATTTTTGCTTGCGGAATATTATGACGGTGAAATCAAGGTTTTAGTCTTCTGTTCGGAAAAGCCGAAGATTCTTTTGCGTAAATTAAAAAAAAAACTTCATAGGTGGGACTTAGTGCTGCCCTTTCCCGTTTGTACAATTGTACATCATCCAAGGTGATTAAGATAGTGTAACCAAAGAAAGTATTAACATTGTACCTTTAATTTACGCATTTTTTCACACAGTAATGAAAAATCCTAAACCTTTTTTTTTTATTTAATAAGGGCACAAATATCGGAATATCAACCACAGGAAATCAGAATTGATTAGTAGCTTGCTCCGAATAAATCACTGACAAAATGTTTTCCAAAAGCTGAGATAAAAGGGTGCTATTTTCACTTTCGAAATGCTTTGTGGCGTAAAGCAAAAATATATAAACTAGATAAGATACGAATACATAAGAGGATTATTAACTTGATTTGCATTTTATCTTTATTACCTGAAAGTGAAATAAGTTGCGGATGGGACTATTTATATATAATGGAATGTCTACGGACAAAATTTGAAATATACTGAGAAATATTGGCTAAAGCAAGATTTAATCAAAATGTGGTCAATATTTGGAAAACGCTATCGAACTACTAACGTAGTAGAAGGCTGGAATTTTAATATGAACACTTTATTACATAAATTAAAAATTTCATAAATGAATTAAAACTGATGCCATATATTTCGAGTTGCGGTGTGAACAGGTGGAAAAATATGGGGAAAAGTTATTGAAAAAACGACAAAAAATGTGCGCTTTGCACTGCTTGCATGGAGTTTAAATACATTTTTGACGAAATAGTTTTGATTGTACTAGTGAGACTATTGAGTTTTATTAATTCAATTAAACAAATTGATTGAACTACTGATACTAAAAAGTCTCATTACTTCAATCTTTTTGACGAAATTCAGTTGATTGAACTACTGATGCGAAAAAGTATCCCTAGTTCAATTGATTGAACTGTTCCTTGAACTACTGAGAATTGGGGGTCAAATCTTTTGTTTATCGTAACTCGACCCGGCGCGCGCCGAATGACGTCACCGCTGTTGCCCAGTAAAAGTCATTAAGATAAGCGAATCACGCTGAAGCGGAATGATAAAAAGTACCTACCTACCGAACAATTAGGTACGATTCACACCGACCGACATTATTATCCTTAATCCAAGGGGAAATAACATAATAAAAATAGCCAACTCTCGAAAGAAAAAAGGTTTATTTTTTTTAAGTGTTTGGCTAGTATTATAGGGTACTCTCTGGCCCTGGCTCTGGGTCATCTGGGTGCGAGGGATATGGACTAGCTACTTTATCATCGACCTTGCACTGCGAACCAAAGACGGCGCGTCGTGCATTTCCGTCGGCTCGAGTCAGACATAACCCTCCCCCGCCGGCTCTGGCTGAAATATTCGTGGAGGGTTGCGCACGTAAAAAATGAGTAATCTCGAGACAAGGTCCAAAAATTCTACCATGTACTTATACAGGGTGGAAGGGGAACGCTCCGGAAGCCGAAGGCCCCTGGTAGTACTCCGGGTACCTACACTACATATTGGCATTTTTTTTCCTTATAACGATTGTAATAAACAAAAACATCACTACAGAAAAAAAGGCGCCAAGCACGTGCATTTTTTGTAGTGAATTTTTTTATGAAATTGTCGTTTCATTGAGCTTTTCTTATACGATGGAGAATAAACAATGCCAATTAAAAGGAATTTTTTTATACAACTACTTAAAAAAAAAATTATCAATTCGTAACACTATATGCCCATATGTAGTGTACCCGGAGTTCTCGGCTTCAGCAGCGTTCTCCTTACACTCGGTATTAACAACTATGGATAAAGTACAAAATCAAAGGAGATACACAGTTTTGGGCTTGACGATCCAGAATCTACAAAATCCTTGATACTACCAGTAGTGTCATTTTAAAAATAAAAGTGAAGGTATCACAAAACCATTAGGGCCATTATGGTATATGCCTGTAGGGCGCTAACTCCAATCTTGATATTATTTATTTATTTATTTACCACCACCAACCCTCTTTTTGTATTTGCATACAAATAGAGGGTTGGTACAAAGTTGTCTCTTACAAAGTATCACTACATTCGGCCTTGCGGCATGCAACAGTATCCATGAAAATAAACATGCATTACACACAATTAATTTAAATTATCATTAATAATAAAATTATCAAATTCATAAAATAAAGATCAATATAAAAATGGCAATAAACAATACTAAAATAAATTGACTGAAATTGATCATGAATTCATTGGAATTTTTCATTAAACAATAAAAAAAACAACCATATTTATGTCTTTTATTTGTCATTTATGCAGACGTCATATGTCGCATGACAACCTCACCTTCGGCCTAGCACTACGACTCACAGACGGCGTGCGGTTTAGTCGGTTCGAGTCCGACATAACCTCCCCCTCCGCCTCCGGAGGGGTGATTTCCCGCACGTAAAAAAAGGGAGGGCCCCTTTGCAAGAATCTCTTCGGGCAACGATCAGCCTTCGTGTGGGGTAAGTCAATTTAGGCAACAAAACAAGCTGGTAGCAAAGCATGGTTCGTTCACTCATGGAGGCGCCGGGTCGCTTAATAGCGAGCGCATAATGAATAAAATGATAATAAGTGGGAAGGTAGGTAGACGAACATTATCGATCCACCTGCGTCTATTTTTTCTATTCTATTCCATTGTGAGAATAGAAAGTTAAGTCAGTAGGTTATATCGACAAGGTATTGTAAACAAGTTAGGTTTGGTACATTGTTATACGTTGTTTGTATTGTACAGTCAGTTACATATAGGACCTATTGGTACAGTCGGCAGCAATAATAAGTTGTTGTGGGTTGTAGGTCTGTTGTTGTAAACCTCTCCGATTGCCTCGGGCAGTCATGGGCAATCATGCCAAGGAATTACGAGCGGCTATCGGAGTTGAGTTCCGGTGGGCTGCATCTGCGCTCTTATTGGCAGAGCGCTGGGACTGGCAGGAGGCCTTTTTGCGACGGGCCAGGGATTTGGAGGCTAGATTGGAGAGGGCACGTAACAAGCTGGAGTGCCTGCTCATTTTGGAGCCGGCACCGTGTCCAGAGATACTGGAGGGGGCCACGCGGGATATGGACCAGCTGCAGGACTCAGCTGATACCATATACCAGTGGGAGTGGGAGATTCGGGCGGAGTCTGCACAGACGCCGGGCGAGACCAAGTCAAGGGCCCGGGGTGCTATGGGGACGGTGGTGCGCATCCCCTCGATATATCTTCCGGTGTTCTCGGAGGAGATGGAGCAATGGACAGGGTTTTTGAACCTGTTCGATTCACTGGTCCATCCCGGGAGGATTTAACCGCCTCCTATAAATTGGCGCAACTGTTGGGGTCACTGTGGGGGGAGGGAGCCATGGGACCTTCTACGGCATCTGGCGGTGACGGATGGCAACTATGAGGTTGCCAGGGAGATCCTCACCGCCAAGTATTCGAATACCCGCCGGTTGGTGGATGCTCACTTGGGGAAGTTGTTCGCCGTACCCCGGGTGACTCGGATCACAGAGGTCAAGACTGCCGTCTTGAACCCACTGGTAGTGGCCCGGAGGGCATTGGCGAACATACGGCTGCCCGTTAGCGAGTGGTCCTACATACTGTTCCCCATGGTATTTAACTGACTGCGGGGTACATGCAGCTGCGGTTTGAGCAGGCCTCAGAGGGGGTGTGAGGTGGGGTTGCCCACCATTGATAGGCTCACCTCCTTCCTTCAGGAGGAGTGCCGCCGGGTAAAGAATCTGGCACTGGCGCAGCACGCGGGAGGGATGGCGGCGCCCCGGGAAGCCAGAGGAGGCAGAAGTATGGCCAAGTAACAACTGTGGCGCCCAGCGGTAGGGATCTCTGCGGTTTATGTGAGGGGGGGCGTCAGGTGCGAGGAGTTACTGGCCCTTGACGTGAGGCGACGCCGTGGCATAGTCCAGCAGCGCCGCCTATGTTTTTACTGTATGGGACCCCACTTCGCAAACCGCTGCGTCAACTCAAGGCCGTGCTCCCACTCTGTATGAACAGAGCAGGTCAGGGCCGGCTTTACTGTCGCCGTCGCTACTGAAGCGGTCGCAACTGGACCCACGGCTTCCATACTTACGATGGCGGTACTTGCGATTCCTGGGTGGCCTAGGGGTCTATGCGGGTGATTGGAGGCCGCTTACCGAGCCCATCATTGAGCTCCAGCCTGGGGCAGGAGAACAAGGCTCTGGGAATTTCTCGGGAGGGCCTTGGGGCCTTCGGGGGCCCGGAGAATAGCTAGCAGTACAGCGATCGCTAGTACCATTCCGACAGGAAGCGGTGGTGTTTCCGACAGTGTCGGTAGTGGTTTGGGGGGAGTGCCGGGGTCTCGGCACGCGCAGGATTGGCGCGCAGGGGAGCATTATGTGAGACCGCCGCATAGCGAAATAGTTAAAAACAGGGGAGATAAAATAATCGTATTTTTTGTAATTACGGGCTTTATTTCTTTATTCCAGGCAGTCCAGCCCCTCTAGACAAGTGGCAATTCGCTAGCAGGCATTTGATGGAATAGAATGACGAATGTATAGAATTTGACGTATTTGACATGCGTTAACGACTGTCATTTACGTCAAATCCCATACATTCGTCATTCTATTCCACCAAACGTCGGTTGGCGAATTGCCACTTGTCTAGAGGGGCAGGGGAGCGACGGATAGCCTACGTCACAGAATAGATACGTGTATCCGTTCTGGCTTGACCCATTGCAAGCCGGTCGCTTGGTGTGAGTCGTACCTTAGTTATTCACGTTTTTAAATTAAACGTTTCAACTAATCTCAGTTCATATAAATAACTACGATTGTTAAAACTGCTCTTCAGAATTTTTAAATCAGCACTGGGAGAGTGAAGTAAGATTTCAAAATTTTAATCTAGGTAGTCAAGTTTGTGTTCAGAAGAATTGTTTGACAAGATGCCCACAACTACTGTATATCATCGCACGACTCGCCCTAGAAAGGAACTTCATCCCGCTCGCGCTTAGCCTTTGGAACGAACTCCCTGCACAAGTGTGACGCCCCTGGTATTGCACACGTCGGTAACCGTAATCTCTTTCCATCAGGTGGGCCGTGTGCACTTGTGTAATCTATATGGTATAACTAAAAATCCTGAGTTAACTAGAGACCTTAAAAAGGGATCTGGAATACACTGTACACGGCGTACATGGGGAGAGACCTATGTCCAGTAGTGAACTGCGAAAGGCCAATCGATTGATTGCAATATTCCTTACCAGGAGTTTGAAAGCGAATGTGTAGATTTAGTACTGTTGTTTTGAATTAACTTTATAAGTTTTTGCAAGACTTTAAACTAATTTGAAATTCGCGTGGCTTATGTTGTGTTTCAAGCCCAGTTATGTGATCCTCTATGTATTTAAATCTATGTTTAAGAGCTTAGTCACTTCATTACAGGATAACTTCAGTGCTTATAGGTTTAATTATGGTCTTTGTGGCAAATGTACTTAATGTGTGTGCAATGTAGTGATGGATATTCGCAAAGTAACGAGTCATATATTCACTTTGGCTTACTTTAAATGGATCTCTTATTACTTACAGAAAGGGGTCGTTACGACCTCAAGGGTAGTTTGTCTCGAATTAGTAATGTGCTGAGGCAAATTAGGTCGAGTAAGTGCTTCCGACGCGCGTATATGACTGTTAATTGAGTCAATGGTAAGACCACCTTTGCTGCTCAAATCACTCTGACATTTACGGGGTTTTCCTACGGTCTGGCTCAAGGCTTCCACGTATGGAATTATGGGGCTCGAATTTAATTCCTTTTCATCGCTGAAGCGGTCAAATCAACACGTCCGAGGACATGGATAATTCTGTGTGTCCTGTGAAAAGTGATACAAGTCAACTTATATCGAATTTGATATTATTTTAGTACCTTAATCAGAAAAAAATACTCTTTTTCCTAATCTAATCAACATTTTGATACGTCTATTAGTTTCTGAGATCGTGTGGTACATCTAACACGAAATAGCGCGATTTAATAAATTATGTTTGTGTAAATAAATACATGTTGACATGTATCGTTCATAATATTTAAGTTATGAGATAAATATTTGTGTGTAAAGATGTATCTCTAGTGATATTATTATTCACATATATGTATTACCTTCGAATAAGGTGTCATCTGATACATGTTTAGTTATATCAATTGACACAAAGTAAATTTGTACACTGCATTGATACAACTAAAGTTGTATTATTGCTCACATACATAGGAAAGTAATATTTTTTGTATTAAGTAATTCAACTAAAGTTATATCAATAATCACGCGAAAATTAAAACTGTTTTGATCCAAAATATGTGCAAAGTAATACATTTTGCGAACGCGAGCGGTGCGCGGGGTGCCGGGGGCGGTACTGCGAGACTACCGCCGCCCGCGCGGTGTCAGTGCCGCAAATACTACTGGACAATGTGCTTGCCCGCGCTGTCTGAGCAATCCAACATGGCGCACAATGTACGTATTAGATGTATCATTTTACACTAATTCTATTTTATTTTTCGTATATTCATAATAACAAGAACTAATAACCATTTACACAAAATAATTTACTCCAGCTATATCAAAATACACGAAATCTATTTATTATTGCTTAAAAGTAAAAACAGTGCAATTCACGTAGATGCGCCCCAGTATTGCTCCTAACTACTTATAATATGTGCGTATGCTTCCGAGTGTTACCAGTACACCTACACTAAATTTTATTTACGAGTGCACGCGCACACAAACCGCTGACAGTTGGCGAATGACGCTAGTGTCAAACGAACTGTACCCCGCGATACCCTCAACCGAAAATTGGAGCAACGCGTCTAATATAAGTGAATACTAGTTTATGATACTGTTATTATTTTACTTTGTTATTTATGTTCTATGATGGTCTATAATGTAAAATATCATTGTTATGTGCAAATCGCATGTTAGACATGTTAAGTTACAGGAGGGGGGGGACACACATTTTACCACTTTGGAAGTCTCTCGCACAAACTATTCAGTTCTAAGTATGGGGAACCCCCAAAATTTATTGTTTTTTTTTTCTATTTTTGTGTGAAAATCTTAATGCGGTTCACAGAATATACTTACCAAAATAAGTGGCTGTGACATACGGACGGACAGACAGACAGACATGATGAATCTATAAGGGTTCCGTTTTTTGCCATTTGGCTACGGAACCCTAATAATGATTTAATTTCATTATTGCCATACATTGAAAATAGTTATCATGATTATTATAAAAATTTAAAAACTAAGGCTAATATAAGAAATATTGATCATCATTTTATCTCTAGTGATGAAGACTGAAAAATATTTAATTATATTAGAAAAATATTTATTAGTTTAGAAGTTGTTGATTTATTTAGTTCTACATGTTATTTGAATGGCCATTCATAATTGGTTTTTATATACAATATGTACATTAGAATTATTTAAAAAATATAAAAACAATAAGTACATAATATATACAAACCAGCAGGTTCAGGCGTCAAAGAATTCCTTCCCATCGATGTCAACTGGCAGGGTGGCCAGAAGGCTGGCGGCATTGCCACGTTGAATGGCAATACTGATCCTTTGCGCAAGGAATAAACCAGCCCTCTGGTCACGGGTAGCGTCCCTTACCCGTTTGGAAATGTCTTTAAATAATAGACGGGCACTTAGACCCCATGATCCCAGTGTCTCGACCCCAAACGGCTCAAATATGTAATTATCTAAGTGATAATACTACGATATTTGCGCCGTTTGAGGGTCTCTGCCGAAGCAGCAGCAGCGCAGGCACAGTCTCCAGTCCCTGGAAGATGTGAAGGCGCAAGGGTGTCAGCACATGTTGCATCCCACACCAAATGCCTTCCCATCTTCCAAGGCACCAAGGACATTCCATCCGGCTTCTTGCCATCATCGCGCACCAGACCATCAGGTTCTAAAACGGCTGGGACCCCGGCGGTGACAAGAGCCCGACGGATTATGTCATTGATGTACGCGTGCCGTGAAAGCCGTCCCGCGCTCCTACTGCATGAGAGACCATGGTGTCCAAGGCTACTAACTTCTTCTCCACAGCGACATCGATGCGGAGAAACGCAAGGAGCACCTTGAATTATGTTTAATTTGATATGGAAGTTGAATAACATTTTAGGTCTTTTAATAAACGTTATTTTATTATTTGATAGTTTTGATTCATTCTTGAAGTTCGAATATTTCGTCGAATCGAATTGAACTCGATATGAAAGTTCAAGTTCAGGTATGTTTATTATTTTTTTTACATAAAGAATACCGAGATTTTGATTTTTGTTTAGTTCTTTTGAGTATGTATTAGAAACTATTTTTCGTCTATGTTGTATTGTTGACTTATGTCATTGATGCTTTTTTTCCTTTTTATCTAAATTAAAACTACTTAACTTACTTAACTTTCGAACTAAGCGTTACTCAATAATACCCTTAAAAAAAATTAAAGTGATAATGCATTTTTATTTGCTTTTTATTGCTTTATTTTTATGCCTGTGTCTTTAGACTGTTTCTTGTATCATATTACACAAATTTGAGTTGAGATTTAAGTCTACTTATATCAAAAAACACGACTTTTATTCTTGAGTAAAATGATATAAATAATAAAACAACTACTTTTACGAGTTTTGTGTCTACAGTGCTTTTGCCAACTGAATAATATTACTTGTTTGTTTGACAGCTATGAACAGGAGATGATTAGTTTCATATAAAACTACCTGATAATATAACAAATATCACCTTTCACCAAACCTTACATAGCGTGTAAATTGATATAACTCATTTAGAATCATTATACACGAGCATTCATTTGGTGTGTTTTGATACAACAAATAGTTTTTTTTAAATATCTCTTCCTACCTGTACACTCTTGAGCAGGAACCTAATAGGTTATTAACAATAACACACTAATATAAAATACGTCACTTGTTTCCAAACAAATTATTATTCTAAAAAAAATTATGATTATTTAAACACAAAAACTACTCTACTGTAAAGTTGACATTTTCAAGATGTACCAGTTTTCACAGGGCGCACAGAATTATATTATATTTATTACAAATTCATTTACGTACTGCATAATATTTCTATAGGTATCAAATAATAGGATCCAGGTACATCATGTTAATTGTCTGCGAGAAAGTCACTTACTGTATAGTAGCATTTCTTAGGTCCAAACTCTTATAGACCATGCAATAGACACTTTTATGCAATAGAGCCGTATTTGCTCTGTGTATGCGTAGCCTATCTATAGCCTTCGGTTTCGAGTGACTGTATCTGCCAAAGTCTCGAAGAGTTCAGTATTCGACTTTACAAAAGTAGCCGTTTCAAATATAAACAATGACGGTAGTGTCAACAAGTCATGTTTTAAAAAATATGGTTTACAGCTATCCCTCCTATTTAGGCTAAATATTGCACGGATACATCGTTTCTGGGCTCTGAAGACGGTATCTTTATGTGTCGAATTACCCCAAAACATTATACCGTACCTTAGATAAGATAAAATAAGATAAATACTCTTTATTGCACACCAAACATAGAATATATACAGAGGATACGTAGATGACAACATATTGTACAATGGGCGGCCTTATCGCGGTCTGCGATCTCTTCCAGACAACCAGTATATGGACTGAATTGCAAGAATAGGTAGCTTGTGGTGTACACTAAGTTATTAGCACTTAATATTCTGATGTACATAACAGAAGTGAAGGAAAATGTACTAAATTCATTAAATAAATACCTACATACACATATATATACATATACACACACATACATATACATACATATATATATATATACACACATATACATATATATACACATATATACACACATACATACATACATACATACATACACACGCACACATACATACATACACATACATGCCTACATACTTACATTAAAATGAAAAACAAAATCTAAATTACAAATACTGTTATAAAATATATACATCAAATACTATACACACATACCATACCACATACATACATATCCATATATAAATAATTATATACAATACCTACATATATACATATCCATGTACAACATACAAATACTTACTGCGTGCAAATATACATAGCCTAATTGCAAAAAAGCGGTCATAACATTAGGTAGTGCTCTTTTACCCGTCTCTGAAATATGGAAAGCGACTGTGCTCGTCTTATATTTACAGGCAACGCGTTTCACAGTCGTGCAGCTTGTATTGTGAAGGATTTGTCATAGAAGCTTGTAGAATGCGTCGCTATTGCCAGAGTTAAATTTTCCGTGGATCTCAAGTGTCTACTGTTCTTGTCTCGCAAAAATTGAAAACGCTTTTTAGATAGAGAGGAGTAGCCGGGTTAAACAAAATATAATATTAAAAAGCAGAGCGAGTATGTGAGTATTCCGGCGAAGGCGGATTGGTAACCACTTGAGTTTTTTACGAAATTCGGATACATGATCATATTTGCGCAAGCCAAAAATGAATCGTATACAGAAGTTTTGGAGTCGCTCAAGCTTATCAAGTTGGTCCTCATTAAGATCTAGGTAGCTGACATCGGCATAGTCCAGAATAGGGAAGAGTATGGATTGCGCTAGCGCAATTTTAGTTTTGGTTGGCAAGAAATTACGTAATCTCCTCAGAGAACTACCGGTGGCGAATATTTTGCGGCTGATGTTTTGCACCTGAGTTGACCATGACATGGTTTTGTCAAGATATATGCCCAAGTTCTTGACTGTATCGCTTATGGGGATGATAGTACCTTCAAAGTGAATTTTGGGTAGTGCCGACCAGTCAACTTTTGGTAGAAGTCTTGAGCTGCCAATTACGGTCGCCTGTGTCTTACCGGGATTAATCTTGAGGCCATACATAGCAGTCCAAGTACTAAGATAGGCCAGATCGGCGTTAATAGTGGCAATACCTTGAGACAGTCCGTCCACATCTGTCTGGCAGTAGATTTGTAAATCATCTGCATAAAGGTGGTAGGAAGAGAGAAGTTGATTTGAAATAGTGTTAATAAATAATGAAAAGAGCAAGGGAGATAAAACGCCACCCTGCGGTACACCCGCAGCGGTGTCAGACCATGATGAATAGTTATCATCCAGTCGGATCCTCTGCCGGCGACCAGACAGGTAACTACGAAAAAAGTCAATAGCCGATGGAGATATGTTGAGACAGCTTAAAATGGCTAGGAGAACGTCGAAATCCACAGTGTTGAAAGCGTTGCTAAAGTCAAGTAGACAGAGTATTGTGAGATTTCCATTCTCCAAACCGAGCCTTATGTCGTCAGTAATGTTGACAAGTGAGGTTGTGGTGCTATGCCCCGGACGGAACCCGGATTGAAACGGGTTCAGTAGACTGTGTTCACGAATGAATGCACTAAGTTGGTTTTGGATGAGGCGTTCGAGGACTTTAGATAAAAAAGGTAGGATGGAGATAGGGCGGTAATCGTTAAATGATGAAGGTTTAGGATTTTTGGGTAACGGAATGATTTGAGCATCTTTCCACGTTGAAGGAAATCTACCTATGGTGATGGAGTGATTCATTATGTTAGTAATAATGGGCAGAATGTCGCCGAGGATGGGAAGCACCATCGTGCGACTGATAGAATCAGAGCCAACTGCATTCGATGATATGGATCGAATACTCTTCTCAACATCACAAACGGACAATTGACTAAAGCCAAAAGGAGAGTAGTCAGGGGTTGGAAGCGAGGAGAGATGACTTAGTGTGTTTATTTTAGCTGTCCCGCTGAAATTAGACGAAGCAGAGAAATGCAGGTTAAGTGCATTGATATCGAGACGTGTTGGAAGTAATTCCTGCCGTTGCTTTCCAACCCCTAGCGATCTAAGAAAGTTCCAGACTTTAGCTGGGTCTCTGTTTTGCACAGAATTATGGACATGTTGGCGTTGTGCATTCCTACACGCCTTGTTGCAGTGATTACGTATCATCAAATAGTTTTCTTCATTACGGTCAGTGGGTCGCAACTTGTGCTTAAATTTAGCGGCACCCTTTTTGGCGATCAGTTTTTTTATGTCATCAGTGAGCCACGGCGCGGGAGGATGTTTCAGCTTTACAGCTCGATTGGGCGCGTGTATATCATAGAGCGCAATCAAGGTGTTATTAAAAATATCAATCTTTTCGTCTAAGGACTCTGAGGTTAGTAAGGGTGCCCAATCGATCTCTTTTGCATCTCGTCGGAGCAGGTCAATGTTCATGGCTCCAAAATTACGCTGCATCAGTACTTTCGGCTTCGCTTTGGGTGGGCGGATTTTATAGGAGAGATAGAGAAGATGGTGATAGGAGAAAATATCCGCTGATAATTGCCCATGTTTAGCGACATGGTCCGAAGATGACACGAGCAAGAGATCAAGAAGAGATGGTGCACAGTCAGGGAAAAAATGGGTGGCATTAAGAGGGAGAACAAAGAGGTTAGTAGATTCTATAATAGAAAGAAAAGAAGATGAGCGGGCATCTTTCTTTATTAAGCATGTGGTAAAGTCGCCCATAATAATGGTGTGCTTGTAAGAAGGGGTGAGATTGTGTAGAAGGTTCTCAAAGGATGAGAAGAAGTTTACCAGTAACGAAGGAGAGTAATAAACACCCAGCAAAATTTTGGAATGATGCAGCTCGACTTCCACGAACAAATGATCGCCGACATTCGATGCGGGCGGCTGTGCCGATATATCAACTATGGAGTAGGGAATATAGCAGCGGAGATATATGGCAACACCACCGCCTTTCTTACCGGTACGATCGTTACGGATAAGTGTGAAGCCGGGTAGAGAGTAAGAAGTCGAGGGCAGACATGGCTTTAACCAGGACTCTGAAACGAATATAGCATGTATGTTACTATTATTACAGAATACTGTCAGCATCTCAGGGAAATGGCCAGGAATACTCTGAGCATTAAAGTGAACCACATTAAAATTTCTCGAAACATCGGAAAATTGAGCCTGAAGAGCTTCAGCCAGTGCGGGAACAACAGCGATACTATCATGACTGTCGCTGTCATCGTCACTAAACGAGTAGAATATTTCGCTATCGCTATCACTACTGCACGCCATAAATATAATATATAATGTGTATAATAATAATTTATATATAAATAATAGGAACGATAAAGAGTAGTACAAAATTAAACTTAATTCGGTCAACGGTATCTAATTCTAGCAACACTGTCCACCCACCAGTTGAGCTGAGCATAGTCGTGATTTATTTAATTTAAATAACCTAAGTAGAGAACCGTTTACGCAATTATACAAGCCAACATAAAGATGTGATAAGAGAGGAATGTGTGACTTTGATGCCCAGATTTGCTAGCTAGCCGCCGACAACTTTCTCTATTTAAATGGCGCAAGGAGGCGCTGGAGAGGGGCCAAAGGCCTGCGTCTCGAGAAATCGAGGCCCAGCGGTCCCAGCTTCACCAGGAAACCGTGGAGACATGGAAGGTGCGACTTGAGCAACCAAAGGGGGGATTCGCCACAATCGCGGCCGTCAGACCGGTCATGGACGAGTGGCTGGAGAGGAGACATGGTGCTCTCTCCTACCGGTTGTCACAGATACTTACCGGGCATGGTAGCTTCGGTAGATATCTGTGGCGAAGACACCGGGAAACCACGGCCGAGTGTCAGCACTGCGAGGACCGCAGCGACGACACATCGCTCCACACGCTGGTGGAGTGCACAGCGTGGGCGGAACAGCGCCAGGTCCTCGTGGTGGGTCTGGACGTGGACACTCTCTCGCTCGAGACCATGGTGCGAGCCATGGTCTCCAGCGGGAGTAAGTGGGACTGCGCCGTCTCTTTCTGCGAACAGGTCATGCTCGCGAAAGAGGCGGCGGGGCGGGAGCGGGAGAGAACTCTCCCACGTTGGCGTTGGCGCCGCCGACGTGTCTTCGCCGAAGACCATCGGCCTCCATGACCGGGGTCCTGAGGACGGTGAGTGGGCTGCTCACCGTCCTTACAGAAGCAGGCCCATGACGGCAGCGTGACGTGAGAGATCACGCACGCCCCCCCCCCAGAAACGGGGTTACACCCGATCCCCCCCCCCCCCATAGACGCGGGATAACACCCGAACCACCCAGGTGAGGCCGCAGCCTTAGGTCTGTTGGTAGTCCTGGGACATCCTTCCGAGGGCTTACCCGGGGCTACCAACCGCAGGCCATAAGGCGGTACGTGAGGGTTTTTAGTCGGTAGGAGTCCGGCATAGCATCCATGAAGGATTTTCCCTCACGTCAAAAAAAAAAAAAAAAAAGCCGCCGGCAACTTTTGCACAGTTCAATTCTGACCCAGATTCGCGTGTTAATTCAGATCGATCTCAAGATCAACTATTGCGACGGATACACAATGAAGATTCTCTATCGTGTAGATTACCATTGGGATCCTCACAAGGGAGTCTCACTCGGTCTGCACCCTTAGTGGAGTTAAGGTTCCACACTAAAGCAAAATTTGAATTCACGTAAAATGTGCCATCCTTTGACTATAAGCATTGAAATAACCACTGTCTTGTAAACTATTAAGCAGACTAAATAAATTTAGTGTCCAGATTTTGTGGTAAGGTCAGGATCTCCAAATCTGTTATAAAGCAAACTAATATTTACTACAAACCAGGATGAGGAAAAACCAGCTCCGATAGGGAAGGCTTTCTTGCCATACATTCGTGGCATTACGGATCGTATCGGAAGACTGTTAGAAGCTTATAACATCAAGCCGATATTCAAGCCCACGACGCAGCTACGGAATTTTCACCGTTCGGTTAAGGACCCACGTGATCCACTATCGTCAGCTGGAGTTTACAGAATCCCCTGCTCATGTGGCTCGGTATACGTGGGCACCACCCAAAGAAGCATCAAGACCCGCCTGTTGGAACATGAACGTAATTGCCGCCTCTGCCACTTCGACAAGTCAGCGGTTGCAGAACACACCCAAGAGGATGGGAATCATACCATCGAATTTCAGAACACGAAAGTTCTAGCTACCACAACACATTTTTTCCCACGTATACTTCGAGAAGCCATCGAAATATTCAAGCATCCCAACAACTTTAACCGAAAAAACGAGGGATTTCAGCTCCAAAAAGATTGGTACCCAGCACTGAGAGCCACTCGGTATCTCAGTGCAAACGACCAATCAGGATCGAGTACGTCCGCGCCACAGCGCTTGGCCAATCAGAATCGAGTGAGTCGATTCCCCGCTCCGACCGTGCCTATAAATACAGCCGTGACTCAAAGCATCACGCCAGTCGCACGTAGCGGCCGGCGAGGGAAGGTCTCCGAAGTTGTCGTCGCCCGGCCCTGCGCCACTGAAGATGTCGACCGCAGTGATCGACGAAACGTCTGGAACGCAAGTTTCACATGGACCACGGCCAATCAGCCCGGAAGCAGTATATTCTACATGCAACGCCGGCCGTGAAAGCCTGAAGACTTATATTCTTTTGACTATTGTTAATGTTTGCAAAAGATCGGTTGATTTTATGCTGTTATACACAAGACATCAGATTGTTATTTAAATATTTCTACAGAACAGCACTAAGATTTGAATCGGGCTAGCATTAGCTAGTCAAAACTTCTATCAGTTTTCTCCAGCGAGCAAAGAGCTCTCTAGCGGTTGAGACCACTGTTTTGTTCCCGTCTGTCCGTCTGCTCCGCCTCTGTGCTGCTCTCTGCCAAGGAGAAAAGATCAAGCCAGTAAACTGCTACTAATTAGTTTATATTAGCGTCACCTTTGTTGCGATTTCCAGCCAAGAATTTTGCGGCAAGATTCCCGCGCTAATACTCTTTTGTGTGTGTTGCAATTCGTCACATGTAATTGCAATAATTTCACAGAAATGTCTCCCTTTTACGAATTTATGACTCGATAAGCATTAAACAAAGGCTAATTCCCTAGAATTTGTGTCACTAATACCCACTCAATAGTGTAACACTTGAACATTTTAAGGTATTAACTTCGAGTACAAGTTAATTTATCGGTTTTGGGTACCTTTTGAAATTCTCTGTTAAGCTACTTTTTCTTTTATTTAATAGTTATTTATGAGGGTGTCGCCTCTTGTTTCATGAAACAGTGTGAGGTATGTTATCTAGAATTTCTTAGCATTTATTTTAAACAGATGTTTTCGGCGATGAGAAAAAATAAGATTTGTTTTGGCAATAAACCCTCCTATTTGAATTTTTAATACGGTTTAAATATCTTGAATAGTTGGCCATCTCACTTAATCGCTTAATTATATTCTATAAAAAGTTCTCCGCTTAAAACTATGTTTTATATTTCAGCTGCACAATAACCAAAGATGATAACCTTAGTATTGATATGTATTTGCGCCTCATATCTGCTCTGGAAGCAGTACTACAGCAGGTCGGACGAGCCCCCGGTGCTACCTGGATCTTGGCCTTTTGTCGGACATTTATCGTCATTGGTTGGGAATGGTGCCAGTAAGTACACAATCTTTTTTGTTTCCTTTTTTTATTCCACTTAACTGGCAGACAAGTACACGGCCCACCTGATGGAAAGTGATTACCGTGGCCTATGAACGTGTGCAATACCAGAGGCGTCACACTCGCGCTGCCGACCCTGTTAGAACGGAGAGTTTCTGTGCCGTCAGTGTAGAAGATAAGGCAGGACAAGCCTTAGGTCTTTCCACTGACAGCACAAAAACTCTCCAGTGAGCTCTGGCTATCCTACATACCACCGGAAACACAACACGAGGTTATTATGACCGCAGTATTCTGAAGGGCGGAGGTACTTCCCCAGTCGGACTGCTCAATTGGACGGAAATACCGTCGTGTCCTACCTCCTACAATCTGAATTTTCTCGAGAAATGCAAAACTACTACAGTACTGCAGAAGGTACATAACGAGACAATACTGCCCCTAATAGAGGTTAATTGAAGCGGAAACTAAAAGAGGCATGTAACAAGAAGTTTAGAAAACCAGATCAATGCAAATGTGGGTATTTGCATTGGTCTGGTCGTGCCGTGTAATAATGACGAATATCTTAATATATATAAATCTCGTGTCACAATGTTTGTCCTCAATGGACTCCTAAACCACTTAACCGATTATAATAAAATTCGCACACCATGTGAAGTTCGATCCAACTTGAGAGATAGGATAGTTTAAATCTCAAATTATAGTCCGATTCGCGATAACCGACATCGACGCGGGCGGAGCCGCGGGCGACAGCTAGTATTAATATATGGCTATACCACATGTACATACCCAGTGTCAGTTAGCCAAAACACTTCCACACTACTATACAACGACACTAATGCCAGACTGTGCTATAACCAACTGTAGAATAAAAGTGGAGAATAAAAGACAGAAAAAAATAATAGGGAGAAAAAAGAAATTTAAAATTAGAGGGATTTTTTACCTCTCGTGTGTGTTTATTTATAATAAAACTAGCTAACCCGGCAAACTTCGTACCGCCAATTTTTTTCTGCCCGCGTGGCGTCAGATCCCGTTCCCGCTGTACCCTCTACTATATCAAATATGTATTATACATATAAACCTTCCTCTTGAATCACTTTATCTATTTTAAAAAAGCGCATCATAATCCGTTGCGTAGTTTTAGAGATTTAAGCATACAAAGGGATATAGGGACAGAGAAAGCGACTTTGTTTTATACTATGTAGTGAAGTCGCCATGTATGCATGCATGTCACGCAGATAAATGCTGTTTATAGCTGTCCTGGGATCCAAATTTATTATTTCTTCAATATTATTATTTCCTGCCGAAGTTTTTATGTAACATCTAAATGATCCAATAGGTGTTCCACGGGTAATACCCCAAATTTAATACTGTACTCGGTTTCATTTCCTGTGTTACAATTTCAGGATTATGGGGCAGCTTCAGTTACTTTTCTGAACAGTGCACTTCTATGGGTGGAGTAACAAGCCTGCGTGTCGGTCCTAAGGCAGTCTATGGTAAATGTTCTGTTTCTTATATTTGAAAAGTAATTTTAAATCAACATCTAGAAAAAAAACTGCTATTTAGGTTTTTGTATTTATTATTTATTTATTTACTCTTGAAGAGGCCTTACAGACTAATAACAAATTTCACTAACAACAAAGTGTATCAATATTGCTAACATCAAGCCTCCATAGCTAAATATCAATAAACGATGACAACGACTACGGTAGGTGGTAATGTGCATTACATACAAGGTGTTTACGCTATAGTGAGCTTAGAATCGTAAATTGACTTATATACACATCTTAAGGTAAGAGATGACAAACATTACACTTGTCTAACGGTTTGAGTGGCACCACCCCCATCATCAACAAAGAAAGGTTTTGCTAAAAGCTGTCTCACTTTTCTGGCCTTGGGGCTGAAAGGTTCGAATTGCAATGAATCGGGAAGTTCATTGAAGCCACGTGCACTCCGCAGGTGGTTGCAAATAATAGGGGTTAAAGTATGAAATTGCCGTTTCATTGTAATAGGTACTTCGAATTGACATAGAACCTTCATGGTTTGAGATTTTTGAGTGAAACTTTTTCCACATGGTACCTATGTAGTTCTTCATTTAAAAATGTGCCACATTCGATTATCGACTTTCAGTTGTTTTTTTTATTCAGCTCGAATTTTCGAAGTATCCATCTTTCTCGTCTAGAAAGATGGATACTTCGAAAATTCGAGTGATTTTTGAATACGAGTTCCGACGCGGAACTAACGCGGCAGAAACAGCTCGCAATATCAATGTTGCGTTTGGAGAGGGGACTGCTAATGAACGCACCGTGCGATTTTGGTTTAAACGCTTTCGTGATGGAAACTTTAATTTGAAGAACGAACCACGAGGAAGGCCGTCCACACAGGTGAATAACAATGAATTGAAAGACATGGTGGAAGCCGATCCGAGCCAAACTACCCAGGAATTAGCTGCATGGTTTAACGTTACCTTACCAACAATATTGACTCATTTGCGTCAAATCAATAAAATAAAAAAAAAGTGAAAAATGGGTACCTCATGATTTGACTGATCTGCAGAAAGAAATGCGTGTTGAAACTTGTGTTGCCTTGTTGAATCGATACAGAAATGAAGGAATATTGGATCGAATTGTGACATGTGATGAAAAGTGGATTCTTTACGATAACCGTAAGCGAAAAATGCAATGGCTGACCCCAGGTGAAACGCCACAACAGTGTCCTAAAGCAAAGCTTACCAATAAAAAGGTAATGGTAACTGTTTGGTGGTCTCAGCATGGTGTTATTCACTATAGCTTTCTACGATCTGGTCAAGCAATAACGGCAGATGTCTACTGTGCCGAACTCCGAACAATGATAGCAAAACTAGCAGTGAAACAGCCCCGACTCATGAATCGATCTTCACCATTATTGCTCCATGATAACGCGAGACTCATACAGCACGAGAAACCGTTTTAACTCTACAGGAACTGCAATTAGAAACTATCCGTCACCCTCCGTATTCGCCAGACCTTGCTCCAACAGACTACCATTTTTTTCGTGATTTGGACAATTTTTTATGTGATAAAAAGTTTTCTTCTCAGGAGGCAGTACAAAATGCTTTCACACAGTTTGTCGAATCTAGATCACCAGAGTTCTATCGCAAAGGCATAAATGACCTTCCTACTAGATGGCAGCAATGTATAGATAATAATGGTAATTATTTTGATTAAATAAATACGTTAAATTAAAAAAAAACGAATTTCAATTTGTCAGTACAAATCGGCAATTGCATACTTTAACCCCTAATAGTATATTGAGCAACAGTCGCCGTCTAAGCCCAAGTTGGTTTGTCCCCATTCTTATCCTGATAGAAGCTCGGTTGAGTCAATTGTACCATTTGCGATGTTTGTTAGGAAACATAATGTCACTTATATAGCGCCTACGTCCAAGTGGGAGGAAGTGGTACCGTCTGCAACGATGACTTTAATCGCGTGAATATTACTGTCTCTTATAGTTCAAGTAACGAAGAAACTTCCTCTGAATACCCTCAATACGTGACTTAGAGTCTTCGTATTGAGGTTTCCAGATTTTTGAGCCATGTTCCAAGTTACTGCAAACAAAGGAACAATACATCACTTTCACCGGTTTGATAGTACGCAAATCGGCTGCCGTTCGCATTATAAAACCCAGAGCTTTTGATGGTTTACTGACAAGGTGATCTATGTGTTGGTCGTAACTTAGATTACTGTCTTGTACGATTCCTAGATCTCGAACACTATCGACCCTGCTGATAAGTTGGTTACTAAGCGTGGAGCCCGAACCAGCTGTGGACTTGTTACGCGAGAATTTGATGTGATAGCACTTTGATACATTAAGCTGGAGAATATTGCGGATGCAGTATGTTTCAAATCTGTTGTCTGCCTGTAATTCGTATGTGTCAAATGTGTTCTCCACTTTCATATCATCCGCGTAAAGTAGGATGTATGAATGTTTGAAGCAACTCCTAATGTCGGCGATGACAAGTATAAACAAAAGAGGTACCAGAATAGACCCCTGTGGGACGCCTGAGGGGATGGAAGACCAGGCAGACGTATAATCCTGGAGCACCATTGTCTGTGTCCGATTTTCTAAATATGAGGTTAATTACCTACACAAGTCACCATATATCCCCGCTGCCAGTAATTTTTGTCATAATAGCCCATGATCTATTCTGTCCAAATACGTAAGTAAGTCACCAAGTCCCACAATCTATCGTTGATATTACGGACCCAGTTATATTGTGATAAATTACAAAACTGCATGTAAGCAATGAAGGATGTGTGGACATGTAATATTCTCAGCGAGGAACTCTGTGCTGCCCAGGTAGGCGGGAAACCACTATACTTTATTTGAAAAATTAAAGTCACCCACGATTATAAATTTATCCAAAGGATGTGCAAGAATTATATCATTGGCATTATTTATAAAATTAAGTAATTGATTGTTATAAGAGTAGCCTTGGTAAACAACGCAAAGATAAACGCGTTGTTTATCTTTGCGTTATTTTTAATATAATAATAATTAAAATATAGTTTTTAAATTACCCGAGGCCTTGATTTTTTTAGTATGAGTGTAAGCCATATATCCTCTGCGGAGCTTCGCCATTCTGTTCTCTCGAGAGCAGTAAACTCCTTTTTTGTTGCGATTAAGACACCACCGCCGAATTCCTTTCCAATTCGAGAATAATCACGATCCCTTCTCCACACGAGATCACGGCCATCAAATAATTCACTACTATGAATGCTGTCCGTTAACCAGGTTTCCATAATTAACACAATATTGTTATGAGCGTGGGGGTCGGTTTAAATAGAAAATGCGAGAACAACCGTTTAAGTCAGATTTTATTCAGCTGCACTTAAATTACAGCAAAGCGCGTAGAAATTCGAAAACTCTTACGTACACAATACACAGTCACTTGTATAATCGCACTGTATCGCTTCGCGCACTTCATCGCTGTGATCGCTTCGAATACTAGTCGTAGACTGACTTAGCGGAGGCTGCTAGCTCGCCTTTTATATCCGGCGTGGCTGAGTAGCGAAAGTTCTATTGGGTCTTGTGTCTCTTTCTAGCCTGACGTCTCGTTCTATTCATTCGATTCCTTCTAGAACAGTGACGTCAAGGCATGCTATCTCTTTCTATGGTGCCGTCTCACTCACTCCTGTGGGAATTTGGCCATATATTGGTGTTGACTGAAAAGGCCCATAAGGGGTCCTGAAAATGCCTGAAAAAGGGTTCCCAGGGTAAAACCGTGGCTCGACGGGGATTGGTCTGAAACGGCCTGAAAACGAAAAGGCCTGAAAAGTTAAAATTATTTGTAAAAGGGGTAGGAATCAACTTATGGAGCACGGCATTGAATAACGAATAACACAAAGTTGATGACAAAAAATAATGTAGGTACTATTGACTTATGAATACAAAAGACGACCATCAGCTCGGAGATAAGGATTGCACTCAACAATCAGACACAAAGCACAAGAAGATGCAGCTATAAGAAGTCCAATGTGACAACTTTGGTATATTGTTATTACCTTGACACGGCAGATCAGTGTAAGTAAAACAGTATTGTAACTCATGGAGACAGCCACCTAGACACTTACGGAGACACAACACGACACAGCAACAGAGAGAGATTTAGAAATATTGTATATGCATAGAAAAAATCAAAAAATCATAAACAAGTAGTCATCTAAACCAGTATAAGGCTCACTGCAGTTAGAAGACGAACAAGTTAATTGACAAATTGACACAGCAATGAACACTGCACAGTGCACGACACAAATTAATGTATGAAAACATGGTAGGTATCCAATTATTTGACAAAAAACTAATATATTTTCATTTGACAAACAACGTTTGACAAAATTGTAGTTGGCAAACTTATCATTTTACAAACTACTGTTTGATAAACTACTCATTAGACAAAATATTTATTTCGAGGTATTTCATTATGCCTTAACATCATTTCGCAAATCAATTATTAGTTTTAAACATAGTTGGCAAAACAAGTTTTACCCTTCAATTATTGTCTAAATAATAGTCAAAAGTTAGTGACAGAAATGAATCTCCGTAAATGCGACTTCACGTGGTCTTGTGTGCCCTATCCCTAGAGTGTTATTTAGGCCGCGCAGGCGCGGAGGGGTGAGGCGGCCCACGAGCTGAGGAGCAGGTGGCTATAAAACCCGCCGCCGCGGCTGAGGCTGGCTAGCCAAGCAAGCTGAAGCTGAGGTGGTGGGCGTTACAACCATTTGCGACGACAGTCTCGTGCGGGGCCGCCGGAGCCCCGCAGCGCCGGAGCTGTGGCAGAAACGATGTTTGCTACATGCTACTTGCCTACTGTATGCTTTTTTTGTCAACCAATAATGAACCATGAAAACATATTTTATATAGATAAATTATCATATATCATTATAATAGATAAATGATTGCAGTTGTGACAGACCCCGACGACATGCTCACGGTAGCTAACACATGTCTAGAAAAGGACTATTTCTACGACTTCGCAAGACCTTGGCTGGGCGAAGGGTTAGTCACTGCTAATCGTAAGTTGATTAGAATTAATTTTTTAGTTTTCCTTTCCTTGAATTTGCATCAACTTCGGTATTGGAATCATCCGAACAAGGTATAATAGAGCAAACCTCCCAAACCTATTCGATAAATTTATTACGGCTATACTCACGTCACTTGTCAGGATGCGCCCGACTAGTTTCGGACCCGACCGGAGTCCTTAGTCATGAGCAGAGCACCCAGGCGCGGCGACGTCAGGTGCTTTAATGCGTTCCTAACGTTGGCGCTGCCGTCGCGCGCGCTCAGATAACGGCGGGGCACTCGGCTGATTCCGGGATTCTTAATTTAAATTTATTAAAACTAATTTTCTCTCTATAAAAAGCTTGCTTTTTAGTTGTTTTAAAATATTATTTGTTCTTATCGACTAATTAATTCCGTGATAACTAGTTGGAAATTAAAATTTCTGCATTATCGACTATAGATGAAAATTATATAAATAACAAAAATCTTATTTTCCAAATTGAAAAATGGAATAATTTCATCAAATTTGTATATTGTCATCGGTCCTTGATAAAACTACAAAGTTTGAACGAAATCTGGTCGTTCTATCTTTCGATGCCAAGCCAGCATATTATTTTGGTTCCACCCCTAAGCCCTGGTTAGCTTGGCGGATGCGGTATTGTCGCATACTTAACCCACGTAGACTGGCTATCTCTAATGAATATGGCGACACCAGTGAAAAGTTGTTGGCATCATGGTTAAGTTATAACATAATACTGATTTCCAGTGACCGTCCTTGGAATAGACTTCACAGACTCATTGTTGACTAAGGAATATCTAAAAACGTTGGATTTAGTGTTTCGCAGCTTTGTGGAACGATTAGTAAAATTTTGGTGGATCAGCTCATACACTTTCCGTTTTAGTGCCCTCAAGAAGACACAGAATGGTTTTATCAAGATATTGCAAAAAACATCCGATACGGTAAGGACAATTTGACACAGAAACAAAATATTTATGTGACGATAACTTTATTACGGTGCCTAAAGTGCTGGTGGTAATTATGTATTTATTACAGGTTCTACAGAAACGAAAGATCGAGTTTGATAGCAATAATTATGCTCAGCATAATATATTTTCAGGTAAGTAGGGAGGAATAAAGCCAAGACCTTCAGAGAAAGTGCTTCACTTTTCAACTTGACTATAATATAATTTTAACCTTAATAAAACTTATTACAATTTATTTAGGAAACAGGCTTAAAACCTTCATGGACCTCTTGCTCGAACTTTCACTTGAGAGAAATGTGTTGAGTGATGAAGACATCAGAGCCCACCTAGATACTATAATCGCCTCAGGCGAAGCTACAACGTCTGTAACCCTCAGCCATACTATGATGTTACTGGGAGGGCATCCAAAGGTTCAGGAGAAGATTTTTAACGAGTGAGTGTAATTTTGTATTATTTTAAAAGTATAAATTAGAGAGACAATAATTTGACAAATACAATAAACATTAAGAAGCAACCAGTTTAACTAATTTAATAGCTACAAATTTTCAGGCTGAAACAAGTTCTCGGAGATGAAGACAGAGACGTGACGAAACATGATCTGCCACAGCTGGTGTATCTGGAAGCTGTAATCAAGGAAAGCTTGAGACTTCGCACCGTCGTGCCGATAGTCGCTAGAAAGCTAGATAGAGATGTAAAACTTAGTGAGTGTATAGACAAAATACAAGTTAGGTATTATAAAAGCGGAAATCTGGGTGTCAAATGTTATCAAAACCCAGTAGGTATTCCTACTTATTGACCATCGAGGCAGTTGTCAGACGTCAGTTGCTCCTGTAATAGCCAAAATAAAAGAAGTAGAACCTGCAAAGATGACAATGATGAAGATCGGAAACGATTTCATCGGACTAAATGATTACAATGAAGTAAGAGCTATTATCTTAATTTTTCAGAAAACTGCTCGCTATTAGCCGGTCGAACATGCTGTTTATTTTTGTTTGGTGTTCATCTACATCCAATATGGGGTCCTGACCGAAATGAATTTCATCCTGAACGTTGGCTCGATCCATCCCGGCTACCAGAAAATCCGAACGCCTTTGCTGCTTTCAGTATGGGCAAAAGAAATTGCATAGGTAAGTGACCGTGTTATGTCATTGCATTATAATTTAAAATAACATTCGATTAGGAAAATGGTAAGCTGATATACAAATTTTGTAGTCAAGACCAACATTTGCATAAAATATTAACTTGCTTCCTGAGTATTTTTAAGTTATTAAATTATAAAAACCCTATCCAAATTGTTTTGAAATGTGTGTAATGTGTGTAATAAAAATTTTGATTATAAAGCGCCAAGTATACGACAGAATAGAATGACAAAGTGGATTTATTAGCTAGTAAACTCTGATCAAGTGAAGCAAAATTATGATATACTTTTTAACATGCTCAATAAATGTTATGTGCGTTTATAAAAGTGCCAAACTAAAATATATGAAGATAATATAAACGAACAATTCTAAATAAATCTACTATAGGGCTATAATAATAAGATCATGCAATTATAAATTGTGAATTTGTGAATACTACCGCTATCTTCATACTATTCAAATCTCACCGCATAAATATGTAAACAATACAATGCTACCAACTCAAAAGTACTAAAGCGCGTTCCAGCCGCAAGTTAAAATCAAGCGAGATACTTTAAGCATAACTCCAGTTTTGGAACCAAGTCTTTAGAGATTTTTTCTACCAATTAATTCTACGAAAAACATAACCCTTCTTGGCAGTCGTGTAAAAACAGACATGGCGGTTCTTGTATCTTCATTAGAAAAGTACAGTAAAATTTAATCCTTTGAAAGAAATAAATTACTATTCCTTAGAAAAAAAAATAGAATATACTGGCGTCATCTTGGCAGACCATAATATCTGTTATCTATGCATTTACAGACCTCCGAGGTCCAGAGCAGAGGATATGGATATGTTCTTTAAAAATTTGAATTTGTTACTCTATAATTTCTGCTATAATAAAGCAAAAGAAGTGATTTGCGTGGACTATTACATAAATATACTTGATAATAGTGATGTATCGACTCAATTTAAGCAAATGTTGCGGCATAAATGAACCCACACGACTGCTATCAAGCCGAAGATGCTTGGATAAGGTTATATTTAATATTCATGTATGTAATGCTCAAGTTATTGATTTGGAACTGTCGGGTCATACAGCACAGTTGCTATCATGTCCGGGAAAATCAAGCAGCTGTCTTCAAGCTTGGTATATTGATAAACGGGACTATGGCCAGGAAAACCAAATAAGATTTAAAGATTATATTAATTCCTTAAGCTTTATCAAAGTCTTTACATTTGATGACCCTAATGTGGAATTCGATAGCTTTTATGACGATTTTAAATTTTTATATGACCTCTGGTCCCCTGTAATACACGTGAGACGTTCCATAACTACCTGTCCAAAGTGGTTATCGGAGAGTATTAGATTCTGTTGTAATCGTAAGCGCCAACTTCTGTGGGAAGAACGCTTTAGAGCGCTGTTATCGAGACTAAAATCGTATCTAACTACTAACTAACTTCATAACTAACTTCATACAAACCTTATTTTAAAATTTAAAATCACTTAGACCGTAATTCGTGCTAATCAGAATAACTTACCCAATGACCAAATTCACCACATTAAGGCTGATGACAACAATATTCAAGAACCGTTATAAATTGCAGAACACTTTTTTTTTCACTGATACAATCCATCAAAGTCTAAAAATTGACCACAAAGTATCAATAGCTTACAAATTGTAACGAATTGAACTCTATATTCATGGCTCCCACCGTACCGGATGACATACACAAAATTATAAAAGGTTTAAAAAGCACAAATAGTACTGGGTACGATGATATTTTAACCAAAATAATAAAACTTGTTTCTGTTGCTGCATTGTTGCAATGCTGTTGCATTGTCTTTTGTACTGGGTCACATAATAAACTTATGTATTACAAATGGTGTTTTCCCAGATCAGTTAAAATTAACCATTATCAAACCATTATATAAATAAAATGATAAAAAGTAATATGCACAATTATCGACTAAAAGCACTTGCGCCATCATTTCAAAAAATTGAAAAAAGATTATACATAACTGTATGTACACTTACTTTGAAAATAATAATTTGTTTTGAACTGAGCAAGTAGGATTTCGGAAAAATAAATCCGTCAATATGGCAGTCTTCAGCTTTTTGTCCACGGTACGGAGTAACTTAGATAAGGGAAGCCAGGTGTGAGCGTTGTTTATGGATTTAACAAAGGCCTTTGAATGTGTTGACCATTAAGTCTTGTTAAAAAAGTTATATGCCTATGGAATCAGAGGGAATGTTTTGTTTGTGTTTAAATAAAATCTTATCTGAGCAACAGGAAACAATTAACTCAAATCTCAAGGATATGCGACACTTAAAAGAAAATAATTGAATACAGGTCAAGGTATAGAAATGTCAGACTTGGTGTTCCGCAAGGTAGTGTGCTAGGTCTGCTTTTGTTCATAATATATAATAATGACCTACCTTAAGTGACTCAATATGATACAGTTTTATTTGACTATGATAGTATAAATGTTTTCACTGGTCAAAATAAAGTACAGTTAGAGCAAGAAGTAAATATGACATTAAAAAACACAATAAATTGGTTGACATTAAATTATTTAAATATTATTATTGACAAAACTAATTTTATGACATTTAGAAAGAGAGTGAACAAAAATTATCAAATATTGACATTAGCTATTGTAATATAAAATTAACAGAGGTAGAAACTTCGAAGTTCTTGGGTCTCAATATTGATAACAAGCTACGTTGGAACTTCTGCTGGAACTGCTACTATTTATTCGCAAAAATAAGCATATGTTTACAACATTAAATAGTAAAAGATTTTTTTTTACCATCAAACAAGACCACTTTTATGAATAACAGTTTTTTTATGTATGGCTCCGCGAATTTACAACAAATTGACGAAATGAATTATGGAGATTGCAGAACTAAGTGTGTACAAAAAATTAATTTGAAATATTGTACTGAGCAAATGTTTTAACTCGGTAAATGATTATTTGAATGACAAAATACTAGATATGAAGTTGTAATCAGATGTTCAAGAACAATGCTAATGAGTTGTGAATGTAATAGCCATTTCCTTGTTCATCGGTGTTCGCAGAGAAGTAATCATAAGAAAGTCTTTTTTTTACGAATGATTGAATTCACTTAAAATTTTGACATTTCTCATTACGTAGGTATATTATTTGTATTAGACGTATTAGACTATGAAAGGTTATATTTTAGTTTGATGGGTTAATTGCAATATATGTACTTTAGATTAATTACCCGAGCAGAGCAGAGAGAGAAATGAAAGTTTTTCTAAGAACTGTTTAACAATATTGTAATCAATTTGTTACAGCAATTATTATTATTAGGGCGTGGAGTACACAACCTCCAGTCGACAGAAAAAGGAATTTAAAATTTTGGTAGGAACTGGAACAGCCCGCGGTTCGAAGTTGGTGGGCACTTAGCTTCGCTGGTCTGGACAAGCACGTGCCGCGCTGACGCCTGTATGGTCGCGTGGCCCGCTCTGTCACACCTGAAAAACGCAAGCAAAGCCTTTCAGTATGTCGGACTGACATACTGCAAGTGCGGCGTGGCAGGCAGTAGGCAGGAGGCAGGTGGTCAAGCTTCCCCAAGGCATGTGGTGCAAAAGTCATTATCGTAAAAGCCACAGCTCACAGCATTGCGTCAGCAGGAAAAGGTGCACAGAAACAAATTACGCATAGGGGTATTAACACGAGGTTAGTGATCCCACGACCGCATGGGTCAATGTCCTTTTGACAAGCATGTGAAACACAAACCAAAATAAGCCTTGCAACTATATTGCAGAAGCATTTAATATTAAATAACATATGATAGACACTGTTCACGTAAAAAACAGCATCCATCCCAGGGTTTTCACCCTGTTACATGCACACACTATGTGGCGTTGAAATATTCCATATATGACACTATATGAATAAAATAAAATACGGCACATCATGCTCACGTAAAAAGCATGGTAATTGCCTGGAAGGAGCTTTGCATTAGCTATATGAAAACGACGTGGCACCGAAAATAAATTATTGCCAATGAGCACAGAAGGTCTCAGGACTAAGTTTTGGTAGGATGCATCGTTTTCATGTCGCTATTGAGCCACCTGAAATAAAAAAGGAGATTAGCACACACTGCATATAACTATCAGTAATTCTCACCCAAGCCTTAGCAGAAGGAAGCTGATGTCAAGAGAAAGGGACTCGAATGAGGCTGCAGTGGCTTTTATAGCCTCCCCCAGACATCAGCCAGTGGGCGGGCCCACATGACCAGCCTCCTGGTAATGTTATATGGCGAAATTGCCTCTCCGGGGCTATATATTAGCACTAGTTTTATATCATCACTATCCGGTCGCCATAATGATTGTATCAAAATGTTAGTATACCGCACCACAGAATAGATAATAGTACTAGCGTACAGAATGGAAGCTCACCCCCTCCCACCGATTTCATTTCCTCTCCCCGCACGTCAAAATCATGGGCGCTTTCATGGGCGCCTAAAACAAAGGTTGTCGCCAGTAAAATGTGTAGAACGGCACTTCGGGAAGAAGAGTGAAAAGTTCCTCTCTTTCACACATGACTATAGTGAAATTTAACCCTCAAATGCATCTTGCCTTTTTGTATAAATAACTAATGAACTACACATAGTAAGAACATTTGTACTTTTTCCACAGTATTTATTATTGAACCTGACCGGTTTCGCCTTATGGTAACTTCAAAAGTTTACATTGGTGTTTTTGAAATGTTTCTAATCTTAAACACTAGAGGTGTTTACGACTAGAAATGTTCATAAACATTGCGAAACTGGTCAGGTTCAATAATAAATACTGTAGAAAAAGTACAAGTGTTCTCAATATGTGTAACAACAAGTTCCACCAAGGGTCATCAATGAACAGTATAAAAAAAAACTAATGAACTGGATGCCAGGTTCGCCCAGGAATAAATTCGTGAAAAATCTTATCAATTATAATAATTTTCATATACTCCGGGTTTTTTAGAAAATAACTCTAGAACTAGCATGTTAAGTGACATTATGGTGGAGCGATATTAATTATAGGTGTATTATTTTTTTAACATTATAAAGTTTATAACTCATAAGCATATGATGCAGATTTAGATTAGTATACATTCTAGGGTTAAAAAATGGGCGGTACCCGGCAATGACGGAATCCATGATGAACGACATTAATTGTGATACATTCAAATCGAAAAAAATGCCACACTTCATAGGCGTGAGTTGTCCAAATAATGATTCTTAAATTTTATAAAGTATAGAGCGGTTAAAACCGTTTGTTTCTAAAAAATATAAATAGATATCTTTCCGTGAACTTCCGTTTAGTATAAATTATAACCTTTAGGTGCATGTGGTCCATATTAATTGATACTTAAATAAATTAAGACTATTAAATTAAAGTGTGCTCAACTGCCATTTTTCTAATTTCCTATTCACCGTTGACAATTCTAAATAAGTATTAGGATAGTTATTACAAAAACCGGGCATAAAATCCGTGTCATTCAGTTGAGGTTCAGAAACCTTGGTACGTAATAAAAGGACCATTTATAAAGAAATGTTCTATCTCACCCTTGGCAATGGAGCATTAATTACTAAGGGATAAATACTAGTAGTTCTGTAAAGAGTTCTAGATCATTTTTTGGCATCTGGAGATCAAATCTGGTATCCTCACTTATATTTCTTTTATACGATACGTATCTTTATTTAATATCTTCCTGGATATTTCACAAATAAATATTGTCAATCCGTTCTTAAAAAAGCCACAACAAACGTCTCCGCCTTTTCTCATGTTTTTTTTTCCACAACTACCTGTAAGGAATCATGTTCGGATATTTCAGCCAAAAATCATCAACATCCGTTCATAAATAACGCGAAAGAAAAGGCACCCCTTTACTCCTCCGATTAAAAAACCTGCAGGCAAAAATGATGTTTTAAATCAAAGAACATGTATGCCAAGTTTGGTGACAATCGGTTAATAAAATGTGCCCATAGACCGAACGGAACGGAGACTATTTATAATTAATGAAAAATTTCTAGTTTTTATAAACACAATCGGTTTTAATTACTCTATAAACATATCAAAGTCGTGTTGTAGTATTGTTTTGTTATTTGTGCCAATTCTGTTGATTGACAGGACCAAAATGTATCGCCATATTCTTTTCTTCCGAACCGAAGAAAAAGATGGAAATACGTTTTAATGTAAAAATCATTAATATGACTTTTTGTTAGAACAGGATTGTCGCCTCCGTCGGATGTGACGTAAATCATGACACCAAGGGATAGAGTGAGAAAAATCACGCTATCTCACTCGAAAATTAGCTCAAATTTCAAATAGTGCCATCCATGACATTTCTAATTTTCTCACACATCAACACTATCGTGCATGTACACGAGCTATGTTTGTAGTAATTACAACGCGATTGTTTCATACATTTTTCCGAGAGCTTCCGAGGTGTGACCGCACACGGCCAGAGACAAATCAAACGGTTAGAGACAAATGAAATATACTGATAGAACGGCAGATTAAAAATGTAGCTAAAAATAATTTTAAATCGATACTAATCGACTAAATCGCTCCTCCCATCGAATAATATCGTAATGTGATATAACGATACTTTGCGTTTTATTACATACTCGTCATGTACGCGCACTCATAGATACCTTGTCATTTTTTTTTCAGATTTTTCCAATGAGTATTTTAGAAACTAGCAATTTTTTAATAACCATAGTCTTATTATTCCGTTACGGGTTTAACATACTTATTTACGTGAATAACATCGCTACTTGCGATTCCGAGTAGCACTAGAAACAAAATTTTCAATAAGTTAATAACGATATTATTCGAGTAAGAACAGCAATCTCGTGTTGTACTAAAGCAATCTTACAATACTATTCCTGTATTTTTTTGATTGAAAAAATATGGTATTGCTGGTTACCGTCGTTACGATTTAAAAAAATATATAGCAATAACTATTGCAAAAATTTAATGAGGCGTTGTTTACAATCAATGTTCGATTCCTGTATTATTTATTACCGCGAATCACTAGCAATCTGCATATTGCTAGTGATTCGCGGCATTGTTTCTTTCTAATGATAAAGAAAGGGACAGAACATTACAGAGTACGCGGCACGCACCGGCTAGTCGCACTGTTTGTTTTGCTTTAAATTACTGATGAATGATGTTAGGAGATAGTAGTTGATATACAAGGGGGAGACTATTATTAATCAAAGCACTAGGTACCACAATAGGTCTATACCTAGCCTATCTAGCGCTAGTTAGTTGTTGCTGATTACAAGCTTGGTATCTTTATACTAAGCTTGTAATCAGCAACAACAACCTACTCATTGTCTACTAAATATAACCTATAATCATTTTATAATTCACTAAAAAGCTGTAATGACTAGGTGGCTAGTCATTACAGCTTTTTAGTGACAAACAGCTTCAGATTCTGATGGTGATGATGATTCCGAAAACTAAATTACTCAGAGTAAATTAGCCCGTGAATGCGTGAGCGTAAGTGTTCTAGAAAGAATAAAGGTAGAAAATTTGCAAGAACATAAAGTGAGACAGGAGTATGAAAGCAAATTGACTGAAAGATTTCATGACATTGACAGTATTTGATTTGCATCGTTACAACTAATTCAATGTGATAAATATGTTGCACGAAGGTAATTCTTATGTTAAACCTCTGAAATACTAACATTAAAAATTTTATCTTTCATATTTAATGAAAAATTCTTAATTCCTAATTATTATAATAAAATTCTTATTGTAATGGTCATAATATCGTGACCTTATTGCATGCCAATCTGGCTGAAACATGGTGGAACCTAAATGCCTGTAACATCTCTGTACCCATTTATCGCAATAAAATATATTGAACTAAGTCGAATTGAATTATTCTTTAGTAAATTAATAGAAAGGACTGATTTCTCCCTAAGTAGTACTCTCTTCTCCCAATATTGTCTTGACTTTCTTTAATCTTGTGCAGCCAAAAAATATGCAATGATGTCAATGAAGACGACGCTTGCGCATCTGGTGCGCCGCTATCGTATCACTGCAGAAGATTCACCATCGAAACTGAAGTTTGAAGTCATACTTCTGCAAGATAAGGGACATTTTATTCATATAGTGAAGAGGACATAGCCGATTACGTACTGTAATCTTCAATTGGTGACTGAAAAACATTTTTAAAGTGTTGATCAATAAAAATATTGTGATAAAAGATCTCTTTTCTTACATTCTCTATGGAGTGAAATTAATTAAGGCCCAGCCCTACTAGTTCTTAGGGGCCAAAGGCAACCTTACCTGCTAAGCGGTGCTACCTGCTGATTATCAATCAATCAATCAATCAATCAGCCCACTGCAGTTCACCGCTGGACATAGGCCTCTCGCAATGCGTGCCATTTTATCCGATCCTCCGGCTCCCGTACCTGCTGATCAACGGTTGAGATTTTGGCGTAGACTTTCCTGTCGAAGATGGGGAGTCAGGTGGGATAAGATTATTTTTGGGTTCTGGCATTAAGTACTTGCTATTTTAACTTCTTCTACATAAAAGTACTCTCAATTAATATTTAAACTCAAAAAATTACGAATTTAGGCCTTTTTCTACCTGCATGAAATATACTTCACACACACTCACTCTCTTCACTCATGCGCGCGTTGCGTTGTGACGTATTACGGACGCTAAACGTTCCGTGTAGTATATTAAATTTATTTTATCATTGTTAAATTTTATTATTACTTTATATAAAACACATGCAGTTCAGTGAATAAAGTGGGTCATCCCAGCTAGTCGATTCCTATTGGGTGATTCGTGGCGAGTCACACTGCACGAAGCGACATTGCAGGTGACCTTATAATATATGGTTACAAAAGAGCTCAATTAATTATGGAGTTGCTAAAAAACAGATCCACAAATTGGAAGCGCTTTAGTAAGTCACCTTAGAGACTTCTAAGAAATAGTGTCCGAGTTCGTCCCTGGGCTGTCAATTTTACTTTATGTGGTTTTTATTAGTTTCTAACATCAGTGCAGCTTTCCAGAATATTTTTAAGATATAATTATAATAAAATAAAAATAAAATAAAAAAGCCTTTTATTCCATGCATTTACAAATGAAATTAACAATAATCTTATTCTTTATCTAATTTAAAATATAATATAAATGAGTAGATAATTAAAATGTGAAAATAATTTAAGTGTAAATAATTCGAATGTTTGAAATTTCAATAATATTATTATTGTTTATTATAATTGAATTTAAAATAAATAATGAACTTAAAATAGTAATTTTCTTCATGGACCCCTCTCAGGTGAAGGCCTCCTCCAAAGATATCCATTTATCCCTGTCTTTTGCTACGTCGATCCAGTCCGGTCCAGCGATTTTTCTAATGTCGTCCTCCCAGCGCATACACGGTCTACCAACACGCCTCTTCCCCTGAGGACCGTTCCATGTAGTTACTTCAGATGTCCATCTATTATCTCTAAGCCGTGCTACATGGCCAGCCCATTTAAATTTCAGTCTTTGAGCAAAATTAAGAGCATCTACTGTTTTTGTGGTGTTTCTTATTTTTGTGTGACGGATTCTGTGTATTTTTCTTATCTTTAGCATGCTACGCTCCATTGCTCGCTGGCATGTTATTATTTTATTTTTTACCTTACAGGTGAATTTCCATGTCTGGCAACCATATGTGAGACATGGTAAAATGCACGTGTCCATCATTTTCTTTTTCACTTCTATTGGCATGTTACTTTTCATCACTTCCTTGTAACTCCAGAACTTATTCCATGCAATTCTTGATCTGCGCTCTACCTCTAGTTCGTTGCTATTGCTGTCAAACGATATCCGTTTTCCTAAATGGATATACTGATCTACGTACTGTATTGGTTTGTGCTCTAGTGAGATTGTTTGTTTGTAGCTTGTAACATGATATTTTTCATCCGTAGTAGTGCATACAATTCTTTGTTTCAGTGCCATCTACAAATTCTAATAGGAACTATGTATAATTGTTTGGCAATGTATGCTCTCAAACTTCCGTTAAGACTGTTCTAGTTCTCACCCTCGACCGTTGGATGGCGCTGAGTGTCCCACAGTATATTTACATAATTTGTGGTCGTGTTTATTAATTATTTCATTTACAATTTAAAAATAGTAAAATAAATGGGATTTATTTCCTCAATTGTAATATATCGGTAAGCATGTCATAATTATTTTATTATTGGTCATAACTCGTCTAGTTATTGTCTACGGGATGAGCAGATAATGAGTTTGTTTATGCTATAATTAACCTCACTATGAATTAGCATAATTTTGAAGATTGTTTGTGAATGTTCGATCTATCGGCTATAAATAGACCTGCGCCGATTCTCCCGAGAACTTCTACTTTCAATTCTCGAACCAGCTGGAAGCTTCACTATAAGTGTAGTAAGCCATCTCTGCTTAAGTAAAAATCTCTGTGTCAATTTCTGAAGTCATTATTGTTTGGTGAAAATCTTGCTCCCAGATACTCTGGTAAGTCTTTATTAACTCTGTTTGATGGGACTGATGGCGGGCCCATATGTGTGGTCACAGCTTACGAAAGGTCTGTGTTATACAGGGTCCTATGGTTGGAGCTTGTGAGCCACTAAAGATTTCAACACTCCTTCAGTGTACCTGCGGCACACTTCGAGGTGCATAGGCTGCCGAGAGCTTCTTCACGGAGAGGTCTACTGTGAGCAGCGTCCCCGTGTCCTCACAGTAATTCCAGAGGCCAGTACACTGTCCCTGTGGACCAGCAAATTATTTATATATTATCTATAAAATCTCAGTAGCTTGTGCTGTACTTCGTGTGCCAACTGTGTGTTCATCTGCCTGTATCTGTGCCTACTGTGTGTGTTCTTTCTGCCTGTCTACATTCTTGTCTATCTATATATACCATATGCTTCTGTCTCCTGTGTCTGCCTGTCTATCTGTATTCTAATCTGTCTACTTGCCCTCTTACTTGTCACCTTTTTTTACTGTTCTGTGTTGTAAACTTCTAAATATATGTGTGTACAACCTGATGACCAGTTGTTTTTATTGGAGCCCTAGCTTCCCTGCACACACACTCATATAGCTCTGTGAAAAAGGCGCCCTGGGAAAGAGTACTCTGCATCAGCCCCTGAGCGAGCCGGTGAGTGTCCACCTGAATAAATCAGAGGTTACAAGCTATTGGTCATGATGTTTGTTTTCAATAGATTTATTTCTAATCCGACTTGTCTGCTAGCTTCGTTTAGCGATTGTATCATACATTCTAAGTTTCCACCTGTTTCAGACAGAAGTACCAGGTCGTCAGCGAATCTTAGGTGACTCAGATACTTTCCTTTGATATACAAGCCATACTTTCTCCAGTCTAATTTGTTTATAATTGATTCCAATACGGCAATAAATAGAGTTAGGGACAGTGGGTCACCCTGTCTCACTCGTCTATTGATATTAAAATCACGGCCACATGATTCCAGTTTGACTCTACTTACGCTGTTGTTGTATACATTTTTTATTACATTTATGTACTCATTTTCTACTCCTTGTTTATTTAATTCCCATATACTGGTGTGCGAAATTGTGTCAAAAGCTTTTTGGTAATCTATGTAGGCTATGTAGATAGGTCTTTGGTTTTCTTGATATTTTTCCACAATGAGTTCCAGTGTATGAATGTGGTCTATTGTTGAAAAACCTTTACGAAAACCAGCTTGCTCTACGGGTTGTTTCTTTTCTAAAGTTTTTGTTATTTTTTGATTAATTATGGAGATATAATTATCTAGTCTTTAAATATACATATATTTATGGATACATACATATATTTTTCAATATTTCGATTTTTTCATGGATCTTTCATCTTTCGTCGATGAAAAAAAAAAAGAATCACATGATCCGACGCCGCGTAACTGCCTGCTCCGAAAACAGTCCACTGAACAATTCCAAAACAACATCATCTCCGCTACTACTTATCGACCAAGATATGAAAGATATCTCCACTAGGACAGAGCGACAAACAGCTGTTATAAAAAATAATGAAAAACAGGAGACAAGACACCAGAAATCAATTAAAAAACTTAAGTAATAGTAAGAACAATATAAAGAAAACATGCACGGAAATCAGGCAGAAACCTAGAAGTAAATTATGTTTAATTAGCAGCAATAATGTCAACAATATAGTGGGAACAGCTACAAATCTTTTTAAAAATTCTTGCAATTATGGTCAAACATTGGTGAGAAACTTAGTCAATTTACCTGGGCAGATTTTTGCATCATTAGTTGAATAAATAAAATCGAAATTAAGTCAAATAAATCAGACTATTGTTATCATAATTATGTTTACCAAACTTTAAACTTAACAATAATGCGACGATATTTAATAAGCGAGTAGAGACTTTAAACAAATTGCTATATGATCGCTTTTGTACGGGTAAGTAATAGATGATATAACAACAAAATCTCTAATATTACCAAAATATAACTACGGAACCTATAATTTCATTTAATATAGCGATTAGTTAACATAATATGAATTCAATGAATTCAAATATAATGTAAATTGTTATTGAATCAATAAACAAACATATATTATAAGCATAACATTGTAACATGGTATTTTTCGTCTTTAGTAGTGCATAGAATTTTTGTTTCAGTGCCATCTACAATATCTCACAGGAACTATGTTTAATTATTTGGCAATGTAGCTCTTAAACTTCGATTGATAATGTTCTAGTTCTCACCCTCGACCGTTGGATGGCGCTGAGTGTCCCACAGTATATTTGTATAATTTGTGGTCGTGTTTATTAATTGTTTCATTTACAATTTAACAATAGTAAAATAAATGGGATTTATTTCCTCAGGAATTGTGATATATCGGTAAGCATGTCATAATTATAATAAATGGTTGGTCATGACTCGTCTAGTATTGTCTACGGGACATGAGCAGGTAATGAGTTTGTTTATGATTCTAATTGACCTCACCATGAATTAGCATAATTTTGAAGATTGTTCGTGAATATTCGATGTATCGGCTGTAAATAGACCTGCGCCGATTCTCCCAAAGAACTTCTATTTTAATTCTCGTATCAGCTGGAAGCTTCACTATAAGTGTGATAAGCTATCTCTGTTGAAATAAAATCTCTGTGTCAATTTCTCGAATCAATATTGTTTGGTGAAAATCTTGCTCCCAGATACTCTGGTAAGTCTTTATAACTCTGTTTAATGGGACTGATGGCGGGCCTATAGGTGTGATCACAACTTATGAAAGGTCTGTTTTACACAGGGTTCTTTGGTTGGAGCTTGTGAGCCCCTGAAGAGGTCAACACTTCCTCAGTGTACCCGCGGCGTACTTTGTGGTGCATTGGCTGCCGAGAGCTGCTACACGGAGAGGTCTACTGCGAGCAGCGTCCCCGTGACCTTACCGCAAATCCCAAGGCCAGTACACTGTCCCTGTGGACCAGTAAATGTGTAGCTCATCTATGAAATCTGAGTAGCTTGTGCTATAATTCGTGTGCCAACTGTGTGTTCATCTGCCTGTATCTATGCCTACTGTGTGTGTTCTCTCTGCCTTATACTTCTGTCTCCTGTGTCTGCCTGTCTACACTCTTATGTGTATGTCTTAGCTCTGTGTATCTGTCTGTCTATCTATTTTCCTATTTGTGTATCTCAGCTCTGTATTCAATTCCTTTTAAATATATGCGTGTACAACCTGACAACCAGCTGTTTTTATTGAAGCCCTAGCTTCTCTGTGCACACACCCATATAGCTCTGTGGAAAAGGCGCCCTGGGAAAGAGTACTCTGTATCAGCCCCTGAGCGAGCCGGTAAGTATCCACCTGAGTAAGTTCAGTGGTTACAAATTGGCGCCCAACGTGGGGCAAGACTCTGGTACTACTCTGCGGTAGTCTCAGCCTAGTGTGTGTGCATAGGTGGCTACCTCTAATGAAAGCAACCTGGGAATCCGTCTGAGACTTCCCAAGACGTTAGTTTTTGAGCTCTTGTAATTTTAATTAAAATAAATTAGTAAACATAATATTTATGTTCTAAAACTTACCAAGTTTACAAGTTGGCTTGTCACCACACAATTCTACTAATTGTCACGCCCTAGTAAGCATCCAATCTACCAATTTTAACACATCATCAACATCGCAATGGACAACACTGCACAGCTGGCAAAAAACATGGGACAACTTGCAGCATGGATGGACTCTCGAATGTCCGAGTTCGAGAAGAATCAACAGGCAGCCATTTCTGCGGGTACATCAACTGTGAAAGTTCTCTCCGCTGACTATCTCAGTTTCAAATCCATTGTTCTGACCACCCTGGCAATGTTGAAGTCGCATCTGGAATTGTTGGTGAATGGATTGGATTGCCTGGAGACTCACTCCCGAAGAAAAGTCCTTCTTTTTCATGGGGTCCCTGAAGCTGAAACCGAAGATGTGCCTCAAAAGATCCACAACACATTACGCGACCAAATGAAGATGACTTCTGTGAGCGTTGATTCTTTTGAAGTTTGCCATCGCTTGGGCGCTAAACGGGATAGGAACCGTCCCATTCTGGTTCGTTTTACTACAGTCACGCAACGTTCTGCCGCATGGAATGCAAAGACCAGCTTAAAGGGGTCCAAAATGTCCATCTCAGAGTTCCTCACAAAGCCGCGCCAAGATGTTTTTTCTGCGGCTAGAGACCATTTTGGCATGAAAAACTGCTGGTCGTCGGATGGCGTGATAGTAGTTTTGCTGCCGGATAAGACTCGCCAAAAGTTGATTACGATGTCGGAACTCCAGGGGCTGATCAAGCAGTATCCAGTCAAATACGCTGCGTCGAAGAAAACTGGAAAGTAAAATCTCTGTTTATCGTTGTTTATCACGTACTGTTTATCCTTCGAGCACTAAAATTTGAGTCCTATGCGTTGTAATTTGTCCATGTTATACGTTTTTGGACTCAGTTTTTATTTTTTTTTGAACAATTCAGGGTAGAATATTTACTTCTAATCAATTTTACATTCACGATTGACAGTGTTGTGATGTCAATGTCATGTCTTGATGGCATGACGGATTACCATAGCTAGACTGCGTTCAGTTTTTATTTTGTTATTGTTTATGTTTTGTCACTTTCACGCCTATATTATGTATCGTCGATCTCTGTCTGATCTGTCAGTTGTAAGTTGTGGCAATATTCTATTTTTTTTTTAAGAACTTTTTTTAGTGTAGTTTTAAAGTTCCGTTTTACACAGATTGAGGATGTTTATTTTTAGAATTAGGGATGGTTTTATGTACTTTTCCTGTTTATTTCTTTCGGTGTGATTTTGTAACTTATTCAGTCAACTTGTAGCTGGTAATTATTGTGTAAAGATAGGTATATTTTTTTTTTCTTAGTATTATTTATATCAAACACATATTATATTTAATATCTTATTATTTATATAAATTTATTTAATAGGTATTTTAGTGTATCTTATACTTCTTCATTTCATCTGATTCTGATTCTGAGCCGTTGCATCAAAAACTGGCTTCTGTTTTTCATCGTAGCTCGAAATTCCTATCCCTAGTGCACATCAACGCACAGAGCGTATCGGCTCATTACAACGATCTTCTCACATCTTTTAGTAGCAATTTAGTCGATGCAATTTTAATTTCTGAAACTTGGCTCAAGCCTTCTCTTCTTTCTACATCTTTCGGTCTGCCAGGTTTTCGGCTTTTTCGTAACGATCGGGTGGGCGCGGGTTCTGGCGGAGTAGGTATCTACCTTCGCGGGGACATTCCGGCCACACTTATTAGTAATTCTCCCCCTCATTATATTGGTTCCCTCGAATATCTTTTTCTAGAAATAACCCTGAATCACAAAAAAGTACTACTTGGTATTTTATACAGCCCAGATGACAATGTATCATATTTTTCTATGCTTGAGTCCATTCTGAAACCTTTTAGTACACTGTATGAACACATAATTGTTATGGGTGACCTGAATACCTGTCTCCTGAAAAATGATTGCAGGTCTAAAAAACTTTTATCTTTAACTTCGTCTCTTAATTTACACATTCTTCCCCTTTCGGAAACTCATCATGTTACAAATCGTAGGCCCTCATAGCTTGACGTTATGATTGTCTCTAAACCGGATTCTGTCATTTCGCACGGGCAAATGGGGGCTCCTTTCTCTTATCACGATTTATTATTTCTTACTTATAAAGTACGTCCTCCTAAAATCAAAAGTAAAGTCATTTTCCAACGTAATTTTCGTAATATGGACCTGGACCGTTTGAGGGATGATGCCGAGAGCATTGATTGGTCGCCGGTATTAACTGCTGATAGCATTGACGCCACAGCTGCTGCCTTTAACAGTATACTTACTGCATTATTTGACAAACATGCTCCTGTTAGACCAGTTCGCGTAAAGCATGCTCCTGCTCCCTGGTTGACTCCCACTATTAGAAGGGTTATGGCAAGAAGGGACAAAGCTAAGAGTAAACTGAAGAAAGATGCCTCTGACGGAAATATAGCTGCTTATAAAAAACTGCGTAACATCTGCAACAGAATGTGTAGGGATGCAAAACGTCGCTACATTCACTCTAAATTAGAAAATCACTCTCAGGCTCTTACCTGGCGATTCTTAAAATCCATAGGTGTGGGAAAGGCCATGGAAACCTCAAATGGTGCCATGGATCTTAATGCACTGAATAAACACTTTTCTACCCCTCCAGTAGTACTTGATAGTTTAACTAAAACCTCCACGCTCTCTTATCTGTTCAACCTTGACCCACCTGACTGCATTCAATTTTCTTTTAGACCAGTCACCGAGGACAATATTAGGAAAGCTATCCTTTCTATCTCCACAAAGGCAGTGGGTAGTGATGACCTAAGCTTAGACATGATTCTTCCAGTGTTAGGTAGCATTACGCCTATTATCTCACACATTATTAATTTTTCTTTGATGGCTAATGTCTTTCCCAGTGACTGGAAGAAGGCCTTTGTAATCCCTCTTCCTAAAACCACTAACCCAACTTCCCTCACTCAGTATCGCCCTATTTCTATCCTTCCTGTACTCTCGAAAGTTCTCGAAAGTGTTGTTCACATCTCTATTCCTTTCTTACATCCAACAACCTTCTCTGTCCCTTCCAATCCGGTTTCCGTCCCTCTCATAGTACCGTTAGTGCATTGCTGAATGTCACGGAGGATATTCGCTTTGCGATGGATAACACTAAGTTGACTGTTATGACTCTGCTTGACTTCAGTAACGCATTTAATTCGATTGACTTTGATGTTCTTCTTGGTTCTTTGCACTCTCTTAATATTGTTCCATCTGTGATCCAATGGTTTCGGTCTTATCTTCATGGCCGCCAGCAGTGTGTGAAAACCGACGATTTATAATCGGATTGGTCGGAGCTCACTGCTGGTGTCCCACAAGGCGGCATTCTCTCTCCTCTGCTTTTTTCTATTTGCATAAATAATATTTCTTGTGTAATTTCTTCTCCCTTCCATCTGTATGCAGATGATTTACAAATATACAGGCATTTCTCTGTTTCTGAATTTTCCGAAGCAGTTGCAGCGATCAATTCGGATCTCTTAGCTATACATACATGGGCAAAAAAATTTGGTTTGTTGGTGAATCCCACTAAATCCCAAGCCATAATCATAGGTAGCAGTAGATTAATTGGTAGGCTTAAGGATGTCATTGATGACCACAAAATTTACTACAATGGAATTTGTATACCATATACAGATAAGGTGCTATATAAAAAAGGAGATCCGAATGACATTAGTAACTATAGACCAATTAGCTTACTACCTTCATTATATAAGCTCTTTTCCTACATTATAGAGAAAAAAATAAAAGAAACCACAGAAAAATTCCAACCCATAGAACAGGCAGGCTTCAGACGAGGTTTTTCAACAATAGATCACATTCACACGCTAGAGATGATAGTAGATAAATACCAAGAGTTCAATAGACCACTCTATGCCGTGTTTATCGATTATCAAAAAGCCTTCAATACTCTACTCCATCCAACAATCTGGGAAGCTCTACTCTCCCAAGGAGTAGGATTAGACTACATACAAGTTCTAAAAAACATCTATGACAACAATACTAGCCGAGTGAAGCTAGAGACCACTGGGCCACTGATACAAATAAAAAGAGGGGTAAGACAGGGAGACCCAATCTCCCCAACAATCTTTATAGCCGTACTAGAGTCCGTCTTCCGCAACCTCGGCTGGAAACAAGTTGGCATTAACATAAATGGAAATTATCTGAGCCATCTCCATTTTGCTGATGATATAGTTTTGCTATCAGAAAACACAAACCAACTACAGATGATGACAAACTCTCTACACGAAGAAAGCCGTAAAGTAGGACTAGAAATCAACCTAAATAAAACAAATGTGACAAACCACACTAAAGTACCTATATTGATAATCTACCTTTAAGTTATGTTGATACCTACATTTACCTGGGAAAACAAATTTCATTCAACCAAGACAATAACCTACAGGAAGTAGAGAGAACAGTCAACATCACCTGGAAAAAATTTTGGAGTCTAAAAGATATTCTAAAAAGCGACATGACCATCCAGTTGAAGAGTAAAGTCATGAATACCTGCCTACTCCCCTCACTAACTTATGCCTGCCAAACCTGGAAATTTACTAGGAAAGTGAAAAACAAGATTATAACATGTCAAAGGAGCATGGAACGAAGCATTCTGAAGATTAAAAAGATCGATAAAGTCCGCCATACCGCCATAAGACAAAAAACTAAAGTCCTTGACGCTCTCAGCTATTCACAAACACTAAAATGGCGATGGGCAGGACACGTGGCCAGACTTAGAGACAATCGCTGGACCAAAAAAACAACGTCATGGCGAGGACCATCAGGCAAAAGGAGACAAGGTAGACCAAATACACGATGGACAGATGACATTATAAAAATAGCCGGTGACCACTGGATACGAGTAGCAGAAGATAGAACAAATTGGCTATCTCTGGAGGAAGCCTTCACCTTCCACTGAGAGGGGTTCTTACAATAGAAATAATTATTAAGAATTAATTGTAATTTACAACCACTACTAAACTCACGAGATCTTTTTACTATATATTTAATTAATGTACCTACATACTACAATCAAAATACTTATCTCGTACTAAGTACAACTTACATGTGACACTACTAGGTCAGTTCATCAAAACTAATCAATAACAATTTCTTTAGACTGACTTGGTGTGGACACTGTTTTTTTCATTTCCTTAATTTTGTAAACCTAACTGTGTATAGTAAGAAATAAAAGGTTTTTTTATTTTTTATTTTTATTTTATTTATACAGATAAGGTAAAAAAAACTGGGGGTTATTTTTGATAGCACTTTATCTTGGTCAGCACAAGTTAGCGAGGTGAGCAGGCGCATGCACTATTCTTTTCATTCTCTCAAACGGCTCCAGACCTTCTTACCCTTCCAAACTAAAATCATGCTTGCTCAAGCTCTTCTCCTTCCCATTCTTGATTATGCCGATGTGTGTTACTTGGATGTGACAGAGGAGCTTTTGAATAAACTTGAGCGCCTACAAAATCTTGCTATTCGGTTTATCTTTGGACTTCGCAAATATGATCACATCTCCGAATTTCGTGCTCAGTTAAAATGGCTCCCAATCCGTCTTCGTCGTGATGTGCACATCCTGTCTGTCCTCTACAAAATCCTTCACGATCTTTCCACTCCTGAGTATCTCCACTCCCGTTTCAATTTCCTATCTCCTGACCGGCCTAGGCGCGCATGTATCACCAAGGTACTTGAGTGTCCTAGTGCTAATACTAAATTCTTTGCCAACTCCTTTACTATTCGAGCTACACAACTATGGAACAAGCTTCCAAAAACAGTCCAAGACTGTCCATCTATTTCTACCTTCAAAAAACGAGTGAAAGAACACTTCCTATCGAAACTTCAGTCATAAATATGTATATAATATGTATGTATGTATATTATATTACACCATGGTATTAGTATGTATGTGTATTTTGTACTGATATATTTATGTATATATATATATATATAAATATATATATTTATTTATTTAGAGATATAGATTCATATTATTACTGGTTACATTAATGTATAACTTATATTGCGTGTACTATTCTTGTCCCCGTATGTATTTATCTCGTTTTCAGTTTTACAGGTTGGCTGGAAGAGATCTCTTTATAGAGATAAGCTCACCTTTGTGAACTACATTTAAGTTTTATTGTTTATTTTAATTTTTGTGTGCACAATAAAGAATATATTTATTTATATATATATATTAATTGGTTGTGTTAGCAGCTGAGCACGTAATTAACCCTTTTGTCTTTTTCCAGCTACCTACACCTGGGGTGGGAAAAAACGCCCAAAATTCTAAATTTCAAAATTAAAATAAAACAGCTGTGATTTTGGTAAGATTTTTGATTTTTTTCGGCATAACCACTTTCTTTTCTTTTTTGTTTTTTTTCTTTTTTCTGCTCTTCTTCTAGCCTATTTTTGTATTTCTTGCAGCTGTGCACACATACATTTACTTAACTATAACTTATCATAACTTTGTAAGATTTTCTAAGGACTTACAAACACTCTAGATAGTGTGTAGGTACCTTGCATTTTGTACTTTAATTTGAACTAAACTTTAATCCACTCTGTTAAACAATAGATACCAATATTTCTATTGTAAATATAAATCTTTGTTAAATATTGTTAAATATCCCACACTTTGGTGGAACTTATACCAGTAATTTCTACAAAAAAAAAACTTTGGGATTGATCCCTAGTCTGTGTCATATACCCTATTATTTGTTTTAACTGTAATCAACTTGTAACTTGTACATTATGGCACAGTTACAAAAATACATCAACTACTTAAGGAAAGATGAACTCTCTAACGAGCTGTCTCACATAGGCATTTCAGTAGCTGGCCTTCGGAGTGAGCTGAGGACGGCACACCGACTTGTCCGTCGGGGTAGCATCAAGGTGAAGGCGGTAGTCCCCACTGATACAGCGGCGGAGCTTTCCATCTGTGCGCCTAAGGTATCGGAGCTAAGTGAGGCCCTCCAGTCAGGTGACTTTGCTTCCGATAAAAATTGTCGCATAAGAGTAGCCTTCAGGGCGAACTATCTGCTAACTAGGCTGGCTCGTTGTGGTCTAGATTGCCCTGAACTGGCCGAAATTCGTGATAGGCTTGTGAAGATCGTCGCTGTGGCTGAACCCAGCACTGATTCTGAACCTGCAGTGCAATTCTGTAACTTTCTCGCAACGTTGCGCGCATCGATGCTTACATCCACGACGGATCAACCAATGACAATTGATATTAAGGGCGAGCTCAAGGATGTATCCAACCACAATCGTTTTTTAGGTTGTAACCTTGCTGACGTCACCCTCTCAACGATGTCCGTAGGATTAACCAATCACATTCGCTTTAAAGTATGACGTAGTTAGAATAATGGGTTGGCAACTGTCAAAGTGGCCCTAGTATAGTCATAATAGTTTGTTTCCAAAACATTGCATTTTTTTACGGTTGAATTCAGAAAATAATTCTAAACAGTTACAATGACGCGCTGTATTGTCTCTAATGCAGCAAATACCGAAGAATAAAAAAATACGAAAGCTTTGGTTGAAAGCCACAACTACACAAAGAACGAGGTTATGTGGTAAACACTTTGTTGAAAGTGATTATGAATTAATAAGTAAATACACAGGTAAGCTGCTTATGAATAAATCTTTTCAATAACTCCTTAGCGTAGCGTCACGCCTTTTCCACAAAAAAGGGTGACAGAGGTGTATTGTCCCATGTAATAGGGGACGATATTTCGTACCTGCCTATTTAAAATGTTAAAAATCACTTGTTCTAGGAGTTCAACATCAACATAAGTTCTTCAAGAAAGGTGCTATACCATCTGTTTTGCCGTGGAATACACAAGCAATTTCCGGGAATGCAAAGGCTGACACAGAAGAAAGATTGACACACCGCAACCTCAAGAAAAGACAGCTTTTTGAGGTGCCATCAAGTACACAATGTTGTGAGGATATATGGCCATTAGAAGGAGATAATGGTGTGTCTTAAGACTGCAATGTATCTCAAGACCTAGTGATAGAATGTAGTTCTCGAATCCCTGAATATAGGTATTCGGCCAAACTACAACACTTGTGGGACACAAACATCTAATATATTAAGATTGTTCTCTACAGAGACATAAGGTAAATTTCATCTATCTTTCAGTACTCTTATGCCTATGGCACATGATATTAAGTACCGTTGGAGTAGAGTTGTATCAGTATCTTATGCTATTAATTAAGCTTAGAAGAAATACAAAAGATTATGAATTAGGTAAAATGTTTGGTGTAAGTAAAGTGTCAAATATTATAGTGACATGGATAAATTTTGTTGGCAATATCTGGAGCTTAATAGACATTTGGCCTAGTCGCAGTTTAGTGAATTTTTATATGCCTGATAGTTTAAAAAAATATTATCCCTTCATAAGGCTAATACTAGATGAAACTGAAATAGAAATTCAAAAGCCTAGTTAGCCCAATGACCAAAGAGCCACTTTTAGTAGTTATAAGCATAAGAATACCCTAAAATATTCAGTAGGTGCCTCTCCAGGTGGTCTTATAACATATTGTTCAGGTGTATATGGCGGTTCATGGTGATAGGCAGATTGTAGAATGCAGCCGGTTATGCAATATTTGTGATCCTGGGGATAGCATTATGGCCAACAGGGGGTTTCATGTCCAAGATTTATTTGCCTGTAAAGGAATCGGGATGAATATTCCAACCTTTTTAAAATGAAAGGTCTCAAATTCCAGGCGTGCAATAAAAATCAGATCAAAAGTTGGCTAGTTAGAGTTCACATAGAAAGGCTGATAGGATTAACGAAAACATATTTAATATTGCAACATAAACTTAATCATTTCTATGTTCCCTTAGCATCCAAAATATTTTTAATATGTATTATTTTATGTAATTTTAGAGAAGGTATAGTAAATATATATACTTACATAGCGTGTTCGACAACTGTCAAAACAACAACTACGCATTGCTACAGCTGCCATCACGGGGCACGGCTCCTTCAATAAACACCTTTTTATTTTAGGAATCACCGACAGCCCTCTCTGCAGAGCCTGCATAAGAGAGGAGGAAACAGCAGCACATGTGCTCCTACACTGTCCTGCAACCGCCACATACAGGGCTAAATACTTCAATAATACAGGTATGCTCCGGGAGATCACCAGCAGTGTGAAGAGCCTGCTGGCGTTCTTCAATGAGTTGGGGTGGATCGAGTGAAATGCCCACCCTCATGCAAAAACCGCGCCATGACGTGGAGTTATACCAACCCGTGTTACCATACCATACCATACTTACATAAATGATTAATAGTTGGATAACTAACTATTGATAATATATGCATGTATCATCATTTATATACCTATGTATGCATAATCATTTCTGTACTGTTAGGGATGTTGTAAATAAAACTAATACCTATGCCGTGTTTTATTTCATTTGTAAATGCTCACTGTAGTTAGAATAAATTTATTTTTCAAACAGAGTATCTTTAAAGATGGGAAAAAATGAATCTAATTTTCATAACATTACATTTATAAAATAATAAAATTTTCTTTTACAATATAAATTACTTTAAAATCCCTGTATGTATATATAATTAGGTTACAGTATGTTCTGCCTGAGCAGTACAACTGTCCTTGTATTTGAAAGTAATATGGGCTGGTTTTTTTTTTGTGAGAGAGTACCATTATTGTTCTCTTAATAGGGAACAGTAGAAGTAATAATTTCCTGGTATTGGCTTGCAAAGGGACACTATTTCTATTATGATCTCTTGTCCCAGTAACAATCAGAAGCAGCAAGATATGGTTTGCTAAACTTATATAAATACTACTTGGCTCTACTAGGAGTCCATATTCAGCAGCATATTTGTTTGAATATAATTAATCTTGTCTTGAGTAAATGCAGACAATTTGAAATCATTTTAAAGTTTCTCCTTTGGATTCCACTCAGTATAGTGATGATCACATACTAATGCACATGGGTTCGCTGGTCCATAAAGCTGTTTGAATGGCATCTGAATGTAGTATTTGGAAAATTTATTATTATATTATCCTATTATTATAATTTTCTTTGTCCATATGATTTAATGGGTATGGCTAAAAATTAAACTACCTTTATTTTTCATATCATACATTTATTCAGCTTTCACTAGAGTACCTATATATGGTTTCCTTGGCACATGGAACTACTGCAGTCTTTGAGTGCATGCTTCTTGCAGCAAAATAAGTTTTTGATTGACCATGTTCTCAATACCAAGTAAAAGGACTGCAACATGTTTGCATACTGCATTAACTCCACTTCCAGCGGGGCATTCACAGTGTGATGCTACAGGATTTCCTTGTTTATTTAATTTCATATCAACTTCATACTGTAAATTCTTCATGGTTTTTTTGCAATAACCTTTAACATAAATATTATCACCGATGACAGAACAGGTAAGTATCATGCCTCGTAGTAAGCTATTGCTATTGTTTTCTCAGTGCTAGAAATAAAAAAATAAGTAGTTAAAATACAAGTATGGAAGCTTTTAATTGATGAACATTAAACTTTCACTTCACTTACTAGCACAAATAATGCCTTAACATTGTCTTATCCTGAGCTGGCAGAATCGTATCGCTGGTTATATCTCAATACGATTCTTTTGATGGAGGCTTCATTTTGGGTTCGTTGTCATCTACACGTTCAGCTAGACCGAAATTAAAATTCTGGTCTGGTCATAAAGCTCTAACCTGGAAATACCACAAAATCTTTACATTTTCAAAGTCATTAGGTTATACTATTACCAGCGCCAACCAGATTATAAACTACGATAAAAGTTTAATTAATGAATTAAAAACAAAACTTGATACCTTTCGCTTTTACCCTTTGTCTGCGTAAATGTTGAAAGCTTTTTATTTATATTGAGAATGAAGATGAGGTTAAACGTATTTGATTGTTCAAAAAAATGTCATACGCTGCGCTATATTTTGACATGTTTGTTTTGTTCTAAGACACAAAGTACTTCTAAGACGTCAACTACGAAAATCAACCAATTACCCACAGTTTTAAGGTTGAGCCACAGAATAGTGGCAGCAATCAACTTTGTAATATGTGACCTTGGTGACGTCACCCTCTCAACGTTGTCTGTAAGGCGGGCTAGGGCTGCAAGTAAATTTTATTGTCATAAAAAATTATCGACACAGACAGGTTAGGGATTTACGTACGTTATCGATAAATCTTGTCGAGAGGTAAATATTATTTGGTGGCTTTTAAAATTATTATATTGGTGTTCTTAAAAGAATGTAATTTAACTAAAGGTTATTATAATAATAATAATATTAATTTCATATTTGATCGACCACCTATATTTACATAAATCCAAGTATTCAATTTATTTATTTATTTATTTATTCAATCCAAGTATTCATTGTTTTTTCACGCTATGTTAGATAAGTACTTACCGGCATAAATGATCTAAGCCCAAGTCGCGAGAGAAATAAAGCCGACTTCCTCATACACTAATAAATTCTTTGAATATTATGATTGATAGATTTTGTACTCCACCGCCGCGCCGCTGTGACTTGCTCCGGATGTTATCGATAAATTTTGACAGCAGATTAAATATGATTTGGTTGCTTTTAAAATTATTATATTGCTATTTTTAAGTTCTTAAAACATTATAGTTTAACTAAGAATTATTACAATCAAGTAACTTAATTTAATTTAACAGTTGGCGTAACTTCAAGGGTTGAATGATTGGTATCTATGCGTTAAGCACACGCATAGATATAGTATAAAATACTAAATCTATGAGCACACGTTAAAACAAAACGTCAAAAATAAGCAAAACAAACAACAAACATATAACCTTAAAATCGTCTTGTCCTTGTCCGGTGATATTTATGTAATAACTGTACCAACAATATTTTGGTTATACTGCTGCAGAAACCGTCAATATTAAGAAGAATTTGAAGTATTTTACGTCAGAAGCAAAGTAGAAGAAACAATTCTAACGATGAGAATGAAGGAACAATATTCAATAAGTATCCGAATTGTTTTTATTATTGTCATGGGATGTTACAAAACAAAGTAAATGAATTTGAGATCTATTTCAACGGCCACAATAAGAAAATACACTTCACAATATGTACATTACAATTATTTAAATAAAAATATAAAAACAACCTGCAGTCAGCAAAGAATTCCTCCCCATCGACGTCAACTGGAAGGGTGGCCAGAAGCTTGGCATTACAAATCATATAAATCATTGTCATAAAAATCCAAGTACAAATAAGTATTGAATGTTTTTCATTATTCTTTAACACTATTTGAGTAACATTTAATTAATTTATTTTTTTATTTTACAGCACCACGAAATTGTCCAATAAATAATAACCTAAGAGTTTATTTGGCATCAAGTGAAGTGCTTTTGAAGTTCAGTGTCTATCATTCAGATTGTTTTTAGTCAGTTCAGTTGTCATATGTATATTCTTACCCAACCTTCTCTTGACTGACAAAACAGTTACATGGGAGGTTTTGCAATAAATAAATAAATTTACTGTACCAAATATCATCAAAATCTGCTCAATAGTTGTGGTGTGGAAGCATAACAGACAGTTCTGCGAGTATCAATCAGGTGTTAGCTTATAGGGGATTAAATAAAAATTAAAATCTGCAAAAATCTTTTATTGTCAACATCAAAAATCTAATCCATGAAGGCATCTAAACCACTCTGCACACAGCAACCAGTTTGATTCAAGAAATCTTGAGGTATGCTTCGCATTTCCTGAAAAGTGATCACAAAATTATCTTCTAATCATAATATGTTGAATAATAATTAGTACTGTATTGTCCTTTAAATACATATAAGGTATTCTTTTTATTATAATTAATTTGCACACAATTAGGTTTCTCAGTAAGTGAACAGTGTCGGTAGGTTCTTTGAGAATTATAATGTAATCAATAAATTATTTTTATTAATGTTTATTGTAATAAATCAGTATATTGTGCATACTATTGTTTGTTTTGTGTTGTTTTCTTAAATCCTATTCTACTTATTTCCTACTTATATTATATACATACAAGGCAACTAAGGGATAGGGCTAATTAAAATGAGATAGATATATACAGCTCTGACCCAGCCTCAGATGCATGACTTGAGTCAGTCATAGTACCGGGAATATGGTGATAGGCTCACCCCCTATTAATTACAATGATCAGTGAAATGTAGGTGTTAATTCACCTGTCCTTAATCCTCCGGGGATACAGGCAAGATTATGTATGTATATATTAGTGTGAAAGATTGTGAAGATGTTTATCATTCAATAACATTCTAATGGCAGAAAGAATCTAGCTATTTGATCAATTAGGTAATCTGTGGTTTGGTACAGGAATAGCTTACTGGAATAACACATTATGGTACTTTCTATCTTGGGAACATGTTCCTATGGGTAGTGGGAACAGAATGTAAAAAATATGTTGGTCCCGGTGAAGAAGAATAGGGCCACTCTATTTCTTCGCAGGAACTGTAGAAGGCGACTAAGGGAGAAGGCTGTTCTCCATTCAACAGTAATCATAGGGCCCATGACAGAGTGTCTGCTTGATGGCTATAGGCTTGCATCTTATTTTAAGGGACCAACAATCATAGTGAAATTTGGGTGAATACTATGTATGTTTGTAATATAATTTATCTCTATAAACCAATACTATCTTAAAATTAAGTATATTTATTCACCATTACGGATAAGAGTAGCTAAATGATCTTATATCACTGTGTTGGATTATAAAATACAAAACTACTATGTATAGTAGGTACCTACCGTTCTTGTTCATAATGCCAATCTGCATCACTTTCACATGCACTGAAATATGCCTTTTGTCCTGTATAATCATTATTTTAAACTTTACTTTCGTAACTATATGTAAATTTGTATTAGATTAGTATTCATTTTTCCTCGCTTCTCGAGATTTCTCCCAATCATAACTTATACAAATGCAACTTTAACTACATACTTAACTTTTACCCTTTGTCTATGTAAATGTTGAAAGCTTTTTATTTATTTTATATAAATTGAGGACTACTATACATAATAATCTATGAGGTTAAACGTGTTTGACATGTTTGTTTCAATTGGCTTACAACGACGAAACATCGTCGACTGCAACTACGAAAATCAACCAATCACAATCATTTTCAAGGTTGAGCTTAGGTTGACACCAATCACAGTAGGATGTCGTTGTCGAGTAGTTCCTACATCGTACGGCACATCTTAGAGCCTATGGCGCTAGTGTACAGTTAGAGAATACCAAATTCAAGCAAATCGACGAGACAACGTTGCCGCATCGTTGTGGCGTCGATGTTGAAGTTAGAGAATTGCACTGCTGCAGTGAGAGAGGACCGCTCGGTACGAGCTAGTTCTAGTAAATTTAGTTCCACGTCTGACAATATAGTGTATAGGGAACGTCCCGTTAATTTATGCTCTTTTAACTTAAAATATGATGGTTCTTCTTGTGTGCGCGTGTTTTTAGAGAGATTAGAAGAACTTAGATGTGCACGGGAGGTCACTAAGTCTAAACTCCTTCTGACTTTCTCTGATCTGTTGGACGGACCAGCTTTGTCTTGGTTCCGTACCAATAGATCTAACTTCATCTCATATGAGGATCTTATTAGTGAGCTTAGAGATAGATACATTCGATATTCCTGACTATGATTATCGTCTCAGAAATGAGATTAGACAGCGTAGCCAATCCCGCTCTGAGTCCTTGGTTAGCTACATATGTACAATGCAGGCTATGTTTTCAAGGTTGTCTTGTAAAATGCCAAGTGAAGAACAGCTGGACATTCTCATGCAGAACATTAGACCAGACTACATGAAGGAATTGGCCTTGCATGATGTCAACTCTATTGATGATCTGAGACGTCTAGGTAAGCTTCTGGAGCTTGCGCGTACAAGGGCGGACGCTTTCCGTGAGCCTGTTCTTGATAAATTTGAGATTTCGTCTGATTTACACCAGCACAAGACAAAAGGCGTGCAAAGACCCACAAAGCAGGTTTCTGCAGTCGAGACGCCATCTGCATCCAACGAACGCAAATGCTTTCGGTGTGGCGAGAACGGGCACGCGGCATACAACTGCACCCAGTCAAGAGAGTTGGTGTGTTTCCGGTGCGGTCTCAAAGGAGTCAAGACACCAGACTGCTCAAAATGTACTGGTAAGCCAAAAAACGCGTAGGCCAGGGCCTTATTGTGAACTCTATACATCACTCTGTATCTGAGCCTATTTCTGATAAGGTCCTGTTTACTAAACGGAATAACGATGTTAGACCGTACCTAGTTGTTAAAGTTTTAAATTTAAATGTTTTAGGCCTCCTAGATTCCGGTGTCTCTTGCTCTATACTAGGAAAGGGAGCGCACCGCATCTTCTTGGAACTGGGTTTTGATCTTGAGAGTATCAACCCTGCTTTTCGTATTACAACTGCCGACAGCTCATATTTGCAATGTCTGGGTTGTATTTCCTTACCTATTGAGTACAATTCGGTTATCCAAGTTATCAAATTCTATGTTGTTCCGGGAATCACCACCTCCATGATATTCGGAGTGGATTTTTGGCAGCAATTTAAGTTAGGTGATAAACTAATTTCACAAAATATTAGTCTTGATGGCTTTAGTGACAATAATCCTATCGAGTCTGTGTCCCTTAACGGTGGCCTCGAGGATTACAGCAACCTGACTACTAAACAAAGGGGTGTTATCAACGAGATCATTGAAAAGTTTGACTCTTTGAACACGGATAAGGTGGGTTTAGGTCGGACTACACTCGAACATCATGTCATTGACACTGGTGATAGTAAGCCGATCAAACAGCGTTACTACCCGCTCTTTCCTCTCAAACAGAAAGCCCTGGAAGCCGAGTTGGACCGAATGCTAGAGATGGGAGTAGTGTCCCCGTCTCAGTCCGCATGGAATTCACCAGTGGTCATGGTGGAGAAGGCGAACGGCGAACTCAGGTTGTGCTTGGACTCTCGCAAGCTCAACTCTGTGTCAAAAAGTGACGCCTATCCCTTACCGTACATTAATCAAATCTTGGACCATCTGAATAATGCTAAATATTTATCCTCTGTAGATCTGAATGCGGCCTACTGGCAGATTCCGTTCGACTCTCTGCAGTCCGCCAAGAAGACTGCCTTTACAGTTCCCCGTAGGGGGCTGTTTCATTACAATACCATGTGTTTTGGACTCGTTGGAGCTGCCGCCACGATGCAGCGCCTAATGGACCGTCTGTTTGGTCCTGAGTTCGACAATAGGGTATTTGCGTATCAGGACGACATAGTCTGTGTGTCCAGTACCTTTGAGGAGCATATAGAGCTCTTACATAGAGCCTATCAACGACTCAAGGATGCTGGCCTAACTATTAATATGAAAAAATCTCATTTTTGTCGGAGTGAACCCAAATACCTGGGGTATTATGTGGACAAACACGGCCTTCGGACTGACCCGGGTAAAGTTGAGGTTATTCTCAACTATCCCACCCCTACTAACCCAAAGGAGGTTAAGAGGTTTCTGGGAATGGCCGGCTGGTATCGTCGTTTCGTCAATAATTTCTCTAAGATTAGTAAACCTCTGTGTAAACTAACGTCTAAGAATGTTAAGTTCGAATGGACTCCTGAAGCTGAACAGTCCTTCAATCTTCTCAAGTCAGCTTTGGTCTCTGCCCCTATATTGAAGATGCCTAATTTTGAGTTGCCGTTCCGTATTCTCAGTGATGCATCCGAATTTTCAGTTGCTGCTGTGCTGACACAAACTCACGATGGAGTTGAACACCCTATTGCCTACTGCAGCCGTTTTCTCAACAAGAACGAGGTGAACTATAGCACAACTGAGCGGGAACTTCTGGCCGTGATTTTCGCCTTGGAACAATTCAGACAGTACGTCGAAGGCCAGAAGTGTACAGTCGTCACGGATCACTCCTCCTTACTGTGGTTCCATAAGCTAAAAAAACCCTACGGGCCGTTTAGCGCGTTGGAGCATGAGGCTCAGTCAATTCGATTTTGACATAGAACATCGGAAGGGTAAAGATCATGTTGTACCTGATGCTCTGTCTCGTATAACGATTGATTCGCTCGATGCTGCCTCCTCTAAAGACCCATGGTATGTCCACACCATGAACAGTGTGCGGAAGAGCCCTAGGAAGTTGCCGAATTTTGACATTCGTGACAATCTTTTATATAGATTTTCTAAGAATAAGTATTCTCTGACTTCAGATTTTGACTGGAAGTTGGTGGTACCCCAGGAGGATCGCCTGTCCCTGCTCTCTAAGTACCATGATGACACACTTAGTGCCCATGGTGGTGTTTGGAAGACACATAAAAGGTTAGCCCTGAATTATTATTGGCCCAAAATGTACGAGGACGTCAAACAATATGTCGGGAAGTGTGAAATCTGTAAGCAGTACAAACCCGTAAATACGTCTCGTCCTGGTCTCATGGGTAGCCCGAAGCGGGTGTCGAAGCCTTTCGAAGCTATCTCTGTCGATCTCCTTGGTCCCTTTCCTACTTCAAGCAATAGAAACGTGCACCTGATCGTGGTCTCCGACTATTTTAGTAAATACGTCATGTTGTGCCCTATTCGGGTTGCCACAGGCGCTGTGGTCGCGAGATTTATAGAGAAGAGTGTATTTCTTGTGCATGGAGTATGTAAAACTATTTACATGGATAATGGTCCTCAGTTTGTGAGTAAGCCTTTTAAGGATCTATTAACTAAATATAATGTACCCAATATATATTATAACCCTAGGTATCATGCCCAGACTAATCAGGCGGAAAGAGCTATTCGCAATGTTGTCCAAGCGATCTCGTGCTATGTGAAGTCACAACACAAAGCATGAGACTCGTTCTTGGTTGAAGTACAGTGCGCTCTGAACACTGCAGTTAACGAAGCAACTCGTTTCACCCCTTACTTTCTGGTGCATGGTAGGGAGTTCATTGGAGATGGAGTTCTAGACAGGCAGTCAGACATTGCGTGCCACCCGGCTTCTGTCGCTGTGGACGATCCATCAGCCTTTGGTGTCAAACTGAGAGAAATACAACGCATCTACGACCAGGTGAGGAAACACTTGAACGTTGCCCACCAGCGTAATGAAAAGTATTACAACCTCAGAAAAAGGCATGTGGAGCTGAAAGTAGGACAAATCGTGTACAAACGCACGTTCTACCTGTCAAACAAAGCAAAGAACTTCACCTCTAAGTTAGCCCCTTAGTTCCTTAAATGTGTGGTGACCGCCAAGCAATCCCCTCTGGTATATAGGCTGTCAGATTTAGACGGTAAGGATCTTGGTGAGTACCATATCAAAGACATCCTGAAGTTTAAGGAGGAGCCGTCTCCAGTACCTAATGTCAGCGATGTTGCCACTACATAGCACTGTTTATCTAGTCTATAAAACCAGTGCTATGTTATGCTTAATCTGTATATATAAAGCTGTTTTCTCTCTGAGTGTGTACGTGACTATAATTTGTCACATTGTAGGTTCCACCATACACCGTACCGAGTGTTTCTCTCTCATTTCGCACCTCAATACTCCACAACTCCTTGTAGGTGTTGGTAGTGTTGGTGTATCTGTAGTGGTTAAAGGGAACGTTCATTTTCTTAGTAGTGCATTTGACTCTAGGTATGTAACCTAACCATTGCGCGAGTCAATGTATAATTAGGTGTGTGGGAGGAATGTTCTTTAGTTTTGTGATTATAGCTGTCAGTTTGGGTTTGAAATACCCAGCTGTTTGTCTATATCTATTAGTAAGCATTTTCTGTTTTCTTTGTTGTGTATTTCCAGCGTATCTTGTCCGCAGGAAATATTATTAAGGGGGGGATGGTGTAACATGGTATTTTTCGTCTTTAGTAGTGCATAGAATTTTTGTTTCAGTGCCATCGACAATATCTCATAGGAACTATGTATAATTGTTTGGCAATGTAGCTCTTAAACTTCGATTGTTAATGTTCTAGTTCTCACCCTCGACCGTTGGATGCCGCTGAGTGTCCCACAGTATATTTATATAATTTGTGGTCGTGTTTATTAATTGTTTCAGTTTGCTAGTTGCTTATGCATCGTTAATGATATGATTGATTGTAAAAAGATATGATGAAAACGCCTACTTAAAAACAAAGCAAAATTGCAGACACGGGTAAGTTTATTTAGTATTATTTTACAAGCTTTTATTTAACTTGCAATGTATGTTTGTTCGGATGGAATCTTACAACTCAATTTTAAGGCACTTGCCCTCAACCGATTGAGCTGAAATTTGGTATGCACGTTCAGTTTGGATGACAATGCAAGAAAAAATAAAATAAAAAAAGATTGTTTTTAAAAAGTATTAAAATTAACTTATTATGTTGTAGCTCCACAAAAGTTATTGTTAGTTGTCACTCTGAGTGCGTAACCTTGCTCAGTTAAATGATAAAGTTATAGGTAATATGTAGTAACCTAAGTAGATATTAAAACTAACTACAAACTGCGCTATCTGCGCTATGATAGGCCGACGGAGCCCTGCTTCGCGGGGCTACTATTTCTGGGTGATTAAAAAAAAAATAACCACGAAGGCTAACCTAACCTATCCGAGTCGGGGTACTCTGAGTCAGGGTGTTAACCATAATGACCTTATGATTTTCGATTAAATAAACAATATACATATTAAACGTTATACCAAATGATTTTCGATTACATATCAAACAACGGTATACTATTTAAGTTTTAGAATAAATAATTGTTATATGCAAAGAAAGTATATCATCAGTTAGTATATCTCACATTGATTATATCTTGTGAACGATAATAAAATGAAATTAGACCAAATGAGTTTATACGTTATGAGTCACACCCTTTTGTAATGGGAGTGTTCATGTTTTTGAGTCAAATAAAATGATCGAATCCATACTAATATTAGGTATAAATGCGAAACTCTGTCTGCCTGTCTGTATGTTACGCTTTCACGCCTAAACTACAGAATCGATTTTAATAAAATTTGGTTTAGGGATATATTATTAGACCTTGAGAAAGGACATAGGCTACGTTTGGGCGCGATAACCGACATCATCGCGGGCGGAGTCGCAAGCAATAGCTACCAACAGTACTCTTATAAAATGTTTGTACCAGCACAATAAACAATTTAGGTCTAAATACAATATTTCAGGATTTGTAAGATTTTGTAAAATCATTTAATCTTACCTCAATCAATTATTGTAAGAAGTCTGATGATTTTCCAGTTAATAATGATAAAAAGGTACCTGGTACGATACCCTACTACTTTCATGTTATAGAAAATCAGAAAAAGGATTAGGTACATCGTGAATAATATATCCTCACCTATAAATATGAAGGCACATGGGGTTTACTTCGGGTCTGGGGCCTCTTAGTAGCCCATTGTAAGCTTGCACTTAGTCTGCGTGGATTTTACGGGCGAGGAGATAGGACAACCTAATACACGAATCACCACGTTTTAATTACATCAATCACTGACTACACATTTTACAGACACACTCGCGATCTATAACCAAGTATATTCAACCGAACTAGGAGCGTTCTGCTAGACACGTAGTGCTCGGTCGAGGTTCACAGCGATACTAATCACGATTCTCCGCGCGCCCCACCAAAGTCAATGATCTGTCAAACTCAACTTGACCGAATGAACGAATGACGTCACACTCGACCATAGAGCACTAGAGTCTTGCATTACGCCAGAGTGAATTTCATCCACTCTAATCACACAATAATGATTACGCGCCGTCACGGCCAGACTGACATGTCGCTCGTCCTCGTGCGACCAATGCCAGAGATCTGTCTGTGAACAAATGTACGAGGCTTTAATTCTTCTCGCACTGACACGCTCGTCCATCACTGACTTCCATCGCCGCAGGCCTAACATTACTCGTTGGTGTTCTTCGGCCACAAACGAGCAGAACCGGGCAGCCACTCATTGGTGCCCCTACGACTATGAACTAGTAGGACCGGGCGACCACTCATTGGTGCCCCTGCGACCATAAACCAGTCGGAACCTGGGCGACCACTCATTGGTGCCCCTGCGACCATAAACCGGTCGGAACCCGGGCGACCACCCATTGGTGCCCCTGCGACCATAAACCGGTCGGAACCCGGGCGACCACTCATTGGTGCCCCTGCGACCATAAACCGGTCGGAACCCGGGCGACCACTCATTGGTGCCCCTGCGACCATAAACCGGTCGAACCCCGGGCGACCACTCATTGGTGCCTCTCCGACCATAAACAAGTCGGACTCCGGGCAACCACTCATTGGTGCCCCTACGACTGCAAACCAGTCGGGCCGGGCAACCACTCGTTGGTGCCCCTACAACCACCTACACTGTCCTCCAAAGCTAGCAACATTACATAGTTCGAACATCGACCCTCGTGGAGCCAGTCCAAACATGAATGTGAGTCTGGACCTACGTACAACCACTCGGTGCCCCTACAAACACCTAAACTATCCTGCAAGGCTAGCAAGATTACATAGTTCGAACATCGACCCTCGAGGAGCCAGTCCGAACATGAATGTGAGTCTGGACCTACCTACTTACAATATGCATCAAGATCTGTGGAAGGTGGACTAGTAGTAATGATGTGACAATTAATCGCTGAGAATGTGTCGCTATCGTGAATTCTTCCTTCGTTCTGACTATGGACCGCCATCTCGGCCAGCTCGTTGTCAATTTCTGCTACAGTGATATGACTTATCTTTCGAGATCGAATTGAGGCATTGGGGTTCGAAGCTAGGAGATATAATGTACTGAAGTCTGCCCAAACACGATGTGTCCCAGCTCTATCCGCCATATTGGAAGCGAGTAGCGTCTACATCCTAGCCCAAGCCGCGGCCAGGCTTTATTTGAATAGGTTTCCAAGGTAGTAGTAGTAGTAAGTAAAGCAAGACTAGAAACCAATAAACCAACACTGACTATACTCCATTTAGTGCTCTATCCGCATACACTCGAAACCGATTAATTAGAACAAACTTATGGTTCAGAATTAGTTAAGAGCCAATTTTGTTATACTTCGCTTTCCTGTACAAAACTACCACACGCGCTTCGTTTCAAAAGAATATTAGCAACCGAAATTATCGAAATTACTAATATTCCCTCTAACCCCTCCAACTAAGCTAAATTGCTTGTGCTAGGAGTGGGTTCACGTCGGTAGTGTAATGGCCAGGACTCGAACCAGGGACCTCTCGATCGTAAGGCCGACCCCTTAACCACTAAGCTACCGACGCTTCTCTCGAAGAGGCTCTCGTAACCGCTCCATTACCCTGTCTATTCACGAGGGCACGAATCACGACTACGCTTCCCCGGACCATTGGCGGAGTCGCACGGATTGCACATCTACGCTGTTACTTTACATCACTCAATCATTAATATGGAGCGAAATAAGACGCATTGAGGAGCACACCGCCCTCCCACAAACTAGAACGGTTTCATTACCACCCTGGCCATCATCCGTGTGTTGATCCATCGAAGTCACTATTGGATCGGCACGATCGGCCGTGGAGCGAACATATCTACCACACTTACGGGGAAACTGTCACTTTCATCTAGCTCATTGATTGCCTATTAAACAGAGTATCCCTATGACACCGATACTACCCTGTAAAGTAAGAGGAGTCACCCAAGCACGCGTCTGTTTGAAGTAGTAATCCTCAACTTGGATGTCTCTTCCAATGCTTGTAAGTATCTGGAACTTTAGGTCTTCTCCTGTTCTAATCATATAACATAGATAACCCATATCCATGTAGTATTTCGAAATGGCGCACATTGGGAGAGGCCCACGTCGAGCAGTTGACCACGGTGGCCTAGTTGGTTGATTGATTGATCGATGTAGAATTTCGTCTATGTGACCACGTACGACGAAAAACCGTTACTTGAGATAACAATGAAACATTACTTGCTAATAGAACATCTTTCCCTAAATCTTAGGTACGCGAGGGTATTGAAATCAAAGACGTCCTAATTTCACCAAATGAGACATCTCAAAGCAAAGGCACAAAGCTTGTGACGACTCCATCACTCGTACCCGAGAACACAGTACTAAAGCACTTTATTTTCACTCCTTATACACCACTTACTGATGTGACGGATTACAGCTTCTTCATCTGATTATAGCATGTACGTCAACTTCTGCATGACATCTGATCAATGACTCGTACTTAGACCCAATCTTGCCTGAAATTTCGTAACAGTTAGAAGTATATGCACCTCACCTTGTCCCCGTGATTGCAGTGAGTCGGGTTCAGTTTTCCTACCACCAGGAACCATCTACAGTCAATAACCTAGTGTCAATTTGTTAGCATTCAGACAACGCGGAATCAGCTGGTAACCATTCTGGTGGTGGTGGACCCGTAATTGCACACTTTACTCCATTTCATCACAATGGAGGGTATATGACAAAAAAACTAGCAGCAACCGCCGCTTCTAGCAATCAACTCCTAATTACTCATTCTATCGTCATTTTCCGAGCTCCTTTCTCGAGCTAGTTGGTCTCGGCTCTCCAGTACAAACGCAGCGCGACTGGATCTCGAAACACCCCGCGAAGCGACTGCCTTCCGATCCCCACAACCAAGCGGCGCACCGAAGTTCTGCAGCTACACCAGTCGGACCCCTGTGAGCTCCGATCAACCGCAGCGACCGCCACAGACGCTCGCATGACAACCGGGATATATGACGCAACGGGCCCTCCGTAGCACGTAGATCAGACCAATGCCAGCAGACTCATACGAGCACACAAACACCCGCGCCGACCGGGGATCGAAACCGAGTCCTCGCGCAGCAGCCGCACCGACCACCGCCACGCCACAGAGGCTTTCACCAGAATGTAGATCATATAATCGCCCATTAAGACGAGAGACTACTCGGGGCAGTTTATCGGCCGCAATCCGCCAACTTGGCGACGAGAACTATTCCTTTAGTCGACCCGAAATATTTGGTTACCAAACTGTTGGTTCGTGTAGTCTTGCTAAGGATCCGCCACGCCTTTTCTACCTAGGTACCTACACAATAGTGTGGCCTCAAAGTGAAGTACACCACGGTGAGTCTACCCACTACCCACTAATGAGAAATATTACACGAACAAAACCCGTTAGAGCTGATACCGCATAGCTCCTCTTTGCTACTCAGCATCACAGAAATTAAACTGACAAGCCAGCACGCGATTATTAACAGAGTTCAACCTTCTTCATAGGAAGCTATATCTTACACCGTACAGCTACATTCACCTATCTGTCCACCAACATTTAAACACAGCTCGAGTACTCCGAGGGACCTAAACATCTCAAGACAAGACACACCGGGTCAGTACCTGCTACCGAAAAGATATCGAAACCAAAAAAGCAAACGCAAAAAACAACACGTATTACATCGTGATATAATCAGAATCGTCCTTCGTTAGTTTTGACGTGACAACGTCTTATAAATTGGTTTGCCGGGTGACACTTCAAGAAACTGCGTTACGCTCCGCTCACGTTATGCGCTCACAATGAGAGCGAGTGAGAGGCACGCGTCCCTTCCACTCGGGCATGGTTAGCCCGCCTAAGAGCGAGAGAGACAGGCATTTTTAAATTGTTACTATTATTTCATCCTTCTTCCTACTATACGAATGAATATTCACATTAAAATTATTTTACCACTCAAAGTCGTTGTCACGTAAAACTTTCGCCCGTATACCGACTTTACAGGCAACCAAATTTTTTTACTGCAAACTACTCACTTTTACGTAAATTAGGTCACTTAAATAAAAAAAGATTATATCGAGAACTGGTTCCTTTTGTCTCACTACCATCGAGAACTGGTTCCTCCTGTCTCACTACCTCCCCACTCAATGGAAGACGATTTGAAACGAGCCTTTGCACTGTGTTGGCATGGCATCTGCGTACTGACAATAATGAAATCACCTTTTAATATAGGGTAGTTCGTTAAAACTTATCGTTCTCACTTCTTGGACGTACTGATTGCGTCACCGCATTCTAAGCTAATCTAAGCAATCACAGTAACCTTTTGCAGCGTACCCTACTCAATTCGAATAAGTCTTCTCACCGTATCAACAGCTATAGATAGTATAGAATCTAGCATAGTTAGATATTCGGGATATTTCGAAACTTTCTCGTGTAATGACACTTTAACTTAGCCCCTATAGGGGCTAACTCCGCTACCTCATAAACCTCTGCTCACGGATTGCCCGAACTGCTATCGTCTCTTCTGGCACTACATGGAATAGTAGAAATAGGATAAGACTTTTTATTCAAACATGAATTTGTACCCACGAGTAATACCTTTACAACAATATCTTTCCCTGGAGGGTGGAATGCGATATTCCGCTACCAGGAAATTATTTGGTTATACCACTTGTTTTTAAAAAAATAAGCACACACTGTCTACGAAATAAAAAGGAACGGGCTCACCGGGTCTTGTAGTCGGGATGCAGCCAACGTTTCACGTTATTTCATGTAAATCTGACTAGCGAGTCTTTTGGTTGCCACTGCTATTCTCCTCAGCTTGTTGCCCTGGTATCCCACTTCTGATGAAGGCACATGGGGTTTACTTCGGGTCTGGGGCCTCTTAGTAGCCCATTGTAAGCTTGCACTTAGTCTGCGTGGATTTTACGGGCGAGGAGATAGGACAACCTAATACACGAATCACCACGTTTTAATTACATCAATCACTGACTACACATTTTACAGACACACTCGCGATCTATAACCAAGTATATTCAACCGAACTAGGAGCGTTCTGCTAGACACGTAGTGCTCGGTCGAGGTTCACAGCGATACTGATCACGATTCTCCGCGCGCCCCACCAAAGTCAATGATCTGTCAAACTCAACTTGACCGAATGAACGAATGACGTCACACTCGACCATAGAGCACTAGAGTCTTGCATTACGCCAGAGTGAATTTCATCCACTCTAATCACACAATAATGATTACGCGCCGTCAAATATTAACACGCCAAAACGTGACACAATACCCGTCTACTTTAAAAATATGGAACAAAAAGAGGTATCTAAATGTTTTCGTCACTAACAGTATCTCTCATCTCAATATCTATCATCAAAATATATGTGGTATAAATAAAAAAGGGGTGGTATTTAAACGCTTAACTAATAAATACCATTTTTTAAAACAAATATACTGAATGCGCCACAAAATTTGTATACCAAAAAATACAAATTTTGCACACTTTTTATTTCCGAATGCAAACTTTTATTCTACGAAACGTACTTCAATTTATTCGAATTGTTTATCAAAAATACTAACTTGCACTCTAAATTGTACAATATTAATAAATTTTTAAATTAAACAGTTAGAGAAATGACTTATTTCTGCATGGTTATAAAAATAACCACGAAGGCTTAATGCGGGAGCTACGCTCCGCTCCGCTCCCGCATTAGCCTTCTAACCTAACCTAACCAATTCGGATTGCGCAGCTATATGAAATTCCGTTGTAAGATTGTACAAAGAGATTGTATTATTTTGTGTGCAAATCAGTATTTTTGGTGTGTCACGGGATTATTTGTATTGAAGATAGTATTTCAGTGTTATTAGATATATTTTAGGTGCACACTCAGTTAAAAAGATCATCAACTTTTGATAAGAGTTAATATGCTTGATATGAGTAGTAAATGGTTTTTTTGAAGTGCAACCATTTAAAAGTTATACGCATGGTTTATAGTGTCAAAAAATTTTTGTTAGTATTATTTTATTTAGAGGTGCACATAAAGATTCCCCATAAAAAAGTGGACGATCTAGAAATATATTTAGGTAAAGAGTCACGAAATGTAAACTATATATTATGTCACAGAATAGATAATAGTACTAGCGTAATTATGTTTATGTTAACATATCTTAAAACAACATTCTGTAAATCAATTTAATTTTCCAAACTATAAACTTGTAAGCTACAATATAAGATTTAAAAAGGATAGGAGGTGCTTTAATTTTACCAAATCACAATAAAAAAAAAGAACTACAGGTGCGTAAACAATTGAACAAAATAGACGGCTTTGAAGTATGTGGTATTAGAGATTTGGAAACCAATTTGTGTATAATATGTTGTTATAGAACTCCGCTATCTTTATGGAGAGATTCGAAACAACATTTGTTTCAATAACAAGTGTTGACAATGATATGTGGGGATTTTAATATTAATGTATTCAAAAATAGTGAGAAGACGAACGATTTCTCCTCTCTACTCACATGTTACAATTTTAGGCATCTAATAAAATCGCCTTCCTTTAGAAGGAATGCATATGAGTCATGTCTGGACAATATTTTGACCAATATACCTGATAAGTATCTAGGTGAATGACCATAATGGGCTATCAGATGGACATGCGGGACTATTTTGTTCAGTTAAACTGGATAAAGTCAACTATAAGCAAAATCTGGTACAATTTTCGTATTTCAACAATATCATTTACGATGAAAAAAGTAAAAACACGTTTAGACAAAAGCTGTGATTGAGATACTGGTATAAATACGTTTATACAAAAATTTAAGCAACTTCACTCAGAATTATTTAAGCACAAAAAAAAGTTAACCTGAACAAGACAGTTCGTCCCAAATGGTTGACACGGGGGATTAAAACATGCAGTAAAGAGGGTTCTGAATACTTTAAATAGGAATAATTGTGACAAAGCCATTCTTGATTACCGTAATAATTGCATGACCATTATACAGAAAGGTTGTGAGATGTGCAAAGAGATTAGAAATGAGAAAGCAAATAGACGCATTACATAACGTTGGTTAATTTGGCAAGTAATAAATAAACATCGCAAAGGCAATTCTAGTACAACCCTTGAAAATGTACTACTTAAATTGAATAATACCATTACTGATAACCCAATGTAGATTGCTAATATTTCTTCAAAACGATTTCAAAATTTAGTACACCTACAGACTTGTGATTCGCACCTGGCAAACACCTACTTGTTAGCAACGTAGAGAGTATAGATACGGGAATGAACTTTGACCGCTGCACCCGCCGAACTTGTCAAAATGATAAAAAATACAGTAGTAGTGGCTTCATTTGGATACGATAATATTTCAATGGCTATAATTAAGAAAACTATTGGTTTGTTGGCAAGCTCTTTAACTAGTTTCTTTAATAACTGCATAATCGATGGGGTATTTCCGGACCAATTTAAAATAGCTAGAATAATACCAATATATGAAAAAGGTGAACGATCCGATCCTGCCAATTATAGACCTATCTCTCTGCTTCCTGTTTTCTCAAAGTTGTTGGAAAGAATCTTGAAGGTCCGTCTTGTTAGGCATATGAAAAGTTGCAGGCATCTTTCTGAATCTAAGCTCAACTTTTGACACCGTAGACCATAACATCGAAGATGGATATGGTGTTCGTGGCAATTGCCTAAAGCGTTTTAGCTCCTATCTCCAAAGTAAAAGGCAGTTTGTAGAGATTAAGTCGGTGAGGGATGGAGAAGACAAAGCTACAAATCTAGCGTTTTGCCGGTGATACGTGGTGTTCCTCAGGGATCAGTGTCGGACGCAAATTTGTTTCTGATAATTTGAATGACGTAACAGCCCATATTAAACATCATATTCCAGAGGGTGAACTCGTAATTTTTGCAGATGATACGAATACCATAATAGCCGCTGAAAACACGATTATTTTAGAAAAAAAATGCAAAATGTGTTTGATGTGTTCGAAAATTGGTTCGGTATAAATAATTTCATAATAAAAACAATGTGCTTATTATTTAGGACTACTGTTAAAAAAAACGTTAAATAGTACCTATATTTGTATGCCTTCAGGCAGAATTTGGCTGTTCAAAAATTAAATATTTCCTGTAAACACCTTATGTACCCATTTTCGCAAATAAATGATTATGATATGATATGACAGGGATCCCAAAAAATATATTTTCGTGTTCAGTATCGTTAATATAACATACTCCAAGTATTTTTTTTTAATATCTCCAATGTACAGACATGTCTATTTCTCAATTATATAATAGCACAGTATTACTACTACATACAGTAGAATGACGACGAATGTACTTACACAGAGCTACGGAGGGGAACTTGCGACGCGTAGGGGGGCGCGGACGCGCCATCCACCAAATCGCGTCTTTTGCGGGAAAGTTCGCTGAGGGCTACCGTAGCCGCGTAGAGGTATCGCTCGCGTGACAATTATTAAGAATTTTTTTCATTTCATATCATAATGGTGCACAATTGTTCCGTATACGAATGTCTTCCGACATCAAGTGCCTTTGGGGTGCTGGTTGGGTAACCTCCACGTCGGCTTCTCCGTTTCTTCCCCCTTTGGACCGCGGTCCTGGGGAGCGGAAGCGGGGGGGCTGGTGCACCCTGGACAACGGCTAACAGACTCCTCCTGCCTCTGTTGGCCGTTGACAAATAACCCAACGACTGACCTCACGAGGAGGTCGTGGGATGGCGGGCCTTCAAGGCCCGCGGGAAGGGGTCCGTAGGACACCCTGCCATTCCAACAGCCCTTTTAAGGGCTAGCTGACCCTATTGCACGAGGGGGTCGTGGTATGGCGGGCCTGCAAGGCCCGCGGGGAGGGATCCGTAGGGTTCCTCCCACCTCAACAGCCCTTTTCAGGGCTAGCCGTCGCTCCCGGTACCCCTCTGCTTTAGCAGAGGAGATATGGGAGAGGCGACGGGATCCGTAGGATCCGGGGACGGGTCGGCCCACTGCTAGCGCAGGGGCTGACGGGCATTCGTGCCTCCGTCGGCGTTGGGAGAGTTGGCTACTCCCCCGCATCGCGTAACCTCTGAGATATCGACAACGACCTGAGTGCTAGCCACACTCGGGAACGCCGATATCCTGGAGGCCGCGGGGCTTGCCTTAACTGGCCGGCCCACGACAAGGAAAAGTCTGAAAACCCGACAGCGAAGTCGCTTAAAACCTGTGGATACCTGGGGACCTCCACAGTATATACCCCGATTCCTGGAATGGCCGTCACCCAGGAAGTGTAATCCGAACGGTTCAACTCGTGGGTTCAATTATGGAGAAACAATTTATAAACAAAAAACCATCACCAAGCGAAAAAGTCTGCGCGGAGGTCGCGCAGCACCATGACGCGGAGGTCGCGTCCCAGGCGGTGTCGGAGAATTTCGACACCGCCACTGATAGCCGGGACAAGAGCCCGGTGGGTCTTCGGACCCGAAAATCTCTGTGGCGTAAGAGGAACGCCAGAAAAAAAGTCCCTCCCCGACAGAAGACAGAGTCGGATTTCGAGCCTATGCTCTCCGACTCGTCTTCTACTAGCGGCAGCAGTCACAGTGGTGACGAGCTGCTGCGCCCCCCAAAGCTGGTGGCGGTTAGCCACCAAAAGGCGCGGGGCGACCAGAAGGGTGCCCCCCCTCAAGCCCATCCCTCAGGGGCCTCTGTCCGAGTTCCTCCACCTCGGCAGCGCCCTTGCCCTGTGCCGGCGACAGCACCTCAATAGAGGTGATGGGGGCCCTTAAAGGCCTGGCTAAGGCCCAGACCGGGGCTATGAAGCCGGAGGAGGACCGGCTCATGCGGACGACGTTGCGCCTCGTCGAGCATTACAACCTGCTCAAGGCGGAGTTGGCCAGCGCGCAGCTCGAGCGCGGAGAGCTAAGTAGGCAGCAGGTTGCGATGCTCGGGGAGACTGAGCGGCAGGCGGCGGAGTACCGCAGCGAGATGGCCAATATGGCGGCTGAAATAGCAGCGCTCCAGGGGGCCATCGCTGTGTCGACCGAACTGCCGGACGAGCGCGTGACCCGCACAGCTCGGCGAAGGGTCGGAGCGCAGCAGCAGCCGCCAGTGCGATCGAGGTCGCCGGTGCGGCCGAGATTGCCGCCTCCGGCGCAGCCGGTGTTGCCGGCGCCGCCACCTGTACCGGCGCGTTTGCCGGTCCCGCCGCCGTCGCCGCCACGTCTGCCACCGCGTCTACCGCCGCGTCTGCCGGCCCCGCCGCGCCTACCGGTTTCACCACCGCCGGCGCATATGAGGCCCACCAACCCGGTGGAGGCCTGCATCGCGACGATGGCCGCCATGGAAAAGCGGCAGGCGGCGCACGAGGAGTGGACACGGAGTTGTCTGGAGGCCATTATGGACTCCATCCGTCGTCCGCCCCTGGCGCCGCCGAGTGGGGGGGGCTACGCCGGAGCAGTGAAGCGGGGCCCCAACCGTACGGTGGCGGTGGGGACCTCGCAGGAGTCGGCCCGTAGCGTGCCCACTGCGCCTGCTGCTCCGGCCACTATCGCCGCGTCAGCCGGGAGCGCCCATCAAGCCAAGGGCAAGGGGAAGGGTAAGGGCAAGGGGAAGACGTCCCCAGTCTCAGCCCCGGCCCTGGCTTCGGTCCCGACTGCCTCCACGAGCTCCGCACCGGCGGGGGGCTGGGAGGTGGTCGGAGAGGCCAAAAACAAGCGGAACGCCCGTAAAAAGGCAGCCAAAAGGGCCAAGAAGGCCCTGGCTGCTGCGAAGGGTGCGTCAGGAAAGCTGCGTGTCCCCCGTACCACCGCTGTCATCTTAACGATGACACCGGAGGCTACGGAGAGGGGCGTGCAGAACGTGGACCTGGTGAAACAGGCGAGGGGCCTCATTGACATGAGGGCCCTCGATGTGGCGGGGACCCTCCGAGTGACACACACTCGAACGTCTCATCCACGTCCCTGGCGCCTCCAGTGATCCCAAGGCCGATGCCATTGCAGCTAAGCTGCGGGAGACGCTGGACGCAGCCGACGTCCGGGTGTCCAGGCCCACTAAGTGCGCAGAACTGCGCATTTCGGACCTGGACGACTCCATCACGGCCGAAGAGATTCGGGTGACCGTGGCGGAGGCCGGGGGTTGTCCCCTGGAGGCGGTTAAGGTCGGAGCGATTCGCTACGGCCGTCGCGGACAGTGGGCAACAGTTGTCGGTTGCCCCATCATAGCAGCCCAAAAGGCTGCCGACCGGCGCATCCTCGCGGTAGGCGGCGTTGTGGGAGTCCGGGTACGGCTCCTACAGGCTCGGCCGGACAGGTGCTTCAGGTGCCTGTCGGCCGGCCACGTAAGCGTGCAGTGCAAGGCGGAGGTGACGGTTGGTGACCGTTGCTTCCGCTGCAGCCAACCCGGTCACAGGGCCAGTAATTGCGAAGCTCCGCCGCACTGTTTCAGGTGTGCGGCGGAGGGCAAGCCGGCCGACCATAGGGTTGGCAGTAAGGCCTGCACCCGCGGGGAGCCGCCGCCGCGAGGCGGGCGTTCCGACGATGGTTCGGGGCGGGATGCGGAGATGGTTCCATAATGGATCCTCATCTCTGCATCCTGTAGGCGAACCTGGGCCACGGTGTCGATGCTCAGGCACTTCTGCTCCAGAGCATAGCACAGTGGTCCATCGACGTCGCCGCTGTCGCCGATCCATACACTCACCGGCCCCTCGGGCCCGCCTGGGTGGTCGACTTGGATGGATCGGCGGCACTGGTGCATAACGCCGCTGCGGGTGCCCCTCCCCTTGTCGTGATCGCAAGGGAGCATGGCATCGTAGCGGCGCGGGTGGGGGAGATTGCGGTCGTGGCCGTTTATTTCACGTCGAGGTCACACCGACTCATAGGGCAGTATCGGCGGTCGCTGGAGCGGCTGACCGACGTCGTCAATGCCTGTACGCCTCGTCCGGTTCTTGTGCTCGGGGACTTCAACGCCTGGTCTCAGGCTTGGGGTTCCCGGCGCACAAACGCGCGAGGCAGGGCTCTGGAGAGCTGGGCCGATTCTCTCGGCTTAGTTCTCCAGAATCGCGGGGCCGAAGCCACGTATATGGCCACGTTTGTGGCGGGGGAGCGCAGTTCGATCGTAGATCTTTCGTTCGCGAGCGCTTCCTTGTCACTCCGCGTGCGGGACTGGCGTGTCGCCGTAGAGGTGGAGACACTATCGAATCACCGATACGTTCGGTTTGATGTCTCCCCTCCCCCGAGCGATGCGCCAGTCATTTCGGCCCAACGCGAGCCGCGCTGGGTGTTGGGGCGATTGAATCGGGAGGACCTCCTGGAGGCCGCCATCGTACAGGCCTGGGCCATTGCGCCGGACAGGCCTGTGGACATAAACGATGAAGCGGCGTGGTTCCGGGAGGCCATGACATGGGTCTGCGATGCGAGTATGCCTAGGGCTCCAGCCTATAATCCGAGGCGTCGGGTCTACTGGTGGAATGCGGAGATCGCGAGGCTGCGTCAAGCCTGCGTGATCACGCACCGCCGGTGGGCCCGATTCCGTAGGAGGCGTACTCGTCCCGCAGACTCGGAGCCCCGATTGGCGGAGCTTCATGAGGGATACAGGGAGGCCCGGAATGCCCTCCGAGCGGAGATCAAGCGGTCTAAAGCCGCTTGCTACCGGGAGCTCCTGGAGACGCTGGAGCGGGATCCATGGGGGCGACCTTACCTTATGGTAGGAGAAAAGCTGCGCCCCCGGGCCCCTCCGCTGACCCAGGTGCTCGAACCGGCTCTGCTCGGAGGAGTGGTGGAATCCCTATTCCCGGTGCGAGCGGAACATGTTCCGCCGTAGATGACTCCGCCGCCTCGGTTCTACGGCGCCCAGTGCGGTGATTGACGACGACGTGCCCGAGGTCACTTGGGTAGAACTAGAGCTGGCGGTGCGAAGGCTTAGGGCCAAGAAAGGCACCGCCCCGGGACCCGACGGCATTCCAGGCCGCGCGTGGGTCCTAGCTCTAGGGGAAGACGGCCTCGAAACACGACTGTGAGGGTTCCTCAGCGCATGCTTGGAGCGGGGCCAGTTTCCGAAGATGTGGAGGACGGGGAAACTGGTCCTCATCCGCAAGCAGGGACGCCCGGCGGACGAGCCGTCCGGGTACCGGCCCATAGTGCTGCTCAACGAGGTGGGCAAACTCTTTCAAAGAGTTATTGCCAAGCGCCTCGTCGAGCATCTCTCTAGAGTAGGGCCGGACCTGGCGAACACCCAGTTTGGGTTCCGCCGGTGGCGTTCCACTGTGGATGCCATCATGCGTGTGAGGACTCTGGCGGGGGATGCGGTTGCCCGGGGCGAGGTGATGTTGGCGGTGTCCTTGGACATCTCCAACGCCTTCAACACCTTGCCCTGGAGTTGCATTAGGGAGGCACTCGTGTACCACGATGTGCCTCTCTACCTCCGCCGCATAGTCGGGGCGTACCTGACGGAGAGAGCCGTCATCTACCCAAGTTCGACGGGAGTCGGTAGGCGTGAGATGTCGTGCGGTGTTCCGCAGGGGTCGGTCCTGGGGCCGCTCCTGTGGAACATCGGTTACGACTGGGTACTTCGCGGTGACTTCGCGTACGGTGCCACCGTCACGTGTTATGCGGACGACACGCTGGTGACGGTGAGCGGGGCTACGCACCGCGAAGCGACCCTGAGGGCCACGACCGCGGTTGCTCAGGTCGTCGACAGGATCTGGCGGCTGGGTCTCGAGGTGGCTCTGCACAAGTCCGAGGCCATGTTCTTTCATGGCCCTTGGCGCAGGCCAGGCCCGGGAGCCAGCCTAACAGTGGGAGGCACTCCCATCGACATCAAGCCCCGGTTGAAATACCTGGGGCTCGTGCTTGATGGTCGATGGGACTTCGGACAGCATTTCCGAAGTCTGCGCCCCAAGTTGGTGCTCACGGCGAATGCCTCCTCCATCCTCCATCCTCCTGCAGGAGACTTTACGCGGGTGTCGTGCTGTCCATGGCCCTATACGGGTGCCCCGTGTGGGCGGACACCCTGGAGGCAAGATTCGTGCCTCTGCTCCGTACGGTGCAGAGCACGATGGCCTCCAGGGCCATCAGGGGATACCGCACGATATCCTTCGAAGCGGCGAGTCTCCTGGCCGAATCGCCACCGTGGATCCTGGAAGCGAGGGCCCTTTCGCCACTATATAAGTTCCGAAAGGAGGCGCGGGAGCGGGGATTCGATCCCGAGCCCGAGGATATTCGGGCCGAGAAATCCCGGCTCCACCAGGTCATGGTGGCCGAGTGGGAGCGACGACTTGGGCAACCACGCGCAGGGCACGCCGTCATTGCGGCGGTAAGGCCCATCATGGGGGAGTGGCTAGAGAGGCCACACGGTAGCCTCTCGTACCGTATTATCACCGGGCACGGTAGCTTCGGGTGGTATCTGCGTCTGATGAGTATAGAGCCAACGCCCGAGTGCCATCACTGCGACGCGAGCGTGGACTCGGGGCTGCACACGCTCACCGAGTGCCCGGCGTTTGAGACGCCGAGGCGGGAGCTTGTGGCGGCCCTGGGGGTGAGAGTGCTCACGCTCTCCACCCTGCTCGCGGCGATGGTCCGCTGCGCGGATGCGTGGGCGGCCAGCGCCTCCTTCTGCGAGCAGGTCATGCTCGCGAAGGAGACAGCTGAGCGGGCGCGGCGCGATGAGCGCGAAAGGCTCGCTGACATCGCTGCACGCGCCCGAAGGCGGCTCGGGCGTCGGAGGGCGCAAACTGACCTCCGCCCCCCATGAGCGCGGGCCTGAGGGTGACGGGTGGAGCCGCCCGTCACCCTAGCAGAAGCAGGCCACGGCGGCGGCGCGCATCGTAGGACGATGCGCGTCCCCCCACACCGGGGTTGAGTCGGGGACCGCGTGGTCCCCCACTTCCCGAGGAGGGCCAGACCGAGAGGGATGGCCCTGGGTCAGCCGGGGTGCGAGGGATATCTCGCATGACAACCTCACCTTCGGCCTAGCACTACGACCCAGAGACGGCGTGCGGTTTAGTCGGTTCGAGTCCGACATAACCTACCCCTCCGGCTCCGGAGGGGCCGGTATCCGTGGGGATTTCCCGCACGGAAAAAAAAAATAACATCAAGTGCCAATAAAGACATACGATTTCATAGATTTCCCCGTGACGCAAGGTAAGTTTATTTCTATAATTTCAAAGTAACGTCTAGAATCTATTGATAGAAGTTACGAAAAATGTAATTAAATAAACATCAACATTGAATGAGTTTTAAATTAATTTAAAAAGGTCTTAAAATAAAATGTCACGAATGTATCTTGCAGTACAACACATGTTAATATATTTCAAATAAATGATTGCATAATAATTACATTTATTTCCATTTTTTTCTTTTCTGACAACCCTTGCACATTTGCGACGAATTGCATAGGTACTTACGCAAGCGACGGCATCGTCCGACATAAAAGGCGTTTCTCCACTGAAGTAACACTGTGATAATAGTATAGATTAATCAAATTTACAAGAATATAATATTTATTGTATTTATTTATTAAAATTTTAAGTATATATTGTAGCCTCTGAACGTGTCAGATGGGCTACGCACCAGCTGACCCAGCGGAGAGATGCTCGAGCTCAAAAATATCCCAGGGCGCCTTTTCGTCAGCAGAGAAAAGTATGCGCGTGCGTATGGGAACCCCAGGGGAGACATCAGAGAAACTACAAATGTTCTTTTAGTTTTGCACACATATATATTAGAGGTAATTGCCCGTTTACACAGGATACACAGAGTAAGAAACTTATAAAACTATAGTAGATCACAAATCTCAGCTTACAATCCCGAGTATGATCATGATATATCATCACCGTCTGCAGCACAGTAGCATAGAAGCCAGCCCGAGATGGCTGGGGGACGTCCTATACAATAGGGGCAATCGACGGGGTACCAGGAGAGGCAAAAGCAGTAATAAATTGGAATACGTGACCCTTGATCCGATCGTCGGCCTGCGTGTAATCCAGGAGCGCCTTTCACCACGCTCTCGGACAGCCAAGGCGCTGCACCTGCAGGAGCCCTCCGGTTTCGCAACCAATGGAAAAAGGGCCTGGCAATGGTCGACGTCGAGGAGATCTGAGTAAATGGGATCTTCTTGAGCCGTATCTGGAGCCCTATGAACGAATTAACACTCAGAATCGTCTAAAATTGTAGAGGATCGGTAACAAAGACAAAAATAAAATTACTTACCACGAATGTGGGTAAAACTCAGATACACTGATTCTAATTGCAGAGTAACAATGAATAGTATAACGACAGATAAGTCACCAAAAGTAATGAGTCCAGTGCGTCTCGTAACATCGATCCTGGCTTATATAGTCACTGGATTAGAAGTTTCGCGAAGCCATCCATTCTTTTTTTTTTTTACTTAATGAGCTTAATGATCAGCAACCACCCTCATTACCGTGATTCGATCACCAAGGTGAATAATACAAAGCAGGTGGCAACGCCACCCCGCGAACACTATGCGAACTAGCATAATCGATCTTAACATCAGCAACTCGCTACGAGAAGTCCGCACTGACGGAGCACTAGATGGCGCTACCGACAGATAATATTTCTAAAAAATCTTAGTACAAAAATTCTGTTACACCACCCCCTCCCTCAGAGTATTCCCTGCATAGTATACGCAGGGAATATCATCGACAGGATCTAAACTGAGAGATGGCAAAGAAATTTCGTAACTCGCGATGACCACACTAGTTGTGAGCATCACGAAGTCCAAACAAAACAAAAACTAACCTTTCCAACAACAAAAAAAGCAATCAAAGTCAAAATACTAAATCTAACACCAAAGAAGTGTTACCCTGTTAACTAACCTGATTACTGTATGCTTCTCAAATAAGTGAATAACATAGAGTGAGTAGGCGTAGGGTGAACCGAGACCGCTCGACGCGAAGTGGACAATCTCACGATCGGCCGAGCGACAAAGAAAAGGCACCGACAGAAGAAGGAGAAGGAGCAGAAGGTTGTTCCTCCTCACTATATTTCAAAATATCCTTAATGTGATATACTCCCAGATCTTTGCCATCCAAATCAGACAGTTCATAGACTAAAGGCGAGCGTTTGGCGGTTACAATGCATTTCATAAATTTAGGCGCCAACTTCGCCGTAAAGTTCTTTGCCTTGTTAGACAAATAGAACGTTCTTTTGTAAACAATCTGTCCCACTTTCAATTCCACATGCCTTTTTCTGAGGTTGTAGTGTTTTTCGTTACGCCGGTGAGCAACATCTAAGTGTTTTCTCACCTGGTCGTAGATACGATTTAGTTCCTTCAACCTCTCGCAAAAGGACACTGGACTGTCAATGGAGACAGAGTCAGGAGGGCAAGGAATCTCTTCCTGCCTATAAAGAACACCATCACCTATGAATTCCCTACCGTGAACAAGAAAATACGGACTGAAATGAGTAGCTTCGCTTACAGCCGTGTTTAGAGCACACTGGACTTCCACGAGATTCTCGTCCCATTTCTTGTGGTGTGACTTCACATAGCAAGAAATTCCCTGAACCACGTTGCGAATGGCTCGTTCTGCCTGATTTGTCTGCGCGTGATATCTGGGATTATAATAGATGTTGGGCACATTGTACTTAACTAGTAAGTCCTTAAACTGTTTGCTAATAAATTGTGGACCATTATCCATGTAAATGGTCTTACATACCCCGTGGACTAGAAAACCATTCCTTTCTATGAATCTCGCGACTGCAACGCCTGTAGCTATCCGTATAGGACACAACATGACATATTTGCTAAAATAGTCCGAGACTACAATCAAATGAACGTTTCCCTTGCTGGAAGTAGGAAATGGACCCAGTAAGTCACAAGAGATGGCCTCAAAAGGTCTATACACCCGTTTAGGATTACCCATTAGGCCCGGCCGAGATGTGTTCACAGGTTTGTACTGCTTACAAATGTCGCATTTGCCAACATATTCCTTAACGCTCTCGTACATCTTAGGCCAATAATAGTGGAGAGCCAGGCGTTTATGGGTCTTCCATACGCCACCATGGGCACTGAGTATGTCGTCATGGTACTTGGTGAGCAGAGGTAACCTGTCTTCCATCGGCACCACCAGCTTCCAATCAAAATCAGAGGTCAGAGAATATTTATTTTTTGATAATCTGAATAAACAGTTATTACGTATGTCAAAGTTAGGAAAATGCCTAGGGTTCTTCTTTACACTGCTCAGGGTGTGGAGATACCAAGAGTCTTTAGTAACGTTGGTGTCTATTGCGTTAATCTGAATTCGTGACAGAGCATCAGGTACCACATGGTCCTTACCCTTTCGATGCTCTATATCGAAGTCAAACTGGCTCAACCTCATGCTCCAGCGCGCGAGACGACCTGTCGGATTCTTTAGCTTGTGGAACCACAGTAGCGAGGCGTGGTCCGTAACGACGGTGCACTTCTGTCCTTCCACGTACTGCCTGAACTGTTCCAAAGCAAAGATCACAGCAAGGAGTTCTCGCTCAGTGGTACTGTAGTTGACTTCATTTTTGTTGAGTGAACGACTACAATACGCGACAGGGTGCTCCACTCCCTCATGTGTCTGCGTCAGTACAGCAGCCACAGAGAAGGATGACGCGTCACTGAGAATTCTAAAAGGTAATGAGTAGTCAGGCATTTTTAAAATAGGAGCGGTGACCAAAGCGGCTTTCAGTAGATTGAAAGACTCTTCAGCTTCACGCGACCACTCGAAGGCTACATTCTTAGAAGTTAATTTACATAAGGGTTTACTAATTTTAGAAAAATTGTTCACGAAACGCCGATACCACCCAGCCATGCCCAGGAATCTTTTCACCTCCTTAGCATTAGAAGGTGTGGGATAGTTGAGGATGACATCGACTTTACCTGGGTCAGTCCGCAGGCCATGCTTGTCAACATAGTACCCGAGGTACTTCAATTCGCTACGACAGAAATGCGATTTTTGCATGTTGATCGTTAGGCCCGCATCCTTAAGGCGCTGATAGACCCTATTTAAGAGGTCCACATGCTCCTCAAAGGTGCTGGCCACAACGATTATGTCGTCCTGAAAGGAAAACACTCGGTTATTGAACTCTGGGCCAAATAGACGGTCCATGAGGCGTTGCATCGAGGCGGAAGCTCCTATAAGTCCAAAGCACATCACATTGTAGTGAAAAAGACCTCGCCTTGGGACAGTGAAGGCGGTCTTCTCGGCGGATTGGAGCGAATCAAAAGGAATCTGCCAATATGCCGCACTTAAGTCAATGGAAGTCAAATATTTTGCATTATTGAGATGGTCTAAGATTTAGTTGATATAAGGTAACGGATACGCATCGCTCTTAGATACAGAATTGAGCTTTCGAGAATCAAGGCACAATCTCAGGTCACCGTTCGCTTTCTCCACCATCACCACTGGTGAGTTCCACGCGGACTGAGACGGGGTCACTACTCCCATCTCCAGCATCCGGTCTAGTTCCTCTTCCAGGGCTTTCTGCTTCAGGGGAGAGAGCGGATAGTACCGTTGCTTGATTGGCTTGCTGTCGCCTGTGTCTATGACATGATGCGCCAGAGATGTTCGACCTAAACCCACCTTGTCCGTGTTGATAGTATCAAATTTCTCAATAATGCTGTTAATCACCCGCTTCTGATCGGCGGTTAAATTGTTGTAATCCTCTAGACCGCTGTTAAGAGACAGAGACTCTACTGGATTACAGTCGCTAAAGTTGGAAAGATTGATATTCTGAGATATCAATCTATCCCCTAATTGAAATTGTTGCCAGAAGTCTACTCCAAATATCATTGCAGTAGTGATCTCTGGAACAACATAAAACTTAATAACTCTGACAGCAGAATTATATTCAATAGGCAGAGAAATACAGCCCAGACATGGCAAATAGGTGCCGTCTGCTGTAGTTAAACTAAAGTTAGGGCTGATGCTTTCAAGCTCAAACCCTAATTCCAAAAAAGTGTGGTGCGCTCCCTTACCCAGCACTGAGCAAGCTGCACCCGAATCAAGCAAACCTAGAACATTTAAGTTCAGGATCCTAACAACTAAATACGGTCTTATATCATTATCCCGTTTGGTAAACAGGACCCTATCAGAGAAGGCATCGGACAGAGAGGCTCGCTCTGAACCGAGTGGTGATCTTCTAATAAGGCCCTGACTTACTCGTTTTTTGGTTTGGTATTACATTTCGGACACTCAGGTTATTTGACTCCTTTTTGTCCACACCGGAAACACACCAAATCCCTCGACTGTGTACAGCCGTATGCAGTGTGGCCGCCTTCACCACAGCGGAAGCATCTGCGTTCGCTTGAGGTCGTTGGGCTGGCCACGGCAGAGACCTGCTGGGAAGTTTTTTGTACACTTTTGTTTTTAATATGGTGTAAATCCGAGGTGATCCCAAACTTATCTAAAGCTGGTTCATGGAATGCCTCAGCCCTAGCACGAGCAAGTTCTAGGCGCTTCCCCAATCGCTTCAGATCGCTTATCGAGTTTACCTCGTGAAGGGCCAATTCCTTCATATAATCGGGCCTAATATTATGCATCAGAATGTCCAGTTGTTCCTCACTGGGCATTTTGCACGATAATCTAGAGAACATGGCCTGCATCGTAGAGATGTAGTTGCCTAATGTTTCGGATCGGGCCTGTGTACGCTGCCTAATTTCATTTCGGAGGCGATCATCGTAGTTGGGAAGGTCGAAAGTCTCTCTCAGCTCCTCTAACATGCCCTCATACGAGGTAAAGTTATACCTGTTGGTGCGGAACCAAGATAAGGCCGGACCATCCAATAGGTCAGAGAAAGCTGTGAGGACCTTATCCTTAGTGACTTCCCGAGCACACCTAAGCTCTTCCAGTCTCTCAATGAAGACACGTACACAAGAAGAGCCATCATATTTTATATTAAAAGAGTTTAAGTTTACGGGTCTATCCCTTATTACTAAATTTCCACTAATTGTGTCGGAACTGGGCGCGTCACGTCGCATCAAGCGGTCCCCCCTCACCACAGGCGAGGTGTAACCTATGTTGTCGCGATGTATAGGTTCGGTCTCTTTCTCCGACCCATCAGAGTCAGAATCGGTATCTGATTCTGCCACCGATAGAATCTTGACTAAACGGTTACGAATACCTAACAGTTCCGGACAGTCTAAACCACACCTAACTAACCTAGTGAGAAGGTAGTTTGCCCTCAAAGCAACCCTAGTACGACAATTTTTATTTGAAACGAAGTCACCTGAAGAGAGGACCTCTTCCAGTTCGAAGACTTTAGGCTCACAGATAGCCAACTCAGAAGCGGCAACGGCAGGTACAGCAGCGATGGCCTTAATGCTGCCACGCCGAACAAGCCGCAGCGCAGTACGCAGCTCACTCCGCAGGCCGACAACCGTGGCATCCGGATCCGCTGAAACCCCCATGGCAGACAGTTCATTAAAAAGTTCATCCTTTTTAAGGTAGTTAATGCACTTCTGTAATTGGGCCATAGTGGTTCAAGATTTAAATTCAGTTATAAACACTTAACCATAGTGGAGATACAACCCACTTCAGGTTTACAAATTAATAATACAGACTAAATAATTTTTTTACAGAGGCTTTTAAAATCAATTAAAAAAATTTAACAAACAAGTCACTATGTACACTTCCTCTAGATCACAATTTGTGAGGCTACAAAAAGAAAATCTAATATTTTAGAATAGAGAAACAGTATCAACTAATTAAAAAAATTCTTTGTCCAAGGATTAGGACACCTGGTATACTTTCTCTAGCTTAAAAATTTGTGAGATAGTTACAAGTTCTAATATTTTATAACTTAGAAACAAATTCAAACAATTAAAAATTCTTTGTCCAACATTTAGGACATCAGGTATACTTTCTTTAGATAAACAATTTGTGAGATAGTTACAAGTTCTAATATTTTATAACTGAGAAACAGATTCAAACAACTAAAAATTCTTTGTCCAACATTTAGGACATCAGGTATACTTTCTTTAGATAAACAATTTGTGAGGTAGTTATAAAAACATTCTAGTATTTTATATATTCTTACTTGATTTTGGGCAGGTTATAGAGAATTACACAGACAGATATCTTCAGATCACTGACTCAGTAACCCAATGAAATGAATTCAAGATTTGAAATTAAAGTTTAAATTACAAAAGTTTTCTTGGCAAATTGATAGTAAGCAGGTATTCAGCAAATATGTTAACTACAAATCTATTGCAAGGCTATACAGTGCGAAGCAGCTATATATATAAGATAACGATAATTATACAGGTATATACCCAAATCCACCAATGCTACATACATGAACTGTCTAGACTAAATTTACGCTAGTAGGTAACGAATCAGTTCCATCCACCGTCCACTCGATTGTTCTAAATATGTATGTTTCATACAATTGACAATGGACCATGAAACTAAAAAGGTTAATTACAAGAAGATCACAACAGATATATATGTATGCACAACTTCACGCTAAGGACCTCAGAGGGACAGACAGAAGCAACTAAAAAAAACAAAAAAGAAAAAAAGAAAAAAATGGTTTTGCCAAAAATATGTCACCAAACTTACCGAAAAATATGCAGTTATAATTTGGGATTTTGAATTTTGTCTCAATGATTTTTCTTGCCTCAGGGATGATGGTACGTTAGGCTGAAAAATACAAAGAGGGTAAGTATTACATGCGTAACTGCAACCGCACAACCAATTAACGTCCTGGGTCGTATCGGACGGAGAGTAAGCGTTTTCTCCAAAGCGACCCCCCACAGACTCCCACACACAGCGCACCCACAGAGAACAGAGTTAGCCCTTAAAGTTGGTCGCCAATTTGTAGCCTCTGAACGTGTCAGATGGGCTACGCACCAGCTGACCCAGCGGAGAGATGCTCGAGCTCAAAAATATCCCAGGGCGCCTTTTCGTCAGCAGAGAAAAGTATGCGCGTGCGTATGGGAACCCCAGGGGAGACATCAGAGAAACTACAAATGTTCTTTTAGTTTTGCACACATATATATTAGAGGTAATTGCCCGTTTACACAGGATACACAGAGTAAGAAACTTATAAAACTATAGTAGATCACAAATCTCAGCTTACAATCCCGAGTATGATCATGATATATCATCACCGTCTGCAGCACAGTAGCATAGAAGCCAGCCCGAGATGGCTGGGGGACGTCCTATACAATAGGGGCAATCGACGGGGTACCAGGAGAGGCAAAAGCAGTAATAAATTGGAATACGTGACCCTTGATCCGATCGTCGGCCTGCGTGTAATCCAGGAGCGCCTTTCACCACGCTCTCGGACAGCCAAGGCGCTGCACCTGCAGGAGCCCTCCGGTTTCGCAACCAATGGAAAAAGGGCCTGGCAATGGTCGACGTCGAGGAGATCTGAGTATATGGGATCTTCTTGAGCCGTATCTGGAGCCCTATGAACGAATTAACACTCAGAATCGTCTAAAATTGTAGAGGATCGGTAACAAAGACAAAAATAAAATTACTTACCACGAATGTGGGTAAAACTCAGATACACTGATTCTAATTGCAGAGTAACAATGAATAGTATAACGACAGATAAGTCACCAAAAGTAATGAGTCCAGTGCGTCTCGTAACATCGATCCTGGCTTATATAGCCACTGGATTAGAAGTTTCGCGAAGCCATCCATTCTTTTTTTTTTTTACTTAATGAGCTTAATGATCAGCAACCACCCTCATTACCGTGATTCGATCACCAAGGTGAATAATACAAAGCAGGTGGCAACGCCACCCCGCGAACACTATGCGAACTAGCATAATCGATCTTAACATCAGCAACTCGCTACGAGAAGTCCGCACTGACGGAGCACTAGATGGCGCTACCGACAGATAATATTTCTAAAAAATCTTAGTACAAAAATTCTGTTACAATATAGATATATATATGTCTGATTTGTCCTGTAGTGATAATGAAAGTTTTTACACAGTAGACAGTCTTGGTGATAGCTTTTCTAGTTCACTAACACTGGAATATACCCTTCAGTCTCTGATTACCGATGTGCCGAGGAATTTCAAAGTAGTCCATATGAACGCCCAGAGTATTCCAGCCCATTTCCCAGATATGCTAGCAACCTTTAACTGCCAAAACATCCACGCAATCCTAATGACAGAGTCGTGGCTCAAGCCATGTCTGCCTACAATTTCTTACACTCTTCCAGTATTCATTCTAATTAGAAACGATCGCGCGATTGGCCGTGTTGGGGGTGTAGCTATATATCTGTGCTTTTATATTCCATAATCAGTAGTGAATATGTCTGCACAACCACCACTGGCAAACTCTAGCGAGCATCTTTTCTTGGGAGTAGAATTAAGATTATTTTTGGCGTGTACTATTCTCCTTCTTTAAACGTTGACTACTTCTCTTTTTTTGAACTTCTTCTAGAAAATCTGACTTAAACTTATACGCATACTATTATAATGGGTGATTTCAACATGTGCCTTAAGAAAAATGACCATGGCTCGTCACTACTTACCCGTATAGTGGAATCTAGCAACTTGTCTATACTTCCTCTTGATGTAACCCACCACATTCCTAACTGTATCCCTACTCTTCTAGACCTCATCTTAGTTTCTTCTCCTGGGCAGGCCAATGTTCAGCTGATGCTTTCAACTACCACGATCTGATATATTTATCTTATAAAATCGGACCTCCCAAGGCAAAGCCGAGAATTCTTTTTCAGCGCAGTTTTGGAGCTATGGATCGTGACAAGCTTCGTGAGGATGACCTCAACATTGATTGAACCCCTTTCTTAGTAGCCCAATATATAGACACTAAAGTATCATTGCTTCCAAAAAATCTGATTAGTCTCTATAATGTCCATGTACCGACCCGAGCTGTCAAAGTCAAACATTTACAAACATTTACGCACGTAGATATCTATCTTTGTGAGTGGGTTTCCGGTATATAGTGTGTGATAAGCGTCCGTTTGATTCTCGGATAACCAACACGTCCAGAAATGGCAGAACTCTGTCTTTTTCCTCTTCTACCGTACAACGTATCTTCCGGTGCACATTGTTAAGGTGGTCTGTAAATTCCGACAGCGAGTTTCGATCGACGATTGCATAGATGACATCTACATATCGCCACCAATATTGGGGCTTTATAGGTGCGGTGGTCAGTGCTTGATCTTCAAACCACTCCATGAAGATGCCGACAGTTACCGGTGCGAGCGATGAACCCATCGCTACTCCATCTACCTGCAGGTTTTCTCCACAGAAAATAGCCACTTTTCAGACAGAAGTTTATGCCCTCAATGTATCCAGTGGGTATATCAGTGCCTTGCAAAAGGGTAGATATTATGTTGAGCGTTTCTTCCACTGGAACATTTGTAAACAAGGATGTGACGTCAAAGCTAACCATTATCTCGGTATCTTGTATTTGTACCTCTGCAAGTAGGTTGACAAAGTGTCTAGAGTCCTTCAAGTTCTGCCAGTAAGGGGTTGCGATAAAGTAGCCAAATGTCGCGACAATTTATATGTTGGTGCGTCTATTTGACTAACTATAGGTCGCAGGGGCCAATACGGCTTATGTACTTTCGGCAACCCATATATCTTTGGTGGGGTGGGATTATGTGGGCGTAACTGCGCTAATAGGTCTTGGACACCTTGGTCTTGCAGCAGCTTCAGGGTCTTGGCTGTGAATCTGTCTGTCGGGTTAAAAGTAACTTTTTCATTTGTGGTTCTGTCACTTACAAGCTGTGTGATCTTATGTTCGTATGCTTCAGTGTCTACAATCACAGTTGCATTCCCTTTATCCGCTGGTAACACAAGTATGTCTCTGTCATTATGCAGGTTACCTAAGGCCAACATTTCTTGACGTGTCATGTTGGGTTTTGGTGATGACGCCTTCCGCAACATCTTGCCGTAAGCACTCTGCATCACTGTGGGGTATTCTGTTTCGCACTATCGTGTTCTCAATGTTGGCTATAATATCCTCGACTGGTATCTTTCGAGGAGCTGGTGCGTAATTTAGCCCACGGTGTAACACAATAATAGTATTGTCGGCCAACTGTTTCGATGATAAATTGACAACCGTTACAGAATTTTGTGACTCATTTGCCGTACTTTGTGGGTAGCTATAAGAAGCTCCAGTGAGTTTTGTCAATTTATCTGACTGTGTTTTGGCCATGTTTTTACCTACTGTGTCTATTCGACTGTATGTCATGCTATCCAAACCTTCCACCTTTCCATCTGTAGATGCAAGTCATACACTCTTTTATTTATGCACATCACTTTTTGGCGGTAGTCACGACACAATAATTTCTCACTCGTGACACGAAAGAAGTCATCGTGATTTCGAATGCACTTTATAGGTTTTATTTGGGCGAATTTCGGCACTTCAACACAAACCCTAAACCACACTCGAGCTTCCTTCGTTTGATGCGCATCCGCGTAAACTCTTTCACTTTATCGAGCCATACCGCGCCGTAGCGGTTTGCTATATTCGTATAGAAACTATCGAGAGCCATTTTTCAATTGAGTGAATTTACGACCGGAGTCCTTATTCAAGAGCAGAATCATGCTGCTCATGAATAAGGACTCTGGTCGGGTCCGAAACTAGTCGGGCGCATCCAGACGATTTACGTGAGTAAAGCCGTAATAAATTTACTTAATTGAAAAATGGCGCACGATTGTTTCTATACGAATTTAAAACTAATTGGAAATGCATAATAAAATGAATTAATCCTTAATACTTACATAATAATTAATTAAATTGATATTATTAATCGTGTTTCACGAAATTAAATGGGTTTTTTAAATTTTTTCAAATGTCATTTTGAGGTTATTTCTATACACAATCACTAAAAAGGTGATAGTCTTCCCATTCACAAACACCGTGATTGTCTGCTTAGGAATTTTCAAAGTAAATTAAAAAAAATACTTTAGTCCCTAGATATTAATAAAGAACTTTAGTCCCGATATGCAGAGACTAAAGTAACATTTTAAGAGCATGAGAACTGAAAAATTTTTAATTTTGAAAAATGGAGATGTCAGGTGCTTTGTGTTTCTGACTGTACTAACAAATACTCCATAAGTAGTTTAATATGTTAAATCAATGGATTACGCTACGTGTCTAGTCGATTACGAGTAAATATTACGATGATTTACACAATCAACAGAAAGGGTTATAGGAAGTTTTTGCGCATACGAAATTTGTAATCACAGATAAAAAGGAAACACACCTTGTAAATTTTTGTTCGAAGTTCTTCCAGTTTGACAAACGTCATTCAAAAGCAACAAATCAATTTCATTTCTTTTTTAAATATCAAAGACATAATAAGTATAAAGCATAGATGTAGTATTTTTATGGTATAAAGTAATAAGTATACAACCTCATGCAACCCATAGATTTAGTATTTTTCTTTTCCATAGATTGGCAATAGGAGTGAAAGAGAGCTCCGGCATCTAATAGTACTTTTATGTGTTAGAAAGAGAGAGTAAACGATGCTGTCAGTGAGACCAAACATGTATTTGTTATTGGGAAATAGGGGACTATTGAGTGAACGCTTAAACTATTTTATGATTATATAAGTAATTCAAAGTCATAGCAGTAAAACCAACAACATTTTATGATGCGTTTATGTGCAGTACCAGTTTGTGATTCATCAAAGAAGAATAATCCCCAAAATTATTCATTTCATCAGTAAGTTAAATGTTTGTTTACAATCACCGTTTCTTCAAAAAAAAAACATAAATGTGGCAGCTTTGGTGTATATATAATAAAAAAAACAATATGCAAATCACTGAAATGAAATGGAATAAATGAAAGTGTCCTTTTTAAGATATAATTAATACAGAAAATCAGAATAATTATAACCTCACCTTGTAGGGATGTGATCGCGACATTATTTCGTTGTATCGAATGTGATTGTGATGGCTGAAGGTTGAAAATTTTGTTTCTTGTGAACTTAGTGTAATGTATTAATTTAAGTGCAGCTGAATAAAATCTGTTTTCAACGGTTGTGCTCGCATTTTCTATTTAAACCGACCCCCACGCTCGTAACTATAATAGTACTGCGCCATTTAGAATATTATAAAAGTATCGATTGTATGCATGATTCTGTGTCTAATTGATTGTTGACTGTTTGATATTTACATGAAGCCATTAGGTACTAATTTAATACTTCTGTACGTAGTACTATTATTTATCCTGTTCCCTTAGTAACAAATAATTTATATGCTGATTTCCTGTAAAACCTGATGTCAGAGACAAATGGCTTCGTATGTTAAATAGACCAAATTGGTCTCCACATAAATATTCTGCTATATGCAGTAAACACTTCAATGAAAACTGCTTTTCAGCAATTGGTAAACAGAGGAGGAGGTTACTACATAGTTCTGTTCCAACCATATCTATGCCAGTAAGGAATAGTTATGCTAAGTATTTCCAATAGCCCAGCTTTGAAACCGGGGTCTGCATTTTTTATTAAGTTTCTTATTTGGCCATTACGTAAGCGACTGCCGTCTGACCTTATAGCCTGCACCAGAATGGCGTCCGTTGTTCAGCAGGTGTACCAGCTAGCAGGTAAGGTTGGCTTGGGCCCCGAAAGTCTTAAGTAGGGTCTGTATACACCCAAAATCAATAATAAAATTAGAAGTAGATCTTACATTCCTCTACAAGAAATATAACATAAATTTTAATAGTTATTAAATAGTGTATAAACCTTTCTGCTAACACAAAGAACATATTACATTTGAATTCAAGGTAAAAATTAAACCACTGCGTAGAACACTAACATAGGTGGTATGTAGAAGATACATTCCGATGATTAATAAACCATTTTTAAATGTGTACTCTTATTATTTTCTTGATCTTTTCTTCTTATACACATTTTTGATAATATCTCTTTCCCTCGAATATTGTTACATTATGTTCTGATAATTTCGAATATCCGTGGTAATGTTTGGAATTTCTTGTTCCGAGTCTGGGTGTTATTTCATTTCGTCATCATCAACCTAACGATAGCCGCGGCACCGCAGGCAAAAAGGATGATAGACTTTCTAAAAATATATCACTGCCGAGAAATTTCATCGATATCGATAAAAGATCAGGAGCAACATTTTTGACGCACACATTGACATTACGTGCACATATAGACAATTCAATTTTAGTCTCGTCCGCTAGTTGACATTACCAATCTATGGATATACTATATCTATGATGCAACCTCAATCTTTCACCTCAATTTTATTATTCGTTTTTTGACTGAATCTTATTATCCATTATTTTTACTGCAAAAAATAATTAGATTATTTACGGTCAAAATAGTTTTATCTTGAAATTTCAATGGCAGTTAAATCTAATGTCACATGAATTTGAGAAGACAGAATCAGCAGTAATTTCTTTTTAAGTAATTTGCATTCTTTCTGTCACTAAGCCGGTGTTAAGGAACAGCAAGGCAACCGTGAGCAGGTGGTTCGCTTTACTGAGTATTGTTCAAGCATCATCATCATCATCAAAGGAAGCGCCTTCAAGAAAGTGAATAGCAAATAATCGCCACCACTTTTATTTTAATTATATTAGGCACTGATGATGTAAGTTACTCAAAAGCTCACTTGAATTATACTCGCCTTAGTGCAAAGTTCAGCATTACGTTTTATTTTCTCTAAAATTTTATGAAAGTCCTTTCGTTCCAATACATGGTCCTACGATCCCGATATACATCAAATTATTATCAGCGCAAGAAGAAAGCAAGAAATTATAAAGCGAAAAGGATTAAAAAGAAGAAATAAAAAGTACCACGTTGCGGAGTGAAAAGGTGAAGGACACACGTGGCTAGAACTTTAGTGTTAAAATAAATCCAAGGAATTTATTTTGAATATTATTTATTTAAAGTTTACCCAACACTCGCTCAGGTAATATTAATCAGTGTAATTAACCACTTTACGTGGCTGACCTAAGGTTAGTAATTACATAGCAATTGTATAATTCTTTTTCACTGATTTATTTTGATCATCATAGTTTAAAATTGTCAATGTCTAAGGGTTTATTTATTAGGTTTGTAGTTGTGGTAGTAGTTATTTCGTGCTTATTAAATACAGTACAGTAACGGTAACAGTTACATTGTTAGCTACATACCTACATTAAATACATTTATTGTTGTACCTTTTCCTTTTTCTTTGTATCTCATTAAAATAAATCTTAACATTGTTAATTAAATCAGTATTATTTAATTTAAAGTTAAACAATTGTGAGAACATTCAAGTCTCGTACGTTATATAAGTACATGGTTAAGCTTTTATTAAAGTTATTTCAGTAGGTATATAGGAACATAATAATTACCCAGAGGTAATCTTATAATTGTAAATTTCCAGATCGACAGTACACTCGTCTCCCAAAATGGCTGATATTAACCAACTTAAAAGGAAACGTAGCAGTTTTAAAGGCAGAGTGACTTCATTTGGAAATTATTTGTCTCCTTTAACGGATGCTAAATTAACACCCTATCAGGTAACGGAGTTACAATTGCGCACAGAAAAGTTAGAAATTGGTTACCAAGATTTTAATGATGTTCAGTTACAAATAGAATGTGTGTGTGATGACATTGACGTTGAAATAGCCGAGCGAACGGCGATTGAATCGCAGTATTATTATTTAATAGCCATAGCTAAATATATAACAAACGCCGATCCATTGCACACACAATCCGAACAAAATGATTCTGTTCATAATTGCAGTCATTCTAAACGACAGCTTGTCAAATTACCCACTATTGACCCACCTAAGTTCTCGGGTTCTTATGATAATTGGCTCTAGTTTCGAGACACCTTTTCTAGTCTGATTCACGACAATGACGATTTTGACACAGTTAATAAGTTCCACTATTTACGAACATCGTTGGAAGGATCTGCCGCTGTAGTAATACAATCAATTGAGTTTTCAGCTCAAAATGATGTACTAGCTTGGGATCTTCTACGTGAGAGGTTCGACAACAAACGTTTACTGATACATAATCATGTGTCAGCTTTGTTTAACCTCGAAACCATCACAAAAAAGTCCTCAGTTTCATTAAAAGGCATGATTGATAAAATTAATAAAAATATTCGAGCTTTAAGTTCTTTAGGTGAGCCTGTCACGACCTGGGATACTTTGTTAATTCATTTAATTAGTCAAAAAATAGATTCAAAATCATTTCGGGAATGGGAAGAGTATAAAGGACGTTTAGACAAGAATAAATCAATTTCATTTTTTTATTTTTTTTTATTTTATTTATTTAGGCGCACAAAACACATTACAATCATTGAAAAACAAAAATACTAAAATACAGTTCCGTTCTGGATCGTAATATAACCACATGTGCACACAGCTAAAACAATATGTTAAAAACAGGAAAAGCTCTAATTTTTAAACAGTATAATAGTAATGACGTGTTTAAACATTTTTCAGGGCCGAACTGCTATGGAGGATGTCTTTCAGAATTTTAATGAATCTATTAAAATTGGAATCAAATATGTCTAAGAGTTTGTTCCTCCTTGCCACCTCGTTATACTGGCGGGCCATCCTTGTTAAAGGGTTAAAGAAAGAGATATTATTTTTGTAAACCTGAAGGGAAAATAGATTTGACTCATTAGACCTACGTGCACTAAATTTAATATTAAAAGTGAGTTGAGAAAGTAGTCCTGATGAATCTATATGACACTGTATAATCTTGTACAAGTAAACCAGATCAAAATATATGCGTCGAATTTCCAATTGCTGTGCTCTGAATTTGCAAAGTCTACCTTGGTAATCAATACTTGAACGCCCAGGGTGTTGACGATAGCTTAAGATTCTTAGAGCTTTCCTCTGGATACGCTCAATTTCATCAATATGTACCCTGTAGTTTGGTGACCATACGGGACTGAAATTTAATGACTTTATACAATTTATGAGGACTCGTGCGGATTTACTTGAAATTCTGGAACTATCACGTAACTCTGGTCATACTAGCACTTCGAGTACCAAACAAAACACTAAGGTGAAGGCAATGGTTTCTCTTAGCACCAATAATAATCCCACAGCATCGGCACACAGCTATCCACGGTGTAAGGGTGATCATTATCTCAACACTTGTCCACAGTTTTTATCTTTAAATTTTAATGATAGGTTGTCCGTGCTGCCAAACTTCAAGGTTTGCTATAATTACTTGCGTCGAGGACACTTTTCCAATAGCTGCCGAAAACCAGGGTGTAAGGTTTGTGGTCGTAAACACCATATGATATTACATAACAAATAAAAAACAATGGCAAGTAATGCATCAGATAATGCGACTGCAAGCGGTGACGTTCCGGCCTCACTCACAAACGCTACTTGCGTATGCTTGTGATAAGGTGAGCGGCGAGTCCTTACCCCCGCACGTCTCTGCCAGCCCCAATAGTCATGTTACGCTATCTGCCAATATCAATGCGCCCGCACAGTCATTAGGCTCAAGCAATGTCCTGTTATCGACTGCATTGATTAGATGTTACGACGTTAATAATAAGGAGCATATTGCACACGCACTCCTCGACTCGGGTAGCTCCTCTTGTTTAATGACTGAAAATCTATTTAAAAAATTACGTTTGCCATTTTTAGTCAAACAAGTAAGTAGTCAAACAAAGTAAGTAAGTAAGTAGTGTGCAGGGTATAAACAATTCTTTGTCATACGTTAATAAAATGTGTCATGTTAATATTAAATCTCTTTGCGAATCTTATTGCAATAGTTTGACATGTTTTGTTTTACCAACAGTAACGGATAAAGTGCCCTCCAGACGAGTAGAATTAAATATACCTACTGATATAAATTTAGCTGATCCGTATTTTCATACACCGAAGGCGATTGATATTATTATTAGCGCCGATGTGTTTTGGAATTTATTAGGTTCGGAAAAAATAATATTAGGGGATAGGAAACCCATGTTATATCAAACTAGGCTTGGTTGGCTAGTTTGCGGCTTAATTAACAGCGGCGTTATGGATAAACCTTCCACAAATATTAAATGCAAATTTAATCATTTGTATACACAAAGTTCTTCTTCGTGCTTCAGTAGACAACATTCAAAATTACCAGCTGAAGTGATCACCACATGGGTCAACATAATTAAAGCGTTACCAGCACTTCGTAATTTAGTTATTCCCCGTCGCGTTGTTTGTGACTTGCACAAAGAGCTCGAATTTCACATCTTCACCGATGCATCGGAACGCGCGTATGGTGCTTGTTTATATTTGCGTAGTGTGGATCAAGCGGGTAATATCATGGTTCGCCTCATGATAGCAAAAAGTCGTGTTGCTCCCATAAAACCCATAACCATACCGTGGCTTGAAATTTGTGCTGCCGTCGTTGGTACACAGTTATATAAAAGGGTTGCTAGTTCACTTCGAACTCAAGCCTCGAGTGTCGTTTTCTGGACAGATTCTATGATTGTTTTATGTTGGTTAAAGATGCTGCCGATTAAATTGAACACACTCGTTCGGAATCGTGTTGCAGACATCTTAGACTAAACTGTTTCTTGTACACAGAGACACGTACCCACTGACCAGAATCACCTCATGCTCCGATGAGCTACTAGGAAAAAGTTTAGTTCTCTCAACACACAACTTTTTTTCTGTACAGAGAAGAGATGAAATCTGAACTGAATAACATGAAATGTAATCTTCAAAGCACACAGAATGAATTAGAAAATGTCATCTTGGAAAACATGGCGTTAAAAAAACAAATATCTCAGTTATCACAGGAAATTGCAATGCTTAAACAGATATGTAAGAGTCCACTATCATCACGCCGTAACTATTTGGGTTCAGCAAAAAAATTAAGCGTTAAACGTCTTACAGACACATTCATAAATAGTCCTCTCACGCTGGATAACGAACCACAGAAGCCCGAAGAACAACCTGCAATACATTGTGAACCGTGTAAGGCGGTTGACCCACAACCGAACAAAATCTCAAAATCGGTTGGCCATCCTGCCCTCGGTACATTGACTAATATCACAACCACAGCAACAGGTAGCAAACATAATAAAAAGAGTAAGGTTTTTATAATTGCCGATCAACAAGGCAGAGGAATGCGGGATAGGCTGCAAAGACTTCTAGGGAAGAATTACGAGGTGTTCTCCATCTTGAAACCAGGAGCATCCACAAGAGAGCTACTGGAAGGCTACAAGAACGATATATCTAATTTATCAAAAAGTGACTATTTACTGCTACTAACAGGTGTGAACGACAAGAATCCGCGTGAATTCCAATGCTCACTAAACAATTGGTTGGCCCAAGTTGCCCACACTAATGTGATAATAAGTGGAGTTCCCTTCAACAAATATGTAACGAATTTAAATTAAATTACAAAATGAGGTTCATTTGCAGAGGTTATGCTCATGTATCGTTTGTAGCCATAAACTTTCCCTTGGATTGTAACCGCCTCGGTATGTTTTTAAGCCGCACTTTACTGAAGGAAATTTTACACTTAACATATAGAAGACCGTACACTTCATATAAGCAGAGTTTAAGTTTTCGAGTTAGTGTTAGCACACAGACAGATGACAGTCCTCAATTTGACAACTGTCCGCAATTGGACAACTGTCCGCAATTAGATAACTGTCCGCAATTGGACAACTGTCCGCAATTGGATCCTCCTATAGAAAATAGTATAAATGGTGATACGTTGCCTATGCAAATTTTTTTTCGAGAATAATGTAATTGCGGACGAATCTAGTCAAGGAGATTGTTTAGACCTTGAACCATTAAATATTCATCATTAGAACTTGTGTGGTATAGGTAATAAATTGAATGAATTAGAATTGTATATCGATAATATTCAGAATAAGGTACATTTCTTGTGTATAAGTGAACATTTTTACAATTCAGCACAAATGTCTCTGCTTAATTTAACTAATTACAAAGTAGTATCCTATAACGCGAGAGTGAATAAGCTGCGAGGAGGCACGGCTATTTTAGCTCTCAAAGACAGACAATGTGTTGAATTGCCCTTTGTGAAAAAATTATATGAAATGGATGCATTTGAGATATGTGCAATTAAAGATGTTTCAACTGGAGTAACAATTTGCTGTTGTTATCGTACTACCTTATGATGTTAATTAAGATACTTTTATGCGTCGACTTGAACAATTATTAGAACGCCTTTTTAACGGAAACTGCTGTATTTGTGGCGATTTTAACATCGACCTTCTTTCCGTTACACCAAAAAGGCGGGACTTTTTAAATTTATTGACATGTTATAATTTTAGACCACTCGTTGACTTGATTACGTTCAAAAGAGATGACCAGAAATCTTGTATTGATAATTTTTTGACAAACATTCCTGACTATAACCTGCATAATTGTGAGGTTGATCACAATGGGTTAGGAGATGGACATGCGGCATTAATATGCAATATGACATTATGTACCAGTAATAATTTTAATAGACATTATAACCCTATGACATTTCTTAGTAAAAGGACATTTAATTCTAAGAGAAATAGCATATACAGGGAAAGGTTAGCTAATCAGAACTGGAAGCATATGGGAATTAATACATTTATAAAACAATTTGTGGTTACGTTTAAGCAGACCTTTAAGAAACGCAAAAAGCAACTTCGTGTAAATAGCATGGCAGGCCTACGCTGGGTCTCGCAAGGAATTAAAGTTTCAAGCAAGATGAAGCGATTCTTAGTTTGTAGTAAAAGTAACAAAGATGATTCTAGTGTAGTGAGCTATAGGCATAAATATATCTCTATATATAAAAGAGTAATAAAAGTTGCGAAAAAAGAAATCTATACAAAGTGAAATAGCGAGATTTAAAAATGCATCAAAGAATATATGGATTTACGAGCTACGCTCGACATAATTACGAAACCATGTAAATGCACGAATCATCATTTTTGTTTACTTCACAGTTATAATTATTTTGCAATTAATTCAGTTCGCATTCGGTCATCAAGCATTCCGCGCGTTCTCATCTATCATTCATATTTTTAGACCCTTTGTTAGATAATATATCAGTTTGATCTATCTAAAGAGTATTATCATTTCCCATCATCTTATTAAGTGTATGAGCAGCAAATTGCACGTACATTATAATGGTCCTTCGAGCCGGATATGAACCAGCGACCTATGGTAAAATATAAATAGTAAATCGTCATAGAAATAAAGAACACAAATCAAAAGAAAAACTAGCTTTAAAATTCAACAATAGTGTGACAGAAAACCCTTCTGAAGTTGTCAATATGCTCGCAAATCAATTTTGTAAGACTTTTGGTCAGAACCAAGGTTACTCGCAACTGGCTCTGGATATATTAGAGGGAAGTACAAACAAAGTTGAAAGCGATATCTCTTGGGACCCTGTCACCCCTAGCGAATTACAAAAAACAGTGATTACAATGAAGAGCAAATTGTCATGTGGATACGATGACGTACCGATTTCAGTTATCAAAGAAAACATTGACTTACTGGCTGAGCCGCTTACCACTCTATACAATAATTGTTTTGAACAGGGTGTATTCCCAGACCAGTTTAAAATTACCAAGATCATTCCTGTACATAAAAAAGGAGCAAAAACGGACCCATCAATGTACAGGCCTATCTCACTCCTGCCAACACTGTCTAAAATCTTTGAAAAGTTGATAAAGGTTAGACTCGTGAGACATTTTAATTCAAATATTGTTTTGAACATGAGGCAGTTCGGTTACCAAAAAAATTTAAGTACGCAAGACGCAATAGGGGCACTAATCGAAGATTAGATAGTGAGTCAAATGAATCGCAAAAAGAAAGTTGCTGGACTCTTCCTGGATTTGAGCGCCGCCTTTGACACAATTAACCATGAGCTGCTGCTAATAAAACTGGATCACTACGGCATTAGAGGCAAAGCAGGGGAACTATTAAGGTCTTATTTACTTAATCGAAAAATGTATGTAGAGATCCAAGCTATCACAAACAAAATGACAACCCATGGAATAGGTAGGTACGAAGAGTCTCATAAGTCCACAATGTCACAAATAAAAACTGGTGTACCGCAAGGCTCAATTCTGGGCCCAATTCTGTTTATAATATTTGTAAATGACCTAGTTAATTATGTCACTAAAATATCGCCTCCGGAGGTACAGCTGGTAATGTTTGCTGATGATACTAATGCTGTGGTATCTGCGGATGATATAAACGCTCTTAGTTTAAAGGTGAATGAGGTGTTGAAGTTATTCTCAACTTGGTTTTCGGTAAATAGTCTAAAACTAAATCCAAGACTCACTTCCAAGATTTAGGCATATTGACGGTTCCTAGCCTATACATTTTGGTACTGCTAAACAATTTTGCTAAGCATATACACGATTATGAATCTGATGATGAGAGAAGGGTTAGAGATAGCACTCGCAGGAAAGGTTTTTAGAGCAAAATTGTGCCTAGCCTGGACGTCGTAAAGCATAGTACGCTCTACAACTCCATCAGAATTTTCAACAAACTGCCTCTAGATTTAAAAACCATTATTTACAAAAGAGAGTTCCACGACAAATTGAAGGCTTTTCTGTTAAAAGGGTGTTATTATTCAGTCGATGAGATATTAAATAAATAGATTTTATACTGACAGCAGAGGTATAATGTAATTACACTGTTATTTTTTACGTGTCATGATATTTTCCCTATTTTTGATTGTTGATTTTCTTATGTTTTTTATTTATATATGCAATGTATGTGTACAAACGATGTTCAAACACGATGTAAAAATTGTTAATGAATAAATAAATAATAATAATAATAATAAATCCTGCCTATCTTATATCGCGAGGGGTGGACGCAACCGTTATGCAGTCTCTTGATTTATGGTGGGAAGGCCCATCATTCTTACAAATGGATAGTAGTGCTTGGCCCAACAGTGCAACTTTGAAAGCTTCAAGTGATTTGCCCGAAATGAAATCCAATATTTCTTTGGTAAGTTGCTCCAATAATAACGTGATTTGTTCAGGCGTGATTACCTTCGAACGATTTTATAATTTATTAAGATTGCAACGTGCAATGTGTTATGTATTTCGTTTTATTAACCAATGTAAGGAGAAATCTTTATACTCTGCCCATATATCTGTAGAAGAACTAGAACATTCTTTAAATTTCATTATAATTGAAGACAAAGGTTGTAAAATTTGTGTGTGGTTGTATTGCCAACCCCCTAACTCACATTATTAATGCCAGCATAACGTCAGGAATATTTCCTGAAGTTTTGAAAACTGTGATTATCAAACCCATACATAAAAGATACAGTAGAGAAGAAATGTCTAACTATCGTCCAATAGCCCTAATTTCGGTCTTTTCCAAAATAATAGAAAAAATAATATATGCGTCAATTTATAGTTTTCTAACCAAATATAATATACTTTGCAACGAACAGTATGGTTTTAGAAAAAATAAAAACATAAATATGGCTATTTTTAATTTATTAAAAATGACAATGTCAAATATTGATACCAAAACTCCTGTATGTGCCGTATATACGGATATGTCCAGTGCTTTTGATTACGTAAAACATGAGCTATTATTAGATAAATTAGAGGCTTACGGTATCAGAGGAAATGCTTTAAACTTAATTAAATCTTATTTAAAAGGTCGGATTCAGGTCACAGAAATTGATAGGATATGCCTAAAGACTAAACGGGAAGAAAAATATGTATCCTCTTCCCGTACTATTGAATATGGCGTCCCACAAGGAAGTGTTATCGGGCCTCTTTTATTTATACTGTATATAAATGACTTTCCCCTCCAAATAAATCACCCTATGGTCCTATTTGCAGATGACAGTACGGCACTAATTAAATGTACAGACAAAGAAAAATATGAAAGTGATATAAACAAAACGATTGATACTATGGTAAACTGGCTGAATAAAAATAATCTTCAAATTAACATAAATAAAACAAAATTAATGCATTTCCATCAGAGACTACGTCCTGACGACCTAAATATACACTATAATAATCAAACAGTAGAAAGAGTTGAAAATACAAAATTTTTAGGAATCATCATTGACTCTCAGTTGACCTGGCGTGCTCAAGCTGAGGTCATATGTCACAAACTGAGCAAATCTGCCTATGTACTTTTCAATTTAACAAAGAAAGTAAATATTGGTACTGTACTGGTAGCATACCATGGCCTCGTACTATCAACTTTAAGGTATGGCATCATATTTTGGGGTAACTGTGGTCAGAGAGAAGCCATTTTTAAATCTCAAAAACGCTGCATAAGGTCTATGTTCAATTTGAAAACTACAGACAGTTGTGAGCCAATGTTCAGGGCCAATGGGCTGCTGACTTTTCCATGCCTGTATATTCTGGAAATTTCCCTGTTCGTAAAAAACAACCCTGATCTATTTAGAACAGTCAGCGAAACTAGAATAAGAACTGTACCCATGAGATCTCAACACCAGAATCGACTATGCACTGGGGGTTTTAATACTGCGTTATTACAAAAAGGTGTTATTGGCATGGCTCCTGTGATTTACAACAAGTTACCAAGCAGTATGAGAGAACATCCGTTAAAAATATTCAAAAAGAATTTAACCGCTATGCTACTAAACAAATGTTATTACTCGGTATCGGACTTCCTGGATAACAAGCTGATACCAACCTAGAATAATGTACCTTATTTTTGTGACACAAACTAAAATGCAAATAACCAAATAATTTATCTTTAATTCTGAACTGACATTATTATATTTTAACTGTACTTTGAATCTATAATCGGAATTTATTTGACTATGTATTGACTAAATTCTTTGTTTTAAGTGCATGATTGACATGTTTTTAATATTTGTATGCCTAAATGGTAGAATGTACCAGGAACCTTATTGTTAAAATGTAACACCTCATGTAATACCTACATTCCATGCAAATAAATAAATATTCTATTCTAAATATTCTATTCTATTCTATTGAGTCACAACGTGAGTCTTTTTCGTAATATACTTTATTAATATATACTATTATATAATTGTAAAGTAGTCGTGTCTGTACATTGGAGATATTTAAAAAAAAATACTTGGAGTATGTTATATTAACGATACTGAACACGAAAATATATTTTTTGGAATTCTTGTCTCTTTGTCTGTTTGTTCGCGATGGACGCAAAAACTACTGAACGGATTTCGATGCGGTTTTTTTTTTGTTAGGAAGGGCTTGCTCAGACTTAAAACCTTACGTTTGTTTGATCGCAATCGGTTGAGTAGAACCAGAGATGTGAGCAATAATGTCGCTCTTTTGCTTGCGATTATTTTTATGGTAGATTTTTTATAGCTTATCATATCTAAGCAATTATGTGAATAAATAGACTTTATTTTTACATACACAATTATGTATATAGATTCGTATTTAATCAATAAATTAAAATTTGTAATTCTATAATTTAGTTACAAAAATACAACTAGATGGCGAAAACGCAGTTTTAAATAAGATATTGTTTCGTTCACAACAGAATATATAAGAACTGTCATTTCGATTAGTACATTTTCTTATTATTTTATCTCCTGTTATTTATTTATAATTGCATTAAATTAAATTTAATATCCTGGGTCTTCTTCTTCAGCCGCGTGGTCCCCGGCAGAGTAGAATTTGGGCCACCCCATCTCTTCCCACGCGGTGTCGTACAAGGCGACTAAGGGATATAGGGCTGATTCACATCAGACAGATATGTACAACCCAGATTCAGCCTCAAATTCATGGCTCGAGTCAACAATAGTGCCCGGCATACGACAATAGGCTCACTCCCTATTACCAGGAACCAGGTCCGCTTTTATCAGTCTAACTGCGGATTTGGCTGAATCTCCACAACCCAAAGGCGATATCGAAGCATTGCAACTAGAACTTTTGAGGGCTTCAACTACCCGTAACGACTGCCGTAGCTGTTCGTATGGCAACTGAGACCGACGGCTTAACGTGCATTCCGAGGCACGACCAGACCAATGTAAATACCTAAATTCATGCATACAAATATTTGCATTGAGCGGGAATCCTCCGGCGTAACAGTCGCGTTCAGTACCGCTACGCCACAGATCCTTAACATCCTGAGTAATTCATAACATAACGAGTCTGTAACTCTGTATGAAAGTTCGTTAGACTGTGCTGACATTATAAAATGTGAAAGGAACCCTGTCCATTTGTCTGTTGCCTTTCACGCCTAAAACGCTGAACTGAACCGATCTTGATGAATTTTGATGCAGAATTGGATTAGAGTTGAAGAACGGACAGCCAATAAATAAATTTTTAACGAGTTAATCCGACAAAGGGAACAAAAAAGAGGCACTGAAAAAACAGTTATTGATATTACAGCTGTTCTGTTAGAAGTCGGTGCATAGCCCGATAAACCATGTATATAAAAAAGTGCAGTTATTGTTGCTTGTTATTATTCCTGCTTTGTCTTCTATACTGACGGCACAGAAACTCTGTGTTTACAGGGTCGGCAGCATGACTGACTCCCCTGGTGTTGCACACTTTCATGTGCCACGGTGACCACTTTCCATCAGGTGGACCGTGTTCTTGTCTGCCATCTCAGAAGTATAAAAAAGGTTAGATGGCAGGCGCTCCTATAAAAGCTAAAGGGCCTGCCACTACGCCAAGTGGGAAGCCTACGTCAGAGCCTAGCCCGTTAACATATGTTTTTGTTAACATGCATCGATTGCGCACGCGTCATAAGTGCTGACGTCACTATGCACGCGTCGCCTTACCTACTTCCTACGTTCCCGGATCCTTTACGCGAGGCGGGCTCTGTGTTTACAGGGTCGGCAGCACGAGTATAACTCCTCTGGTGTTGCACACGTCCATAGGCTACGGTAACCACTTTCCATCAGGTGGGCCGTGTGCTTGTCTGCCACCTCAGTTGGATGTTACTTATACACAATCATGTAAAGTCACTATTTACCATCCAGGCATTGACAAATGAGGCACCAGATCTTTCACGTCATTTAGTAGACACAATTTAAAAAAAATTGCGAGTGTATTGTATTGTAGGTATTAGGTGAACCGGTAGACAGCTGGGACACTTTAATTATTTACATTATTTTCACTAAATTAGATGAAGTCACAGAACGCAAATGGGAACAATACAAAAACACTACACTTAAACAATACGATAACTCCAAGTCGATCCTGAAGGTGAATGTTTTATTAACGTTTCTCAAGGACAGGGCAGATTTGTTGGAAACATTACAGGTAGCAATAAAAAACAAAACAATCACAAAATTCACTGCAATATTTCCATAGATAATCCACACAATCAATCGAAGAAGTCTTGTTTGATTTGTAAACAACATAGTCACCCGTTGTATGCATGTCAAAAGTTTAAGTTAATTATGGTATAGAAGCAAAATTAAAATTTGTTAAAGACAATAGATTATGTGAAAATTGTTTACGCGCAGGGCATTCTGTTAGCGAGTGTAGGTTCGGCCCGTGCCAGCAAAAACATAACTCGCTAATTCATAAAGATGTTAATCTGACCGTAAATCGCGACACAGTGTCTGCTACTTCTAGTGACAATAACAAACCGGCTTTGCAGGTGCAGTCGCTCTTCGCCGCGCCCGCACCCCTTGTAGGCCCTAGCTGCGATAAGCGTACGGAGGACACGCACACTAATGTTCTATGCGCTAATTATCCGTGTGTGCAACCTGTCTTGTTATCAACGGCGTTAGTGGAGGTAAAAGATAGGTACAATAATTATTAACTAGCTCGCGCGCTTCTTGATTCGGGAAGCGAGCGATGTATTATTACGAAAGCATTATGCGATAAACTAGGCGCACAATTAATACAGTCCACTCACGAGATACGCGGGGTTGGTAATTCTATAGCACAGTCTACGCAAATATGTATGTGTGATATAGAAATCAAATCGCGAACCATCCTATTTATTATGCGAATACAATGTATTGAATTAAAAAATATTACGTCATCTTTACCGGCGATACCCAAAGAATGCGCACAGTTTGGGATCCCTGAAAACATACAGTTAGCCAACCCCGACTTTCACGACTCTCAAAGCATTGATATCCTAATAGGCGCGGACAAGTTTTGGAACTTATTAGGCGAGGGGAAAATGCGTTTACCTACAGGCCCTTTTCTACAAAATACGCAGTTAGGATGGATTGTTTCAGGTGCTGTGAATATGAAACGAAATCAAAATTATTTTTATTTATTTATTTATTGATTTAACCAACTTATACTTACAGCTAGCCAGTCATATTAGTTATAGGTCACATAGGTACATTATTCTTTATCGGGCTTATCAGTTACAACAGTATGAATATTCCATTAAAATATAGATGTCAATAAAATAATTAAATCTTTCAATAGGTAACAATTCGGATGTCAGAATAAAATAATAATAAAATTAAGTCCAAAACAATAATATTGCTACGCCCGGCGCTTGGTAACTTCAATATACGGCCAAATTCCCATAGCAGTGAGCGAGACGGCACTATAGAAAGAGACAGCATGCCGCCTTGACGTCACTGTTCTAGAAGGAATCGAATGAATAGAACGAGACGTCAGGCTAGAAAGAGACACAAGACACAATAGAACCTTCCAGAAAGTTCCTGTCTTTTTCAGAACGTACCTGTCTTTTCTCGATCTTTCGCTACTCGGCCGCGCCCGATATAAAAGGCGAGCTAAAAGCCTCCGCTCAAGTTAGTTAGTCTAAGACTAGTATTCGAAGCGATCAAAGCGATAAAGTGTGCGAAGCTATACAGTGCGATTATACAAGTGACTGTGTATTGTGTAAGGAAGAGTTTTCGAATTTTTACGCGCTTTGCTGTAATTGAAGTGTAGCTGAATAAAGTCTGTCTTCGACGGTTGTCCTCGCATTTTCTATTTAAACCGATCCCCACGCTCGTAACAATATGTACGTCAAAAAAAATGTTCCAATATTATTTACAGTTGTCAAAAAAAAAACATTTAAAATAACAATATGGATGTCAATTCATTTCAATTCATGTTTGATGGCTTCTGTGATATCAGAAGTAAATGAAAAATGACAGCATGCATGTCACTACATAATTCTAATTAACACTTTGGATGTCAAAAAAATAATCTAAAATAAATAACGGGTTACATTAAAATACTTAAATACTCATCATCTGTTTGGGTAACTGCGGGATCGACTAGACAATAGTACTGGAAGTGGCAACACTCTCCAGATAAAGACCAGCTGCGGCCAGAAATCTCGGTTCCGTGTGCGTAAATATATCTATGGTCTCATCGCTCAGTAGAATGTTGTTGATGTGGGTTAGTGCAAGGTATAACGGACTAGTCGCAAGAGATACAGTAGTATTAGGTACTAAAAATAGCGGGCGGTGTCGAGGGCGCAAGGTACGTCTAACCGGTGGCGGAACACTTATTAAAATATACTGTAAGAGTGACGGGTTATATACAGAACCACGGATTAGATGGAAGAAGTATGTAACCAGCACGAGATTTCTTCTAGCCTCAAAGCTCCGATAGGAGACCATTCCCAGCACAAATGGTGTGGGATACATGAAGGGATAGTACCCGTACAGCTTCAAATATAGGTAGCGTATAAATGATTTCTGCACTCTTTCTACCAGCAGTGTATAAAGTTTCTCATGCGGATTCCATATTGCACAGTTTGTTTCTAGTATACTTCGAACATATGAGTTATAGAGTATGTTTATTGCTTGGGGGTTGTTAAAAATATTTGCCTGTCTCAAAACATACCCCATATTTTTTCGGGATCTGTTACAGGTTTGAATTATATTTTGATTGAAGGTAAGATGTGGATCGAAATGCGTTCTATTTTTGATTACAGAAGCACATTTATGCAAGTTTTGGGAACTAGAGGAACCGCAGCTTTTCGATGAGCGTTCAGAGGAGGAGAAAAAACGCGAAGACCATTTCATCCAAACTATGATGCGCAAAAATGACGGTAGGTTTTGTGTCAAAATTCCACCTAAGTCCTCGACGCAAAGCTTAGGTGAGACGTATCCTCAAGCACTGAACCGATTTTTATCGCTAGAAAAACGATTGCAAAGCGATCCTGAATACAAGCGTTTATACATAGATTTCATTCACGAGTATGTATCATTAGGTAACATGACGCGTGTAGACTCATACGGCGTGCCTAATTTTTGTTCTGCCGCACCACGGTGTGCTACGCGAGCATAGCACCACGACCAAGCTGCGTGTTGTATTCAATGCAAGTCCTGCTTCGAGCACGGGAGTTTCACTTAACGATATACTTTTGCGCCTGCGTATACATAAATACGTCGCTTGCGCAGACGTTGAAAAAATGTACCGGCAAGTAGAAATATGTGAAGAGCAGCGCGATTTAGAGTTAATCATATGGCGCGATGATCCGAAGCAAAATTTAAGCATTTATCGTCATAATCGTGTCGTGTACGGTACAGCGGCAGCGGCATTTTTGGCATGCAGGTGTCTGAAGGAAACTGCGGTTGACTGCGGTGACCCTGAGGTGCAAAGGGTCATAAATGAGGACTTCTTCGTAGATGACATGATCACCACGCTAGATGACAAATATGAGTTACTCGATTTATGCGAAAAAACATATAAGGTTTTACAATCAGGGTGCTTTCCGCTTCGCAAATGGGTGTTCAATTCTGATCATGGTGAACGTGCATCCGCAAAAATGTTCAACTGCATTAAGCCGTTGAATTTAGACGAGTCTAGCCATTTCAAGACCTTAGGTATTGATTGGAATAATTTAACCGATGAGTTTCGGTTTAACACGCAGTTCAAAAACGATACGAAAATTAGGAAACGTTCTATATTGTCTCATGTGTCTCAAATTTTTACCCCAATTAATACTTCTTTTAAGTACTTGCGTGCGAGGTTGATATATTACTCACGTATTGCGGCCTCTTGATGGTGCAAAAGCAAAACGTGCGGCGAGATCTTGATGGTTCACTGGTGTTCCACGCGGCGCCCGCCCCCGAAATCCGTAGTGCTCGAACTGACCATATGTTGGGGTAGTGGACTGTAGTTGATTTTTGGTTGATTCAGTTTCTGGGGTCGTATAAGCAGTAAAACACACCAATGTTAGGTAATTTATTCTATTTAGCTTCACACAAATTTATTTCACTTTTGCACAAGTACGTTTTACAAGCGCCAAAGGGCCGAGAGCGGAAGTCGTATTTAAAAAAAAAAAATTCTATTGATGTTGCCACCAGTTATTGTGCATACAGAATTAACATATGCATTGAGTATGTACAGCAAACCAAGGTTAAATTTGATTTGAATGAATGCAATACACGGACACAGGGTACGTATTTGAATACCTAAAATTATAATACCTAAAGTTAAATAACCTAAGTTCAAAATACCTAAAATCTAAATACCTAATGGTGGGTTGACCTAAATTTAAAATACCGAAAGTTTAAAATGGCTAAGTATTTGAATACCTAAAATTATAATACCTAAAGTTAAATAACCTAAGTTCAAAATACCTAAAATCTAAATACCTAATGGTTGTTTGACTTACTTTTAAAATACCCAAAGCTTTAAATGAAAAATTGATATTATAGTGAGTACGTATTACAATGCCTAATTTGAAATTATCGAATTTCATAAGCCCTACGAACGGAAGGCCGAATATTAAAATCCCGAATGTTTATATGATCGAAAGTTCTAAATACCGAAAATTAAAATACCGACAATTTAAGAAATAATATGTGGTACGGCTTAAAGCAAAAGGGACACTGCTCACCACGACTCGGATAGGTTAGGTTAGAAGGCTAAGGCGGGCTCCCGCCTTAGCCTTCGTGGTTATTTATTTTTTATAACCACTCATACAAGGATTGTCTGCTCCAATCCTGAAGTTCCAAATCCTTGTATGTGTGGTTATAAAAAAAATAACCACGAAGGCTCCGCTCCCGCCTTAGCCTTCTAACCTAACCTATCCGAGTCGGGGTGGGCAGTGTCACTTTTTTTAAAGCGCTGGATGCGGGCTGCTTTATTTATTCTATTTTCTTTATTTGCGTGCATTATTTTTAGGTATTTTGACCATTTGGTATATTAAATTTCATTTATTTATTTCATAAACAATTTACATTGTATTGAAAATTACATCCTTAAAAAACAACAATAAAATCACAAGAAAAAAAAAATAATTAAATTAAATTAAAATATTAAATAATACATTTTTAATAATGATGTCAGGAATTATTAATTGATATGATTATATTGCATAGAAAAAATTATAAATAATAATGTTAAAAATTCAATTAAATTATAGAAGTGTACATGTCAAAAGTTCTGCATAATTATGGAAGTTTAGAGAACCATGTTCTGAACATTGCACACATTATTTATAAAACATAATACCAATTACAAATATTTATAAAAAAGAAAATGTCATTACATGCATCCTATAACTATGTCATTTTACAAATTCGTCAAGAGAATAGAAACAACCTTCCAGAAGAAAACCCTTAAGCACGGCTTCGAACTCCTTTTTATATACAGCGCTTCTTATTTCTAGGGGAAGACTGTTAAATAGTTTGACTGAACTATAAGACACGCTATGTTTAACTACGTCAAGAGTGGGTGCAATCATTAAAGGCATATGTTTCCTTCTCGTACTTTCACGTTCCCGTCTACCTTCTTCACTTTCAAACATGTGTATGTTCTTCGCAAAAAAAGTCAATAAAACTAAAATATACAGACAAGGAACTGTTAAAATTTTTAGTTGCCTAAAGTATTCTACACAGGACTGTTGCTGGTCTATGCGTACCATGGTTCTAATGGCCCTCTTCTGTGCAGCGAAAGCTTTGTCAATATTGTACTCATAACTACCCCCCCAGAAAATAATACTGTACCTCAGTTTTGATTCTACTAAGGCGAAGTACACACCTCTGAGCTGTTCCATGTTTACAACATCTCTAAGGCTTCTCAATACATAACAGGCCGAATGAATACCTGCCTCTATGCTTGCCAATTCATGTTTCCATTTCAAAGAACAGTCGATATATACCCCCAAGAATTTAACTTCGTTAACTGTGACTAGCCTGTCACCGTTAAGTTCACAAGCCAGCACATCTGACGTTTTACTGGTGGATTTAAATAGTATGATATTGGACTTGCTGCTGTTTATTTTAAGGTAGTTTAATGTAAACCATTCATTGAGATGCCCCAGTGCCGAGTTTACTCCTATATTTAAATCTATAATGTTATTTGCTGATACAATTGCGTTGGTATCGTCGGCAAAAACGGTAAGTTTCACCTGTTCCGGTAACTTATTCATCACATGATTTATCAGGTCATTGATAAAAACAATGAAAAATATAGGGCCTAGTATCGATCCTTGAGGAACCCCTGTTTTTATTTTGACAAACCTGGATTTAAAAGTTTTATCAAATTTAGTTCGAATCGTTCCAGATTGCTCGTAACTGTCGGACTTGATCTCCACGAACATTTGTCTATTGCTTAGATATGAGGTAAAGAGATGCCTAGCTGCGCCCCTCACGCCGTAGTGCTCTAACTTTTCAATCAGTAGATCATGTCTAACTGCATCGAAAGCAGAGCTCATGTCAAGAAATATGCCTGCAACTTTTTGCTTATCGTTTAGCCTAGTTACAACATCATTTACTAACGTGTTTATAGCATCTGCTGTGCCGACTTTTTTGAGATAAGCAAACTGTCTAGGATTAATTATATTATTTGTAACAAGATGCCTAAGTAACCTAGTTTTTAGTAAGACTTCGAGTATTTTAGATATTGTAGGCAAGAGGGAGATCGGTCGGTACATTTTTGGATCTTGTTTTGGGCCCTTTTTATATATAGGTACTACTTTAGCAATTTTTAACTGATCTGGAAAGATACTACCCAGAATGCATCGATTGAAAAAGTTACTCAATGGTTCAGCTAACAAGTCTATATTATTTTTGATAACAGTAATGGGCACACCATCATAACCACACGAAAGTTTAGTTTTCATGTTTCTGACAACATCAAAAACCTCCTTAGGAGCTACCAAGTCAACTATCATCTCTCTTTCTATTCGAACTGTATTTTGCTTGAGGATTTCTATGGCTGAGCTACAGTCATCGCTATTTACTCCAGAATCATAGTCGAAAGCAGTAACAAACAAATTAACAATTTCTTTGGGATCAGAAGTGATGCAGTCCCCATTAATTAAGGAATAAAGTTTATTGTCTTTTGTTTTTATGTTCCTGTGTTTATTGATTATACGCCAAACATCCCTTGCAACATTGTCAGATCCCGCTAAAGCTGTTTGAACTGCCAGTTTTTTCGCATTTCTAATTACCCGCCTGTAAATGTTAATGTATTTAATTTTGTAACCAACCCAAGAAGTATGTAGATCACCTTTTGCACAAAGAAACCACTTCATTTTACTGGATACTCTGATTCCTTTAGAGACCCACTTTAGGCCAGGGTCACGTTTAGGATAAACTTTGACTTTTTTCAATTTAAAACTGTTACTAAAAATGTCATTAAATTTTGAAAGAAATGTATTAACATGCATCGCATTTAAGTTATTTGACAATAGTAACTTCCTAAAGCTATTATTATTTGTAGTGTTAAATATTCTCTTGTAAGTGGTTCTATATGTGTTATATTTATTCTTAAAAGTGTTGTTACTATATAAAGAGTTGCATATTATGCCTGCATGTCCATCTGCTAACCCATTGTGATCTACAATACAGTCCTCTACACTATCCTCTTCAAGATTCGTCAAAAAGTTATCGATACAAGAAACCCTATCATCCCGCCTAAAAGTGATTGCACTCACCAACGGTCTAAAATTGTAACTCGTCAAAATATTCATAAAGTTCTCTTTTTTCTTATTGTCATTTAAGAGATCTATGTTGAAGTCTCCACATATAAAGCACCTCTTGTCAAAAAGGTGTTCCAGTAATTGCTCAAGCATGTTCATAAAAACTTCCAAATTATTGTCATAGGGACTGCGATAGCAACAAAAGACATATATACCGGACTGGATATCCTTAACACCACAAACTTCAAAAGAATCTCTTTTGTACAATTTTTTGCATATGGCAGCCTGGTCCTCGCAATTTCTATCATGTCGTGCCAGGATCAAGGAGCCTCCTCGTATTTTGTTAACTCTATAGTTAAGAGAAACCAGTTCAAAGTTATAAAAACTAAATAAATTTGATAGAGACTCATTTAAAAAGTGTTCCGTTAAACAAACGTAGTGCATAACATTTTTTAAACCCTCAATATATATTTCGAATTCTTCCTTTTTACTATTTATACCGCAGACATTCTGATGAAAAATGCTTAGACTAACTCTCCTGTCACTTTCGTTAGAACAGCTTTGACTACCAGAGTTGTTCATGATATTGCCCTTGAAAAAACTCCGACTTTGTGAAATATTTACATTACATTTATCTAATATGTCTAAAGCAACAACATTATCAACGAAAAAACTCGCTTTGAACACTTTCTAGATAGTCATCAGTCTGACTTGTTGCATCAACCAACTGTGACCCCAGGGCACCATAACAAGTCTGAACGCTTACATTACTAAAACGCTTAGGGGCACATGCTGCTGCGATCACATTTGCCTCACTGTATATCTTAGCCATATAATTAAGGTGGTCATATTTATACTTCAAACGCAGTATTTCTCTATGTAAAGACCGAGCTATACTCAATTTGGTGACATATCTAGGAGTATAAACTAGAGACCTGATATGAACACCCAAATCTACAACCTGTGCTGATTTACAATTTGTACAGACGTGCCTTAACAAGTTATTGAGATTGTGCACATTTAAATATTTATTTTTATAAATCTCACCAATTAAAACGTTTGTGTTTGTGATTTGATTCAGCATATAATATAAATACGATTGCACTTTCATTGGGTTGTTATCATGTGAACCACCCATGATTATCACATAGTCTGAACTGGAGAAATCCTTACACATTGTAAAGGAGTTTAATATCTCTGATATTGGTGCATCGCGTTTTATAACAGCCATGACGAAGAAAGCGTCGCCAAGCAGGTCTTGCAGGAGTTTTCTCATTCCATATCCGGTCTCATCGGCAAATATCATTATACGGTGCTTGGTTGACCCCGGAGAGAGGCTATTGCACTTCAAATCTCCTTTAAATTTCGATGTAGATTCACCTATGTTATCACATGTTAAAGCATACTCATTTGAGCTTCCGGTTTCAACCACCTCCGCCAAGTCAAGGTTGGTACATTGGCCCTCGTCCGCTCTCAGATTCTTCGATGTATGGCCCGGTAATTGTACGTTTGATACTGCATCAAAACTTACATTCAAGTTTGTTTCTGAGGATCTACGACAAACGCTGTCAAGGCCCCTGACCGTACTCAATGTTAATTCCCTGGACGAAGTCCTAGGTAGGCCAACTTTCATGCTCATGCACCTGAAACTTCTCCGATACTGGGGCGAATAAAATTTTAGTGGGGTAGTTTTGCCTGAATTTGTAGTTTCTGATAAACCTATAGATTTCAATAATTTTATTTTTCGTTGATAGTCGTTTATTTCTTTCTTCAATGAAGTGTTTTCCATACATAAACTATCTATTTCTTGGTGAGCACCTTGTAATTCTGTGGTAAGGTCATTTAATTTATCCTTCATCGCCATACAATCACTCTCACCGCAGCAACTGTGGTTTGAGAGACTCTGATATGAAACCTCCATTTCTAGTTCACTATCATTGAACTTTAACGACTGTCTTATCTGTCTACTTTGTGTATTAACGTTATTGGATTCTTCGTTGTAGCCTTCCATATTTTTAAATTTGCCTCTAACTTGGGCTAGTTATGCGATTGGTCGCTTTTATGTTTTGTCGTTACGACGATTTTTTTGCTGTTATACCCATACGATAAATCGTGTCGTTTATAATCTAAAAGCGCTCATTTATAATTGGTTTAGGTCTTTAATATTACCAATGAATTTTTAAAATTTAGATTAACTTTTTCTTTGGATTGGGTCTTTCTTATTTCCGTGGAAAAAACGTTCACATTTGAATAACAACTGATTTCTTGCAATAAAATAGATTATAATTTGCACTTTTTCCACCGATTGAGTTTATAGGTATGCAGTATGCGTAATATTATCACTTATATATCTTATTATTTCACTTTTATTACGTTCTGGGCTTTAAATTGAAACTTAAATCTTCACAGTTCTATTTTTGTACATCACTTTTAAATGGTGCTCATAACATTGCTACACATGTATCACCCACACTTATCATTAATGAATTAGCACTTATCGTTCTTAAATGTTTTTTTACTATTTTCTGCTAATTTTATTTCTAGAGCTAATGTTTACGTTACGACAACAGTGTTGCCAAAAAACTAAAATAATTAAAATTAAAAATAAAATTATGGTATATTAACCTTTTGGCATTTTAAACATTAGGTAATTAGTCCAATAGGTATTTCAAATTTAGGTATTAAGTATTTAGGTATTAGTGGTTTAGGTATTTTAAACCATTTGGTATTTAGATTTTAGGTATTTTGAACTTAGGTTATTTAACTTTAGGTATTATAATTTTAGGTATCCAAATACGTACCCCGGACACAACTTAGTATAATACAAACAACCCTTCTGGTCTTATGGTTTTCCATGTTTACTTGCTCACCTAACCCTTGTGCAACACACTCGGCAACGCCAAGTACAAACACTACAGGCATGCTATGGGGGAAGTGTACAATCCCAATATCACAAACACAACCTGGAGAGCTACGTACCATCATCATCAACACTTTAGTTTGTGTCCTACAACCAATACTGCAATCTTGGTTTCGGGTCCAGACTAGAATACGGTAAGGGACAGAACTGATCACTCCATGGGCAGAGTCATGAACTGGTCAACAGTTAATTTACTTACGCTAAATGTAACTAAAACACAATATGTTGCATTCTCGATTCGGCAAAGTAAAGCTCCACCAACTAATTTCACCATAAAGGCTCATAACTGCTCCTCACTTGAAACATGTTCATGCCAGAATATCACACGTTCTGTACGCCTAAGTACTTGGGCGTACAGTTGGACAGCAGACTGAGGTGGGACAGGCAGGCAGAAACAATCATCTGCAGAGTGCGGAGATTAATATACATCTTTAAAACATTGAGGGACTCAGTCTCGTTTGAGAAATTAAAGCTCATCTACCTATGTCATCTGTTCTGTCCAATATTGCATACAGTATGGGGAGGGGCAGGCAAAACTTTTCTAAGCCGTCTGGAGAGAGCTCAAAAACTGCGTTAAAAGTGATGACCAATAAACCCTATATGTACCCTACCGAAAAAACAACAAAATATCCTATCTGCTAAACTTTTAAAATAGAATATTCGTCTCTTCGTCCTGAGAAATAAGGTGTACGATGTAACTACTAAGTATGTAAGAGAATGTTTTCATAATTAACATTTAAAATGTGCAATTAAATTATTTTCTTATTCATTCAAGCGGAAAATATTATGATGCTAGTCGTGTGCTATGGTATAAAATATTTATAAATGTTACAAATTGCACGTAAATACTTCGCCCATTCCCTTATGAAGCTATTTGAAGCTATATGAAGCTATTTTGTGAAATAGAAATGTAATAGAAGATAATAATATCGATTTAATTGCTACAAGTCCGACTCTGTTCAATTGTGTCAGATTATTATTTTAATCGTAAGCAACTGCAATATTTTTAAGATTTTTGTTCTGTCACAATTTCTTACACCAGTGTACAGGAATATGGCGGTTCAATGTTCTAAAATTGGAAAGTCGAATTTTACATCTTTTTGGATTAAAAAGTTTAAAAGATATTTTGTAATTACATTTACATTACATTATATACAATACATCATATTTAAACTTCCAATGGCGCAGTAGTTTCAATATTGTTATATTCTTTTTGCACATTGGTTTGATGTTAGTTGTGTTTAGTCATGCATGAGAGCCAAACTAATGGTAGCTATTGAGCATTACGCTCCAGTTGAGTCAGCGTGCACAGAGACCTTTAATCCTATCTTCCAATTTGACTGAATAGCGATCAAATATATTTTACTGTATTATTTCTAAAATCTTAGTACATTTTTGAAACGATTTTCAATATATTGATGTCAAATATTATGCAATTTTTACTATTTTTAAATATAGTACAGATCAACTGATGCTGCACTAGCAAAAATAAATACTGTAAACATATTGTCTATTTCATATTACTGTTAAAAATAAAAATAATAAAGACTTATTTAGCGAATAGATCAATAATTCTAAACGCAGCCACGATCTAAGAGGACTCCGGTAAGAAACTCAGTGAGCTGTTTTGCTCTATAAATAATGATATGTTTGAGTAGCAAGCAAACAAGTAGGTAAAGCAGACAAGGAAGTTAAAAACCTCATTTCCAAGCTTGTTTGTCGACTAAATATCCTTGAATTTTTATTAGCCTTTATGACACAAGTAGATTTATATTTAGATAAGAAAAGTCTGGTTTCGGCGATATTTTTAGATATGTCCAGCGCCTTTGATTTTGTCGATTATCAAATGCTCCTACATAAATGTGAGCTATACGGGATAAGACGAGTAAGTCTGAAATGGCTAGAGAGCTACTTGAAAGATCGGACACAATGTGTGGAAATTACTCGAACAAACGAGGAACAAATTGTCAGTTAATATAGATCTTCGTATGAAACAAGAATACCAAAAACGATAGAATCGATCTCGGCATGGCTGAACGTAAATAACCTCAATGTAAACTTCAACAAAACCAATCTTGTAGATCCAATTTAAAAACTACAACAATAGCTCAACCCAGCTGAATATTAACTTCTGTGGTTATGATATATTAAAGACAAGCGGAACAAAATTTTTAGGTGTCACACTTGACAGCCATTGGAACTAGAAGGGCCAGATAAATAACGTATCCAGTCGCATAAATCGCTTTGTTTTTGCACTCAGAAGGACCACGAGACTGACAGATGAAAAAATGACGCCGATTTTATTGATATAACAATTGAAATTGAACATAATATTGATAATATATAAAATAACATGTGTATTTTCTGATTTGTACTCTTAACCAAATGAGCCCTGTGTGTGTACTTACATTAAGAATTGTAAAAGTGTTTTAAAAGTTGCATCTGTTCTTATTTTATGTTTTTTATTTATTTTTAGTCGCCCACCCAAGCATAGTAAGTTATTGGACAATTAAAACTATGACGTCAAACTTTTTTATTTAAAACATGATTTCTTAGAACATACTGTTTTGACGTTTTGTAAAAAGTGGATAATTAATTTGACTAGACGTTACTCAATTGTTCCTGATTAAATGGGTATCTTGTATTTCTTCCGCGGTTCGGATTATACGGGATAACTTTGTTTGTTTATAGCGCTCGCAAAGGATTAGGTTTGTCCAGGTACAATAAATTTTAAGTGCTTTGCTATTTAGGTGTCTTCCATTGCATGGATATATCCATACATAAATAACCAAAACTGGACTTGAACTGGTAAAGAACACTTGAAATTATAATTACAAGATCGGACTAACTTACCTAGTGACGTCCGATCCCCAATTATGTGGAGTAATGTCGTCACACACATTTTTAAAGTATTATAAATATTATTAATTTTTTTTTTTATCTATGTTATACTTTAGGCGCGTACGCATGACACCTGTCAATTCATTATTTCAAAGATTATTCACAACTTTCAGAAGGGGTAGAAAGAAACTAGTAGGTGACATAATAATTATATGAGCCTATTAATTACGTATGGGAAGGGGTGGGTCTGTTATGAGGACGAGATTACTTCACATAATTGGGGATCGGACGTCACTAGGTAAGTTAGTCCGATCTTGTAATTATGTTCCGTAATCTCGTCCTCATTTTTGTACTATGTAGATGTTCAAAGTAGAAAGTTGTGATACCAAACTTATTTATTGTAATCAAACACTTATTACAAAAATTACACTTGGCTGGGGCACTTCCGTGCACCTTTAACATTTTATACTTAATCACTAGACAAACATTGGACTAGCCTTGACTTAGGTGTTATCATATACTATGGTAATTTATATATATGCAGTCCTTAAACATAGGTAATTAGTCTGTAAAGCAAACAGATTCAGCAAACCTATTAGGGTCAGCAATAATTGGCCTATTATAAAAAGAAGCAAAGGTTGAAGAATTTGCAGTCCAACCTGCAGTTTTTCTTATGACCTCAATATTTATACCTCTCATAAAAGCCTTTGAGGTGGAGGCATGCCTAGTGCTGTGAGCTGTAAATTTAGAAGTGTCCACTCCACTATCAGTTAAAACTTGTTTTATCCACCTACTAATAGAGGTTGTGGTGGCAGCATGATATGGCTTTCTTATTGTGATAATTAATGTATTACAAGTTTTCCTTAAGCTTTGAGTACATTCTATGTAATGCAATAGGGTTGTTGCAGGACAAACACTAGGATTCTCTCTAAAAAAGGGCAGTATATTAAATGGGGTTGGTTTCTACTGGGTGCAGATGTCTTAATTATTTTTGGAATTTTTATGCTAATATTGTTCTCATTGACACTTATGTTATGTATATGGATATGGGACAGCGTTTGGATTCTTTGCGCAGTCACAAGTGCTAATAATGCAACCATTTTTTTAGTAAGCTGTTCAATGCTAAGACCCTCATTAGGATAAAATGTAGACAAGTAGTTTAACACAAAACCCGACGGTAGCCTAGCTCATGGCGCTAAGGAGAAAGCCGATCTTTTAGGTAATCTCTTTGCGTCAAACTCGACGATGAACGACGGGAATGCCGAGCCACCTATTGTCGCCAACTGTGGTACTTTCATGTCTGAAATTAAAATCACACAACGGGTGGTTCGGCGGGAACTCAAGTCCCTGGATGTTCGGAAGTCGAGTGGGCCGGATGGTATACCGGCGATGGTGCTCAGGCACTGTGCCCCCGAATTGTGCCCAGTACTTACACGGCTTTTCGCGCTCTCTTACTCCGCGAGACAAGTCCCAGCCTCGTGGAAGACTGCATTCGTGCATCCTGTGCCTAAGAAAGGCGACAGGACAGACCCGTCCAATTACAGGCCTATTGCTATAACCTCCCTTCTCTCGAAGGTAATGGAGCGTGTGATTAACGCACAGCTCCTGGGATACCTTGAGGGAAACGACCTACTGAGCGACCGACAGTATGGCTTTCGCCATCGTCGCTCCACTGGTGACCTTCTTGTGTATCTCACACACCGATGGGCGCAAGCTATCGAGAGTCGGGGCGAGGCACTAGCGGTCAGCCTCGATATAGCAAAGGCCTTTGACCGGGTCTGGCACAGAGGTCTTCTTTCGAAGTTGCCACGCTACGGACTCCCCGAGGGACTTTGCGAATGGATTGCCAGCTTTTTGTCCAACAGAAGTATCCAAGCCGTCGTCGATGGCAGCTGCTCGGACCGCATGGACATAAACGCTGGTGTCCCACAAGGCTCCGAGTTGTCCCCGACGCTGTTTCTGCTGCATATCAATGACATGCTGTCTGATGGATCTATTCATTGCTATGCGGACGACAGTACCGGGGATACGTGTTACACGGGTCGTGCAAATATCCCTCAATTCGAGGTGGAGAAGAGACGCGAACAACCTTGTGTCTGAAATCGAGTCTACTCTCTCGGGAGTATCCGATTGGGGTCGACTTAACCTAGTCCAATTTAACCCCACTAAGACACAAGTATGTGTATTCACCGCTAAGAAAACCCCATTTATTGTAGCGCCGCAATTCCTGGGCACACCACTTTCCATCTCTTCGAGTATTGGGATCCTAGGTGTCGACATCTCAAGCGACGTTCAGTTCCGCAACCATTTGGAGGACAAGGTCAAGCTGGCCTCAAAGAAACTTGGAGTGCTCAACAGGGCGAAGCAGTACTTCACTGCGGGGCAACGACTTCTGCTTTATAAGGCACAAATTCGGCCCCACATGGAGTACTGCTGTCACCTTTTTGCCGGAGCGCCTGCATACCAGCTTGGCCCCTTCGACTCATTGCAAAGACGGGCGTTGAGGCTCGTCGACAATCCCATACTCACAGACGATGTGGAACCTCTCAGCCTCAGAAGAGACTTTGCCTCGCTGTGTGTGTTCTACCGCCTATACAATGGTTTGTGCTCAGATGAATTGTTTGACATGATGCCCACCGCTGCATTCTATCATCGCACCACTCGCCATAGGCAGGGAATTCATCCTCACACACTGCGACCGGAAATGGTACGCACCGTGCGTTTTGAAAGGAACTTCATCCCACGCACGCTCAGGTTGTGGAATGAACTTCCTGCCGTGGTTTTCCCAAGCGACTACAATATGGGGTTCTTCAAGAAGGGTATTAGAAGGTATCTACAGGGTCGGTAGCACGATTGTGACGCCCCTGGTGTTGCAAACGTCCATAGGCCACGGTAACCACTTCCCATCAGGTGGGCCGTGTGCTTGTCTGCCACCTAAGTGGCATAAAAAAAAAATACTTGGGTCCCATACCATATCATATTTAGGCTTCTTGGGTCTTAGTCTAAATACACCTTTAAAGAATCTTTATTTATTTATTTATTTATTTACACACACTGACAACTATCTTTACAGGTAGACCCTAATACGATAGTGCCGTAACTTAAAATTAACACCCTAATCCATACATATCTACGTTAATTCAGAATAAGCTGCCTTTGTGAATTCATTCAGACTACACACTTGTAATTCTATCATCTGTAATTCTATCATCTGAACCAATGTGAGATCCCAATACCAGGGAAAGCGCTGACCTCATGGTATTAAGTGAGCTATAAGAAAGTCCTTCCTTAAACTTATAAGTTAAGAATGATAGCACCAGTGGTACTGAGTCTGATAATGGGGTCACAGCAACAAATCTATTAAGCTTTTTTAGATTTAAAATAAACCTCCATGAACCATCCGACTTAGGATGTAAGAATACCCCAGATAAAAACTGGCCACTAGTAGGTGAGCACCTTTATATAGCACCTAGATGTAACAGTTTATCTACTTCAATAGAAATGAGCCTGGCTTCTTTCTGATTGAAATGAGTGTTCTGTGGTATCACTGTTTGAGAAGGTATACTAGTAAAAGGTATGGAGTAACCCTTAATCCACCTGTGTTTAGTGGGGTTATTAGTGATTTTATACCATTCACTAGAAAAATATTGTAATCTACCTGTTTGTACCTCATTTAGCGATGAACTCGGCGTCGGGGATGATGGTGGCGCTGTGGTGACTGCCTGGAGCGAATGGATGTCTTGGTTGCTTGAGTAGCTTGCCTCAACTTCGGTTTCTGCCCACTCGGACGTGGCACTGGTCGTTGTGGGCGTCGATAGTTTAAAGGCTTGGGCTTGGTGGATACTTTGGTTTGTGGAGTATTTTTTAGTTCTTGACCAGACTTCTTCACAGCCTTTATAGTGTTTACTTTCTCTTGGAGCTTATCACCAAACAGGTATCCTGAAATAGGGGTTTGCTTCATCAACTCCTTCATATCCTTATTCAGGCCAGGTAGAATTAGAGATCTACGTGTGATTGAATTGTCATGATACAAATCACATAGCAACCTAGCCGCATCACTTAGGGTCTGGATATGAGCTTCGTCCCCCTGTGTGGCAATCATGCTGTTGAGCACCTTCCCCACGGTAGTGATGGATGCTGCCAATGTAGTTTGATTTTGGGCTATTCTTTTGTCCCGTTTAATGTTATTCTCGTTCATGGCAGCTGCTACCTCTTCATTCAATATTGGTGGTATTAGGTATGTTAAATTCTTCGGGGATCATGTTTTTTTTACCAATTGTGTTCTTGTATCAGTTTCCAAACCATTGCATAAGATGGCTGTCCAGCGTGTGGCCAAGCTGTCGTGTAATTCAATGGAATTGCTTGTAAGCGGGGTACCCTCATGTCCTAGCAGGTCCTCTATGTGAGTTGGTATTTCCTTTGTTATTGGTGTGTGTGTCTGTAGGTATTGGTACTACTTCGACATCTGCCCCACTGGGATCAATTGCTGTGATGGTGTATCTACCAGCGGTGGGTGAAACTCGGTTCTGTGGTGAGCGGTGGCGGGGACGTGATGTCCGTCTCCTGCTAGCCCGGGCGTGGTATTGCTGTTCTCGTGGCGACCTGCTTCTGGAACGGGTTTGGCTGGAGCGAGCTTGACTGGAGCGAGTTCGGCTGGAGCGAGCTTGGCTGAGGCGGCTTGTGTAGTCATCTGAACAGAGACGTACAGCATTAGCCACCGAATTGCAAGACTACGCTTATATCCATGGCTAACCTCTCGTGAAAGCTCTAAGGATGTAGTCATGTTCCTTCCACTAGGTAACCGGTATGCCACGGCTAACCTCTCGTGAAAGCTCATTGTGGTGTTACAACCTGGGTATAGTTTGCAGCATGTAATGTTCTCGTGGTCAACCTCTCGTGAAAACTCTAGAGAGCTATACTATGCGCATCGCAGAACCCTTTACTTAAATAAATAATTATAAGGTAGGTATACTGTGAAAAACTTACCGGTAAGGTCGTGACGACTCCACTCGTTAAGCCGTGACTCCAATTCTCTCAATCGCCCTTCCAACGCCTCCTCTCGCTTTCTTCGTTTGTGTTTTCCCATTCTTAAAGTTCTTTTGCTTCTATTAGCCAAATAACTTTGATCAAAGGGGAAAACAATGCGAGCAGCGCGCGCACAAAAAAGTACAATGAATTGACAGGTGTCATGCGTACGCGCCTAAAGTATACCATAGATAAAAAAAAATATTAATAATATTTATAATACTTTAAAAATGTGAGCAGCAGTTGTGCAAAGTGCAAACTACATAGTACAAAAATGAGGACGAGATTACGGAACATAATTAAATGTTATTTGCGTTTATGGGATGCTACATTTTCTTTTAATACTTAACGAGCTGAAGTGGGGATTCTCGCGATTCCCCTTGAAAATTACTGCTTTATAATAGCGTGTATAAAATATTATAGCGTTTATAAAAATTAGAACAATGCAGGAAAATCGGGACGAAGCCCCAAAAGACAGACAGTGCAATTTATTTTCGGATATCAAATAGGCGGTTATTGTAAAATTAAATTCAAATTCTTAGGATAATAATTCGCATTGGCCACAGAAACTTTATAAAAATAGTTTAGTTGCAAGTCTTGGCATTCAAAACTAATGTTGGCACTTTACGTGGCTATTTGTGTTTGCTATTTGTGTTTGGTATGTAATGGTGACCCTCTTTACTGAGACTTTGCCTTCAGCTTGCCATCAGGTGAGGTGAAGTCAAATTGACGTGTCTTATATACCAGGTGTTAGGGGAACACTCCTGAAGCCGAAGGCCCGTGGTAGTACTCCGGGTATAGTACATATTGGATTAATATTTTTTTCGATTTGGTGAAAAATTTTTTTTTTAATTTATTTATTTTGAATTTATTTTTTCGTTTTTTTTTTACCGTTATTTATTCTCCATTGTATTAACAAAGCTCAATTAAACGATAATTTCATGAAAAAACATCGCTACAAAAAAGCACGCGCTTGGCGCCATTTGTTTTGTTCTGTAGTGATGTTTTTTTATAAAAGATTTGAAAAAAAAGTAAAAACAAAAGTTGTAGAGAATTTTTATAATGGGTGCAAATCTCATTGAAGCAATAGAAAGCAAAATATTTACGAAAAACCGATTCTTACGACCTTTGACCTTCAATATTATAAGACGCGGACACGATAGCACTTGTGACTTTTGAGACAACATTTAGAACAACAAAACAAAGATTTATACCAATTTACAGTTTATTATCTTTAATTCCGAGGTAAAACCCCTAATATGACTGCGCCATACGGAATAAAACAATGTAACAAATACCTACATTGTAATTTATTAATTAAATTTTGTGATGAATTATACGTTTTTAACAATTAGATTTAAATTATGTATGTACCTACGTAATGCTTCAAGGTTGTTCTTAAACTGACAACACGTATCTATCTCCACTACACTTCAACAGAACAATAACAGATGTTGTGTTATTTCACTAATTTGTAAAAGTACATACTGAATGCTTTTCGAGGAATAAAATATTGTGAACAGTATCTCTTTCTTTAAATGTTTATCCCCCAGCAATAACCAAACTTATTAAGTGGGTTGAAATCGGAAACACCCAGAACCCTTTTAAAAATACCTTAATGACCTGATGTTGGTGACAGCTGCTCGTCATGGTTCGTTAGAGGGTCTGAAGAGGTGCGTAAAGACCTGCAACAGTTTAAAGATAAATATAGCTACTTGCATATTTTCAGAAAAACCGCCGACAGAAATTCACACTCACGCGAAATATCCTTGAACTTTTGATCACAGATAACTTTAGTTATTTAAAGACAACTCGTTTTAGTACACAGCTGAAAATTTTATGTTATTTCTATTTTATTTAATACAATAGGTACAAAATAAAATAGAAAGAGACATCAGATTACTAAGATTAAGATTTCATAAAATATACAATACTAGCTGTTGCCCGCGGCTCCGCCCGCGTGGATGTCGGTTATCGCTTAATGTTGAGCCGACGCTATTGAGCATTAAATTCGCCTCTATGCTCAACTTTATCCACCTCTGTTCTCGACTTTCTACTCGCCTCTATATTAGACTCTCTATTCGACTTTCTACTCGCCTCTATACTTGAATTTATACTCGACTCTCTACTGACTTCTCTCTCTCTACTCGACTTTGTACTCTTCTCTATACTCGCCGTTCCATTGGCCTCTCTTCTTGCCCATCCATTCGATTCTCTTTTCGCCTCTCTACGTGACTCTCCCCACTCGCCTATCTACTCGCACCTCTACTCAACTCTCTATTCGATCTCTACTCGCCCCTACATTCATCTTTCCACTCGCCTCACTATTCGCCTCTCTACTCAACCCTTTACTGCATTCTATTTGATTCTATACTCGCAACATTCATCCCAAGGCCCGAGTCTCCCCCCTTCTATCCCCCTTTTCGCGATAAAAGGTAGCCTATGTCCGTTCCCAAGCTCTGAATTATCTCTGTACCAAATTTCATCAGGAAATCTGCAAAAAAGACAAACTTTCATCCCATAACCATATCCCACCCCCCTCCTTCTACCCCTTTTTGCGATTAAAGGGTAGCCTATGTCCGTTCCCAAGCTTTAATCTATATCTGTACCAAATTTCATCAGGATATCATCAAAAATGACAAACTTTAATACTAACTATCTAGTCCTAATCCCTCCTCCCCCTTCTTGCCCATTATTCGCGATAAAAGGTAGAGTATGTCCGTTCCCAAGTTCTAATTCATCCCTGTACCAAATTTCAACAGGATATCTTAAAAACTGGCAAACTTTTATCCCCTATAACCCCCCCCCCCCTTAACCCCGTTTTTCGCGACAAAGGTAGCCTATGTTAATTCCCAAGCTTTAATGTATATCTGTACCAAATTTCATCAGGATATCTTAAAAAAAAGACAAATCATCTCAAGGCCCGAGTCATCCCCTCCTTCTACCCCCCTTTTCGCGATAAAGGGCAGCTCATGTTCGTTCCCAAGCTCTAAACTATCTCTGTACCAAATTTCATCAGGAAATCTTCTAAAACGACAATCTTTCATCCCAAGGCTCTGGTCCCCTTCCCCCTTCTACTCCCCTTTTCGCGATAAAAAGTAGCCTATGTCCGTTCTCAAGCTCTAAATTATCTCTGTACCAAATTTCATCAGGATATCTTCCAAAAAGACAAACTTTCATCCCTTAGCCATATCCCCCCCTTCTACCCCTTTTTGCGATAAAAGGTAGCCTATATCCGTTCCCAAGCTCTAAACTATCTCTGTACCAAATTTCATCAGAAAATCTTCAGAAATAACAAAGTTGCATCCCAAGGTCCTAGTCCCTTCCCCTTTCTACCCCCCTTTTCGCGATAAAAGGTAGCCCATTTCCGTTCTCAAGCTCTAAACTATCTCTGTACCAAATTCATCAGGAAATCTTCAAAAATTACAAACTTTCATCCCAAGGCCCTATTCCCTCCTCCCCTTCTACCCCTCTTTTCGCGGTAAAAGGTAGCCTATGTCCGTTTTTAAGCTCTAATATAACTCTATACCAAATTTCATCAAGATCGGTTCAGTGGTTTAGGCGTGAAAGCGTAACATACAGACATACAGACAGACAGACAGACAGACAGAGTTACTTTTGCATTTATAATATTAGTATGGATTTTAAATCTGATGTCTACTTATATCTGTACACAGCACTTCCGTTGACTTCAGTGCTAGTTTGCTTTGTAACTATTACTTAGTACAAGGGTAAAAATAGAACTAGTACAACTGCCTTTTGCAGTTTCGGATTTACCAATAGGCTGAGTAGGTTGGAGCGATAAGCTGCTCTAAGCGGCAGATTTTAGGGGGCGGCATATTTTGCCCAAAATTGTTTTTTTATACAAAAATAAAAAAAATCCCATTCGACCTGGATTCTGATTGCAGTCCGAGCGAAATCCGGAATAAATTTATAGCCCAGGATGCCGCAGTTCATAGAAGTATGAGCCCGAGTCTGAGGATTTGCTCAGAATCCACGGTAGCGATCTGACGAGGAGACACGCCGCGTCAAAGAATATCGTGTGATCCCACCTAATGGTAATTATCGCTGTGGAACTTCTACAAGTGACTGGCCTTCAGAGTCTCCGCCCATTTTGGGCCACCCATATAGGACCATGGACCGCACAATTCCCGCGTAAGCTCCTACAGGAGTCATCCGACCCTTTCATGTTGGGTAGCAGCCATGCCAGAGCGTTAGCTATGCCCTTCAATTTAGGAGCCAGACTTCGGAGATACTCCCCGAAATACGACCGGCTGTCAAGTAGGAGCACCAAATATTTAATCTGGGGCTTGACACCAATAGGAGTGTCTGGCTGGATCCCTCCGGTGGCGCGCAACGAGCCCCATGGAAGAACATGGCCTCGGTTTTGTGAGAGCCACCTCAAGACCGAGCCACCGGACCCGTTAAACGACATGGGCAATCGCGGTCGCGGCTTTTAGAGTTGCTTCGCGGCGATGTATAGCATGGAACTCAAGGGCAAGGTTTTGAACACGTTGGTGAAGGGGAACACCGCTAGCATCACCTGGCACCGAGTGACCACATTCTCCGCCAGATCCTTCACGCGCATGATGACATCCATGGTCGAGCACCTCTGGCGGAAGCTATATTGGTCATCCGTCACATCCAGCCCCACTTTTGAGAGCGTGGAGCCCCTCAGACGATTCGAACATCTCGTATAGCGGTTGCAAGTGATCTCATCTGGCTACCAGCTCTCTCAGTGGCGCGCTTTGTATCTCTGTACACACTACTCTCTGAACTCCTTATTAGTACATGCTGCTGTTTTTAGATCTAGTATATACCCTTCATCAAATCGTGGGTTGCAAAAATGATCTAGTAACTGACACAGCTATCCCCTAGTTCACAATCATCTTAGTTGCACTTTCAGAATAAATGATTGTGAACTAAACCAACGTGTTGAATTACAAAGGTCAGTAGGGGCGGCAAAAACGTAACAGCCAACTAGCGGCAAGTTGGTAAGTCCGCCACTGGCCTTTTGTGAAATTCAAGGTTAACAGCTGAAAACAAAGAAAATTCGCAGATTTACCTAAGGTATGATTCACACCGACCGACATTGGTATCCTCAGGCCAAAATAACAAAATAAAAACAGCCAACTTTCAATAGAAAAAAAGTTTTATTTCTTTCAAGTATTAGCTAGTATTTAGGGTACTCTCGGGCCCTGGCCCTGGGTCAGCCGGGGTGCGAGGGATATGCACTAGCTACCTCACCTTGCACTCGACCTTGCACTACGACCCACAGACGGCGTGCATGTGCATTTTAGTCGGTTCGAGACCGACATAACCACCCCCTCTGGCTATATATGAAATTGTCGTTTCATTGAGCTTTCGTAATACGATGCAGAATACATAATGTTAATTAAACGGATTTTTTGTAATATAAAAAAATTGTCATCAGTTCGTAAAAATATGCCAATATGTGGCGTACCCGGAGTACTACCAGGGGCCTTCGGCTTCAGGAGCGTTCTCCTTACACGCGGCATTAACAACTACGGAGAAATTACAATAAATAAAGGAGAAACACAGTTTTGGGCCTTACAATCCAGACATAATCTACGAAATCCTTGATACTATAGTGTCATTATAAATTAAAAGTGCAGATATTACAAAACCATTAGGGCCATTATGGTATTTAGCTGTAGGGCACTAACTCCAATCTTGATATAATTTATTTATTTATATTAAAAAATACAGGTAGAGGACTGGTACACAGTAAACAACTTTCAAGTATCACTACATTTGGCCTTGCGGCGTGCAACAGTATCCATGAAAATAAACATGCATTACACACAATTAATTAAAATTATTATTTATAATAAAATTATCAAATTCATAACATAATAGTCGGTATAAAAATGTCATTGAATAATACCAAAATAAATGGACTTAAATTGATTATGAATTAATTGGAACTACTTCCGGACTTTCTTATGATAATGACTACAGTATTCGAGAAGAAAAAGGAAGTGACACAAAATTGGGTGTTTTGCCAAATCGTGCTCTGTTATAGTAGTCGATGTACTGGCTGACTGGCTGTTTTAGATAGCATATATGGTGAGTAAGAGTGTATTTTAGTGCATAATACCTCAAGATGAGTTTTCCAATTCAGCCCATTATCTATATTATTTAGTCCTAAACATTTAGTTGTTTGTACCTGTTTTATTTGTGTTCCGTTCCGTATTCAATCCACATAAAAATATTGAGCATGATAGTAGAACATGTATGAACGGTAGCACCATCATTATACTAGTTTTGATACTGCATTCAACGAGAGTGCAGGATCAAAACTAGTACCAAAAATAGAAAAGAAGAAATAAAGGAGAGAGTGACAATTTGTATCAACAGAATGCAGCTATATCCTAACATATTGGCCCACCACCGTTATTATTCTTCTCCGTCTTTTCCACAGTCAGTTATGGACGCCTTTCTAGTGTAACTGTGATGCAGCTGAACTTCGATATTCCATGAAGCGACTGCCATCTGACCTCCGCAATCAATTGGCGGTATCAAGATTCTGCAGCTACCCTCTAACTACCCGTGTCGGCTGCCTAGATTTTCTCATGACAACCGGGACCAAAAGCTGAACGTGGTCTCCCAGGCACGAACAGACCAATACAAATAGCCCACGAAATCGGACTAAACACTCATAGTGAAATAGTCATTTTCATACGCAAGGGAGATAAAATAATCGCTTCAAAAAAATACGGGCTTTATCTCCCCTTCCGGGCAGTCCAGGGGAGCTACGAATGGCCTACGTCACAGAATAGATAACAGTACTAGTGTACCTACGTGTATCCGATCCGGCCTGCCCCATTGCGAGCCGGTCGCCTGGTGTGAGTCGTTCCTTAGTAATTCACGTCATTACACTAAACGTTTCAACTAATCTCAGTCCATATAAATAACTAAAATTGTTAAAACCTCAGTCAATATAATTAACTACGATTGTTAAAACAGCTCTGCAGAATTTTGAAATCAGCACTGGGGAGTGAGGTAAGATTTCAAAATTTTAATCTACGTAGTCAAGTTTGGGTTCTGAAGAAATGTTTGACATGATGCCCACAACTAATATCTATCATCACACCACTCGCCATAGGCAGGGAATTCTTCCTCACACATTATAACAGAAAGCGGTGCGGTATGAAAGGAACTTCATACCGCGCGCATTAAAGCTGTGCAACGAACTCCCTGCACGAGTGTGGCGCCCTTGGTATTGCACACGTCGGTAACCGTAACCAGTTTCCATCAGGTGGGCCGTGTGCTCTTCTGCCATCTATGTGGAATAACAAAAAATCCTGAATTCCTGAATGTACTAACGACCGAAAAAGATATCTTTTGGACTGCGATAGGCCAAACGATTGATTGGAATATTAATCCAGGGGTTTTGAAAGCGAATGTGTTGATTTATTATTGTTGTTTTAAATTAACTTTAAAAGCGTAATAAGTTTTTGCAAGACTTTAAACTAGTTTAAAATTTACACAACTTACTCACTTAATTATATTCTATGAAAAGTTCTCCTCTTAAAACTATGTTTTATTTTTCAGCTGCACACAATAAACAAAGATGATAACCATAGCATTGATATGTATCTGCGCCACATATCTGCTCTGGAAGCAGTACTACACCAGGTCGGATGAGCCCCCGGTGCTACCTGGATCATGGCCTTTTGTTGGACATTTATTGTCATTTGTTGGAAATGGAGTCAGTAAGTACACAATCTTTTCTTTATATGTTTTTTTCCACTTAGGTGGCAGGCTAAGGCACACGGTGCAACTGATGGAAAGTGGTTACCGTGGCCTATGGACGTGTGCAACACCAGGGGCGTCACACTCGCGCTGCCGACCCTGTTAGAAGAGAGAGTTTCTGTGCCGTCAATGTAGAAGATGAAGCAGGACAAGCCTTAGGTCTTCCCATTGACAGCACAAAACTCTCCAGTGAGCTCTGGTTACCCTACTTACTACCGGAAACACAACACTACTATTCTATAGGGCGGAGGTACTTCCCCAGTCGGACTGCTAAATTGGACAAAAATACCGTCGTGTCCTACCTCCTATAATCTGTTTAATGAATCAAAATTTCTCGAGGAATTCAAAATTACTACAGTACTGCTGAAAGTACGTAACGATGTAATACTGCCCCTAATACATGTAATTGAAACGGAAACTGAAAGAGGCATGGAGCAAAAAGTATAGAAAACCAGAAGAATGCAAATATGGGTATTTACATTGGCCTCAGAGAGCACGTTAAGCCGTCGGTCCCGGTTGTCATACCAACATCTATGGCAGTCGTTACGGGCAAGTATGAGCCCTTAAAAGTCCAACTACTTGTTTAACTGTAATGCTTCGATATCGCCAATAGCTAATTGTGGAGGCCAGATGGCGTCGCTGGTTATTAATTTCATAAATAAAATGTTAACGAAGTTTTAATAACTACGGCGGGGGTCAGGGCCACTATTTTGGCGCACCTGTATTTTTACTGGTTCTAGCACAATCCTTGATCCCAGATTCCTGATAAATATAACTACGAGCTGTGTGCCTGTTATTGTCCCAACAATTTACAAAAACTACTCACCTTGTCTGTCGGCCGTTCAGCGTAAAGGTAAAGGTTCCGTACGGGAGCAACGTGGTCACACGCAGACAAGATAGTTCCAGATTCTTTCACTTTTATTTATCTATATATGTTTATATACAGCACAGTTCAAAGTAGTTCATAGGTAACACGAATTAAGGAACAGATAGTCCTTGCGAGAAGCGGTAAGCATGCGACGAGTGAAAATTATAGCGTCCACCCTCAATGAGTCACGTATGCGGACTGACTCAAACCGCCTAATTGACTTCAAGATGCAATGTATTGCGCCAATTGCCGGATAACAATAGATAGAGAAAGATAGACCATCAAGGACGCACACCATCCTTAAATGAAGTTGTCAATATGTTTATAAATGACCTAAATACGATAGATCAGCTACCACTGAAGAATATCAAAAAAACTGGGATATATGACAACTACCTAACATCACGTCTGACTTGGCCTTTTCTGGTATATGATTTCGGCAAAACCTTACTCGCGAAAATAGATGCAACTGTCATAAAATCACTAAAATCGTGGCTTGGACTAGCGCACTCTACTGATCCCTCTGCTTTATTTAGAGATCAGAATAATTTTGGAATGAAATTAAAGAAACCATCGGAGCTCTATAAACACCTTAGAGTTACCAAAGCCCACATCTTAGATAAATCCCAAGATGACACAGTCAGGGCACTCCCGAAAGATAATAACGCGTCCGAGCTTGAATCTAGACTCATATTCCATAAACGATTTATGATAGGAGCCCAGTCGAACAAAGTGGGGTTGGGAGTACGAGAGCCAAAAAGGGACCAGGATATACATAGGTCCTTTCTGAAGCAAGACGAAAATGATAAATATCGAGTGCACGCGATGAATTTGGAAATCCAAAACGAATGGTTGACAATGGGAGAGTTCTACATACCGATGGCTTTAAAGTGGCGCACCTTGATCTATGAGTGGTCGCCGGCCCTGTTAAAATTCTATCTTAACGCCTTTCAGATGACCCTTCCAGACTAGAGTAACCTGGTAAGGTAGGGGAAGGCCACAGAAAAGCAATGTTATACGTGTGGTGAGGCAATAGGGACGGCTAGGCACATATTAGTAGGATGTAGGGTGCTTCTTGATGGAGGCCAATACTCACGCCGCGCGCCGCCACGATAAGGTGCTTTTCATCATACGCGAAGCAATGAGTCTGGCAGTAGCTAGAGCCCAAAAAGGATTGACTACTAACAGACGTCATATCAACTTTGTGTCTGAAGGTTCATCCATAAAATCCAGGAACAAACCATATTCAATCTTAGATACTGCCCCAGATTGGACTCTCCTAATCGACACGTATAAAATTCCGGAGGATGATGGGGTTTCGTCATCTAGACCGGACATATTTCTCTATTCGAAAACGGATAAATATGTGGTCCTTGTGGAACTGACTGTACCGTGGGAAACAAATATACCGAAGGACCACACACTTAAGAAAAATAAATACTATGATCTCACAAACGAATTAATCAAAAACGGTTACGTGGTTAATTTGTATGCAGTAGAAGTGGGAGCGAGAGGTATACCAGCAAAATCCATCGAGAGCTACAATAAGCTCATTACTAGGACGAATGTCTAAAGCGGCACTAGTAGGTTCGTATCAAATATGGTTAGGCAGGGAGGGGAACTTAGGTAGTGAAGGTGAGTGTTGATGTACATCAACAAAAGGAACCCCTTCTAAACCTACACTTGGGTCGCAAGTCCCAGGCACTGTCCCGAGTTCCCAACTCAGCAACGCGATGGACCCGGCACCCGCACGGAGAATCCATGGATTGCTAAGAATATCGTATCAAGCGTTAAGCAGCAGTAACACTATCCATTACCCCCGGCTTTAAAGATCCTACTTTCAAAACAACAAACAGAATAAAAACCTAATACGTTGAATGACTTGGTTTACTTAATCTAAGATCTACCCATTGCAGTGGTGCGATAATTATTTCTAAACCAAGGCACGGGTATGTATAAACAAAAGAAAAATGTATAAAAATAAACTGACTATTGTGTCGGCAACGGGCCCAACTTTCAAAGGGTGGCCCTTAGTTTTAACCGACGCGACTGCATACCCCATTCTTGTCGAGAAATGTTTCTGTGATTACGCCTAAGGGCCATTGCAATGGTATCACATTGTCCTGCATGATGTCAACTACCATCTCATCAATCATCTTACTGGATTAGATTTTTTCCAAAAGCATGGATTCATTTATTTCACGCGCGGGCAGAAAATCTAATGGTTTTGTATGCAAAAGGTACGCAGAAGTGAGTGAAGACGGCTCGACGAATTAGAACTAAGCGTATAAAGAGGCCTAGAATTTTGTAAGCCCTCAATTTGAGTCAACATCGTGTTCAGTTCATCGAACGTGAGTATCTGTTGAGCAATCACCCTATAGAGATACAATTTAACGTTTTTAACTTCACTTTCCCAAGAGCCATCGAAGTGGGGAGCTCGACAAGGGATCGTTCTAAGATTTATGCGATGGTCAACATTGCCATATTGGGTAATATTCTTTCTCCAGAAATCCATAAAGATCGCCAAGATATGTTCTCGAATTCGTACCGTTGTCTGTTTAAAGATACTCTACAGGACGGATAGGTAGCATTATAAGGCTGTTAGAAAACTCGCGGTGCTCAGATCTGAAGCAATTTCTAGATGCTGAGCACGAGTTGTCATGTAAGTAAACAGATATAGATAAGTTCTTCTGCTTCGTTGGCCTCCACCTCGCACTGAGGTAATAGTGAGAGATCCAGCATAATCACATCCGGTGTGGGAGAACGCTTTAGAAGCAGTCTCTACGCGAGAGTGCGGCAAATCTGACATGATTGGAAAGACTGGTCGTAGCTTTGCTCGAAAGTAGGTTTTGCAATTAAATGAGATATGACGTGCGATGCGTCGCGTAGACAAAGTCCAATAGCGCTGTCTTAAAAACGCCATGAGTAAATTAGGACCAGTGTGAAAATTATTCACATGATAGTGCGATACTAAAAGTTCTACTATATGCTCTTGCCGAGGAAGTAGAATTGATGGCGGTAATCGAAATCTGGCTCAGAGTTAGCTAGACGACCACCAACATGTATAAGCCCTTTATGAAGAACAGGACTTAATAAGACAAATGTTCTAATTCCATTTTAAAGCGAATCCTTTGAACTAGTCGCCAAACACTGGACTCAGCAAATGAAAGGTCCGATGCGGTGATAGGTCCTCTGGGAAGACGTTTAACAAATTTATAAACAAAACAAATCATATTGAGATATTTCGGCCAAGACTAAAATCTATGGCCATGGCGGCCCAGATAACCACGGAGGATGACGAACTAGCTGGGTTGGTGTCACGCCACGTGAGAGGCAGTCATTAGGATGTTCCGATCCTTTAACGTGATAGAAATAATCTGCCGATATATTTTCATGTATTTTAGTGATGCAAATGGCCACAAAAGTGTGCCAGCGGTGTGCAAGTGTGGTGCGGAGGGAATCCAACTCAAAGTGTCAGTGCGCAAACCTCTAGACGAGCAAGTGAAATAATTTTAAGAGAATGACCTTTGATTTTGCACATACTATAGATACAACAATATCACCGTCAGGCCTAATGACATGGGCGTAAACTATTCCGCCATAAGCCTTTTCGCATGTGTCTGCGAAGCCAATCAAGATAATCTTGCAGTCTTCTTGAACACCGATGTGTCGCGGAAGTTCAGCTTGAAACTGTTCCCGTAAATTATCGATGCGGTTTGGTGAAACATCATCACAACCAAGTTTGGCAAGCCAAAGCTCTTTAATAAGAAGCTTGGCGTATAATATCATAGGAGCAACAAGACCTAAAACACCAAGGAGACATGCAATGAAAGAAAGAATATTTCTTTTAGTGCAAGGGCGATCATTGGGAGTCACTTGAAAGGCGAAATAATCTTCATCCTTGTGTCATCGGAGTCCTAATATTTTCTGCGTGAATTCTTTATTTAGATCTACACTAAGCGAGAGTCTTAATGACCCAGAACCCTCCGGACTCGAGGTCCCCCTGTGATGTTCCCCTGGGGGGACCACGAGTAAATCGCATTCGCTCGTGGTCCCTCCAATTCACTCTTGACCAATTTTAACGGATAAGAAGTAATGTGTTATGTTACCGGCCGACTTATTAAACTTCTTCCCACCAGACTCGTGGTTCTCCTTATCAGTTTTATTTCAATAAAAAGAAATAAATAGGTGGGTTATAAAATTGTACATCTTGTGATTACGTGATTGTGATTTTTGTATATCTTGTATCAGTAATAATAATATCAAACCATTTTTCCGCTGAAGTACTGTAATTTTTTCCTCCATAATTTTAATTAATTTATTTACTCATGCTCAACCACAACTATGTAGAAAGAACTTCAACTTCAACTTCTTCAAAATGGCCTCTGCAGCAAATCGCCACAATTCGCCAATGTCAAGTAAAATGTAATATAAAATTATTAATGGCGACACGCCAATGTCGAGTGTACCAGAGCCACGTTAGCCACGCCAGTAAATTTGTTTCCGTGTGTCCGCCCCCCACGAGATTCAGGTGGACGATCAGGACGTGTGGTTGGATTTTAGGGGGCTATGTAGAAAGAAATTCAATATGGAATACTGACAGTTGACAATAACAATTATGAAATAGATAAATATAATGAGGTTTTCATTGTGCTGAATGGTCTTCATGGACGTAGGTACTATTCTCATATTATGCCTAAATTAGTAGGTACGTGAAGTGTTTATCCAATTACATACCATATGCTTTTTAAATGTAATGTAAAAGGACCCATCCTTTTCCACCCTTTGGGTACACATAGACCATGGCTCTACGAGTCAGATCTATGTGTGCCTCTACCGCTCCCGCCCCTGATTCGGGCGCGAGTGCGCGGAGGCTGTTAATCATAAACAGTCTGCGTACCGCGCTTGGATCAGGGCGCGCGCTACGTGCGATCCCAACGTGGGCCACTTCAAGGCGGCGTACAACAGAGCCACAAAGGCCTGCAAGAGGGCTTATGTCAGAGCGGATGCCCAGCGCATAGCGCGGCTTGGTCAGGAGCTAGTAGAGCATCCCACGGGCAGCCGTGGCTACTGGCGACTGGCCAAAGCCGTGCAAGCCAACTTCTGCCAGCCTTCGCTGCCCCCGCTGCGCAATCTCGATGGATCACTGGCCCATGAGCCGCAAGAGAATGCAAATTTGCTGGTTAATCTCTTTGCGGCCAACTCCCTAGTCGATGATTGTGGTATGGAGCCGCCGACACTGCCCGTCAGTGACCATGCAATACCTGATATTCGTATCAGGCAACGCGATATCCGAGCAGTGTTGCAGTCACTCGATGTCCGGAAAGCCAGTGGTCCGGACGGTATTCCAGCGGTGGATCTGCAAAAATGTGCAGCGGAGTTGTCTCCAATGCTTGCGCGGCTGTACCGGCTGTCTTACAGCTCTGGTACAGTGCCTTCGGCTTGGAAAGAGGCGAATGTACAGCCGATCCCCAAGAAGGGGGATCGCTCAGACCCAAACAACTATCGACCCATAGCCGTCACCTCAGTGCTGTGCAAGGTGTTCGAGCACATTATTAACAAACAGCTCATGCGTCACCTTGAAGATCACTCCCTAATTAATGACCGGCAATATGGCTTCAGGCCGAAACGGTCAGCGGGTGATCTTCTGGCGTATGTTAATCATGTTTGGGGTGAGGCTATGAACAAGCACGGCGAGTCATTGGCAATTAGCCTTGACATCGCCAAAGCTTTCGATAGAGTTTGGCACAAGTCGCTTCTTTCCAAGTTACCAGCCTTTGGTCTGCCTCCTAGACTGTGCGACTGGGTTGCCGGCTTCTTGCAGGAGCGCCGTATTCGCGTCCTTTGTGATGGACGAGCCTCGGAGTTCTTGCAGGTAAATGCCGGCGTACCGCAGGGATCTGTCCTATCGCCAACTCTCTTTCTTCTGCATATCAATGACATGCTGTCGACCGGCAGCATTCATTGCTATGCGGATGATAGCACCCTACACGGGAGTTATCATGGACGTCCTGCGGATAAGCAGACGCATATCGCGGAAAAAAGGCAGCTTCTTGTCACTGAGCTTGACCGGATCCTGAATCACATTTCCCATTGGGGCTCTGAGAACTTGGTCGAGTTCAATGCCAAGAAGACGCAGGCATGTGCGTTTACAACAAAGGTATCTTCTTTCCTTCCGCTTCCCACTCTTCAGAGCACGCCACTGCCACTGCAGGACAACCTCAATATCCTCGGTATGGATGTTCGCTGCAAACTGAACAACAAAAACTACATCGAGAGTATCATCAAAGCAGCCTCGCGTAAACTCGGAGTCCTGAACAGAGTGAGACGGTTTTTCACGCCGGAGCAACGGTGTCTTCTTTACAAGACACAAATTCGTTCCTGCGTGGAGTACTGCTCACATCTCTGGGATGGATCCGCAAAGTACTTATTAGATGCTCTCGACAGGTTGCAGCGACGTGCGGTCCGCATTATCGGAAATCCTGAGGTCACGAGTACCCTCGAGTCTCTGCAGATGCGTAGAGATGTTGCTTCCTTGGCAGTTTTTTACCGTCTCTACCATGGTGAATGTTCTGAAGAGCTATTCCAATTAGTCCCACCCTCCCCCTTCCTATACAGGACGACACGTGCAGGACTTAGATGTCACCCCTATACGGTGCAGAACATTCCTTCAAGAACCAAGCGGTTCGGTGACTCTTTCCTTTGTCACACCATTAAGACCTGGAATTCCTTGCCAGCTCACGTGTTTCCCTCTTCCTACAGTCCCGGGTCCTTTAAGCGGGGCGTGAAAAAGCACCTGATGAGGCCGTCAAGCTGAGTGCCACCATTGTTAACATGGCACGTGTATATAATGGTGGCCCTCTTTCTTGAGACTTTACCTTCAGCTTACCATCAGGCGAGGTAAAGTCAAATTGACGTGTCCTATTTATAAAAAAAAAAAATGTTTATGGTCAAGAGTGAATCGGAGGGACCACGAGTGAATGCGATTTACTCAATAAGTTGAAAGTCACCTCAGGCAAAAATGTTTATAAGTTAATGAGCTACGTCTATAGGTAACGCATTGTTAGGTATAGAGCCAGCTATATCGTCCATATATATATCGCGCTGTAAAATATCATTAGCGAGAGGAAATTGTGTACCTTCGTCCATACAAAGCTGTTGGACGGTGCGGAGAGCAACAAACGGACTGCATTTGAGTCCAAAGGGAAGCACGTCATACTGATAGATTTTGACATGTTCGATAGGTAATAGAAGTAAATGTTACAAAATTTTTCTTTACAGGCAGTATGGTCACAAGTGCTGTGTGAATCGTAATGCCGTACAGTTGAACATTCTTTGACATATATCTTTGAAAAAGAAACAAAAAATAGGTTAAAAACTAATTAATGACTATTTGTACTGTTGAAAGAATTCCAGGCTAAGCAGCCTCCTGACTGATGCTATACTTGCGTTAAATATGTCGTGATTATGCTGTGAGCTTGCCGCGTTAATCGTGTAACACGCTCTCCACAAAAACATATTTTGGCGGTAATTGGAAGGCACAATTGGTACGTACAGTGTTACGTAGTACATAAATATAAAAGACAAATGTTCAAATTATAGCTAAACAATGACTTAACGCCACATTGCTTCACTGGTAATGTTAGCCACATGTCCTCCGCTGTACTATAAAGCTTCGGCTGAGCCGTGACACATAATTCCTTCCGAACGGCAATTAGTACACCCCCACCACGAGTCTGTCTTGTTAACTCATAATCCCTATCCCGTCTCCATACCGTGTACCTCTCGTCAAACTACTCCGAGTCACTGATACCCGGCAACAACCAAGTTTCCGATATTAGTATTATGTCGTAGTGCGAAAGACACAATTTTCGATAAAACTAACTCGTTTTTAAATAAAAATTGGCACAGCAGGTGTGACGCACCCAACCTACCATAGGTATAAGAGAATACGTTGGAGTGAAAGAGACAAGTATATAATTAGCATCTTTTTCTTGAAAGTAAACAGCGCGATAAGCCAAACAAAAGAATGCAGTTTTAGAACAAAAGCGGTAGATCGGCAAGTGCATCGAGTCAGCCTTTAAATAAAAATCAACACAAAAAGTAGAAATCCTAAATTTAAGTGAGCAGTTAGGGATAGAATAGTCATTAAAACTGACTATACTATTTTGTTTAAATCCGAAGAATTTGTAATGATAAAGGACCGAGAGGTTTCGGTTTTTCGGACATGAATTTTGCCAAACTTAATCCATACATAGCTGTAGTTATGCTCTTTCGCGGACTGTCTGACCTTGTTCAACAACTGTTTGGTATCCGCCGTTAGATGGTCGTTTATGAAAATCCGTCCTTGGTCACTCACGTACTCCAGATCCTCTGCCTTAATTAGCTTCACTCCCCGAGCTGCCGCTATAAAATTTTCTTTTATATATCTATTGATGAAGCTAATTATGATATTTTTTTCTTTAGGGTTAAAAGTTGGAACACGTGATAAATAATTTATAGCATTTTTAGGGAAGCTATAGCCAACCTTTGTACTGAGCTTCTCCACAACCTGGAAGAGATTTTCGTCCTTCTTCTGGGGTATCCCCTTGATCTCAATATTGTTAAGATGTGAACGCTGCTCACTGTTGTGGATGAGATTCTGCATATCTAGTTGTGATTTTTCTAAATGATCTTGTTTAGCTTCGATATCCGATACTTTGCTCTCCACGATGAGTTTTGCTCCGGAAAATTCTCATGAATCTTTTAGATCCTTAATCTCATTCTTAATACTTCTGATGTCCTCCAACAGCGCAGGAATGTCAGTGAGTTTGAGTTTAATATTATATAATGGCGAATATATTAATATATGGCTATTCCACATGTACATACCCAGCGAAAGTTAGCCAAATCACTTCCACGCTACGACGAAACCACCAATGGCAGACTGTGCTATCACCAACTGAAGAATAAAAATGGAGAAGAAAAGACAGAAAAAAGATGGAGAAGAAATTTTAAAATAGAGGCATTTCTTATCTCTCGTGTGTGTTTATGTTTAATAAGAAGACACCATGTATGCATGCATGGCACGCAGGTACATGCTAATTATAGCCGTCCTGAGTTCCTAATATAGTCAGTCAATATTATTATTTCTTGCCGAAGTTCTCGTGTAACACCTAAGTGATCCAATAGGTGTTTCACGGTTAATACTCCAAATACTGTACTCGGTTTCATTTCCTGTGTTATAATTTCAGGAATATGGGACAGCATAAGTTACTATTCTGAACACTGCACTTCTATGGGTGGAGTAGCAAGCCTGCGTATCGGCCCTAAGGTACTCTATGGTAAATGTTCTTTTTCTTATACTTGAAAAGTAATTTTTAATTCAACATCTAGAAAACATTCTGCTTTTTAGGTTTTTGCATTTATTATATGTGATGTGCATGCCTGATGCGCCAATCCTCATGCAGAATTAATAATAAAGTCTCAAACAGATAGGCGCATTATTATCGGTCGATAATACTGCCGTCATAACACAAAGGGGCACAACTAACACTTTTTGCGAAATTGAGTTATATACATATTTGGAATCAGGAGAAAAAGGCCTAGGTAATATTTTTTATATAATTTTACAAACGCGTTAAACAAAAGTCCAATAACCTAATAGGGCACAACTGAGAATTTTTTTTTGTGATACTACGTAAAAAGGTCATTTCAAGCTTATATTACGTGAAAAGGTCACCATTGAATAGATGTGGTTTTTTATTTTATCGTACAATAAATGTTTTATTAATTGGAAAGGCATAATTGACTCACTTTAAAAACAAAAAGGCATATGTGGCAAATGTACCCTTTCATTTAAAATTTTACCGGCACTTTACGAAACATTTAATTTAAAAGAAACGGCACAACTGTCAGTTGTGCCTTTGCTACCAAACATTTTTGAACATAGGTGAGGTGAGGGGGTTGAGGTACCTAAGCTCCCGCGTTAGTTGTGCCTCACAAGATGAAACGAGTCCACACATATAATTTTGTTGATATTATTTACTCATTTATTTATATATATATTATATTTTGAGATGCAACCAATGTGCATTTGATGACTTGTACTTATTTTTGGAGTATTTTGTGGTTTATTTACTATTGACTTTCAACAAAATACATCATTATTACTTACCTACTTAATTTTGATTTAGTAAATTATGTATCAACCTTTTTGTATTCTCGAACAAAAGTGTAACACTCAAAACTGTCACCAATTACATATGTATGTTATAAATTAGTTATTATAGTTATTTTATAAATTATTTTTTTGCAAGTTCAACCTGACTGTCACCATGTAATGCTATTTTTTTAAATAAAATTATTTATCATGAAAGTCACATGAACAAGTCAATAAACTTTTTAGGATACCTATATATAAGATATCTTACAATTATACCAGACAAGATATATCTTACAATTTCTCAAATAACACTTTGGCATGTTTAGCATGCGTGCAGCAAACACACGAGACAATTTGAAAAGAGCGCACAATTTGCAATTGTGCTCTCTTTTTGTGCGGATGGTTTTGAAATACTGACTGTGCATTTTAGGTGTTTTATATATCAATGGTTGTTATATATGTAAGTACTTCAATTTAAAATTTATGTATTGTATTAAGTAAAGGTTATGGATTGTTACATTTTCATTATTTTTTGGTAGTCTATAATATCATGGACAATGTTATTATGGACTACCAAAAAAATTAGGACATACCTACATAAAAATAAAACATAAAAATAGCGATAGTTAAGGTGATCAAACCAATAAATAGACTATTATGTTTTAGCAAGATGCAATCAAGGATAGTGGGTGCAGCATTGCGCAACAATCAGGTAGAAGAATCGTCACCTACACCATCAACAAGTTGTGCTCAAAATTCAGTGCAAGTATCTAACAGACAGAAATCTGAAGCTCTTCATACTGTGTCTGATATATGGTCTGAATTTGATTCTGATGACTTGACAAAGATTATGAGTTACCAAAAGGACGGGAACAAAATATTTACAGTGCTGATTCTGAGACGAGCTTACATGAATGGAATTTATGAAGCAAACTTTAGAAGGGGATTCAATTCCATTTTTTACAAGTACTTCGAATTAGATTTTCTGAAGTTAAAAAATATTAAATCAGGTATTCCACCATGTCAAAAACTAGCTCCAAGGGGCATTGCGAGTGACAGAAAATCAGCTATAATAACTAAGCTAAATCCACTTATGCCTACAAATAGAAGAGTATTTTGGGAAACATTACCCATAAATGATAGCTCAGCTGATCTCACTGAAACCTATGAAGACTAATATTATGAAAACTGAATTTCATAATATTAGTCTTCAAAGGAAACCAATGAAGACTGAATTTCATATTACTAATTTTGATTGATATTATATTATTCTAAGAGTGCCTTAATGATTGTGATAATATTAACTAGGGTATAATAAATAATAGAAGTAACTATGAGACCAAAAGTTATAAATTTTACTTTTGAATAGTTTGACATTGTTTTTTTTCACTAAAGGAAGTACGGTTTAACATTGTTATTTTTGCTTTTAATTTCTTGTTACGTGTGATTATTTTGAAACTAAACAAAGTGCAATTTAATTATATACATTTTTAGTTCCTATTAGAGGATAATTTTTCAGTTAGATACAACAATATTTTTAATAAAAGTTTTATTATTTCCTAGCTGTGTTATTTATTTCAATCATTTTAACTTATTTAAGAAACAATAGAAAGGCGCAATTGCATAAATGTGGCTTTTCATTGTAATATTTCAGTATTTTTCTTAAAATGTTAGAATGGAAAGTCATATTTGGTTAAGTATGCCTTTTTTACGTAATATTAATACTTTTGCTACATTTTTTAAGTTACAATGAAAGGGAAAATTTAGATTATTTAATAAATGCAGTTAAAATAAAGAATACAAAGTAAATCATCGTATAGAATTCATGTGGATGCTACTATTTCCATTCATACATTTTTGGTAACTAAAATACTGTACTTTTTTTTCGATAAAAACAAAGAAATATTTCAAACTCGATTTTCTCCTGATTTGTAAAATGTTAGTTGTGCCCCTTTAAGTTATGACGGCAGAATACTGAACGCGTTATATAAGGTGTAACGTTAAAAAGTCACGGAACTTCGAGGTGACTGTTTGGTAAAACAAAAACAAAAATAAAAATTGGGTCACCACAGTTTTCAAAAATAAATTGCAAACATTTAAGAAGTTGTCATCAATGACAATAAAATTTAGACCCTACCTTCGCGCCACGGTGCCATTAAGGAACTACAAACGCGTTTTTGTTAGCGTACAGTTATTAGCATAATATTAATATTACCTGCCCCTCTAAATAAGTGGCCATTCGTTGAAATGGACAGAATGACAAATGTACGGGATTTGACGTATATGACAGTCGTTAAGGCATGTCATAAACGTCAAATCCTATACATTGGTCATTCTGTTCCATCAAACGCCGTCTAACGAATAGCCACTTGTCTAGAGGGACTGTATTGTATACGTCCATAGGCCACGGTAACAGCTTTCCATAAGGTAGACCATGTGCTAGTCTGCCACCTAAGTGGTATAAAAAAATATTTACTACAAATGAACATATCATTTTTTTGGTTTTTCGTGGAGACTTACCGATACCGGCCAACCCCTCAAAGTCCCGAGGGTTAATTTTCACAGATGGTGTGCATTAAAATGTTAAATAATAGATAAATGATTGCAGTTGTGGCAGACCCCGACGACGTGTTCACGGTAGCTAACACATGTCTAGATAAGGACGATTTATACGACTTCGCAAAACCTTGGCTGGGTGAAGGCTTAGCCACTGCTAATCGTAAGTTTATTATAAATTAATTTTGTTTTCCCTTTCTTGAATTTGCATTAACTTGAGTATTGGAATCATCCGAACAAGGTTTAACACAGCTCACCTCCCAAACCTAGTTCCAAAGAATTCCGTTAAAGGGTACTAATGTCAAATGGATACAGATAAATTATGTGCACTATGTTTTATTAGTAAAATTTCTTATATTGCACTAGAACTGATATGGAAAAATCATCGCAAGATGCTTAGTCCGGCGTTCAGTCAGGCTGTACTGGATCGGTTCATCTGCATTTTCAATAGTCAGTCCAGGAAACTCGTCAACGACATGAATAAGGAGACTGTGAAAGGGTCCTTTGATTGCACAGAATACACCAGGAATAACGCTTTAGAGAGCATTTGTTGTAAGTCTCTTATTTTTTAAGAAAAAACTATAATTAGCGTTACTAAAAAAATACACATTAATTATGTACTCCGTTTTGGTTTCGGAGTAATAGTAGATTGTTCAACAAGTCCCACGTTAAACACTCTACTGTTCACTTTGAATGCGAGGAAAAAAAACCGACGTTCTAAGTTGCACAATTAATTGGTGTAGGTAATTAGTGATTACAACGCAAGCTTAATACGAATAATCTATTCAAAATTCAAATTGCAAAGAAAATTGTCCCGCGGTTTTTTTTTTGTTAAGTGACGTACGCTTTAAATGCTTGCATATTTAGCCAACAGATTGAAACTTGAAAAATAATTTAAAACTAATTGGAACTGCAAAATAAAATGAATTAATCCTTAATACTTACATAATAATTAATTAAATTAATATCATTAATCGTGTTTCACGAAATTAAATGAGCTTTTTAGATTTTTTCAAATGTCATTTTGAGGTTATGTCTATACACAATCACTAAAAAGGTGATAATCCTCCCATTCACAAACATTCTATCCGTTTGTTCCCGATTGTTCTACTGCACAGTTCTACGGTAGAACTGGACACATTTTAATGTAACATACTGTTTTCAATTTTTATATTTGTAGACATTAATTTTAGTGGATCACACACTTAAATTGTTAACAGTCGCTTCTCAATACATTAAGATAATATCTCATAATAATATGTTCGCAACAACCTAGATATTTTCAAAAATCTCTATCAATCACAATTTAAGTAATAGGTTCTAAAAATAAAAACAAACTAGCTGTGCCAAAACTTGTAGGCAACTGAATAAAAATGTTTAAAATTGAAGTGAAAAATTGTCTAAAGAAAAAAGGTATGGAGTAAATGAACACCTTAACGATAAATTTGTTTTAAATAAAACAATATTTAGGCAAAGAAGATCTCGAATAGTCGACTCAATCAATCAGAACTCAGAATCAAAGAATCAATTTCGTTTATTCAGTTTAGGCACATAAAGAGCACATATGAACGTCAAAATTTTACAGTCATGTTAAGAAATTACTTATATAATATTAAATTAAGTAAATAAATCATTTGAAAATGATTCTTTCGCTGGTTCGGTAAGTTGGTTCTACTGAGAAGAGACCAGCAAGATACTCAGTGAACAATATTATCGTTTCTTTTTTAAAACAATTTGTTTTTTTTTTTTTTTTAAATAGATTTACATTGTGCGAGCAAGCAAAAAGATTAGGATGACCATGCATTTTTATCATTGAGGTATTCGTTTACTCTGTAATATCCTTTTTTCATTAAAGACTTTTTTACTTGTATTTTAAACTTATTTAGTGGCATGTCAACCAATCTTGAGGAATTTTATTAAACATTTTAATACTGCTACCTACAAATGAATTACCAACCTTTTGAAGTCTGAGTTTTAGCACTACAAGTTTATATTTATTTCTCGTATTATAATTGTGTACGTCAGAGTTTTTTTTGAAGAAATCTAGGTTCTTGCGTAAATATAAAACATTATCGTAAATGTATTGGCAAGCAACTGTTAAAATATTAATTTCTTTAAATAGTTCTCTCAGCGAGTCACGGGGTCTGAGGCTATAGATTGCTCGTATCGCTCTGTAATATGAAAATACTCTCAATATCGGCAGCTGAGCCCCACAGCATCAGACCATACGACATAAGGCTATGAAAGTAGCTAAATAAACTAATCGTGCCGTTTCATCATCAGTCAGTGACCTTATTTTTCTAACCGCATAGGCAGCTGAGCTAAGTCTTCCTGCCAAGGCTGCGATATGAGAACCCCATTGCAGTTTACTGTCTAGAGTCATACCAAGAAAAACTGTGGTATCAACTATTTGAACAGATTCATCGTTCATTGTAATCTGCGTATCTATCTGTCTTACATTAGGCATAGTAAACTTTACACATTTTGTTTTCTTCGCATTGAGCAGCAAGTTGTTACTTGTGAACTAATGCAATATTTTAGAAAGGTTGATATTCACATCGTCAAGTAATACTTTATGTCTGTCAGTTTTAAAAATTAATGATGTGTTATCAGCAAATAATACAATTTCACAAAGATTTTTAGTGAAGTAAGGAAGATCATTTACATATTTCAAGAATAAAAGGGGTCCTAATATCGAGCCCTGGGGAACTCCTATGACTAATGGGGCGCCAGATGAGTTAGTGCCATTAATATTGACTTTTTGTACTCTGCCAGTGAGGTAAGATTTAAGTAAGCTAAGTGAGCTGACTTCTGCTTATTGAAGTATTTCTACATCTTGACTTAACTAGGTATCTACCGAATCATTTCTAAGAAATGCCTGACGACAATTTCGCCAGTTACTAATTTTAATTGAGCATGTCTTATAAAATCATCATTGACGATTTCCATCCTTCGCCGTTTAGGTTGTGAGTAAGAAGGATAATTCTGATTATTGTGAGTACGTAATGAAGACATCAATGAATCTTCATATAAAATGTGTAATATTTGCAAAATGTTGCCTTGATTCTTATTTATTTCATTATTAATCTTGTGATGCCATCCTTCAACAGCATTATTAGTGCGGTGACGTTCTCCATATACGTTAGGGACGCCCACTGAGGGAGCTCTGTTTAGAGATATGGTTGAGAGCAGAAAGGTCTTTAAAGGAAAATCAAAATGGTGTCTTAATAACCATGACCAGATCGAGATGGACACACTAGCACTCCATCGCTCTGAGGGCGACTTCGTTAGCTTCTGGAAGGCCACAAATAGTTTGGGGGTGGTCCCAGTGTTCCTGAAAGTATAGATGGTATTAGCGACTGTAAACAAATTGCAAATGCGTTTAAGGAGCATTTTAAAATAACTTCAACACTGGGGCCATCACAGTCCGACTGTGGTGTCCCTGCTGAGACTGACAATGGTCCGATAACTAAATTCACGGCTAAGGAGTTAGGCAGTATTATTCGTAATATGAAAAAGGGAAAGTCTCTAGGGCATGACAGTCTCAGTATCGAACATTTTCAGGCGGCTGGAAGTCACTTGCCGAGAGTGCTCTCTATGCTGTACACATTCTGTATAAGGCACACTTACCTTCCAGAGAGTATGTTGAGAACAGTTGTTGTCCCAATAGTTAAGAACCGAACAGGGGATGTATCGGACAAGGGGAACTATAGACCCATATCACTGGCAACACTAACAGCTAAGGTCCCGGACGGTCTGCTTGACTCGCAACTTGGAAGATGCATAAAGCTCCATGATTTACAGTATGGCTTCAGACGGGGGATTTCTACTGAATCGGTTATTTTGTGTCTCAAGCATACCGTCAAGTATTACAACGATAGATCCTTAAAGATAGATCTCTTAAAGTAGTCGATAAGTTTAAGTACCTGGGTCACATTATCACAAACTCTCTGAGGGACGATGCCGACGTGGAACGGGAAAGGAGGGCACTGGCAGTTAGAAGCAATATGTTGGCACGCAGGTTTGCTCGATGTACGTAACAAGTTAAAGTCACCTTATTCAAAGCTTTTTGTCAGGTCTTCTACACGAGCGCCCTGTGGGTCGACTATACCGGTAAGGCTTACAATGCTCTCCGATTCCTTTAGGGCACTGTTGGGGTTACCCCGTTACTGTAGCGCGTCGTTAATGATTGCACAAGAACGCACGGATGACTTTTACGCTATACGTCGTAAGAGAATATCTTGCCTGTGGCGCAGGACACCGGCGAGCTCAAACAGTGTCCTAAAGGCAATTGTTCCTAAAATAGACTGTCCCGTGCTAAACCACTGGGCGGGACAGATAAGCAGCAGATCAATCAAGTGTAGTAAATGATACAGAATCCATTATTGAATTTAATTTGTTTTCATTTTAATTTATTTAATTCAATTTAATAATTTTATTTGATATGATTTTGATTAATTTTATTTCAATGATTGAATTTGATTTGATTTTGTTTAATTTAATTTAATTTGATTTTATGTAATTTGAGTTGTATTTACTAACCATAGATGTAAAAAGAATTATTACTAACAAATTGTGCCCTGTTGCCATTAATAAAATAAATTTATTATTATTATCTACACCACATATTAATAAAATCGTCTCTTAGCCAGTATTTTTCAAAATAGTTAAAAAAATATTTTAGTTGGTAATTATTATGATCCCAGATTTCGCTTTTAACATAATCCCATCCCACATGTATTTTATCTACTGGTAAGAGAGGGAGCTTACTGCATAAGGCTATAAACCTGCGATTGAATTTATTTTTGTTTAGTCCTAACTGTTTTGCCTTACGCCATAGACTATTAGAAAAATGATACTGGGATCCCTTAACTATCACATTCATTGTAGATAATGCCCTCATTGTAGCTTCTTCAAAATCTATAGTGACTTTATTAGGTTGCCAATCTGAGATTTGTGACTTAATTAGTGAAAATAAAATTGAGTATGCTTCTTTTGTCTGACTCGACATAAACGCATACAGTAATGGGATTATATTTGTTTGGTTACTATTACTGCCAATGTCGCCATGTATGCTGAAAATTTGTTTAAATGGCCAAGGACAGGACTTAGACGTTCCATCCATGAAAAAATGTTTTATCTTTTTCATGGTTTCTCTGGCATTTTCTGAACAAAATATGATTATTTTTATCGGGTCCTCATAATAATCAGCGAGTAAAAATTTTTGGAATTGGTTAGGCACTTCTATGTCTCTAACAATGCTTGTACATTTTTTTTTACACCAGCAGTTTTATTTCTATTTCTATAAATAGAAGACTTTTTATTTTTGAAATTGGGCACGGGATTATTAACAGCTAAATCCAGACCTTTGTTTCTTATGGTTGCCAAACCTCTATTGAACGCCCGTGGTGCTGGTTTCTTTCCAGTTGCCGCTTCTTCGCAAGTGCTATTAATAATTAAATCAATATCATTTTGATTTTCATTCGAATAACATTGGGTACTGTGAGGTTTATTATGCAGTATTGCATGTAGGTCCTAAAAAGCAAAACCAAAATTAACAAATTATATAGGTAGATTGGCTTATTGTTAAAAGCGTATCTTTTTATCTGAAAATTCTCAATAGGTATCTACGGAGTATGGAACTATTAGGTAGGTACCTTCAGTCAGGGCTCAGAATTGCCATTGCACCTCAACGCTCATAACTGGTGAAATTTGAGTCAAAAATACATCTATCCAGTTCCTAGGGAAGCGTGTTAAGAGGTTACAGTTAGTAGAACAAGCGGGGAAAAAAGACTCCCACTAGTTCTACTCTTTTGTTACATCAAATATAGTAGAACTAGTGAGAAAAAATATCCCATTAGTTGTACCGTAGAACTATGCAGTAAAAAAATCGGGAACAAACCATCGTATATAGGGGTCTTCAAAGTAAATTAAAAAAAATACTTTCGTCCCTAGAGATTAATAAGGAACTTTAGTCCCGATATGCAGAGACTAAAGTAACATTTTAAGGGCATGAGAAGTGAAAAAAGAGATAACAGTCTGCTATCTGCTTCTATCTTTCGATGCCAAACCAGCATATTATTTGGTTTCAACCCTAAGCCCTTGTTGGCTTGGCGGATGCGGTATTGCCGCATACTTAACCCACATAGACAGCCTATCTCCATTGAATATGGCCATGCCAGATAAAGCTGGCTGGCATCATAGTTAAGTTATAAAATAATACCGATTTCCAGTGACTGTCCTTGGAATTGACTTCACCGACTCATTGTGGACTAAAGAATATCAAACAACGCTGGATTTAGTGTTGCGCAGCTTTGTGGAACGATTTATAAAGTTTTGGTGGATCAGCTCATACACTTTCCGTTTTAGTGCCCTCAAGAAGACACAGGATGGTTTTATCAAGATATTGCAAAAAACGTCCGATATGGTAAGGACAATTTGACACAGAAACTAAATATTTATGTGACGATACCTTTAGTACGGTGCCTAAAGTGATGGTGGTAATTATGCATTTATTACAGGCTCTACAAAAACGGAAAATCGAATTTGACAGTAATAATTATGCTCAGCATAATATATTTTCAGGTAAGTAGGTAGAAATAAGGCCGAGACCTTCAGAGAAAGTGCTTCTCTTTTGAACTATATTATAATATATAGCCATAATATAATTTTGACCTTAATCAAACTTATTTCAATTTATTTAGGTACCAGGCTTAAAACCTTCATGGACCTCTTACTCGAACTTTCATTTGAGAGAAATGTTTTGAGTGATGAAGACATCAGAGCACACCTAGATTCTATAATCTTCGCAGGCGAAGATTCAACGTCTGTTACCCTCAGCCATACTATGATGTTACTGGGAGAGCATCCAAAGGTTCAGGAAAAGATTTTTAACGAGTAAATATTATATCTCTATACTATTTTAAAATTATAAATTAGAGAGACAATAATTTAATAAATACAATAAACATTAGAAAGCAACCAGTTTAAATAATTTAATAGCTACTAATTTTCAGGATAAAACAAGTACTCGGAGAAGAAGACAGAGACGTGACGAAACACGATCTGCCGCAACTGGTGTACCTGGAAGCTGTCATCAAGGAGAGCTTGAGAATTCGTACCGTCGTGCCGATAGTCGCTAGAAAGATAGATAGAGATGTAAAACTTAGTGAGTGTATAGACAAAATACAAGTTAGTTATTATAAGAGCGGATATCTGGCTGTTGAATGCCATCAAAACCTTTGGGTCAGAACCAACCTTCCTGCAGGTATTCTTGCTTATTGACCATCGAGGCAGTTGTCAGATGTCAGTCGCTTCTGTAATAGCCAAACTAAAAGGAGGAGAAGCTGCCAAGCTGACGATGATGAAGATCTCTAAATGAGTATAATGAAGTAAGATTTATTATCTTAACTTTTCAGAAAACTGCTCGCTGTTAGCCGGTCGAACATGCTGTTTATTTTTGTTTGGTGTTCATCGACATCCAATATGGGGTCCTGACCGAAATGAATTTAGTCCTGAACGTTGGCTCGATCCGTCCCGGCTACCAGAAAATCTGAACGCCTTTGCCGCTTTCAGTATGGGAAAAAGAAATTGCATAGGTAAGTGACCGTGTTATTTCATTGCAAAATAATTTAAAATAACGTTCAAATAGGAAAATGTTAAGCTGATATACAAATTTTGTAGTCAAGACCAACATATTCTTTAGTAAAATAATAGTACGGACTAATATTTAGCTGGACTATTAGGACTGTTAGTCCTCCCTTGGTAGTACTCCCTTCTCCCAATATTGCCTTGACTTTCTTTAATCTTGTGCAGGAAAAACGTATGCTATGATGTCAATGAAGACGACTCTTGCGCACCTGGTGCGCCGCTACCGCATCACTACAAAAGATTCACCACCGAAACTGAAGTATGAAATCATACTTCTGCAAGATAAGGGACATTTTATTCATATAGAGAAGAGGACATAGCCGATTACGTACGGCCATCTTCAATCGGTGACAGGAAAACCTTTTTAAAGTGTCAAGGAATAAAAATATTATGAAAAAGGATTTCTTCTTACATTTTTATTGCTCAACAATTATCTAACTTGTTATTTTGTAGTCCCTTGACCCCTTGAGAATGATGGTCCAACCCTGCTAGTACTTAGGGACCAAAGTCTAGACACGCAGCACCGTATGTACATAGTTTTACACGACCCATTTGAAGCCACTTTTGACCCCCTTATAACTCAAAAACTATTTCACATATACGTGTCAAAGAACAATGGCAGCCTCCCATACATATTTTTATTTGAGAATAAAATGATGCGTCTTTAAATGAAAAAAATACTATTTAATACAGCGTGATTACTTGTTCACTACGTACTAGATTTTGACTCTTGAGAAGGCCGAGTATAATAGATATTCGTTCTTGAACATTTTGTAGGTTATATCTTTAGATCACCTTTAATGTGTCAATGTTTTTGATTAATGGCATACCTATATACACTGAGGTAAACAATGAAATCAATACTTATATAGGTACTCAATTTTTGTTTATATTTATGTACCTACCTACCTACATGAATCACATTTCGCCAACATGATTTTCAGTCCCATTTATGTGCAAATGCCTATGTCGGTAAATCCTTTTTTCTTACTTGCCTATTTCAAGATGTTATGAATTGGAACTTCTAAACTAGTTAACATAACACACGTAGGACACGACGGCATTCCCGTCCAACTGAGCAGTCCGACTAGGGAAGTACCTCCGCCCTACAGAATAGCACGGCCATAACAACCTCGTGTTGTGTTCCCGGCGGTGAGTAGGGTAGCCAGAGCTCACTGGAGAGTTTTTGTGCTGTCAGTGGGAAGACCAAAGGCTATTCCCGCTTTGTCTTCTATACTGGCGGCATAGAAAGTCTGTGTTTACAGGATCGGCAGCTTAGTGTGACTCTCCTGGTGTTGCACACGTCCATAGGCCACGGTAATCACTTTCCATCAGGTGGTCCGTGTGCTTGTCTGCCACCTCAGTAGTATAAAAAGAAAAACTGGCAACAGCCACCCACGCGCTACTCGCCGTCACGTCATGTGTTTAATCTTCAGAGAGAAAGGGACAATCTTTATCATTCTATTTGTTAAAACATTATATTAGTATATTTTTAGGGTAAAAAATTAAATCATTTTATTTTAAAGTAAGTTTATTCATCGTCTTCTCGGACAATAATTGCATCAAGAAATTCTGTCGGTGATGAAATATTTTGTTGACGTCTGGCCCATCCCAAATACCAGACAAGCGTCATCACGTGAGCACAACAGCTTACAGTGCGACGACCAACCTAACAATTGCAGCAATATTCTAAGATTCCTGCCCGGCCTGGAATATCATTTTGTATTAAAATATACACACAAAGTATTGTTTATTGCTAACATGGCGTGACTTTATTTTACCTCTTATTAACGTGGTCATGCCAGAACTTCTAAGATTATATCGAGTGGGATCAATCTGTTCACTACACACTTCAATTCTGTAGCCTCCATGAAAACGTACATGCTCGCTATAATATGAGCGTGCTTGTCTTATTTGGTACGTTCCCAAGGCAAACAAAATTAAATCCCTATATTCCAGGGTTGGGAAGTATAATATATTATTTTCATCCGCTGTAATATTTTCAAAATGGGATGACCTTCTGTTCATATTTATGAACTGGACCATGTCAGCCAGGTTATTATTTAAAGCCATGCGTTCTCTTATAATTTCCAAGATTTCATTCGCATAAATGTTGTCATGAAAGCGAACACCAAACTTGTTAAGGAGAGCCGCTGCTATTTGGAATGTCTGCATCATGTTGTGGCAGAGACCTATGGAAGTATTCTTGTCTGAAGAGTTTAAAATCTCTTTTGAAAAGACCATTTACAGCCTCTATCGACAAATAGTAACGCAGCGGTTACGGTTAGCTTGAGCTGTAGTTAATTGGTGTTCACCTTCTAAAAGAGATTCTGGCATACATGTTCTATAGCCACATCCCTCTAATAAACTAATCCTGTCCCTAAAACTCCGGTCTAAGATGAACACATCACCTTCTCTGAAATATGGCCTTGGAGAACCCGTTGCAGAAAAAAGGTTGGCCATTATCTCAGCGTCTGATGTAGTTGCTTTATATGAAAAACCGCAAGAGGGCGCTGTCCTGTCAATATACATAAAAAAGTGCTCCGTAAAATTTATTTTTATTAAATTAATTCGCGATAAGTAAACTAAGTGTGTATAGTATTAATTAGTGTGATATGATCCAATACTCTAGTGGAAGTGTTATCTCACCGTATACTACAGTAGCTTCGTAGTATTTTGTGAACTTGTAATTGAGCTTAAATATCCTTAATTATAAAGCCTAAAAAGAAGTAAAGAGGCAACCATACCAGCAATACATGAGCATAATTTACTGAGTGGCCTATAGTGAAGTGAAAATAGTGACTTAAAGCGCAATAAACAATCAAAATAAAGTGATTTTATAATCTTCACCAAGGAATGAATGCGAGAAAAAATTCCGAAAGCATGAATCACTTCTAACTGATCCTGCATCTAAATATTTACAAACAAAAGACTGACCACTAAATTCACCTTTCTCATCAGGTCACACCGTGGCCTAGTGGTTAAATCTGTTGACTCGGAACGCTGTCGCTGAAGTGACGCGAGTTCGAAACCGAGCAATTCGAATGTCTTTTTGGAATTATATTATTCCAAAATTAAATCAAAAGTAAAATCCATTGCCTAGCATAACATACAAAACGACACCTGGTGAGATCAGGTGAAAATAACATCTATTAAAGATGCCTCTGAAAGCCAAAATAATCACCAATAAAAACAACAAGATGTCGCCACTTGTTACATGCAAGAAATGTAAAAACCTAGTAGACCGTAAATACACTACGGTATGCACATCGTGCAAAAATCACTATGAGTATGAATGTATAGGGGATGGGACAAAATTCAAGAAAGACCTGAAAGCGAGTGGCTGGACTTGTAATGATTGCAAACTAGGATGCAAAGAGCGTAATTCAATGGTTATTGAACAGTCATTTGTAACTACTAGGAAAAAACAGAGTTCTCTCTGTCGCAAAGAACACTCTCCGATGCCTTCAACCAGCTCCCCCGCGGATACTGGGAGTACTGGTGCAAATGCTGTGAACAAGCAACAAAACTTTCCTGCTTCTGGTAATACAACGTTGAACGACACTATTGGCATAACTGACCTGCCTATATCAAGAAGCATGGATTGCAATACATTGGATCTATTGACAATACAGGAACTGCAGGATATGCAAGAGTCTTTGAAAACCTTGCAATTAGAACTATGCAGCTCACAAAATGAACTTGAGGTAGTAATATTGGAGAACAATGACTTACGTGAGCAAAACACAAAATTAAGGAAGGACAACAATACTTTAAAAAAGCTGCTAACAGAAAAATCCAGTAGAACGCCAGTGAAAAAAGGTAGACTTTCCCTACAGCAGATTGAGCAGAATGCAGTCTGCACATCATCTGAATGCTGTACCTCGCAACCGATTGAAACGAGTAATACAGTGGCACTTATGCAGGATACAATCGCGGACTTGGAGCAGCAACTGAACGAAGCCAGGAAAGAAATAGATATCCTCAGTGACAAAATTCTCACTCTCGAAAAGCAGATCCAAGAGACTGGTAGTAAGGATCTTCTGTCATCACTGAGTACAGAAACCATCCCAAACATCTGTAAGCATCCACCGAGCGGTAAAAAAAACAAACTGTGCATTGTGACAAATGTTAGCTCATATGGAACACAGGGAGTAATTGATAACACATTTGGGTATCACTTTGATTACTGTAGGTATATTCTAACGAGCTGCCCTGTAAATCATCTTCTGAGTGACATTGAGGGTAAGCTACAGGGTTATGGCATGAATGACTACTGTATTGTCATGTTAAGTGGTCACGAAATTAAAGATGCAGACTGTGGGGTTTTGATTAGTACTATAAGGGATTCTCTAAAGCACATAAATTACACAAATATTGTCATATGTACACCAACATATATTTGTGGTGCCCCTATATTTAATTATAAAATTGAATTGTTTAACAGTCAACTATATCTGGAGCTCTGTAACTCTACCTATGCGTATTACTTCGATACAAACAGGTACCTTTCATTTGACATGTTTACACACAGTACAGGTATAATAAATAGAAATGGTATAAGAACTATACATAAGGAAATAATGAATAACATAAAAATTTACATATGTAATTCCCCCCTCCATACCGCAAATAGTAATAAACAAGTTCCCTCTCAGTTTTTTCTCGAGTGATATTAAATGTAGGGAAAGACCAGTACTGAAAAAATTAAATAATACCATAAAGAAGCAAAAGCCCAAGAATAAAGTTCATGTCATTAAAAGTATGATTTATTATCAAAATGTAAGAGGTTTACGTACTAAGACCACCATTTTCTATAATAATTTACTCAGTGATCCCTATGATATAGTTACTCTCACAGAAACATTTCTGAATAGTTCAGTAAATGATGCTGAATTATTTCCGTCAAATTATATTGTTCTACGGAAGGATAGAATTTGTGATACGGGATATGGTGGTCTATTATTGGCTGTTAAAGATAAGTACACAGTGAAAAGAGTTACAGACATAGACGGGTTAACTGATGATAAAGAACTGCTATTTGCGATTATATCGAAGAATAATATTAACTTGTTTATATGCGTTGTGTACTTGCCGCCTAGCTATAAGGCTAATCAGTATCTGAATGTTTTGTCCTGTATAGAGAACGCTGTCAGTACATATAGTGATTACACGTTCGTAGTTGTTGGTGATTTTAATCTCAATTCTTGCACTAGCGCTACGGTAGCGCAATTTGAGATGTTTTTGGAATTTTGCAGGTTGCGGCCTTGCAATAATATTTACGACGAATCTACACATAAGTACAACTTAGACCTCATTCTAACCAATGATGATCCCAAAAATTTCAATCTAGAATCCGATATTGAGCCTCTTGTACGATTAGATACCACGGCCAATCACCCTGCTCTAGAGATATGTCTTACCCTGGTTAGAACTGATCCTATAGTCAAACCACCGCCGTTACCAGTGAGGTGCAGCTCGGTCTACCCCTGCGCTGAGTGGAACTTTCGCAAGGCAGATTTCAATGGGCTATATGCGGAAATTGCATGTATAGATTGGAGCGACCTACTTCTGGAGAGTGAGATTGGTGCAGCAGTTGACGCTCTATACAAAAAGCTAAATTGCGCCATTAGTAATCACGTCCCTCAAAAAAGTATGCCCCGTTGTCAACGTTACATTTATCCAACATGGTTCACTGGAGAGATAATCCACTATATTAAACTAAAACATTATAATTTAAAAATGTTTAAGAAAATGGGATTGCAATTTAATAAAGAACTTTTTAAATATTACAGGTCAAAAGTAAAGGCGCTAATAGACAGTGCTTCTCGGAACTATTTAAAGTCTATAGGAAATAAAATAAATAATGATCCGTCGAAATTTTGGGACTATGTTAGAGATAGGAAAAAGAATAGACAGCTTAATAAGGAGTACACATTTAAAAACAGAACTGTTCAAGGTCAGGAAGCTACTGATTCCTTTGCTGATTATTTTAATTCTGTTTTTCATAAAAGCATCCCACTATTGGACCCTCAATTAGCGGAGCGCAATGCGCATGTGAATGGACACCAAATTAGCATTCCTTACATCAATGGTACACACCTGAAGCTAGCAACGCGGCGTCTTAAATCATCGTCAGCGTACGGGCCGGACAATATACCCCCTTTTTTAGTCAAAGATTGTCTATCGGTGTTGGAAGAGCCACTACTTTATATATATAATCTCGCCCTACGGAATTGTACATATCCTAGCGGTTGGAAGATGTCGAGTGTTACCCCAGTTACTAATACTACTAACTAATACTACTAATAGTTACTAACTACAGACCCATTGCAGTATTGTCTGTGTTCGGTAAGTTGTTCGAAGCTATCCTCAATAGGCATATCACTTTCAAAACACGTACTCTCTTGAATGACTCACAGCATGGTTTCCGCCCCGCGCGCTCCACCTTGACGAACCATACCAAGTTTATAGACTACCTAAAAAGCAACGTAACTTCAGGCTGTCAAGTAGATGCGGCATATTTTGATTTTGAAAAGGCGTTTGATCGTGTGGATAATGATATTCTCTTGGATAAACTTGCTTCTGTATTTGATAGTCAGCTCACGAGATTCTTTGCCGATTATCTCCGAGACAGAAGGCAGTATGTTAAGTTGGGAAATCATAGATCACGGGAGTACTATACGAGATCGGGGGTGAGTCAAGGTAGTACCCTTGGGCCGACTTTGTTTCTCCTAATGATTGATGACCTACCTACTGTCCTTTCCCGATCGGAATGTCTAATGTTTGCCGACGACCTTAAGCTTTTCATGTTGGTGAGGGACATTGGTGATTGCGAGGCCCTGCAGCGTGATATTGATGCAGTGGCAGAGTGGAGCGTTACTAACAAACTGTCTTTGAACATTTCTAAGTGCAAGTCGATTAGCTTCACTCGATCGCGTTCCCCAGTAGACATGGCCTATTCGTTGGGTGAGAAGCGGCTGGAGCGAGTTACCACAATACGCGATCTTGGCTTGATGTTTGATGCAAAGTTGGACTTCCATGAGCACATTAAAAATAAATGTAAGGCAGCTAATAGATCACTGGGGTTCATAATCAGGACTGCATCTCAACTCAATAATGTCCCAGCAATAAAACTTTTATACAATGCGTATGTAAGAAGCAAGCTGGAATATAACGTTATCATATGGAGCCCCCATGAGGTAACGTACGCCTTGATGATCGAAAGAATACAACGCAAGTTCGCCCGGTATCTATACAAGAGCTCATACGGTTACTATCCTTTTTTGTATCCCTCCCAGTTCGTCGTAGGGATGGTGGGATTGGAGACCTTAGAATTGAGGCGTAACTTCCTGCACATAATGCATTATTACTTGTTATTAAATAATAAAGTAGATAACCCATCTGTAGCGGAATGCATCTACTTCTTTGTCCCAGATGGGTACATGCGGGCCACTGGACGACGACAGCATCGCCTTTTCGTTAAGCCACCGTCATGGCGAGTGCCTCAGGCCGCTAACTGTCCTACTTCAAGGGCGGTCGAGCTGTTCAATGCTTTGCTGCAGTCGTATCCGGACATTGACGTGTTCTATGATAACACTTGCCAAATGGCGAGGAACGCGCTAACATTTTTAAATTCACCCTCATGAGACGAGTGTGCGTGTGTGACTTAACAATTGGATACTGTTTATTATAGCGAATTTTTGTAACTATATTGTAAATTAATATATTATACCTATAAGTGAGTTGCTTATGATGAATTGATTATATTCAAATTAGATGTAATGAGTGACTTAGTGATTCTAGTATATATGAATTGAATATGATGTGTTGATTATAATGAATTTAGATAATTAATTGATATAATGGTTTGATTAAAATAAATTGAATATAATATCTTGATTATAATGAAATGAATCTAATGAGATGATCATTATGAATTTAGTTAATGAATTGAATATAATGAGTTGATTATAATGAATTTCGATAATGAATGAATATAATGTGTTGATCATAATGAATTAATTTAATGTGTTGATTATAATTAATTGGATATAATGAATTGAATATAATTAAATGTATATTATAAACTGATAATAATGAACTGAAAATAACGAATTGTACCTTTACCATGATTACTTTTTACTATTTGCATGCAGTAGATTAAGCTAGCCAGTTAATAGAATAGCATGATAAGCGATTTGGTGTACACCACTGTAAGCTTGTTTTGTTTTGTTTATAAATAAATAAATAAATAAATAAATAAATAAATAAATAAATAAATAAATAAATAAATAAATAAATAAATAAATAAATAAATAAATAAATAAATGGACCAAAACAATCAACAATATATGCATCACATGCAACAATCATAAATGGCTTTAATAAATTCCTGTATTTGTGCAGAGAATAACTCTGTTTCTGGAACATATAATTTGAGCTCTTATGTATGTAAATGTAGGTGCCATCACATATTACAATGGCATTGCTGCCATTACCGTATAATCCGTTTGGGATCAACATATTATGTTGTAATAATTCTTCTTCCTCTAATAATTCCGTGTCATTTGATTAATTCCCAGGTGCTCAGGAACAAAATCTTGTACTAAAACCTCCCTCACTTTATCCATTAGACATTCTAATGTGCGACGTGGTACTTCCACCAATGTTGAAATTCTCTCATCGGAATCACCAGTCCTCATTTTCAATAGCACCGCTGCCAGACCTAGACTGCCTCTTTTTATTTGTGTTATTCTAGGTACTTCTTCAAGTAAGAGATTGAACTGTTCTTTAGTGTACCCCACCCAATATTCAAATACTCTGTTGTCCGTTTCTTCTAGATTTTCAAAGTCAATTGCTGGACTAAATGAATTAACAAATGAAAACACATGTTGTATTTGGTCTGCGGTAAATGAGTCAATACTATTCTCTGATTCAAATAGTGTCTGCCATGTATTACTCCTTAAATGTTCAGCACAAACACGAGCTAGGTTTGGTACATAATAATGGTGATTGTGAAGAATAATTGCACGCAATTTATCTGATATACCATGCAATGTGGTACTATTGCAGTTAGGGAAAACACAATGATTATTTGAGTTGGCCGCTCTTCTGTACTCAGGTAATACTATTGCATGAGTTGCCACAGGTTGAGATATCTCTTGTGATACTGCTGTTGATTCCTCTATTGAAATATTACTGCTACTAGGCAATGGTCTAGTATCATCAATATACGGCGTACCTCTCTTTGAGTGCGTAACCAGCATGGGTGGCACACACGATCAGATGCTGCTATCTGAAAATAAAGAACACTATTTTAATTTTCAACACTCAGAATTAAAACTATATATGCATTTTCCTATCCTATCTATTCACATTTAAATGCATAACACAGACTGCTTTTTCCATGCATAACATTTTTTAAATATTTGATGGGACCTTACATATTTTTTTTATTTTTTTTTATATATGAAGCTAAGATGATGATGACGATGAAATACCATTTTATTGTTTTTAAAAATATAATATAAATATATATTTGTATTAATCAAGCAATGTGATGTTCTGCTTTCTAAATAAATTGAACGGTATAACTCATATGAATGGTTTTGGGATCACTCAACTAGTTTCTAATGTAAAAGGTATGCCTAATAAATCTCAATACTTACGATTCGCGGATACACCCAGCTACAAAGTAAAGTGGTAACTCGGGTATCAAGTTCCAAGGCTTGATATCGGCGCAGTGTATTGACGCATATATTGCAATTGATGCATAGAATACGGGTTGGCCTACCACGTCCTCCCATCTTGGCGGCAGCAAACAAGTTTCAAAGCAACGAGATCCACAGAATAGGCAAAATCGGAATCCAATATACAAACAGCACAGTCACTCAGGTAAGTATCGGTATCAGAGTCCGTAGGAATGCAGGGGGTCACAAATGGGAAAGATCAGAGTTCTTAAGCAGTGCGGGGCACAATACACTTTAAAAACGGTAAAGATGATCGAAAAATTCGAAAACACTCGCCACGACAAAACAACAGCACAAACGTCGAGTGTTAGTCATTTTTTTTTTGCAATGGATATAGGGCTTTTAGAATCTTTGAACAGTGTACACAACACAAGGTATGTTTTTATTTAAATTGCTTATACATTCATTACAGAAAGCCTGTGAGGTTGAAAAACATGCATTTATAAATATATCACTAACTAACATATTTCATTGATTCAGGTCTTACAATAATTTATAAAACTAAAAATAATTACAAAGTAGACTTTACTACTACACATTTTACGACCTGTTAGAATAGCTGCAAAATGGTAACACTGAGTTGATAAGGAAATAAATTAATCAATTAAGCTCATAATAATTTGTCTTTCTTTTCCTCGGCCCTTATTAGCTTAGATGATAATTTCATAAAACGTAGATATTTACTAGAATCATTTTGCTATTAATGACATTTTAAGACGCTTAAATTTTAGTCAAATATGATTTCGCCATTGTTCTTTGGCTCATATATTAAGACGTGCGAGATAAATATTCTACAACATTCCACACAACGCTATCTAGATCCATGGTAAGCACAGCTTAACTAGCTTGTGTTATGGAATCTAGAATGCGGATAAACATACTGTAACGTTGTAGATTTTTATAAATCTTTTTTTTTTTTATCTTTAATTAGTCCATGTTTTAGTATTTTTCGATACAATATACTAATGTGCCTATAGTTGTGCGAGCGAGATTGGACAGCATTAACTTAAGTGTCTATTCCAGCGGCCAACTGCTCTCGGCTCTGGGTAAGTTTTAAGATCAACATTTCCTACTTCTTTCAACAAGTGAAGACTTCTCAGCGGCGCAGCTTACGGCCTGCTTAATGCATGGCTCAATATATTTTATATGATAACTAGCTGTCGCCCGCGGCTCCGCCCGCGTGGATGTCGGTTATCGCGAATCGGACTATAATTTGAGATTTAAACTATCCTATCTCTCAAGTTGGATCGAACTGCACATGGTGTGCGAATTTTATTATAATCGGTTAAGTGGTTTAGGAGTCCATTGAGGACAAACATTGTGACACGAGATTTATATATATTAAGATTTTATAATTTTCTATGTGCTATTTTAGCCTCATATGTAGTGCCACGAGACCGATGACCTCTACGGCCAGAGATCACGTCACCAGCTTGCGCTACTTATTAATATTTTTTTCTTATAGTGTCGTTCCCAAACATTGATTTTGAAACAATACCACACAAACTGACCAAGCGCATTGCTTTGTCAAATTTGATGAAAATTTATGACCAGTTAGGTGTTTTTACTCCTATAATTATAAAAGGTCGGATTTTATTTCAAAAGACCTGGAAATTTACTACATCTTGGGATGAAGTACTTTCAAAATTGTTCATTGATAAGTGGATAGACTGGTATAAAAACCTAGCAAAAATTGTGATCAACTCCGTTCCTCAATGTTATACTAGTCTGGATAATCCCATGAGTTCAGTTCAGTTGCATGTTTTTGCGAATGCGAGTGTGCAATCTTACGCCTGTGTAGCTTATTGGCGCTTTGTATAATGTAATAGAAATATTGAACTCGCTTTAATAAGTGGTAAGGCTCGTATAGCCCATATAAAACCTACAACTATACCTAGGCTTGAGCTTCCAGCAGCATTAATAGCTACACGTTTAGCTAATTTTATCACAGAATCTCATAAACGAAAGCCAGATAAAAATTTTCTTTGGTCAGATTCCCAAACGGTTCTAAAATGGTTACGTTCAGACCCAAGAACCCTTAAGCCTTTTGTCGCTCATAGGATTTGTGAAATCAGAGAAACTACTCGTGTTTCGGATTGGAGATACGTACCTTCATCCTTGAATGTCGCGGACGATACCACAAGGTTCAAGGATGAACTTACGATGAATTCCAGATGGTTTGTCGGGCCCTCATTTCTACTTCCACTGATTACTGATTACATCCGATACGACTAACCAAACACTAATTTGGTTACGGTTCATCCGTGCCTTACTTCGCTTTATCAGCCGAAGACGATGTCCTACAAGAATCTACTCCGATAATGGCACCGCCTTTGTAGGCGCATCGAAAATAATGTCAGAATCATACGACTTTTCTACCAAAAAAGGAATATAATGGAAGTTTATCCCACCTTCAGCGCCCTTCATGGGAGGATGTTGGGAGCGATTGATACGTTCTGTAAAAACTGCACTTACCGTTACTTTGAAAGACCGAACCCCACGGGTAGAAGTTTTCAACACTTTGCTTGTCGAAGTTGAGTCCATCATAAATTCAAGACCTTTAACGCATGTTTCAGTAGATCCTGAGAGCGAACGAGCCTTAACTCCGTTTAATTTCCTGATTGGAACCTACAGAAACGATTGCAACCTGAGAGAGTTTTGCGATGCTGACCTGAGTCGACGTGCAGAGTGGCGTGGCAGAGATGGGTTAAAGAATATTTGCCACTTTCAACACCACGTAAACCAGATGCAGACCATAAAACAGTGATCACTGGGGACATTGTCCTGATAGCTGATGGCAATCTACCTCGAAAGCTGCAGTGCAATTCTCTAACTTCAACATCGACGCCACATCGATGCGACAGCGATGTCTGGGCGATGTGCTTGAATTTGGTATTCTCTAACTATACACTAGCGCCATAGGCTCTAAGATGTGCCGTACGATGTAGGAACTACTCGACAACGACATCCTACTGTGATTGGTGTCAACCTAAGCTCAACCTTAAAATAGCTTGTGATTGGTTGATTTTCGTAGTTGCAATCGCCGATGTTTCGCCGATGTGAGCAAATCTTTGAACAAACAAAGCATGTCAAACACGTTTAACCTCATCTTCATTCTCAATATAAATAAAATAAATAAAAAGCTTTCAACATTTACGCAGACAAAGGGTAAAAGTTATGTAGTTAAAGTTGCATTTGTATAAGTGATGATTGGGAGAAATCTCGAGAAGCGAGGAAAAATGAATACTAATCTACTATAAATTTACATTGAGTTAAACACTACAACAACGACGAAAGTAAAGTTTAAAATGATGATTTTACAGGACAAAACGTACATTTTAGTGCATGTGACAGTGATGCAGATTGGCATTATGAACAAGAATGGTAGTAAGTCGTTTTGTATTTTATAATCCAACACAGTGATAAAAGATCATTTAGATACTCTTATCCGTAATGGTGAATAAATATACTTAATTTGTACGATAGTATTGGTTTAAAGAGATAAATTATATTACAAACATACATAGTATTCACCCAAATTTCACTATGATTATTGGTCCCATAAAATAAGATGCAAGCCTATAGCCATCAAGTAGACACTTGGTCGTGGGCCCTATAGTTACTGTTGAATGGAGAACAGCCTTCTCCCTTAGTCGCCTTCTACAGTTCCTGGGAAGAAATAGAGTGGCCCTATTCTTCTTTACCGTACCAACATATTTTTTATATTCTGTTCCCGCTACCCCTAGAAACATATTCCCACGATAGAAAGTACCATAATGTGTTATTCCAGACTATAAGCTATTCCTGTACCAAACCACAGATTACCTAATTGACCAAATTAGCTAGATTCTTTCTGCCATTAGAATGTTATTGAATGATAAACATCTTCACAAACTTTCACAATAATATATACATACATTATCTTGCCTGTATCCCCGGAGGATTAAGGGCAGGTGAATTAACACCTACATTTCACTGATCATTGTAATTATCAGGGGGTGAGCCCATTACCATATTCCGGGTACTATGACAGACTCGAGTCATGCATCTGAGGCTGGGTCCGAGGTGTATATATCTATCTGATGATAAACAGCCCTATCCCTTAGTTGCCTTGTATGTATATAATATTAGTAGGAAATAAGTAGAATAGGATTTAAGAAAACAACACAAAACAAACAATAGTATGCACAATATATTGATTTATTACAATAAACATTAATATAAATAAATTATTGATAACATTATAATTCTCAAAGAACCTACCGACATTGTACACTTACTGAGAAACCTAATTGTGTGCAAATTAATTATAATAAAAAGAATACCTTATATGTATATAAAGGACAATACAATACTAATTATTATATCAACATATTATGATTAGAAGATAATTTTGTGATCACCTTTCAGGAAATGCGAAGCATACCTCATGAGTTCTTTAATCAACCTGGTTGCTGGAGCTCCTTTGTTATACGGAATGCCAGTATCATGCTTGGTACAGTGTGCAGAGTGGTTTAGATGCCTTTATGGATTAGATTTTTGATGTTGACAATAAAAGATTTTTGCAGATTTTAATTTTTATTTAATCCCCTATAAGCTAACACCTGATTGATACTCACAGAATTGTCTGTTATGCTTCCACACCACAACTATTGAGCAGATTTTGATGATATTTGGTACAGAGTAGAGTAAATTCATTTATTCATTGCAAAACCTCTCATGTAATTGTTTTGCTATTCAAGAGAAGGTTGGGTAAGAATATACATATGACGACTGAACTGACTAAAAACAATCTGAATGATAGACACTAAACTTCAAAAGCACTTCACTTGATTCCAAATAAACTCTTAGGTTATTATTTATTGGACAATTTCGTGGTGCTGGTAAATAAAATATTGTAGCGGACGACATCCTTACATCAAGTAAGAATGAGCGATCCGCTCCGCTTATGACTATGGGACCAAGACCCTAGGAAACTGGTTCGGCCGACGCGCCGCGTTAGTACATAGGAGACTACGGGCCACTGCTCAGATGTTCTTACTCGCGCGCGTACGATTTAAATTGCTCTGTATACCTACCGCTCATATATAGTTCCTTATTAGATTCGCAGTATTTTAGTGTTGTATTTGTAACGTACAGAATAATATACTGTAATAAAATATAGCTGCTTCATCTCATAATAATAACCTTCATTTCACCGCCTTCCGTGTTCGTCCGCTTATTTCATCTCATCACTCATCTCATCGCTCAACCTTTCATTCTTCATTCTTCTGGACTACTGTTAGAAGTACCTTACGTCTACTACATCCACGTAACTTACTTCTACAATATAAATTAATTATATGTTATTCAAATAGTGTTAAAGAATAATGAAAAACATTAAATACCTATTTGTACTTGGATTTATATGATTTGTAATGCCAGGCTTCTGGCCACCCTTCCAGTTGACGTCGATGGGGAGAAATTCTTTGACGCCTGAACCTGCAGGTTGTTTTATATTTTTATTTAAATAATTGTAATGTACGTATTGTGAAGTGTATTTCCTTATTCTGCCGTTGAAGTAGATCTTAGATCTTAGATCTCTTAGATTTACTTTGTTTTGTAACATCCCATGACAACAATAAAAACAATTAGGATATTGAATATTGTTCCTTCATTCCTATCGTTAGAATTGTTTCTTCTGCTTTGCTTCTATCGTAAAATACTTCAAATTCTTCTTAATATTGACGGTTTCTGCAGCAGAATAACCAAAATAATGTTGATACAGTTACAATACATATCACCGGCCAAGACGATTTTAAGGTTATATGTTTGTTTTGCTTATTTTTGACGTTTTGTTTAAACGTGTGCTTAACGCATAGATACCAATCATTCAACCTTTGAAGTTACGCCAACTGTTAAATTAAATTAAGTAATAATTCTGAGTTAAACTATAATCTTTTAAGAACTTAAAAATAGGAATATAATAGGTAATTTTATATTAATCATATTTAATCTGCTGTCAAAATTTATCGATAACATCCGTAGCATGTTACAGCAGCGGCGCGGCGGTGGAGCACAAAATCTATCAATTATATGGGTATCAATGCAATCATAATATTCAAAGAATATAATAGTGTATGGGGAAGTCGGCTTTATTTCTCTCGCGACTTGGGCTTAAATAATTTTATACCGGCAAGTACTTATCTAACATAGCGTGAAAAGACAATGAGAATTAATTAAATAAATTGAATACTTGGATTTGTGCAATATAGGTAGTCGACCAAATATGAAATTAATATTATTATTATTATAATAACTTTTAGTAAAATTATATTCTTTTAAAAACTTAAGAACACCAATATAATAATTTTAAAAGCCACCAAAATAATATTTAACTCTCGACAAGATTTATCGATAAAGTACGTAGATCCCTAACCTGTCTGTGTCGATAACTTTTTCTCTCTCTCTAAACTTAAGAGCTGTGCTCTTGTCGGTGGAGTAATCGCCACTCTTCTCTCTCCTCCGCCAATCCTTTGACCTCCTGGTATGACACAACTTGTATTTTTTCCTTTATCTGTGCCATAAACGTTCCTCTTGGTCTACCTCTTCCTCTCTTTCCTTCTACCTTCCCTTCTATGATATTTTTTAAAAATAAGTCGTGTCTTATCAGGTGGCCAATCATCTTTCCTCTTCGGTTCTCAATTTCACTCAATATAGATCTTCCCTCTTGTACCCTGTTCAGTATTCCTTCGTTTGTCATTCTTTCCATCCAGCTTATTCCTTCCATCCTTCTCCAGCACCACATCTCGAATGCCTCTATCCTGTCTCTATCCCCCTGTGTCATAATCCACGTCTCAGATCCATAGAGTGCAATGCTCCAAACATAAGTTTTAATAAATCTCTTCCTCATTACTAATGATATATTTTTGGTCTTAACCAAATGCTTCCTGTTATTGAACGCTTGCTTTGAACGCTTGCTTGATAACTTTTTATGACAATAAAATTTACTTTCAGCCCTAGCCCGCCTTAGAGACATGACGTGACGTCAAGCTACATAGCGTTTGTGATTGGTCCCAACCTTGGGACAACGTTGAGAGGGTGACGTCACTAAGGTCACATGTTACAAAGCGATTATGATTGCTGCCACTCTAAGCTCAACCTTAAAACTGTTGACAATTGGTTGATTTTCGTAGTTACAGTCGCCGATGTTTCGCCGATGCAGCTGATCACGTGTTAGAAGTACTTTGTGTCTTAGAACAAACATGTCAAATACAGCGTGTGAGGCGTATGACTTTTTTTTGAACAATCAAATACGTTTAACCTCATCTTCATTCTCAATATAAATAAAATAAAAGCCGTAGTACATTACACACTCTGTGATAAAACTTTCAGCATTTACGCAGATAAGCGGTAAAAGTTATAGTGATCCTAATGAGTGGGAGAAATCTCAATAAGCGAGAGAAATGAATACACTTGTACTTTAATTTAATGTACATTGAGTTAAACGACGAGACGAAAGTAAAATTTAAAATAATGATTATATAGAACAAAAGGTACCTACATTAGTGCATTTGATAGTGATGCAGATTGTTATAATGGTGTATGAATATACTTAATTTGAAAGATAGTATTGGTTTAAAGAGATAAATTTATGTAAGTATATTTTTTCTTTTTCTTACGTACATAGTATTAACCCAAATTTCACTATGATTGTTGGTCCCATGAAATACGGTGCTAGCGTATAGCCATCAAGCAGACACTTTGTCGTGGACCCTATGGTTACAGTTGAATGGAGAACAGCCTTCTCCCTTAGTCGCCTTCTACAGTTCCTGGGAAGAAATGGAGTGGCCCTATTCTTCTCCACCCAAACATATTTTTTACATTCTGTTCCCGCTACCCCTAGAAACAAATTCCCACGATAGAAAGTACCATTATGTGTTATTCCAGACTATAAGCTATTCCTGTACCAAACCACAGATTACCTAATTGACCAAATAGCTAGATTCGTTCTGCCATTAGAATGTTATGGAATAACAAAAATCTTCACAAACTTTCACATTTATAATAATATACATAATCTTGCCTGTATTTCAGAAGGATTAAGGGCAGGTGAATTGACACCTACATTTCACTGATACTCGTTACTATGGGTGACATGAGTCACGCATCTGAGGCTGGGTCGGAGGTGTAATCCCAGTCGCATCCGAAGCTTTTCAACTTGGAGTCTGGGGTCCATTTTTTACCAGTCTAACTGCAGATTTGGCTAAACTTCGATATTTTTCGAGGATCGACTGCCATCTGACCTCCACAACCCAAAGACGATATCGAAGCATTGCAGCTAGACCAGTTGTTGGATTTCTGAGGGCTCCACTACCCTTAACGACTGCCATAGATGTTTGTTAGGCAACCGGGAGCGATGGCTTAACATGCTTTCCAAGGCACGGCCAGACCAAAGCAAATACCCATATTCATGCATACAAATATTTACACTGAGCGGGGATCGAACCCGCGCCACCTGCGTAGCGGCCGCGTTCACTACTGCTATGCCACGGAGGCTGTCATTATATCAACATATGTTTAGAAGATAATTTTGTGATCGCTTTTCAGGAAATGCGAAGCATACCTCATGAGTTCTTTAATCAACCTGGTAGCTGGAACTCCATAAGGAATGCCAGTATCATGATTGGTACAGTGTGCAGAGTGGTTTAGATGCCTTTAGGGATTAGATTTTTGATGTTGACAATAAAAGATTCTTGCAGATTTTAATTTTTATTTAATCCCCTAGAAGCTAACACCTGATTGATACTCACAGAACTGTCTGTTATACTTCCACACCACAACTACTGAGCAGATATTGATGATCTTTGGTACAGAGTAGAGTAAATTTTGATATTCGGTACAGAGTTATAGTATTTATTGCAAAACCTCTATATATAACTACTACAAGTTTTACCAGTCAAGAGATGGAAGACAGCTTGGGTATGAAAATACTTATGACAACTGAACTGACTAAAAACAAGCACTTCACACTCCAATATATTCTGATATACTCCAATATAGTATCAACTGCGGCTGAGCTCAATGATTGTCTTGAATGGCATACATACCGTCAAGTAAGGCTTACTGCAAATAATTTTCATACTATTTGTCACCTTCGACCAAGCACAATGTGTAAGTGTGCAAAGGAAATGTTAGACAGAAAGCCATTTATGACAAAAGCAACAAGCCATGGCATACTGAATGAACCAATTGCTCTAACCAAATATGCTGCTGAATATGGACTCATAGAGCCAAGTGGTATTTTTATAAGTTTAGAAAAACCATATCTTGCTGCTTCTCCTGATGGGTTACTGGGACAAGAGATCATAATAGAAATAAAGTGTCCCTTTGCAAGCCGATAGCAGGAAATTAATACTTCTACTGTTCCCTATTTAGAAAACAATAATGGTACTCTCTCACTAAAAAAAACTAGCTAACTAACTAGAAATCAAATAAAACAGGCATAGGTATTCATGTTAGTTTTATTTACAATATCCCTAACAGTACAAAAATGATAATGAATAAATGAAGATACATGCATATATGATTAATAGTTAGTTATCCAAGTATTAATCATTTATCATCATTTATGTAGGTATATATTAATAATAAATTATAACTGAATAGTTCTTTTTATTTACTATACCTTCTCTAAAATTACATAAAATAATACATATTTTGGATGCTAAGGAAACATAGAAACGATTAAGTTTATGTTGCAATATTAAATGTTTTCGTCAATCCTATTAGCCTTTCTATGTGAACTCTTTGACTAGCCAACTTTTGATCTGATTTTAATAGCACACCTGGAATTTGAGACCTTCGTTTTAAAAAGGTAGGAATATTTAGCCCGATTCCTGTACAGGCAAATAAATCTTGGGACATTAAACCCCCTGTCGGCCATAATGCTATCCCCAGAATCACAAATATTGCATACCTGGCTGCATTCTACAATGTGCCTGTCAGTTACTGAACCGCCATATGCACCTAAACAATATGTTATAAGACCACTGGGTGAGGCACCTACTACAAATTTTAGGGTATTCTTATGCTTATAACTACTAAAAGTGGCTCTTTGGTCATTGGGCTAGCTAGGCTTTTCAATTTCTATTTCAGTTCCATCTAGTCACTATAATATTTGACACTTCAGCTTTACTTACACCAAACATTTCACCTAATTCATAATCAGTTGTATTTCTTCTAAGCTTAATAGCGTAAGATACTGATCCTGTATGGTCAAGGAAATGAATCTACTCCAAGGGTACTTAATATCATGCGCTATAGGCAAAAGAGTACTGAAAGTTAGCTGAAATTTACCCTGTCTCTAATCCAGTATAAAAATGCACTGTCTCATCATCTGCAAGTAATAGCTCTGTAGAGAAAAATCTTGATATATAAGATGTTTGTGTCCCACAAGTGCTGTGATTTGGCCGAATAGATTCAAGGTCTTGAGATACATTGCAGTCTTGAGACACACCATTATCTCCTTCTAATGGCAATTATATCCTCACAACATTGTGTACTTGATGGCACCTCAAAACGCTGTCTTTTCGTCAGGTTGCAGTGTGTCAATCTTTCTTCTCTAGCCTTTGCATTCCCGGAAATTGCTTGTGTATTCCACGGAAAAACAAATGGTATAGCAGCTTTCTTGAAGAACTTATGTTGGTGTTGAACTCCTAGAATAAGTGATTTTTAACATTTTAAATAGGCAGGTACGAAATATCGTCCCCTATTACATGGCACAATACACCTCTGCCACCCTTTTGTGGAAAAGGAATTATTGAAAAGATTTATTCATACGCAGGTTACCTGTGTATTTACTTATTATTTCATAATCACTTTCAACAAAGTGTTTACCACATAACCTCGTACTTTTTGTAATAATCTATTTTTCACGACGGATGGCTTTTGGGGAATCTTCTATTTATCGGGATCAGAAAAAATATACGACGAAACTTTACATAAGTACATATAATCAAAAATCAAAAGACTCTGATTTTTACAAAAATGGTAGTCGCGAGCGCGTACAAAAGAGACGTACTGTCGCAATGATGGTCCATCGCTCAGTGGCGGGAGTGGCGCCGGCGCGCTGACTTTAGCTGCATAGTGTGGGCGTTAACAGGCTCCCCCGGTTGGAACGTCCTGTTCCAAGGATTCGTCAGGAGTAGGCAGGAGACAGAGCCTATTGTAAGCTCTAAGCAAAGTTCCCGAAGTGGTTGTGATGTCGGCAACCCGTGCGATGCCATCAGGTCTAGGATGTAGTTGAGAGACTCGACCGAGCAGCCAGCAGTTGGGTGGCACGCGGTCATCCTTCACAAGCACCATATCTCTAATTTCGAGCTTCCCTCGATCTTTGCGCTGCCATTTGCTTCGCTTTTGAAGTTCTGAAACGTATTCATGATAATATCTATTCCAGAAATGAGTGGCAAGGGCTTGCGCTCTCTGGTAGCGTGGTAGGGTGCATATCTGGGCTTTATTTTCCAAATTTATCTGTGGAGAAGGCAACATTGTTATTGTTCATCCAATCAGGAAGTGTGAGGGAGTGAGCGGGATTAGGTCGTTAGGATCTGAGGATAATGGGGTTAAAGGTCTTGAATTAAGAATTCCTTCGATCTGTACGAGGACAGTATTCATTTCCTCGTAAGTCAAGTTTGCCAACGATAAAATGCGTTTTAGATGGATATATATAGAACCTATCACTAATTTTCTGCTAATTTTTTGTCAGAAGAAATTAATAAATTACAAAAAGAAAAATTAATCACAAAAAGTAATAAATTACAAAAAGAAAAAATAATCACGAAAAGTTTCAGACGGCCAGGTTTGAACCCGGTACTATCTGAAACCATAAACACTTACAGTCGAAACCTTTACCGTTAAGCTACGACGCTATTTATCTTATCTTGCAAAATAGACAGTCTCTACCTAATGATGTATGACGTCAGTCGTCGGTTACGGTTCAATGGTCAAGCGATCCTGACGCGAGTTGAACACTTTTTACCCATCCAACGCCGCTAAAGAAGTTTTCACTTCAAAAATACAAGCAGGTTTGCCTCTACGAGCAATGAAGCGATTGAGTGCAGCTATAAAGGCCTCTGTTGATAACTCTGTAACTATTTCGATGGGTGCAGCCCTTACAGCAAGGCAGACAAATATGCAGATATATGACTTAATTAGTCTACAACCTCTACCCTTTCTGTCGGCTATGAGAATTGGCCCTGCATAGTCAACAGCAGTTGTAACATTGTAATTTTTTCTCTCAGTACATATCGATTTTTTTGTGTTTCAGTGCCATCTATCGTATCCCTTAGGAACTATAAACTATGGTGACTGATAGATTGATTGATCATATCGACCGTGGGGTGGCGCTAGTTGTCCCATAGTTTTGAATTATTATGATTAAATATGTTTTAAACTAAAATAAAATGGAAATAATCGCGTGTATTATGCTATATCTTTAAGCATTTTATAATAATAATAAATGTTTAGTACGTAGTTGTTGCTTATGGGTTTTCTATTTCTGTCTATGGTTGTCAGCTGTTAATTAGTTTGTCTTTGGTCTAATGAAATTCATCGTGATTAGCGTATTTTGAAGATTGTTCGCGAAGATTCTGAATTTCGGCTATAATTAGACCTGCACCGACCTTCAGACAAAAACTTCTAATTTGTCTCAGCCAGACTCGAAACTTTACTCTGTGTCTCACTAAATCTCTGTTCATCGAAAACTAACAAGTGGTCATCTGCCTGTCACATTGCAATAACTGATAATCTTGCTCTCAGATAATCTGGTAAGTTTTTATTTCTCTCGTTAAGAGGACTCGATCCAGGCCTGTAGTGTTGTTCACAACTCATGTGTTGTCTGTTTCACTACAGGGTCCTAAGGTGGAGCTTTGAGAGCCCTTTGAGATCGCCACGATTTCATGCAACAACCTCCATCTCACACGAAAGTGCACGGCAAACACGAGCTGGGTGTACAGCGAGAGATCCGCCGCTAGCAGCTGTAGGGTAGAGGGTCTCCTGCGAGCGTCCCTTGGACTTCACAGCGCAACTCAAAGGCCAGTACACCACCTACTGGGTACCTACTCATTGTGTAGCCGCAGCGGTGCTGTGCTTACAGCGGATTCTGCTTATGTTTAGACTGTACTGTAATACGTGTGCCTACTGTGTGTGTTCTTCTGCCTATATTTCTGTTTCCTGTGCCTGCTTATCTACGTTCTTATGTGTATGTCTTAGCTCTGTGTATCTGTCTGTCTACCTATTTTCTTGTTGGTATATCTCTGCTCTGTAATCTGTTCTTTTTAAATATATGTGTGTACACTGTAACAACCCGCGGTTTTCATTAGAGCCCTAGCTTCCCTGTGTACACACCCATCTAGCTCTGCAGAAAGGCGCCCTGGAAAAGAGTACTCTGTCAGCCTCTGAGCAAGCCGGTGAGTATCCATCTGACTAGTTCAGTGGTTACACAGTGTTACTAAATGGGTAGTCAGATTGAACTCTGACCTTTGGAAGATCGGCCATTATAGGCTGAATAGACCGACCAGCAAATCGGCAACAAGTATGACACTCACGAGTAACCTTTCGCGCTAAATTGCGACCACTTATTACCCAGAATCTATATCTAATTATTAAAAGTAGTAACTGAGGCCCTGCATGTAAAAACATCGTGTGATAATGCCTGAATAGTAAATGAGTAATGTGATGGGATGCATGAAGCAGAATAGGATGTTTAGTGTTATAGTCGTAATTTGAGTTGGACAATCTGCCACCAACCCGTATAATATTTTCCTTCGATATAAAAGGGTTCAAACTGATTAATTTAGAGCCATTTGAAAGTGCTCCTTGTTTTTGTAAAATGGTATATTCATTAAAAAATGCATGTGCTTGCACAAACATGTACAAAGTATTGGTAGCAGAGACCAATTCGTTTACCTTCAAGAATGATGTGTGTTTGGTTTTGGGATAACGGCAATTGTGTATAAAACGTAATATGTACGCTGTTACGCGTTGTACTTTGCTGTAAGTAATTAGAAAAGTTATGATAATAACTGAGATTTTGATTATTATCCCTAGACAATGTGCATTGAGCAGAGTCAGGTTTTGTTTCAGGTAAAGTGAATTGGGTATAGTTAGGTTGAACGGGCCACTGGGAGCGTGGTTGTATTAGAAAATGTGGGCCAATTTCAAAACATTTGTTCTTAATAGAATAAATGAAATTACAGATCACACCGATTCAGAGGCGTGGCATTATGTACCGACAACACTAAACCCTGCTGACATCGGTTCAAGAGGGTGTAATGCAAATGAGTTGTAACTCATCTTCAACAATGAGTTGTAGCTCATCTGCATTACACCCTCTTGAACCGATGTCAGCAGGGTTGTTATCGGTACATAATGCCACGCCTCTGAATCGGTGTGATCAGTAATTTCATTTATTCTATTAAGAACAAATGTTTTGAAATTAGATTTAGGAGTTCTTATTAGGCATGGGCGTTTTCGTTTGTTAACGCAAACCGATAAATATCCGATTTCAGTTATGACAACCGATTTCAAAATCTGATTTCTAAAAACGATTTTAGTAGCGCTAGCTCTAACATTAATTTGGTTTTATTAGCTTACAAACGGTAAACCGAAACGCACCGTTACCCGTTTTCGCGATGTTAGTTTTTCATATTTTTAATTTGTATTCTAAAACTCTTGTATTGTAACAAATATTTTTATCTATTTGCTACAATAGTTTAAGAACTTCCTACAGCGATTTTCCTTCATGCTTTTATCTAGGCTTAGGACTAGCAGAAAAGTTCACAGTAGGTAATATTTTGTCCATAGATAATACTAGTGTACATTAAATATACATACTTCGATAAAAGTAGGTATATAGTTTAATTTAAAATAAAAAGCTTTTCAAGTTAGCGCACAGAACTTTTCTGGCGCATTTAAAAATCGTCTTATTTACAATGATTCGTTATAATTTTGATTTATTAAATAAACTTTTTTTTTTTGTTCTTTTTTTAGATTTTGTTTTATTTTGTTGTTTTTTAAAGTTTTTTACATTTTTTGTTTTTTTGTTGTTTTTAAAGTTTTTTTACATTTTTTGCTTTTTTTTATAGTTTTATGTTTTTTTAAATTTATTTTGGTTAATAAACTAAGGCATACTATTTCTCAAACCTGTTTCGATTTAAATTTGCGTTCAAAAATGAAAGCTGCTCAACTTTACTTGACTTGAGGCGACACCTTTTTTCATTAACAATGAGCCCCGTCTTAGAAAAAAAAAAGTCGTTCGCACGGAACCGAAGTTGCAACAATGTTGCATTTGGTGCGGTAAATTTGGGATAAATTGGGGTAAATGATTTTATGGTCTCGCCACCATTGTGTTGGGCTATTCCAATTACCATCAGGATCTTTTCGAGGGAGTATTTCGTCATCTATATACATTTGTAGCTCCCTTATAGCCCTCGCCTGAGCGCTACCTTGTGGTCTGCTCTTCTTTAGCAAGTCGTCCACTTTGTCCCATGCACTGAATTTTCCTTGTGGTTTCTCCTGTACATCACCGGTGGTAGTCGCTTCTGCCGATGTATGACAGTTTATAAGGCCTATTACTAAGCCATGCACATGTTTCTTTAGTTCCGATACCGCTCCTTCATTCTTAAAGCAGCCAAGTTTGAACCGCGGGTCTAATAACGTGCACATTCCAAATGTCTTACTGTGCTCTACGGCCGCAAATCTATCTTTTAGTTCATATTTAAGGCTCAGGACCACGTCAAGCACGGTTTGATTGAACCCTCTGTATTCTTCTTTATTCAAAAAATCTTCACAGATATCCTTTAACCCACTTGTTACTACCGTCCTTTATAACGCCACTTATCAAGTGTTAGATCTACCCGCCAAATTTATATGTTTATTTTTGTACTACCAAAGATCATCTTACATTATCGTAATCAGAAGTAGTCCTTCTATAGTGTGGTAGTACTATATGTCACAGTGCGTGCATTATTTAGAAATTCTGACGTGTTTTAAATGAACAGTGAATTTGCTTTGCGTCATGGCTTCAAATAAGTAAGTTTTAAAGTACATGAATTATGTAATAAGTACTACAACGTAGAATATCGTAAAGTGTTGTTGTTGTAATATAAATTAGAGATAAAATAAGTTCAGATATCACAGGATTTCATTCAAATTTTCGTTTGTAAAAACTGATGGCGTTATAACGCCCGGTAGTAAAATTTACGTCTATTTACTATTACTATTAAATTTTAGATCACTGATGAAAAGACCTTTGAACCTTGACGAAATAGTTGAAGAAATTTTTTTATACCACTTAGGTGGCAGACAAGCACACGGCCCACTTGATGGATAGTGTTTACCGTGGCCTATGGACGTGTTTAACACCAGGGGAGTCACACTCGTGCTGCCGACCCTGTAAACGTAAAGTGTTTTTGTGCCGTCAGTGTAGATGACATAGCAGAACAAGCTTTTCATACCACTGACAGCACATAACCCTCCAGTGAGCTCTGGCTACCCCACTCACCGTCGGGAACACAACACGGAGCGGAGGCACTTCCTCAGTCATACTGCTCAAGTGGATGGAAATACCGTCGTGTCCTACATCCATTACAAACTTTAGATTCTGATGACGACCTGCCCAGTGGGATTACCATTTTTCCACCGGAAAATCCAAATACGGAAATAACAGATGAGGATTCCGGCAATGAAGAGTTTTTAACATTACAAACATAATCTTCCAGGTTTGATATTGCTTTTGAGCATATTACGTATTTCATTACAATCACTGTAATAACTACAATGTATTGCAATGTCCTTACTCCTTTTCAGGTTCACAACTAAGAGCTCCAGCGGAGATTGAATTATGAAGGTACATTTTCAGATAGTGAGGAGTCCGAAAATGATTTACCTTTATCTGTGAACTACTTGTAAAAATAGAACCAAATTCATGTATCGTAAATGTCAGTACATTTACTTTACATCCAAAAATATGTTTTGTATCCTATCATATCTATGTTGAGTTTTTGGATAAATAAACTATTGTAAGCGTTACATAATACGTTCAACTAGCATTCGGTGTTTCATTTCATTCCAAAAATGTCTGCGATTAAGACTTTGGTTTTGGTAGCCGATTTTACTACCGGGCGTTATAACGCCACCTGTTTTCCGGCTTTTCCAGACGAAATAATTTTTTTCAAATATTTTTCCAATAATACTATATTAGTAAAGTAAAACATACTCAAAAATCATTGCAATCGCAAACAAAAAATAGTTTCAGTAATATCTGGGTTAAACAATTGGTCATAACTATTACCATACTTCCAGTGAGATATTGATCCCCACTGATGGAAGAAGTGACCTCCTCAAATGGCTCCAATACTTGGCACAACTCTCCCATAATTGCCCATTCCTCTAAACGTATTTTGGGCCAATCTCTTTCAATAAGAGCCATGCAATGTTTTATTGCTTCCTTAAGCAAGATAAAACGGCGGAACATGAAAAATGTCAAATTCTACCTTGTAGGTGCATGTTGAACTAACCTTTTCGGCTCTCCCTGTTCCGCCATGTCTTTTACCTGGTAGCCAAGAAGCATGTCAGTTGCATTCGTGCTTCGTTTGAAATGAGCCACTATTTTTTTAACATTTCCTATTAAATCGCACAAAGGTTTCAGTGCTGCTGTCACAATGAGATTTAGGGAATGGGCATAACAGCCATAATGTTTCCATCCCAGTTCTGTTTCTATCGCTTTCACAATATTACGAGCATTGTCCGAAATAGCAAAGTTAACTTTATGAGTCAAGTTCCATTCGTCCGTCACTTTTTTTAATTCCTTTGCTAGATTGGCGCTAGTGTGAGCCTCGTTAAGGCCTTTACATTCTAATAGAACTTGTTGTGGTTCGAAATCCTCGTCAATGTAATGCACGGTTACGCCAATATAACTTTCAGTCTGCGACGACGTCCAACAATCAGTGGTGAAACACACAGAACTAGCGTCTCGGGCAACCCTGTTTTTGATGTCACTTAAAGCAGTCTGGTACAATGAGGGTATCATAGAAGATGATATTGTTTTTCTATTAGGCAACGAGTATCCCGGAATGTTCTTTACAAATTTTTTGAAACCTTTGTCTTCCACTATCCTAAAAGGCTGATAATCGGTGATGAACAATTCTAATAAATCACGATCAACTCGTTTTCTTTCTTCAGTAGTCATTTTTTTTACTACATAGTTTTGTAGAGTCCTTTGTCGTACGCGAATCGGCCCCATTTTGGTATCTACTTGACTTCTGCTGATCTCCGCGGAAGCGCCCTCAGTGGAGACTACATCGAATGTGCCAGTACTGCCGGTAGACGTACTTGCCAACGCTATACGTTCAGAATCGGTATATGTTTTTTTGAGCAAAAAATACAGATGCATGGGATCTTTTTAAATGGGCATTTAAGTTACCCGTTGTAGATTTGTAGGAAATATTTTGGTTACAATATTTACACACTGCAACAGTAGAATTTTCTTTTTTTTTCAAAGTGATTCCATACTTCACTGGGTTTTCGCGACATTTTGAAAATTACAATTAATTACAAAAAACGAAAAATAAAAGTCACTCTAATTACAAAAAAAAAAACGAAAAACAAAAGTCACTAGTTCAAATTCAAAATAAAACACTTAAGTACTTCTCACAGTTAAATTGACTACTTATTTAACTTTATAATTCACATAAAATAATCCATTAACTTCTTACTTTAAACACACACGCGTCACCAAGGTCAAATGTGCATCGCAATTTTTAACAGATTATTAAAAAGTTTTAACAAAAACAATATAGATTAAATTATAGCATAAATAAAAATCAAATCATCAAGCAAACTACAAACTAGTCAAAGCGGACGAATAATAACAGCGTAAGTGTAAACGTGATTATCTAAATGAAACCCTATCTCTATGCTCTTAAGACATAGTTCTAGTAGTTTCTAAAACCCGCGGCTCCGAAACCGAGAAAAATAAGCGCTATCCTTTTTACCCCGCTAAGGTACCGCTTGGTTAGAAAAAGAAAGAGCGAATTTCTTATCGCAACGTAGCGATGTAGCTAAGCAATTTCGTTTGCGTTTGGATATTCTATGATTTTGATATTGTGACACGGTTCACGGTTGCGTGTCGTATCGAGATATTCGATATTTGAAATCAGTTTTTTTAGTTTGTGCAATCGATATGATTTGATTTGAGTGTAAAATTGGTTTTTAGTTTCGTTTTGATATATCGGCCGCATGCCTAGTTCCTATCCACCCCAGGACTATTGTGGAATCGCACCAAAAATGCCAACCATTCATGTCAAGTTTCAATGCTGACCTTACCTTCTTTGCTAATCGAACTGCTAATAAGGCACCACAGAGCTCTAATCTGGGGATAGTCATTTCTTTCAATGGAGTTACCCTACTCTTTGCCATTAGTAGACGTACTATGACGTTACCGTTAGGGGCTTCGGAACGCAAATATATGCAAGCACTGTATGCATGCTGGGACGCATCACTAAATGCATGAATGTCGACGTGAACGGGTGAGTCGCATAAAGTGCGTCGAGGAATAGTGATGTTATTTAATTGTGAAAGTGAATTTAGAAACTTTAAGCAATTATTTTCAATTTCAGGAGAATTTTTTTCATCCCACGAGATTTTAGATGCCCAAAGTGTTTGTAATATTATTTTTCCTTGAAGAATGCATGGATTTATCAAGCCTAATGGATCAAATATTTGCCCTACTACAGACAAAATTGAACGTTTGCTAAAAACATTATTATTTAATAATTCAGGATTAACTGAAAAAAGAAGCAAATCCGAGTTACATGACCAACGAATACCTAGTTTTTGGCATTGTCATCATTGATTATTTTAAGCAAATGATCATTATTACTATCACCCTCTATATTTTGCAATATGTGGGGATTATTAGATCGCCATTTCCATAGATAGAATTTACCCTTTTTAAGCTCATTAATGACTCCATGAATTATTTGTAATAAAACTGGTTCACTATCATGGCCGCTTATGTAATCGTCTACGAAAAAATCATGTAATATAGTTTCACGAACTAATGGATCGGTGCATTCATTACCTAACTGTACCAAGCAGCGCGTGGCTAAGTAAGGAGCGGAGGCTGTGCCGTAGGTAACAGTGTTAAGTTTATATATTTTCAACTCATGAGTAGGATCAAACCGCCAAAAAATTTGTTGTAGGCATCGCTGATTTTCCGTCATTTGATTGCACCGATACATTTTCTCGCAATCGGAAGTTACTACATATTTATGTTGTCTAAAACGAATAAGAATTTCAATTAAATCATCCTGTACCACAGGTCCAACATATTGAATGTTATTAAAAGATAATCCAGATGTAGTTTTGGCCGATGCATCAAAAACTACGCGCAATTTTGTAGTTCAACTAGATTCCCGAATGTTTTGACTGACATATGACCAAGATCAATATATTCTTGCATGAATTCAGAATATTATTGTCTAAATAACGGTTCGCGTTTGAATCTACGTTCTATTTAGAGCTTGGTCATAAGAATTGCCTAAATGTTCAGGCGATTCTTTCAATGGAATTTCAACATTGAAACGACCGTCGTCTTGACGTTTTGTCGTTCTTAGAAAATGTTGTTTATTTTCTTATTTTGTCGTTTTACGAGGCAAAGAAACACACTCTAACTCAAAAAATCTATCAAGTTGGTTCTGGTTGGACTGTATTAAGATGAGTAGCATGTTTATCAGGAATATTATTTAGGCATGTAGGCATGGTACCAGATACTAGCCAGCCAAGCTTCGTGTAGGTAAGTGTTGGTTTATTTTTTCCTAAGTTAATTTTCTTATTTCCTAATATATTCCAAAATATTTCAGCATTTAGTAGAATATCTATATTGGCCGGAATATTAAAACTTGGGTCAGCTAGTCCGATGTCTGTCGGTATGTTTAATGATGTCATATAAAAATGAACAGTAGGCAAGAATTGTGTTATTTGAGGTATGATAAAGCAGTTAATATTTGCAATATACGTTTCAGTGCGTGATGCAATGGTAACAGCGAACTTTTGGATATGTGTAACGTTTCACGACTTAAACTTTCAACCGATGTAGAAGTGATTTGAATAGACAAATTCAGCAAATTACTTTATCTTTCGGTTGTCAGTGTTACCGTTGTCAAGCAAACTACGTCATAGCTAATGTGATTGGTTAATCCTAGGGACATCGACGAGAGGGTGACGTCACCAAGGTCACAACGTAGAAAGCTTTTGTGATTCGTTACATCGTTGAGCTCGCCCTTAATATCAATTGTCATTGGTTGATCCAGCGTGGATGTAAGCATCGATGCGCGCAACGTTGCGAGAAAGTTAGAGAATTGCACTCCTGTTCCCTGGGAAAGACGACATCGTCCGAGTAGTCAACGTTAGGACTAAAAGGGGGTTTGCTGCTTCGGCCAGTCCGTAAGTTGGCCTTACTAACCGCACAGTAACTGTTGTTGCACACCGCTCGGGGCCATGTTGCGGACAACGCACCTCTTTTATATCTTTTTATACTTTTTTTATATTATTCAAAATTTGAAATTGCTTTGTGATTAGATTTGGATAGAGATTCGACAGTGTTATATTATGGTTTGGTAATTAAATAGGTCTTTGAAAATATGAAGTTTTTAAAAGTGCAAGTGAAGTTTGATTTGACCTGCTGTAGCTGTCCCTGTCCTCAACAATCAGAAACTGTTAAATTGATTCTATTAGGTGTACTTATTAACTTATACTTTGCCTGTAACTGCCTGTAAATGTGGCAAGGGTAGAAACAGGAAATGTGGAAAGTGTAAATAGGGGAAATGTGGAAAATGTAAATAAGGAAATGTGGAAAGGGTAAAAAGGGGAAAAGCGGCAAGGGTAAAAGGGGGAAAAACAGAAAATGTGAAAAGGTGAAAATGGGGAAATGAGGCAAGTGTAAAAAGGGGAAATGAGGCAAGGGTAAGAACAGGAACCGTGGAGAGGGTAAAAGAGAAATGTGGAAAGGGTGAAAAAAGGGGGGGAAATATTGAATGGGTGAAAGGGTGAAAAGTGTCCGTCGAGTGATGTCTTTTCTTGTCATTTCTTCTTGTATTATCACAAGGCCTTCGAGACCTTTTTTTTTTTTCGCTGGGAAAAATGCGTTACGCATTCCCTCCCGTCAGGGGACGAGAGGGATATGTAGGACTTCCCGGGAACAGATTCCCGGTATACCCACTAAACGACCCAGCGGCACTCCCGCATCGCCTTTCTTGGAGGGGGTCTGGGAAACCGGCAGAGCCTTTACGTCCAGTCCCCCTCCGGCGATTGCCCGCCTAATCGCGGCGGGCCCTTCACGCCCCTCCTGAGCGCGGGGAGGGCCTCGAGGATGGCCGTGAGTGCCCAGTCATCCTCGTACGGCGGGGTGATGGGCAGTGCAATGCGGGTGAGGGCGCCCCCGCGCCTGTCACCCGCTGCTCATCACCGGGGGCTAGGAGGGCGGCCGCGTGCCCGCCCTCTCCTGCCCCTTCTTCGTCGGCGGAGTTCCGGCGCGAGAGCCGCCTCCTTCTGTGACATTACGTCTTCACAGAAGGAGGCGACCGCTGCCCACGCCTCCTCGCTCCCCAGCATGGCCCTTACCATGCTGGGGAGCGAAAGGTCCGGTCCGACCACCGCGACAAGACTGCGGCGCCGCTCGGACCACGACGCGCACACCTCTAGGGTGTGCTGCGCCGTGTCCTCCACCGCGCCACAGTCGTGGCACGATGGGTTTCCTCCCTCCCGATCCGGTGCACGTACGATCCGAAACAGCCGTGCCCGAACAGCACCTGCACCAGTCGAAAAGAGAGGAAGCCGTGTTGCCGCTCGAGCCAGTCCTTCAGGACCGGCCCGAGCGCGTCCAACGTCCGGCGACCAAAATTTGCGGCGGCGAGGTCCCACCGTCCAGTGATGGACGATGGCATCCCTCGCCTCTTGCCGAACGGCCTCCCTCTCCTCAGGGGCGGGGCGCTCCCCGAGCGCCCTACGCCCCGCCGTCCATTCGTACACTCTGGCGAGCACCCACGCCTCGAGCTCCCAAGGGGGGGTGCCCGCCAGAGCGCACGCCGCCGCGAAGCTTACCGACCGGTAGCATCGCGACACTCTCTGGGCGTTGGCCCTTTGAGGCGCCCGGAGTGCCGTGGCATACTCCCTCGCCAGCCTCCTTTGAAGGGAGTCCGCCCAGATAAGCGCCCCGTACAGGGCCATACTTTTCAAAATGCCGGCTTACAAACGCCGGCACAGCCCTAGGCGGCGGATCCTCCCCGCGACCAGGGATCCGCCCGCCGAGGCCAGACTGGCCGCCTCCCTGAATTTCCCTCCCCGGGCAGTGAGCAGAGTGTCATCCGCATAACAGATGACACTCGTGCCACGGAGGAGGGCTCCCCTCAGCAGCCAGTCGAACCCGATGTTCCACAGAAGTGGTCCTAAGACTGATCCCTGCGGAACAACGGATTCGACGCTGTATCGCCGTAGCTGGCCAGCTTTATCTACGAGGAGGACCGTTCGATCCTCCAAGTAGCTGGCCAGTAGGCCCCTCAGGTACCGAGGCACTCCATGGAAACGGAGTGCCTCGAGTATAGTTGAATGGGGAACGGAGTTGAACGCGTTGGCTATGTCAAACGACACAGCTAACACTCCCCAGCATCAACGGCCTCCTTCACCTGGCCCTTCAACAGGGCCAGGGCGTCTACGGTGGAACGCTCAGTTCGGAAGCCGAACTGAGCGTCCGACAGGTCCGGCCCGACCACCCGCAAGTGGTTATTCAGCCGGGCGGCTATGATCCCCTCAAACATCTTACCGACCTCATCGAGCAGAACGATGGGTCGGTATGCCGAGGGGGAATCCTCCGGCCGCCCTTCCTTTCGGAGGAGGCATAGCCGCCCCTCCTTCCATGGTTTCGGGAACCTCCTCGACGCGAAACACGCGTCAAAGAGGACCCGAAACCGGTCCACCATTTCGGTGGCGGCTATTGCCACCACCCTTGCGGGCACGCCGTCCGGCCCAGGGGCCGTCTTCTTCGCACGGAGGCGATGTGTCTCCGTGCGGAGTTCTGCCTCCGTGAGGAGAGGAGCCTCTTCGTCCTCCTCCTCATCTTCCTCCTCAGCGGGCCGACCTACTGGAGGGTCCATTGCTGGCGGGGTGAAATTGGCCCTGCTGGGAAACAGGGACCGGACCACCCCGTCCAGCAACGCCGGCTCGAGGGTCTCCGACACCGGGGAGCCAAAGGGGCGCAGTTTATTCCGCGCCGCCTTATAAGGCCTCCCGAAAGCGTCTCTGTCGAGACCCTCCAGCAGCTCGGCTCGCACCGAGTCCTGCGCGGCGAACATCGCGGACCTGAGGACCCTCTTTGCCTCTACGTACAGGTTGTAGAGGCGGTCCTCATTCGCCTGGTCGCGTGTTTGCCGCCGCCGGCTCCTGGCGTACTCCCGCCGGGCCGCCATGCAGGCAGCCCGAAGCCCCACCAACTCCGCCGACCACCAGTGGTCGGCGCGTTTGGGAGGCGGACGACGAGACCGAGGCATACTTGAATTGTATACCTCGGTCAGCAACCCGCGTAGCTTGGCCGCGGCAGCGTCTACGTCTACGTCCAGGACATCTATGGCAGGCGAAAGCCAGTCCTGGACGAAGGCCGCCTCCTTGGCCACATCCCTGTCCAGGTGGACGAGGGCCCACCGTGGGAATGGGGATTGGCCCGGACGGGCCCCTCCCTGGGGGCCCTGGGTGGAGATCTCGAACCGCACGTAACGGTGGTCCGAGAAAGTCTCCACCATGTCCACCCGCCAATTCTCCACGCGTGCGGCTAGTTCGGGGGAAGCAAAGGTGAGGTCCACAATTGACCCACCCCGCCGTCGCACGCACGTCTGAACTCTCCCTCTGTTCAAGAGGGAGAGACCGGAGGAGGCCGCCCACAGTTCCAGCGCCCGCCCGCGCTCGTCGGTGGCGGGGTTACCCTAAACCACCGACTTAGCATTTAGGTCTCCCAGAACGGAGACCTGACGCGGCGCCAACCTGCCGACCACTGCGGCGAGGACTTCGAGGAAATCGAAGTCGGACAGTGGGCGGTTTAGGGAGAAATATACGCCTTGTGCCCCGTCTCCCCGCAGCGGCAGCAGAGCTCCGACCTGTCGACTCGCGACGGGCACAGAGCTCTGGTGTGCCCAAGTCCGAAGCACTTAAAACAGCGAAATGGCTGGATCTCAAGCGCCCGGACCACCGCCACACTAAACCCCACGAGGAGCCGCCTCTTGATAAGGACGGCCTTTGCCGCGGCTACTGGGCACTCCAGACGAATAGCGCCCAGGCCACCGCGTCCGGGCCTAATGGCCCCACCCTTCAATGCTGCCGCATCGCAGCCTCCCGCAGCTGCGACCGCAGCCACTACCTCCTCTTTGGTGACCGAGTCATCGAGACCGGCCACCTCCAAGGACGCGGACTTCACCGGCCTGGCCACCGTCGCCGCGTCCGCGATGACCTCTCGCAGCTTGGCTGCGAAGAGGTCCGCGTTGGTGCCGCCTTGAGCCCCTGGGAACTCGAACAGTCGAGCCCCAGTTTGGGTCCGGCGGCACGTCACTGGGCCAACCTGTGACGTAGCGAGGTTTGCGCCGTTACGAGCCCGCTTCAGAACGGACTCGTAAGTCTCCCCCTTTTCCACTGCCTCTGCAGTGAGTGTCACTACCACGGCCGCGGTTTTGGGAGGAACAAGTTTCCTCCCAGCCGGCTTGGCGGCCGATTTCTGCCCCCTCCTTGGCCCGTCACTTTGGACGAGCCGGAAGGGGCGTTTGCAGGGGCGACGGCCGACGCAGCCTTATTGGCGCCTCGCTTCTTCCTCCTAACCACTTCAGTCCACGAATCTTTGGATTTGGAGGGGAGGAAGGCGTCTTCCCTCTCGGAGGTTCCAGCTGCGACCGCGACCTGAGTCACCTGTGCCGTGGCAGACTTCTTTCCCCTTCCCTTGCCTTTTGAGGGCTTTGGGATTGGGGGAGGAGCCATTAGGGACGCGCCAAGGGCCTGGCACCTCTGGGCGGCCCCATCCGCCGCAAGTGGTGGCCGGACGCGCTTCTCGGGCAGGAGACGATCCTCTATGCCCGCGAAGCAGGCCCTTGTGAAGGCCCTCTCCTCCATTACTACCTTGCGGATGGTGTTCTCAAGGACGGAGGAGGACAGGTCCACCGCCACCGCTGCTGGCGAGGCCTGGACAGGCTGCGCCGTGGCTTCAGCGAGCTTACTGTGAAGCTCGCTGACCTCCTTCTGCAGGCGATCGGTCCTCGCCTGCAGTTGCTGTATTTCGTCCGTGGCCGTGCGCTGCACCAACTCACGGACGATGCCGAACATACTTGCGGCCCGGCATTTGAGGGCCTTCTGGAAGGTGCCCTTCAGGTTTGAGGACCTCGAGGCGACTTCAACAATCCCCTCTTGGTCCTCCTGAGCCATCTTTTCAAGCTCCGCCAAGGAGTGGTCCGCATACAGGACGGTTGGCGCACCGTAGCCCGCCTTAGCCCTACGGACGCGTGCTTGCTCCTTCTTGGCGGCGACCTGCTCCTCCAGCTCCAGTTGGAGCGTCGCCCTGTTGGCCAGGTTAAGCTGGCGCTGGGCGTCTAGCAAGCCTGTGTCGTGGCTGGAGCTAGCTTTGGCTTTCTTTTTGGGCTTGGCCTTGGCCGAGTCCGAAGAGGCCTCCGCGCTCCGAGCCCGCTTCTGGGTCTGTCGGTCCGACAGCTCCACCGCCAAGTCATCCCTGTCGGAGTCCGAGAGGGGCTCCTCCTCACAACGCGGGCTGGTCGCAGGTGGTGCGCGGCCAGCCTCTGACGCAGAAGCGTCATCAGGGTTGGCCCTGAAAAGGGCCGTTTGGGGTTGGCCCTGAGAAGGGCCTTTTTTAAGGAAGTGCCCGGAGGCGTCCCGCGAGGGTTTCGGCATAGCGAAATGGCACGTCGAAGATCAAGATATCCGCAAGGAGCGTACTCGATCGCACAGTCTTCGTTAGCCGCCGGCTTGCCACTCCGTTACGGTGACAAGCGCGGCGTTGCCCGGGGAACACTACGAGGAAGTCAAGACTGTGGGGTGGTTCCCCAAGGCCTTCGAGACCTCCGCCTACCGTTCTAACCTAATCTAACCGTGTACCGGTGTCCACGAACTCGCTTCGTTCACTCATATGACCAGTTTAAGTTTCCGATCAAGGTTCCTGTTTTTTAATTTCATCTCATGACCCCATGGTCCCGTGATCCCCTAACTCTAGTACCCCTACATTTTTTTATATAGGACACGTCAATTTGACCTCACCTCGCCTGATGGCAAGCTGAAGGCGAAGCCTCAGCAAAGAGTGTCACCTTTACATACACGTACCATGTTAACAATGGTGGCACTCAGCTTGACGGCCTCATCAGATGCTTTTTCACGTTCCGCTTGAAGGACCCTGGACTGTAGAAAAAGAAAGCACGTGAGCTGGCAGGGAGTTCCAAGTCTCAATGGTGGGACAAAGAAAGGAGTCATCAAACCGCTTGATTCCTGAAGGAATATTCTGCACCGTATACGGGAGACGTTTAAGTCCTGCTCGTGTTGTCCTGTGTAGGAAAGGAGAGGGCGGGATTAATTAGAAGAGCTCATCAGAACATTCACCACGGTAGAGACGGTAAAATACTGCCAAGAAAGCAACATCTTTACGCATTGCCGAGGCTCGAGGGTGCTCGTGACCTAGGGATTCCCAATAATGCGGACCGCACGTCGCTGCAACCTGTCGAGAGCATCTAATAAGTACTTTGCGGAGCCAAACCAGAGATGTTGTGTCTTGTATAGTAGATACCGCTGCTCCGGCGTGAGAAATCGTCTCACTCTGTTCAGGACTCCAAGTTTACGCGAGGTTGTTTTGATGATACTCTCGATGGAGTTTGTTTTTATTCAGTTTGCAGCGAACATCCATACCGAGGATATTGAGGTTGTCCTGCAGTGGCAGTGGCGTGCTCTGAAGAGTGGGAAGGGGAAGGAAAGAAGATACCTGTGAACGTACATGCCTGCGGCTTCATGGAACTCGACCAGGTTCTCAGAGCCCATCGGGAAATGTTGTTCAGGATCTGGTCATGCTCAGTGACAAGAAGCTGCTTGTTTAGAGCGGGAATCAGTGGTTCCCGATTAGAAAAAAAACTTTATCTAAAATAAAATATTTAAGGACAGATCAGACGTTTTATTTCAACGGTTACAATCGTTCAAGTGATTAATTATGAGTTGTCATTTTGACAATCACTCTGCCAATGCCGGTCCCAAGCCCGGATGAGAAAAGAGGAGGGTTGGCTGAGAACGACGAAATCTATCCTATACCAGCCAGGAAGATGTCAGCCTTAAAATATTCGTCAACGCCGAGCAATGGGCGGCGGTCAATTAACCCATAAATTGGTTATCGACAACCATGAGTGATTAAATACCCTCAAAAAGATCGAGAGCAGGCGCTTGGGAAACGTCTGTTGCTATAACTCCCACCCCTTTTTTATGAAATATGGAGAATAATGAGTGCGATTTGTCATGCGATCCGGCTAACCCCCGGCGCCTCGAGGTATCCGGGCCTCATGGTGTGAAATATGCTACCGAAGACTATGTGGATGTGGGTAACCAGGCATCTGCATCAGTAAATGCTTCTGGCCTATTTACGAGAACAAGAAGTGCCTCAGTGGGAAGTAACGTCACAGCTGAATCACAACCAATTATACCTAGTGATAAAGAGGTGCTTCCGACACAATCTACAGACCCCAAAAATGCACACCTACAACCCCCAGATTGGCAGAAAGTCCCTGTGGCTAGAATTCATAAAAGGAAGAAAATATCACAAACACCTTCCCCAGAATCTATTAAAACAACCAACCGCTACAGCGGACTACCCATAGATCCAACTGAAGAGGAAATGGTACAGAAGGAAAAAAAAGTTAACAAGCCTCCTCCAATAATTTTATATGGTATCGAAGACGTCTGCAAACTGTCTGCTCTCCTCGAAACGGTAGCTGAAAAAGATAGTTTCACTTTCAAAATAGTGACCCGAAACCAGCTAAGAATTAGCACCTCAGACTTAGAAGTTTACAAAAGAATTATTTCAATAATTTGCGAGAATAGTCTCATAGGGCACACATTTAACCGTAAGGACCAGCGCTGCTACAGAATTGTAATAAAAAATCTACACCATACAACACCGCATAGTGCTATAATTGATGAAATCGAGAGAATTGGCAATAAAGTCCAAGGCGAAATCATCAATGTTAGATATGGACCAGATAAGATTCCCACGTCGACTTTCTTCGTCAATATAGCACCGAGTGCTAATAACGCTGCAGTAAAACAAATTACAAAAATCCATCACCAAGTAGTCTCCATCGAAGACCCAAAGAAGAGACGTAACATCCCGCAGTGCCAGCGATGCCAACAATACGGTCACTCAAAAAATTACTGCATGCGACCGTTCCGCTGCGTAAAATGTGCACAAAGTCACAAAACTTCTGACTGCCCTAAAAAAGATAGAAACACACCAGCACAATGCGCCCTCTGTGAAGGTGCACACCCAGCCAATTATAAAGGCTGTGAGGTTTATAAAGAAATCCTTGCTCGCAGAATGCCTAAGAAAAACAAGACAAACTTCAAATCGTTAGGACCTAAAGAAAAATCAGAAACAGATAAACCAGAATCCGCTTTTCGCAAAGAAACTTTAGAGGCCTCCAGCAGTGATAATCCTAGACCTTTATACTCTGATACACTTAAAAAAAAAGTTGAACCAGTGTCAGCCCCCAACAAATTGGAAGAACTACTGATCAAGCAGTCTGAAAAATTTGATATCATCCTACAACAAATGAGTACCCTGTTGAGTCTCATAACAACGCTCGTCAGTAAGTTAGGACCATAAGTCTTAGAATTGCGACCTGGAACATTAATGGTCTTGCCCCGAACAGGTCTGAGCTAGAACTGCTTATCACAACACACAAACTTGATGCTGTGCTAATCTCTGAAGCACATTGTACAACAAAAACTAAAGTATCAATAAAGGGCTTTAACACTTATGTCACCCACCACCCTGATGAAACTGGCCATGCTGGATCAGCTATAGTTATTAAGAAGTCAATTAAACACCACCTACTTCCAGAATATAAAACCCATGAAATTCAAGGGACCACAGTAGCTATAGAGGACAAATGTGGAAATCTCAACCTATCTGCGGTTTATTGTCCCTCGAGACACAAAATTGACTGCAATCAGTTTTCAGATTTCTTTTCCACATTAGGAAGTAGATTCATCGCGGGAGGTGACTGGAATGCGAAGCATACTCATTGGGGCTCTAGACTCATTTCAACACGAGGTAGACAGCTGAAACTAACTACTGACAGGAGCAAACTCAGTGTTCTGTCTACAGGTTACCCTACATTCTGGCCCACACAGGAGAAATTGAAACCTGATCTAATCGACTTCTTCATCACAAAAGGCCTGTCGAAACATTACATTAGAGTCGAATCGTGTGATGACAGCAGTTCAGATCATAATCCTGTGCTGCTGACTGTAAGTACAACCATCGTAAGCCGAGAACGACCTGAAGGACTATATAATAAGCATACTGACTGGGATGGCTTTCGGGATTACATTGAGGAACATATAAATCTACAAATTGCTCTTAAAACACCTGAAGAAATAGAGGATGCCGCAAAGAACATAACAAATCTTATCCAAGTTGCATGCTGGCTAAACACTCCACAAATAGAGAGTAAGAGCACAGACGAGAACCTTCCCTTAGAGGTTAAAGAAAAAGTTCTAGAAAAAAGAAGGCTCAGACGGAACTGGCATCATTCTAGGCATAAAGATGATAAAAGAAGTCTAAATAAAGCTATAAAAGAACTGAAGGAGCTGCGCGATAGTATTGAAAATGACACCATTAAGAATAAATTAGAAAATCTCACAGCAACAGATTCTACTAACTATTCATTGTGGAAAATAACAAAAAACCTAGATAGACCTCAGGAACCCAAATTGCCATTGAAGGTAGAAGATGGATGGGCACGAAGTGGTAAGCAAAAAGCAGAAGCATTTGCTAAACATCTTACAAAAGTATTTCAGCCTAATACAAGTCTAGACGCGGATACTGAAAAATAAATTGACAAAAAATTTAAGCAAGACTTCCAGATGTCTCTTCCGCCAAAGCCAGTAACGGTCAAGGAGCTTAAAAAAGTAATAAAAAGATTACCAAATAAGAAGGCTCCTGGCTTCGACCTTATAACAAAAGAAGTATTAGAACAACTACCACCGAAGGCATTTGTCTACCTAACAACTCTGTTCAATGGCATACTTGGAGTCCAGTATTTTCCCATGATCTGGAAAGTTTCCCTGATTACCATGATTCACAAGGTGGGAAAGCCTGCAGATAATGTTGCTTCCTACAGACCAATTAGTCTCTTGGTGATCCTGTCAAAGGTCTTCGAAAAAATACTACTACGTCGCATTATGCCTATTCTTATGGAAAATCAAATCATACCCAAACACCAGTTCGGTTTTCGCCAGCATCATTCAACTATTGAGCAGGTGCACAGAGTGGTTGAGAAGATACGCAAATCGCTGGAGACTAAAGAGTACTGTTCGGCCGTATTTCTGGACATCCAACAGGCTTTCGACAAAGTTTGGCATAAGGGCCTACTTTTCAAAAAAAAAAAGAACCTGCCCCACAGCTTCTTCCTCCTTATGAACTCTTACCTTAGTGGTCGTATCTTCCAAGTGCGAGACGACGGCAGTACATCAGCTTTCTACAACATAGAAGCAGGCGTTCCACAGGGATCCGTCCTTGGTCCAGTCTTGTATACGCTGTACACTTCAGACCTCCCTGAAACGCAAAATGTCACAACAGCCACTTTCGCCGATGACACTGCACTACTTGCTAGCAGCACCGACGCTACAGTAGCCTCCAACATACTGCAAGAGAGCCTCAATAAAGTGGATGACTGGCTTCAAAAATGGAAAATTAAAGCTAGTGCCCCAAAATCCGTACACATCACCTTCACGTTGAGAAAAGGAAATTGTCCACCAGTCATAATGGGCAACAATGTACTTCCACAAAATGACACTGTTCGATATCTGGGTATGCATCTAGACAGGAGACTTACCTGGAAAACTCACATCAAGACAAAACGAGACGAGCTCAATATGCGGTTCAGAAACATGTACTGGCTGATGGCACGAAACTCTGCACTGTCTACTAATAACAAGCTCCTCATATATAACTGCATCCTAAAGCCAGTCTGGATGTATGGCATTCAACTCTGGGGTAGTGCTTGTAACACTAGCGTCAACATAATACAACGATTGCAAAATGGCATATCACGTTGTATCGCAAATGTACCATGGTTTGTAACTAACACTGAAATCCACGAAGGCCTACAATTGAAAACAGTAAGAGAAGAGATAAGTCTATGCTCTACTAAATACAAAAACCGACTCGAAAAACACCCCAATGAGCTGGCAGTAGAATTATCCAGCATTAGTTATCCCAAACGCTTGAAACGTTTCGATATCCAGAGCCTCGAAGACAGGTTTTGAATTAAGGGTTGCTGCTGCTGAGAAGCTTACCCTGCACGACATATTCGCACAATCAATCTGCTAAAAGTTAAAAGACTGATCGCAGATCAACATCAGAAAAAAAAAAAAAAAAAAATTTGACAATCGAATTTCTTGAAGTATTAAGACGTCTCGCTTTAAGTTAACTCGTCCTCGCGCATTGCTCTTCACGACATTATAGGCGTTAACACTGCCTTTTATCCGCGAAATCTGACTGCTTATCCGCAGGACGTCTATGATAACTCCTGTGCAAGATGCTATCGTCTGCATAGTAATAAATGCTGCCGGTAGACAGCATGTCATTGATATGCAGAAGAAAGAGAGTGGGTGACAGGACGAACTCCTGCGGCACGTTATCATTTACCTGCAAAAATTGCAGTAGTTTAATAAAAACAATTTGGTATTCATTTTGTTATAAATCAGTATCTATAACTAATAATTTATGTACATAAAGTAATGATATCCCTTCAAAAACATAAATGTGAAATGGGAGCCAAGTTCAATATTACGATACATGCCTTCGTTGTTGACTTCAACGACAAAAGAAGTGAGATCTAAATGCGTGCCAAGTTCAATGGTCTTGTTTAAATCATTGTCCGGAAGCCGGCACAACTACCCAGTTGTTAACGATAGCTTGAATCCTTCGAACCGCAGTGCCTATTATATAACCGCGCGAAGAACACATTTGAAAACCTTTTGCATGTCGAGAAATAGGCAATTCAGAGGCGTATTCCTAGTCCTGTTTTTCTTGTTTGCCAGACGTGTTGTTTGTATTTTTGACGAGTTTGCCAGTGAGAATGAAACATTTTCTGAGTAGTGTGCGAAAGCGTAAAGCTTGTGGCGCGTATATATAAGTACATTGAATGTTACACATTTTGTTAGGGTGCTATCGTCTGCATAGCAATGAATGCTGCCGGTGGACAGCATGTCACACCACATGGCACACCAGCATCTACCTGCAAGAACTCCGAAGCTCCTCCATCACAAAGGACGAAGAAGAAGATAGTTACCCAGTTGCACAATCTAGGGGACAGAACAACAGCTAGTAGCTTGGAAAGAAGCGAAGGACATACCCAATCAGAATTGGATCATAACTCCCTGTAACTAAGTTACTTTGTATTCACGAGTAATAGCTATAAAAGAGCTCGCGCCGATTTAAATACATCTGAAGAAGAAAACTATGACCTTAAGCAGTAGAAAATTGCGTTGCTTAACACTTGGAAATTAGAATTCGAAATGTGGGGTAGCCAAAACACTCTAGTCTCCAAATTATCCTCTGACATATCAGAACTAACAATACAAACTTTCAAACTCCAAAAGTCCGACGACGAAATAACGGAGGCAATGTCTCTTATAAACCAGAAATATGATGAAATTAAATCCGGGATCGACAACCCGAAAAAAGAAAGACTGAATCAACGAAAATGTCCTGAAAAGTAAGAAAAAGAAACGTTCTTGATCTACACCAAAAATCCCGGTCGTCCTCTGTTGAAGTACGGAATTTCCCTCCTTTAAATGACAAAGAGACCACAAGAGATCTCACCAACACTATCTCTATCCCTCTGATCTTCGAGATATTTACCGCCTACCAGGTAAACCAGGCTCAATATGCCTAATCGTTGCGAAATTCCATAGTGTTCAAATGAGGATAAACTCATTATCTGTCGTCCAAAATTTTAACAACAACAAGAAAACTACGGAAGAAAATCTTAATACCGAACAGATCAGTATCTCGGGCAACCGACAAGCTGTATTTGTGACCGAGCACCTTCCAGCAAGTCCAAAAAAATAGTTTTATGCATCCCGTGAGTTTACGAAAAAAAAAAACGGATTCAGATACTGCTGGTCATCAAATGGTAATATCTACCTCCGAAAAGTACAAGGGAAAAAACAAATACTAATCTCCTCCGAGCAGTGTTTTTTAGACCTAAAGAACAGCATGTGACTGCCGTATGAATACAGCAAACCATCATACCCCTTTATCATCCCTCTAGTTATATTCTTTTATCATTTCTTTTATTTTTGTATAATTTGTTTCTTTAAATATATGTTTGGTAGACTAATTGACTTACCCACACTTGGCTTAGCTTCCCCTTGAAGATTGTTCTTCTGCTCCGGGCCCGGGCGATCTTGAACTCCTTATCTTCTGAGCTCGTGTGGGAAGCCACTACCCTATCGATTTACAGTGGAAGCGAATTTATATACACCTCCGGCGACACTCACGTGTGTTTTTGGATAGATACCCCAACGCCACCCCGAGCACGTGCTGTAGCCACAATCCGACCGCAACGCGAACCCCTGCAGCGAACCGATACGCGCTTGCACTCGCGGTGTCCCTTTTGGACCTTACAATGTTCAAGCACACTCCCGACTGATGGCAAGCGGCTACCCGATGCGTCCGCGTGCCGCTCGTATGTCAAAGCGCGCAAAGCCCTTGACCGCCATGGAACGACTTGATCGGCCGACTGCCGCATGGCACCCGGGCGCGGCGCGCGCGCGCACCACCACGCCCCGCACCACGCGCCTGTCCCCTGAATGTTCTGTATCGAACAATATAGATAGAATTACTGTTACTTTTATAACAAAGCTAAAATATTATGTTGTACTTACCATATACTATCACCTCGGCATACTCATAACAAACACACTCCCTTAATTACATATGCACTGACTATATTCATACACGTACACGTTCTCTTTTCATGGCATATAATTACAACTGACATAACTGTACATTATCCCTTCGGCATTCACCTCAAATATCTCTGTAATCAATGACTACCATACATAATGTAAACGCCGAATTATATTCCTTTGAATCTACAAATTCCTATCTGTGTTGGCCTGAGGACTGTCATAAATACATTAACCGAACAAAATTTTCATTTAACCTATTTCTTATGAACATCCGTAGTATAAACAGAAATTAATCAAATGTGTACCTTACTGTCGGAATGTAATCTTGAGTTTGACGTGATTGTTTTGACCGAATGCTGGCTAGAAGGATCAAGCAACCTACCTTTGTTGGAAGGATATAGTGTCCACTCCTCGCCGTCTCTACTAAATCGGAATGATGGCATAGTCATTCACACAAGAATCCACGAATCGGTTTTTGATGGTGCGAGTTGTTTGCTTTGTGAAATAGAAAATAATATAACTATAGTGGCCTTATACTTATCGCCTTCCCTTGGTACCAGAAGTAACTTAAACTCCTTCATAAATAGTCTATATAACATATTCCTTAAAGTACCCACTAACAAACTTGTGTTAGTTGGTGATACTTATATTGACATACACCCTGAAAATCCAGACTGACACAACTACGGTGAGGGATATCTCACCTTCGTTACTGCACATGGGTTACTCCCAACACACAAATTCGTTACAAGAATTCTTACTGGTACTTGTTTGGACCATTTTTTATTTTTATTTTTTATTTATTTATTTCCATTTATGCAACCACCTTTACAGGATAAACCCAATGCGGTGGTGTACCCAGTGTGTTTTGAAAAAGCGGGATCCACCATCAACCACATTGATGCTGGATTCTCATATTACAGTGCATGGGCAATAGTGTTCAATGTACAAATAATTAATGCCACCCGAAAACTAGCTAAAAAGATATCTCATACAGATTACTCCAAGAATAAAATCGACTTAGAAATCCTTGACTTCACACCGATCTCACTTACGGAAGATGTGCATAAATTTAGCTACTAATTATTTTGTTGAAATGATATCCGATACTATTATTAAAAAAAAAACACAATAACCAGGTCAGACCAACTAGTAAATAATAGAATTTTGAAACTCTGGGCGACAACATATGACAGCTAAAAATTCGGATAATATGACTAACAAACTAATTCATATACGCTATCGCAATTTCTGTAATCGGCTTCTCCTTAAATTATAAATTGCATATGAAAAGGATTTCATAGATACAGCTGGTAACGATGTAAGTTACCGATTTAAGAAATATTGGCTGACAGTAGGTATTAAACTTTGCAACAACACAACAATGCCAAAATGGCTTCCGTAAAAACAAGTCAATAACTTTGGCTGTCTATAAGTACATACAAGAAGTCCTTAATATTAAAAACCAACTATTAACATTTTATTAAACAAACTCTATATAAGGGGACAAGCTCACAAGTGGCTTTCATCATACCTAACAGATAGAAAACAACTACTAGAAATTGAACATTTCAATGAAACCACTATCTAGAAAAGATTCGCTCCAACAAATTAGATGTAAAGGCCTCAATACCTCAGGGTAGTGTGATATTATTTCTCATCTACATAAATGACCTGCCTAGAGTCATAGAGGAACCTTGTGTATTGTTTGCTGATGATGTCTCTCTACTTGTCACATGCGAAAATAACATAAACCTAGATGAGAAATTGTGTAGAGTGTCTACACTTGTCTGCTTGTTAAGCTTGTAGTTGAGGAGTGCTTAAAGGAAGGACACCTTGTTTCACCTTAATCACTTTAATTCCGCAGTAATGTAAAGGTTATAAAGGTAAAGATGAGATGGCGTTTCCTTTCTCGAATGTGTTTACCGCGTGGCAGTGATTGCACTACTGAATTGTTTTATACATGAAAATGTAATGATGACACAGGCAGGTTTCTGCGTCAGCCAAATATGCACAGTACAAGACTGTACAAATTGGATTCAATTTTGAAGAAAACGGCAGCATGGATGGATTTGCATAATATTCCACAATAAAAATATTCCACAACATTTTACACAACGCTATCTAGATCCATGGTAAGCATAGCATAACTAGCTTGTATTATGAAATCTAGAATGCGGATAAACATACTTAGATATTTTTTTTTTTTGGAAATGCATACATATTATACATAGAAACACCCAGACCAATGCAAATACCCATATTCATGCATACATATATTTGCACAGAGCGGGGATCCAACCCGCGCCTCCTGCGTAGCGGCCGCGTTCACTACCGCCACGCCACGGAGGTTGTCAATTTAGAAATAAATTACGCAAAGACAAAAATAATGCCCTTCCACCCTCGTCAATTGCTATAGACTTCAATTTTGATAACAGTAAAATGGGAGTTGTTAAAGAGTTTAATTTGCTTGGTCTAAAAATAGACACCCACATAACCTGCAAACCGCACGTCAAAAAAGTCAGAGCCAAAATATCACAATTTTCGTACGCTCTACATTAAGTCAAGAGAACTAATGATTTGGTGACTGCTATGGTTACCTACTATGCCTATGCATATTCTTGGCTGACCTATGGTGTCATTTTGTGGGGAAATAGTACAGATGCACCTACAATATTTACTCAACAAAAACATTAATGCGAATTTTAGTAAACATAGAACAAACAGACACATGTTAGCCCCATTTCAAGAACCTAAAAATATTAATACTGCCAGGCACATATATTCTGGAAATATGCAAATTTGTCAGAAAATACCCCGAACACTGCACTACACGTGAAAACATACAAAGTAGGTATACACTAAGACACAAAAATAGACTGAACCTGCCTACCTCTAAGCTGGCAATGCATTCTTCGGGTCCCTTGGTCATGTCAATAAAAGTATACAATAAGCTACCTGAGCACATAAAATAAGAAGAAAAATTTAACATTTTTGTAAATAAACTAAAAAACCCATCTATTAAGTAAAAGCTATTACAGCATACAAGAATACTTTGCCGATAAAAACTAAATACGTAACTTGGACATTAAAAATATTCAATTTCAATTTCATCGAAATAAACCTCCATTAAACTGAACAGGGAGATAACAGCACTTACCTCGACTGTTCAGGAAAGTGTGGCTAACCTAATATTCTATCCTAGTCTATCCTAACGAAGGAGTACTTACGGTACTCCTAAGGCAACAGTATCCTAACTAATCCTAATCCCGTCACCCTATACTACTGTAATCCTAACGTCCTCCTAACTGCTACCCTATGGTGCAATACACGCTTGGTTCTCAGGGGCTCGTTGGCAGACCAAGTTGTGTTCGCAACCCTAACCTATAGTTCGTCACGGCGTGGTACTCGGTGGTGTTCGGTGACACAGACCTCCGCTCGTGTACGTCACTACGGTGCGTCGTTGGTACCCCTACGCGTCCCTACTCCCTTAGCCCTACTACCCTAGCCCTACTATAAGTATTTAAAATACGTATATATAATAGGTACAGGATATCTGATGCCAGGCGACCTAAGACACCAGACGGACAGAGACAGGAATTGGGGTGCAGGTGGTAAGGTTTTCTCACTGCCGGTCAAGCAGGCTCACAAGACCGATCAGGTACTGACGGCTAAGGGTGTCTTGGCCACAGTGAGAGGTTGGATGGGTAATGAGTCAAAGTCGGGCTCAACTTGATGACTGGTTTATTCTTACTTTCACTATATCTTAAATACTAATTTAATCATATGTACACAACTATAACTACGTCTTAGTGTGCTATTGGTGTACATGCAACTTCAGCAGTCCTTTTCCTCGTCCGTCACTTTCACTACGTGATGATAAGAGCATCTTAGTTTATTATTTGGATATCACGTAGTGTCCATTGACGTCAGAATATAGGAATTTGCTATAAGTCATGTTCATGCGTGAACATTCTGGCCACTCCCAGAGGTAGGCGCCTTCAGTTCGTAGAGCTCAATGGCGTCCTCCTTGGCTGGAACTTGGTTGTCATCCGAATGTTGTCTTGCTGGCTTCGGTATTCGGTTCGGCTGGCTGTAGACAGCATCCCATATAGTGTGTGGTGGAGGTTGATTGGCGGTGGGTTGCTCTGCGTGCTGCGGCCGCTCTCTCCTGGATACCTTGGGGCGATACTTATTACGCTGGCACGTTGTGCTGAGGCAGCTCGCGATCTTGGGTCCAAAAACAATTAGCATGATAATTATCACCAACATACTTATCGATGATACTATACTTACTAAGTAGGTATGTGACTGAATTTGATACCACACATTATTTGATAGACTGGTTTCTAAGTTGACTTCTTTGTTGATTAAATGTTGATAGAAATCACTTGTACTGTCTATCACGTCTTCAGCTGACTTGTTTAGTTTCCCCCTCGTAGTGGGTATGTAGGTGCTGATGTTGAAGTCCAGTGGTTTGGTGTATGACGAGACTACCTGCACTGATAGTGCACGCTTGGCAGTCAGTCTGCTGTTAGCCGATTTAATTAAACAGTTGTCGGCTATTCTGATGACCCCGACATCTTGAAGGACTATCTCCTCCCGTTGACCATCACAAATGATGGATACGGTAATATGATCTTTTGCTATGAATAGCCATGAATTTTGCATACATAGCTGTTTCCATATGATGGTATTTGGTATTACGAATTTGTTTGACGGACACTTCATACTAGTTTGATTCCTGAGAAGCTGTTCAACAATGCAATTCTCGTGGACTTGCATGTTCTTCACGACCCTCGGAAAACACATAAGATGCTCCCGTCGTTGAATGCAACTGCTAAATTCGTCTCGGTCCAGCTCAAAATATTGTTCATTGTTGTAATCCAGTGCTATATAAGCCTTTTGCACCTCTATGCTTTGAAATGACTTGTCCTCATTTTTCTTCGGAACCGTTGTTATGTGAATCAAAGTATATCGTGTTACGTCTTGAATAGGGAAATAGGCGTGTACTTGTATGTGCGTATTATTTTCCGCTATTCTGGTTTCTAACAATTGCTGCTGCAATATTCTCAAGTTTGATGGCATTTTTCTGTTGGCTGACGATACTAAATCACTGACATTTTTTTGTGATAGTACACTATACACGTTTGCTTTGGCTAAATATATTTCTAGTAATCCGTTGTAGTGGTTTAATATTTCTTCAATATAGTTATTCGCTAGCTGATATGTCTGCATGATTTGGATTTTTATGCTATTGTGGTTGGTTGTCACATACCAGTGATCATAGCTATTTATCTTTTCAATCACTTGAGATAATTTCGTATGAAAGTTTTCTAACTTGTTACTTATCCTTGCTTCGGTGCTGTTTATTTGCGACATAGCCGATATCATAAACTTCGTTTGATGATTGGCCGCTTCAATTAATTTCTGCTGGTTTTTATTCAACGAGTCTATATCTTGATAAACTTCGTCATTTACCCCAAACACTGATGTCATAAATTGCCCTAGTAAGCCCCTTTTTTTTCTTGTTGTATTGATTTCTGTTAGGCATTCTTTTATTCGTTCAAATTTTGCTTCTTGTTCTAGTAAGTGCTGATAGAACTGTTCGCAATGCGTTTCGGTCGTCACGACGGCCGCATTGTCACACATTTGTTTAAATCTAGCAATTGTTGATTTTATTTCAGCGTGTTCTTGGCTGAGGCGGTTCCGTTCGTATACAATTTCTATTCTAAACATGCCTCGGTCTATGTTTGCAATCCCTAGTTGCTCCACATAAAATCCGGGTGACAAACTTTTCACCGAGTAAGTTAATGTTGCGTGTAGACTAGTAAATAGCTGTATAAATACTAGTAAATATATAAACCATTTGGACGTTGTACACCTCTGATTTCTACTGCTATTTGACCTGGCACTGACGTTTGCATGAACAGTGCTATTACTGCAGCGCTTCTCTACACCCGCCTCATCTGGTAGCGGAATAAGCGTATGTATGGATCGTTTCTGGGTGGCGCCTGACGGTTTTATTAGAGTGACTACTCTCACTAACCCATCTTTGCCTGGGTGTATTTCCTTGACTCTCGCAACTGGCCACTTGCTTGGACTAATATTTTCATCTTTTATAAGAACCAGGGTGCCGATTGACAGGTTTTCTTGATTAGATTTCCATTTATATCTTTGTTGTAATTGGTGTAAATATTCGTGCGTCCATGTTTTCCAAAAATCCCTTTTCATTTTTTGAATATTTTTCCATCTATTTAAAATATCTGTATTTAAGTTAGATAGTGGATCAGGTATTCCTACTGCTTCTCTTCCAATTAGAAAATGACTCGGGGTTAACACTAAGTTATCATTTATATCCTCACTTAGCGCGCATAACGGTCTTGAATTCAGACATGCTTCAATTTGATGCAAGAATGTAGATAATTCTTCATAAGTTAATGTCTGATCCCCGATTACTCGGCGTAAGTGATGTTTCATTGATTTTACTCCAGCTTCCCAAATACCACCGAAATGTGGCGATGCCGGCGGAATAAAGTGCCATTGTATCCCTATGGCTGTTGTTCTGTTTAGAAACTCCTTCGACTTGGTTATCTCTAATACTTCTTGCTGTAAAAATTTTGCTGCTCCGACAAAGTTCGTACCGTTGTCACTGTATATGTGTGACACGGGACCTCTCCGTGCTGTAAATCTCCTTAATGCGGCTATAAAGCTCTCAGTGGACAAATCTCCCACTAATTCTAAGTGTATAGCTTTTGTTGATAGGCATACAAAGACTGCAATGTATCCTTTATATGATTTATGACCTCGACCCTTCATTGCTCTTACTTGAATGGGCCCTGCATAGTCGATTCCTGTATGAGTAAACGGAAACGATTCTGTTACTCTGGCTTCCGGCAGGACTCCCATCTTCTGTCCATTCGTCGATGATCTATATCGTATGCATTTCACACATCTTCTTATGTAATTTTTCACTATACGTTTCCCTCCAGGAATCCAATATTGTTGTCTTATATACGATAATGTTAAACTGTTACCCCCGTGTAATGTCGTCAGGTGTGCATCATGTATTATGCTTAACGTTGCTTGGTGATTGTGGGGTAACAAAATAGGATGTTTTTGATCATACGGAAGTCTTGAATTTTGAAGCCTTCCTCCGACTCGTAACAATCCCTGCGCATCAATAAATGGGTCTAAACATGACAGTCTACTGCCCTTCTTTAGCGCTATCCCATTATTGATCGCTTTATACTGTTCCGAAAATTCCTCCTTTTGAATAAGTTGTAGGACTCGATATTTAGTTTCCTTAATTTCCTCACAGCTTAATGGACCCTTATTTCTCTGCCGATGTATAATTCTATAGCAATATGATAACACTCGTATCATTCTGTTAAAGCTTGAGAATCTATGAAGTATAGATACACATGGCGTTATGGTTACGTGATTACTGCGTTTCATTTCTTCACAATTCTTTGGAATATTTTTTGTGATTGGTAGTGTAGACGTCTTCAGCCATTCTGGGCCCTCCCACCATATTTTCAATTCTTGTAGTTTATTCGGAGCTATACCCCTTGTGATTACGTCTGCGGGGTTCTCCGAAGTATTAACGTAATTCCACTTGGCTTTCGGTAGTAATCTTTGTATTTCCGAAACTCTGTTGGCTACGAACGTTTTCCATCGACCTGCTTCCCCTGTGATCCACCCTAGGGTGATCATTGAATCTGTCCAGCAATACGTGTGTATAATTGGGACCTTCAAGTCATTTTTAATCTTGCTCATCAACTTGGCAAGGAGGAGTGCTGCACACAGCTCTAATTTAGGTAGCGTAGTTTTTTGTTTTCTTGGCGCTACCTTAGATTTTGCTTGTAACAGCGTAATATCATAACAACAGCTGTTATTGTTGCGCACTCGACAATATATAACTGCCCCGTAGGCTTTCTCGGAACTGTCACTGAATCCATGAAGTTCAATTTGTGACTCCGATGTATATCTACACCATCTAGGAATAGAGATACTTTCTAGCATTTTTAGCTGATCTTGTAGTTCTCCCCATCTTCTTTTGATAGTATCATCTACAGGTTCATCCCATCCGCTGCAATTAGTCCACAGTTCCTGGATAATCAGTTTCATACTAATTATGACTGGTGCTAACCACCCTAGTGGGTCAAATAATTTTGACACTTCCGACAGGATAAACCGCTTCGTTGGATTTTGGTTTCTATTTATTATAATTTCAAATGAAAACCTATCTTTTGCTGGTGACCATAATATCCCTAGTGATTTTCTGGTTTCATCTAGAGGTATTTTTAACATGCTGTCATTCTGACGTTCATTTGGTATATTTTCCAATACTTCAGCGCGATTGGATGACCATTTTCGTAGATTAAATCCACCAGTCTTGACCATGCGGATTAATTCGTTTTGTAATGACCTTGCTGACTCAATATCTTTTGCCCCTGACAACATATCGTCGACATAGCAATCTTGCAGTACTATTTGACTCGCTCTCGGGTAATCCTTCGATTCACTTAATGCCAATTGTTGTAATGTCTTGATCGCTAAGTACGGTGCGGCTGCAGTCCCGTACGTAACGGTTGTCAACTCGTATTCGTCGATGGGATGTTTAGGTGACTCTCTCCATAATATTCTTTGGTATGGGTAGTCCTGTTCATTAATTTTAATGAACCTATACATTTTTTCGACGTCTGCCATAAACACTACTTCGTGTTTACGCCATCGTAATAATATCGAGGCCAGGTCTTGTTGTAACCTTGGGCCTGTAAACATATTAGCATTTAAGCTAATGTGGGCGTTGACTTTGCTTGACGCATCGAATACCACCCGTAGTTTGGTAGTCAGTGAGTCTTCTTTTATCACCGGTTGGTGTGGAATGTAGTATTTGCCTTGGCAATACTCAGATTTTGGTACTTTTCTCATATGACCCATTTCTTGGTACTCATTGAGAAATTCTTTATACTGGTTTTTCAGCACACTATTTTTCTCGAATTTTCGTTCTAATTGTAATAGTCTAGCAACTGCTATTTGGCGTGTATTCCCATACTCTATGTCGGGATTTTTGAAGGGAATCCTCACGGTGTAGGTTCCATCCTCGTTTCGTATTGTAGTTTGGTGATAGAACGTTTCACATAATATATCTTCCTTGGATAGATTATATTTTTCAGGAATCTCTTCTAATTCCCAGAATTTTGTTACTTGTTCTATTTCACCCGTCGTTGTCGTCATACTAACAATCTTTAAACTGTTAGTGATTGGATTGCAACATATTCCGGATAATATCCACCCAAACTCCGTGTTTTGAGCAATAATTCCGTTTGCATTCTTATCCAACCCTTGTAGTAGTATTCTACTATATTCCTGAGCGCCCAAAATTATATTTATTGGACCTCGTTGGTAATATGTAGGGTCTGCAATTAGTTTATTTACTAAGCAGCTTGTTTGTACCTGTGGTACATCTTTGTTTGGTAGTGAACCGGTAAGTTTCGGCAAGATTATAAGTTTTATGGGTAACTTAAACTCGCTCGGGAACCTTGGTTCAAGTTCGACGTTGATACAATAGTTCGACGTCTTCGGTGTCTCGTCAGCAATACCAAGTATCTCGGTTTTAACTTTGCTGCGAGGGTAGGACAGTAATTGGGCTACTTCCTCGGTACAGAAAGAGGCCTCTGAACCTTGATCACAGAGCACTCTTAGCAAGTATGGTGTGCCATCTATGGCGTGAGCTTGCACCAGAGCTGTTGCTAACAATGTCGTTTTCTGTGTCTCCGATTCTTCTGTGGTAGACATATTTGCCTTGGTTTTACTCGTACTTGGGTTCTCTGCTGTATTCGTTGAACCTTTATAATTATCACTCTTGTAGTATTTGTATGTTGGTTTGTCGCTTGTTTGCGACCTATGTAGCCATGTATGATGGTTATGCTTTCCGCATTCTCGACACTTCGCCGTACTATAACACGGATATGATGATTCATGCTTTAAGCATTGTTTACATATTCTATGTTTATTCACCTCGCTATGACGTTGATGTGCTGACAACGCAATAAATTGTTTACATTCGTATATTGTGTGTTTATCATCATTACATAACCAGCACGTGCTACTTACATTCTTTGCTTTTTGCTTACTTGCGGTTTGCCCTGCTTCCGGACGTGGTTTGATATTATCTTCGCTGTTTTCAAGACACTTAAACCGTTTTTCGAGGAAAAACATCATTGAGGAGAATGATTGAGGTTGGTTTGGCTCTTGTAATTGTTCTTCATACTTCTCATCTGTTTCCGAATCCCAAGTTCGGCTTAACATGCGTGTTAACAAAGGGCACCATGAGGATATATCAATCTTTTGGTTTTTTAGTGCTTCCAAGTTCTCGTTCATCGTGTCATGTAAACTTTTCAAATTGCTTGCAGTTCCTACTTTTATTTTTTGTAGATTCATGATGTTGTCTATATGTTTGGTAATGATAATCCTTTCATTTTTGTAGCGATTTATTAACAGTGTCCAGGCAGTTGAATAGTTTGCTTCGCCGATGGTTAGATGTTTGATCAATTTATATGCCTCCCCTCTGGTATGCGTTTTTAGATACTGCATTTTTTCTGTGGCTGTCAATGACTCACTTTCATGAATAACCTTCGAAAATAAGTCATAAAACGAACTCCATGACTCATATCTCCCGGAGAAGGTCGGAATGGTTATTTCTGGTAATTTTAACGATGAGCCGTGTCCACTCTTGCTCGTCTGTATCTTATCATATAATTGATCTAGTATGATATCATACTCCAATTTCAGTGTTTCGAAAGTTTGTTCCTGGAAGTATTCATGCTCCAATGTACTTCCCTCTTCTATAATACTGAAGTGAGTTTCCTCTATTTTATCGCACTGTGTTTGTAACGTCGCTATAAGCATTTTAAAATGAGAAGTTGGTTTATTACTTGATATCGCCAATTTGGCCTTGTTTAGGCTACACTGCATCTGTTTGATGCGATATAACTGCAGGTTCATCTTTGCTGAGTTGTTCCGGATTGTTTCGGGTCGTATCTCCTCTAATCCCTGCAGCTGTTGAGTAGACTTAATCCTCTCTTCGCATTCTTCCAGATGCCGTATTGCGCTAGTATAGTTTCTTTTGATGGCTCCAAAGTAGTCAAATTCCACATAAGAATGTTTCTTTAAGGCTTCCTGATCTTCTAATTTTGCATGGTTTTCCGAAGCTTTCGTGAAAGCTTCTGTTAATTGGTCTCTTCTATTCCTTATATATTCTTCTGTTTTCCTCGCTGTCGAGTCTTTTTTAATATTTGTAAATAGTTGGTTTATTGTCTTGTTATATTCTTCTTGACTTTTGATAAGCGAGTTAATTTGCTGGATGTCCATGTTGAGACGTGCCTCCCTAACTGTATCCACCTAGTATAACTAAAAACTCGAAGGATAACTGTATCCACCTAGTATAACTACAAACTCGAAGGATAACTGTATCCACCTAGTGTAGTTGTAGTGTAACTCGAAGGACCAAACTGAACAGGGAGATAACAGCACTTACCTCGACTGTTCAGGAAAGTGTGGCTAACCTAATATTCTATCCTAGTCTATCCTAACGAAGGAGTACTTACGGTACTCCTAAGGCAACAGTATCCTAACTAATCCTAATCCCGTCACCCTATACTACTGTAATCCTAACGTCCTCCTAACTGCTACCCTATGGTGCAATACACGCTTGGTTCTCAGGGGCTCGTTGGCAGACCAAGTTGTGTTCGCAACCCTAACCTATAGTTCGTCACGGCGTGGTACTCGGTGGTGTTCGGTGACACAGACCTCCGCTCGTGTACGTCACTACGGTGCGTCGTTGGTACCCCTACGCGTCCCTACTCCCTTAGCCCTACTACCCTAGCCCTACTATAAGTATTTAAAATACGTATATATAATAGGTACAGGATATCTGATGCCAGGCGACCTAAGACACCAGACGGACAGAGACAGGAATTGGGGTGCAGGTGGTAAGGTTTTCTCACTGCCGGTCAAGCAGGCTCACAAGACCGATCAGGTACTGACGGCTAAGGGTGTCTTGGCCACAGTGAGAGGTTGGATGGGTAATGAGTCAAAGTCGGGCTCAACTTGATGACTGGTTTATTCTTACTTTCACTATATCTTAAATACTAATTTAATCATATGTACACAACTATAACTACGTCTTAGTGTGCTATTGGTGTACATGCAACTTCAGCAGTCCTTTTCCTCGTCCGTCACTTTCACTACGTGATGATAAGAGCATCTTAGTTTATTATTTGGATATCACGTAGTGTCCATTGACGTCAGAATATAGGAATTTGCTATAAGTCATGTTCATGCGTGAACAGACATTAAAAATATTCAATTTCAATTTCATCGAAATAAACCTCCATTAAACCAAAAATAATACACAAAATACGATGAATAATTAGATAATCAATTACAAAAACCAATTAAAAATGACATTTAATATTAATAACTAACTTAATAACTGACATGGAATATACAATAAAAATGTTTGCATTGGACGAACTTCATTTTATGTTAGTATTGCGAAATTTATGTATGAAATTGACATTAATATTTTATTTTGACATTTACATTAAATCTATCCACTCTAATGCGAAAGTACGCGCATGTGTTATAATGACATTAAGGAAAAAAGTAATTAAATAAATAAAGTTTAAACTTACGATTATATAATGTACCTGTATGAAAGTTTTTGGAATATTATAGAATTGCATTGTATTGGATCGAATTGTATTGACCTTGACTAAATAATAATACACTCGAGAGCAATGAATCCGGGTCACTCAAAGAATCCAAAAAATCTCGGAAAGTAAGAATGCTAGGTTAATGCAATAAATTGTATTTAATAGACAATTTAATACTCCTTAAATGAAAGTATTAAAACTTCTTAGTTATTGTAAAGTTATATCATAAAAAAATCAAATTTGAAAAGGGAACACTGTCGAAGATGGAACTACGAAATTACAGGATTTGTTTTTGCTTTTGTTTGTAATCTGTCATTTATGTTGGTACATAAACCAGGTTGATAGTGCTCAATATTCATTATTCAAGCTGAAATCATGTCGCTTACACTTGAAGAATGCACCAGAATACTTACATTGGTGGAAACCGGCCGGAGTCAGCGCGATACAGCCAGGACTGTCGGTGTGTCGCTGTCAACAGTACAAAGAGTTCTCCGACGTTACGAAGAAACTGGTTCTAACCTACGCAGACCAGGAACGGGCAGAACTAGGTGTACCACAGCACGAGAAGACCGATACTTGGTGAACACCATGCTTCGAAATCGCTATCTCACAGGAGCTGAACTCACAAATCAGTTTCGACGCCTCGGAGGAAGTAACCCAAGTGCATGGACAGTAAGACGTCGGCTTGCTGAATCTAACTTAAAACCCCTTAGACCTGCAAACGGCCCTAAACTGGAGCGTGGCCATCGTATTTCAAGACTAAGATATGCCCAGAACCACGTAAATTGGAGTATTGAAGATTGGTCGAAAGTTATGTTCTCCGACGAATCAAAATTTATGCTCTACAAGCACGATGGAAGACACAGAGTGTATAGAAGACCAGGGGAAAGATTCAAGCAAGCATGCATCGAAGAAAAAGTAGCCTACGGTGGTGGGTCTGTACTTGTGTGGGCCGGAATTTCCTCTGAAAGTCGCACAGAGCTGGTGATCATAGAAAACGGCTCTTTAACTAGCGTAAGATATGTGGAAGAAATCCTCAACGAACACGTTGGTCCATTTATGGTCAATTTGGGTGAGGATGCTATATTTATGCATGACAATGCCCGACCTCATACAGGTAGGATTGTGAATGACTACCTTCAAGAGATGAACATTACTTGTATGGAGTGGCCAGCGCGCAGCCCGGATATCAACCCGATCGAGCATGCTTGGGACGAGCTAGGGAGATGCGTAAAACAACGAAACCCTCCCCCAATCACGCTTCCTGAGCTCAAAATTGCTCTCACAGAGGAATGGGAGAATATTCCCCAAAATCGTATAAGGAACTTGGTGTACAGCATGCCAAACCGCGTAAACGCAGTAATGGAAGCACGAGGAGGTAATACGAAGTATTGAAATTCAAGAAAATCGTCATAAAGTTCAAAAATTTCATGTTTCCTATTTTTGTTTTAAGGAGAGATCAGCAGTTTTTTTTCTTTATGTAATTTTGTGTAAATAAAATGTATGGTGACTCATATTTTTTTAACTTTCATTTAAGGAGTATTAAATTGTCTATTAAATACAATTTATTGAATTAACCTAGCATTCTTACTTTCCGAGATTTTTTGGATTCTTTGAGTGACCCGGATTCATTGCTCTCGAGTGTATAAATAATTAAGTTTACCTAACTACTCCTCTCTCCAAACATTATGCTGTGCCCGACAGGGTCCATAATTGTGACGTAATATTTAAATCTAAAAACTGTATCACATTATGAAATGCAATAAATGTATTGAGTATTGAGTATCTTTACAAGTTTAGGAAAAAACTTAGCTAGTGAATAACTTACCTCGACCTCCTCTTTCAACGGAAACTCTTTAAAACCGAGGATTGTTTTCGATTCTCTTGAGACTCCAATAAACTCGCTGCGTCTAATTGATGTTTTTTTTTTACGTGCGGGAAATCCCCACGTATACCCACCCCTCCGGAGCCGGAGGAGGAGGTTAGTTAGTTAGTTAGTTAGTTTACCTGGGCTGTTCCGCACTTAGCCTCTTGATTGGGCCATTGTGCGTACCATCTTACCTCTTATTCCAACCAACCCAGATCCTCCCAAAAAGCCAGCAGCCTTTTCAGGTTTCCACATGCTTCCCGGAGTGACGCTGGTGACTGGAGGAATTTCGCCCGTTGTGCGGCCACGCTCGTGCACTCTGTAAGCACATGCCGTGGCGTTTCTTCTGCCCCCATGCAGCCTCTGCATAGGGGGCTGTCCGTCACACCTATTGTAAACAGATGCTTGTTTAGGGGACAGTGGCCGGTCAAGATGTCGATGACCTTGCGGATTTGGTCCCTTTTTAGCCTAATGAGGTTTCGGCTAAACGTTTTTGATGCTACCGGAACTGCATTCTTTGTTTGCCTGCATCCTTCAGTGTTTGTCCATTCTGTTAGATGGGTTTCTTCTGTACTTCTTCGTAGCCAAGTTTTGACCTGTGCTTGAGGTATGGGTAGTATTGGTTCCGGTCCATATACTGTCGACCCTGATCCTCTCTTGGCCAATTCATCGGCTGCGTCGTTGCCGAGGGAGTTGCTGTGTCCTTTGATCCATTGCAGCGTGACCCTGTTTGTGTTTGCAATGGATTGGAGTGTGTTATGACATTCCAATATGAGAACAGAGGTTATGGTGTTACTTTGGAGAGCTTGGAGTACGGATGCACTGTCTGAGATGATCTTTATATCTAGATCTCTGACATCTCTGGCGGCAATCGTCTCCGCCGCTCTCGTTATGCCAATACATTCGGCTTGAAATATTTTGCTTAGTTTGTCCAAGGTGGTTGTTATTTTGATATTTAAGTCATTCGAGAAGACTCCTGCTCCGGTACCATATGTGGTTTTGGAGCCGTCTGTGTATATCCTAACTTCTTTGACGCCAGAGCTATCTCTTTTTTCTTCAGAAAGTTGAATATGATACTTCCTTTCGAAGACGTGGTGACATGGTATTCTGTCTATGGGAGCCTCGAGAAGTGGTATCTTCTTTAGGATTCCCTGTAGAATCTTTGAATGCTTTATTCCAGTATTCTCTTTCCAAAGCCCATTATTTTTCAGTCTTAAGGCTGCTGCCTTGGCCTCCTCCTGTATGATTAGATGCAGCGGTCTCAGGTTTAGGAGGTGCTCTAGTGCGACTGATGGGGTGGTCCTCATGCATCCAGTGGCTGCTGTACTCGCTAGGCGTTGTAAACTCTGGAGCTTTTCTTTCACAGTGATCAGTTCTGTTCTGGGCCACCATACAACTGATCCATAGGTTAGAGAAGGTCTGATAATTGCCGTGTACAGCCAAAGTGTTATCTTTGTGTTAAGACCCCAGTTCTTACCAACGAGTCTTCTGCACTGCCAGAAAGTTATACAGGCCTTTTTCATCTTAGCATTTATGTGGCTAGCCCAATTCAACTTATTGTCAAGTATGATGCCCAGATATTTAACTTGAGTTGTTAGAGCTAGTTTGGTGTTAAACAGTTTTGGTAGTTGTAGTTCTGGTAACTTTCTTTTGTAGGTGAAAAGGATAAGTTCTGTTTTTTTCGGGTTTACTGATAGTCGGTGTTCTTCGCACCATTCTTCCACAGTCTGAAGGGCTGAGCGCATGATTTTGCATAGCACGTTCTCAGCCGTTCCGCTTATCAGTATTGCAAGATCATCCGCGTACCCGATGGTGGTGTGTCCTCTCTCATTAAGTCTCTTTAGGAGGCTGTCTACTACTATATTCCATATTAGTGGCGATAGGACGCCTCCCTGGGGGCACCCTTTGACTACCTTTGCTCTTGTGGTAGTGCTCACTATCTGGACCGCTTTTTTGCTTATTAGCTGAGTGATCCAGTCCCTTATGGTTGGTTCTACCCTACGCCTTCGCAAAGCTTCGTTGATGCTGCTGTGTGCCGTTTTGTCGAAAGCCCCTTCTATGTCTATAAAAGTAGCTAGTGTTGAGGCTTTATTTGTGATAGCCGATTCTATCTTATGCACTACCATGTGCAGTGCGGACTCTGTTGATCTACCTTTCCTGTACGCATGTTGCTGTGGATGTAGTGGGTTGTCTTTTAGTGTTCCATCCATTAGGTATCGATCTACTAGTCACTCCAGCGTTTTGAGGAGGAATGATGTGAGACTAATGGGCCTGAATGATTTGGGATGTGTGTAGTCCTCCTTACCTGGTTTTGGTAGGAAGACTATTTTTGCTTCTCTCCATACTCTGGGTATGTATTTGAAAGCAATGCAGGCCCTGTAGATTGGAAGTAGATATTTTGCTATCTTTGTTTGCGATTTCCCATTCTTGGGTTGTTGGTACACTGTAGTGTTCCGGTGGCCAGTCGATTGAGTTGGTGAATGGTGTGACCTGACAACCAGGAAAGTGTGTTTCCAGCAGTACTGCGCTTCACTTTCCGTTGTTGTGTAAGTGCCGTCCTCTCTCTTAATTGAGCCCATGAGGTTGAGTTCCCCCTTGGCCAGGACTTTCCTTACTCTTGCGGCTTGGTTTGTCGAATTTATGCTACTGCAGAAACTCTGCCATGCCTCAGTTCTTCGATACCTGATGCGTTTCTTGTAGTGTTTTTGTGCGTTTTTAAGCTATTGCATAGCTTCTATCGAGGGCCTTGAGCGCGGGGACCGAATCCAGAAAATCCGTAACGAAAAAACCTCACGCTGCTGAAAAGAAACGAGCGCGCTCGGCAGTCTTCGACACGGTGTTTGTGTGCGTGCAACTAGCCGTATTTGTACGACTCTACGAAGCTCGCACGAATCGAGACGAGCTGCTCCGAAATCGGACGAATACATAAGCAGATACTTTATGGACAAATTCAATTTCAGTCTACAAAATTACATATATTTTTTAAAGGATGGTCGAAATGGAAACAAATAGATAAATAATAATTATTTAAATTAGAAAAATTATACAATAGAGGGACTGAGCTACTTTCTCAGTTTCTGTGCTTTTACCAAATTTGAAGAGCAAGTTCACCAAGCATTACCAACGTAAACTGTCAATAAAAATGCCCACAGCCTCCATCCGGCTGAATCAGCGCTGGTTAAGACTTAGTAAGATCACAATCTTCAGATGAATTAAATTTTACCAATATCTACTTGGGACGCCACAAGGACGCCACGGACGCCGCTCCCAAGGCAACGAGCTCCTTGGCAACCAGCTGCCAAAAACAGTGTCAAAATTTTTCAGTGCTGTTTTATTGTTATGGTTTTTATTTATTTATATAGTATTTTTGTGTATATAGTGTTTGTGGGACTATGTTTTAGTTTAAAGTATCTTAAGTGCCCGTTTTTCTTTTATATAACATACTTATGTTACACGATAGTGATGTGGAGGTAAGTCAACCTACTGCATCGCTTTCTTTTGAATGTAGCACATTTAACAATTTTGGAAAAAATGGACAAAGTTATAGAAATTACAGTCACTAAAATTTTAAATGTGGCCTTGAATGATCGCGCATCACTACAAGCGTCTCTACCGATTCGTTTGGGTGGGCTCGGTATTCGCAAAATTTCAGACGTCTTTCTTACCAGCCTTCCTGTCTTCAGTCCACAGTATGGAAGAATTAACTAGGAAAATCCTTGCTCCTACATTAGTTAATTCTGAAGTATTGTGTAAGACTGAAGCAGTAAACGCTTGGAAAATTGCTTGTCCAAACACTGATCTCCCAGGGAACCTTTTCTCACAGCGTCAGTGGGACGGGCCGCTCTGCAATTTAGTAAGACAAAATTTATTAAATACTTGCTCTAATGCTGCAGAGCGTGCCCGTTTACTGGCAGTTGGAGTGTGGGAATCGGGTCTTTGGTTACAAGCTCTTCCGTCATCTAACGTAGGAACTATGTTAGATGACACTACCTTCCGCATCGCGACGTGCCTCCGCTTAGGTGCGCCGTGTGTTTCTCCGCATCGATGCCGTTGTGGAGAAGCAGTTGATCGACTTGGACACCATGGCCTGTCGTGCTGCAGGAGCACTGGGCGAATTCCACGGCACGCCAGCCTCAGCGACATAATCCGCCGTGCCCTTGTCACCGCCGGTGTGCCAGCTGTGCTTGAACCAAACGGTTTGGCGCGCAACGATGGCAAGAGACCGGATGGTATGTCATTAATGCCTTGGAAAATGGGTAGGACTCTGGTGTGGGACGCAACATGCGTCGACACCATTGCCCCTACTCATTTACCTGGCACGGCTGGCTGTGCTGGTGCTGCTGCAGCTTCTGCAGAGGCTCTTAAGCGGCGCAAATACTTCAATCTCCATTGGAGATTATGAATTTGTGCCGTTTGGAGTCGAAACGTTTGGGCCTTGGGGTCCGAGCGCCCGCAATCTCTTCAGTGAGATTGCGAAGCGTATGGTCGACGCTTCTCTGATGCAGGATACCTGACTAAATGGTGAAGTGACGACCTCGTTATTATTTTTTTGGCTAACTATAGCCTTTGTGTATCTTCTTATTTTATATTTAAAATTATCACTGTGTTATAAAATTCTATTCACTTGTGTATACATATTAAAACCATTTACACATTCTTATATCCAACTAAAATCAACACACATAAAATACAATAATAACACTACACATATCATTCATAATTATGTATCAACAAATATTGAACAGCTCATAAAATGTTGGCAGTATAACAAGCCTCATGCACATAGTCTAAAGAAACAGACATTATCAAAAAATACTAGACCTACAACTAGAATACACTTAAAATATTTAACGACGATATATACACTACACATACATCTGTAAACAATCCTAGAAATATTAAAGTTTCACGCACCTACATAGATACATATCTAGCTTCATATTCAAATATACACACAAATACATACATACACAAACATACATACATACACAAACATACATACATATCATACTCTCGCGTATATCTCTCTTGGACACATTATTTCCCTTTTCACTCGTACTATGTTCCCCAGATCCACATTTATAATAGACATACATGTAGCTTACTATTAATAAAAATAACGTCACTTAATTGTACTTATCTCGCAAGATGGCTAACAATAACCCATGAAACATGTTGTACTTATGAAAAAACAATAGATAATATCTTAATAATATTTTATGGATAATACTCTAAATACTCTGCAGGAGATAGATAAAATAGAAATTGCAAAATCTTTTGGATGTTCTACAGAGAATTTTAACAAAGTAACTAACATACACGGTACAGATTTGACCATAATAACGCAGAATATTCGAGGTATTTATAGTAATATACATTATTTTGAAATTTTGTTAGCCAGCCTTTACTCCGAGATCGATTTGATGGTACTAAGTGAATGTAGATTAGACGCAGACAAACCTGTTCCACAAATACAAAACTATAAGTCTTATTATACTTCTAATCACGTCAATCACTGCGATGGAGTGGTCCTCTATGTTAAGAATTGTCACAATGCAAAAGTTGAAGAAATAAAATTAATCAGCGCGTCATGCCTACAAATTTCTATGTATAATACTATAATTTTGGGTATATACCGTTCTCCTTCAAACAGAAATGCTGTTAATTTCATAAACTCACTAAATTCTCACTTAGAAACTATAAAGTCATCCTCAAACATTATAATAACCGGTGACATAAACATCAATATTATACAGAATTTAAAAGAAAAGAGTTATGAACGCACAAATAGACTTAGCTATTTAAACATGCTAGCATTGCACGGTCTGTTACCGGGTCATATACTACCTACTCGCGAACAAAACTGCCTAGATCATTTCATGTTAAAAATAAACGGTAAGCTTGTGGCAGTTATATCTACCACTATCACGGACCATTTTACGATTTTCCTAAAGTTATCGAAAGTAAAAAATATAACCCCAACCTTAAAAACTAAAACAATAATTAATTTTGACAAAGCGTTGGACTGTATTGATAACGAGTTATTATTAAAATTGCTGTCATATAGTGATCCCTGCGTTTTATATGCAATTTTACTAAAACACTTAACCGACTGTTTACTACGAAATACTGTAATATCACTAATTCCAAGTAACCAACGTTTGGAGGCTATGCCTATGCAGTTATGTGGGAGCACTTCAATAAAATATTACGAACACTATAAATGTTTATTACTGATCACAACTGATTTCTTATAATAGAATTGAATATTAGTTATTCTAGAACACTTGATATTAACTTGGAATATCTATAAGTGAGCGAGTTCATATGCGGCCGACTGTAGCAAGCTACACGTATGAACTGGCTCTTACAGCGCGCGGCCTCCGTTGCCGCCTGGAAAGGAATGTGCTGACATCGCGTCTCCGGTCCGCTACAGTATTCCCCCCTTATTTTGAAAAATTTAATACAAAATTTTGAGATGAAGAAAAAAACGACCTATAACTAACAAGAGTTTCATGAAAAACGGTACATCATTATAAAGTTCTTAAACTATGCATCGCCTACGGTCTTCATGCGATTTTTGCTGACTTGCGCGCAATCGGTCGCCGCACCTGTGTTTACATAGCGCGTCCGGTGTCGCAACACTGCGCCCCGTTGTTGTAAGACCGCTCCCACGCTGCTGTCTGATGCGTCAGTCATCAAGGCTAACGGGGAATCTGGTACTGGGCTGCCTGCTTTCTAATCTTCTTATTCTCTCTGTCAGGTTCTTGATTTCTGCTGTTAAGTTTGCTGGTTCACCTCCTGCAGCTGCATCTACTTTGCTGACTGTTTCTCGATGGGCTACGGATTCTATGACCTTGTCCGCTATATTTCCTAAGGTACTAAGATCCTTCGTCTCCGTGGCTGCCAGAATCCCTCTTGCAGTACTTGGCAAGAGGTTGAGCCATAGTATGCGTAGGGTTTCCTCTTCTATCTTGCCTTGTGCAAGATCACTCATTTTTCTGAGTAATTGTGATGGCCTCTGGTCTCCTAATTCCATTTCATTCATAAGTCTATGTACTTGTTGTTCCTTGGTCCTCGCGTAGATGTCACACAATCGCTTTTTTAGCGTAGAGTACTTGTCTGTCTGCGGGGGGTTTCTGAGAATGTCCGTGACCTGTGTCAGGACATCTTTGCCTAATTTGGATACAATTATCTGGTACCTTGATTCGTCAGATGCTTTTTGCGGGCTCAGTACTGCTTCGGCTTGGATGAACCACAGCTCGGGTTCGTCACACCAGAAGTCTGGAATGCGCGTCGTAACCGCTATGCTCGTGATCACCTGCTCTTCTGTTTTTACTGTAGCCGCATTAACTCCGTCATTTGCCATTTTGTCACAATAATGTTCACCAGAGTTCTATAGTTTCACCAATGTTCGATGTCGCGAGGTTATATAACCTACAAGCTCCCACACGCGTGTTCGGGGTCACCACTTTAGAGGTTAGGCCTATGCAGTTATGTGGGAGCACTTCAATAAAATATTACGAACACTATAAATGTTTATTACTGATCACAACTGATTTCTTATAATAGAATTGAATATTAGTTATTCTAGAAAACTTGATATTAACTTGGAATATCTATAAGTGAACGAGTTCATATGCGGCCGACTGTAGCAAGCTACACGTATGAACTGGCTCTTACAGCGCGCGGCCTCCGTTGCCGCCTGGAAAGGAATGTGCTGACATCGCGTCTCCGGTCCGCTACACAACGCATACCTTAAGCCTTGGATTACCCCAGGCATACTAAAATGCATTAGAAACAGGAATCACTTACAATTGAAACTAAAAACAGAACCACATAATGAAATATTAAAAATCACATACAGAAGGTACCGAAACCATTGCAACAACTTAATTAAAAACCTAAAACGTAAATATGATAGAGAACAACTAAATAGCAATTCTAACAACCCTAAGAAATTATGGTGCACGATTAATAACTTGATACATAATAATACAAATAAAACCCAAAATACGGAACTGTTATATATTGAACAATCTCCTGAAATGTACATAAATACCGTTAATCAATACTTTGCAAACGTTGGCAAAACCTTAGCCGAAGAAATTATCCTAAATAATTCCCCACACCCAATAAATACTATTACACAAAAAAGTCAATTGTCATCTTTCGTGCTTCTTGAAGCAGATAACAATGAAGTATTCTCTATAATAACTCAATTAAAAACAGATAGTGCACCTGGTTGGGATAATATCCCCACTAAGTTTCTAAAACACGCCAGTGGAATACTTGTGCCCATAATAACGCATTTGGCTAATTTATGTTTTAAAAAGGGTAAGTTCTCCATACCTCTTAAACAAGCTGTCGTCACACCTGTGTACAAGGGTGGTGATAGAGACAATCCATGTAACTATAGGCCTATTTCTGTTCTACCAGCAATATCTAAGGTTTTAGAAAAAATAATAAACAATCGCCTACTGAAATACCTTGACAACTTTGATATACTCTCGAAATCACAATTTGGCTTTAGGCGTAAAATCTCTACTGAAGATGCGGTGATATCACTCACTTCACATATTGTCAAACAAGTTGATACCAATAAAAAATGTTTGGCTGTGTTTCTAGACATAAAAAAAGCATTTGATACCGTTTCTACAATCATCCTTGTAAAACGACTTGAGGGCGTCGGTATAAGAGGTTTACCATTAGAATTACTCACGGACTACCTTAAGGATCGAAAGCAACGCGTAAAAATTGATAAATATACTAGTGAAGAGGTCTCTGTCACCTATGGCGTGCCACAGGGTAGTGCCCTTGATCCTACACTGTTCCTAATTTATATAAATAGTCTATGCGATAGGCAAGACATTGGAGGACACATATTCTCTTACGCTGATGACACGGCAATAGTTTTCACTGGTGATACTTGGGATGCTGTGAAGTAAATTACCGAAAAGGGACTTTCCCGAATTGCTAATTGGTTAAATGCTAATCTTCTCACCTTAAATATCTCTAAGACAAATTACATAACTTTTACTAAATACATCACGACTCAACCAAAAACAGACATAGGCTTAAAATTACACACGTGCAATAATAATAGTAGTAATTGTCTATGCAGTACAATAACCAAAGCTATTCAAACTAAGTACTTAGGCGTTATGGTGGATCAGCGTTTAACCTGGCATAATCGCATGGAAATGATGATGTCCAGAACCAGAAAACTAGTATGGACCTTTAAGACCTTGAGACATGTCGCCTCAAGGAACCTCTTAAACAAAATATACATTTCACTGGCGCAATCAGTTTTAATCTATTGTATAGCTATATGGGGAGGGGCTTCTAAAACTAAAACCTTAGAACTAGAACGAGCACAAAGATTGTTAATAAAAGTTATGTACTGTAAACCGTATAGATTCCCTACAAGTGAACTTTACTCAGTCTGTGATCTACTTTCTATTAGAAAACTATACATCCTACACGCTGTTTTAAAACTCCATAAAACATTAACTTACAACCGTGGTATAGTAAATAGAAGGCGTCGATACGATGCAGCTCCCATCATCGCAGTGAAAAGTAGCTATGCTAAAAGACAATTTGTTAGACAATCGGCGCACCTATACAACACAATAAATAAACAGCTTAACATCTATCATATGAATTACCATGAATGCAGAAAGGCACTAATGTCATGGTTAAAAAGTAAAAACTATGATGAAACGGAGGCCCTTATGCACACAATTTCGTGAATGAACGATATACTGATAACAAGAACCATCTCCGCATCCCGCCCCGAACCATTGGCGGAACGCCCGCCTCGCGGCGGCGGCTCCCCGCGGGTGCAAGCTTTACTGCCAACCCTATGGTCGGCCGGCTTGCCCTCCGCCGCACACCTGAAACAGTGCGGCGGAGCTTCGCAATTACCGGCCCTGTGACCGGGTTGGCTGCAGCGGAAGCAACGGTCGCCGACTGTCACCTCCGCCTTGCATTGTACACCCACGTGGCCGGCCGACAGGCACCTGAAGCACCTGTCCGGCCGAGCCTGCAGGAGCCGTACCCGGACTCCCACAACGCCGCCTACCGCGAGGATCCGCCGGTCAGCAGCTTTTTGGGCTGCTGCGATGGGGCAAACCCACCTCCGCCTCATGGCTTGTTCCAACCTAGTGGTTATACAAGCCGAATCACGGGAGATGCGTACCCTTACTTGCCTTCGGCTCTTTGGGGGTACGCACATTTCTCCCTAACAAGTTGTTTTCTTTGTCCTTGTCCCTTCTAGTCAAGCCTCTCCCCCTTCTGGGGCGTGACAACACACGTACGTACTTGGATGCCTAAGTCCGCCATGTGCCCACCTTTCAGTGGTACCGCTAGCTCCACAGTTTTCTCTTCTTTCCTAATTGGCCTCTTCTAGGTCTCCTATTTCTTCACCTCTTTCCAGCCCACTGCGTTTCTTATGCCACCTTCGCGCGTATTCACGGAAAAACCGGAAATTTTCCTCAGATCCCACCAGATCCGGGTAGTACACTGGGCCCACCTGAAGGACCGTTATTTGGTCAAGTAACTGCCTACGCTCCTCCCTGTAGAGTTTGCACTCCCACAATGCGTGGTGTACATCCTCCACCTCACTCTCTTCGCAGTAGCAGTTCCCCACGTCTACTAGCTTCATACGGTGAAGTCGATCCCTAAAGCAGCCATGTCCGGTGAGAAGTTGCGAGGTTTCATAGTCGGGCTCGACCCAAGTAGCCTTGAGCCGAACCTTCACGTCCGGAAAGTATCTATAGAGCTCCCTTCCCTTTTCCGATGTGTCCCAACGCTCTTGCCATGCAGCAATAGCGGACTCAGTCCCGCTGAGTTTGGCACTCCGAAGCTCCCGCTTAGTGGCCGCGGACTGGCGTGCCACACCTAGTTCGCCCGCCCGGATTACCTCGAGGTCGGCCGGCAGGACACCAGCCAACACCGCCAGCGCATCGGTACTTGTCGATCGGTACGCCTTGGTCAGAAGGACCAGCGCAGGTCTCTGGGTGCGCATCAGCACACTCCGCACAACGTGCCGGGACACGCGCTCATACCAACATGCCGCGGCATACGTCACCGTTGCTACAAAAGTCCCCTGATACAGCACCTTAAGGGCCCTGTACCTTATTCCCCATGAGGACGCCGATACTCTCGACATCTTGCCGAAGCAATTTGCCGCCCTGTCCCCGATCGATGCCGCATGCCGCGTGAACAAAAGGCCGTCGTCGATCACCACACCCAGCACCGTGGTCGATGTGACGCTCCTGACAGACGTCCCCCCGAATCTGATGGTGGGAGGCCGCTGGAATTTTCCCCTGATCGTCATAGTTGCAGACTTCGCAGGGGAGAAGTCCAGCCTGTTGCGCATCCCCCACTCACCGACAAGCTTCAACGTTATAGAGGCCGCGGCCTCTATGCCTGCCCGAGTTTCGGATTCTATCAGGATCGTCACATCGTCGGCGTAAGCCACGATGCTAACTCCCCCCGGATATGGTAGCCGAAGCAGGTTGTCCAATAGCACGTTCCAGAGCGTGGGTCCCAGCACCGATCCCTGCGGGCAACCCATTGTTGCTTTCTTCCACAACACCCGGCCCCCGACGAACATCCCCGTCCGGCGATTCGCGAAATAGTCCGCAAGCATCTTATAGATGTTCCGCGGGCATCCTCCACGCTTCGCCTACCGACAACTGTTGCCCCCTGTCCGCGACGGCCGTAGCGAATCGCTCCGACCTTAACCGCCTCCAGGGGGCAACCCCCGGCCTCCGCCACGGTGGCCCGAATTTCATCGGCCGTGATGGAGTCGTCCAGGTCCGAAATGCGCAGTTCTGCGCACTTGGTGGGCCTGGACACCCGGACGTCGGCTGCATTCAGCGTCTCCCTAAGCCTAGCCGCTATGGCATCGGCCTTGGGACCGCTTGTAGCGCCAGGGACGTGGATGAGCCGGGCACCCGTCCGAGTGTGTGTCACTCGGAGGGTCCCCGCCACATCGAGGGCCCTCATGTCAATGCCTCATGTCAGTCGCCTGTTTTACCAGGTCCACGTACTGCACGCCCCTCTCCGTCGCCTCCGGTGTCATCGTTAAGACGACAGGCGGTGGTACGGGGGACGCGCAGCCTTCCTGGCGCTCCCTTCGCAGCAGCCAGGGCCTTCTTGGCCCTTTTTGCTGCCTTTTTACGGGCGTTCCGCGACTTTTTGGCCTCACCGACCACCTCCCAGCCCCCTGCCGGTGCAGAGCTACTGGAGGCAGTCGGGGCCGAAACCGGTGCCGGGGCCGGGGCTGGGACTGGGGACGTCTTCCCCTTGCCCTTCCCCTTTCCCTTGCCCTTGGCTTGGGCACCCCTGGCTGACGCGGCGATGGTGGCCGGGGCAGCCGGCGCAGTGGGCGCGCCGCGGGCCGACTCCTGCGGGGACCCCGCCGCTACCGTGCGGATGGGGCCCCGCTTGACCGCTCCGGCGTATCCCCCACTCGGCTGCGCCAGGGGTGGACGGTGTATGGAGGCCATAATGGCCTCCAGACAACTCCGCGTCCACTCCTCGTGCCGCGCCTGTTGTGCCGCCATTGCCGCCATGCAGGCCTCCAGAGAGTTTGCCGACGAACGCGGCGGGACTCGTGGCGGCGTCGGCAACTTCGGCTGCACCGGCGGCGGGACCGGCAAACGTGGCGGGAGCGGCGGCGGCGGCAGACGCGGAGGCGGAGACGCCGGTGACTCCGGCCGCGCCGGTGGCGGCGTCTCCGGCCGCACCGGCGACCTCGACCGAGATGGCGGTGACGGCGGCTCCGGCTGCGCTCCGACCCTCCGCCTCTCTGTGCGGGACACACGGTCTTGGAGCGCCGCCAACTCAGCCGCCATCCTCGCCATCTCCCCGCGGTGATACAAAATGCTATGCAATAGCTTTACCGCGGCAGTCCCCGAGTGCCACACGTCTTTTTTTGTATTTATCCCACTCCTCAGGGGTTCTGGTGTTTTTGGCTCGGTTATAGAGCTTTCTCAGGCCTCCACGTAGTCGCTCAAGTTCTGGCCCCCACCAGGAGCTCTTTTCTGGACCTTTGGGTGTTATGACAGGACATGCTGGCTCGTAGCTTTTCAGTAGAGCTGCAGTGAAAGACTGTACGTTATGTTCGATGTTATCCGTACTAAGTGTTGCGTCGGGTAGTTGTAAATCACTTAGTCTCTTGTTTAGTGCGTTGGTGTACCGTGTTATATCTGTTTTACGGGGGTTACGATATGGGACAGGGTCTGGTAGCTTACACTGTATTTGAAAGCAAATTCGGCGATGGTTATGTCTGAGTCGAACCGACTAAACCGCATGCCGTCTCTGGGTCGTAGTGCTAGGCCGAAGGTGAGCTTGTCATGCGACATATATAGTCCCTCGCACCCCGGCTGACCCAGGGCCATCCCTCTCGGTCTGGCCCTCCTCGGGAGGTCCCCGACTCAACCCCGGTGTGGGGAGGCGCGCATCTTCCTACGATGCGCGGCGCCGCCTTGGCCTGCTTCTGCTAGGGTGACGGGCGGCTCCACACGTCACCCTCAGGCCCGTGCTCATGGGGGGCGGAGGTCGGTGTGCGCCCTCCGACTCCCGAGCCGCCTTCGAGCGCGTGCAGCGATGTCAGCGAGTCTTTCTCGCTCATCGCGCCGCGCCCGCTCTGCTGTCTCCTTCGCGAGCATGACCTGTTCGCAGAAGGAGGCGCTGGCCGCCCACGCATCCGCGCAGCGGACCATCGCCGCGAGCAGGGTGGAGAGCGTGAGCACTCTCACCCCCAGGGCCGCCACAAGCTCCTGCCTCGGCGTCTCAAACACCGGGCACTCGGTGAGCGTATGCAGCCCCGAGTCCACGCTCGCGTCGCAGTGATGGCACTCGGGCGTTCGCTCTATGCCCATCAGATGCAGATACCGCCCGAAGCTACCGTGCCCGGTGATGATCTGCGTCTGACGGTACGAGAGGCTACCGTGTGGCCACTCCAGCCACTCCCCCATGATGGGTCTTACCGCCGCATTCACGGCGTGCCCTGCGCGTGGTTGCCCAAGTCGTCGCTCCCACTCGGCCACCATGTTCCGGTGGAGTCGGGATTTCTCGGCCCGAATATCGTCGGGCTCGGGATCGAATCCCCGCTCCCGCGCCTCCTTTCGGAACTGATATATTGCCGAAAGGGTCCTCGCTTCCAGGATCCACGGTGGCGATCCGGCCAGGAGACTCGCCGCTTCGAAGGATATCGTGCGGTATTCCCTGATGGCCCTGGAGGCCATCGTGCTCTGCGCCGTACGAAGCAGAGGCAGGAATCTGGCCTCCAGGGTGTCCACCCATACGGGGCACCCGTATAGGGCCATGGACCGCACGACACCTGCGTAAAGGCCAGGAGGCCTCTGAGCCCTTCAAGTAGGGCAACAACCGACCCAAGGCATTTGCCGTGGTCAATGTCTTCGGAAATGCTGTCCGAAGTCCCATCGACCGTCAAGCACGAGCCCCAGGTATTTCAACCGGGGCAAGATGAAAGAACATGGCCTCGGACTTGTGCAGAGCCACCTCGAGACCCAGCCGCCGGATCCGTTCCACGACTTGAGCAACCGTGGCATTCCACAGAAGCGGCCCCAGGACTGACCCCTGCGGAACACCGCAAGACATCTCACGCCTACCGACTCCCTTCGAACTTGGGTAGATGACGGCTTTTACGTCAGGTACGATCTCTCCGACTATGCGGCGGAGGTAGAGAGGCTCCCCAATGTCACTCCAGGGCAAGGTGTTGAAGGCGTTGGAGATGTCCAAGGACACCACCAACATCACTTCGCCCCGGCGCCTCCGTGCCAGTAGTACTACCAAGAAGTACAACTGGTTGTACAAATGACACACCTTTGTATCTTTAGTACTACTACAAAAAATACATGTATATTCACTCGGTTTTTAATTCTAATTAATTAATAAGTTCAACTGGTAGTACAAATGATACATAAATGTATTTAAAGTACTGTACCCTAAAAACAACAGAAAAATTATATCTTTAGTATAAAATAACAATACCTAAAAGGTAAACAAGCACGAAAATGGTTGGAACACGCTCTTGTTTTTTCCCTTAACGTATTTTTTCCAAAAAGAGTTTTTTTTTTTTTTGATTTGAACGTGAGTAATATAAGTATTTCGTTCTACAACATTCCTCGAACGCTTTTTTGCAGGTTCTAATGTTAAAGAATTTACAGCGTGAAATTGTGCATCCTCCTTGATCATTTTCAAAATATGCATTATTGTTGGTCTTCTTTTAAAAAGTTTATTTAATTCACCGTTCCAACCCTCGCAGACATTATTAGTCCGATGTCGCTCACCGAAACAACACCATAAAGCTTTTTTAGGCATCCAGTATTTTTTTATGTAAAATAAAAACTGTTGTAGGTTTTTGTTACTTCCTACAATTTCACTCTCCTTCAGTATATAACTAAACCCCTCATCAATTTTTGCTTCTGGGAGAAGGGGTAACACCATACATAAACTGACTATTTTGTTCAAATTCTTTTTCGTTTTTTTTTTTAATCCTTTTTGTAAGCATTAGTTGCTTCGCTTTTCGTTTAAGTTTGTCTTGGAAATGATAAAAACAACCGTGGTGTCTAATCTGGGGAAAAAATGATTTCATTGCACTGATTGCAGCTTGTTCGAAATCCGTTATAAATTTCATTGGGGCCCATTCCGGAATCTGCGACTTGATGATCTCAAACATACTATAATAAGATTTTTTTAACTTGTTAGGCATAAGCGCATATACCACGGGAACAACATTGTTTTTGTCATCATTACTGCCTAAATCGCAAAATAGTACATATAATTGTTTGAACGGTTTTGGGCATCTCTTAAAGGTACCATCACCAAAATAAATTTTGCCTGTTTTAATAAAGCCCCGTGCTTCTTTTGACGCAAACACTAATATACGATTGCTTTCATCGTCATTATAATCTCCGATAAGAAAATCATCAAACCCTGGCGGTATTTTTACATTATTAAGATCATCGTACACAATTTTTTCAACGTTCGCTAGTTTTCTTCTTTTTCTGTAAGCGACGGATCGGTATTTATTATACGTCGGTAAATTTGTGACTAAATCAAGTCCTTTATCCTTCATGGATGCTATGGTTTTTTTGTATATTCTAGAGACAGTTTCGTCGGTAGTTAATGCTGCCGTTTTGATACTTGTGCATATTATCGAGCAAAGGGTGTTTTCGTTTTCATTAGGCAAGCAGGTTTGAGCATGGATACTCGTTTTGAGCACTTTTGATTGGTCCTGTGCAAAAAAAATACAATAAATTACATTTAAGAACCCTTAGGCTGACTCCTACCCGACTCTGTTAGGTTGCCTATCTCATAGCTGTGTCCAAAGCAAAAACGAAACTTACCTCTGTAACAGTCACTGTTCCACTGCACTTTGATACTTTAAAGTTCTTGCACCTCCAGATGCTATTCAAATTTTTGTATCTTTTCAGAAGGTAGTATTGGTGACCATTGTTTAACAAAACTTTGCCACGTCCACGTTCTACTATCTTTATGTCGTCTAAAGAATTTACTAAAGCCGAATCTCCCATTTTTTTAAATAATAATATATTGTATACCAATTATACAATCTAACTATAATTAAAATGTATGTTCTATAAACATATTCTTGATACATAATGTCATTTCAGTATTCATCATCAAATCATTTACATTACAAGTGGCCAGCTTAGAATGATCAATAAAGAGTATGTATTCGATTGTCATGATAAATGTTCAGTTGTGCTACCAACGCTGCATAATGTCACTAATACTACTAGTAGTACTAAATATACAAAGGTGTGTCATTTGTACTACCAGTTGTACTTCTTAAGATCACCAGTACTACTGGTAGTACAAACGATACAAAGGTGTGTCATTTGTACAACCAGTTGTACTTCTTGGTAGTACTACTGGCACGGGGGGGCCCCGGCAACCGCATCCCCCGCCAGCCTAATTGATGTTAGTGAATCTCATGTCGATAAAATTATAAGGCAGCTTCTTATTAAAAGTGCTACAGGTTGGGATGGTATTTCGTCACAAATTGTGAGACAGTGTCGACATATACTGATCCTATCACTCATACTTGCAATCTCGCACTAAGCACCGAAGAATTTCCGGGTGGGGACAGAGATTATGTCAATAACTATCGCCCCATTGCTGTGTTACCCACATTATCAAAAGTGTTAGAAAATGTACTAAATCAAACACTACAGAATTCCTGGCCAAAAATCAAATTCGGCTCTTGAAAGGGCTATTCTACGGAGGATGCTGTGATTCATATAACTAACACTATTGTGAGTAAATTAGACAGGGAAGAGAGATGTATACAGTACATTACTAAAGAGGCCGGGAAGAAAGGGGTTGTCGGCCGAATACATAGGCAGGCAAGCCCATATTTCCCGCCGAGGTATGTATAGTGCTTTTCTCAATGAAATAAACAACAAAAAAATTAAAGATTAAAGGTTAATTTTTAAAGAAATGGAAACAAAAAAGATTTTAACAGAAAACTTTAACATTTATGTTCATTATCATATTACTTAAAAAAAGTATAAAGGCACGTTTCTGAACGAACAGTGACACTTGTCATTGCTATAAATGTCAATTTGTTGCAACTAAATTAAATATTAATATTTCAATGTTTATATGTATAGTTAAGAAAACAATTGATAATAATGTGTTATTAGTTATGTTAATGTGGATTTTATATGTAAATAAAACTGCTCTAAGTACATACCAAGTCGTTTATTATTACTTTTTAATACACCTAGTGGCAGAGTGTTGATGCCTTTGCTACAAATTTGTGGAATCGAAATCAAAAAAGAGGACTTTGCCGGCCTAGGCCTGCAAGGCTTGTATGAAATTCCATTACTGACCCCTGGTCCTAGCCGCGCTTGAAACGTCATACTTCGCAGCCTATATTGCATATTTAAGAAATATTTATTTCTAGACCTTTTTTAAAGCTTATGACACGGTTTCTGCCCCCATTCTTCTCGATAAACTATATAAATTAGGTATTGGAAGGAATATTAGAAAATTATCTTAAAAATCGAAAACAACGTGTCTCAATTGCAAATTATCTAAGTCATGAAAATATAGTTTCGTGTGACATCCCACAGAGTAGCATACTCGGGACGACACTCTTCCAGCTCTATATTAATGACCTTTGCCAGATTTCGCTACCGTATACGGACATTGTCACATACACGGATGATACTGCGATCTTGGTTTCGGGTCCTGACTAGACTCCTTCCGCAGAGTCATGAACTGGTTAACAGTTCATTTACTTACGCTAAATGTCACTATAACACAATATGTTGCATTCTCGATTCGGCAAAGTGAAGCTCCACCAATTAACTCATTCACCATAAAGGCTCATAACTGCTCCTCACTTGAAACATGTTCATGCCAGAATATCACACGTTCTGTACGCCTAAGTACTTGGGCGTACAGTTGGACAGCAGACTGAGGTGGGACAGGCAGGCAGATATCATCTGCAGAGTGCGGAGATTAATATACATCTTTAAAACATTGAGGGACTCAGTTTCGTTTGAGAAATTAAAACTCATCTACCTAGCCCTATGTCAGTCTGTTGTCCAATACTGCATACTGGGGAGGGGCAGGCAAAACTTTGCTAAGCCGCCTGGCGAGAGCTCAAAAACTACGTTAGAAGTGATGACCAATAAACCCTATCTGTTAAACTTTTAAAAAAGAATATTCGTCTCTTCGGCCTGAGAAATAATGTGTACGATGTAACTACTAAGTATGTAAGAGAATGTTTTCATAATCAACATTTAAAATGTGCAATTAAATTATTTTCTTATTGATTCAAGCGGAAAGTATTATGATGCTAGTCGTCTGTTATGTTATAAAATATTTATAAATGTTACAAATTGCACGTTAATACTTCGTCCATTCCCTTATGAAGATTATTTTTGAAATAGACCAAAAGATAAAAGATAATAATATCGATTTAATTGCTTCAAGTCCGACTCTGTTCAATTGTGTCAGATTATTATTTTAATCGTAAGTAACTGTAATATTTTTACGATTTTTGTTCTGTCACAATTTGTTACACCAGTGTACAGGAATATGGCGGTTCAATTTTCTACAATTGGAAAGTCGAATTTTACATCTTTTTGGATTAATAAGTTTAAAAGATATTTGTAATTAAATTTTTATCATATTTAAACTTCCAATGGCGTAGTACCTAGTTTCAATATTGCTATATTCTTCGTGCACATTGGTTTGATGTTAGTTCTGTTTAGCCATGCATGAGAGCCAAACTAATGGTAGCTATAGAGCATTAGGCTCTAGTTGAGTCAACGTGCACAGAGACCTTTAATCCTATCTTCCAATTTGACTTAATAGCGATCAAATATATTTTACTGTATAATTTCTAAAATCTTAGTACATTAGTACATATAGACAGAGACAGAGGAAGTCTCATAGAAACTTACAAAATATTGAACAACAACTATGATGGTACATGTCTTGGATGGTATTTATACCATCCAAGACATGTATAGCCTCAATGAAAATAGTCATCTCAGGGGTCACCCACTAAAACTATGCACAATGCAATCCAGTCTCGAACCTCGGAAACACTGTCTACCTAACCGTATTGTAAGAGATTGGAACAGACTATCGGAAGACATGGTTTTGGCACCCAATGTCAATGCTTTTAAATGCTTTTTAAAGCTTAATAGCTGCTAGTGTGCTAATAATAATAATAATATTGATGTTGATTGTTGATATCACCATTCCTCATGACGAGAATCTCGTGAAAGCTGAGAAAGATAAACAGATCAAATAATTGGACTTGGCCCACGAGGTTGTCGACATGTGGAATGTTGACTCAGCAATCATTGTACCGATAATCGTGTCAGTCAACGGACTGATAGCAAAGAGCCTCGACCAACACCTGAAGAGGCTCGGGTTAGACGGTTGGATCAAGGGCCAGATGCAGAAGGCAGTGCTCTTTGATACGGCGCGCATCGTGAGGAAGTTCCTTTCTCTGGAGCCCTAACCACCGGTAGCTTGGTCCTTGTGCCCGATACCGGTGGAGCACTACTTTTTATATTTTTAAATAGATGTATGTTTTTTTTTGAAGTGAAAACTTCTTTAGCGGCGTTGGATGGGTAAAAAGTGTTAAACTTGCGTCAGGATTAGTTGACCTTTGAACCGTAACCGACGACTGACGTCATACAACATTACAAAAGCTAGAGATTGTTTATTTTGTTAAATACATTAAGAAGCCTCCTAGCCCTGCGGTAAACGATTCGACTGCAAGTCCTTATGGTTTCAGATCGTACTGGGTTCGAACCTGGGCTTCTGACACTTTTTGTGATTATTTTTTCTTTTTGTAATTTATTACTTTTTGTGATTATTTTTCTTTTTGTAATTCATTAATTTTTTCTGACAGAAAATTAGTGATAGGTTCTATCATTGGCGCTATATAATAGGTATGGTATGGTATGGTGTGTTATTTTTATCTTTTTCTACGAAAAAAGAAAGAAAAAAAAAGTTTTCACTTCTGCCGGCACTCCCGGAGTGCAACCAGTCTTTTTTTTTCTATATGTATTTAAAAATTTAATTTGTAAGTTTTGAAAATGAATAAAGATATTGATGTCAAATGTTGTGCAATTTTTACTGTTGTTAAATATAGCACAGATAAATACTGTAAACATATTATCTACTTGATACTACTGTCAAAAATAAAAATAATAAAGACTTATTTAGCGAATAGACCAGTAATTCTCAACACAGCCCCGATCTAAGAGGACTCAAACAAACAAGTAGGTAAAGCAGACAAGCAAGTAAAAAAACTAATTTCCAAGCTTGTTTGTCGACTAAATATCCTTGAATTTTTATTAGCCTTTATGGCACAAGTAGCTTATAATTCAATTTTATGAGTTTAGCACCTGGTAAATCCTTAATTGCAAAACATAGGTTGTTGTATAAGCTTATACACTATACAGTAATCTACAAATTAGTAACTAAATCTAACGGTGTGTTTGTTTCGCTAATGCCAATGTTAGATAGTACAGATGTTGTGAAAATAGACTTCTAATCTGAACATAATAATATGTTGACTCTATTTTATATACTATACCTAAGTACGTCCATGTATACAGAACGCCGATTTTATTGATATAACAATTGAAATCGAACATAATATTGATCACATATAAAATAACATGTGTATTTTCTGATTTGTACTCTTAACCAAATGAGCCCTGTGTGTGTACTTAAATTAACAATTGTAAAAGTGTTTTCAAAGTTGATCTGTTCTTCTTTTATATTTTTTATTTATTTTTAGTCATCCACCCAAGCTATAGTAAGTTATTGGACAATTAAAACTATGACGTCATACTTTTTTTATTTCAAACATGATTTCTTAGAAACATACTGTTTTGACATTTTATAAAAAGTAGATAATTAATTTGACTAGACGTAACTCAATTGTAATTTTATCCCATTGTTCCTGGGTCTATGTTATGCATTCTCCACACCATTCAGTTCGACGAGCGCGATTCCCGTGACGTATCGGTGGGCACCTGATTTTGCGTCGAGCTTGTAGGCCGTACTCATGCAGTCGACATCACACAGTTTGGGGACTTACATCAACACCACTTGAAATTTGTAGCCTCAAACTTATCTCTAGAGCCGTGTTTCTAGGAATAAATATTGTGAACAGTATCTCTTTCTCTACATTTTTATTTACGAAACTTACTAAGTGGGTTGAAAACAGAAACACCCAGAAACCTATAAAAAATATCCTAATGACCTGATGTTGGTGGCTGCTGGTCTGCGAGGTGTAAGACCTGCAACAGTTTAAAGATGAACAAAGCTACTTGCATATTTTCAAAAATACCAACAACAGAAATTCACTCTCACGCGAAATATCCTTGCCGTTTAATTGGCATTATTTAGTCTCCATCGTATTAGAAAAGCCCAATGAAACGAAAATTTCATAAAAAAAACATCACTACAAAAAAGCACGCGCTTGGCGCCAATTGTTTTTTTTCTGTAGTGATGTTTTTCGAATTGACTAAAATGCACGTTGTCTATGGGTCGCAGTGCAAGGTCGAGTGTAAGGTGAGGTAGCTAGTGCATATCCCTCGCACCCCGGCTGACCCAGGGCCAGGGCCAGAGAGTACCCTAAATACTAGCTAATACTTAAAATAAATAAAACTATTTTTTATTGAGAGATGGCTGTTTTTATTGTGTTATTTCCCCTTGGCCTGAGACTATTAATGTCGGTCGGTGTGATTTGTACCTAATTGTGCGATAGGTAGGTATTTTTTTATCATTTATTCAAATAGTAATAATTAGTGTCTGACTGAAGCTTCGGCTTCGGCTTCGGCCACTTTCAGCCGAAAAAAGTGCCTTCGGCCAAATCTTCGGCTTGCAAGTTCTCAATAGTTGAAATGTAATGAACGATGCTAGAGCGAGACAGAGAGTGTGCAGAGTAGAGCAGCAAGTCACCGGTCTAATCGCATCACACTTTACTAAATGTAATGCGATTAGGCCGGTGACATGCGAAATGTCCATATTGGGGTTTTTTAATTATTTGTTACTGCTATTTTCATCGTTACTGTGAGTAGCACCCGTGGTGATACGTTTTGTAATTAAGTCTGAGGAGGTTTCTCTACAACATTACAGACAGTAAGCAAATGTGTCAGAGCGAATGACCAGCGAAAAGCACAGCTTGGTCCAGAGCTAATGGCGCAACCCATGGGCAGCCGACTGCCCAAAGCCGTGCTCAGCTTCTGCCAGCCTTCGTTGTCTCCACTGCGCAAACCTCATGGATCCCTGGCCCATGAACCGCAAGAGAAAGCATATTTGCTGGGTAATCTCTTTTGCTGCCAACTCCCGAATCGATGACTATGCAGCCACCGACACTGCCCAACAGTGACCACACAATACCTGATAAATATCTGGCAACGCGATGTCCGTGCAGTACTGCAATCAATCGATGTCAGGAATGCCAATGGTCCGGAGGGATTTCAACGATGGTTACAAAAATGTCCAGCGGAGTTGTCTCCAATGCTTACGCGACTGTACCTGGTACTGTGCCTTCTGCTTGGGAAGAAACGAATGTACAGCTGATCCCCAAGAAGGTGGATCGCTCAGACCCAGACAACTATCGACCCATAGCCGTCACCAAAGTGCTGTGGAAGATATTCGAGCACATTATTAAGACACAATGCATGCGTCAATTAATGACCGGCGATATGGTTTCAAGCCATAACGGTCAACTGGTGATCTTCCAGACCAACTAATTCTTGGGGTGAGGCTATGGACAAGCATGGTGACTCACTGGAAATTTGTCTTGACATCGGCAAAACATTCGATAGAGTCTGGCACAAATCGCTTCTTTCCAAGCTTTTGCTCAGGACATATATCTTGGACTAAAATGTCAAAACTCAAAATGCGCTTTATACGCGCAGCACACTTTTTTTGGGAGGATAGTACGGGGTGCAACGGCGGTAGACGAAATCAAATTCATCAAGCATAGATTATCAAAATATAATCTGCGCGCGCTAGGGCCTCGTTTGTCTCGCGATTTAGGTCCAAGATTCGTGTCCAGCCGTATAACAGCCTTTCATGAGCGTACCCAATTTCCTTTAAGGGTTGAGGCATAAAACTCGTGACCCCTCTGTCCCGGGTTTCTCCTCCTCGAAAACCGCTAGCTCCTGCTAAGGTGACAGACGGCTCAATCTTTTACGCAGCGATCGTGCATACCATGGACCTATATGGATGCCGTACACGGAGACGGAGGCTCCGTAGGTCACCTGGCAACTAGGCTGGGCCTTCCGTCATCCAGGCCCCTCATGTTGGGCAGCAGCCGCACTAGAGCATTCAATAGCTGCGCCCTTCATTTTGTAGAAATGTCACACTGGCCATCGAGCACGAATGTCCCGATAATTATTTGGAGAATGCGTTCCGTTAGTAGGCTGGTTCTCACAGGTGGCCCATTAAAGTACATGGCCTCGGTTTAATGAAGAGCCATCGCGAGACTCAGCGAATCCGCTCTACGACCTGAGTAACCACGGTCGGGCCTTCAGGGTCGCTTCACGGTGTGCAGCACCACACGCCTTCAAGAACGTGTCTTCCGTATAATACGTGACGGTGGCACCGTCTACCCTCTCACCGCGAAGCGTCCAGTCGTATCCGATGCTCCACAGGAACAGCCCTGGTCCTATCCCTGCAAAATACCGATCGAGGCCGGCCGTGGCCATGGCCGACTAAGCGGTGAAGGTAGAGAGGCACTTCGTGATATACGAATATCTCCCTAATGCAACTCCAGGTGTTGAAAGCGTTTATGAAACTTCACCACGCCCTGGGAAACCGATTTCCTCACTAGAAACCTCACACGCATGTTGGCATCCACGGCGGGGAAGCCATTTGGGTCATCCATCAGGTCCAGCCTGGAATGCCATCGGATCCCAGGGTGGCGTTTGCACCACCAGCTCTAGTTTTATCCAAGTGACTTCGGGCACGTCGTCGTCATCCTCACTGGCTGCCAGAGGCGACCGAGACGGAATCATCTGTGGTGGAACATGTTCATCCGCCTGCGTTAGAAACAGGGATCCAGCAACTCCTTCAAGCAGTTCCGGCTGGAGAAACCAGGTCGACGGTGGGACCCGGGGGCACATCTTGCTTGGGGCCGCGGCTTTACTCCACTTTGTACCCCCTTCGATGGCGATCGGTCCCGGTGTGACATGCTTATTGAACATGTCATAAGCTTAGTTTCGTCAAGGTTAACATGAAGATGGTGACTTTACACTAAGATCAATATTTAATTTTGGCACTATATTAATTTCATTTTCGTGAAAATGCTTAACTTCAGGTCAGAGAGCAGGGTAGGTTAAGTGGCCCACTTGCCCCTCCCTCGGTACGCCCATGCAGCCTTTGGTTTGCCTCCTGCCTTCCTGCATTAGCGCCATTGTCGCGACCTTTGTGACGGAAGAGTTTCAGACTTCTTTCAGATAAATGTTGGCGTGCCGCAGGGTTCCGCCTAATCACCCACTCCCTTTCTTCTGCATATCAAAGACATGAGGTCCACGAGCAGCATTTATTGCTATGTACACGGCCGTCAAACTGAGTGTCATCACTGTTACATGATAATATATGCGTCTGTAATGGTGACCCTCTTTCCTAAGAATTCGCCTTCAGCTTACCATCAGGTGAGATGAAGTCAAATTGATGTGCAATACATAAAACAATAAACAGTTACTTGATTCCTGAGCTTGATTCAGAAGCGAAATGTGCACATAATTCACTGTTAATTTTTTTAGCTTTAGCATATTCTCGTATTTTTAGGGTCATCACACCTTGGGCTTCGGCTTCGGCCAGAATTGCACCTTCGGTCGGACACTAGTAATAATTAAGTAAGGTAATAAAAGGCCTGCGAATTTTTATTCGTCGGTTTTTAAGCTGTTAACCTTGAATTACTCATAATCCAGTTGTGCTAGTGATATTTTTACTTTTTACTAAGTAATAGTTACAAAGTAAACAGTGAAGTCAACGGAAGTGCGTACAGATGTAAGTAGACTTCAGATTTAAAAAGTTGTATATTTTATGGAATTTAAGTCTTAGTAATCTGATGTCTCTTTCTATTTTATTTTGTACCTATTGTATAAAATAAAATAAAATTTCCAGCAAATTAACAAACATAATTTTCAATTCATTAGCTTAGTAAAACAAGTTGTCTTAAAACAACTAAAGTTATCTGTGATCAAAAAATATTTCACCATATCGTAAAAATATATACCAATATGTAGTGTACCCGGAGTACTACAAGGGGCCTTCGGCTTCGGGAGCGTTCACCTTACACCCGGCATTAACAATTATGAATAAATTACAAAAAAAAAGAATGAGAAACAGTTTTGGGCCCTACGATCCAGAATTCATCTACGAAATTCTTGATACTACCAGTAGTGTCATTTTTTTTTTTTTTTTATAAACAGGACACGTCAATTTGACTTTACCTCGCCTGATGGTAAGCTGAAGGCAAAGTCTCAAGAAAGAGGGCCACCATTATATGCACGTGCCATGTTAATAATGGTGGCACTCAGCTTGACGGCCTCATCAGATGCTTTTTCACGCCCCGCTTAAAGGACCCGGGACTGTAGGAAGAGGGAAACACGTGAGCTGGCAAGGAATTCCAGGTCTTAATGGTGCGACAAAATTATAAATGAAAAGTGTAGGTATTACAAAACCATTAGGGCCATTATGGTAATTAGCTGTAGGGCGCTAACTTCAATCTTGATATTATTTATTTATATTGCAAATACAAGTAGAGGGTTGGTCTTATATAGTACCACTACATTTGGCCTTGTGGCATGCAACAGTACCCATAAAAATAAACATTTTATTATTAATGATAATTAAAATTATCATTAATAATAAAATTATCAAATTCATAAAAATAATAGTCTGTATAAAAATGTCATTAAACAATACCAAAATAAATATACTTCAATTGATCATGAATTAATTGGAACAAGAGCGAAATTTCCATCGATTTATAGGAGATCTGAAGTGTATCATTTGATGGATTTTTCTTTGCCAGTTTATACAGATTATCCCGATGGCGCATACACCTGAGTAGTCCAGGAGTTATCCAGCCCTTAATTGGTCTAAAACGACGAGACAGAGCTATTTTCTTAGTGTTGCCACTTATGATTGAGATAATAGGTTCATTATAGAGTTTGGCTGCTAGGTTGGGGTCTTCCGTGGTGTAGACAGACTCAAAGTTTACACTATATAGGTCGCGGGTAAGCCTTTCGTCGTCTATCTTAGATATATAGGAGCGTTTTATTTTGGGTATATTTATCTGAAAGGCCACCATAACTGCGAAGTGATCTGTAACTGTTGCCTCCAGTACCAGTACTTTAGTTAAAAGATTCACTGATTTTGAATTGGCGTGGTCAAGGCAGTTTGAGAAATGGGTTGGGAAAGCATGCCCTGGGAAAAGGCCGAGGTGCGCCAGGAGATCAAGATAGTCCAATGACTTGGGGACCTGACAGTCTTGATTGATAGTTTTATTTATATCACCCACTAGAGCAATATTTTTATATGATTTCAGTTCGCCTAGTAACCGATCCAAAGAGTTGGTGAAATTCGTCGGGTCCTCGAAACACCAAGGCCGATATATAGCAATTATGGCTAATTCTGTCCCGATAGTTATTGTGAGGCAATTTGCATCGGATATTATGTTTGGCTCGTTTATATGTACATTGTTTAGAGTCGACTTAACATACACTACGACTCCATCGTTTTGGTTGTACGTAGTTAGTGTTTCCCTATGAATATATCTATCCAACTCAAGAATGACGGGGTCGTAGGATAGCCAGCATTCCAATAGTACAATAATATCACACTGAAGTTTTATTCGTTGCAATAAAGAAAGAAAGCCCAAGAAATTGGCGCCTATGCTTCGTATATTTTGTGCAAGAATTGTTGTGTTAGTCGTGTTTGTGACTAAAGCGGCTCACAAGAATAAGCATCATATAGGGAAAAGGTGTCCAGATCGGACAGAATATTATTTATGGCCGCGAAAAGATGGCGAAGAGCAACAACCAGAGAGATGAGCAAAAGTTTGACCTACTAAACATAATTATGACAATCTTTTGGCGTTTGCACGCTACGTCAGGAGGGACTTTCAGTTCAACTGGTGATCAGTAAGCGGCGATTCTACCTTGAACCTTTGTGAAGATGAGAGGACGTTGTGGTGTAGTATTGTTCTGATAATCGTTTTGGGGAGGTATGTGTATGTATATGTTGTGTGGTGAGTAAAATTTCCGTAAATTTGATTAAAGAATACAAACATAATTTGGAGAATCTACGCATACATAGTATTTTTAAGAAATGGCTGACCAAGAAGAGGGAATGGATACCTGTGAGACACTGGCTGAATAGTCATATTTTCTTCAGAATATTGGCCAGACAGTCTTCCGTCTTGACAGAGTAAGTTTCTTTGCATTCCGGGCTCTTGCGTAGCAGAATCTTGCCGTTCGTAATCCAGCAGAATTTGAACCCGTTCTTTTTGGCAAAGTCTTGCGACTGCAGGAATAGTTTCTTTGTTGAGCCGGGAAGGTGTTCGTCGACGTATATTGACTTTTTCTCTTCGCATATACCTATTAATTGCGTATTTAATTTGTCGTCTAATTTTCGGCTTTTGTTGAAACTGCGAGCTGCTGACAGGTAGTTGGTTTTAGTACGCACAGTAGAAAACTCCACCACAATTGTTTTGTTTGTTCCAGGTTTGCTTGGCACCCGGTATATGTCGCGTATTTCTGAAGCTGGGACTGCAAAGTCGATGGCCATTCCGATCTGAGACACCACTTTCATCATCTCCGCGACTGATTCATTGTCCTTATTAGGAACATTTCTAATTTCGATAGCAGATGATCTTGAACTCAGTTTGACATCGTTAAGCTGCCTCTCGAGCCTTCCGATAGTTTTAGCATTTTCATTTCTGGTTTTTTCAAGGTCCAAGATCTGGAGCTTCGGGTCCTCATAATGTATATAAATATACTACAGCGATTTCTCTGTGTCTGAGTTTGTTTTTTGAATTTGAAGTACTTTTTCCTTGACATCCGACATTTCAGAGAATATTTTAGCAAAAGTCATTTCCTGATGTAATTTCATAGCAGTCAATGTACTCATAATTAGTTCAAGTGAAACATTGGAAGAAGACTCATGCTTATTAGGGGACGATTCCATGCGCGGGCGCTTGGTTCTAGGGCTATTGTTCTTCGCTGGGGAGAGATGAAGCTCAGAATCAGAGTATGAGGGTTCTTTGGGTAGGTTTGCTTTCCTAAATTTGGATGATGGCGGGGTTCTCTTAACGTTAGGCATATTACTATAAAAACTTTTAGCAATAAAAAAGGCAAATATGCCAATATTTTATTTTCTACCACTATGAGTATGGTAACCCTTTAAATACTCTTGGGAAAAATTAGTGGCAATAAAATGTAAACAATGCTGTCTATTAGCTTATCGAGAATATCAGCGTAACGCTCATCAAGTGTTCCAGTTTCCGAACGTATTGATATGTATCTGGATGTTGGTATTAAACTGTATTTCGTCCAATCCAAGTTGTCCTCAATCAATGTCAAAAATCATCTGTTCTAGATTTTGAATATTTTGATTTGTTATACGTGTGTGCGTCGGCAAATACGTGAAAACAGCTGAATAACAGCTGTTTATATATGTGTGAGTGTGTTCAAAATTGTGGTAACAGTTTTAAGGCAATGAAATTGTGATTTTACTCACGGAACCGGCCAGAAATGCTTATACTTTATCCTCACACGATTTATTGGTTAGCTCTTGAAAACTTTCTCGCTATTTACACTGGTTTTGCAAACTTTTTCTCTTATTTTATGAATATATAACGCAGAAATCCGCTTAAGACGTATGCACTCGGCCGGGGTTGCCAATCTACACAGTTCAACGCGAAAGAAACAGAAAGCTTACCGGCCCATTTAACATTGTTTACCTGATTGAGGTACCAAAACTGGAAAATGCGCACCAATTCGGCTGGCACTTTTCCCTCCCGTAGTTTCTCCCACAATATATCATAAGATACGAGGTCAAAAGCACGGGAAAGGTCCAGAAAACACGCATAAATAGGTGTTTGACGCTGGGTGTAATATTGTACAGTATGTTTCAAGCTTAGTATTGCTGTTTCAGTGGACAACCCAGGTCGAAACCCAAATTGGGCGTCATGTATCACGAGTAGAGGTTGCAACTCAATATCCATCAGGCTATCGAGCACCTTAGCCATGATGGTAGCCAGAGAGATGGGTCGATAATTACACTTGTCAGTCGCATCACCTGTCTTGTTCTTAATTACTGGTATCACAATAGTTCTCATTAAACCACCTGGAAGGTATGAGTGAGATAAGCAAAGTGAATAGAGCATGGCAAGAGCTCCAGGCAAATGAGGCCCGGCGTACCGAAGGTGCTCGATGCTGAGACCATCATGACCAGGAGACTTTCCAGTCGTCATTCTACTAATAACCTTAGCCACATCCTTAGCGGAGAAACGAACTATATCAGTGTCACGACAGACACCAGCATCGACCACCCCCGACGAGCGCCCAAGAGGAGACTCTAATTTAAAATGCTCTACAAACATATTCGCAATGCTGTCAGGCTCATCAGCACCCCCAATATTCACAGGAAGGCCAGGTCTGGTATTCAGTTTATTTGTGGCTTTCCTGAATTGTTTAAAGTCCTTATCATCACGATGTGAGGCGATTATCGACGTGACGTTTGACGTTTGCGCCGGAACGGTTGTGTTGGAGTGCGTGTGGAGGAAAATAATAATATAAAACTACGGTAATATTCCACGGAGAGCCCACGTTACACCTTACATAAATGCTAACAATATAATGAAAATGGAATCTCGTAGAAGGATCCACTTGGCTGGTCTGCTGTTCGGTGTAATTAATACTACAAAACCAAAATACCTGTATGCAAAACTAAGTTGGCGAAGGGGGTATGGAGGATGTATTCGTCATTCAACAGTGCCACTGTCAGTGCCCAAGCATAAAACCACAGCATTTAGGGGCAGCTTTGTTTATGCAGCAACTTCCTGCTGGAATAATATCCCGCCGCCACTCAGGCTGCTGAAATCAAAACAACTGTTCATAAAAAAGCTGAAAAACAACTATATGGAGAAGCAGAGGCAGTTTTGAATCTCATGCACAGGCATATATTGCACTGTGGTTACTATCACACACACATTTCATATATTATATATTCCCAAAGGATAATGTATTTAAATTTGTTTGCTTTCACATTCTGAATAATAATAGACTGGATAGGTAGTGCTTGATTTGAGTCTGGATTGGAGCGGAGTTCCTTTGAATATTTCTTAAAATTTATTAAAATATTATAATATATAATTGTTTATACTCACATTAAGGTGAATTCTGGGCACGGTGGGGGGGTGCGAGCGAAGCACACTCGGTGCCGCTGACCCTGGCTCCTCGGAACATCATTAGCCCCCATTTGTAACCTGAAAGAGTGTTTAATTGAGTTGTCTAATATTACATACACTTACAACCTGTACACACTTTCAATTCAACTCAATTGACACTTATTGCAATGGATTTAATTAATTTCCTCCTTACCTTAGGGTATGTACATCTTACTGGTGAAAGATAGGCATGCTGTCCGGGGAGTCGGATCGGCGGCGGGAGGTGCGCCGTTCGCGATCTCCTTGTCCTGTCTCTGTGAGCATGTTTTTTGCGATTGCTCTGGTTTTGGGGCGGGAGATATGTGATGGATGATGCTGCAGATGCCGAGTAGGACGTGTACTAGTCTTTATATAAGTCAATATAATTGTGCTGGCTTGACTGAATGACTGCGCGGGAGTCCGGCTTGTGTCGGCCGAAGCGTCGCAAATGGCGTCCTGTTCGGTGTTCGGTAACATGATTACATAATGGGTAGGTACTTGTAAGACTTTGTCATTGTTATTGAATGCTGCGTGGAATTCTGAAAATGTTCGCGTTGTCTGGCGTAATGCAATTTTATCTAATTTTTGTTGTTTGTTTGGTATATGTATGGGAGGTAGTTACTTATGTACCGATTGAGAAAATATATTCCAAAACCGTCATTGTTCTACCAACGATTCACCGCCGGGTGCCGCAATTGCGTGATGCGTCACTTCACAAAATGGCCGTGGACGAAAATCAGCGCTTGGTGTAGATTTGGTCCTCACCGAACACTACATCACAGCACCAAGCTGAGAAGCGACCAGTTTTGGCAGCTGCAGCGCATAACATTGTATCACAACACAAGAAATAAATAACCATCTCTCAACATAAAGCACGTAGGCCACTGTAGATTTGTTTTGTTGTTGTTATCAATTTCACATCACATCACATCATGAGTCATAGTCATAGAAAAGTAATAGTAAGGTATGATGTCATAGATCGATATCATAGATTACGTAATGGCTGAAGAGGAATGATGGTCAATGTTGCCAATTGCAAAAGCAAATAATTAATGTAGGGATGGTTTTTTTGTAATGACTGTACTTATAAACTATTTTTATAGTTACTTGAGTAATTACTTGTTGGTAGTTCAAACATCATTTTATATTTTTAAAAATGTATTACAAGTAACAATATTTAATATGTTTTTTTTGTAATCAATAGGTATTTTGTTATGTGGTTTGTTTTGTGTGCTGCAGTTAGCTTGAATAAACGCATTTTTCTTTCTTCTTTCTTTCTTTCTTCATTATGTCAAGCTTTATTTGCTCTTGGTGTTGTTGACACCATTTGAGTTTGTTTTTGAACATTGTGCGAGATAAGCATATACACAACAATACCAAAATAAATAGACTGAAATTTACCATGAATTTATTGAAATCTTTCATTATACAAAAAATAAACCATATTTATGTCTATTTTTACACGACTGCCCAAAAAAAGGAGTGTATTGTGTTTAGGGTTCACGTATGTATGTATGTGACTTTCTTTGTGCCACCATATCTCCTAAATACCTGTACCGATTTACATGTGTGGGGTATCATTAGAATCCTGGCGTTAACCCGAGTGACACTGGCTATATAAAAATATGAAAAACAAAAAAAAAATGAATTAAGGCGCCAAAACAGATGTTTAAAAAAAAATTTTTATTCCTAAACCTATCGAGTGGGGTATCAAAATGAAGGATTTTAAAAGATAATTTCAAATATATATGCAACTTATGTGTTTCTTTGTAATTTGAAATGAGAAATGATATTAAAAAAAATAAGTTGAAAATTGTATTAATAACAACTGTGAAGGCGGTAACAGCTTAGCTGGCTAAAACTCCCATTAAACAATATATCTACGCCTTCGGGCTTATGTTATTGTTGTTCTATATTTTTGCAGACACCTATTTGGCACAGTAGCCTACCCGGTAACGCAGAGGCGCAGCCATCTAGCGTCCGTTTGTTATTAAATATTACATAATTGGTATAATTCTCTGGAACAATGGGGACAGTTCCCTGGAAATTTGTTAATATCTGTTTGTCCCCCGACTTCAATGAAATTTTTATTTATCTGTTTCGTTTTTGTTTTTTTTTTTTACTTTTTAGTTCTTTGTAAATTGGGCAGTCGTGTTTTTAATTTTTTTTAATTATTTATTTATATTTATCATTTATGTATTCGTCCACTGAATTATAACATTTTTCCAGCAATAAGTCTTTAATTTTGCATTTGAACTCATTAAAATTTGTTGTTTGTAGAATAGAATTAGGTAACTGGTTGTACAGTCTAGGAGCCATGCAGAATATGCTTTTGTTAAGATTTGCTGTCGAATTTGTTAGACAAGATATCTTTAAGAGATGTCTTTTACTATTGAGATTTTCAAAAAGTTGCACGTTTTTTCTCATAAAAAACACGGTTTCCAAAATATAAATGGACGGCAAAGTTAAAATCTGCAGGCTGATAAACCGGGTTCACAGCTGTCAATAGTTTTCAACCTACATATAGCTCTTATATGTTTTCCACGTCTGTTGAATTACCCAAAACGTGACACCGTAATTTAATAGGTATTGAAACTTTATCCATACTAATATTATAAATGCGAAAGTAACTCTGTCTGTCTGTCTGTGTATGTTACGTTTTCACGCCTAAACCACTGAACCGATTTTGATGAAATTTGGTATAGTGGTAGATTAGACTTTGAGAAAGGACATAGGCTATGTTTGATCGCGATAACCGACATCCACGCGGGCGGAGCCGCGGGCAACAGCTAGTTTTAAATAAATTGTTGGAGCCAGACACCCGTCTGCCACTCCAAACTTGACTGCAAGTAACACAGCGCTTTACCTTGATCAATCAACGCTAATACGAATAATGACACGGTTCACTTACCGATTGTGATGTCACCAGCACCTGCAGAAACCCTCCAAGGCGTGTCTGTATTTGTTCGTGTGATGCGTTTGTATTGTGTTTCACTTGCCCTGGCTGGCTCACGCCGCTGAACCGCTTCCAGCGTCACCAACAATCTTCACTGTGCACCAAACACGTGCTCACCGCCTTCGCGTCCCAAAACGGGATTGCACTGGAAACCCGTCCGTTTACACTTGTATAGATTTACCAAATTCGATGACCGAATACTATACAAATCCCCGAAATATTAGGTATAATCTCCCAGATTAGCATCTGCTCCAACGCAGGTTATAGACAGAGTGCTTGACATAAATGACACTTCAACTGTCATGGAAACTTATAACTAATGACATGAAACTGAGTCTTATAAGATCAAACATAAATTGTTCTTTCTATCAAAACCGTCACTTCGTGTATTATTACAAGGTTATGGGCAAACGTTTAAACATATTTATTGATAGATTCAAACGCGAAGCACTGTTAGGTTTAGTGAAAAATGAAGACAAACTAAATTGCTAACATTCCAAGGTTAAAAGGGCGTCCGCCATTACTGAAAATTTACCGTCTCCAGCTAAGCCAAATAAACGAAGATGCTATTGTAAAGCTAAAACGAAGCAAGTGATGACGATTGACCCATCACTTTATGTGCACAACAAGCATGCATCAACAACCTTTGGTTAATGGATCAAGTTAAAGAATATGTTTGATGATACCGGCTACACAACACACGAAAAATTGGCTTGTTACGCAAACTCATCAGTATACGTCTTGATATTTGTGATTCGATGACACATTACGTAACTGAGATTGTAGAGATAAGTCAGAGATTACAAGGTTCGGGCTTCAAAATTATTGGATTGGGGCATTAATGTTAGCAGGATTACCCGAAAAATACGGCCCTATGATAATAGCAATTGAACATTCGGATATTGATATAAGTTCGGATGTCATAAAAACGAAGTTGATGGACATGTGTAGGAAAGTTGGAACTGTTTTACTTGACATTGGCAAACTTGTAGCGATTTACTGCAGAGGCCATATTGAAGAAGTTGCAGTCAAAATGTAAGCATACTGGTCATTATAAAAATCAGTGTCCAAATTTAGAAAGTAGTAAAGGAAAGCAAACCAAAGCGTTTAGTTCTATTGTCTTATGTGGAAAGTTCAACTGCGATAGTTAGTACATAGATAGCGGAGCCTGCAAACACATGACAGCGAAGGAAGAATTCGTTAAGAATCTATCATATGAACATGAAACCAAAGAAATAATTGTTGCAAACAAAACATGCGTCTCGGTGCTGTATTCAGGTGATGTAGACATTATTACAGTTATGAATAGTGTAGAATATGACATCACAGTTTCAGATGTATTGTGCATACCCAGTTTACTAACAAAGTTACTTTCCGTGAGTCAGTTAATTGAGAATGGCAAAAAAGTAATCATAAAGAGAAATTTTGCTATATTTACAATCAACAGAGAACCCTCGTTGGAAAAGCAGAATAAATAGAAGGTGTGTACAGATTAATCACTAAGAAATCAGAACAGTTATTAGCAGCCATGGCTAAGGTGTCCAGTGAAACTTGACATCGACGATTGGGACACATTAACAGTACAAGCTTGAACAAAATGAAGGATAGAGCTGCAAAAGGTATCTCACTCACAGATAAAGTAAATGTAGACAAATCTAAGTGTATTGTTTGTTGTAAGGGTTAAGCAGGCTAGACTACCTTTTCAGCCTAGCTGGACTAAAACCCCGAAATTTTAAACTGATACACTCTGGTGTGTGTGGTCCAATGGAAAATGTATCTATTGGAGGATCCAGATATTATTATTATTCGTGGATGACTATAGTAGATTAGTATTTGTATACTTCATAAAAACAAAGTCGGATGTATTTAAGGTTTTAAAGATTTCCAGTCGATGGTAAAAAACAGACAGATCGGAAAATTAAAATTCTAAGAACTGTCAATGGCGGGGAGTTCTGCAGTTAAGACTTTGAAAAGTATCTGAAACAACAAGAAATAGTTAATCGGAAAAGTAATGCCTACACACCTCAGCAAAAACGTGTGAGAGAAAGGACAAATCGGTCATTAGTTGAAAAAGCAAGGTTTTGAAGCTGTTTTAAGTAAAAAGTTTTAGGCAGAAGCTATAAATACCTCTGTATACCTGAGAAATCGGTCAGTTGTTTCTGAATTAAACAACATAACTCCATACGAAGCCTGGACTGGAAAACTTACGACCTATCAATTGTCTATGTGCTCTACTAAGCACGACCAGACTATTGCAAATAGCCGAGTAAATACGAGTGTCGGTAGATGGCTCCCACCGTCGTCCTAAGACGGTAGTATAGGAGAATTTGGATAGCTTCAGGCGTAGCTCGGTGGCTCAATGGTCAGCGCATTCCCCTGTAAGAAAAAGATCGCGTGTTCGAGTCCCGTCTGAGCGATTCACTTTTTCCTATTTTGTTCTAAAGATATGGCCCTATATTACTATTTTTGTATATATTAAAACACACTTTACCAGTTCCACACAATTACATTTAATTTTGTCACTGTATAATGCTAATATTTGATTTATACTAATATGACATGTATTTTATATTTATGCAATGCATTAAACAATGGATTTTTTTAATAATATTAGCAACCGAAATGATCGAAAGTACTAATATCCCCTCTAACCCCTCCAACTGCGACTGTGGACTACGATAAGCCAACCGATTGATTAGAATATTACTCCAGGGGTTTTAAAGCGAATGTGTAGATTTAGTATTGTTGTTTTGAATTAACGTTAAAAGCGTAATAAATTTTCGCAAGACTTTAAACTAGTTTGGAATTTGCACAACTTAATCACTTAATTACATTCTATAAAAAGTTCTCCTCTTAAAACTAAATTATATTTTCAGCTGCACAATAACCAAAGATGATAACCTTAGCATTGATATGTATCTGCGCCACATATCTGCTCTGGAAGCAGTACTACACCAGGTCGGACGAGCCCCCGGTGCTACCTGGATGTTGGCCTTTTGTCGGACATTTATGGTCATTCGTTGGGAATGGTGTCAGTAAGTACACAATCCTTTTTTTTTCTTTTTTGTATTCCACTTAGGTGGCAGACAAGCACAAGGCCCAACTGATGGAAAGTAGTTACCGTGGCATATGGACGTTTGCAACACTAGGGGCGTCACACTCACGCTGCCGAGCCTGTTATAACAGAGAGTTTCTTCGCCGTCAGTGTAGAAGATAAAGCAGGACAAGCTTTAGGTCTTCCCACTGACAGCATAAAAGCTCTTCAGTGAGCTCTGGCTACTCTACTCACCGCCGGAAACACAACACGAGGTTATTATGACCGCGGTGTTCTGTAGGGCGGAGGTACACTCGGCAAAAAAGATAGTATCCCACCTTTACATGTTGTGTGGGTAGGTATGTCTAATATATTATGTTACGCGATATGTCAGACGCTGAGAATGAAATCAAACGTAGGTATTTACATGTGTGTGAACTGTCAATAACAAATTGCAATTGATTCTAAACCATTCGTATTTGTTTATTATATTAGTTACAGTTTTTCGGGTAATAGTTCATATCATTCATAGAATAGTATAAGACTATATTTTTTGGAATACATAACATCAATCATCGTGATTCCTGGGCATACGGACTCTTTTCACCCTTTCACCCATTCAATATTTCCCCCCTTTTCTTTTCGGCCTTTCCACATTTCCTCTTTTTACCCTTTTCACGTTTCCCCTTTTTATGATGACCATCTTTCCTGAGACTTTGCCTTTAGCTTACCATCACGCGAGGTGAAGTCAAATTGACGTGTCCTATATAAAAAATCCTAGTATAACATTTGCATTTTGCACTTATGTAGTGTGTTTTTTTTCGTTTACAAATAATTTTCAACTTAATAGTGGGTCGTAAATAATGAACGTCGATTACTAAGAATCTATACTACATAACAATAATAATAAGAACTGGCGTAGGCCTACAGTTACTGGCACTGATAGCAGCAGGGAGGTATGGCCGAGTAAGGAGCTTCATGGCAGGTTCTGTCGGGCCCTCCACAGGCCCGAAGTAGACCTATTAGCATCTGTATCCTGGCTACGTTTCGGTGACCTTTTTGGGGAAACCGAAGTTTTCGTCTGTGCAATTGCTGACGAAGTTATCAAGACGAATAACTACCGAAAGTATATCATGAAGGATGGCACAGTTGACATCTGTCGAGCGTGTCACCAACCTGGTGAATCCCTCAGACATATTACTTCCGGTTGTTCTCGTCTTGCTAACGGCGAGTACTTGCACAGACATAATCAAGTAGCCAGGATAATCCATCAGCGACTTGCTCTGAAATACAACCTTGTGGAAGTTGAGGTGCCTTACTATAGGCATGTTCCTGAGCCAGTGCTAGAAAATAGTCATATCACATTGTACTGGGATCGATCTATCATCACTGATAGGACTGTTGTAGCCAACAAGCCTGACATTGTGGTGATAGACCGATCCGAACGCCGAACATTGATTGTAGATGTCACCATTCCTCATGACGAAAATCTCGTGAAAGCTGAGAAAGATAAAGAGATCAAATACTTGGACAAGTCCAAGTATTTGATCTCAGGGGTCACCCACTAAAACTATGCACAATGCAATCCAGTCTCGAACCTCGGAAACACTGTCTACCTAACCGTATTGTAAGAGATTGGAACAGACTATCGGAAGACATGGTTTTGGCACCCAATGTCAATGCTTTTAAATGCTTTTTAAAGCTTAATAGCTGCTAGTGTGCTAATAATAATAATAATATTGATGTTGATTGTTGATATCACCATTCCTCATGACGAGAATCTCGTGAAAGCTGAGAAAGATAAACAGATCAAATAATTGGACTTGGCCCACGAGGTGGTCGACATGTGGAATGTTGACTCAGCAATCATTGTACCGATAGTTGTGTCAGTCAACGGACTGATAGCAAAGAGCCTCGACCAACACCTGAAGAGGCTCAGGTTAGACGGTTGGATCAAGGGCCAGATGCAGAAGGCAGTGCTCCTTGATACGGCGCGCATCGTGAGAAAGTTCCTTTCTCTGGAGCCCTAACCACCGGTAGCTTGGTCCTTGTATCCGATACCGGTGGGACACTACTTTTTATATTTTTAAATAGTTGTTTTTTTTCTATATGTATTTAAAATATAATTTGTAAGTTTTTTAAATGAATAAAGAGGATAATAATAATCTTTATTGGAACAGAAAAACAATACAGACAAATACAAATTGTGTACATGATAGGGTGCTAAAGTTTACACTGTGGTGCAACCATCAACGCCGGGGTGTTAGGTAGGACAACCTCCACGTGGTGCACCCTGGTAACGTGGACGACGACGTGGGCTTCGCCCGAGGTGCACGTCGTCGCCCATGGCTAATAGTCCACCAAGGAGGGGGGCACCAAGGAGGGGGGGCCTTTATGGCCGGTTGCGAGTTCTCCGCATGCGCTCTGCTAAGGAGAGCGTATTTAGCGGAGAACTCTCAGGGCGACGAGTACTTTGCCACTGAGCGACCAAATGACTATGGAAACAATATCGGATAAATCTACCCATGAGGGTACCCGGACTCCGTCCGGGGAATCCCTTGCCGTGACTGGTGGTCGAATGGACACCCATTCGGCGACCAGCCATGGGGACCCCCTCCCTGGTTCATCCCGGGTGGTATATGGGAGGGGTCACCACAGTCCCACAGGCCCAAGGGTGTGCCTCAAAACCACCCAAAAAAGCGACGCGGAAGACGTGTCGACTCACGCTGGCTCGGAGATGGAGTCGGCTGACGACGACATAGGTAGCGAGACCGAGGATGCCCTCGGTCTCGGTGTCATTGCCGAACTAGGTAGAAAGAGACCTAGGTCGAGCGGACCAGGTAAAGGCCCTCCTAGAAAGGTAGTGGCTTCCCCCGCGGGCAGAGGTCGGAAAGCCGACCTCTACAGAGCGAAAAGGAAGGTAGCAGAGCCACCGGCGATTGTGCCCCTGCTGCCAAGCGGGAAGGCCACGGGGGTGCCGGCGGCGCAAAATATCCTGGCGGCACTTTCCCGCATCTCTGGCGCTGTAAAAGGCCAAAAAAATATTACGGGCAAGAAGAAGGTCGTGGCGGACGCGGTCACAGGCGCCGCCAAAGCGCTGGAGGAGCTCCTGGAAAGGTGCGTCTCCAGCGAGGAGGGGAAACTCCGGGCTCGGGTTGCGAGCCTGGAGACGGAGCTTGCCGACTCCCGCAAGCAGCAACAGCTGATGCGGGAGGAGATCGGCAAGCTGACGCAGCTGGTCCAGGGGGCCGGAGAGGCTCGGGGTGTGAAAACCCCCGCTCCCCGTGCACCACCTAAGGTGACACCCACAATGGTCCAGCTGCTGGAGGCCATCGAGCGACGCCTCGGCGTCCTCGAGGACCGGGCATACCGCCCGCCGCTTGCGGCACCCGTCGTCGCGCCATGCACGGCGACGGCTGCAACCAGTGGGGCTACTGGTCCCAAGCCGAGGGCCTCCGCCCCCAAGAAGACGGCACGTGGGGGAAGTAGCAACCCCGCCTCCCCAAGCACAACTTATGCTCCCGCTGCATCCCACAATCCCCCCAGAGAGGGGGTCTGGGAGGTGGTGGGAGCAAAAAAGAAGGCGAAGAAGGCCGCTAAAAAGGAGGTGAAGGCCGCCAAGAAGGCGGCAAAAGCAGCCGCAAAAGCGGCAAAGGCTTCCGCGGCGAAGGCGCCAAAGAGGCTCCGCGCTCCTCGTTCCACTGCCGTCGTCATCACAGTGTCGACAGAGGGCAAGGCGAGGGGCGTGGGGTACGCCGAGGTCCTGAGGCAGGCGAAAGCCTCAGTGGACCATAAGGCCCTCGAAATAGAGGGAGGTCTCCGGTACAAGGTGACGCGCACCGAAGCACGCCTCCTCGAGGTCTCTGGCGCCACCAGCGGCCCCAAAGCAGATGCTCTAGCGGCAAAGCTGCGGGGGTCGCTGGACACTGGTGACGTCCGCGTCACCAGACCCAACAAATGCGCGGGTCTGCGCATTTCGGGTTTGGATGAAGCGGCCACGACGGAGGAGATAATCTCCGCCGTCGTGGAGGCGAGCGGCTGCCCTCGTGATCAGGTGAGGTCAAGTGAAATTCGCTTTGGCCCCGCCGGTCACGGGTCAGCAGTCGTGAGCTGCCCCGTCGCAGCGGCCCAAAAAGTGGCGGATGGACGGAGCCTCCTTGTCGGGGGCTTCCTGAGGGCGCAGGCGCATCTCCTGCAGCCCCGCGAAGCCAGGTGCTTTAGGTGCCTGGTCGTGGGCCATGTAGGAGTGCAGTGTACAGCGGAAGTCACCGTGGGAGACCGGTGCTTCCGCTGTAGTCAACCCGGTCACATGGCCTTTGCCTGTGACGCTCCGACAAGCTGTTTTAAATGCGTGGCGGAGGGCAAGGAGGCCAACCACCGGGCGGGCAATGTCCACACGGGGGGGTGAGGGTGAGGGTGCACGTTCGCGGCAGGGTGCGGAAATGGACGTCCATTAATGGACACCCATATCCGCATCCTGCAGGTGAACCTGAACCACTGCGCTGGTGCTCAGGACCTTCTGTACCAGAGCATCAGGCAGTGGTCCATCAACGTGGTGTTTGTCGCCGAGCCGTACTGGGTTCACCCGGGAAGCCCGGTGGATCTGGACGGCCTGGCGGCTGTCTTTGGGGGGACCGGCGCGGACGACTCGCGCCTAGCGCTTATTGCTAGGGGCCCGGGTTCCGTCGCGGCGGAATATGAGGGTGTGGCTGTCGTGGCCGTTTACGTCTCGCCGAGCCTCGACCAGCATCAGTTTGAGCTATGGCTCCCTGAGCTGGACGTCGTTCTCGCTGCATGCCGGCCTCGCCCCGTCCTGGTCCTGGGAGACTTCAATGCCTGGTCACAGGCTTGGGGCTCACGGGAGACTAGAGACAGGGGGAGGATACTTCAGCACTGGGTCACTACACGTGGCCTAGTCATTCTGAACCGGGGGAATATCGCAACCTGGACGCGGCGGGGACTCAGCTCGGTCATAGACGTCTCGTTTGCGACCCCTGAGCTCGCCCGGCGAGTTCAGGGATGGCGTGTCGTGGAGGAGGAAGAGACGTCGTCAGATCACCGATATATTCGGTTCGACGTTTCCCCCCCACCTAATCTGCCGCCAGCTATCGCGAATCCCCCGGAACCGCGTTGGGCACTCCATCGCCTGGATCCGGAGGCTCTCCTAGAGGCGGCCATTGTGCAGGCCTGGATCCCGATAGCGGACAGACCTGCCGATGTTGATGCCGAGGTGGAGTGGTTCGGGAGGGCGATGCCCAGGGCTAGGCCCAGACCGGCGAGGAGACAGGTGTACTGGTGGACGCCGGAAATCGCGCAGGTTCCGCCGGAGGCGTCGCCGCCCAGACGATGCGGCAGCCCGAGAGACGGAGCTCTATGATGGGTACAGAGAGGCCAAGAGGGCCCTTCAGGCGGCCATCAAGCGGTCCAAAAAGCTAGGCCGCGAGGAGCTGATGGAGGCCCTGGAGCGGAACCCGTGGGGGCGCCCCACAGTGGTACATGTTGTATGGGGCTGCGGAAATTATTGTGTACGTTGCCCATACTTGTAAAATGTAATAAAACAAATTATTTTTCATCGATATTTGCTTACGTAATAATTTTCTTTTTTTTATTAAATGTATTTACGTAGTTTTTTTTACAAAATTATATATTTTTTTAAGTAAACTTTTTTGAATTTAAAAAAATAATACTGAAATTATACAAAAGAAATTCTGTACTTATATAAAAAATAAACAAATCTTAAAAAGTAGTATTACATGATAAATTAAAACTAAAAATATTTTTTTGTTACATGGAGAATGTAAAAGCTTTGTTACATGTAGAAAATTAAGAATTTTCTTCACATAACAAAGCTTTTACGTGCTCAGATAGTGGTATATGCTTTGTGTTGCGCTTGGCCCTTAAACTACTTATATATGGGTCTGAGGAAGCCATGAGCATTTGAAAAACATCTGCGTTCGTTAATTCTCGTGAGCATTTTCGAGAATGACTTAACCGATATCGACGGTAGTCTTTGTTCCGGGCTTCTTGGGCTTCCTCTGATAATATTCCCACCGGTAATGCAGCAGCTGTTATAATGTGACGTCCATGTATTAAAACTTTATGTACTTGTCTACACTGACACAGTGATACTAATTTACTTACAACATGAGTGATTTTAGCATTTCATACGTCGAATTAGTGGAAATTGCACTCAATAGTGATCGTACAGCAAATATGTGTACGGAAATTCTAAAAAACAAGCATGGGAATGTCTCACAGTCTGCGTTAGAAAAAGTTAATGCACATTTAAAGATAAACTTTCTACCTAAATTTTCAAAAAAGTGGAAGGAGGCATCAAGAAACAGAGAGTTCTTTTTGCTAAAAATAAAATGTGGCTGTCAAATGTTTTAACGGTTTCAAATGAAGACAGTGAACCAGGACCATCGAAACGACCTTATAGTGGGCAGCCAGAAAAATCTATAGATGAATGTTGTGACCGAACTAAAAGATATAAGGTTAAAAAACTATGTGAAAATAATCCCGCTGAATTGCAGCCAAAAGAATTAGTGACCAGTCAAATAAATCTAAAGGCTTCAGTGCCGAAAAAGCATGGGCATTAATGTTAGATGCATCACTTACAAGGCATCAATACGAAATTCTTCGAAAAGCAGCGCTCGAAATAGGAAGTGACATTTTCCCCCCGCGTCTACTGCCCCGGCCCGGTTAGGGGGGGAGGAGTTGGTGGTACCGCCTCCTCCGGGCCCCGGTTCGTTTGCGGCGCTGCGGGAGGGAAAGTGGGTCACATTCCCTCTCCCTCTCTGCCGCCTCCTTCTGCGAGATAACCGTCTCGCAGAAGGCCTGAACCGCCGCCCACGCCTCATCGCCGCCGACCATAGACAGAACTACGGTCGGCAGCGAGAGGTCCGTCCCTACTTCGGCGATGAGAGCACGGCGCTCCCCAGCCCACGCGGGGCACTCCTCTAGGGTGTGCTGCGCCGTGTCATCATCGCCTCCACAGTGGTGGCACCCTCTGGTCGGCTCTCGTCCCAACCGGTACAGGTACCTCCCGAAGCATCCATGCCCCGAGAGGACCTGCGCCATCCGGAACGTTACCGACCCCCGCGATCTATCCATCCAGTCTCTGAGGACCGGACGGATCGCCTCGACGGTCCTTCTGCCAGCCGTGGGATTGGCCAGCCGCCGCTCCCACTCCAGGAGCATGGACCGTCTTGCTTGGAGCCTCCGCTCTCCCACCTCCGAAGGTGCCGGGAATTCGCCCCGGCTCCGGGCCTCCTCACGCCAGTGATACACTGACGCGAGGACACAGGCCTCCAGCTCCCACGGAGGGGAGCCCGCCATAACGCAAGTTTGTGACAACCCTATTTCAACGTTGGTCAACATTAACCAAGTTAAACCGATGTTTTTCATATGTGTTACGATTTATTCGTAATTGCAAAAACCCGAAAAATAAATTTGAAAAATCATAAAGAGTTAAACGAATCTTTAATTAAATTAATTAAATTTGCACAAATTCAGTCTTTCGGCACTGAATATAATTTACTTAATAACAAAAAGGACTTACCAAAATCATAATTATTATAAATATAATATAAATTATTATTATGCTTAAATCCTATCATGGTCTTATGCGAGTGGGAGGTAGGTTAGGTCTATCTAACTATAATCACGATAAAAGCATCCAATCATTCTACCAAGAACCCATCCACTAACTGAACTTATAATAGTCGAGTTTCATTCAAGGTTAATGCATGCTGGCCCACAATTATTACTATCATCTTTGCGTGAACGGTACTGGCCCTTACAAGGTGAACAACTAGTAAATAAGATTGTACACAAGTGCGTAACGTGCTTTAGGGCTAAGCCAAAGGTTGATGTACCTATCATGGGTAATTTACCACCCTCGAGAGTAAATCCTTCTCCACCCTTCCTTGTAACAAGTGTTGATTACGCAGGTCCATTCAACATTAGAGACAGGAGAGGACGTGGGTTCAAGGCCAGCAAGTGCTACGTAGCTATATTTGTTTGCTCATCGACAAAGGCTATTCATATAGAATTGATTTCGAGCCTAGAAACAGCAAGTTTTCTTTCTGCTTATAGACGCTTTATATCCCGGCGCGGGAAACCCAGGGAAATTATAACTGATAATGGCACGATATTTCACGGCGCAAAAAATTATATCTCTATAATTATATTAAAAATAAGTTAGATAAATTAACAACCTCATTTGCAAGCGAGGGAATTATTTGGAAATTTTTACCAGCCTACACACCTCATATGGGTGGACTACATGAAGCCGCTGTATTGCGATGTCAAGCGATTTCTTAGAGTCTTCAGCCTATATCCAAGTTCTTCGCTGTATTTTTACTAAAAAAAAATCCCTTTCTTTATTTCTTTTTTCGGTATATAGAGAGAAAGTATGTATATGATGACGGAAATTCAAAAAGAACTTCGTATCAAAATCCAAAAAGCATATCGCCACGTAGGAATCGATCTCAAGACGTTTGATATAGTGAATTGAATAATGGCGATTACAACCTTCTGACCAAACAGCCTTTGTAAATTCGATTCGAAGTTGGTTATCTCTTGCTTGTGTTTATAGAAAGTTGTAAAATAATAATAATAATTTATTTTATATTGAGTCTCCAAGCTGGCGAAGTACATACACCGAATGGCACAAAATCACTGTTGAAATACCGCAACTTCTTATTTGTTTTACGTTTTAATATTCGTACAGATTGTTTACAGTTCAGTTAAGCACTTATTTTGTTCCGTCTTGTAGTTAACAAACGAATTACATTGGTATTGTATGGTTTTATTTACTTTTATATCACTTTTTATAATTAATTCTACGGATTGATCAAAAACACGTCTACTCGTAACGGCGGCTCGGCGCGGGGGGGGGGGGGGGGCAACATTTGTCGTTCGTATTTTTATATTTATTCATTAACTATTGTAATGGAAATACTGTTGGTATAGTAATATATTACGGAATTGATCACTTTACAGCCTTGAGAGCGAAAATAAAATGTTTCAATATAATTAACATTTCGTTTTATGCAATAGTTAGCAGAAACATTTTAGGTAAGCAGTAGATACTATTTTGACTATTTGTTGTGATATAATGTGGTGGTTAGTTCATGTTGTTTAATTTTATTATGTTCATTCACATGCATGTATGAACATTCACAAGCAGCTGGATAGCTGCAAAGTTCTACGAGGCTGATACAGCAAGAGCAGATATAGTATTAATTTAAAGGACATTTTCCATTTTGTTAGAGATTTTGGCTAACCATAAACAACTACTTTTTAACCAAATCTGATATGGAACTTGTACCTCACACTAACAACTAACAGATTTTACTAATAAAGTTGTATCCAGGTTCACACGCTTTAGTCGCATAATGTCCAATTCGCAAAATGTCCAGCGGGCTCAAATTGTCCAATTCTCACAACGTCCAATTCGCAAATTGTCCAATTCTCACAACATCCAATTCGCAAATTGTCCAATTCTCACTATGTCCAATATGGTTAACACCCCGACTCAGAGTACCCCGACCGACATTTTTTTTAAACTACCCAAAAAATATGATAGTTTAATTAAAACTCGAATTAGACAAATTGCGAACTGGACCAACTGCGAACTGGACCAATTGCGAACTGGACCTATTGAGAGTTGGACATTTTGCGAATTGGACATAATGCGACTAAAGGGTTCACACATCACCTGTTATTGACAAGTACATTTAGCGGGTTCATGTAAATAAAACATCCATTTTAATTATTATTTTTTGTGAATCTGAGTCATATGTTAACAGAATGTAGTTTAAAAATAAAAATGTCCTTTTCCTAGTGGCAACACTTGCGCAGTTTACATTGTCTCCGTATTTTAAATTCATATAAAAGTCAAAATAGTTAAATAGTATAAGAAAAAGTAGTGCGTTTGAGTGCAACAACAGTTATTTCACAGTGATATAGTTTGTGAGAACTTTTAAGAGCCATACTCAATTTTGAGTCAATTTATTGCCAAAGAACAAAGATACAGTCACAGATATTACAATTGTGCCTGGAGTGACAAATAAGCCAATATCTGTACTGGGCAACGAAGTGACACACTGTTGTACTATTATCCTCGTGTGCTGCATAAAATTAGAGAGAAAATAAAGGTCTGGATATACATTTTGAAAAAATATTCAAATAACGAACTTTGTCCTCAACCACTGGCTCCACTTAGACTATTGTAGCGGCATATAGTTGAACTATTTAAGTTCAGCGACTTGGCACCAGGGGTCTTACTTGTGCGTGCATCGGTAAACAACTTCTCGCTACCCGACAACTTATTATCACCTAGTGTTTCTCAAAGTTTTTGATCAACATGTTCGATTGCAAACGTTGTGGGATTGAAGCTAGGGATGGCGCTACATGCTCTGCATGTGCGGGTCAATTTGACTTCCCTTGCTCAGGAATAACGGAAGGTGGATGGAGGAAACTAGGAGACCGGAAATCAACCTGGAAATGCTCTGGTTGCAAATCAGTGGGTATTGCCAGCCCAAGAACCACCCCGGCAACAGCTACGGATACGATCCTAACCGAGTTGAAGCGATTATCATCACAGATGGAGGCCATGCCAGCGTTGGTCGAGGCTGTGAGGGCAATACAGACGGAGTTAGTGGACCTAAAAGCTATGAGAGATGAGTTCTCGGACGTAAATTGAGTTTGTTCACGATGCGGTTGAGGCGTTAACTATAAGGGTATCAATTATGGAACAGGACATCGAGACTATGAAGAAGACTAAAGAAGATGTCCTCAACCTTCAGGAACGTCTTAATGGGATTGAGGAAATGCAGCACGATAGTTAGCAAAGATCGCGTATGAACAATATTGAAATCAAAGGCGTTCCTATGTCTAGCTCTGAAAATTTATTCAATATACTGGATAAGATTGGGGATAGCATTAACTTTAAAATCCCCAGAGACCAGGTCAACTACATAGCCAGAGTGCCCATGCGTAATGACAAGCACAAGAAAAACATAATATGCTCTGTCCACAGTAGTTTTCTTAAGAACGACTTTGTAGCGGCAGCAAAAAAACACAAGTCCCTCAAAGCAACGGATCTGGGACTGGTTGGTGATAGCAAGATCTACGTGAATGATAACCTAACTATGGAGAACAAGATGCTACTAAACAAAACCAAAGCCCGAGCAAAAGAACGAGGATTTGAACATGTTTGGGTTAAAATTTTTCCCCGAAGCATCATATAAACTCAGAACGCGAATTAAAAAAGTTTCTGTCATAGACCGATCCGGGCAACATTCTGACGTGTCGCATTGTTGCATCGGCTCGATAAGTTTGAGAAACACAGGTACATTTGTTTGCTATTCACTCCAATGTTACCGGCCTTTTGTTCCCTTATCTCTCGGCGCTAATGACCCTGCACTAACTTGTAATTTTTATATTGGACAGTATTTATGTAATTTTAGAATCGCTTTTTGTTCCATCAGGCTTGCGTACTTTTATCCCATTAAAGTTATATTTTATTTTACTCAATACATCTACTTACGAACTTTTGTACTTAACTTCTACAGTGATAAAGTTTATATTAGCGTATCATTTTTGAAGCAATATATTCTCCCACTTCGCTTTGAATGTACCTTACACGTTTGTTGTTTTTGTGGTTGTTTCTACTATAACACTCGTGATGGCGCCTCTTAGCATTTTTTATCAGAATATTCGGGGTCTACGAACGAAAACTAGTACTTTCTACAGAAATGTGTGCATTGGTGGCTATGATGTGATATGCATCGCGGAAACGTGGCTGCTCGGGGGGATATCCGATTCGGAATTGTTTGACGATCGATATCTTGTGTGGAGACGAGATCGTAATTATGCAATAACTAATCAGGAACTGGGGGGAGGTGTTTTAATAGCTGTCAAAAGGGAACTAGTGGCTAATGTTCGAAGTGAATGGTGCTCGTCGGCAGAGGACCTGTGGATTACCCTTACCGTAAGTCACAAGAAACCGAAAGTTTCTTACAAAATACACATTTGTGTTGTATATATATGTAACGAAAACTTAGGGAATACATTAGCAGCTCAGTTAACTAATTTTACTAACAACCTTGTTGATATTGTCCTTAACCAACCTGCTGACACATTTTTGATATTAGGTGACTTTAACCAGCCCAATATAAATTGGTGTCCATCGAATGACACCGCTTACCTCAGTCCGAGTAACCTGGAGGGTGATGTTCAATTAAATTTCATCGACAGCTTGAACATATGTAACTTATCGCAATATAACAGCTACCATAATGATAACGACAGGTTGCTGGATCTTGTACTATGTAATAATGATGTTTTTGTTACTCATTCTGATCATCCCCTTGTAGGCGAGGATTGCCTTCACAGGGCACTTTGCATTTCAGTCGAGTTTGTTCAGTTACACAGTCTACCAATTCGGCCTCACGTACAGTACCTGTATAATAAGGGTGATTATGATTCCATAAAGCACGAGCTGGATTCCAGGAACTGGGACTACGAACTGAACAGTAGGACCCTCGAGGAGGCTGTGGCATATGTTTATGGTGTTATCAACGACTTGCGTAACACTTATATACCATCAAAAACTGTAAGCGTAAAGTCGAAATTTCCTATCTGGTATAATTCATCGTTGATTAAGATGATAAAGGAAAAAGGTAAATATCATTCAAAATTCAAAAAATATGGCAATCTTTCGAATTACAAATCTTTCGTTATCCTAAGACAGCGAGTAAAAGACTTGGAAAAGGAGTCATTCGAAAATTACATTTCTAAGATTGAATTGAACATAAATCGTAATCCTCGTGCTTTTTGGGCTTATGTACGGACAGCGTTCTTCTGGCGACGGTGATGTCATATGCAACATGTTTAGTGACTATTTTTACTCTATTTTTTTAGAACCAAGCACTAACAGAAACAGCTCACCGCTTTCCAACTGTTGCGACGCTGGCTATGGGAGCTTGGATATTGGGTCCATTGAGGTGGACAGGGAGGAGGTTGGTAGATTACTGAAGCAGGTTGACCTGAACAAGTCTTCAGGTCCAGACAACATACCTCCTGCTTTCATAGTTAACTGCGCACTAAGTCTCACTGTACCACTCTCAATTCTATTCCAATGCTCTCTTTCTACTGGAAGAGTTCCTGCTATTTGGAAGTCCGTATATGTAACACCTACTTTAAAAAAAGGATCAAGAACTGCTGTAGAAAATTACAGGCCAATTTCTAAGTTGTGTGTGTTCGCTAAAATTTTGGAAAAAAATGTTTACAGACAGGTTTACTCGGCATTAAAACTTAACTTCAGTGAACACCAGCACGGCTTCTTAAAGGGTCGGTCGACTACATCAAACCTTATCCTATGTAGCGATTTTCTGTCTGATTCCATGTAACGAAGATCCCAGGTGGATGTTATACATACGGACTTCTGCAAATGTTTTGATAAAATAGATCATAGCAGACTTATGGACAAAGTGTCATCTATGGGTATTCGGGGCGATCTCTTCAGATGGTTTACATCGTATGTAGAAAACAGGTGCCAGACTGTAGTGCTAAATGGATACTTATCGAGAGTAAAGCGCATCCCCTCGGGTGTGCCCCAAGGATCGCTTTTAGGACCACTTTTGTTCAACATTTTTATCAATGACGTAGCGTGTTGTTTTCAATGCTCCAAAATATTACTGTACGCCGACGACATGAAAATCATGAAGCAGATTAACACTCTCGCAGATGCTCTCGCGCTGCAGGAGGATTTGGACCGATTTCAGAATTATTGCATGGTGAACAAGCTCGACTTAAATGTGTCCAAGTGCTACACTTGCACTTTTACGCGTAAACCACAGCCTATTTTTTTCATCTACACTCTTCGAGAAACTCCTCTAACCACGGTTAATTCTGTCAAAGATCTAGGTGTTACTTTTGACTGCAAACTTCTTTTTGACTTACACATTAATAACACTGTTAGCAAAGCCACTAAAGCACTAGGTTTCATTCTAAGAATCTCAGCCGATTTTAATAGTATTAAAACTGTTAAAATTTTGTATTGTTCCTTCGTTCGTAGTATCCTTGAATATGCCTCACAAGTGTGGAACCCGACTTATAACACCTATAATGACCGTCTTGAAGGTATACAACGGAAATTTTTAAGGTACATTCAATTCCGATCAAACTGTTATCTGCCTGATTATCAAACTCGCTGTAAAAAGTTTCACATTTTTACTCTAATTGAGCGTCGTAGGATAGCGGACTTAACTTTCTTAATGTCAATTTGTAATGGAACACTAGATTCACCAGACCTGGTAAACAAGGTAGGCTTTTACGCGCCGCCATTGCTTCTACGTAAGCCAAACTTGCTGCATCTTCCTATGGCAAGAACTACCTACAGACAAAATTCTTACCTGTTACGAGCCTGCCGTACGTACAATGCGGCATGTAGGGATGTTGACATGGATTTATTCTTCACTAGTGTTTCTAAAGTGAAGAAAGTCTTATGTGACCACTACTTCATGCATTAGTAAATTACTTTTGTTAGTACTTAATATAACTATAACTATCTACTTGACCTAAATGTAAAACTGCCCATAAAATTGAGTTGCCCTTGAATCTTTTATAATGTAAAAAAAAAATTGTTATTGGTGAAAACTTGTAAATGGCCACCACTATATTATATGAATTTACCTATTGTTATCTTTTGAGACGGGACAGTCTATATTGGAATATACGCCTGCCCTAAGTATTTAGAATATGTCTATTAATATTACTATTTCATTCATATACAATGTGATAACCAGATAAGTTTAAAAGCTCACATTTAGGAGCACAAAGACACGACAAGCTTTTGTTCAGGGGTCATAATGGATAAAATAGCTATTGACTTTAAAACTATTCAAAGAACTAAATGAATCGAAAAAAAAAGGTTCTTTAGAACAAAGCGATATACAATTGGTTTAAGCGTTTTGGGTACAAACAGGATACTACGATATTAAGCACATGGTATTTAAAATATTCAGATGTTATAATATTTCTAAAATTATCTCGCTTAAACAAATGCAAATATAAAACGATGATACTTATATTGTTGGAATATATTATTTATGATGACTAAGTAGGTGGACTTAATGTAAATGCCATAATTAAGGCACCATATAATTGTAGATTCATGCGAGTTTGATCCATGGATATAAATGGCCAAAAATGCAATTAATAAATACATAAAATAGAATTCTATCAAAAAAAAAATAATAATCAGAGCTCCACCGAGATAAGCGCATAGTACTATAATATTTATGTAACTATATAATTAAAATGCATGACCAGCTGGTTAAATTGGTTGAATTAAGTATATACTGTTGGTATATTATTTATATTATTATACGGTATCAATTTGCATGGTTTGATATTCTGTAGAATGGAATTAATTACATTGCACGAAGGCATGTTATCATTTGAATGTAACTATAAGCTTGCAAGTTAATAAAGAGATCGTTTTAACAAATTACCATTCCTTGTATTACGGTACAATCGAACCCATCGCAAGCGGCTACCTGAGGGTGTGCGCGCGGTGAGCGGGCGCAGAGACCCCGCGTCTCGATAAAAAGTGATTTCCTGGCGTTCGCAACTCAGTTGTGTTTGAGACATCGCTTTGGCACGTAGACTGATTACATTGACATGTATTTAAACTCTGCTGTTTTAAGCAAGTGTAAATAGTGACGAAGTGAGATAAGACTTTGTGCCGAGTCGTGTCTGGACGCAACGCGCTTCTGAATTGATATTTAGAAGTTCCTAATTACTTTATCATACCTTCCTATCAACACCAATATACCCTTGATTTGTTGTCAATTGGAAAGTTCTTATAGGTAGATTATTGACTGTAAGTCTGGGAGTTGAGACTGGCTTCCGGAGACAAATCGAATACCTTAATTCCAATCATCTAGGACTCCGTGATCTAGTTGTAGGAAAGTCTAAAAACTAGAGCACTCCCTATTCCACGTAGCTAGTTTCAAGTGTGTTTTCCTTTACACAATTCGCAATACACACACATTTAAAATCATACACATCCATGTTCATCTTGGTACGAGCTCATGGTCTGCAGGTCACACTAGGTTTCTAGCTAGAATGCAGGTATAGACGTTCTATTGCGATAGAACCTAGGAATTCTTACGAGCATTATAGTGGTAATTTATACATTACGTTTGGTGAAAATTTAATGCGTTTATTTTGTGTTAATATAATAATTGAAATTGGGGTAATTATACGTTATACTAACGTATTATATTTTGGTATAAACTAATAAGCAGATTATTGTGCGTTTACAGTCGGGTTTTATTCAAAATAATAGTGACAAGTGTAAACTATAATTATATTTTGATTGAAGTTAGTATATTGACTATATACCTAAATCAACTACATTGATTAACTCTACTTTACTTTACAAAGTCAGTACATTGATTAAACAAAAGGCTTTATTACTGAGATCATTAAATTCAGCACACAGTTACTAATGAGAGACTAATTGACATCTCCGACATATACTAGATCTCACTCATTACATCATATCATAGCCAAAGCTATACTCATTGAAACATCTGTAGGTAAATTCACCTCAGCTCCTGAGTCATTTTGGACCCAGTATTTTGAGCTCAAGTTTGTAATGTGTAGTGACATTGGTTTTCCTGCTGAAGCCTATCTGATTATTACTTACTGAAATTAAATATCCAATTAATAACTGACAGCCAACCATTGCTGTGAAAGTATACTATACTGTTGTTGGAATAATAAGACTCATAATCATTATCATTTTACCTTCATAATTGGTTCAGTTGAATCAGTAATGTCATGAGGTCTAAGGGTCCATCATTTTGTACTGGAGCTGAACGCTAACACTGAAATCTACAGTACACAATGAGGTCAGCGGAGGTATTACAAACTAAATTAAATTCATTGTGACGAGTTGAAGGAGAGTTCGATCTATAGATCAGAGCTATCGATTCTTCGGAATTGATCTAAATCTCGCTCTTCGGAGCTTGAGATAATTGTGTTGCAATACACAACAACAAAAATAAATATAATTGATCCGGATCACATATTATAAATCATATATGATATCTACGACAATTAAAGGCCTATAAAAATATAAATACAGCTGAAAAAAAGACGCCCAAAGAGGCCACACACAAATCAAAATATCACAGACCTATATTTTGAATTTAATATTAATTCATTTGATTCCGAATAAATCCACAGTCTTGTCATCATAATATATATTCCATACATACATTAAAGTTAAAGAGTGATATAAAGTATCACACTTTTGTATACCACTAAGGTGGCAAACAAGCACGCAAACTCACCTGATCTGTGAAACTATATAATATATTCCATACATACATTTAAAGTTAAAAGTTGGGATAGAGCATCACACTTTATATACCACTAAGGTGGCAGACAAGCACATAGCTCACCTGATCGGTGAAACTATCGATTTAAATAGACGCCCTTAGCATTTGTTATACGAATATATACATACGGTCAGGAGTCAATATTGAATGTAAATAGATTAGTGTAGTAGATTTCGACGATAGCAATTTAGACGATCACAGCTATATGTAGCGTAGGGCCGTCGGCCCTAAGTTCCGTTACACTTTTAGCTGTAAGTTTTCCTAAAATGATAGAATAAAATAAAATAAAATATATTAGAGTGGTAGAAATTTGATGGCACAAATTTGTCACAAATTTCGACCGGGTGAGTACCACTGTGCACTTTTGCGAAAAATCCTCAATAGTAATCCAATCTCGGTTGGATTGCGTTCAGGGGTCAGCAAGTGCATAGCCGGGCAGGGGGGATTGAGGTCGCAGCACAAGTGGGACCGGTGGGTCTTGGCGTAGTCTAGTGGGGGGTGGCGCGTGGCGACGCGCCGAACAGGGAGACCTGTAGAAACGGTGGTGCTGCTGGCCGCCCGCGGCATAGTACAGGGGCCCAACCGGGACTAACCCTGGGAGGCTGCCCCACCAGGTCGCGCATAATACCGATATGTCTCGTCGTGCCGGTTGGTGACCGGACGAGGGAGCCCGGCGACCATACTCGGGGGGGTACGCGGGCCCTTCCGTTCGGCGCGTCGGCTCTCGCCATACCTCACATTCATAGATAAAACCAATATCCCAGGCTTTGTCACGCTGTGCTGCGACAACAATCGCCTCTTTTTTCACGCCTTCCCTCCTCTTCATCCTCATGGCAGCGCATAATTACAGTAGATTGGTCTACACAGCGGCAAAAAACTCTCCCTCGAGCTCGCTATTTGAGGTGGAGTCCACGAACATCTGTGGGCTCCATACAAACCTCAACGCCGTCCACCAACACCTGGAGACGGCGAAACCAGCAATGCTGTTTCTTACAGAGACACAAATACGCCGCCCTGATGACACGACCTACTTACTCTACCCTAGCTAGTTTTTAGTTTTAGTTTTAGTTTACCTGGGCTGTTCCGCACTTAGCCTCTTGATTGGGTCATTGTGCGTACCATCTTACCTCTTATTCCAACCAACCCAGATCCTCCCAAAAAGCCAGCAGCCTTTTCAGGTTTCCACATGCTTCCCGGAGTGACGCTGGTGACTGGAGGAATTTCGCCCGTTGTGCGGCCACGCTCGTGCACTCTGTAAGCACATGCCGTGGCGTTTCTTCTGCCCCCATGCAGCCTCTGCATAGGGGGCTGTCCGTCACACCTATTGTAAACAGATGCTTGTTTAGGGGACAGTGACCGGTCAAGCTGCCGGTGACCTTGCGGATTTGGTCCCTTTTTAGCCTAATGAGATTTCGGCTAAACGTTTTTGATGCTACCGGAACTGCATTCCTTGTTTGCCTGCATCCTTCAGTGTTTGTCCATTCTGTTAGATGGGTTTCTTCTGTACTTTTTCGTAGCCAAGTTTTGACCTGTGCTTGAGGTATGGGTAGTATTGGTTTCGGTCCATATACTGTCGACCCTGATCCTCTCTTGGCCAATTCATCGGCTGCGTCGTTGCCGAGGGAGTTGCTGTGTCCTTTGATCCATTGCAGCGTGACCCTGTTTGTGTTTGCAATGGATTGGAGTCTGTTATGACATTCCAATATGAGGACAGAGGTTATGGTGTTACTTTGGAGAGCTTGGAGTACGGATGCACTGTCTGAGATGATCTTTATGTCTAGATCTCTGACATCTCTGGTGGCAATCGTCTCCGCCGCTCTCGTTATGCCAATACATTCGGCTTGAAATATTGTGCTTAGCTTGTCCAAGGTGGTTGTTATTTTGATATTTAGGTCATTCGAGAAGACGCCTGCTCCGGTACCATGTGTGGTTTTGGAGCAATCTGTGTATATCCTAACTTCTTTGACGCCAGAGCTATCTCTTTTTTCTTCAGAAAGTTGGATATGATACTTCCGTTCGAAGACGTGGTGACATGGTATTCTGTCTATGGGAGCCTCAAGAAGTGGTATCTTCTTTAGGATTCCCTGTAGAATCTTTGAATGCTTTGTTCCAGTATTCTCTTTCCAAAGCCCATTATTTTTCAGTCTTAAGGCTGCTGCCTTGGCCTCCTCCTGTATGATTAGATGCAGCGGTCTCAGGTTTAGGAGGTGCTCTAGTGCGACTGATGGGGTGGTTCTCATGCATCCAGTGGCTGCTGTACTCGCTAGGCGTTGTAAACTCTGGAGCTTTTCTTTCACAGTGATCAGTTCTGTTCTGGGCCACCATACAACTGATCCATAGGTTAGAGAAGGTCTGATAATTGCCGTGTACAGCCAAAGTGTTATCTTTCTGTTAAGACCCCAGTTCTTACCAACGAGTCTTCTGCATTGCCAGAAAGTTATACAGGCCTTTTTCATCTTAGCATTTATGTGGCTAGCCCAATTCAACTTATTGTCAAGTATGATGCCCAGATATTTAACTTGAGTTGTGAGAGCTAGTTTGGTGTTAAACAGTTTTGGTAGTTGTAGTTCTGGTAACTTTCTTTTGTAGGTGAAAAGGATAAGTTCTGTTTTTTTCGCGTTTACTGACAGTCGGTGTTCTTCGCACCATTCTTCCACAGTCTGAAGGGCTGAGCGCATGATTTTGCATAGCACGTTCTCAGCCGTTCCGCTTATCAGTATTGCAAGATCATCCGCGTACCCGATGGTGGTGTGTCCTCTCTCATTAAGTCTCTTTAGGAGGCTGTCTACTACTATATTCCTTAAAAGTGGCGATAGGACGCCTCCCTGGGGGCACCCTTTGACTACCTTTGCTCTTGTGGTAGTGCTCATCACTATCTGGACCGCTCTTTTGCTTATTAGCCGAGTGATCCAGTCCCTTATGGTTGGTTCTACCCTACGCCTTCGCAAGGCTTCGTTGATGCTGCTGTGTGCCGTTTTGTCAAAAGCCCCTTCTATGTCTATGAAAGTAGCTAGTGTTGAGGCTTTATTTGTGATAGCCGATTCTATCTTATGCACTACCATGTGCAGTGCGGACTCTGTTGATCTACCTTTCCTGTACGCATGTTGCTGAGGATGTAGTGGGTTGTCTTTTAGTGTTCCATCCCTTAGGTATCGATCTACTAGTCTATCCAACGTTTTGAGGAGGAAAGATGTGAGACTAATGGGCCTGAATGATTTGGGATGTGTGTAGTCTTCCTTACCTGGTTTTGGTAGGAAGACTATTTTTGCTTCTCTCCATACTCTGGGTATGTATTTGAAAGCAATACAGGCCCTGTAGATTGGAAGTAGATATTTTGCTATCTTTGTCAGTTGCCATTGTAGTAGTGCTGGGAATATTCCATCCAGCCCTGCAGACTTGAAAGGTTTGAAGCTTTTTATGGCCCACTCTATTTTGTCTGCAGTTACTACCTTGTTTGCGATTTCCCATTCTTGGGTTGTTGGTACACTGTAGTGTTCCGGTGGCCAGTCGATTGAGTTGGTGAATGGTGTGACCTGACAACCAGGAAAGTGTGTTTCCAGCAGTACTGCGCTGGTTTCACTTTCCGTTGTTGTGTAAGTGCCGTCCTCTCTCTTAATTGAGCCCATGAGGTTGAGTTCCCCCTTGGCCAGGACTTTCCTTACTCTTGCGGCTTGGTTTGTCGAATTTATGCTACTACAGAAACTCTGCCATGCCTCAGTTCTTCGATACCTGATGCGTTTCTTGTAGTGTTTTTGTGCGTTTTTGTATTTATCCCAGTCCTCAGGGGTTCTGGTGTTTTTTGCTCGGTTATAGAGCTTTCTCAGGCCTCCACGTAGTCGCTCGAGTTCTGGCCCCCACCAGGAGCTCTTTTCTTGACCTTTGGGTGTCATGACAGGACATGCTGGCTCGTAGCTTTCCAGTAGAGCTGCAGTGAAGGACTGTACGTTATGTTCAATGTTATCCGTACTAAGTGTTGAGTCGGGTAGTTGTGAATCACTTAGTCTCTTGTTTAGTGCGTTGGTGTACCGTGTTATATCTGTTTTACGGGGGTTACGATATGGGACAGGGTCTGCTAGTTTACATTGTATTTGAATGCAAATTCGGCGATGGTCTGCAAAGGATGGGTCCTTTGATACGTGCCAACCCTTAATGAGGTTGGCTGCCGAGTGTGTTGCCAGCGTGATATCAATGATTGTTTGACACCATGAGGTTACGAAAGTAGGTTCCGTGCCTATATTCATAATGTTTAGGTTGGTTTGGAATAGGTATTCAGTTAGTAACTCACCTCTCTTGTTCGTGTCCTTACTTCCCCACAGAGGATGGTGAGCATTGCAGTCTGTGCCGATGATTAAGTCCCAGGTGTGAGCCTCGCAGTGTTGTACCAGGTCGGCTAGCTCCTTTGGAGGTGGTTCACCTTCGCCCGGCATATACACTGAGGCTAGTACTAGGATGGTTGCATTATCTGAATGGATTTTCACAGCAGTGAGATCTCTAGAACAGAATTGGTTAAGCAGAGTGGTGTTTATAGCGTTAGGTACAAAGATGCAGGTTCTCGGTTTTTCAACCGTCGTATCTCGTATTAACTTACCGCCTATGTTATTTAGACCGCAGATTACGTTCTTATTGATCCAGGGCTCCTGGATTAGGGCTACGGTCTTTTTATTTACCTCCAGCACTCTGCGTAGAGTGGCCGTTGCTGCTTGTTTGTGCTGGAGGTTTGTCTGGATGACGTTTATGGGTTCAGGGGCTGGTGTGGACGTCATCGTCATCGTTGACGTGTCCTCCCTCTTGCAGCGGCGAGCTACACTCTGGAGCTGGAGTCCCTGCCGCTGTTCCTTCCCCGGCCGGTGCTTCTTCTTGGGAGAAGAAGCGAATGTACCCACTTCCCGACATGTGAGCAACTCGGCGGTCCCTGGTGGTTATGGCGTCCTTCTGGTCCTCGGGAATGCCCAGAATTAGATGTACCACCTTCTCTTTAGAGTTCGGGTCGGTGGTTTGGTCATCCACTGTCATGTCGTAACACTGCCAGGTATCCACTTTGTACCAGGGATTTTGGGCACAAAGCACTCTGCGCAGTGTTACGGCTTCGGTGATGCGAGTGTGGAGAAGAAGTCCGGCTTTCAGCCGCTTCTTCAGGTCACACTGCTTGACTACGGCCAAGGTGGTTTCCGCTATCGGGGACGTAATGCTTCTTACAGCTTTTTCAAGCCAGGTAAGGGCATTTTCGTCTTCACACCACATCGCCAGCACCCCTTCCAATAGGAAGGGTCTTCCGCGGAAAGATGGAGCTTGCTCACCCGAAATTGTTGACGATAGCACTGACTGTAGGATGCTATCGTCAATAGCCTCCCTCAGCTGGTCTGCCTGGAGTTTTGTAAGGTCCCTCGGCGGAACGGTAGTGACCGCTACTCGCAGATGCGACTGACTGGCATCCGCGTAGCTTACCGTCCGCTTGGTTCGCGAGTCAGTTTTCGCGCGTTTGGCTTCCCCTCTGGGGGACCGGGTATCGTCCAGACGAGCGCGCTTCGAAGAAACACGCTTGTTCTGGACGGGCCCCACCCCCTTTTGTTCCTTTTCAGGAAAATTGGGAGTCATCGCAGCGGTTCGTTGACCCCGAGCACCCCTGGGTTTCCTTTTGTTCTGCTTGCTCGGTGGTGGTGGAGGGGCTGTGGCTACTGCCGTCCCCCTTGAGGTGGATGGTGTGGGTTCGCGCTGCGTCTCCGCTGCTGCGGCACCCAACCCTGTTATCTTTTTTGTGGGTTGCAAGGCCTCCCTTCTCGCGCGCCTGTTGGGGCGACTGCGTTCCGTTCGGCCGAGCCCTTTTTTGGTAGCGGCCGCTGTCGGCTGAGCATCCCTTTTGCAAGGGCGCTTGTGACCGACAACGGTCCATTGCACGACACTCGTGGCGTTCGTACGCGGTATAGCCTCCGAGAGGCTGGACAGGCTTGAGCCCGGTCCTGAACACAGGTTGCCCCCCCCAGAATACGAGGGGCAGACTGAGCTAGGCTCAGTGAGGGATTCTCCGCAAGCGGTACCCTCCTGGGGTAATGAATTCTTTTCCTGTGTATTCATTTTGGTTTTCGGGCAGAGGTTTACTCACACTACCTGCCCTAGGTGAGTGTGGTACAGCTTTCTGGGGGGATTTAGTGCCCCACGGCAATGTCTGCCGGGGCGTGGTTTTAGGCCGCCACGGTTCGGCACATTATATTATATATACATAATGATAGATACATATATAAGTTGTTTAAAAATAAATAAATAGACAATTACATAAATAGAAGATGCCACGCTTTTAGGGGGTATTTAGCGCCCCTTGGCCTGTGGTGGCCCGGTCGGGTTAGTTGACCGCCGCCCGTTGTATGGCGTTGTTGCTCCATTAGCACCACCCGGGGGACACGTGTAGGGTGGGCCTAGGAAAAGGTGGTAAATCCTACGGACGTTGAGCAACCTAATCCCCCTAAGTCTTCCCTGGCTATGTCCTTGAGGAGAATTTCCGCGCAAAAGCCGGGGTGTGCGTGTTTGTTAGGGCGGATATTTGTTGTCGCCGTTTGCGCTGCCTAGAGAACCCATCCTTTTCCACCCTTTGGGTACACATAGACCATGGCTCTACGAGTCAGATCTATGTGTGCCTCTACCGCTCCCATACAGGAGATGCCTAGACAACTCGACTCTTTGAATACCTTAGTCAGGCGGCAGATGATGCGCAGGAGCGGTTTCCGAATGCTGAACTGGTGTTTTTGGGGGATTTTAACGCCCACCACGAGATCTGGTTGGGCTCCGCCAAAACAACCCACGCGGGAAGAGCCGCCCATTCATTTGCTCTGGTGCATGGCCTGACCCAATTGGTACACGAGGTCACTAGGATACCAAAAAGGTCGGACCATGAGCCCTCTCTGCTAGACCTTCTGCTGACGAGTCGCCCGGACCAGTACAGTGTTTCGGTGAGCGCCGCTTTAGGTGAATCCGACCATTGTCTGGTCCGTTCCGAGGTGCCCATTTTAGCGCCCCCACGTCCCGTGCAGGGGAAGCGGTGTCTCTGGCACTACTCGTCAGCGGACTGGGATGGACTGCGTGATTATTTTGCGTCCATCCCGTGGGTTGAACGCTGCTTTGGAGGTAAGAACCCATCTGAGGCCACAACTGCTGTCGCCGGTGAGATCAGGCTGGGCATGGAATATTATATCCCCTACACTGATGTCGCCGGTGTCCGCTGGGCGCGCCTCTGGTTCGGGCGCGAGTGCGCGGAGGCTGTTAATCATAAACAGTCTGCGTACCGCGCTTGGATGAGGGCGCGCGCTACGTGCGATCCCAACGTGGGCCACTTCAAGGCGGTGTACAACAGAGCCACAAAGGCCTGCAAGAGGGCTTATGTCAGAGCGGATGCCCAGCGCATAGCGCGGCTTGGTCAGGAGCTAGTAGAGCATCCCACGGGCAGCTGTGGCGACTGGCCAAAGCCGTGCAAGCCCACTTCTGCCAGCCTTCGTTGCCCCCGCTACGCAATCCCGATGGATCCCTGGCCCATGAGCCGCAAGAGAAAGCAAATTTGCTGGTTAGTCTCTTTGCGGCCAACTCCCGAGTCGATGATTGTGGTATGGAGCCGCCGACACTGCCCGTCAGTGACCATGCAATGCCTGATATTCGTATCAGGCAACGCGATATCCGAGCAGTATTGCAGTCACTCGATGTCCGGAAAGCCAGTGGTCCGGACGGTATTCCAGTGGTGGTTCTGCAAAAATGTGCAGGGTCTGTCCTATCGCCAACTCTCTTTCTTCTGCATATCAATGACATGCTATCGACCGGCAGCATTCATTGCTATGCGGATGATAGCACCTTGCACGGGAGTTATCATGGACGTCCTGCGGATAAGCAGACGCATATCAGGGAAAAAAGGCAGCTTCTTGTCACCGAGCTTGACCGGATCCTGAACCACGTTTCCCAATGGAGCTCTGAGAACTTGGTCGAGTTCAATGCCAAGAAGACGCAGGCATGTGCGTTTACAGCAAAGGTATCTTCTTTCCTTCCCCTTCCCACTCTTCAGAGCACGCCACTGCCACTGCAGGATAACCTCAATATCCTCGGTATGGATGTTCGCTGCAAACTGAACAACAAAAACTACATCGAGAGTATCATCAAAGCAGCCTCGCGTAAACTCGGAGTCCTGAACAGAGTGAGACGGTTTTTCACGCCGGAGCAACGGTGTCTTCTTTACAAGACACAAATTCGTTCCTGCGTGGAGTACTGCTCACATCTCTGGGATGGATCCGCAAAGTACTTATTAGATGCTCTCGACAGGTTGCAGCGACGTGCGGTCCGCATTATCGGAAATCCTGAGGTCACGAGTACCCTCGAGTCTCTGCAGATGCGTAAAGATGTTGCTTCCTTGGCAGTTTTTTACCGTCTCTACCATGGTGAATGTTCTGAAGAGCTATTCCAATTAGTCCCATCCTCCCCCTTCCTATACAGGACGACACGTGCAGGACTAAGATGTCACCCCTATACGGTGCAGAACATTCCTTCAAGAACCAAGCGGTTCGGTGACTCTTTCCTTTGTCGCACCATTAAGACCTGGAATTCCTTGCCAGTTCACGTGTTTCCCTCTTCCTACAGTCCCGGGTCCTTTAAGCGGGGCGTGAAAAAGCATCTGATGAGGCCGTCAACCTGAGTGCCACCATTGTTAACATGGCACGTGTATATAATGGTGGCCCTCTTTCTTGAGACTTTACCTTCAGCTTACCATCAGGCGAGGTAAAGTCAAATTGACGTGTCCTATTTATAAAAAAAAACTGTGCTGATGGACTAATATTGACTTTATAATAGGGGTTAAAGTATGAAATTGCCGATTTGTGCTGACAAATTGAAATTCGTTTTTTATTTTTAATTTAACGTACTTATTTATTTAATCAAAATAATTACCATTATTATCTATACATTGCTGCCATCTAGTAGGAAGGTCATTTATGCCTTTGCGATAGAACTCTGGTGATCTAGATTCGACAAACTGTGTGAAAGCATTTTGTACTGCTTCCTGAGAAGAAAACTTTTTATCACATAGAAAATTGTCCAAATCACGAAAAATATGGTAGTCTGTTGGAGCAAGGTCTGGCGAATACGGAGGGTGACGGATAGTTTCTAATTGCAGTTCCTGTAGAGTTAAAACGGTTTCTCGAGCTGTATGAGGTCTCGCGTTATCATGGAGCAATAATGGTGAAGATCGATTCATGAGTCGGGGCTGTTTCACTGCTAGTTTTGCTATCATTGTTCGGAGTTCGGCACAGTAGACATCTGCCGTTGTTGCTTGACCAGATCGTAGAAAGCTATAGTGAATAACACCATGCTGAGACCACCGAACAGTTACCATTACCTTTTTATTGGTAAGCTTTGCTTTAGGACACTGTTGTGGCGTTTCACCTGGGGTCAGCCATTGCATTTTTCGCTTACGGTTATCGTAAAGAATCCACTTTTCATCACATGTCACAATTCGATCCAATATTCCTTCATTTCTGTATCGATTCAACAAGGCAACACAAGTTTCAACACGCATTTCTTTCTGCAGATCAGTCAAATCATGAGGTACCCATTTTTCAATTTTTTTTATTTTATTGATTTGACGCAAATGAGTCAATATTGTTGGTAAGGTAACGTTAAACCATGTAGCTAATTCCTGGGTAGTTTGGCTCGGATCGGCTTCCACCATGTCTTTCAATTCATTGTTATTCACCTGTGTGGACGGCCTTCCTCGTGGTTCGTTCTTGAAATCAAATTTTCCATCACGAAAGCGTTTGAACCAAAATCGCACGGTGCGTTCATTAGCAGGCCCCTCTCCAAACGCAACATTGATATTGCGAGCTGTTTCTGCCGCGTTAGTTCCGCGTCGGAACTCGTATTCAAAAATCACTCGAATTTTCGAAGTATCCATCTTTCTTGTCTAAGCTGAATAAAAAAAACAACTGAAAGTCGATAATCGAATGTTGCACATTTTTAAATGAAGAACTACATAGGTACCATGTGGAAAAAGTTTCACTCAAAAATCTCAAACCATGAAGGTTCTATGTCAATTCGAAGTACCTATTACAATGAAACAGCAATTTCATACTTTAAAAGGTCATGAACCAAATAATTGTCATTACATGAGCACAGCAACCCTCCGTCCTTTTGCCTACAATAAAATATAGCTTCTCTACCATGGTTATTATAGTAGATTCTTTTATTTATATGTCTGCTATCAATTTTGGCTCTTAGCAACTGTAAGTCGGTTCAAGGATATCTAGGTTCCCCGCTGGCTATCCTTAGGCAAGTAAAAGTAAAAAAATCTTCAGGCAGATATATAGATAGCACATTATTTTGATGTTGTGATGGTTGGGATGTTGCTTGATCAAATCTTTGCCAGTATTAATAACATATTTGGTGTGCTCCGTATAACTGCAAGTAAAAACATTCCTCATTAATATTCAATACATATTAGTTTATATTCATCAATAATAGCTGCGACTGGGATTAACAGCAGGATGAAGAAGATAAGTTTATATTCATATCGCCTTAATTATTATTATCACCAACCACACATTTAATGACATAAATAAGAAATAGTATGTTAACCCTAGGTTATAAAATGACACCGAACAGTCTTGACACCGGCAGGACAACTATGTATTACTATACAATTACAATCTATAAAACAAACTTACTTGTCGAGGCTCAATCCATACTACTATAACATTTAAAATGTGTGCTTCTCGTTCAGTGCCAGACTGGAATGAATGCGATTTTGTTGGCAAAATGGAACTTTCAAAGTTGACAAACACTTGCTGACGATACCCATCACTGGTAGAGGCTCCTGCATTCACTTGAGTATTTGAATCATATAACGCCAAAGTTCAACAGGTAGGAGTTACACACAACACTGTCATCTTCGATCTGGAAAACGATTTGGATTAGCTACTATACTATATAGTTGCATTACGTATTGACATGCTAATATGATAAGGAAGAAACGTACCACATGTGTGGGGCAATTGGCTGTCTAAACCAGAAAAAACTTCAGTGAGACGAAGAATATGGCTCGTCCTTGGGCTAGGCTGCAGTCGGTGCCACAATTCAAAGTTCTTAAACATGTAATCCAGTCCCACGTTGCGTTCAGTGTCAATATTCAAACCAGTGCTAAGGTAGGCGCGTCAGGGTCGTCAATAAACGGAATATCCAGGATTCGTTTTCAATTATCAACGTATCAGGCGTATCAACAGTGCCAAACGAAAACAAAGTGAATGACAGTTGGCTGTGTTGCCATATATATTTCCAAAAATAATTATGAGAATCGGCATCGATAAATGACAAATGAAATAAATAATTCGATTTATTAATGTTTAATTTAGAACTATTTAATTTATTGGTGTACAATAAAGAATTATCTATCTATCTATCTATCTATCTAAGTGTTTAAAATAATATTTAGTATGATGTAAAATATGACTGTGATAATATATTAGTACTTATTATTATTCAAATAGGGACAGTTTTAGGGAAAAATCGGTACTATAATAATGTGTAGGTATCGATTATATTTATAATCGATTATTTTTATTAAATATATCTTGGCAACATTATAAGGAAATAAAATGGATAACCAAAAGGCTGAACCTTGAAATTAATTGAAATACTACTTATTCAACTAAATAAGTTGATACAAAAACCAAACACCAATATCTTTTCAAAAATGATATTTAATTAATGGCACTAATAATCATTTGCAAGCATCTTGTTCACGATAGCCGATTATGAACTATGTCCTTTAAACAATGAATTTCAATGAAATTAACCTGTGTATAATTTCATTAACACATTAGAGGTTTTATTAGTGAAATAGTGTAGTTATATTAGACTGGATTTATAGATAAATATTGAATTAACAATGATAATTTCGATAAGATCCAGCTTTAGTGACGGAATGTGTTTTAAATTAGATAGGGATAGACAATATCTTAATAAAGGTCTTTTTTACAATTATATACAAAATACAATTGAAATAAATAAACAATGTAGTTGTATATAATACTAACCTATGTAATACCTAATCAAATTTCATTGTTTGCATAATAAATAATAATAATAATAAATAATAATAATAAATAAATAACTTGTTTATTTTCTCACCACAATATCATTTACATAATTGAGTTGACTTATAATAGTATATACCAGTTTATGTGGGAGACTGGTGCCCAAACTAGGAAAGATCCTGTATTTCAGGCCACCAGTGCAATCCTCATCTAGGGTCAGTACATCTATAAAATTGGATCAACTGAATGCAACTACATTATTGGCATAGTATTTTGGGTAACGTCGGGGTTAGTCTTGGTTGAGGTTGTGTTTGTGTGTTTGGTTGTGTGTGTGTGTGTGTGTGTGAGTGAGTGTGTGTGTGTGTGTGTGTTTGTGGATATACCTGTTCGTGCCTGCATAATTTGTTTGTGTAGTTTATATATATAATTTTTTAGTTTATATATAATAGTTATTGTATATTATTAATCTAATCTTGTTTTATTTTTATTGTTTTCATTTTTGAGACTACGAAACATTTTATCTGTATATAGTCAATTAGGTATAAGGTTCTTTTCACAAATAAAATAAATAACAAAAACAAAATTAATTAAGTAACCAAAACGTATATGTAGGCACATGAGTGTTACTTCGGGTCTGGGGCCTCTTAGTAGCCCATTGTAAACTTGCACTCACATTCCGCGTAGATATACGGGCGAGGAGAGGACAAGGAGAGGAGGAGACAACAAAATACACGAATCACCATATTTCAATTACATCAATCACTGACTACACATTTTACAGACACACTTGAGATCACGTAGCACGTACAAAGAGACGTCGGAGACAACCCTCTGTAGCCTAGTCGACTGATTTGGACGGCTTCACTCTATCCAGATTCTCAGGCTTGTCAGTACTGTTCTGGCTGCTCCTGCAATATAATGAAATAGGTACAAGAAATGGTATTTTGAACCCAAGATGTAACCTGTGGGATTTTTTTTTAACATTAATTGATTAATGCAATAATATTCTACCACATATTATTATTGCATCAATCAATTAATTAGCGTTAGCCTGAAGCAGTCCACAGCCGTAGGATGGCCTCTCTCATAGTGTATGTTGTATTTGCATATATAAATGCAAGTTGTAGGTATATATACTAGAGGCTCAGGTCCGGGTTCCGCCCGAAAATACGTTAATAGAAAACATATATCATGAAAAAAGAAGATAATTATTACATATCGTTCGAAGTTTGATTAGAGTGAATGAAATTCACTCTAATCACACAATAATTATTAACGCGCCGTCATATAGATAAATATACCACCTTCTAGAACTCACTACCTTCGAGTCACCATATCGCTTCGTATACCACTCAATCACGGTAATTTATGTTATTGCAGTTAAATTTACCATCTCATTCAACAGCAGGCAAATCACTCACATAATCAATTGTTTTCAAATATGTGTGAGTGTAGAATGCTGCATACATGAACTTTAAACACTAATACGCCTGCAGCAATGACGCACACATGCGATTTTTTACTAGTGCAGCCTGGTAGCCGAATTGTTTTGTTGAGTGTACTTCCCCAGTCAGACTACTCAATTGGACAGAAATACCTCCTACAATCTGTTTAATGAATCAAAATTTCTAGAGAAATTCAAAATGACTACAGTAAAATAGGTAATTGAAACGGAAACTGAAAGTAACAACATGGAGATACCCAGCGACAGTTAGCCAAACCACTTCCACACTACTATATGACGAAACCACCAATGCCAGACTGTGCTATAACCAACTGTAGAATAAAAATGAACTGGAGAAGAAAAAACAGAAAAAAAGAATAGAGAAGGAATTAAAAAATAGAGGCATTTCTTATCTCTCGTGTGGGTTTATTTATAATAAAAAGTCGCCATGTATGCATACATGGCACGAAGGTGATCGCTACTTATAGCCGTCTAGCCCCTCTAGACAAGTGGCAATTCGCTAGCCGGCGTTTGGTGGAATAGATTGACGAATGTATGGGATTTGACGTATTTGACAGTCGTTAACGCATGTCAAATACGTTAAATCCTATAAATTGGACATTGTATTCCATCAAACGCCTAGGGGCATGGTTTCTAATATATTTCTGTAGTCACTCAATACCCCGAATACTGTACTCGGTTTCATTTCCTGTGTTATAATTTCAGAATTTTGGGACAGCATAACTTACTTTTCTGAACAGTGCACTTCTCTGGGTGGAGTAGCATGCCTGCGTATGGGCCCTAAGGCAGTCTATGGTAAATGTTCTTTTTCTTATACTTGAAAAGTCATTTTTAATCCAATATCCAGAAAAAAATCTGCTTTTCAGGTTTTATTTATTTATTATATGTGATGTAAATGCCTGATGCGCCAATCCTCATGCAGAATTAATAATAAAGTCTTAAATAGATAGGCGCATTGTTATCGGTCGATAAATACTGAATGCGTTATTTAAGGTGTAACGGTAAAAAGTCACGGAACTTTGAGGTGGGTATTTGGCAAAAACAAAAACATAAATAAAAATTACGTCACCACACTTTTTGCTCGTGAAGGAGACAGCAGAGCGGGCGCGGCGCGATTAGCGAAAGAGACTCGCGGACATCGCTGCCCGCGTTCGTAGGCGGCTCGGGCGTCGGAGGGCACAGACCGACCTACGCGCCCCCCATGAGCGCGGGCCTGAGGGTGACGGGTGGAGTCGCTCGTCACCCTAGCAGAAGCTGGCCACGGCGGCGGCGCGCATCTTTAGACGATGCGCGCCCCCCCATACCAGGGGCGAGTCGGGGACCGCTTTGTCCCTCTCCCGAGGAGGGCTAGACCTAGAGGAATGGTCCTGGGTCAGCCAGGGTGCGAGGGATATGTCACGAGACAACCTCACCTTCGGCCTAGCACAAAGACCCACAGACGACTCCCCTCCGGCTTATCTTATATGGGGGGGTATCCGTGGGGATTTCCCGCACTTAAAAAAAACCACACTTTTCAAAATGAATTGCAAAGATTTAATAAGTTGTCATTCAATAATGAAAATTTAGACCCTTCCTGCGCGCCGCGGTGCCATAGTGGAACTACGAACGCGTAGTTCGTTAGCGTACAAATATGAGCGTAAAATTAATATTACCTGTATTGCATACCTCCATAGGCCACGGTAACAGTTTTCCATGAAGTAGACCGTGTGCTATTCTGCCACGTAAGTGGTATAAAAAAAAGACGGGTTGCACTCCGGGAGTGCCGGCAGAAGTGAAAACTTTTTCTTTCTTTGTTTCTTCGTTTTATACAGAAAAAATGATAAAAGAACATACCATACCATACCATACCATATCATACCTATAATATAGCGCCAATCATAGAACCTGTCACTAATTTTTTGCTAATGTTCTGTCAGAAAATATAAAAATAAATTACGAACAGAAAAAATAATCACAAAAGGCAATAAATTTCAAAAAGAAAAATTATCACAAAAATGTCAGAAGGCCAGGTTAGAACCCGGTTCTATCTGAAACCACAAGTACTTAAAGTCGAAGCGCTCACCGCTATGCTAAGAAGCTTCTTATTATATCTTCCAAAATAAACGGTCTATAACTAATATTGTATGACGTCAGTCGTCGGTTACGGTTCAAAGGTCAAGTGATCCTGACGCGCGAGTTTAACAATTTTTACCCAGCCAAAGTTTTCACTTCAAAAAATTTCAGTGAAAATTAACATATAATTTTTGTAGTTTTTCGTGGAGAGTTGCCGATACCGACCAATCCCTCAAAGTTCCGAGAGATAATTTCCACTAGAGCCGTGCTTCAGAATATTAATTAATAGATAAATGATTGCAGTTGTGACAGACCCCGACGACGTGTTCACGGTAGCTAACACATGTTTAGATAAGGATGATTACTACGACATTGCAAAACCTTGGGTACGTGAAGGCTTAGTCACTGCTAATCGTAAGTTTATTAGAATTTATTTTTTAGTTTTCCTTTTCTTGAATTTGCATCAACTTCAGTATTTCCTAGTTCCGAAGGATTCCGCTGAAGGGTGCTAATGAAAAATAGGTACAAATAAATTATGTGCACTATGTTTTATTAGTAAAATTTCTTAAATTCCACTAGTACTGATATGGAAAAATCATCGCAAGATGCTTAGTACGGCGTTTAATCAGGCCGTGCTGGATCGGTTCGTCGGCATTTTCAATAGTCAGTCCAGGAAACTCGTCAATGACATGAATAAAGAGACTGTGAAAGGGTCCTTTGATTGCAGAGAATACACCAGGAATAACGCTTTAGAGAGCATTTGTAGTAAGTCTCTTATTTTTAATACAAAACTCTAATTAATATTACTAAAAAAAACACATTAAAATACTACTCCTTTTTGGTTTCGGAATAATAAAAAAATAACAGCTTCTATCTTTCGATGCTAAACCAGCATATTATTTTGGTTCCAACCCTAAGCCCTGGTTGGCTTGGTGGATGCGGTATTGCCGCATACTTTTCCCACGTAGACTGGCTATCTTCAATGAATATGGTCACACCAGTGAAAGCTGGCTAGCATCATAGTTATGTTATAACACAATACTGATTTTCAGTGACTGTCCTTGGAATTGACTTCACCGACTCATTGCTGACTAAAGAATATCTAAAAACGGTGGATTTAATTTTGCGCAGCTTTATTGAACGATTTATAAAGTTCTGGTGGCTCAGCTCATACACCTTCCGTTTTAGTGCCCTCAAGAAGACACAGGATGGTTTTATCAAGATATTGCAAACAATATCCGATACGGTAAGGATAGTTTGAAACAGAAACAAAATATTTATTTAACGATACCTTTATTACGGTGCCTACGTGATGATGGTGACAATTATGCATTTATTACAGGTTCTTCAAAAACGAAAGATCGAATTTGATAGCGATAATCATGCTGAGCATATATTTTCAGGTAAGAATGTAGGAATAAAGTCAAGACCTTCAGACAAAGTGCTTCACTTTTCTACTTGGCTATAATATAATTTTGACCTTAATAAAACTTATTACAATTTATTTAGGTACCAGGCTTAAAACCATCATGGACCTCTTACTCGAACTTTCATATATGGGAAATGTGTTGAGTGATGAAGACATCAGAGCACACCTAGATACTATAATCGTCGCAGGCGAAGATACAACGTCTGTAACCCTCAGCCATACTATGATGTTACTAGGAGCGCATCCAAAGGTTCAGGAAAATATTTTTAACGAGTAGGTATTATATCTCTATACTATTTTAAATTATAAATTATAGAGACAATAATTTGACAAATTCAATAAATATTAGAAAGCAACTAGTTTGACTTATTTAATGGCTACAAAATTTCAGGATAAAACAAGTTCTCGGAGATGAAGACAGAGACGTGAGGAAACACGATCTGCCGCAGCTGGTGTACCTGGAAGCTGTAATCAAGGAGAGCTTGAGAATTCGCACCGCCATACCGATAGTCGCTAGAAAGTTAGATAGAGATGTAAAACTGAGTGAGTATATAGATAAAATACAAGTTAGGTTATTAATTAAGAGCGGAAATCTGGCTGTTGAAAGCCATCAAACCTTTGGGGCCGTACCAATCTTCCTGCAGGTATTCTCGCTTATTGACCATCGAGGCAGTTGTCAGACGTCAGTCGCTTCTGTAATAGCCAAACTAAAAGGAAGAGAAGCTGCCAAGATGACGATTATGACGATCACTCGCCATCATCATCATCATCATATCAGCCACACACAGTCTACTGCTGAATATAGGCCTCTCCCATAGACTTCCAGAATGACCGATCTAAAGCAGGCCCGTATCTAGCGCTTCCCGGCGACCTTGATGAGGTCGTCCTTCCACCTGGCCATTGGGCGTCCTACACTACGTTTGCCCGTACGCGGTCGCCATTCCACTTTTTTGCTCCATCGGCCATTTGTTCTGCGCGCTGTGTCCCGCCCACTGTCACTTCAACGAGTTAATCCGCTGGGCTACGTCGGTTAGTTTTGTTCTCCTACGGATATCATCATTTTTGACGCAATCACATAGGGAAATACCGAGCCCTTTCCATAGCTCGTTGAGCGACTTTGAGATTGTTTAAGAGACCCATAGTGAGGGACCACGTTTCAGATCCGTAAGTCATCACTGGTAACACACATTGGTTAATGTTTGATCCAAAAGGGCTAGGGTTCCAGCCCAACATTTTTCATTCGCCATTTTTATATAGTTTAGTTGGTGTCATTTATGTCAATTCATTCACTTCTAATTGAAGTAAACCGTAAGAACGAAATCTTATCTGGGAGATAGATATTTTGTTGAGTCAATTTTTTGGCATTTATATAGTAATCAGTCATCGAATTTGGAAAATATATACGTATTCTGGCCTGTGGTGTGGCCGTAGAATAGCACCACCCCATCTCCTCCCGTGGTTGTCGTAAGAGGCGACTAAGGGATTCAAATACCGGAGGATGGGCAGCAGCATCTTTCCGCGTACTAGCCACCAAACTGCGATCGCCAACCCGCCTGCCAAGCGTGGCGATTACGGCATAACCCCCCATGATGAACGAACCCAACAAACGGCCCCTAGTCCCCGGCGGTCCCGCTATTCCTGGCTATGGTAGCGGCCATGGTAACGGCGGGGCAAGGGGTGCGAAGAATCCCCGGCAGATGCCAGGCTACCAACCCCGACGACCTTTGGCCCTGGCAACGTACAACACGCTCACACTGCGAACCGACGAGAAGCTCGCTGAACTCGAGGAAGAATTGAGCAGGTTACGGTGGGATATCGTAGGATTGTGTGAAGTCCGGAGAGAGGGGCAGGACACCATGATCCTCAAATCCGGCAGCCTGCTCTATTTCCGGGAGGGCGACATACTGTCCCAGGGTGGTGTCGGGTTTATCGTCCACAGGTCCCTTGTCAACAACGTGGTCCAGATCGAGAGTGTTTCGACGAGGGTAGCGTACCTTATACTCAGAATCACCAAACGGTATTCGCTGAAGGTCATACAGGTACACGCACCGACCTCGAAACACCCCGACAACGAGGTGGAGACTATGTATGAGGATATCTCTAAAGCCATGCATAGCTCCCGAACATACTATACCGTTGTGATGGGGGACTTTAACGCGAAACTGGGCAAACGAAGCGACAACGAGCTGAGAGTGGGGCAATTTGGATATGGAAAGAGGAATGCATGTGGCCATCTGCTGGCCGGCTTCATGGAGAAGGAGGGCCTTTTTATGATGAACTCCTTCTTCAGAAAGCCGGAACAGCGTAAGTGGACATGGCTACACCCTAACGGTGTCACAAAAAATGAGATTGATTTCATCTTGTCGACGAAGAGGCACATATTCAATGATGTCTCCGTGATCAATTCAGTAAAAACAGGAAGTGATCACCGGATGGTAAGAGGCACATTGAATCTTAGAACAAAGCTCGAAAGATGTCGACTGATGAAGTCTACGCTCCGACCAGCACCTATCCAGTTCCAGAACCCTGAGCACTTTCAGCTCGAGTTGCAGAATCGCTTCGAATGCCTGGGAGATTGCGAAAATGTGGATGATTACAATGACAGATTTGTGGAAATTGTCCAAACGACTGGGTCTAAGATCTTCAAAGCCCGTCGTTCAAAAGGAACCAAAAAGATTTCGGACCTCACCAACAAACTCATGGAACAAAGACGAAATTTGGTTCTGCAGTCCTCTGAAGATGCTACTCAGTATCGGCGTTTAAACAGACAGATCTCCAAGTCCTTGACTCGCGATCTACGCCAATTTAATACGATTCGTATTAAGGAGGCGATTGAGAGCAACAAAGGCTCAAAGGTTTTCGCAAGGGATCTGTCTGTTGGTCAAAGCCAACTGAATAAGCTGAAGGCGGAGGATGGCAGAATTGTTTCGTCAAAGCCGGAGCTGTTGGAAGAGGTCGAGAAGTTCTACGGACAATTATACACGAGTGTACGGCAATCTGTTAATAATCTGGCCAAAGACCCAAGATCCAGATTGACCCGACACTATACCGAGGATATCCCGGACGTCAGCCTGTACGAGATTAGAATGGCTCTCAAACAGCTAAAGAACAATAAGGCACCGGGTGATGATGGGATCACGGCTGAGCTTCTAAAAGCTGGTGGAACACCGATACTTAAAGCTCTTCAGAAGCTATTTGATTCCGTCATACTCGAGGGACGAACGCCTAAGGCATGGCACAGAAGTGTGGTGGTACTCTTCTTCAAAAAAGGTGATAAAACCTTGTTGAAGAATTATAGACCCATCTCGCTTCTGAGCCATGTCTACAAGTTGTTTTCGAGAGTCATTACGAATCGTCTCGCTCGCAGGTTCGACGACTTCCAGCCTCCCGAACAAGCCGGTTTCCGGAAAGGCTTTAGCACCATAGACCACATACATACGCTGCGACAGATTATACAGAAGACTGAGGAGTATAATCAGCCACTCTGCTTGACGTTTGTGGACTATGAGAAAGCCTTCGATTCGATCGAGACCTGGGCTGTGCTACAGTCTCTCCAACGGTGCCAAATTGACTATCGATACATCGAATCGCTGAAGTGTTTGTACGAAAACGCCACCATGTCAGTCCGCCTCCAGGATCAAAGCTCAAAACCTATCCAGTTGCAGCGAGGGGTGAGACAGGGAGACGTTATATCTCCGAAACTGTTCACCGCCGGCCTGGAAGATGTTTTCAAGCTCCTGGACTGGAGAAGACTCGGCATCAATATCAACGGCGAGTACATCACTCACCTTCGATTCGCTGACGACATCGTAGTCATGGCTGAGACCTTGGAAGACCTAGGCACAATGCTCGAAGACCTCAGTAGAGCCTCCCAACAAGTGGGCCTCAAAATGAACATGGACAAGACGAAAATTATGTCAAATGTCCATGTCGCACCCACTTCTTCTTTAAAGGTTGGAGACTCTACACTCGAAGTTGTCGACGAATATGTTTACCTGGGACAGACAGTCCAGTTAGGCAGGTCCAACTTTGAGAAAGAGGTCAATCGTCGAATCCAACTCGGCTGGGCAGCGTTCGGGAAGCTTCGTAATATCTTCTCGTCCAAAATACCGCAGTGTCTCAAGACTAAAGTCTACGATCAGTGTGTGTTGCCAGCGATGACCTACGGAACTGAGACTTGGTCCCTTACTATGGGCCTCATAAGAAGGCTCAAGGTCACCCAAAGGGCGATGGAGCGTGCTATGCTCGGAGTTTCCCTGCGTGATCGAATCAGAAATGAGGAGATCCGCAGGAGAACTAAAGTAACCGACATAGCACACAGAATCGCCAAACTTAAGTGGCAGTGGGCGGGGCACATAGCTCGTAGAACAGATGGCCGTTGGGGCAAGAGAGTTCTCGAGTGGCGACCACGCGCCGGAAGACGCAGTGTAGGCAGGCCTCCCACACGGTGGACCGACGACCTGGTGAAGGTCGCGGGAAGGGCATGGATGCGGAAGGCGCAGGACCGGTCACTGTGGAAATCCTTGGGGGAGGCCTTTGTCCAGCAGTGGACGTCTTTCGGCTGAAATGATGATGATGATGATGATGATACGTATTCCGCGGGGCGAAGTGTTTACCGAACTGTTACTGGTACAATTACGTCTTGGGACGCTAAAATAGTGAACACGTGTGTAGTCCATCGTGGAGATTGATGGTGAACGCCGTCGAGGCAGTTCAACAGCGTGATCGGCTGTGAGGGAACCAGCCAGGGCAAGTAAAACACAAAACAAACGCATCACACAAAACAAATACACACTGCACAAACAAAGACACACCTTGGAGGGATTCTGCAGGTGCTTGTGACATTTCAACAGGTAAGTGAACCTTGCCGTAGTTCATATTACCATTAATTGATCACGGTAAAACGTTGCGTTACTTGCAGCCAAGTTTGGAGTGGCAGACGGGTGTCTGGCTTCAACCGTTAAAGACTTTGGTCTTCAGGCATAAATGAGTACAATGAAGTTAGAGTAATTATCTTAATTTTTCAGAAAACTGCTCGCTATTAGCCGGTCGAACATGCGCTTTATTTTTGTTTGGTGTTCATCTACATCCAATGTGGGGTCCTGACCGAAATGAATTTAGTCCTGAACGTTGGCTCGATCCGTCCCGGCTACCGGAAAATCCTAACGCCTTTGCTGCTTTCAGTTTGGGAAAAAGAAATTGCATAGGTAAGGGACCGTGTTATGTCATGGCAAAATTATTTAGAATGATGTCTAAGAATTTCTGAACGTTACTGTGAACCGTATCCAGTAGACTGGCGGTATAACTTCACTGATGTTTTCTTAAATTTTAATATAGTCTAGAATACAAACATGCTAAGTTCAAAATTGTGCACGTTCGATAGGAACATTATATTGATGATATAGAAGATGAACATGCCAAGCTGATATACAAATTTTGTAGTCAAGATCAACACGACACAACGTGCGATTTTAGGTTCGTGTCCAACATACAGATTGGTATCCGAGGGAATTTTCACATGAAAAAAAGTAGTACTCTCTTCTCTCTTCTTCCAATATTGACTTCACTTTCTTTAATCTTGTGCAGCAAAAACGTATGCTATGATGTTAATGAAGACGACTCTTGCGCACCTGGTGCGCCGCTTCCGCATCACTGTAGAAGATTCACCAACAAAACTGAAGTTTGAAATCACACTTCTACAAGATAAGGGACATTTTATTCATATAGAGAAGAGGACATAGCCGATTACGTACGGCAATCTTCAATCGGTGACAGGAAAACCTTTTTAAAGTATCGAGGAATAAAAATATTATGAAAAAGGATCTCTTCTTACATTTTTATTGCTCAACTAGCAGTGCCCGCGGACTCCGTTCCGCGTTACAAATATGTTTGCCCTGGCCTGTTTGTTCCGCGTAATACTTCAGGTGAAAAGTTCGGGATAAATAAAAATTATGATGCTCCCCACAGCGCTGGACGCGACGCAATCGGATAGATACTACCTATATCGCCACGCGACGGTCGGGTCGGGGCGGCGCGCATCGCACGTTTTTTTGCTATCTTTGAAGATATTTGTTTAAACTGTAAACAGTAAAGGGCACAAATATTCAACATTAAATTTCCATTCTAAATAATACCATATGGGCTAAATAAGCTTCACACAAATTATTTATTTATAATCCACAATTTTAACAGTAAAAGCAGTTATTGTGAGTTATCCGTAAGAGATAGGCATATGCTATCGTCGACTTTTTTCCTTATGTTCTTTAATACTGTAGTACATTGTTTTGTTCTATCCTCAATAGTTTTCGCAGCCCACGCGATTAAAGCCATTTTTTACCACTTTGATTACATTATTCATGTTTAATTAAAAATGCGTAATTAATTTTGAAGTAATTCTAGCCTATGACATTCCAAAATAATGTAGCTTTCTACTGGTGAAATAATTTTGAAAATCTGTTCTGTAGATCCAGAGATTACCCCTTACGTCTGTCAACGTCACAAACTCACAAACGTTAAGTACCTCTTTATAATATTAGTATAGATTAAAATAAAACAATCCAACTAAACTTTTAGAATTATTATTTATAGCGGCCCGTCCCGGCTTCGCACGGGCATTAAACATTACATTTAGATTTGTTAATTTTAACACATTCATAATAATAATAATAATGGCAACACCGGGATTGAATGGTTGACATTTTGTGCCCTAAAGAAAAATTTTAATAAAAATATACAATAGATTTTTAGAGATACACAAAACACGGAATTAAATAAATTTGATAAATTTGACTGCAAAAATATGTGTAAAATTTGTAAAATAAAATGGAAATAGTGCTACTAAAAAAAATTTCACATGACAGCTATTGTCAATCATCGCTCAAGAAAATGTGAAAAATAAAGGACACGAATATGATTACTCGATCCCAAACGAGAAACGCACGCCCAAGATCTCCGGACTCGTCACTCAGCTCCGCCCCACAGCCAACCACAAGTGGAATTCCTGGGGCGTCGAGCAGCAGCAGCTCGAGTGACGAGTATTTCTCCCCACCGTCGTCACCAACACCTGCGCGTCGGCGAGGGAGAGGCCGGCCACCGACCTGCTTGGGGTCCCGAGGCCCGCCGGCCTCGAATAGGGCCCCCGCTACCGGTGGCAATGTGCGCCGCATGCGATGGACAACAGCAATAAATGAGAATGTCATGCGGGCATATTTTGCGGCTACAGAGGGAGGAACCAACCTCACTGCGTACCGTGCTCGTTTACTGTCACTGTTTCAGGAACTTGAACCGGCTGTCAACGTCTCAGCACAACGGCTATCGGACCAGGTACGGGCTATTCAGCGTTGCAACTTGTTGGATGGTGCCGTACTTGAGCGGCTATTATCTGACGTACAGAATAGTCTTACTATTACCACTTCGTCGCAAGCTGTGCCTCCGGTAGAATCCGGTGCAGCCGCGAGTGTAAACACACCACAGCTCTCTTCTGCTGATGAAGTGGTGGAAAGTGAGACTATATCCGTAAGTACCCAATGTAATGAACGACTAAGGAGCACTTTGGAAGATGCGATACTGGAATATCGGGCCATGACACCAAGTAATAGACCTCGCTTGCCCCGTTTACCTATGCATAAACGCAATATAGCGCTGGTGTGTGCCCTAGATTCGCTATTACCTAATTATTTAGAAAATAGCGAAGACCTCGGTGATACACATTCGATTCTGTATTGTGCGGCCGTTACAGCATGTCGTGTGGCTGGAGTCAAATTTAGTGTTAATAAACCGGCCACTCGCCCTAAACCTGCTGTGCCGGCCTGGCAGTATAGGATCGAATGTCGTATTGCCGAGGCTAGGGCACTTATTGGTAAGCTATTCTGCTTCAGATCGGGTAATACGCGCCCTAGGGTGATGCGCTTTGTGACACAAGCATTCTTGGGTACCAATGTTCACCCTCAACAATATGCTTCATGTGTCACAGAGCGCATCGACTTTCTGAAGCAGAAAGTTTATGCATGGGCAAATCGAATCCGTCGCTATAAAAAGCGCGTTAATAGGTATAATCAGAATCGCATTTTTCAAAAGGACGAGAGGTGGGTTTACCGAAAATGGGAACATCCCGAGTTAGGTGTGGACGACACTGTTCGACCGGATGCTGACGCTACGAATACATTCTGGCGTAACATCTGGTCGACGCCTGTCGCCCACACTGAAGGTGATTGGATGAGAGAGGTTGAGCGAGCATGTGAGAATATACAGATTATGGAGCCAATCGTCTTTACACCTGACGATGTTGCAAGTGCAGTCCGTTCTTTGCCGAATTGGAAGTCGGCAGGACCGGACGGACTGCACAACTTTTGGCTGAAGTGGCTCCGTAACTCACATGCTTGTTTAGCAACTCAATTCCAATTAGCTCTTGACTCGGGTTCACTACCCAATTTCATTACAACTGGAATAACCCACCTACTCTATAAGTCCGGTAGTGTTACGGACCCCAAAAATTATAGACCAATTACTTGCTTACCGACGGTCTATAAGCTTCTAACTTCCATTCTGAGAGTCAAAATTAATTGTCATTTAGAAAAAAATTCGATTATATCTATCTCTCAGAATGGATGTAGGAGGGGGGCCCGTGGCACTAAAGAGCTCCTTTTAGTTGACATGGCCATTAGTCAACAGGTGCGTCGTAAACGTAAAAATCTGGCTATATCCTGGATAGACTATAAGAAGGCTTACGATTCTGTACCGCATACATGGCTTCTGAGGGTCCTAGAGTTGTATAAAATTGATACAACTTTAGCGACCTTTTTGAAGGCATGTATGGGGCAATGGAAGACGGCCCTTCACTATCCAGGATGTTGCCAGACAAACGATGCACCCATAAGAATTGAGAGGGGTATATTCCAGGGTGATAGTCTGAGTCCCCTGTGGTTCTGTCTAGCACTGAATCCTCTAAGTACTATATTAGAGAATTCAGGGCTAGGCTACCGGTTGCAGAAAGAGGGTCGAGCTATATCCCACCTCCTCTACATGGATGACCTGAAATTATTTGCTCCGAATAATACACAATTGATAGAATTACTAAAGATGACTGAAAGCTTTAGTAGCTCTATCAAGATGGAATTTTGTTTAGACAAGTGTGCGGTCATGCATGTAGAAAGGGGTGGAATAGTGGAATCCGAAGGTTTGATTCTCTCGGATTCCATTAAGCTTACAGCTATTTCTTCAACCGAAACCTACAAATATCTAGGTATGTCGCAGGCATTAGGAATACCTGAAGCTGACATGAAACAGGCACTGCAGGAGCGTTTCTTTGGCCGCCTGAAAAAAGTCTTAAAAAGCTCTTTATCGGGCGGTAACAAGGTGCGCGCTTGCAATGGTTGGGTCATGCCAGTCCTAATGTACTCCTTCGGCATACTTAGATGGACTCAGACGGAACTAGATGCCCTGGATAGAAGATTTCGTACACTGTTGACCGCATTTCGGATGCACCACCCCCGATCTTCCGTAATGAGGTTGTATATCCCGCGGAAACTGGGGGGTCGTGGCTTTCTAAATGTCAAGACCCTTCATAATCGTGAGATATACAACCTCAGAGAATATTTCTTACGTGCAAATACGGATATGCACCGTGATGTGACAGCAGTGGACAATGGCTTAACCCCTCTTGCGTTGGCTAAAGAGAACTGGCGCAAACCTGTAGTACTTGGTACCGCTGATCGCAGGGAGGTATGGATGGGTAAAGAACTACACGGACGGTTTTATCGGGCCTTAAATGGACCCGATATAGACTTGAAAGCGTCCGTATCTTGGCTAAAGTTCGGTGATCTTTTCGGAGAAACCGAGGGTTTTGTCTTTGCAATTACGGACGAAGTTGTTATGACGAACAACTATCGGAAGTATATTCTGAGGGACGGTACGGTAGACATCTGTCGGGCATGCCACCGCCCCGGAGAATCTCTCAGACACATTATTTCCGGTTGTTCTCGTCTTGCCAACGGCGAGTATTTGCACAGGCACAACCAAGTGGCCAAGATTGTTCATCAGCAACTTGCCCTTAAATACAATCTTGTGACTTCGGAGGTACCATACTACAAGTATGTGCCCGACCCAGTTCTCGAAAATGGTCGTGCCATATTATATTGGGATCGATCTATCATCACGGACAGGACTATTGTCGCTAATAAGCCTGACATAGTGGTTATAGATCGATTAGAGCGCCTTGCAATGATTGTTGATGTCACCATTCCTCACGACGAAAACCTCATGAAAGCCGAAAAAGACAAACAAATAAAATATTTGGATCTGGCTCATGAGGTTGTCGACTTGTGGAATGTAGATTCGGCAATCATTGTGCCGATAGTCATATCAGCCCATGGGCTGATTGCTAAGAGCCTCGATCAACACCTTAAGAGGCTCTCGTTAGGCAGCTGGCTCAAGGGCCCGATGCAGAAAGCGGTACTCCTCGACACGGCACGTATTGTGAGGAGGTTCCTTTCTCTGGAGCCCTAGCCACCGGTAGCTTGGTCCCTGTGCCCGATGCCGGTGGGACTCTATTTTTTATATTTTTAAATATATGTTTTTATATGAGTATATGTATTTAAAAATATAATTTATAAGAATAAAAATGTAAATAAAGAGGAATAATAATAATAATAATATGACACATATTCATCCCTTTTTGCGTCGAGCTCCTAAAAAAGAGTAAATAAAAAAAAATAAGAATAATTAAATTCAGATATTATTTAATGATTTTTTTGTATTTATGTGTTTTTTTTGTATATTTTTGGGGTTTTTTTTCTTTTTTTTGATTTTTTTTTTAATTTTTTTTTTTTTTTTTTCAATTATTGAGGTCATAACCCTAAAAGAAAATACATTTATTTTGTTAGAGCTTCTCTGTAAACAATATTTGATGTTGTTTTATTTTGTGGCAGTAAAATAAATTGATTTTCAGAAATTTTGTTGAGCTAGACGCTGTAAACGCTCAAGACTCGATTCTCGCGCGCGTGCTTGAGAGGTTCTCAAATTTTGATCAGCTAGTCGCTCTGAACGCTCAAGACTGGACTCTCGCGCGCGGACTCGAGAAGTCCTCACATTTTGTTCAGCGAGCCGTTGAGAACGCTGCAAACTGGATTCTCGCGCGCGTATTTGAGCGGTTCTCATATTTTGTTCAGCGAGCCGTTGCGAACGCTCGGTACTCGACTCTCTAGCACGCGATTGTGCCATATTGTCTATGAATTGAAAGACGATTTTCAGTTTCTGATGAAGATTCTTCATTTCGACGTATTTTTGATGCCCTGGCCTGGGAACTATTTCTAGAAAGTTGAGATCTTGATCTTTTAGGCATTTCAAAATGACAAAAGAAAAAATGCCTTTGAACTAAATTAGCATAACTGTAAGCTATATATGCTACTATATTACAACGTACACAACTACCTACTATTTATTAAAATTAAATTGAAAATCATGAAAAATATTCAAGTAATTTATCAGGTTAATAACTAAGTGAACAATATTTTAAGCGTAAATTCCGCACACGTCAATCACGTAGGGAGCCGACCGCGCGAGTGAGCCGCGCGGCAAGTTTATTTCGTGATCTTAACCCCCCTCCCGTACCCCTGCCCGAGTGACGCCTACAACGCATAGCTAGCCGAATACAGTTTATTTTTTAATTTTTTTTTAACTCGTGATATCTTTTGAATGGATTGTCAGAATCGAATAATTCAAAAAGTAATATAAAGATATTGAAGCAGTCTTAAATAATACATCATTTATTTTGATAAGGGTTAATACCAAGGTACAAATAAAGAGCTTTTTGTAGCGGTGGTATTTTAATTTCTTTTTTTCAATAAAAAAACGCTTATTGTGTCATGACTGTAATAGTTAGAGATATGCTGCCGCTGATTTTTTGTAGATAATGGTGTGTTCTAAAAAAATGTAGTATATCATTTTGTTCTATCATCAATAGTTTTCGCAGCGCACGCGATGTAAGGTAGTTTTTTGATATTTTTTTCACACCTTGGATTACGTTATCGTAATTTTAGTAAGGATGCCTATTTTTTTTGAAAATGAAATATAGCCTATGTCACTCAGGAATGATGTAGCTTTCCAACAGTGAAAGAATTTTTCAAATCTGCCAAGTAGTTTCGGAGCCTATTCAATTCATACAAACAAACAAACAAACAAAAAATCAAACCTTTCCTCTTTATAATATTAGTATAGACAATTATCTTACTTGTTAAGTTTGTAGTCAGTATCTATGAAGTGAAATTAATAAGGGCCTAGCCCTACTAATTCTTTGGGGCCAAAGGCAACCTTACCTGCTAAGCAGTGCTATATACCTGCTAATTATCAATCAATCAATCAATCAATCAATCAGCTCACTGCAGTCCACCGCTGGAAATAGGCCTCTCCCAATGCGTGCCATTTTATCCGATCCTTCCCGCAGCTGCTGATTAACGGTTGAGATTTTGGCGTAGACTTTCCTGTCGAAGTTGGGGGAGTCAGATGGGATGAGATTATTCTTGGGTTCTGACATTAAGTACTTGCTATTTTAATGTCTTCTACAAGAAGTACTCTCAATTAAAACATTAGAACTCAAAAGCTTACGAATTTAGGCCTTTTTTACCTGCATGAAAATCACGTCATAAATAGTTAACATAGTACATGTTTGTAATGGTGGCACTCTTTCCTGAGACTTTGCATTTAGCTTACCATCAGGCGAGGTGGAGTCAAATTAGGGTGCCCTATATATAAAAATATAGTAAACATCTTACATTATGTACAACGTTTCCGATCTAGGAATAGCGCATGAATATTATTTATCAGAAACGGAAACTGCAATGTGATTGCTTGCAACTCCTTCGGTGGAGTACCTCGGTGGGTTTGGGTGGCGTTGAGAGTGGTTTCTTGGCGGCTGAAGAAAACACTTCTTGTAAAAGTCTTCAAGCTTTAGTTTCTTCCAGATGTTCTTACTATTTAGAGCGCTCGACCACTAAGGTGCGGTGCTTTTTAGTCTTCACAGCGAGCCGCATGGCCCGCGCGGAATCCTTTTAGGGTAATGCCCTGTGTGGAGGAATCTTGCTGGTGCCCAAAAAGGCACCGGTTCAGGGGTTAGCGCGGCCCGAGCCAGGTGAGATTACTGGTTGCCCAGTGAAGGCACAACTCCGGGCGAAGGGTGACGGCTTGCACACGGCTTTCTGTGGTGTCTGGGAACGTCTTCTGGGCATCGGCGGCTGTTCCTCCTGCCAGATGCATTGCCTGGCGCATTGGACCTTCCGCTCCGGCCCCGAATCGCGCGAACGTCGTTAGGGTCGTCCTCCAGTTCGCGGAGCCTGTCTGCTATCTTGTCCGGCGTGGCATTCACTGGGAGCCCCTGGACCGCTACCTTTACCCCTAGGTCTAAGCGGCGGGAGTAACAGTGCCCGAAGAGCCCCTCCTGGGCCTCCAGCGTAATAAAATACACCTGGAGTACGCGGAACTCCTTGTCGTCGGCTGGAAGGAAGCGCAACCCGTTCCCATAATGGCCATCCTCCCCAGCTGGGCCTTCAGTGCACGGAGGTGGCGGGCGAAATTGGGCAGTTCCTCCGCCGTGAGCGGAGGGTGTCGCACCTTCTTCCGCCTGCCACTGGATGCTGTTGTTATGGGGGCTGCAACCCGCGGGCGCTGCTAGCGGCAGCCGGCGTCTTGGGGCGAGTCGTGGCTACGCCGACGGTGCGCTGGCCCCGGCGTCGGCGGGTTGTTCACCACGTCCATGGGCGCGCCCTTAGACCTGCGCTTCACAAAGATGCGCAGGTCCGGCGCGTCGGCGGCGGCCGAAGTGGAAGGAGTTGGTGCATCTTGCAGAGACTCCAGCTACTCGCATAGTACATTGGATCACGCGCGCGGAGCTGAAGACTGGCTGGCGTTTATACGCGGAGACTTCGCGTAGCTGGGTCTCGACACCAACGTTTGAATCGCCTTCGCACTCGACTCCATCTGAGACGACAGAGTGGCGGCAAACGAGGCGCGCGGTGTCGGCTCTGGGCCCGCACGTGTCGCAGGCGACGTCGCCGGCTCGACACGGGATGTGCTCGACCCTCCCGGAGGCGCGCTAGAAGGAAGCGGGTGCCCCGCTTTTGTCGGCGTCGGCGCGTGCGGTGGCTTCGGCGTCTCCTTGAGGTTACAGACCCCTTAGAGGCGTGTTGGCCATGAGAAAAGCATTTTAGGCGGACCCTGGGATCCCTGGGGGGACTCCGGGACCGAGAAGGCTGGTTCCTGGGCTTCTTAGTGTTAGCATATTCGATAATTGGGTTCAAAAATATTTATTGATACAACACCAATTTAGTACACCTTTTTTCATTTTTGGTCTGGCGACACGGACTTAAACTAGCGAATATTAAATATCAGCCATTTTGTACTTTATTCAATTCTGTTCACTTTTTTCGAGCTACCGACGTTGAAGGTTGTCTTACAAGTTACATAAATTATATTAGTTGTCATATAAGTAAATAAAGTTATGGAATTATGCAAATAATGGAGTAATATTCTTTCATTAGGTTGGACGCTTTGCCAACCGCGACCCGATATGATTACAATGGGAAGCTGTGTGCGCGCGAAACAATCCGGCGACTACGATGGCGTCCTTACACAAACGCATCTGTGGCGCCTGCTTTTACACAGTCCGGTTGACCTTGAAAATACAGGCATGCGTTTGCTTTTTAACTACTGTTTTCTGATTGGTTGATTCACTTTTGTCGGCTCGTTCAGAGCATATGCGGCATAACGATTGATTTTCGCGCGCCTCTATTTTCTTATATACTAACTGTATTTACATAAAATCTATTTTTCTATGTTCTATGTGCTCTTTCTTACAGGATTTCATAAGTCCTAATAAAAATTGGAAATAAACTTCTTACGAAAGTAAACATAAACAGTTTTTCTTTTATCTATGTATATTAAAGGTTCTCTATTTTTATTCCTAAAATTTTATGTCATAATTTAACATTGCATAATGTTACTTGTCATAACATTATTTACGCATAATACTCATTTGCCATAACTTTTTAAGCATATTTTTTTTTACTCCTATTTACTATAAGCATAATATTTTATAAGCATAATATCCCAAAGCATAAGTTTACTTAAGCATAACAACGCATAACCATAACTATTCCGAAAAATTACAATAAACAAATATATAAACAATATTACACTAGTTTATACATTGCTCTCGTCAAACTTGTGGGCGCATCAAAGTTCATTTAACCTAATGTTCTTTTGACCTAATTGGTCGACGGATTTATGACAAAGAAAATTATGCCTAATTTGTTATGGCAATGTAAATTAGGACAAAAACCATTATGACAAAAGATGGAATCCCTATATTAAATGCCCTTCCTTTTTGTTAAAAACTGTTTTATTTGACCATTGATCTATATACTATCTTACTATACTATAAACTTAATACTATAACTATGCTATAAACTTTTAATCACTGCACTAAACTTTTTCTGTCCTGCACACATTTTGTAGCATTTAATAATCTATGGAGGGCGTCACTGTTGGGGCGTTTTCACACTCATCCGATATCCGATATCCAACATCCGATATCGGAGGAAGTCAAATGTATGAGATATGTATCTCTCTTTCACATTGCCCGGCCCGATATCGGTTATCGGAACCAACACCACGATTTCATCATGATTTTGGTCCGACATCGGAACACATACAGACTAAAACAGCGACTGCAAGCAATTTTCAACCTTAAGGACATTTTCGGAGTTACATGTCTTTTCTCTTTAATTGATGACGCTGACCACGAATATAAGAAAAAAAAACTTGATACCATATCATGTCAATTAGGTCGAAAATTGCTTGCTTGTTCTTTTCTTTCTTTTTTACTCCTAGCATCCCTAACTAGTCTGTGCTATTGAGCAAATGGCCGTATCGGGCCGATTTTATCGGATAAGTGTGAAAACAGCACAAGGTGTCGGCTATCAGCGTCCGACACCGATATCGGATATCGGATGAATGTGAAAACGCTCTTAGGTTTTCAACAGCTGTTATGTGAGCTCCGTAATAAAAAATATACACAAATATAGTTTAAGGTATTAATAAGATCTAAAACCATTAAGAGTCAGACTAGTACCAGATCCGGCTGTAGAGTTAGTACGTTTACACACAGAATAGATAATAGTACTAGCGTAACATAAGTCATCAATACCTATATCTACTAGGTTTCCCATCAAAACGTTCGCGCTAGTATTTTCAAATGAATACCTAGTTTTTGAATGAAATTTTAAAGCATTTAGCGAGCTAACTGTAAGAGAAAGATCGTGGGTTCATATCCCGCCCGAACTGATTCAATTTTACCTATCTTAATCAATTACCCTAGTTCTGAATGATTTTTTGAATGAATCTAGTATAACTTTAAGGTATTGCAGACAGTATTTGGTTGAATTTCAACTTGATTCTGCCACGCATTTCTGAACAAGAGAGAAGGAAAGAAAGGAGGAAAGAATTCGTTAATTACTTTTTAGTGAATGTAACTCATTTATCAAGAAATATTTGGGCTGAACCTGGGTTTTAAGTCAACCTGGGTTTCATATCATCAGTGTTTGCCTCCCTGATTTGGTCATCTGAATTCCGGAGGTGAGACTGGGGTCAGATTATAGTCTATTAATCAGCAGGGTAGAGTTGACTTGGCTCCAGAAGATACTTATATGTCGGAGAGCATGTCGGATAGCATGTAATATTTGTTAGAATTCAGTCATTTTGTATGTGGCAACTTTGGTTATTACTTGAGTGTGTTGACAATGACAAATAAATAAATGACACTTTATTGGCGGTCGGAGCTGAGAGGAGCACCACTTGTAATGGGACGCGGTGCGAAGTCGTCAGGTCAAGAAAGCTAATCTCGCTGCATTCTATTGGTTTGTGATTTATTCTAAGTCTAGCTTAAATCCTTGAATATTGTAAACATCCTTTGTGTTTTTCTGTAACGAAGTTAATGTGTTAACGAAGTATTGTGTAGAGGACTATAACCTGCATTGATTTTCAAAATACCCTCACATCTGATTACCATCCTGATTTATCGAAATAGAACCTTCTGTGTTGTAGATTTGACATTTATTATAGACAATTGTAGCCTAACTTTCTCTTGTGCGTTTGGTATTTAAACCATTGTCCGGAAGATGGAGAATGGAGTTGTCCGAGTAATTAATTGGTTTCAAGTGTAAGGAGGTCCTCTTTACACTTGAATGGAATTGATGAAAATTATATTTTCTTCCTAAAATCAATTTGGAACATCATTTCGAAAGAAGAATTTTTTCTACATTGGAAGCTGGTTTCAAAAACAGTAAAAAGCCCGGTTTCGGGAGAATAATTACTTTTCTTAATTGGTAATGAGTTTCGAAAACAGATTGTTTATTCATATTTGGAAATCAGTTTCAGAAGAAGAAATATTATTCTTATTTAGAAACTAGTTTCGAAACTTGGTTTCGTACGTGGCCGAAGGAGTGCATTTGACAAATTATTTAGTTCTTTTAAGAATTCAATTTAATCGGCCAGTAGTACCTTTTAACAGCAAACTTTTAATACCAAACATAAAGGCGCCCACTCACTAACAGTTTACCGGACGATATAAATCTGTCAGTTAATCGCAATAACCCACACACTCACAGTTTCGTTAACGATTTTAGACTGACGACTACTAAGATCCGATAGTGTGTGGCCGCCGAACCATTCCGGACAGTTCTAAGCCGGACAGTCCTAGGCCGTCAGGGCGAACGAGCACACGTCGGCCGGCGGCCTGTCGATCGACGTTTCGTTTCAACTTTTTTACGTAATAAACTTAGAATAAAACAGTGAATTAATTTTATTCTTTTGTCTGAAGTAATAACTAATAACATTATGATGACATGTACCTACATCACTATTTTTTTTTATAAATTTTTATTCATTTTTTGTACATAATCGTCTATATTTCTTATGCACATAGTCCATAAGATTCAAAATAGCTAATACCTATTTCTCACAATGATTAGCACGTACTTATATAAGAATAACGTAGTGCAAGCTATTTTCAACCTTATTGACATCACAACAAATCTAGTTTCTTTTCTTATATTCGTGATCAGCAGCATTTATTTATGCGAAAAAACATGTAATTAAGAAAATGTCAATAAGGTCGAAAATCGCTTGCACTGTTTCGTAGTCTCTATGTAACTGATATCATACCATTACCGGCAGGCGATCGTACGACCTAAAACTGACGACTCACAACTGCTAGTGAGTGGTCGCAAAACTGACAACAGGGAATTGCCGGCAGGCCAAAATCGCTTTAGTGTGTGGGCGCTATCGGCTTAGGACTGCAGGCCGCCGGACAGATCAGGAACTGCAGGCGGACTGTTAGTGAGTGGGCACCTTAATAGGACAATTTACATGTGTCACCTGTTTTAAGGTAAGCGTAGAAATTATGCAATTAATTCATTAAAAAGCATTCACTTTAAATATTTTGCTAATACAACGAACGCCCAATAGCAAACACAAATAGCCATATAAAGTAATAGCCAATCTCGGTTGGATCGCGTTCAGGGGTCAATAAGTGCATAGGCGGGCAGGGAGGGTGTGGTCGCAGCACTAGTGAGGCCGGCAGGTGTCACGCGGTGCGCAGACGACAATACTCTTTTGATGAGTTCTCTTTTATTAACATGGTAGGTAGGACCCAGATTCCTGAGACTTTGCCTTCAGCTTACCATCAAGTGAGGTGAAGGGTTCACTATTCATTTGCATAAAAAAATAACCGTAAAATATTTAGACATATGGTAATTTAGACTAATGATTTTAAGCATAATTTTTTTTATCCGTAACAAATTAAGCATGCTTGTCTTAATCATAATTAAATTTAGCGTCGACATGGCTTTTAAATTTTATGCTTAAATATTTAGTTTTTAAAATATTTTAAAAACTAAATATTTAAGCATACAATTTAAAAGCCATGTCGACGGAGCCCCGCGAGGCGGGGCTCCTATTTCTTCTTGCGTTAGCACAAGAAACCTAACCTGCGTTAGTTGATGATGTTGTATTGTTTATTTATTACTAGCAGTGCCCGCGGACTCCGTTCCGCGTTACAAATATGTTTGCCCTGGCCTGTTTGTTCCGCGTAATACTTCAGGTGAAAAGTTCGGGATAAATAAAAATTATGATGCTCCCCACAGCGCTGGACGCGACGCAATCGGATAGATACTACCTATATCGCCACGCGACGGTCGGGTCGGGGCGGCGCGCATCGCACGTTTTTTTGCTATCTTTGAAGATATTTGTTTAAACTGTAAACAGTAAAGGGCACAAATATTCAACATTAAATTTCCATTCTAAATAATACCATATGGGCTAAATAAGCTTCACACAAATTATTTATTTATAATCCACAATTTTAACAGTAAAAGCAGTTATTGTGAGTTATCCGTAAGAGATAGGCATATGCTATCGTCGACTTTTTTCCTTATGTTCTTTAATACTGTAGTACATTGTTTTGTTCTATCCTCAATAGTTTTCGCAGCCCACGCGATTAAAGCCATTTTTTACCACTTTGATTACATTATTCATGTTTAATTAAAAATGCGTAATTAATTTTGAAGTAATTCTAGCCTATGACATTCCAAAATAATGTAGCTTTCTACTGGTGAAATAATTTTGAAAATCTGTTCTGTAGATCCAGAGATTACCCCTTACGTCTGTCAACGTCACAAACTCACAAACGTTAAGTACCTCTTTATAATATTAGTATAGATTAAAATAAAACAATCCAACTAAACTTTTAGAATTATTATTTATAGCGGCCCGTCCCGGCTTCGCACGGGCATTAAACATTACATTTAGATTTGTTAATTTTAACACATTCATAATAATAATAATAATAATAATAATATGACACATATTCATCCCTTTTTGCGTCGAGCTCCTAAAAAAGAGTAAATAAAAAAAAATAAGAATAATTAAATTCAGATATTATTTAATGATTTTTTTGTATTTATGTGTTTTTTTTGTATATTTTTGGGGTTTTTTTTCTTTTTTTTGATTTTTTTTTTAATTTTTTGTTTTTTTTTTTCAATTATTGAGGTCATAACCCTAAAAGAAAATACATTTATTTTGTTAGAGCTTCTCTGTAAACAATATTTGATGTTGTTTTATTTTGTGGCAGTAAAATAAATTGATTTTCAGAAATTTTGTTGAGCTAGACGCTGTAAACGCTCAAGACTCGATTCTCGCGCGCGTGCTTGAGAGGTTCTCAAATTTTGATCAGCTAGTCGCTCTGAACGCTCAAGACTGGACTCTCGCGCGCGGACTCGAGAAGTCCTCACATTTTGTTCAGCGAGCCGTTGAGAACGCTGCAAACTGGATTCTCGCGCGCGTATTTGAGCGGTTCTCATATTTTGTTCAGCGAGCCGTTGCGAACGCTCGGTACTCGACTCTCTAGCACGCGATTGTGCCATATTGTCTATGAATTGAAAGACGATTTTCAGTTTCTGATGAAGATTCTTCATTTCGACGTATTTTTGATGCCCTGGCCTGGGAACTATTTCTAGAAAGTTGAGATCTTGATCTTTTAGGCATTTCAAAATGACAAAAGAAAAAATGCCTTTGAACTAAATTAGCATAACTGTAAGCTATATATGCTACTATATTACAACGTACACAACTACCTACTATTTATTAAAATTAAATTGAAAATCATGAAAAATATTCAAGTAATTTATCAGGTTAATAACTAAGTGAACAATATTTTAAGCGTAAATTCCGCACACGTCAATCACGTAGGGAGCCGACCGCGCGAGTGAGCCGCGCGGCAAGTTTATTTCGTGATCTTAACCCCCCTCCCGTACCCCTGCCCGAGTGACGCCTACAACGCATAGCTAGCCGAATACAGTTTATTTTTTAATTTTTTTTTAACTCGTGATATCTTTTGAATGGATTGTCAGAATCGAATAATTCAAAAAGTAATATAAAGATATTGAAGCAGTCTTAAATAATACATCATTTATTTTGATAAGGGTTAATACCAAGGTACAAATAAAGAGCTTTTTGTAGCGGTGGTATTTTAATTTCTTTTTTTCAATAAAAAAACGCTTATTGTGTCATGACTGTAATAGTTAGAGATATGCTGCCGCTGATTTTTTGTAGATAATGGTGTGTTCTAAAAAAATGTAGTATATCATTTTGTTCTATCATCAATAGTTTTCGCAGCGCACGCGATGTAAGGTAGTTTTTTGATATTTTTTTTCACACCTTGGATTACGTTATCGTAATTTTAGTAAGGATGCCTATTTTTTTTGAAAATGAAATATAGCCTATGTCACTCAGGAATGATGTAGCTTTCCAACAGTGAAAGAATTTTTCAAATCTGCCAAGTAGTTTCGGAGCCTATTCAATTCATACAAACAAACAAACAAACAAAAAATCAAACCTTTCCTCTTTATAATATTAGTATAGATAATAAAAACATTGTGCAAATTATAACTATGCTTAAATACATTAGACCTAAATATAATTATGCCACAGTACATTTGCTGCTAAAAATCAATTATGACCAAGTATAATTATGCTAAAAAACGTTTGCAAATTTCATTGTGCCAACACATTTTAGAATTACATGTTATGTTAGCCAATTGACTTGTCCTACATATATATAAAAAAGTGCTGTTATTGTTGCTTGTTATTATTCCTGCTTTGTCTTCTATACTGACGGCACAGAAACTCTGTGTTTACAGGGTCGGCAGCGTGACTGTGGCCCCCCTGGTGTTGCACATGTTCATGTGCCACTTTAACCACTTTCCATCAGGTGGCCCGTGTTCTGCCACCCCAGAAGTATAAAAAAAGGTTAGATGGCAGTCGCTCCTGCAAAAGTTAAGGGCCTGCCACTACGCCAAGTGGGAAGCTTACGTCAGAGCCTAGCCCGTTAACATGCATCGATTGCGCAAGCGTCATAACCGCTGACGTCACTATGCACGCGTCGCCTTACCTTCTTCCTACGTTCCCGGATCCTTTACGCGAGGCGGGCTCTGTGTTTACAGGGTCGGCAGCACGAGTATAACTCCTCTGGTGTTGCACACGTCCATAGGTTACGGTAACCATCTTTCCATCAGGTGGGCCGTGTGCTTGCCTGCCACCTCAGTTGTATAAAAAAAGCATCTGATGAGGCCATTTAGCTGATTGCCACCATTGTTAACATGTTACGTGTATGTAATGGTGACCCTCGTTCAGCTTACCATCAGGCGAGGTGAAGACAAATTGACGCGTACTATATTATTAAAAATCGCTGTTCATCAAGCGGCACCGTATCTTAAACTTGAAACGAATGGCACTTGTAAGTGCACGTGTAAATTCAGTTGATTGTACTACTGAAAGTAGTTCAATGATGTAAACAAATTGAACTACTGATGCGAAAAAGTATCCCTAAAATAGTTCAATCAATTGAACTGTCCCTTGAACTACTGATAATAGGGGGTCAAATCTTTTGTTTATCGTACGTCACCGCTGTTGCCCAGTAAAAGTCATTAAGATAAGCGAATCACGCTGAAGCGGAATGATAAAAAATACCTACCTACCGAACAATTAGGTACGATTCACACCGACCGACATTATTATCCTCAATCCAAGGGGAAATAACATAATAAAAATAGCCAACTCTCGAAAGAAAAAAAGGTTTATTTTTTTTAAGTGTTTGGCTAGTATTATAGGGTACTCTCTGGCCCTGACCCTGGATCAGCCGGGTGCGAGGGATATGCACTAGCTACTTTACCATCAACCTTGCACTGCGACCCACAGACGGCGTGGCGTGCATTTTCATCGGCTCGAGTCAGACATAACCTCCCCCACCGGCCCCCGCTGAAATATTCGTGGAGGGTTGCGCACGTAAAAAATGAGTACTCTCGAGACAAGGTTCAAAAAATTCTACCATGTACTTATACAGGGTGTAAGGGGAATGCTCCGGAAGCCGAAGGCCCCTGGTAGTACTCCGGGTACCTACACTACATATTGGCATAATTTTTTTGTCCTTATAACGATTATAATAAACAAAAACATCACTACAGAAAAAAAGGCGCCAAGCACGTGCATTTTTTGTAGTGAATTTTTTTATGAAATTGTCGTTTCATTGAGCTTTTCTTATAGGATGGAGAATAAACAATGCCAATTAAAAGGATTTTTTTATACAACTACTTAAAAAAAAAATATCAATTCGTAACAATATATGCCCATATGTAGTGTACCCGGAGTTCTCGGCTTCAGCAGCGTTCTCCTTACACTCGGTATTAACAACTATGGATAAAGTACAAAATCAAAGGAGATACACAGTTTTGGGCTTGACGATCCAGAATCTACAAAACCCTTGATACTACCAGTAGTGTCATTTTAAAAATAAAAGTGAAGGTATCAGAAATCCATTAGGGCCATTATGGTATATGCCTGTAGGGCGCTAACTCCACTTCTGATATTATTTATTTACCACCACCAACCCTCTATTTGTATTTGCATACAAATAGAGGGTTGGTACAAAGTTATCTCTTACAAAGTATCACTACATTCGGCCTTGCGGCATGCAACAGTATCCATGAAAATAAACATGCATTACACACAATTAATTTAAATTATCAAATTCATAAAATAAAAATCAATATAAAAATGGCAATAAACAATACTAAAATAAATTGACTGAAATTGATCATGAATTCATTGGAATTTTTCATTAAACAATAAAAAAAACAACCATATTTATGTCTTTTATTTGTCATTTATGCAGACGTCATATGTCGCATGACAACCTCACCTTCGGCCTAGCACTACGACTCACAGATGGCGTGTGGTTTAGTCGGTTCGAGTCCGACATAACCTCCCCCTCCGCCTCCGGAGGGGTGATTTCCCGCACGTAAAAAAAGGGAGAGCCCCTTTGTAAGAATCTCTTCGGGCAACGATCAGCCTTCGTGTGGGGTAAGTCAATTTAGGCTACAAAACAAGCTGGTAGCAGAGCGTGGTTCGTTCACTCATGGAGGCGCCGGGTCGCTTAATAGCGAGCGCATAATGAATAAAATGATAATAAGTGGGAAGGTAGGTAGACGAACGTTATCGATCCACCTGCGTCTATTTTTTCTATTCTATTCCATTGTGAGAATAGAAAGTTAAGTCAGTAGGTTATATCGACAAGGTATTGTAAACAAGTTAGGTTTGGTACATTGTTATACGTTGTTTGTATTGTAGTTACATATAGGACCTATTGGTACAGTCGGCAGCAATAATAAGTTGTTGTAGGTTGTAGGTCTGTTGTTGTAAACCTCTCCGATTGCCTCGGGCAGTCATGGGCAGTCATGCCAAGGAATTACGAGCGGCTATCGGAGTTGAGTTCCGGTGGGCTGCATCTGCGCTCTTTATTTATTTAATTTTTATTTATTTAATAATTCATTGCATATATGGGTTACAGAGTAATTGTTATAGGCAGTGGATACAGTTTCACCATATATCACCAATAGGCATGCAATTTTGGTGGCTAAATTACAAATTAGAACATTGTCACATCATTACAAATAGTCATTTCAAAATTCCTTCAATTTCAATTAACAATGTCAATAATATTAATAAGAACAATATAAAATAGAATAGAAATAATGTAGGTTGTCAGTTTAATTTGAGATTTTAATGTCTATGCATATTATGATGTCAAGATATAATTAATTTACTTTGTCAAAATAAAATTTACCTACATCGAATACTGTATGAACCGACCACACCACAACTAGGGCACCTTGTACTGCTGTAATGTCTTATCTGTTAGGAATTCTTTCACGGAGTAATAGCATTTTTCTATTAACAAGTCACGGAGTTGCTTTTTAAACAGTTGTAGCTTAGATGCGGTTCTGATATACTCTGGTATACAATTGAAAATCCGCGGAGCCAGGCAAAAGACGCTCTCATGCATCAATTGCGTTTTACTAGCAACTATGTGTAGTTTAGTTTGATGCCGTGCACGCGTACGATATTCAAATAATTTTGGATTATTTTTCACGAATATTGCAACCTCGAGTATATATATACATGGAAATGTTAATAATTTCATCGATTTGAAATATGGTAGACAGGAGTCAGGTGCATAAAAATTAAACATTGCTCTTATGCAGCATTTTTGGGCTTTGAACGCACGTTCGTGGTCAGTGCTGTTACCCCAGAAGATTATCCCATACCTGAGAGTTGAGCTAACATAGCCGTGGTAGGCTGTTATTAAGGTAGGTGTATTTGCTACCTTCCTTAATTTCTGAAGAGCATACGAGAATTGGGCCAGTTTTTTACACACATATTCTAAATGAAGTTTCCAATTTATTTTATTGTCTATATGCAACCCTAGAAATTTTGTGCTTTCTACTTCTTCAACGTCATTGTTCAGGTAATGGATTTTTAAAGATTCTGTTCTATTAATTCTTCTTATTGGCAGAGCGCTGGGACTGGCAGGAGGCCTTTTTGCGACGGGCCAGGGATTTGGAGGCTAGATTGGAGAGGGCACGTAACAAGCTGGAGTGCCTGCTCATCTTGGAGCCGGCACCGTGTCCAGAGATACTGGAGGGGGCCACGCGGGATATGGACCAGCTGATACCATATACCAGTGAGAGTGGGAGATTCGGGCGGAGTCTGCACAGACGCCGGGCGAGACCAAGTCAAGGGTCCGGGGTGCTATGGGGACGGTGGTGCGCATCCCCTCGATAGATCTTCCGGTGTTCTCGGAGGAGATGGAGCAATGGACAGGGTTTTTGAACCTGTTCGATTCACTGGTCCATCCCGGGAGGATTTAACCGCCTCCTATAAGTTGGCGCAACTGTTGGGGTCACTGTGGGGGGAGCCACGGGACCTTCTACGGCATCTGGCGGTGACGGATGGCAACTATGAGGTTGCCAGGGAGATCCTCACCGCCAGGTATCAGAATACCCGCCGGTTGGTGGATGCTCACTTGGGGAAGTTGTTCGCCGTACCCCGGGTGACTCGGATCACAGAGGTCAAGACTGCCGTCTTGAACCCAGGTCAAGACTGCCGTCTTGAACCCACTGGTAGTGGCCCGGAGGGCATTGGCGAACCTACGGCTGCCCGTTAGCGAGTGGTCCTATATACTGTTCCCCATGGTATTTAACTGACTGCCGGGGTACATGCAGCTGCGGTTTGACCAGGCCTCAGAGGGGGTGTGAGGTGGGGCTGCCCACCATTGATAGGCTCACCTCCTTCCTTGAGGAGGAGTGCCACCGGGTAAAGAATCTGGCACTGGCGCAGTACGCGGGAGGGATGGCGGCGCCCCAGGAAGCCAGAGGAGGCAGAGGTATGGCCAAGTAACAACTGTGGCGCCCAGCGTTAGGGATCTCTGCGGTTTATGTGAGGGGGGGCGTCAGGTGCGAGGAGTTACTGGCCCTTGACGTGAGGCGACGCCGTGGCATAGTCCAGCAGCGCCGCCTATGTTTTTACTGTATGGGACCCCACTTCGCAAACCGCTGCGTCAACTCAAGGCCGTGCTCCCACTGCGGGGAGACCACCATCCGGTGCTCTGTATGAACAGAGCAGGTCAGGGCCGGCTTTACTGTCGCCGTCGCTACTGAAGCGGTCGCAACTGGACCCACGGCTTCCATACTTACGATGGCGGTACTTGCGATTCCTGGGTGGCTTAGGGGTCTATGCGGGTGAGTGGAGGCCGCCTACCGAGCCCATCATTGAGCTCCAGCCTGGGGCAGGAGAACAAGGCTCTGGGAATTTCTCGGGAGGGCCTTGGGGCCTTCGGGGGCCCGAGGAACGGCCACGCGCAGGATTGGCGCGCAGGGGAGCATTATGTGAGACCGCCGCATAGCGAAATAGTTAAAAACAGGGGAGATAAAATAATCGTATTTTTTGTAATTACGGGCTTTATTTCTTTATTCCAGGCAGTCCAGCCCCTCTAGACAAGTGGCAATTCGCTAGCAGGCATTGATGGAATAGAATGACGAATGTATAGAATTTGACGTATTTGACATGCGTTAACGACTGTCATTTACGTCAAATCCCATACATTCGTCATTCTATTCCACCAAACGTCGGTTGGCGAATTGCCACTTGTCTAGAGGGGCAGGGGAGCGACGGATAGCCTACGTCACAGAATAGATACGTGTATCCGTTCTGGCTTGACCCATTGCAAGCCGGTCGCTTGGTGTGAGTCGTACCTTAGTTATTCACGTTTTTAAATTAAACGTTTCAACTAATCTCAGTTCATATAAATAACTACGATTGTTAAAACTGCTCTTCAGAATTTTTAAATCAGCACTGGGAGAGTGAAGTAAGATTTCAAAATTTTAATCTACGTAGTCAGGTTTGTGTTCTGAAGAATTGTTCGACAAGATGCCCACAACTACTCTATATCATCGCACCATTCGCCATAGAAAGGAACTTCATCCCGCGCGCACTCAGCCTTTGGAATGAACTCCCTGCACGAGTGTGACGCTCCTAGTATTGCACACGTCGGTAACCGTAATCTCTTTCCATCAGGTGGGCCGTATGCTCTTCTGTAATCTATATGGTATAACTAAAAATCCTGAGTTAACTAGAGACCTTAAAAAGGGATCTGGAATACACTGTACACGGCGTACATGGGGAGAGACCTATGTCCAGTAGTGAACTGCGAAAGGCCAATCGATTGATTGCAATATTCCTCATCAGGAGTTTGAAAGCGAATGTGTAGATTTAGTACTGTTGTTTTGAATTAACTCTATAAGTTTTTGTAAGACTTTAAACTAATTTGAAATTCGCGTGGCTTATGTGGTGTTTCAAGCCCAGTTATGTGATCGTCTATGTATTTAAATCTATATAAGAGCTTAGTCAGTTCAGTGCTTATGAGTTTAATGATGGTCTTTGTGGCAAATGTACTTAATTCAATCGTGTCTGGTTATGCGTGTGTGCAATGTTGAATGAATGAATGAATAAACTTTATTGTACACCTTTTTTTTTTTACGTGCGGCAAATCCCCACGGATACCCACCCCTCCGGAGCCGGAGGGGGAGGTTATGTCGGACTCGAACCGACTAAACCGCACGCCGTCTCTGGGTCGTAGTGCTAGGCTGAAGGTGAGGTTGTCATGCGACATATCCCTCGCACCCCGGCTGACCCAGGGCCATCCCTCTCGGTCTGGCCCTCCTCGGGAAGGGGGGGACCACGCGGTCCCCGGCTCAAACCCGGTGTGGGGAGGCGCGCATCGTCCTACGATGCGCGCCGCCGCCGTGGCCTGCTTCTGCTAGGGTGACTGGCGGCTCCACCCGTCACCCTCAGGCCCGCGCTCATGGGGGGCGGAGGTCAGTTTGCGCCCTCCGACGCCCGAGTCGCCTTCGGGCGCGGGCAGCGATGTCAGCGAGCCTTTCTCGCTCATCGCGCCGCGCCCGCTCTGCTGTCTCCTTCGCGAGCATGACCTGCTCGCAGGAGGAGCGGACCATCGCCGAGAGCAGGGTGGAGAGCGTGAGCACTCTCACGCCCAGGGCCGCCACAAGCTCCCGCCTCGGCGTCTCAAACGCCGGACACTCGGTGAGCGTGTGCAGCCCCGAGTCCACGCTCGCGTCGCAGCGATGGCACTCGGGCGTTGGCTCTATACCCATCAGATGCAGATACCGCCCGAAGCTACCGTGCCCTGCCTCTCTAGCCACTCCCCCATGATGGGTCTTACCGCCGCAATCACGGCGTGCCCTGCTTTATTGTACACCAGTAAATAATTCATACAAATTTTAATATTAATTTTATAGTACAATAGGCGGTCTTATCGCAGGCTGCGATCTCTACCAGACAACCTTTTGATGGACAACGGGTGGTGTACTTACTACTTTGAATCAATAATTTGCATACATAACATAAATAAATATTACTTATCGAAATAAGTCCTTTATATAACTAGTATTCTGATAAATCTATAAATACATATACATACATACATACATATAATACATACACATACATACATACACATGCATACACATACACATACATATACATATAAATACACATATATATCCATCTTATACAAATTAAATATTGATGTTGATGGGTGCTACAGCGATAAATAGTGTTTCGTTACCAATTTTTTAAACGTCTGGAGAGTAATGAGTAAAAAATGAGTAATGTTGTGATGGATATTCCCAAAATAACGAGTCATATATTCACTTCGGCTTACTTTTAATGGACTTCTAATTATTTACAGAAAGGGGTCGTTAGTTAGTTAGTAATGTGCTGAGGCCAATTAGGTCCCAATACCATGGTATAGTTTTTTTATTAAATATATTATATATATATCAGTTATGGTTCTATTCGGCCGAATAGAGGTCGGAGTTGATTCGATAAGAGAGGAATGTGTGTATTTGATGCCCAGATTTGCTAGCTAGCCGCCGACAACCTTTGCACAGTTCAATTCTGACCCAGAATTGCGTGTTAATTCAGGTCGATCTCAAGATCAACTATTGCGACAGATACAAAATGAAGATCCTTTATCGTGTAGATGTCCATTGGGATCCTCACAAGGGAGTCTCACTCGTTCTGCACCCTTAGTGGAGTTAAGGTTCCACACTAAAGCAAAATTTGAATTCATATAAAATCTGCCCTCCTTTGACTATAAGCATTGAAATAACCACTGTCTTGTAAACTATTAAGCAGACTAAATAAATTTAGTGTCCAGATTTTGTGGTAAGGTCAGGATCTCCAAATCTGTTATAAAGTAAACTAATATTTACTACACTCGATTCTCCGTCATTCTCGTGTCTTGCATTCAATTGAGGCCATTGATTCAAAGTTCAATTAAATATGCAATGTATGCTTGATATTAATTTCAAGACTCTGTGACTGCTAGAAGTTATAATATAGTGTCTGAGTATAGCTTGAGCTATAACTTGAGTCTCTAGATAGAATTGGCTTCATTCAGTTAAGATCAGATGGAAGTTTGGCTTTTCGTACTTTAAATTCAAATTGTACCGTGGGAAACAAATATACTGAAGGACCACACACTTAAGAAAAATAAATACTACGATCTCACAAACGAATTAATCAAAAACGGTTACGTGGTTAATTTGTATGCAGTAGAAGTGGGAGCTAGAGGTATACCAGCTAAATCTCTCTATAACCTACTTAAAGATCTAGGCCTATCGAGAGCTACAATAAGCTCATTACTAGGACGAATGTCTAAAGCGGCACTAGTAGGTTCGTATCAAATTTGGTTAGGCAGGGAGGGGAACTTGGGTAGTAAGGTGAGTGTTGATGTACATCAACAAAAGGGGCCCCTTCTAAACCTACACTTGGGTCGCAAGTCCCAGGCACTGTCCCGAGTTCCAAACTCAGCAACGCGATGGACCCGGCACCCGCACGGAGAATCCATGGATTGCTAAGAATATCGTCTCTCTTAGTTTCGTGTATAAATTCGTAAAATAGCCTGGGTGTGTACCATGGGGTTTTGTGAATGAAATTTATACTTACGTACTTTATTTATAGTGTAATTCGCGTTCAAAACTGAATAATTAATATCCTATAAAACTCTATTTTACTTTAACTAAATGGGAAGGGACTTAATTCTAGATCATTTAAATTGCAGAAATATAATATTAAGAATTATTTATTTCATAACTAAATTGTATCATTATCAGTGGCGAATCTAAGTTGATTATGTAGATTAAATGTGACCGATTAGTGTCACATCCAACCGGACCTTCAGTTCCTAGGCTCGTATATAAGGGAAAACGTAGGCCCAAATAAAAAACCCTTATATGCCGTATTACTTATTAAACTATTAAGCAGACTAAATAAATTTAGTGTCCAGATTTTGTGGTAAGGTCAGGATCTCCAAATCTGTTATAAAGTAAACTAATATTCACTACACTCGATTCTCCATCATTCTCGTGCCTTGTATTCAATTGAGGCCATTGATTTACAGTTCAATTAAATATGCAATGTATGCTTGATATTAATTTTAAGACTCTGTGACTGCTAGAAGTTATAATATAGTGTCTGAGTATAGCTTGAGCTATAACTTGAGTCTCTAGATAGAATTGGCTTCATTCAGTTAAGATCAGATAGAAGTTTGGCTTTTCGTACTTTAAATTCAAGTATAGAACTCTTAGTTTCGTGTATAAATTCGTAAAATAGCCTGGGTGTGTACCATGGGGTTTTGTGAATGAAATTTATACTCACGTACTTTATTTATAGTGTAATTCGCGTTCAAAACGGAATAATTAATATCCTTTAAAACTCTATTTTACTTTAACCAAATGGGAAGGGACTTAATTCTAGATCATTGAAATTGCAGAAATATAAAATTAAGAATTATTTATTTCATAACCAAATTGTATCATCATCAGTGGCGAATCTAACTTGATTATGTAGATTAAATGTGTCCGATTAGTGTCACATCTAACCGGACCATCAGTTCCTAGGCTCGTATATAAGGGCAAACGTAGGCCCAAATAAAAAACCCTTATATGCCGTATTACTTAATTCTAGCACAATTATTTACACAAGCCATAGATCTGTTTATAATAAAAGAAATATACACAGTAAATTACACGTTTATTGTGTGTTCGGTGAGATGTTATTTATTTTTTGATTCTGAGACTAATCCAGGATAATCTTTGGGTACACTTTTATCAGTATATAGACATGTTGTCTTCCCTTGTAGTATCTAATGTAACCTCTTTTGACTGTTGTTAATGTTTGCAAAAGATCGGTTGATTTTATGCTGTTATACATAAGACATCAGATTGGTATTTAATACAGGTTATCGGTATTAAGTTTATGTCTGGCTATTGGATCAGTACATAATATATATGTGTATATATATTTTATTTTTATTATTATTACTGTAAAACCATACTAGCAGCTCATTGAGTTGATGCGTGTGTATCTTTGGATCTGAAGATACTGTCACACATTAACAGTGGGTGCCTATATGACATGTTCAGGTAAACTGTTCCATTCAGTGACCACTCGGTTGGGTAGAACATGTTTTAAGGGGTTTGCTGTAAATGGTACTCTACGTAATTTTAATGAGTGTCCACGAAGATGTTTATTCTCATTTTCTATAAACATATCATTCATTCCTGGGACATTGTAGTAGTCAGTGAGAATCTTATATGTTTCTATGAGACTTCCCCGCTGTCTGCGCCTTTCAAGTGGAGTGCGACCAAGTTCGTTCAAGCGTTGGTCATAAGATTTATTTACCTATATATATTATGTACAGGCCATGTTACCTACCCGCTCGCGCATATACGTGTTATCGGTGGTCTATATAATAATATAACGGCTAATAAAATTACAATACAAATGAGTGAGAACTGTAACGGCTGCAATGCCGGGATAAATAGTGATAGTGAGTATATGCAGTGTTCACTGGAAGGATGTAGGAAAAAATATCATACAACGTGTCTTGCGATACCTAAGAAAACGTTCGAGGCTTTCACACAAGAATACAGAACCAACTGGGTGTGTCCGGAATGTACGTGTAAGAAGCCAAGGACTGATAACTCTGATACACCAGTTCGAGGAAACACGGTCAAGAATAAAACATTCAGCCCGTGTTATGTAAACATGTAGCGAGGCAGTAATCGCAACACTAAAGATGTTGCTGCAATGGACTGTTGGCAGAAATTGATAGAGGAATTGAGAGATTTTCGCCAAGAAATGAATTCTCGGATGGATGAACAACTAAATGAATGTACAATCTTAAAAAATAAAAATGTAAATACAGAAAAACAGTTACAAAAACTACGAACAATTTTGGAGGTAGTCGAAGAAAAAGCGAGTAAAGTTAAACTACTTGCGAGTAAAATTTGACTCTTAACAGAGAGAAACGAATATTTGGAAGCTAGTTTTAGTAACGGCAGTGCCCAAGTGAGCAGTAGTCTTAATAAGGAACAGAATAAAGTGCCATTATCCTATGCATGTAATCGGAGAAAAACAGATGCAGGTAATCGGCAAAAAAGTTCAAAAGGAAGACTGTGGGGCCATGAAACCAACAGAAACATTTTCAAGTAACGCGAGCAAGATACAAGGAAAAACATGTGAAAAAAATGTTAAGCTGTCAAAAAAAGTAACTGAAAATGAAAATCACGTTCCGGCAAATGCAGATAAATGGACTGTAGTCAATAGGAAGAAGAACAGGTATCCTAGTAAGGAAATAAAAAAGGGGAAAGTACATCTTCAATCCATATTCAAGGAACGGAAAGAAAGAAATATCTGCACGTATGGCGTCTACAGAAGGAAACAACAACAGAAGAATTAGAAAAATATGTTAAAAACGTAATATAAAAGAAAGAAAATGTATCTATTAAAGTAGACTAAGTAAACCCCAAAACGGAAAGGGATTACGCGTCCTTTATTATAGGGGTGCCTGAAAGCAGGTAAAATCAATTATGTCGAGCTGAAAACTGGGGCGTAAATATTGAGTTCGCCGAATGGGTTTGGTTTCGTAGATCCAGTAATCAAACCAAAAAACAGGAAAAAATCAATAGAGAAATTGTATCAAAATGTAAGAAGTCCTCTTACATTTTGATACAATATCTCTATTGATTTTCGAACAAAACTAGTGGAGTTTTACAACAGTATTATCGCTTCAGAGGTAGATTTTTTTGCCATAACAGAGACAAGCTGCCACGTCTCAATACATGACGCTGAGATAATTCCACCCGGATATAGTATTATTAGATGTGACCGAGCGGACGGGCGTAAGCTAGGCGGAGCATGTTTAGTGGCCACACCGGGTTTCGAGATGCGACAAGTAGCAGTCCCGTGTCACGTAAACATTGACATGCATACCTTTGAACTCGTTTGTGCTACCGTTTGGCAACAAAACAAATTATTGTTATCATTATGTGTAGTTTATATACCACCATCTAGTCAAGATAGTGAATATATGCTATTATTCAGAATAATTGAAGAATATTGTAACAAATTTAAGGATATAATCGTATTAGGTGATTTTAATTTGTATTTTAGTTCAGTGTATGTTACAAATTACTTTGAATATCTTAAAGCATATTGTGGATTTACTCAAAGTAACAGTGTGCACAACATCAATTATAGGCAACTGGACCTAGTATTGAGTACGTTCGCAGAGGAGGGATGTGTGAGCGTGAGCGCGGCAGGGGAGCGGCTCGTGTCAGTGGATGTACAGCACCCGCCGCTCGAGATATCGGTACGCTGTTGCATGCGGCCGCGCCGGGGGTTGGGCTCTGACATACGAGCCACCCATGACTCGTCTGACACACGTAAGTCTACTGGCTGGAATTTTCATAAAGCTAATTTCCGTTCCTTGTATTATTCAATAACAACTATAGACTGGTCACCAATGTACGCACTAAATTTAGAAAATAGTTTAAATTTTTTCTATGATATGATTAATTCGACAATAGATGCTTGCGTTCCAAGAAAAAAGCGAAGGCAAATAAACTCAGGGTACAATTACCCTGAGTGGTACACTGCTGAAATTATTCGCAACATAAGATGGAAAGCGGCTCTTAAAAAAATAAATAAAAAAAAGTGGTTCGAGGTCTGATTATGAAGCGTTCTCACTGTGTAGGGCGAAAGTCAAGCAAAGCATCTCATACGCTCTTGAACAGTATCAACACCGGGTCGAAAATGAATTGATGAACGATCCTAAATCCTTCTGGGATTATGTTAATGCTTCCAGGGCCAGCAGAAGTCCAAAACGGCTATTAAAAAATGGTGTGGAATTAACTGACAAGCAATCTGTGAGGGAGTTTGCTCAATATTTTTATTCAGTTTACGCTACAGAACGGGCAGAACTAAACACAGAGAGGGCGATAGCAGGGGCGGGAGGTGACAACGGCTCGGCCCGAGTTCATATTGACCATCTACATCTTGGGGAAGTGAATAGTGCTTTGCAACAATTGAAGGCGAAAAAATCAATAGGGCCGGATGGCATACCTCCCTATATTTTCAAGGATTGCAGGTCAGTATTAGCCAGGCCCCTTTTAGATTTATATAACAAATGCTTGAAAGAGAGTGTATTTCCGGACGTATGGAAGCTAACCAGAGTAGTGCCAGTACCGAAAGGACGTTTGGCAAGGCAGGTCAGCGAGTACAGACCGGTAGCAGTGCTGTCGACCCCGGCAAAGGTTTTTGAAGCTGCTTTGCATAAATGAATTTACCAACAGGTAAGTGCATAACTTTCGGACGCACAGCGTGGATTCCGGCCGGCAAGAAGCACCACAAGTAATCTACTGTGCTATATGGCTCAAGTGGTGAAAGTGGTGGACAGTGGGGGGCAGACTGACTCGGCTTACTTTGATTTCAAAAAAGCATTCGACTTAGTCGATAACGACGTCTTGCTTAAAAAGTTGGCTGCAGTAGGTTTTACCCCGAAGTTATTGAAGTTTTTTGCGAGTTACATGAGTGATAGGCATCAGTATGTGGATTATGCGGGTCATAGATCAGAACCGTATTTTACGAGATCTGGCGTGAGCCAGGGTAGTAACCTTGGACCTCTGCAGTTTATAATAATGATAAATGACCTTCCAAATATAGTGCAAGATACCCAATGCTTATTGTTCGCGGATAATCTTAAGCTGGCGTTGCCTATAAGAAGCGTCGAAGATTGTATGAGGTTACAGGGGGACATAGATAGGGTCCTGGCTTGGAGTCAACTTAATCGGCTTCCATTCAACACCTCGAAATGTGCGGTAATTTCATTCTCTCGAGCCCGCACTTCTATCCTGCACGAGTACAATATTGGCAGAGTACCTATACCTCGAGTCGCGGAGATTAGGGACCTGGGGGTGAATCTTAATTCAGAGTTGACGTATCACAACCACATTACCAAAATCTGTAAAACAGCATATAGAAACCTAGGCTTTATTCTTCGTAGGGCTCATAGCTTTAAAAATGTGAACGCCATTATAGCATTATATAATGCTTTGGTTAGGAGTCACCTAGAATTTAACGCAGTCTTCTGGTCACCACATGAAACTAAATATAGGATCATGTTGGAGAGAGTACAAAACTAATTTCTTAGGTTTCTGTACTTACGTATGTATGGGGTGTACCCTTTTTATCCCTTAATGTATCCTACTTTATTTGTGATGGGAATGGTAGGATACAATGAGCTTGAGGTCAGGAGAAATGTAACCCTTACAACATATATTATGTTTTCGCAATACTTAGAGGGCAACTGTATAATAAAGATATATTAGGTTTGCTAGGTTTATGTGTGCCGGACGAGTACGTATGGCGACGCCGAAAACCACCCCTACTGGTGAAGCCCATGGGGCGAACCAACCTCCTGCAAGGGGCGCCCCTGACGCGTGCGATACGCACTTTGAATCTTATAGCTGCGGAGATTGATCTGTTCCATTGTACTAAGAGTGAGTTCACAAGGGTGGCTTTACATATAATCTGCTACGTGAAGTTCAATGTTACCAAAATTTAATGTACCTTAGTAATTAATAATTTAAAATTTAATTTGGTTTATAATTCTTTGTATAAATAAATGTTTTAAATTGTTACTATTATTTCATCCTTCTTCCTATTATACGAATGAATATTCACATTAGTATTATATACAATGTAGACTCATAGTTATAAGACTCACACTTAAATACAAGATAGCTACACTATTGCATTGGGAAAACCTGTAATGATGGTTGTAACGAGAAATAAATAAATAAATAAATAAATAAAAATATTTCTCAGTATTCCAACCATCTTAGTAGCCCTCCTCTGAACATTCTCCAACAGTGTTATGTCTTTCTTAAAGTAGGGGTCCCACACCACATAAGCATGCTCCAACATTGGTCGAATATATGTTTTGTAAAGGTTAATAAATGTTGTTAGTGTAAGGCATTCTTTATTAGATACAGTATTGAATTTGCTCTCTTGACAATACATGTGATGTGCATTTCCCACTTCAAATCATTACTTATGGTAAAATCCTTCTGTGAGGCAACTGGTTTTAATTACTAGTTATTTAAATATACAAATAAACAGACAGGGATTATTCGTGCCTGTGTATATGTGTTGGTTTTTTATTAACATCACTTTAATAGTGCCTCGACAAACATGAGAGTGGTTTTGTTTAGAACTAGAATAATATGATTACGTACTCAATGAATCATGATTTGTTACCAAGCACAGTATTTCAAGAAGATTCATCATTGGGCTGGATTTTAGTATAATCTTCGGCTATTTATACATCTCATCTCACACAGACATGATTTAAAACAGTTTATACACATTATATACACATCTCCTCATAACTTGTTCACATGTCCATAGTTTATTGTATCTTTCATGAATCATAAGTGCTGAACAATTCAATATATTTAATTAGGTGATTGTATGGGTTCTAATAGTACTTCTACCATTCTTTCTCATCATCAGCATATCAATAATTATGATAATTATTATAATACAGATATAGGAAATTGTTATTTCCCAAGGCGATCTGTGTTTAGACAATAATTCATATTTCTTATCAGACATTATACTCATTGTCAAATAGTCTATTCATGTTTCGCTACAAATGACAGTTAGTTATATGTATAACGCTGTGTACAAAGTTATGGGGCACAAAAATAATTACAGTAGGTTTGTACTTAACCCTTCAATTCTTGGCTTCAACTTTTATCACACCTGCCTCACTTATACAAAATAAATCTAATTTTGCTTTCACTAGTCAGACTTATTTCTATAGGACAGCACTAAGATTTGAATCGGGCAGCATTAGCTAGTCAAAACTTCTATCAGATTTCTCCAGCGAGCAAATACGTGCGAGCTCTCTAGCGGTTGAGACCGTTGTTCCCGTCTGTCCATGACTCGCAAGCGCAGCCAAACTCTTCTGGCTCCGCCTCTGCGCTGCTCTCTGCCAATGAGAAAAGATCAAGCCAGAAAACTGTTACTAATTAGTTTATATTAGCGTCACCTTTGTTGCGATTTCCCGGCAAGCATTTGGCGGCAAGATTCCCACGCTAATATTTTTTTGTGTGTACCCTGCAAGTCGTCACATGTGTTTGCAATAATTTTACAGAAATGTCTCCCTTTTACGAATTTATGACTCGATAAGCATTAAACATAGGCTAATTCCCTAGAATTTGGGTCACTAATACCCACTCAATAGTGTAACATTTGAACATTTTAAGGCATTAACTTCGAGTACAAGTTAGTTTATCGGTTTTGTGTACCTTTTGAAATTCTCTGTTAAGCTATTTTTTCTTTTATTTAATAGTTATTTATGAGGTTGTCGCCTCTTGTTTCATGAAGCAGTGTGAGGTATGTTATCTAGAATTTCTTAGCATTTATTTTATACAGATGTTTTCGGCGATGAGAAAAAATAAGATTTGTTTTGGCAATAAACCCTCCTCTTTGAATTTTTAATACGGTTTAAATATCTTGAATAGTTGGCCATCTCACTTAATCGCTTAATTATATTCTATAAAAAGTTCTCCGCTTAAAACTATGTTTTATATTTCAGCTGCACAATAACCAAAGATGATAACCTTAGTATTGATATGTATTTGCGCCTCATATCTGCTCTGGAAGCAGTACTACAGCAGGTCGGACGAGCCCCCGGTGCTACCTGGATCTTGGCCTTTTGTCGGACATTTATCGTCATTGGTTGGGAATGGTGCCAGTAAGTACACAATCTTTTTTGTTTTCTTTTTTTATTTCACTTAACTGGCAGGCAAGTACACGGCCCACCTGATGGAAAGTGATTACCGTGGCCTATGAACGTGTGCAACACCAGAGGCGTCACACTCGCGCTGCCGACCCTGTTAGAACGGAGAGTTTCTGTGCCGTCAGTGTAGAAGATAAGGCAGGACAAGCCTTAGGTCTTCCCACTGACAGCACAAAAACTCTCCAGTGAGCTCTGGCTATCCTACTTACCACCGGAAACACAACACGAGGTTATTATGACCGCAGTATTCTGAAGGGCGGAGGTACTTCCCCAGTCAGACTGCTCAATTGGACGGAAATACCGTCCTGTCCTACCTCCTACAATCTGTTTAATGAATCAAAATTTCTCGAGAAATGCAAAACTACTACAGTACTGCAGAAGGTACATAACGAGACAATACTGCCCCTAATAGAGGTTAATTGAAGCGGAAACTAAAAGAGGCATGTAACAAGAAGTTTAGAAAATCAGATCAATGCAAATGTGGGTATTTGCATTGGTCTGGTCGTGCCTCGGAGAGGACGTTAAGCCATCGGTCCCGGTTGTCACACCAACATTTGTAGCAATCGTTACGGGCAAGTATGAACTCTTGAAAGTCCAAGTACTTGTCTAACCGCAATGCTTCGATATCGCTAATGGGTAATTGTGGAGGTCAGATGGCAGTAACTTCACGGAAAATATCGAGATGAAAAAGAACAAGAAGTCAAAAGAAATAAAATGACAATTGAATCAAACGGAAATTGTACGCTGTGCTGTTCTTGTTTTGTTTCGTTTGGCAATAATGACGAATATCTTAATATATATAAATCTCGTGTCACAATGTTCGTCCTCAATGGACTCCTAAACCACTTAACCGATTATAATAAAATTCGCACACCATGTGCAGTTCGATCCAACTTGAGAGATAGGATAGTTTAAATCTCAAATTATAGTCCGTTTCGCGATAACCGACATCCACGCGGGCGGAGCCGCGGGCGACAGCTAGTATTAATATATGGCTATACCACATGTACATACCCAGTGTCAGTTGGCCAAAACACTTCCACACTACTATACAACGACACTAATGCCAGACTGTGCTATAACCAACTGTAGAATAAAAATGGAGAATAAAAGACAGAAAAAAAGAATAGGGAGAAAAAAGAAATTTAAAATTAGAGGGATTTTTTATCTCTCGTGTGTGTTTATTTATAATAAAACTAGCTGACCCGGCAAACTTCGTACCGCCAATGACTTTGTTTTATACTATGTAGTGAAGTCGCCATGTATGCATGCATGACACGCAGATAAATGCTGTTTATAGCTGTCCTGGGATCCAAATTTATTATTTCTTCAATATTATTATTTCCTGCCGAAGTTTTTATGTAACATCTAAATGATCCAATAGGTGTTCCACGGGTAATACCCCAAATACTGTACTCGGTTTCATTTCCTGTGTTACAATTTCAGGATTATGGGGCAGCTTCAGTTACTTTTCTGAACAGTGCACTTCTATGGGTGGAGTAACAAGCCTGCGTGTCGGTCCTAAGGCAGTCTATGGTAAATGTTCTGTTTCTTATATTTGAAAAGTAATTTTAAATCAACATCTAGAAAAAAATCTGCTATTTAGGTTTTTGTATTTATTATTAATTTATTTACTCTTGAAGAGGCCTTACAGACTAATAACAAATTTCACTAACAACAAAGTGTATCAATATTGCTAACATCAAGCCTCCATAGCTAAATATCAATATACGATGACAACGACTACGGTAGGTGGTAATGTGCATTACATACAAGGTGTTTACGCTATAGTGAGCTTAGAATCGTAAATTGACTTATATACACATCTTAAGGTAAGAGATGACAAACATTACACTTGTCTAACGGTTTGAGTGGCACCACCCCCATCATCAACAAAGAAAGGTTTTGCTAAAAGCTGTCTCACTTTTCTGGCCTTGGGGCTGAAAGGTTCGAATTGCAATGAATCGGGAAGTTCATTGAAGCCACGTGCACTCCGCAGGTGGTTGCAAATAATAGGGGTTAAAGTATGAAATTGTCGTTTCATTGTAATAGGTACTTCGAATTGACATAGAACCTTCATGGTTTGAGATTTTTGAGTGAAACTTTTTCCACATGGTACCTATGTAGTTCTTCATTTAAAAATGTGCAACATTCGATTATCGACTTCCAGTTGTTTTTTTTATTCAGCTCGAATTTTCGAAGTATCCATCTTTCTCGTCTAGAAAGATGGATACTTCGAAAATTCGAGTGATTTTTGAATACGAGTTCCGACGCGGAACTAACGCGGCAGATATCGCAATATCAATGTTGCGTTTGGAGAGGGGACTGCTAATGAACGCACCGTGCGATTTTGGTTTAAACGCTTTCGTGATGGAAACTTTGATTTGAAGAACGAACCACGAGGAAGGCCGTCCACACAGGTGAATAACAATGAATTGAAAGACATGGTGGAAGCCGATCCGAGCCAAACTACCCAGGAATTAGCTGCATGGTTTAACGTTACCTTACCAACAATATTGACTCATTTGCGTCAAATCAATAAAATAAAAAAAAGTGAAAAATGGGTACCTCATGATTTGACTGATCTGCAGAAAGAAATGCGTGTTGAAACTTGTGTTGCCTTGTTGAATCGATACAGAAATGAAGGAATATTGGATCGAATTGTGACATGTGATGAAAAGTGGATTCTTTACGATAACCGTAAGCGAAAAATGCAATGGCTGACCCCAGGTGAAACGCCACAACAGTGTCCTAAAGCAAAGCTTACCAATAAAAAGGTAATGGTAACTGTTTGGTGGTCTCAGCATGGTGTTATTCACTATAGCTTTCTACGATCTGGTCAAGCAATAACGGCAGATGTCTACTGTGCCGAACTCCGAACAATGATAGCAAAACTAGCAGTGAAACAGCCCCGACTCATGAATCGATCTTCACCATTATTGCTCCATGATAACGCGAGACTCATACAGCACGAGAAACCGTTTTAACTCTACAGGAACTGCAATTAGAAACTATCCGTCACCCTCCGTATTCGCCAGACCTTGCTCCAACAGACTACCATTTTTTTCGTGATTTGGACAATTTTCTATGTGATAAAAAGTTTTCTTCTCAGGAGGCAGTACAAAATGCTTTCACACAGTTTATCGAATCTAGATCACCAGAGTTCTATCGCAAAGGCATAAATGACCTTCCTACTAGATGGCAGCAATGAATAGATAATAATGGTAATTATTTTGATTAAATAAATACGTTAAATTAAAAAAAAACGAATTTCAATTTGTCAGTACAAATCGGCAATTTCATACTTTAACCCCTAATAGTATATTGAGCAGCAGTCGCCGTCTAAGCCCAAGTTGGTTTGTCCCCATTCTTATCCTGATAGAAGCTCGTTGTCTGAAACTGAAACTGAAACTGTCTCTTATAGTTCAAGTAACGAAGAAACTTCCTCTGAATACCCTCAATACGTGACTTAGAGTCTTCGTATTGAGGTTTCCAGATTTTTGAGCCATGTTCCAAGTTACTGCAAACAAAGGAACAATACATCACTTTCACCGGTTTGATAGTACGCAAATCGGCTGCCGTTCGCATTATAAAACCCAGAGCTTTTGATGGTTTACTGACAAGGTGATCTATGTGTTGGTCGTAACTTAGATTATTGTCTTGTACGATTCCTAGATCTCGAACACTATCGACCCTGCTGATAAGTTGGTTACTAAGCGTGGAGCCCGAACCAGCTGTGGACTTGTTACGCGAGAATATGATGTGATAGCACTTTGATACATTAAGCTGGAGAATATTGCGGATGCAGTATGTTTCAAATCTGTTGTCTGCCTGTAATTCGTATGTGTCAAATGTGTTCTCCACTTTCATATCATCCGCGTAAAGTAGGATGTATGAATGTTTGAAGCAACTCCTAATGTCGGCGATGACAAGTATAAACAAAAGAGGTCCCAGAATAGACCCCTGTGGGACGCCTGAGGGGATGGAAGACCAGGCAGACGTATAATCCTGGAGCACCATTGTCTGTGTCCGATTTTCTAAATATGAGGTTAATTACCTACACAAGTCACCATATATCCCCGCTGCCAGTAATTTTTGTCATAATAGCCCGTGATCTATTCTGTCCAAATACGTAAGTAAGTCACCAAGTCCCACAATCTATCGTTGATATTACGGACCCAGTTATATTGTGATAAATTACAAAACTGCATGTAAGCAATGAAGGATGTGTGGACATGTAATATTCTCAGCGAGGAACTCTGTGCTGCCCAGGTAGGCGGGAAACCACTATACTTTATTTGAAAAATTAAAGTCACCCACGATTATAAATTTATCCAAAGGATGTGCAAGAATTATTTCATTGGCATTATTTATAAAATTAAGTAATTGATTGTTATAAGAGTAGCCTTGGTAAACAACGCAAAGATAAACGCGTTGTTTATCTTTGCGTTATTTTTAATATAATAATAATTAAAATATAGTTTTTAAATTACCCGAGGCCTTGATTTTTTTAGTATGAGTGTAAGCCATATATCCTCTGCGGAGCTTCGCCATTCTGTTCTCTCGAGAGCAGTAAACTCCTTTTTTGTTGCGATTAAGACACCACCGCCGAATTCCTTTCCAATTCGAGAATAATCACGATCCCTTCTCCACACGAGATCACGGCCATCAAATAATTCACTACTATGAATGCTGTCCGTTAACCAGGTTTCCATAATTAACACAATATTGTTATGAGCGTGGGGGTCGGTTTAAATAGAAAATGCGAGAACAACCGTTTAAGTCAGATTTTATTCAGCTGCACTTAAATTACAGCAAAGCGCGTAGAAATTCGAAAACTCTTACGTACACAATACACAGTCACTTGTATAATCGCACTGTATCGCTTCGCGCACTTCATCGCTGTGATCGCTTCGAATACTAGTCGTAGACTGACTTAGCGGAGGCTGCTAGCTCGCCTTTTATATCCAGCGTGGCCGAGTAGCGAAAGTTCTATTGGGTCTTGTGTCTCTTTCTAGCCTGACGTCTCGTTCTATTCATTCGATTCCTTCTAGAACAGTGACGTCAAGGCATGCTATCTCTTTCTATGGTGCCGTCTCACTCACTCCTATGGGAATTTGGCCATATATTGGTGTTGACTGAAAAGGCCCATAAGGGGTCCTGAAAATGCCTGAAAAAGGGTTCCCAGGGTAAAACCGTGGCTCGACGGGGATTGGTCTGAAACGGCCTGAAAACGAAAAGGCCTGAAAAGTTAAAATTATTTGCAAAAGGGGTAGGAATCAACTTATGGAACACGGCATTGAATAACGAATAACACAAAGTTGATGACAAAAAATAATGTAGGTACTATTGACTTATGAATACAAAAGATGACCATCAGCTCGGAGATAAGGATTGCACTCAACAATCAGACACAAAGCACAAGAAGATGCAGCTATAAGAAGTCCAATGTGACAACTTTGGTATATTGTTATTACCTTGACACGGCAGATCAGTGTAAGTAAAACAGTATTGTAACTCATGGAGACAGCCACCTAGACACTTACGGAGACACAACACGACACAGCAACAGAGATAGATTTAGAAATATTGTATATGCATAGAAAAAAGCAAAAAATCATAAACAAGTAGTCATCTAAACCAGTATAAGGCTCACTGCAGTTAGAAGACGAACAAGTTAATTGACACAGCAATGCACACTGCACAGTGCACGACACAAATTAATGTATGAAAACATGGTAGGTATCCAATTATTTGACAAAAAACTAATATATTTTCATTTGACAAACAACGTTTGACAAAATTGTAGTTGGCAAACTTATCATTTTACAAACTACTGTTTGATGAACTACTCATTAGACAAAATATTTATTTCGAGGTATTTCATTATGCCTTAACATCATTTCGCAAATCAATTATTAGTTTTAAACATAGTTGGCAAAACAAGTTTTACCCTTCAATTATTGTCTAAATAATAGTCAAAAGTTAGTGACAGAAATGAATCTCCGTAAATGCGACTTCACGTGGTCTTGTGTGCCCTATCCCTAGAGTGTTATTTAGGCCGCGCAGGCGCGGAGGGGTGAGGCGGCCCACGAGCTGAGGAGCAGGTGGCTATAAAACCCGCCGCCGCGGCTGAGGCTGGCTAGCCAAGCAAGCTGAAGCTGAGGTGGTGGGCGTTACAACCATTTGCGACGACAGTCTCGTGCGGGGCCGCCGGAGCCCCGCAGAGCCGGAGCTGTGGCAGAAACGATGTTTGCTACATGCTACTTGCCTACTGTATGCTTTTTTTGTCTACCAATAATGAACCATGAAAACATATTTTATATAGATAAATTATCATATATCATTATAATAGATAAATGATTGCAGTTGTGACAGACCCCGACGACATGCTCACGGTAGCTAACACATGTCTAGAAAAGGACTATTTCTACGACTTCGCAAGACCTTGGCTGGGCGAAGGGTTAGTCACTGCTAATCGTAAGTTGATTAGAATTAATTTTTTAGTTTTTCTTTCCTTGAATTTGCATCAACTTCGGTATTGGAATCATCCGAACAAGGTATAATAGAGCAAACCTCCCAAACCTATTCGATAAATTTATTACGGCTATACTCACGTCACTTGTCAGGATGCGCCCGACTAGTTTCGGACCCGACCGGAGTCCTTAGTCATGAGCAGAGCACCCAGGCGCGGCGACGTCAGGTGCTTTAATGCGTTCCTAACGTTGGCGCTGCCGTCGCGCGCGCTCAGATAACGGCGGGGCACTCGGCTGATTCCGGGACAGTTCGGCTGTCCTCGCTATCGCGTCTGTGTCGTCATCGTCGTCGCTCGATGGTTCAGCAGTGCGGCATAACGCGCTCACCGTGTCGCATTCCAGGTTCGATTCCCATTTGTGGTACGTGCATTTAAAGGCCGGTTTCCAAGCTGGTGGCAGTGTCCATCCCTTCTTTCTGTTGAATTTCGGACGACGGCAGCCGAACTGACCTGGAATCAGCCGAGTGCCCCGCCGTTATCCGAGCGCGCGCGACGGCAGCGCCAACGTTGGGAACGCATTAAAGCACCTGACGTCGCCGTGCCTGGGTGCTCTGCTCATGACTAAGGACTCCGGTCCGTTCCGAAACTAGTCGGGCGCATCCTGACAAGTGTCGTGAGTATAGCCGTAATAAATTTATCGAATGAAAAATGGCTCACGATAGTTTCTCCCAAACCTAGTTCCAAAGGATTCCGTTGAAGGGTGCTAATGTCAAATAGGTACAGATAAATTATGTGCACTGTGTTTTATTAGTAAAATTTCTTAAATTGCTCTAGAACTGATATGGAAAAATCATCGCAAGATGCTTAGTCCGGCGTTCAATCAGGCTATACTAGATCGGTTCATCTGCATTTTCAATAGCCAGTCCAGGAAACTCGTCAACGACATGAATAAGGAGACTGTGAAAGGGTCCTTTGATTGCAGAGAATACACCAGGAATAATGCTTTAGAGAGCACATGTAGTAAGTCTCTCATTTTTAAATAAAATACTATAATTAGCAAAACTAAAATTAAATAATAGTTTAAACAAAAACACGCTTTTTATAGAGAATCGAACTCCAAAAATAGAAAAAGTTTTAATAAATTTAAATAAGAATAGAGGTCAAATTTTCTATAAAAATAAATAAATAATAGTGTAAATAAAAATAAAATATTTAAAGAAAAAGCGTGGGATGCATGGCATCAATAGTAATAAATATTTGTAAAAGGGATAATCATTTTGATAATATCTTAAAAAGCCCCCCACGCTTTTTTAAAAAAAATAAATTTTATTTTATTAACACTATTATTAATTTATATTTATTGTAAAATTTAACACTATTCTTAATTTAAATTTATTAAAACTAATTTACTCTCTATAAAAAGCTTGCTTTTTAGTTGTTTTAAAATATTATTTGTTCTTATCGACTAATTAATTCCGTGATAACTAGTTGGAAATTAAAATTTCTGCATTATCGACTATAGATGAAAATTATATAAATAACAAAAATCTTATTTTCCAAATTGAAAAATGGAATAATTTCATCAAATTTGTATATTGTCATCGGTCCTTGATAAAACTACAAAGTTTGAACGAAATCTGGTCGTTCTATCTTTCGATGCCAAGCCAGCATATTATTTTGGTTCCACCCCTAAGCCCTGGTTAGCTTGGCGGATGCGGTATTGTCGCATACTTAACCCACGTAGACTGGCTATCTCTAATGAATATGGCGACACCAGTGAAAAGTTGTTGGCATCATGGTTAAGTTATAACATAATACTGATTTCCAGTGACCGTCCTTGGAATAGACTTCACAGACTCATTGTTGACTAAGGAATATCTAAAAACGTTGGATTTAGTGTTTCGCAGCTTTGTGGAACGATTAGTAAAATTTTGGTGGATTAGCTCATACACTTTCCGTTTTAGTGCCCTCAAGAAGACACAGAATGGTTTTATCAAGATATTGCAAAAAACATCCGATACGGTAAGGACAATTTGACACAGAAACAAAATATTTATGTGACGATAACTTTATTACGGTGCCTAAAGTGCTGGTGGTAATTATGTATTTATTACAGGTTCTACAGAAACGAAAGATCGAGTTTGATAGCAATAATTATGCTCAGCATAATATATTTTCAGGTAAGTAGGGAGGAATAAAGCCAAGACCTTCAGAGAAAGTGCTTCACTTTTCAACTTGACTATAATATAATTTTAACCTTAATAAAACTTATTACAATTTATTTAGGAAACAGGCTTAAAACCTTCATGGACCTCTTGCTCGAACTTTCACTTGAGAGAAATGTGTTGAGTGATGAAGACATCAGAGCCCACCTAGATACTATAATCGCCTCAGGCGAAGCTACAACTTCTGTAACCCTCAGCCATACTATGATGTTACTGGGAGGGCATCCAAAGGTTCAGGAGAAGATTTTTAACGAGTGAGTGTAATTTTGTATTATTTTAAAAGTATAAATTAGAGAGACAATAATTTGACAAATACAATAAACATTAAGAAGCAACCAGTTTAACTAATTTAATAGCTACAAATTTTCAGGCTGAAACAAGTTCTCGGAGATGAAGACAGAGACGTGACGAAACATGATCTGCCACAGCTGGTGTATCTGGAAGCTGTAATCAAGGAAAGCTTGAGACTTCGCACCGTCGTGCCGATAGTCGCTAGAAAGCTAGATAGAGATGTAAAACTTAGTGAGTGTATAGACAAAATACAAGTTAGGTATTATAAAAGCGGAAATCTGGGTGTCAAATGTCATCAAAACCCAGTAGGTATTCCTACTTATTGACCATCGAGGCAGTTGTCAGACGTCAATTGCTCCTGTAATAGCCAAAATAAAAGAAGTAGAACCTGCAAAGATGACAATGATGAAGATCGGAAACGATTTCATCGGACTAAATGATTACAATGAAGTAAGAGCAATTATCTTAATTTTTCAGAAAACTGCTCGCTATTAGCCGGTCGAACATGCTGTTTATTTTTGTTTGGTGTTCATCTACATCCAATATGGGGTCCTGACCGAAATGAATTTCATCCTGAACGTTGGCTCGATCCATCCCGGCTACCAGAAAATCCGAACGCCTTTGCTGCTTTCAGTATGGGCAAAAGAAATTGCATAGGTAAGTGACCGTGTTATGTCATTGCATTATAATTTAAAATAACATTCGATTAGGAAAATGGTAAGCTGATATACAAATTTTGTAGTCAAGACCAACATTTGCATAAAATATTAACTTGCTTCCTGAGTATTTTTAAGTTATTAAATTATAAAAACCCTATCCAAATTGTTTTGAAATGTGTGTAATGTGTGTAATAAAAATTTTGATTATAAAGCGCCAAGTATACGACAGAATAGAATGACAAAGTGGATTTATTAGCTAGTAAAGTGGATTTATTAGCTAGTAAACTCTGATCAAGTGAAGCAAAATTATGATATACTTTTTAACATGCTCAATAAATGTTATGTGCGTTTATAAAAGTGCCAAACTAAAATATATGAAGATAATATAAACGAACAATTCTAAATAAATCTACTATAGGGCTATAATAATAAGATCATACAATTATAAATTGTGAATTTGTGAATACTACCGCTATCTTCATACTATTCAAATCTCGCCGCATAAATATGTAAACAATATAATGCTACCAACTCAAAAGTACTAAAGCGCGTTCCAGCCGCAAGTTAAAATCAAGCGAGATACTTTAAGCATAACTCCAGTTTTGGAACCAAGTCTTTAGAGATTTTTTCTACCAATTAATTCTACGAAAAACATAACCCTTCTTGGCAGTCGTGTAAAAACAGACATGGCGGTTCTTGTATCTTCATTAGAAAAGTACAGTAAAATTTAATCCTTTGAAAGAAATAAATTACTATTCCTTAGAAAAAAATATAGAATATGCTGGCGTCATCTTGGCAGACCATAATATCTGTTATCTATGCATTTACAGACCTCCGAGGTCCAGAGCAGAGGATATGGATATGTTCTTTAAAAATTTGAATTTGTTACTCTATAATTTCTGCTATAATAAAGCAAAAGAAGTGATTTGCGTGGACTATAACATAAATATACTTGATAATAGTGATGTATCGACTCAATTTAAGCAAATGTTGCGGTATAAACGAACCCACACGACTGCTATCAAGCCGAAGATGCTTGGATAAGGTTATATTTAATATTCATGTATGTAACGCTCAAGTTATTGATTTGGAACTGTCGGGTCATACAGCACAGTTGCTATCATGTCCGGGAAAATCAAGCAGCTGTCTTCAAGCTTGGTATATTGATAAACGGGACTATGGCCAGGAAAACCAAATAAGATTTAAAGATTATATTAATTCCTTAAGCTTTATCAAAGTCTTTACATTTGATGACCCTAATGTGGAATTCGATAGCTTTTATAACGATTTTAAATTTTTATATGACCTCTGGTCCCCTGTAATACACGTGAGACGTTCCTTAACTACCTGTCCAAAGTGGTTATCGAAGAGTATTAGATTCTGTTGTAATCGTAAGCGCCAACTTCTGTGGGAAGAACGCTTTAGAGCGCTGTTACCGAGACTAAAATCGTATCTAACTACTAACTAACTTCATAACTAACTTCATACAAACCTTATTTTAAAATTTAAAATCACTTAGACCGTAATTCGTGCTAATCAGAATAACTTACCCAATGACCAAATTCACCACATTAAGGCTGATGACAACAATATTCAAGAACCGTTATAAATTGCAGAACACTTTTTTTTTTCACTGATACAATCCATCAAAGTCTAAAAATTGACCACAAAGTATCAATAGCTTACAAATTGTAACGAATTGAACTCTATATTCATGGCTCCCACCGTACCGGATGACATACACAAAATTATAAAAGGTTTAAAAAGCACAAATAGTACTGGGTACGATGATATTTTAACCAAAATAATAAAACTTGTTTCTGTTGCTGCATTGTTGCAATGCTGTTGCATTGTCTTTTGTACTGAGTCACATAATAAACTTATGTATTACAAATGGTGTTTTCCCAGATCAGTTAAAATTAACCATTATCAAACCATTATATAAATAAAATGATAAAAAGTAATATGCACAATTATCGACTAAAAGCACTTGCGCCATCATTTCAAAAAATTGAAAAAAGATTATACATAACTGTATGTACACTTACTTTGAAAATAATAATTTGTTTTGAACTGAGCAAGTAGGATTTCGGAAAAATAAATCCGTCAATATGGCAGTCTTCAGCTTTTTGTCCACGGTACGGAGTAACTTAGATAAGGGAAGCCAGGTGTGAGCGTTGTTTATGGATTTAACAAAGGCCTTTGAATGTGTTGACCATTAAGTCTTGTTAAAAAAGTTATATGCCTATGGAATCAGAGGGAATGTTTTGTTTGTGTTTAAATAAAATCTTATCTGAGCAACAGGAAACAAGTAACTCAAATCTCAAGGATATGCAACACTTAAAAGAAAATAATTGAATACAGGTCAAGGTATAGAAATGTCAGACTTGGTGTTCCGCAAGGTAGTGTGCTAGGTCTGCTTTTGTTCATAATATATAATAATGACCTACCTTAAGTGACTCAATATGATACAGTTTTATTTGACTATGATAGTATAAATGTTTTCACTGGTCAAAATAAAGTACAGTTAGAGCAAGAAGTAAATATGACATTAAAAAACACAATAAATTTGTTGACATTAAATAATTTAAATATTATTATTGACAAAACTAATTTTATGACATTTAGAAAGAGAGTGAACAAAAATTATCAAATATTGACATTAGCTATTGTAATATAAAATTAACAGAGGTAGAAACTTCGAAGTTCTTGGGTCTCAATATTGATAACAAGCTACGTTGGAACTTCTGCTGGAACTGCTACTATTTATTCGCAAAAATAAGCATATGTTTACAACATTAAATAGTAAAAGATTTTTTTTTACCATCAAACAAGACCACTTTTATGAATAACAGTTTTTTTATGTATGGCTCCGCGAATTTACAACAAATTGACGAAATGAATTATGGAGATTGCAGAACTAAGTGTGTACAAAAAATTAATTTGAAATATTGTACCGAGCAAATGTTTTAACTCGGTAAATGATTATTTGAATGACAATATACTAGATATGAAGTTGTAATCAGATGTTCAAGAACAATGCTAATGAGTTGTGAATGTAATAGCCATTTCCTTGTTCATCGGTGTCCGCAGAGAAGTAGATCCTAAGAGTATATATAATCTATAATCATAAGAAAGTCTTTTTTTTACGAATGATTGAATTCACTTAAAATTTTGACATTTCTCATTACGTAGGTATATTATTTGTATTAGACGTATTAGACTATGAAAGGTTATATTTTAGTTTGATGGGTTAATTGCAATATATGTACTTTAGATTAATTACCCGAGCAGAGCAGAGAGAGAAATGAAAGTTTTTCTAAGAACTGTTTAATAATATTGTAATCAATTTGTTACAGCAATTATTATTATTAGGGCGTGGAGTACACAACCTCCAGTCGACAGAAAAAGGAATTTAAAATTTTGGTAGGAACTGGAACAGCCCGCGGTTCGAAGTTGGTGGGCACTTAGCTTCGCTGGTCTGGACAAGCACGTGCCGCGCTGACGCCTGTATGGTCGCGTGGCCCGTTCTGTCACACATGAAAAACGCAAGCAAAGCCTTTCAGTATGTCGGACTGACATACTGCAAGTGCGGCGTGGCAGGCAGTAGGCAGGAGGCAGGTGGTCAAGCTTCCCCAAGGCATGTGGTGCAAAAGTCATTACCGTAAAAGCCACAGCTCACAGCATTGCGTCAGCAGGAAAAGGTGCACAGAAACAAATTAGGCATAGGGGTATTAACACGAGGTTAGTGATCCCACGACCGCATGGGTCAATGTCCTTTTGACAAGCATGTGAAACACAAACCAAAATAAGGGTGTCCGACCCACTGCTCCCCTGAAGCCTTGCAACTATATTGCAGAAGCATTTAATATTAAATAACATATGATAGACACTGTTCACGTAAAAAACAGCATCCATCCCAGGGTTTTCACCCTGTTACATGCACACACTATGTGGCGTTGAAATATTCCATATATGACACTATATGAATAAAATAAAATACGGCACATCATGCTCACGTAAAAAGCATGGTAATTGCCTGGAAGGAGCTTTGCATTAGCTATATGAAAACGACGTGGCACCGAAAATAAATTATTGCCAATGAGCACAGAAGGTCTCAGGACTAAGTTTTGGTAGGATGCATCGTTTTCATGTCGCTATTGAGCCACCTGAAATAAAAAAGGAGATTAGCACACACTGCATATAACTATCAGTAATTCTCACCCAAGCCTTAGCAGAAGGAAGCTGATGTCAAGAGAAAGGGACTCGAATGAGGCTGCAGTGGCTTTTATAGCCTCCCCCAGACATCAGCCAGTGGGCGGGCCCACATGACCAGCCTCCTGGTAATGTTGGATATGGCGAAATTGCCTCTCCGGGGCTATATATTAGCACTAGTTTTATATCATCACTATCCGGTCGCCATAATGATTGTATCAAAATGTTAGTATACCGCACACGGCCAGAGACAAATCAAACGGTTAGAGACAAATGAAATATACTGATAGAACGGCAGATTAAAAATGTAGCTAAAAATAATTTTAAATCGATGCTAATCGACTAAATCGCTCCTCCCATCGAATAATATCGTAATGTGATATAACGATACTTTGCGTTTTATTACATACTCGTCATGTACGCACTCATAGATACCTTGTCATTTTTTTTCAGATTTTTCCAATGAGTATTTTAGAAACTAGCAATTTTTTAATAACCATAGTCTTATTATTCCGTTACGGGTGTAACATACTTATTTACGTGAATAACATCGCTACATGCGATTCCGAGTAGCACTAGAAACAAAATTTTCAATAAGTTAATAACGATATTATTCGAGTAAGAACAGCAATCTCGTGTTGTACTAAAGCAATCTTACAATACTATTCCTGTATTTTTTTGATTGAAAAAATATGGTATTGCTGGTTACCGTCGTTACGATTTAAAAAAATATATAGCAATAACTATTGCAAAAATTTAATGAGGCGTTGTTTACACTCAATGTTCGATTCCTGTATTATTTATTACCGCGAATCACTAGCAATCTGCATATTGCTAGTGATTCGCGGCATTGTTTCTTTCTAATGATAAAGAAAGGGACAGAACATTACAGAGTACGCGGCACGCACCGGCTACTCGCACTGTTTGTTTACTTTAAATTACTGATGAATGATGTTAGGAGATAGTAGTTGATATACAAGGAGGAGACTATTATTAATCAAAGCACTAGGTACCACAATAGGTCTATACCTAGCCTATCTAGCGCTAGTTAGTTGTTGCTGATTACAAGCTTGGTATCTTTATACTAAGCTTGTAATCAGCAACAACAACCTACTCATTGTCTACTAAATATAACCTATAATCATTTTATAATTCACTAAAAAGCTGTAATGACTAGGTGGCTAGTCATTACAGCTTTTTAGTGACAAACAGCTTCAGATTCTGATGGTGATGATGATTCCGAAAACTAAATTACTCAGAGTAAATTAGCCCGTGAATGCGTGAGCGTAAGTGTTCTAGAAAGAATAAAGGTAGAAAATTTGCAAGAACATAAAGTGAGACAGGAGTATGAAAGCAAATTGACTGAAAGATTTCATGACATTGACAGTATTTGATTTGCATTGTTACAACTAATTCAATGTGATAAATATGTTGCACGAAGGTAATTCTTATGTTAAACCTCTGAAATACTAACATTAAAAATTTTATCTTTCATATTTAATGAAAAATTCTTAATTCCTAATTATTATAATAAAATTCTTATTGTAATGGTCATAATATCGTGACCTTATTGCATGCCAATCTGGCTGAAACATGGTGGAACCTAAATGCCTGTAACATCTCTGTACCCATTTATCGCAATAAAATATATTGAACTAAATCGAATTGAATTATTCTTTAGTAAATTAATAGAAAGGACTGATTTTTAGCTCGACGTACGATTTTAGATTTATTAGTTCTCCCTAAGTAGTACTCTCTTCTCCCAATATTGTCTTGACTTTCTTTAATCTTGTGCAGCCAAAAAATATGCAATGATGTCAATGAAGACGACGCTTGCGCATCTGGTGCGCCGCTATCGTATCACTGCAGAAGATTCACCATCGAAACTGAAGTTTGAAGTCATACTTCTGCAAGATAAGGGACATTTTATTCATATAGTGAAGAGGACATAGCCGATTACGTACTGTAATCTTCAATTGGTGACTGAAAAACATTTTTAAAGTGTTGATCAATAAAAATATTGTGATAAAAGATCTCTTTTCTTACATTCTCTATGGAGTGAAATTAATTAAGGCCCAGCCCTACTAGTTCTTAGGGGCCAAAGGCAACCTTACCTGCTAAGCGGTGCTACCTGCTGATTATCAATCAATCAATCAATCAATCAGCCCACTGCAGTTCACCGCTGGACATAGGCCTCTCGCAATGCGTGCCATTTTATCCGATCCTCCGGCTCCCGTACCTGCTGATCAACGGTTGAGATTTTGGCGTAGACTTTCCTGTCGAAGATGGGGAGTCAGGTGGGATAAGATTATTTTTGGGTTCTGGCATTAAGTACTTGCTATTTTAACTTCTTCTACATAAAAGTACTCTCAATTAATATTTAAACTCAAAAAATTACGAATTTAGGCCTTTTTCTACCTGCATGAAATATACTTCACACACACTCACTCTCTTCACTCATGCGCGCGTTGCGTTGTGACGTATTACGGACGCTAAACGTTCCGCGTAGTATATTTATTTTATCATTGTTAAATTTTATTATTACTTTATATAAAACATAACAGTCATCCCAGCTAGTCGATTCCTATTGGGTGATTCGTGGCGAGTCACACTGCACGAAGCGACATTGCAGGTGACCTTATAATATATGGTTACAAAAGAGCTCAATTAATTATGGAGTTGCTAAAAAACAGATCCACAAATTGGAAGCGCTTTAGTAAGTCACCTTAGAGACTTCTAAGAAATAGTGTCCGAGTTCGTCCCTGGGCTGTCAATTTTACTTTATGTGGTTTTTATTAGTTTTTAACATCAGTGCAGCTTTCCAGAATATTTTTAAGATATAATAATAATAAAATAAAAAAGCCTTTTATTCCATGCATTTACAAATGAAATTAACAATTATCTTATTCTTTATCTAATTTAAAATATAATATAAATGTGTAGATAATTAAAATGTGAAAATAATTTAAGTGTAAATAATTCGAATGTTTGAAATTTGAATAATATTATTATTGTTTATTATAATTGAATTTAAAATAAATAATGAACTTAAATTAGTAATTTTCTTCATGGACCCGTCTCAGGTGAAGGCCTCCTCCAAAGATATCCATTTATCCCTGTCTTTTGCTACTTTGATCCAGTCCGGTCCAGCGATTTTTCTAATGTCGTCCTCCCAGCGCATACACGGTCTACCAACACGCCTCTTCCCCTGAGGACCGTTCCATGTAGTTACTTCAGATGTCTATCTATTATCTCTAAGCCGTGCTACATGGCCAGCCCATTTAAATTTCAGTCTTTGAGCAAAATTAAGAGCATCTACTGTTTTTGTGGTGTTTCTTATTTTTGTGTGACGGATTCTGTGTATTTTTCTTATCTTTAGCATGCTACGCTCCATTGCTCGCTGGCATGTTATTATTTTATTTTTTACCTTACAGGTGAATTTCCATGTCTGGCAACCATATGTGAGACATGGTAAAATGCACGTGTCCATCATTTTCTTTTTCACTTCTATTGGCATGTTACTTTTCATCACTTCCTTGTAACTCCAGAACTTATTCCATGCAATTCTTGATCTGCGCTCTCTAGTTCGTTGCTATTGCTGTCAAATGATATTCGTTTTCCTAAATGGATATAGTGATCTACGTACTGTATTGGTTTGTGCTCTAGTGAGATTGTTTGTTTGTAGCTTGTAACATGGTATTTTTCATCCGTAGTAGTGCATACAATTCTTTGTTTCAGTGCCATCTACAAATTCTAATAGGAACTATGTATAATTGTTTGGCAATGTATGCTCTCAAACTTCGGTTAAGACTGTTCTAGTTCTCACCCTCGACCGTTGGATGGCGCTGAGTGTCCCACAGTATATTTACATAATTTGTGGTCGTGTTTATTAATTATTTCATTTACAATTCAAAAATAGTAAAATAAATGGGATTTATTTCCTCAATTGTGATATATCGGTAAGCATGTCATTATTATTTTATTATTGGTCATAACTCGTCTAGTTATTGTCTACGGGATGAGCAGATAATGAGTTTGTTTATGCTATAATTAACCTCACTATGAATTAGCATAATTTTGAAGATTGTTCGTGAATGTTCGATCTATCGGCTATAAATAGACCTGCGCCGATTCTCCCGAGAACTTCTACTTTCAATTTTCGAACCAGCTGGAAGCTTCACTATAAGTGTATTAAGCCATCTCTGCTTAAGTAAAAATCTCTGTGTCAATTTCTGAAGTCATTATTGTTTGGTGAAAATCTTGCTCCCAGATGCTCTGGTAAGTCTTTATTAACTCTGTTTGATGGGACTGATGGCGGGCCCATATGTGTGGTCACAGCTTACGAAAGGTCTGTTTTATACAGGGTCCTATGGTTGGAGCTTGTGAGCCACTAAAGATTTCAACACTCCCTCAGTGTACCTGCGGCACACTTCGAGGTGCATAGGCTGCCGAGAGCTTCTTCACGGAGAGGTCTACTGTGAGCAGCGTCCCCGTGACCTCACAGTAATTCCAGAGGCCAGTACACTGTCCCTGTGGACCAGCAAATTATTTATATATTATCTATAAAATCTCAGTAGCTTGTGCTGTACTTCGTGTGCCAACTGTGTGTTCATCTGCCTGTATCTGTGCCTACTGTGTGTGTTCTTTCTGCCTTATACTTCTGTCTACTGTGTCTGCCTGTCTACATTCTTGTCTATCTATATATACAATATGCTTCTGTCTCCTGTGTCTGCCTGTCTATCTGTACTCTAATCTGTCTACTTGCCCTTTTACTTGTCACCTTTTTTTACTGTTCTGTGTTGTAAACTTCTAAATATATGTGTGTACCACCTGATGACCAGTTGTTTTTATTGGAGCCCTAGCTTCCCTGCACACACACTCATATAGCTCTGTGAAAAAGGCGCCCTGGGAAAGAATACTCTGCATCAGCCCCTGAGCGAGCCGGTGAGTGTCCACCTGAATAAATCAGAGGTTACAAGCTATTGGTCATGATGTTTGTTTTCAATAGATTTATTTCTAATCCGACTTGTCTGCTAGCTTCGTTTAGCGATTGTATCATACATTCTAAGTTTCCACCTGTTTCAGACAGAAGTACCAGGTCGTCTGCGAATCTTAGGTGACTCAGATACTTTCCTTTGATATACAAGCCATACTTTCTCCAGTCTAATTTGTTTATAATTGATTCCAATACGGCAATAAATAGAGTTAGGGGCAGTGGGTCACCCTGTCTCACTCCTCTATTAATATTAAAATCACGGCCACATGATTCCAGTTTAACTCTACTTACGCTGTTGTTGTATACATTTTTATTACATTTATGTACTCATTTTCTACTCCTTGTTTATTTAAGGCTTCCCATATACTGGTGTGCGAAATTGTGTCAAAAGCTTTTTGGTAATCTATGTAGGCTATGTAGATAGGTCTTTGGTTTTCTTGATATTTTTCCACAATGAGTTCCAGTGTATGTATGTGGTCTATTGTTGAAAAACCTTTACGAAAACCAGCTTGCTCTACGGGTTGTTTCTTTTCTAAAGTTTTTGTTATTTTTTGATTAATTATGGAGATATAATTATCTAGTCTTTAAATATACATATATTTATGGATACATACATATATTTTTCAATATTTCGATTTTTTCATGGATCTTTCATCTTTCGTCGATGAAAAAAAAAATGAATCACATGATCCGACGCCGCGTAACTGCCTGCTCCGGAAACAGTCCACTGAACAATCCCAAAACAACACCATCTCCGCTACTACTTATCGACCAAGATATGAAAGATATCTGCACTAGGACAGAGCGACAAACAGCTGTTATAAAAAATAATGAAAAACAGGAGACAAGACACCAGAAATCAATTAAAAAACTTAAGTAATAGTAAGAACAATATAAAGAAAACATTCACGGAAGTCAGGTAGAAACCTAGAAGTAAATTATGTTTAATTAGCAGCAATAATGTCAACAATATATTGGGAACAGCTACAAAACTTTTTAAAAATTCTTGCAATTATTTTCAAACATTGATGAGAAACTTAGTCAATTTACCTGGGCAGATTTTTGCATCATTAGTTGAATAAATAAAATCGAAATTAAGTCAAATAAATCAGACTATTGTTATCATAAGTATGTTTACCAAACTTTGAACTTAACAATAATGCGACGATATTTAATAAGCGAGTAGAGGCTTTAAACAAATTGCTATATGATCGCTTTTGTAAGGGTAAGTAATAGATGATATAACAACAAAATCTCTAATATTACCAAAATATAACTACGGAACCTATAATTTCATTTAATATAGCGATTAGTTAACATAATATGAATTCAATGAATTCAACTATAATGTAAATTGTTATTGAATCAATAAACAAACATATATTATAAGCATAACATTGTAACAAGGTATTTTTCGTCTTTAGTAGTGCATAGAATTTTTGTTTCAGTGCCATCTACAATATCTCATAGGAACTATGTATAATTGTTTGGCAATGTAGCTCTTAAACTTGGATTGTTAATGTTCTAGTTCTCACCCTCGACCGTTGGATGGCGCTGAGTGTCCCACAGTATATTTATATAATTTGTGGTCGTGTTTATTAATTGTTTCATTTACAATTTAACAATAGTAAAATAAATGGGATTTATTTCCTCAGGAATTGTGATATATCGGTAAGCATGTCATAATTATAATAAATGGTTGGTCATGACTCGTCTAGTATTGTCTACGGGACATGAGCAGGTAATGAGTTTGTTTATGATTCTAATTGACCTCACCATGAATTAGCATAATTTTGAAGATTGTTCGTGAATATTCGATGTATCGGCTATAAATAGACCTGCGCCGATTCTCCCGACGAACTTCTATTTTAATTCTCGTATCAGCTGGAAGCTTCACTATAAGTGTGATAAGCTATCTCTGTTTAAATAAAATCTCTGTGTCAATTTCTCGAATCAATATTGTTTGGTGAAAATCTTGCTCCCAGATACTCTGGTAAGTCTTTATAACTCTGTTTAATGGGACTGATGGCGGGCCTATAGGTGTGATCACAACTTATGAAAGGTCTGTTTTACACAGGGTTCTTTGGTTGGAGCTTGTGAGCCCCTGAAGAGGTCAACACTTCCTCAGTGTACCCGCGGCGTACTTTGTGGTGCATTGGCTGCCGAGAGCTGCTACACGGAGAGGTCTACTGCGAGCAGCGTCCCCGTGACCTTACCGCAAATCCCAAGGCCAGTACACTGTCCCTGTGGACCAGTAAATGTGTAGCTCATCTGTGAAATCTGAGTAGCTTGTGCTATAATTCGTGTGCCAACTGTGTGTTCATCTGCCTGTGTCTATGCCTACTGTGTGTGTTCTCTCTGCCTTATACTTCTGTCTCCTGTGTCTGCCTGTCTACACTCTTATGTGTATGTCTTAGCTCTGTGTATCTGTCTGTCTATCTATTTTCCTATTTGTGTATCTCAGCTCTGTATTCTATTCCTTTTAAATATATGCGTGTACAACCTGACAACCAGCTGTTTTTATTGGAGCCCTAGTTTCCCTGTGCACACACCCATATAGCTCTGTGGAAAAGGCGCCCTGGGCTTTCCCAGGGCGCCTTTTCCACAGAGCTACTACTACTAGAGTACTCTATATCAGCCCCTGAGCGAGCCGGTAAGTATCCACCTGAGTAAGTTCAGTGGTTACAAATTGGCGCCCAACGTGGGGCAAGACTCTGGTACTACTCTGCGGCAGTCTCAGCTTAGTGTGTGTGCATAGGTGGCAATCTACCAATTTTAACACATCATCAACATCGCAATGGACAACACTGCACACAGCTGGCAAAAAACATGGGAGAACTTGCAGAATGGATGGACTCTCGAATGTCCAAGTTCGAAAAGAATCAACAGGCAGCCATTTCTGCGGGTACACCAACTGTGAAAGTTCTCTCCGCTGACTATCTCAGTTTCAAATCCATTGTTCTGACCACCCTGGCAATGTTGAAGTCGCAACTGGAATTGATAGTGAATGGATTGGATCGCCTGGAGACTCACTCCCGAAGAAAAGTCCTTCTTTTTCATGGAGTCCCTGAAGCTGAAACCGAAGATGTGCCTCAAAAGATCCACAACACATTACGCGACCAAATGAAGATGACTTCTGTGAGCGTTGATTCTTTTGAAGTTTGCCATCGCTTGGACGCTAAACGGGATAGGAACCGTCCCATTCTGGTTCGTTTTACTACAGTCACGCAACGTTCTGCCGTATGGAATGCCAAGACCAGCTTAAAGGGGTCCAAAATGTCCATCTCAGAGTTCCTCACAAAGCCGTGCCAAGATGTTTTTTCTGCGGCTAGAGACCATTTTGGCATGAAGAACTGCTGGTCGTCGGATGGCGTGATAGTGGTTTTGCTGCCGGATAAGACTCGCAAAAAGTTGATTACGATGTCGGAACTCCAGGGGCTGATCAAGCAGTATCCAGTCAAATACGCTGCGTCGAAGAAAACTGGAAAGTAAAATCTCTGTTTATCGTTGTTTATCACGTACTGTTTATCCTTCGAGCACTAAAATCTGAGTCCTATGCGTTGTAATTTGTCCATGTTATACGTTTTTGGACTCAGTTTTTATTTTTTTTGAACAATTCAGGGTAGAATATTTACTTGTAATCAATTTTACATTCACGATTGACAGTGTTGTGATGTCAATGTCATGTCTTGATGGCATGACGGATTACCATAGCTAGACTGCGTTCAGTTTTTATTTTGTTATTGTTTATGTTTTGTCACTTTCACGCCTATATTATGTATCGTCGATCTCTGTCTGATCTGTCAGTTGTAAGTTGTGGCAATATTCTATTTTTTTTTTTAAGAACGTTTTTTAGTGTAGTGTTAACGTTCCGTTTTACACAGATTGAGGATGTTTATTTTTAGAATTAGGGATAGTTTTATATACTTTTCCTGTTTATTTCTTTCGGTGTGATTTTGTAACTTATTCAGTCGACTTGTAGCTGATAATTATTGTGTATAGATAGGTATATATTTTTTTTTTATTATTTATATCAAACACATATTATATTTAATATCTTATTATTTATATAAATTTATTTAATAGGTATTTTAGTGTATCTTATTAATATCTTATTATTTATATAAATTTATTTAATAGGTATTTTAGTGTATCTTATACTTCTTCATTTCATTACGTATTTATGTTGGATATTAATAATGAATATTTCTCTAGCTCATCTTCTGATGACGATTTTCTTAGTTTTCATAGTGATAGCTCGTCTGATTCTGATTCTGAGCCGTTGCATCAAAAACTGGCTTCTGTTTTTCATCGTAGCTCGAAATTCCTATCCCTAGTGCACATCAACGCACAGAGCGTATCGGCTCATTACAACGATCTTCTCACATCTTTTAGTAGCAATTTAGTAGATGCAATTTTAATTTCTGAAACTTGGCTCAAGCCTTCTCTTCTTTCTACATCTTTCGGTCTGCCAGGTTTTCGGCTTTTTCGTAACGATCGGGTGGGCGCGGGTTCTGGCGGAGTAGGTATCTACCTTCGCGGGGACATTCCGGCCACACTTATTAGTAATTCTCCCCCTCATTATACTGGTTCCCTCGAATATCGTTTTCTAGAAATAACCCTGAATCACAAAAAAGTACTACTTGGTATTTTATACAGCCCAGATGACAATGTATCACATTTTTCTATGCTTGAGTCCATTCTGGAACCTTTTAGTACACTGTATGAACACATAATTGTTATGGGTGACCTGAATACCTGTCTCCTGAAAAATGATTCCAGGTCTAAAAAACTTTTATCTTTAACTTCGTCTCTTAATTTACACATTCTTCCCCTTTCGGAAACTCATCATGTTCCAAATCGTAGGCCCTCATTGCTTGACGTTATGATTGTCTCTAAACCGGATTGGTGATGCCGAGAGCATTGATTAGTCGCCGGAATTAACTGCTGATAGCATTGACGCCAAAGCTGCTGCCTTTAACAGTATACTTACTGCATTATTTGACAAACATGCTCCTGTTAGACCAGTTCGCGTAAAGCATGCTCTTGCTTCCTGGTTGACTCCCACTATTAGAAGGGTTATGGCAAGAAGGGACAAAGCTAAGAGTAAACTGAAGAAAGATGCCTCTGACGGAAATATAGCTGCTTATAAAAAACTGCGTAACATCTGCAACAGAATGTGTAGGGATGCAAAACGTCGCTACATTCACTCTAAATTAGAAAATCTCTCTCAGGCTCTTACCTGGCGATTCTTAAAATCCATAGGTGTGGGAAAGGCCATGGAAACCTCAAATGGTGCCATGGATCTTAATGCACTGAATAAACACTTTTCCACCCCTCCAGTGGTACTTGATAGTTTAACTAAAACCTCCACGCTCTCTTATCTGTTCAACCTTGACCCACCTGACTGCATTCAATTTTCTTTTAGACCAGTCACCGAGGACAATATTAGGAAAGCTATCCGTTCTATCTCCACAAAGGCAGTGGGTAGTGATGACCTAAGTTTAGATGTCTAAACTTAGGTCATTCTTCCAGTGTTAGGTAGCATTACGCCTATTATCTCACACATTATTAATTTTTCTTTGATGGCTAATGTCTTTCCCAGTGACTGGAAGAAGGCCTTTGTAATCCCTCTTCCTAAAACCACTAACCCAACTTCCCTCACTCAGTATCGCCCTATTTCTATCCTTCCTGTACTCTCGAAAGTTCTCGAAAGTGTTGTTCACAAACAACTCTATTCCTTTCTTACATCCAACAACCTTCTCTGTCCCTTCCAATCCGGTTTCCGTCCCTCTCATAGTACCGTTAGTGCGTTGCTGAATGTCACGGAGGATATTCGCTTTGCGATGGATAACATTAAGTTGACTGTTATGACTCTGCTTGACTTCAGTAACGCATTTAATTCGATTGACTTTGATGTTCTTCTTGGTTATTTGCACTATCTTAATATTCTTCCATCTGTGATCCAATGGTTTCGGTCTTATCTTCATGGCCGCCAGCAGTGTGTGAAAACCGACGATTTAAAATCGGATTGGTCGGAGCTCACTGCTGGTGTCCCGCAAGGCAGCATTCTCTCTCCTCTGCTTTTTTCTATTTGCATAAATAATATTTCTTGTGTAATTTCTTCTCCCTTCCATCTGTATGCAGATGATTTACAAATATACAGGCATTTCTCTGTTTCTGAATTTTCCGAAGCAGTTGCAGCGATCAATTCGGATCTCTTAGCTATACATACATGGGCAAAAAAATTTGGTTTGTTGGTGAATCCCACTAAATCCCAAGCCATAATCATAGGTAGCAGTAGATTAATTGGTAGGCTTAAGGATGTCATCGATGACCACAAAATTTACTACAATGGAATTTGTATACCATATACAGATAAGGTAAAAAATCTGGGGGTTATTTTTGATAGCACTTTATCTTGGTCAGCACAGGTTAGCGAGGTGAGCAGGCGCATGCACTATTCTTTTCATTCTCTCAAACGGCTCCAGACCTTCTTACCCTTCCAAACTAAAATCATGCTTGCTCAAGCTCTTCTCCTTCCCATTCTTGATTATGCCGATGTGTGTTACTTGGATGTGACAGAGGAGCTTTTGAATAAACTTGAGCGCCTACAAAATCTTGCTATTCGGTTTATCTTTGGACTTCGCAAATATGATCACATCTCCGAATTTCGTGCTCAGTTAAAATGGCTCCCAATCCGCCTTCGTCGTGATGTGCACATCCTGTCTGTCCTCTACAAAATCCTTCTCGATCCGTCCACTCCTGAGTATCTCCACTCCCGTTTCAATTTCCTATCTCCTGACTGGCGTAGGCGCGCATGTATCACCAAGGTACTTGAGTGTCCTAGTGCTAATACTAAATTCTTTTCCAACTCCTTTACTATTCGAGCTACACAACTATGGAACAAGCTTCCAAAAATAGTCCAAGACTGTCCATCTATTTCTACCTTCAAAAAACGAGTGAAAGAACACTTCCTATCGAAACTTCAGTCATAAATATGTATAATAATATGTATGTATGGATATTATATTACACCATGGTATTAGTATGTATGTGTATTTTGTACTGATATATTTATGTATATATATATATAAATATATATATTTATTTATTTAGAGATATAGATTCATATTATTACTGGTTACATTAATGTATAACTTATATTGCGTGTACTATTCTTGTCCCCGTATGTATTTATCTCGTTTTCAGTTTTACAGGTTGGCTGGAAGAGATCTCTTTATAGAGATAAGCTCACCTTTGTGAACTACATTTAAGTTTTATTGTTTATTTTAATTTTTGTGTGCACAATAAAGAATATATATATATATATATATATATATATATATATATATATATATATATATTAATTGGTTGTGTTAGCAGCTGAGCACGTAATTAATCCTTTTGTCTTTTTCCAGCTACCTACACCTGGGGTGGGAAAAGACGCCCAAAATTCTAAATTTCAAAATTAAAATAAAACAGCTGTGATTTTGGTAAGATTTTTGTTTTTTTTCGGCATACCCACTTTTTTTTCTTTTTTGTTTTTTTTTCTTTTTTCTGCTTTTCTTCTAGCCTATTTTTGTATTTCTTGCAGCTGTGCACACATACATTTACTTAACTATAACTTATCATAACTTTGTAAGATTTTCTAAGGACTTACAAACACTCTAGATAGTGTGTAGGTACCTTGCATTCTGTACTTTAATTTGGACTAAACTTTAATCCACTCTGTTAAACAATAGAAACCTTTATTTCTATTGTAAATATAAATCTTTGTTAAATATTGTTAAATATCCCACACTTTGGTGGAACTTATACCAGTAATTTCTACAAAAATAAAATTTTGGGAT